>JBAJHW010000001.1:173962356-175251356 GCA_037013535.1 Intellagama lesueurii | reverse complement strand
GCAGCTACACTCTGCTTTGGTTTCCTTTGAAATCAGTAACTCAACTACAACATAGTCATCCCCCCCCCCCAGAGTTCTCCTTACTGCTACTTCTTCCAACAAGTTTTCTCTATTGGTGAGAATCAAATCAAGAATAGCCAATTCTCTAGTTTCTTCCTCTAGTTTTTGTAGAAAATCATCAGTAACACAAGCGAGGAATTTATTGGAAGCTTCATATTTGGAAGAATTTGCCTCCAAACAGATATCAGGATAACTAAAATCTCCCATTACTACTACATCATGTCTCTTTGAAATTCTTGCAATTTGTTTTACAAAGGTTTCATCTGTATCTTTTCCTCAATTGGGCAATCAGCAGTAGAGACCAACTACCACATTCTTTTGGGGGTTTGCCCCTATGACATTAATCCAGATGCTCTTGATGAGACAACCAAGCTTATCCTCCTGTATTTCTGCGCAGGAATATGTTTCTGACATATACTGCGATTCCACCTCCCTTTCTATTCTTTTTGAACCATTTATATTCTCCAACTGCTGTCATGGGAGCCATTCCACCAATTTTCGGTTATTTCTTTCAGGTCATATTCTTCCCTCCTGAACAAAGATTTCCAGTTCTTGTTTGTTTGTTTCCCATACTCCTAGCATTTGTATACAGACACCAGATATCGTGATTTGTGGCCTGCTTTCTTTCATACATTTTTATGTAGATTATTATTGGGTCCCATTAGAGCTTCTTGGTCTGTCCCTCTTATTGTGCATAAGCCTTCATCTGTCTTTACCTCCAAGTTTGTGTCTCTTTCCTCCTTCCAAATAAGTTTATAGCCCTCCTGATGAAATTCTTCAAGGTGTGGCCAACCATTTTAGGGGATCAGGTTGTTAAATCAGGGGTCTGTAGTATCTACTCTTAGATGGGAACCCTTGTAGTCTCCTATCCGGACTAGCAATGAGGTAAACAACTGTTTATAACTGGCATTTCATCAGCATCAGTAGCTGTCTCTCATTTTCCAAATCATTGAAAGTGGCCAAAATAAGCAGACAGAATAATTGGCACTTACTTGTATTAAACAAAATGAAGGATTGTGGTGGCTTGCTCAGGTTCTATCTTGAGTTTTCAAATCATGAATGAAACTTTCTTTGATAGCCTTCTGACAAGCAGCTTTGATGCCCAAGTCCCGATTGGCTTTCCTGAATTATCTGGCATGAATTAGTTGTTCAGATTATATTGTGTGCTTCATCTAAAAACTACTTTATACTATGGGCATCTCTAACAAAGCACATCTTGGACTTCTCCTTCCCAGTGCAGGAGACTTTGCCCAATACATATGGTATTCATCCAGAAGCACATTGTGAAGAGGCTTCCATGTGCTGAGTAACCAGGAGTTCGATGGGAAAAACTGATCAACTGTATTATGGGAGAGGTTATCATTCTGGTGGGGGAGGGTGTTGGTATTAAGAATACTGGGGTAAAGGGCTACCAAACCTAGTATAGTAAAGTAGATATGGTTCCTTTTGGGATCTTTCAAGCTTAAATCTTTCAATATGTAAAATAGCTCTACAGCGGGCTTACTATAGACTGATATTTTGTAATACCGATGCAAAGTCTCTAGCCATGATTTTTAAGAGATCTAGGCTTCTCTGGCTAACATCAGCTGAATTGCTCTCATATCTCAGATATTCTGATGCTCCTTTTTCCTCAGGGGAAAATGAGGCCATGAAAGTATGAATAATTTCAGCTGAAGGAGGGAGGGAATAATACAGGTAAGTGCTTATCAAACAGGAGAAAAGGTGAGGCATGAGAGAGAAACCAGATGGAAAAGCTGGATCTCAGAAAATGCAGAAGATAAATGGAGATGGGGAAAGTGAGAGTAGAAATAAACTAAGAGGCATGTGTGGCTGGAAAAACAGGAGTGGGAAATGAAGTTCATGTTTTGATTCAAAAGAATGAGCAAATTTGAGCCTATGTTAGATAAGGCATTAGTTCTCCTTTGGCATGGAACAAGATCTGTTTTAACTACATGTGGATTTTAAATGGCATGCTTTTTTACTGAATTAGTTTTGTGTCTAGACATGGAGACATCCATTCTTCTTATTACAGTATCTCAGGTATAAACTCAGGGCCACTGTGACTGAGAGTAGTCTTGCCTGACCTACTTTGCTGGCATCCAAAGTTGTCATAAACAAATTCTAGATATTTAGACTCCTAAACATATTTTTAAAATTAAAAACACAATTAAAAAATTAAAGGGTGATCTGCAGGACTTTCCTTCACCCTGGGTGTTGCTGAGATTGGGTTTGAGGAGAGAACCAAAACCCAAATTCTGTAACTGTCTGCTTAATGCGCTGAGGAAGGGGTATCAAGGCTTTTTCCCAAATTCCTAGAGCTCTGGAAAAAGACAGTATTCCCACTAACTGGCTTCTTGCAACTATTCACCAACTTCTTCACCCTTATCTCTAACACCTTGTCACAATACATGGAGGACAACACACACAGCTGGGTTTCAAGACAATGACTAGTGGACATTTTCACTGGATGATGCAAACAGAATGACACCCTTTTTCATATGGATGGTTGTCATCTTTGCACACAGGATGACTGTTTAAGGGAGTTTACCTAAGTGCAGGCATATAGCAGTGCAACTCTCATTAAACCAAATTACTAGATAACGTGGCACCTCCACCACACACCCATTATGGTTATAAACATACTTCTTGTTTCTTAATATTGCTGTGACAGGGGATCAAGCCAAAATATTAGGAGTTAAGTCCAAGAAATGTGCAAGTGAAGTGACATGTTTGCAAAATCTGTGATTTTTGAATTTCAGAGGGCAGATTAGCACCTATTGGCAACTGTTTTAACTTGCTTTAAACTGATTATCATTTAAAGCTCATCTTGCCTGCAGTGCATCTGTCTGTTTTACTGTGGCAGCAAAAACATCAGATTAAAGGCAGCCAGTCAGTCGTTAGCTCTGCATTGGCTGCAAATCCGACTCCTTTCTCTCTCCACCCCCACCAGAAGTTTGGGGAAGCAGATGTGGCCCATGATAACCATTTATGGAAAAACTCCTCAGCCCAGTCCGTTAACATGTTTACTTCCAACACGGCGCAGGAAGAGCCTTCCAGTTTTCCAAATATATAAGCAGAGAAAGATTCTGGCGTGAAACTGTAGATTCTGGTCACTCTCTTTTAAGTTATCCCTACATCGGTTTTGTTTTCCACTTTCTTCTGCCTTCCGCCACCCCCTCCAACTGCACCACAGTCCCGCGCTTCCCCCCCCCCCCCACGCAATTCTGGCGAGAACGCGACACCAAGCGCACATCAGGCTCACAAAAGACACCCATGGCAACTTTCTCCTATCTTCAATTTCAAGCCATTTTGGGGGGGAGGATGTAGCTGCGGGGGGGCATGCAAAGGAAGAAGCCTCGGGATGCCTCCGCGCTGCCAAATCGAGCGCGCCCACATTCAAGAGCCACGAGTTTCTTTGGAGCGCGCCAAGGTCAGCAGCCGAGGCACCGGCGCGCAGGGACCGATCCTGCCCCCGTTTCCTCACAAGTAGAGGTCGCGCTCGACGATCCCACACCCGTATTATCCGCGCGCCTTTTCCCGTGCCTGTGGTGTGGCTCGCAATGACTTAAGTCCACAATAATGCGGACAAGCTCTCTGGCACGTCCGTGAGGTTCGTCCTCCCAGGACTTTCTCGAGGAAACGTTTCTCTCTCCCTCCCTTCCCTGCCGCCACTCCCTCGGCGAATTTCGTACTTCCTTTTCTGCTCTCGGGCTCTCAAAAGGGGAAACTGGTCTAAACACTTCAGCAAGCCCCACGCCAGCCTTTTTTTGCAGGAAGACAAGGACCCTCTTCCCCGCCCCACAGCCTCGCTCCATCATTGCGCACACCGTGTGCCGGCCACGGACGAAGCCTTCCACCCCATTTCCAGGCTTGCAGCCTTCTCTGCTCCAGCAATGCAACACGCAGCCTGCTGCAACGCAAAGATACCCTCTTTTATTTCCTGAGCTCCTTTGAAATTTGCATGCCACGCAGTTGGAGAGTCATTCTGCGAACCGCACGCTCTTCTATCCCCCCCCCCCCCCACTATCACACAAACAGCAACTCTCCATCACTCCCGAGCCTCGCCGCGCAACAAGCGGCCTGTCCCTTTATATAGTTCTCTAAAAATAGCTCCACTTACACTGCCTTATTAGGCGGCAGTCTACTAGAGGCCTTGCCCAATCGCTCTGGCTCTTCCGTGCTATGTCCCACCTTCCCCTCTCGCCTAGGCCTTGGATTGGACACCAGTGACTTCATGAGCGGCCCTTTCTTCCCACCCCCCTGTTTACCTTACATGGTCACGCGCTGCCTTAATGGACAGTTTCCTCTCAAGATCCCACGACTGCGCGGAGAGGGGAGAAGGGGCCAGGAGGGGGAGGGGGCGAGGAGCTCTGGAACGGGGGGGGGGGCGCGTGCGCGCGCGAAACGAGGGAGGAAGATGGGAGCGCGCGCAGGGGCGGGCGCGCGCGCGCGTAAGAGAAAATGCAACCTCCCCAAAATAAAGAGCAAAGATTGCATTCAGCAGCGAGCAGCAATGCAGAAATAGATGGCAGTCTCGTGTCAGTGAGTTTGCATTCCCCCCCTCCCCGGCCCAAGAGCTGGAGTCAGCAACAGCCCTGGAAGGCGATTTGCTTTTTACTACAAGTGGAGAAGTCTCTCTCTCGCTCCCCCCCCCCCCCCCCGTTTTGGTTGCCTGGCTGACGGCTTGCGCTGTAGATGTTTGGGTGCATTTATCCTTTCTCACTGGGTTGTGGATGAGGCTATTTTCCTCCCCCCCCTCCCTTCCTCCACTCTTGTTCCCGTCTTGATTTTTCCCCTCCTCTCTCTCCTTGAAAGTGTGATTACAAATAATCTATATATCTCAAACAAACAAAAGGCAAGCAGAGAGGGGGGAAAAAAGGACGCCTGGATTGACCGAAAGGGGCTTTTTCTCTCTCTCCCTCGTCTCTCCTTTTTAATGAACAGAACTAAAACCCCATCACGAAACCCCAAACACAAACCTAAAAGAAAAAGGTTGGAGTTTGCAATTTTTTTGCTCCGCAGCAGCCGAAGCTACAACATGGATGTGTTGGCTAGTTATAGTATATTCCAGGAGCTGCAGCTTGTCCACGACACCGGGTACTTCTCCGCTTTGCCATCCCTGGAAGAGAACTGGCAGCAGGTGAACCATTTACATTACTCCTGTAAATCTTTTTAGCGCGGGCATGGATGAATCGGAGCTGCTTTTCTGCTTTTCTTTTGTTTCTCGTTCTCTCTCATCCAGATTTCCTCCTCCTCCTCCTCCTCCTTTTTCCTTTCCTTCTTTTTCTCCAAATAAGCGACGTTGTCATAAATGTCACGGTTAACAAAGCAGCCCGCTTTCAAAGCTACTTGTCTCGAATCCTAGAACTCCTCTAGTAACCATAAATCGGGGCGCACATGAGGTCCGGTGGAAGTTCGTTGGAGTTCTCTCCTTATTGTCTTATGGGTTAATTTTTAGAAAGACAAAACTGTGTTTCCCCCCCCCCCTTTTTTTCCCTTTCCTTTTGGAACACAGGGGTGTCCTTTTTCAACCACTGTTGACAACTGACAGCTGTAGAAGCCGCCTAAATTTCTTTCTCTGATTTTCAAGGTAATTAATTGGTGTGTCAGTGCAAGCCAGGTGCTTTATTGGACTGACTTGATTGCAGGGATCTACTGTAATAAAATTAAAATAAGCATCACCTTTTGAGTTTCTTCTTTTAAATAAATAAATAAATAAATTCTCCAGAACAAAATGCTCAATGCTGGTTTTAGAATCCTAATACTTGGTAGGTGATTTCTACACATCCAGCCACAGAGTTTGGACACCAGAGGGGGTTAACAAATACTTCCAAAGAGGGAAAATGGGTAATGAGGTTAAGCTAAACTGGTAGACAATACTGTCAGGAGAAATGGGAGAATGAGGGACTCGTGTGAAATCTGTGATTAGCCTAAATACAAAGATGGGGAAGGAGGGAATGATTAGAAAGAGAGTGATCAGCTGGGATGGGGAAAGGGAAATGCAGGGCAAGAGATTCCTCATTAGGGCATGGCAGTACCTCAGGTAGTGTGCCCTGAGTTGAGTCTGTAGAGTTGATGCTAGGACCTTGAGTGTTTAGTAAAACTATTGTCTTACAAACAGGGGTAGTGGGGGGGGGGGGAGCCTTGGCTTGCGTAGCTAACTAGACAGGTACGTGTGCAAAAAGCTTGTGAGTGCTCATGTAAGTTACATCTCCCTTGTGACAGTTGCATGTTGATGGAGATGATAAGTTGCAGGATCTGATCTTCCAGTCAAGCACAAACATTAACCTAAGTCTACTGCGGGGCTTTTAGAAGTGTATGTATCTGTGGATCTTAATTGCAGTGAAACCGTTAACCATTTACATCACAATGAGCCGTTCAAGTATTTCTCTGTAGACCATATTTCAGTTCCAGCTTTCTTTACCACAAAGGTTCAGTAGCAAAATAAGTTGTGGAAACATTTTTTATTTTTTTTAACCAAGGGGACTTCATCTTCACTCGGCTCTTAAAGAAAGAGGAGCTGTTTCTGTTAGTTTGCTTGTTAGGCATACCCGGTGATGAGTCACATCTGGTTTTCTTTATCTTTCTCCTTGGAATGCCTGATTCAGTTGGAGAGGCGAATAATTCTCCACTTAACAGTTCTTCCAGCTTGCTTCTGAGGGTGTCCTTGCTGTTGAATCAGTTGCATATTAATAACAGTCTAGACAGTTCGATGCAAGATAATTTGTTGACATAGCCAGCATGCCTAAGGCAGATACTGTATGTTACCCTACTGTAAAGAAAGGAAGCTGTCCGTTTTCCCCAGCAAAAGCTCATATCTTCCATATATGCTGAGCTTAAAAGAGTAAGGTAGTAGTGGTTTTGTGTATTTGTGTTTGTGTTTTAAGAGTTCATGTGTTTGTCTTAAGTCCTTTTATCAATTTTGAGTTTCTAGTTGTGTTGAATAGTTTTACCAAATTGTTTTAGATGCTTAGTTTAGATGAACATACCACTCAGTAATGATAATTAGCATTTATGTCCCAGTTTTTGAATGCCTAGAGCATTCCTTGTATTACAGTACCTCAATAACCTTTACAGACAACCTTGTGAGGTAGGCCATTGTTACTACCTTCATATTATCTGTGCTTGGGGGAAGGGCTATACAGGTCTCCTAGTGGGACTGAAGTGAAATTTCACCCTGGGATTTCCTAAGTTGCACTCTAAAAGCATGTCTACTCACAAATAAATCTTACTATGTTCTGTTGAGCTTGTTCTTGAGTAAATGGGTACAGGATCACAGTCAGCTCCACTGAAAAAGTGTGATGGGCAAAAAGGTTGGTAGGAAGTATTATAAGAAGCAGTAATCCACCTGTACACAAGTAGTTTGTAAGGTCATTTTTGGTTTCTTACCTTTCTCTCGCCATCATGACTTTTCTCTCTCTCTCTTGAGAGAGCATCTACGATAATAAAAAGAGGCTTTTCATAGGGCCTCCCCCCTTAGGAGAACTCATACATCAAACCTATATATGCTTTTGGAAACTGATTTATCCTCCAGGCTTTGGAAGTGGCAACATTGCTTCAAGAATTTCAGGCCCCACTCAAGACTTCTTTACAAAATTGACTGAAGTTTTATTGAAGTGACATATAGCAAAATATTAGCACCACCATTGCGGTAGAGGAAACCAGCAGAAATAACAGGGAGAAAGCTCTGCATAGCTTCACCTTGCCTTTGTCCCCATGACCGTCTCTGCTGATCCAGAGGTTTGCCTTTGCAAGAAGTTCCCAGATGAGGCCTCTTGAACACAAACAGTTTGCAGTTTCCTCATCCCCAGTTTCCATCCTTCAGTCCTGGGCAGTGCTTCTGCCTTTGACTTTCTAAATGGTGCAAAGTTGCCGTCCTTTGTTGAAGGGTGTTACTTGAGTTGGTTTCTTCAATGACATGAAACCTCCCACTCAAAAGAAACCCGTAGCCCTAAACCAATTTACTAGTATAGCGTCCCTGATAAAAGGGGAATGAGCTGGCAGTCAGGAAGCCCTTAGTTCAAATCTTATCTCAGCCATGACCTCGCTGAACCATGGTGTCAGCCCCAGGTTTCTACCTGCAGTCTGGAAATTTCAAATGGCTAGGGTTTTTTTAAAATTATTATTATTGGCTAAGTGTTTGAGCATATGAGGAAGCACAGGGTCAAAACTACTAGCACCACAATCCAGCCAAAGCAGGGCACTTCAATTCTCAGCTAAAGCTACATGGACTTTAAAATCCTGAACTGTCTGGCTCTTGTCCTCAGCAGTGCTATTGCATGGGAGGAAGGCTCTCGGGTTCAATGAAACTTGCTTTCAAGAAATGTGCTGAAGATGGCAGCTTTGTGTCCAGTTATTCATCCGAGTGTGAATGACGGCAGTGAAGAACTAGTGCAGTAACACTGTATTCCTTTCATATCCTTCCATCCTTCTTTTCAGTCCACTAGTTTGTGTTGTGTAAAATCGGAATAGAAAAAGGTTACATGTAGTTGGCAAGTGTAAGAACCAGAAGGGCCTACATTACTTCTGACTGCAGCAGTAACTCAGACCAGTTGCTTAATAATTGCTCACTCTCATCTGTCTTTCTTTCAGACCCGCCCCCCCCCCCCTTCCCCATAGCTGAAGGAAGAGGAAGTCTTTAGGTCTCCGTTTCTGAGAATTAGTTGTGTGGAAAGTTATAATGAGCTGCTTTTTAAAAAACGTAATCCATCTTGCTAAATATAAAGTAGACAAAACGTTTGGTAGAAGAAAATAGTTCTTCTCTATGTGCATTTGCATGTTTGTAAATATGTCCTAGCTTCAAGATGGAAATAACCTTAAAGAGAGCCAGTGTGGTACTGTGGACAGAGTGTTGGACTGGGACTCAGGAGACCTGGGTTCAAATTGCTGCTTAGTGATGGAAATTCACTGGAGGATGGCAATGGTAAACTTGTTCTTGAATGTATTCCACACCCTATGAGGGTCATCATACATCATAAGTGACTTGACAGCTCCTAACAATAACAACCAAGGTAAATAAATTCAGGTTGTACCAGATTTAAAATGATTAAGGTTATATACCTTGAAATTAAAATAAACGATAGAACATGGATAGGCTAATGCCTTCATTTGGATTGAACTGGTGTCAAAAGAGACAGCTTCTGCATAGGTTTTGTGGAACAGATTGGAACAGTAGTAAATTTTCAACTTTACGGCAAGCAAATTAGCTCTGAAAAGAAAAACACAAATTACCTTCGTTTGTTATGTTAGCCATGGAGAATGGACTAATGTTTGAGAAGGAGTCCAGGCCTGTCAAATACTGTCTGTGAGCTTGCCCTGGGAGACCTAAGTTCAAGACTCTCCTTAGCCATGAAATGCCTTGTTGGCTCTGGGCAAATCCTTCTCTCTCTGCCCCACAGGGTTGGCCCAGTTCCAGGGATCAGTTCTAGTTTCATTTGAAGGGGCCAGTTTCTTTGTAAACATAATTGTTCACACCTCTTTTGAAAGCACTGCAAAAGTATCTTTCATGGAAGGAGTGGGAGAGGGAATGGCTACGTTGGGTAAGAGATCACAGCCCAAATGGAACTGCTTGGATGAAATCAAAGAGACTTGTAAAATGTTGAACAAACCTGCATAGAAGAATGTTTTATGGCCAGGAAAAGCTTGCTATGTGTGGCTATCTGGTACATTATGTTTGGTTTACCACAAGCTGTGATTGTGTTCTTAATGGTCAGTGGTCTCAGAATGGAAGTTCAGAGTTTATGTAAAGAATTTTTGTGTCTTTCCCTGAAATTTTGATTGTAATACGGAATTATTGCCTCCGATGAGGGAAAGGGAAAGAAAGAGCAACAAAAAGGGTAATGTAGATTTAGTCTACTTATATTTATAACACTTTTGGCAAATTTTTAAAGTCTTAGATGATAAGCTGAGCTTACAGTACCATTTGTGTGACCATATATGAAACTGCTTACATATTGTTTATGACATTTATCGGCTATTGCTATAATTACCAGCTTATATAATATGCCCATTAAATATATTTGAACCACATATGTGTATCCTCTGCTCCTTCTTTTTATAGTATCTTTCTCAAGATTGGTGCACTCCAGATGGGGTAGGCTACAACTTCTGTCATCCCCAGCTGGTACATCCAATAGCCAAGGTTTCTGAGGATGGTGGAGATGGAAACTGTAGTTGAGTACTCTGGGAGGACAGCAGGCTGAGGAAGACTGATCAGCATTCACTGCAGGCACTTAGATGCTGAGCTCTGTTCAGATGGGAATATTTCTAATAATAACACTCTCTCCATCCTTCTGCTATTGGTTATACTGTTATTCTTGGATATCTTCTGAGAGTGCAAACACTGGACAGAGGTCTCCTGCAATAATGGAATAGCGCAGGAACAAGAGATGGGTTTGCCTTGCAGCATCTTTTGCTGTGGGTGTACTGAGGATGCCAAATGAAAATGTGAGCCTGTTTTTGGAAAACCATAGGCCCATTTCTTGCAACTATTAGCACCTTCTCCAACCCACTCACCCGAGACCCTTTTTGGTTGATGGTTTGTAGGGGTTGAACCTTGCACCTTTCACGTGCAAAGCAGTTCCTTGGCTCCTGAGCTCCAGTCACACAGTGCGATCTTACAAAGCAGAACAATAAGCAAATTGCTTGCCTCTTCTTGCAGGTTGACCTGGATTAGTACAGATTTTGGGCAACAGTGATGTGCAGTTTAGGCACCCTTTTAAAAGGGGAAAGCTCTTTAGTACATTTGCCCTGAGAGAGAACAGGCTTAAGAGAATACTCAGTTACACAGCTTCATGAATTCCCTGGACTCTTGGTGCTACTGGAAACTGCAGGCATGTTCCTGTACATTGCAGGTACCTATAAAACTTATAGCAGCCATAGTTGTCTGTCTCTTCTTTTTCTCTCTCTCCTTTTGTTTTTTTCATCAAATATATCCTGTACATACTTAGCGTTCTACTTGGCATGGTCCACTACTACCGACTGACATGTTATAGTGTACTTGTGGGCAAAATCGGAATAAATGAATATACATTTGCATATTGTAGGGGAGACCAGGCGTACATGGTCATATATGTTCTTGTATGTGGTATACAAGAACATCTATGACCACTTTTATAATACATTTGTGGAGAAGTTCACAAATCTGTTTTGAGGTTTGTGGATCTTGGCTGAGAAGCCTCTAGACCTAGCAGAATGTTTTGTGTCCTTGGCCACAAGGTCATATCCTCTGGGCTGCTCAAAACTGTGGAACTCCTTCATCCACAAAGCTCCAGTATGTGGGATGAGGCAGGGCACCAGAAGGATTGCCCTTTTTTTTGGCCCCAGGGAGCTTCTGGTTTTTTGGTGCTTGTGGGCAGAACTCCACTCTTTCTGCCATCTTTAGATTCTTCCATCATAAGAGGTTTAGATAGCATCTGCTAACTGAAAGTGTCTAGAGAGCAATAATATGAATTATACTTCTGTTGTAATGTCTTCTTCCTCCTGCTTACAGTCTGATTCACAAAACTTTGTTTCTTTTCATACCTGGTTGCGTGTATGTTGAGATCAGCTCTGGCATTGGCACAGCCCTGGCTTATTTCCAAGAGTTTTTATTAGGTTATCTTTAAGCCTGGGGATTTTTTCAGAGTTCACATTGGTGAACCTTCCTAAGGAAAAGTGAAAGGGTGGGGAAGTTCCCCATTGACTTAGTAAGTACAAAGTTCAGTCCAGCAGTGACTTCTCACTCCTGTCTTGTCTTAAACTTGGGGTTGGACAGACTGCAAGTCACAGGAAAGGCAAAATACTCCAACAAGTGGGAAAATTTGTTTTGAAGGCCTGTTTGCTTTGAAACTGGCACCAATGTCTGCCTCCTTCCCAGGACAAAGAACCTGCGTAGTTCAGTAGTATATGGGACTTTTCTTTGAGAGAAAAGATTGACCCCAAAGTGGACAATTTGTGATCTTCTTCCGTATGTGACTGGAGTACAGTTCCCATCAGCCCTCCCTGGAGAGAGTTGACGTGAAGGATAGTCTAGTAAGACCTGGAGGGGCACAGGTTGACAAGTTCAGGGTTAACACACTCCCCACTGCTCTTCACACACTGCAGTCCCAATATGGCTTTGCACACCTCCCCATGCATCTTGTATTCAGAGCTTGAAAGCTAAGCACATTCACTGCCCTTTTGGCAACCAATATCATGCCTAGTTTGTCCCTAAGAGGAACTGGGTGTGGTGTTGCTCAGTTCTCTCCCCCCCCCCCCCCCCCCCCCGTGATAGTTGCTCAAGAGAGTTTCGGACCAGATGGCTGATGATTTTTTGAAAATAGCCTGCTTGGAATCATGCAGTCTGGTCTCTCAGTATGTGAACATGCAATTCATATAAATTTCACCCAATTCAAGCACCCAAGGTTGAGAGGAAAACAAGAAAAAGTTAGAAAAGGCCTCTATCTTTTCTATACTTAATCTAAATATAAGCCTGAGGGTTGTATTCCGTGACTCTGGTCGTATTGCCTAAAGACAAGAATGAAAGGGGAGTCTTGTATGCATCCCACCTCCTGCAGGATCCCCATTGCATGACCAGTTATGTGACCAATCTTGCAGCCAGCGTGAGAATGGACATATGATTCTAGAGTGGAGGGAGGGGACACTTACGTGATTACTCTCGTGCTCTGTGTTTAGGCAACAGGGTATTAGCCTACATGTTTCTAGGCTGCAGTCCTCGACATGTTTACTAGGTGAGAAGTAATTTCCCTACTGGAAACAAGGCATTAAAATCTGAGTAAAGATGCATAGGACTGTTCTGCTGATCTCATTGGTTGGGATTGGTGGTCAGGATCATGCTCTGTTCCTCAGGTGGTGTTACTGAATGATGGTAATGCCTGTGAAGTCATCTAAAATATTAGTGCTGTGGAAGTATTGCAATGACACAACTCATCCAGCAGAACTCTGTTAGCCATTAAACTGACTCACATTTGGCAGTCAGGGCCATTTTGCTAGCTGGTTGAAAATTTTCCTCTACTACCGGGCAGGCATAAATCACACCGAGGAACATTCCTTCCTCTTTGCCATCCCCCATTGTTCTAGAATAATGGCGTACTTGGCCACTCCATAAACGAAACTCATCTCCTTTAATATTGCTATTTCATCTTAGTTCCACTTGCAGCAAAACACATTCCTAAGTGCTTATTGTACATCATACCCCTGGGAGGATCGCTTGCAGGAAAGGTTGGCTTCCCAGAACAGCTACCTGTGTGGTGCTGCGTATTAGAAATGACTGCTAAATAAGTACCTACACAATGGATGGTATTTGGTAAAAGCCCTCTTGCTAACCTTTCTGATATCTCTTGGCTACAGAAATTTTATTATAAACTCTGTTCTAATCCTACTTATAAATCTAGAGAGAAGGGAGATTTCAGTTGTTACTTAAAGTGCAGAGTGGGCAAAAATTCCCCCAATTCTTGCTTGAGCCCTGCAGTCCACAGGAGAGGACTTGTCCTGTGTTCTTTTGTTTTGAAAGATGAGATCATGTCGCCCTGTTTGTGACTACTGCATTTGGAGCATCCAACAGCTGATTAATTTAATTTTGCTGCTCTGCAAAAGATGCTATATTTTCTGAGACATTTTCTTTTGAATGGTGTGTGTGTGATGTCTTCCATTTTCTCCACCATGTTGATTTTTTTTTTAAAAAATGCATTGATCTCTAAAAGTTATCGCTGTATGCTACAATGAGTAATTTTAATAGTATGGTAGTTATCACTATGAGCAATAACTCTTCATTGCCCCCAATATATAAACAAAAGCAAGGATAAGGTAGGAAACTGTTACAGCCACATGGGCAAGTAAACAGAATATTTTGAGAGGCAACATGTAATTCCTTTCAGGGGAAAGGTATAAAACCAGTATTAAACTCAATAAATATGTTTTATTGAGTTTAAAGAAGAAGATATGTCAGGTTTGCTTGTAGAGAAGGGCAAGGCACTAGTCACCACCAAAGGAGCCCCATCATTTTGGGATAATTGTGAGGAAGGCATTGTTTCTTATGCATCTTAACCGTACTATTCTTAACCATTGGCACCCTAGAAAAATCCTGAAGCAGATGTTAACTATGGACAAGATTGGGTGAGTGAAGGCAAATGCTTCAAATAAAGTCATTTAGGGCTTTATGGATATGATCAGTACTTAGAATTGGGCCCAGGGACACACTGACAGCCAATGCTGTGGTACAAGATCATAGATACATGTGCAGACTTATGGCCTCTCACCAGATAAAAATAAAACAAGGTGCAAAATACAACAAATACCAACAAGCAGCACTTGGAATTTGAACGACCAGTCCTAAATATTGCTCTTACTAGGTGTATTTTTTTTACTATAATTGCTCAGCTGTTTGTTTATTGTGAGGGTTTCATATATCATTCCTAAAGGCAGAGTTTTTGTCTACCCAAAAAGTCACTTTTTGTCTACTCTTAACACTTCAGCATTTTGGCACTGTGGATGTGTGATTCTTCACCATGTCTCCAAAGTATTTTTTCTGAGCTGTTGAGGAGTATAGGAAGTGCTGTATAATTGTGTCACCTCTCATGCACCATTTGTTCTGTGTATGCAGTACAGCCAGGGTCTATTTTACAGTATTTCAGTTTTTTCAGTCACCCACCCTTCTCTGCATGCTTTCCTGAAACTGTGGGACAGCTCCCACTCTGCACTTATGAAGGTTGCTGAAAGCTTTTACCTGGAACCAGAGGGGGAATCTTGGATGTAGGAAGTGTGATTTTCCTGTCTTACTCACTGCCTCTCTATTACACAAATTGCACATGATTGCTTGGTTGACATTGTCTGCATGCAAGTGAGTTGGCGGAATTCGTTTACCCTCCAGTAGCTAAATGTTGCAGAAAGGGAAGGAATATAGGGCAAAATGGCTAATGGCGTTTGGCAAGCATTGAACTGTAAGATACAAGGGTTAGGTTTGAGCAAGGCAGCTCTCAAACCAAACAAGCCATCAGGGCAGGTGATGATTGGACAGAAGCAGTTATGCTTGGAGTGGAAAGATGATCTTGTTGCTTGATCCCGTGGAAAAAATGATTCCAGCAGAAGATGTGAGAGCACCTCTTCCCTGTTGTAACAATCTCTTTCCAGATCTTCATCATTTCTATTTATATTAGGGGAGATATTTCAGGAAGATACACTTCCCTCATATCTCTTTTTCATCTTCTCCAAACAAAGGAAGTTCTGTGGCAGTTTTTTTAAGCCTAGGTGAAATTGCAGATGTGTAAGGCAGGACTAGGAGTTAGACATAAGATATTCATAAGTGGAGTGGTCCACTTACTGTTTGCCGCATGCCACACACAGCTGTCATTGTTCACATCACACCAAATGCAGAAGTAGCCCAGCCAACACTTCCCTGCCTCCCTGCAGAGCCAACCACTCTAGCAAGGAGGCGGGATGACGAGTCTCCCCACCTAGCTGCTGAGTGGTCAGCAGCTCAGGGAGGCAGGGAAGCACGATTCTGCGAATGGCATAATACGAACAATGGTGAATCTGTGGGCTGTGTAGTGAGCAGTAAGTGGACCGACCGGTTCTGAGGAGAGGATCCAAACCACCCAGGCACCTGTGGTTCTAATATTTGTATTCGTCTCCCCTGGAAGACAAAGATGAATATCCCATGTCTACTAGGGATTCTGTGGCCCTCTGGATGTTGTTCAGCCTGAGTTCTAGCATGACCAGTAGCAGGCAGTGCTGGGCCTTATAGCCTAACAGCAACATACGCCACACCCTGAATGTAAGGGATCGGCACAGAGTTCTTTGCTCTGTAGTTGCATGTGAAACTGTCCAAAAACTTTCCAGTTGTCACCCTGAACTATAAATTTTGTAATTTAATATCTTGAACTCAAGGTCACCCTTAGCTATGCCATGGAAATGGAAACAAAGCCTGCTCCAAAGTAGGAAAAAAACTTCATGATATTCACTTTGTCCATGAACCTTTTTTAAAAATGAGCAAGTACTTTCCCCTTCCTTGAGATACTTAGGGGTTTGGGATGTGTGTGTGAGAGTGAGAGACTATTTCAGTGGTTCCCAATCTTGGTTCCCCAGATGTTATCGGACTGCAGCTCACAGAAATCCTGGCCAGCACAGCTAGTGATGAAGTCTTCTGGGAGTTTTAGTCCAAGGTTGGGAATCCAAGGTTGGGAAGCACTGGTCTAGTTGAAAAAAATCCCTAAAATGCAAAACAGTTACTATTAAACATTTCCCACCACCACCATATATGGTGCTCCAGTGTTGTAAATAACCTGTAAACTGAAGAACTGCTTTAAAATAAAGCAGTACATTTTTGAAAGCTTTCTCTACTTTTACAACAAAGATCCCAAGGTCTGAGAGATGGTGTTGCAGGAAACCCTAGTTTCCTCAAAGTCGACAAGTTTTTCTCATGCACTTGCTTTATGCTATATATGTCAATATGGATTGACATGAGATTTTCAGTTTTCTCTGTTACTCAGGTTCTATCCTGAAGATGCCTGTTCCTTGTTTTCATTACCCACCAGCCTGTCAAGAGATTATTTTCTGCTTATTTAGTACCTTAGATGAAATGGCAAGTGTATCTGTGTATGTCCAGTGTATTGTAAATAGTTGATGCAGTGGATTCCCCAATCATGATGGTGACAGTGAAGTTGTGATTCTTGAGCTGTGGCAGCATGGAACCTTAACAGTGATAAACTCTCTTGCTAGTAGGTGACTTGGTTTATGCCTCATTTTGAAAACTGTTATTCCACAAATGCTCAGATTTCCTTTGCAATTTTGTTTTTCCTCATCCTGAGTCCTCACAGCAGAGATTTTTGTACTAGGATTCTATTTTTCCCATTGTGGTGCCCCAGCCACCACTCTTCTTGAAATGAGTGAACTCTACCATGGAAGCCACTGAAATAATATTTTGAAATCTCTCATGTTTATGTGTCTGGGGGCATATAATCTCCTCGTTACTCTGGAAAGTTTAATGCAAAAACAAAAATGCTGCAGATACGAAGGGCCAGCTGAACTGGAGCAAAGACGGTGAAGAAGGGAACTGGGTGACAGAGAACCATTTGATGCATTAAAAAGCCTCCTTCAAATATTGCTTTGTCTTTGACATATTGCTGGTAGAAAAGTGGTGCTAACTGTGTAATGGAAGCCTGGAGGAATGCCACCTAGGATAAATTTTGCACATTACTGAGCAGATTGGATTGGCAATGGAAAATGTGATGCAAAGGTTTTGAAAGCGTGTGTCTTTTAAGCGGCATTTGAAAATTGAACTATGAATGCTACGTGCAGACTCTTCCACAATTAACAATGTGTTAAAAGCAGGGCAAGGCTGTTCTTTACAAGTGTCCTTGTGCTGGAGTTCCAAAAGAGGGCTGCAAATGTGTTTTATGTATTGTGCCAGTCTGTCCTGCCAGAGTCTCCATGTTGTGTGACTAGAATGAAGAAGTAAGAAGATGTGAGATCTGTTAAAGGTGGCTGCTGCTTCTGCAGCTGTAGCAGCAGTTTAACAATGAGGCAGGTCCGTGTTGAAAAATGTAATAGAGTTGGGTCCTTCATTTGAATGCCATGATCTGTCAATTGAGACCAGCCATACAGGGGAGCCTCTCAGCCTTACTAGTCTCCAAACGTTTCTACTTGTCTGCAGGTATTTTTAGTCATTATTGCCAAAAGGAAGGTATGTGTGTGTTTGTACATTCTTATTTGTGTAAAGCCTCTGTGCTGCCTGGTTGATGAGCTGTCATTCTTACTTCTCAAAGGGGATCAAGGGGATCAGACAAATGGCTATTTACAGCTTGGTTGTGTGATGCCGATTGCATTCATACCTATTAAAAAATAAGCCCCCTGAAGTGCAGTGAGACTCACAAGTAAATTATGTATTTGTTTTAAATATTTGTAGTTTGATTGTCAGCCAGAGAGGCTCCCAGAGTAGCTTACAGTAAAAACAAGATAACTGCTGGTGCCCTCGGCCTTACAATCTATGGGAGACATGACACAAAGGGGGGGGGGGGGATGGGATAAGGAAAGGAAGGGAAGGGGAGAAAAACAAAACAAAGAAGAAAACCTAGGCATCAGCCCTTAATGTTATAAAGCCCTAAATATGCATAAATTCAAGCTTTTATTTTGAAGATGGCACAATTCTTTGTTTGTCTTTTTGACTATGAGGTGGACTAAAGCAGTCAATAGCTCAAAATAAGCATCATTTTGTTAGCATTGCCAACTATAATTTCCCACTTAACCAGAGACAGATTTGTCACTGCTATGTTTGATGGATCCTTGGTGATGGTAGACCCATTTCAGACTTTCCTGCTAAACTGTCTGTTGTTTTTGTTGTTAATGTGCCTATTTGTAGTCATACTCAAGGCTTTGATGATCTGTTCTATTCCTTGACATCAGCCACAATTGTTTGAACACATGCAAAATGACTACTATATTCTTGCATTCATAGATAATATGAAAAAGTGATGGATAATAATACACAGAAACCTGGAAGAAATGACACTTGAAACCCAATGGATAATTTAATATGGAAGCAGACAAGGATGACTATTAAGTTATAAATAGTACAGTTCTTTAAAGGAAGCATTAGTTGTGGTTTTTAGACCCAATTCATATGTTGCGTCTGTACACCATATCAAGAGAAACACCCCTCCGTGGCTGGGGCTCTAAATAACAGGCATTGGATATGCAAAGGTCAGCTGTACAAAGCTCTAACAGTTCAGTTACCTCGTGCAGCATGGCACTTTCTCCACCTGGTAGTGGTGATTCAGCTGCTACCACCATGGCAAGTGGCTTTTCAGAAGCAGCTATGTTTCCTAGGTCTCCTTTCATAAAAAGCCTGCTTTGGGCCTTCTTAAGAGGTTGCAAGAGGGTTTTAAATCGGTATGATGTATGTTTGGCCCTTTAGCCCAGGGCTGGGGGACTTGTGGCCTTTTAGGTGGCTTAAAACTCTGTATCCTATCGGTGCCAGACATCCTAGCCAGTATTGAAGGGTGGTGGCAGTCCCACTCGTATGTGCTCATGAAAGCTAACAGCCTTTATTACTTATTTATTTGTTTAGACTTATACCCCGCCCATTTAGTAGACTAGCCACTACTCTGGGCGGCTTCCAGAAAATAACAAAAATATACAAACAATTTTTAAAATGAACATATAAAAACAAAAACCCCTCATAGAACCTCCAGTCTAGCAAATAATCCAAGACCCATTTATTTATTTATTATTTGTTTAGTCATTTAAAATATCAATACCCCACCTTTCTCCTTAAGACAACAAGGCACCTTACAATATTAAAACAAACAATATTCAAAGCAAAAAAGTTAAATTATTACATTGTTAATGTCAAATTAAAAACTAGTGGATAAAAACAGTTTAAAACCATTCTGAAAACATATTTAAAATAATTTTTAACAGAGAGAGAGAGAGAGAGAGAGAGAACAAAAACATAACAGCCCTGTTCTTAGGCAGCCAGTTGTTGAGGAAAAAAACTGTCTGAAGAGAAAGATGTGTGTCTGCTGGTGGAGGGACAGGAAAAAGGGGGCCAGCCTGACCTCCCATGGGAAGGAATTGCACAGCTCGGGAGCAGTGACAGAGATGGCCCTCTCTTGTGCCCTTACCAGGCACACTTATGAGGGTCGCTGGATCAAGAGAAAGGTCTCCCTTGATTATTTTCAAATCTAGGCAAACTCATAAAGGGAGGTGGTATTTTAGATAGCCAGAACCAAAGCCATTTAGGGTCTTATTAGTCAAAGCCAGCACTTAGAATTGTGCCTGAAAGCAGACTGGCAGCCAGCAGAGCTGCTGTAACAAGGGAGTTTTGCAATGCCTGTAGCTAGATCCAATGAGGAATCTTGCTGCGGCATTTTGGATCTGCTGAAGTTTCCAAACTCTTTCCAAAGGCAGTCCCATTAGGAACGCATTGCAGTAATCCAAACAGGATGTAATTAAGGCATGTGCCACTGTGGATGTAATGGACACACTAGTTTTAACTGTGCAAATGCACTCCTGTCCATCACCAACACGTGGTCATCCAGGCTCGGGCAAATCCAGGGGCACACTCTAATTGCAAACCTGTGTTTTCAGGGGAGGTGTAATCCCACCCAGCATAGATTGAAGCCCTACTGCCTAGTCAGCCTTTTGACTGACCGAGACTTGTCTGGATTAAGCTTCACTTCATTCTTTCAGAACACTCTTTACAGTGGTTTTGCTTTTGCTTTTCATTTGACAGGCTTGTTTGCTTCTAGAGTCGTAACCCTAAAGTACTGTAATCCAAGGAAGCTGTTTCCTCTCTGGAGCTGAATACCTCTTTAACTTGCCTTGGGCTGGGAACCTAAAAACCAAAATGGTGAATTGGGGAAACTCCCCTTCCCCCAGCTATAGAATACATGAGCAGACTATCTTGGAAATCCTACCAGCAGCCTCAGACACAGAAGTTATCTTTACATAACTTCAAGGTGACACTGTAAGAGTTTTTTCCCCACTGACCTCAACCTTGATTTGCAAGATCATTTACTGAGAACTTTGCCAGCTAATCTGTATTGTCTTTTGAATGCATTCAGACTGTAAATCTGCCTAGTTAAACAGGCAGTGCTGCTGTTTCTGGTGAAGATCTTAAAACTGAGCGTATAGTTGTTTTTGGAATTGAACTAGATCATAACAAAACTGTTGTTAAGCTATTATCTAGTTAGGTTCTTGGCCTCTAATTTAAGATGCTCTAAATATTGCTACTGATTGGTTCAAAATTGGGAAAGGAGTACGACAAGGCTGTATATTGTCTCCCTGCTTATTTAACTTATATGCAGAATACATCAAGCGAAAGGCAGGACTGGATGAATCCCAAGCCGGAATTAAGATTGCCGGAAGAAATATCAACAACCTCCAATATGCAGATGATACCACTCTGATGGCAGAAAGTGAGGAGGAATTAAAGAACCTCTTAATGAGGGTGAAAGAGGAGAGCGCAAAAATGGTCTGAAGCTCAACATCAAAAAAACGAAGATCATGGCCACTGGTCCCATCACCTCCTGGCAAATAGAAGGGGAAGATATGGAGGCAGTGACAGATTTTACTTTCTTGGGCTCCATGATCACTGCAGATGGTGACAGCAGCCACAAAATTAAAAGACGCCTGCTTCTTTGGAGGAAAGCGATGATAAAACCTAGACAGCATCTTAAAAAGCAGAGACCTCACCTTGCCAACAAAGGTCCGCATAATCAAAGCTATGGTTTTTCCAGTAGCGATGTATGGAAGTGAGAGCTGGACCATAAAGAAGGCTGACCGCCGAAGAATTGATGCTTTTGAATTGTGGTGCTGGAGGAGACTCTTGAGAGTCCCCTGGACTGCAAGGAGAACAAACCTATCCATTCTAAAGGAAATCAACCCTGAGTGCTCACTGGAAGGACAGATCCTGAAGCTGAGGCTCCAATCCTTTGGCCATCTCATGAGAAGAGAAGACTCCCTGGAAAAGACCCTGATGTTGGGAAAGTGTGAAGGCAAGAGGAGAAGGGGACGACAGAGGACGAGATGGTTGGACAGTGTCATCGAAGCTACCAACATGAATCTGACCAAACTCCGGGAGGCAGTGGAAGACAGGAGGGCCTGGCGTGCTCTGGTCCATGGGGTCACGAAGAGATGGACACGACTTAACGATTAAACAACAACAACAACAAATATTGCTATTCTAGTTTTATTAAAGACGGACTGTAATTAGCATATGGGTCTCAGTCTTGGTAAGATGAGCACTTCCCCGGAAGAGATTAATGCAATAGACCTGAGCTGCCTGATGTAAAAAATTCTTATCATGAAGGATGAACTTTTGCTGTGTTCATGATGGAGGCACGTGCACCTTTGAAGCTCTGGCCAATGCCTTGTGTAGAACTGGATAACGTTCAGTTGGTCGTACTCTGGCATAATTGAGTTTTGGGGCAAGATGAGTGAAAAAGCCAGCTAATCAGGGGATTGTATTGGATAGCATTACTGTTATTAGTAAAGTTTACTGGTTGAAATTTACCCTGTTAAAAAGGCATTTTTAAGAATTGCGTGGGCAAATAGGATGTTCTAGTACATTTCTGTCTTAGAGGTGGGCTTAGGAACTCAAGAGCGCTGTGGTCCAAAGGGATCCAGGTCCTTTCTCTTCCTGCCCACCACCATATCTCTAATATACTCTTCCCTTTCTTCAGTCAGAGTTTCAGCTGAGGTGGGGAAGGAACCACCATGGAGACTTGTGCAGTGGGAGGGATGGGTCAGGGAGTGTGCCATATTGGACCTGCCACCCTGCACTTTGCCAGACACCTGCTGGCAGTGATTTTCATTTCTGAAACAAGGTCCTGGGACTATAGGATTGCAGACATGCTTAGAAAGAAACAAATTACGTCAGTTCTTTCTCCTCCTCTTCTTCTTTTGGGCTGTTAAATTACTTCTGAATTATGGTGACCAAGCAAGGGTTTTTGAGGTATGTGAGATGTTCAAGGAGTGGCCACTTTCCACCCCACCTCAGTGAGTTTCCATGGCCCAACAGTGACCCGAACTCAGGTCTCCTGATACCTAGCCCAGGACTCAATCCACTAAACTTCTTCGGCTCTCTGTTTTTCCTCTACTGCCTTCAAAAATGCTGCCCTAGTAGCTGTAACATCAGGAAGACAAACACCAGTCACTTGAATCTGCCATTCAGATTCAAATGAATGGGAATCTCACTGTAATATGAATTGCTGCTTTTACAAATAATTGAATGCACGGACCTCAAAATTAAATAATGTTAAGAGAAAAATAAAGGTATTAGTAACTGGATGTCATCCACAATGTGCATTTATTTATTATTTTTCACATTTGTATCCACTTTTCTTATGAGGAGCTCATCATTCACGGTTCTCCTCCAACCCATTTTTCTTCACAACAGCTAGCAAAAGTTGGTTCAGTTGAAAGGGTGAAGAACTGGCTCAACCGTACCTGCTAAGATTTGTGGTCAATAGGAAATTTGAGTCTTAATCTCCCTGGTTTCTGTTCAGTACCCAAATCACTGTAACACATTGGCTCTTAAGTTTAGTTACCGTATTTTTCGCTCCATAAGACGCACTTTCCCCCCCAAAAAAGTGGGGGGAAAGTGTGTGCATCTTATGGAGCCGAATGCACTTCTGCAAGGGCTCCCTCCGATGGCTTGGAGGAAGCCATTGGAGACCTCCTGGGGGTCCCCCGCCGCCGCGAAGGCAAAAAGGCAGGGGGAAAGGACGGGAGATTCGAATCTCCCTGCCTTTTTGCCTTCGGAGGTCTGCAAGGGCTCCCTCCGATGTCGGGGGAAAGCCCTTGGAGACCTCCTGGGGGTCGGATCGCGGCGGCGGGGGACCCCCTGCCTTTTTGCCTTCACGGTGGTGGGGGACCCCCAGGAGGTCTCCAAGGGCTTTCCCCCGACATCGGAGGGAGCCCTTACAGACCTCCAAAGGCAAAAAGGCAAATACCTCCAAAGTACCTTATTTTTCACTCCATAATTAGCTGCGTCTTATGGTCAGGTGCGTCTTATGGAGCGAAAAATACGGTATATAATTTGTATTTATGTATTATACACTTTTTAAATGTGTCTGTGAACTAAATTGAGGGAACTGTTACTGCCCATGTGCTTGAAAAAATAGGGATGAAAACATGTTTAAAAATTCCACCAGACTTCTCTCAGATATTTTAAGTTGGTCAGGGTATGGTTGGTGATCTTGATACTGCCACATGATAAATATAGGACACTTTGTGTTTTCTCTATAGAGAAATTCTTCCCAAATCTCAGCCATTTCTTTTGATTTTTCCTGGCTGATTGCTGATTTCTCAAGTTCTTTGGTCTATGATGAGTTAAGCAAACTAAAATTTAGTGTTGATTGTATGAGGTCAAGTAAAACTACATCCCTATGCACAATCTACCAGCTAGTTTAGTTTTATTATATATTGCATGTGTATATTGATTGCTGCTATACGGACTGGAATTGGGAAGGTGCAGCACCAAAATTGGTGCCTTTCTATATGTAAGGCTATGCATGTTCACTGCTTGCCTACTGAGTCCAGCAAAGCTTACTCCAGGTTGGTAAGTATAGGAATGCAGTCTAAATTCCAGTGAAGCAAGAAGTGATGTACTCATTGTCACTCCATCCAGCTCTCTCTTGATCTACCCCACTCTTCTAGATGTGTTTGATTGCAACTCCCATAATCAAGGCAATTCTTTGTACAGAAATTTATCAATGTTTGTTGTTGACCTGGATGCGTATTAGATTTAGAAGTGGTTGTCTTGAGTTCCTTGCTTTTCGTATTCACAAGTGCTGCATTTGAGACTAAAATATGTTTTTTGTCACCTGAGCAGACAGTGCAGGAATGGCATCAATGAGCCAAAAATAGAAATGTTATGAGGCCTTGTTATCTATATTAAGGCCATTAGAGTCAATGGAAAGAACTTCAGTAATACTTCGTCCTGCAGTGCAGAAAAAAAAAATACTCATCTGTGTTCTGGTATTATCTAGGTCCCAGGACGTCTGTAGATACATGTATGTTTAATCTTAAGGACAGAATGGTTCTCTATAGGCATTGTCTATGCATTTATTTGTGCCCAATAGCTGAAGCTCTCTGGGTGATTTAAAAAAAAACCCTCTTCAAATCATACGTTGATAAACCAAACAAAGCTTAAAACAACAACAAAGTAAACCCAAAGTAAAAACCAGCAACAGTGCATGATATAAAAAAGTAACACAAAGAAATATATGGTAATCTGCATGCAGTATTGGCCTGCAGTGATGGTTCTGCCACTGGTAAGCCCAGTCAAATAGATGTAATTGCTAAAAATGCAGACCTTAAGATAGATAAACCAAGGAAGTACAGAAACAATGAGCAACATAGGACTCTTCTTATAACAACGACATTCCTTCCTTAAACCACAATGGTTTCCATTCTGTATCTGGCCCAAGGAGTTGAATGTATAAAGGTATTGTAAATAAAGATAAAAACAGCCAGCTGCTAATGACTAGAAAGGAATATCAAAGGAATATTTGGTGCAATTTTAGTAATTTGTTGTTTTTTGATATTATTCGTTGTATTATTTTGTTATCTTATGTTGATGATGTGGGGTATAGGTGGATTCAATTCTTTTATGTACAATGCCCAGAATAGTGAATTCTCACTAAGTTGGGTGGTATAAAAATTAAATAAATAAATAAAATACTGTAAGCTAGATGGGGAAAATTTGGTGTTATATTCCTTTTGAGTTTAACTGTGTGGTACTTTGAACACACAACAACTACAGTGCATGGCCGATGGGAAGAGAGGGCTTAAACATTCATTTTTAGCAGACTTTGAATTTGCTGTGAACAAAGCAACCTAAAACATCCAATTTGAGAGTCAACGTTAACTTGGTAGGGACGAGGAAGGGCTGCTACTAATAAAAAGAACAGCAGTAGAATTAGTAGAATTGGCATAGAACAAACTAGCGGAACTTGCATTAATATTTTGAAATGCGTGTGTAGTTTTCAGCATATAGTGAGAAACATCAATCCTGATTGTGTTTGAAAACTATCAGAGTTTGTCCAAGGCATATTTGTGCCTTAAGCAATAAAATCTACATGGAGCTCTCGCTAAGAATATATATGATAAATTAAATAACTGAAAATTTGCTGCCATTTAATGGTGCCTGAACATCCGCCCCTTGAGAGTGAGGCTGCCTCAACCTGCCTCATGCCAGGAGTGGTCCTGGTAGTTATTATTGGGCTAATTGATGTGTTGAAGGTATGTGGGCCATAATTTATAAAATAATGAAAGAATGAATCTTTTCAGATATTGGGCAGAATCCTGTTGTGTGCCTGGCATAACCCAGATCTGGCACCAGAAATGTTTAATGTATATTAATTAAAAGCTTCTTATCCTCCCCTCCCTCATTTTAGGTTCCGAGACTCCCTTGGGCTCCCTTTTGTCATGGGGAAGCCTTTGGGAGCTTTAGGACGGACAGGGGGCGAGAAGAGCCTTTAAACGTTGTTGTTTTTTAAAAATAACCACTGGATTGCTGGCAGGAGTCCCAATCCCAGTGGTGCCGATCAGGAGGTGATATTTTACTTTTAATAAAGGTTTCTCCATCCTGAGGCTCCTAATAGCTTTCCCAGGGCAAAAGGAAGCCTGGGAGATCCTTAGATGCAAGATCAGAGGAGATGCGAAGTTTTTAATTATTGTAAATTAAATGTTTCCAGTGCCTGATGGCAGTTATGTTGGGTGCAAAGTTATGCAACAGGATTTTGCCCAATATAGAATAATTTTGTTTAAGTCTTATAACCATGTGTCATTCAATAAAACTCAGAGATCTGAAACATAATACATACTCACATTGCAATACAGCATACAAACCTTCTATAAACTGTAAAAGCCATAGCTTTGTCATTTTTCTTAAATTCAAAACATAATCCATAAATGCAGACTATATTTCATTTTAATTCCTGTACCTTATTTCTTTAATTCATTTAATGTCAGCTCTGCAGCCTCAGAAAGCTGCACAGATGCTTCTGGAATATTTATTATCCTTCCTTCCATACCTGCTGGAATTATATTCTCTTCTCTTTTTTCCCCCCCTAGCCAATGAACTTTGCGTAGTAAAGGGTGTCTGGCAACTTGTCAGAGAACCCGCATTGGAAAATGTTGCTAAAATTGTTTCCCTGTATGTGAATTCATTGGTAACAACTGCCCTAACAAAATCCACAATGTGCTTCGAAAAAGCAACCACAATCTGGCATTGCCAAAACGTACGCATAAGCTTTGCCTTGTTTTTTCTATACAGCCAGCAGTTCCTAGCAGGGAAAAAGCATCTCTTTAAGCAACTGTAAATTTCTTTAATAGATCGTAGAAATAACCTTGTATTATTTTTACCCTTTCTCTAATCTATTGATACCGGGGGGGGGCAGGGGGGAGCATTTCTCAGAAAGAAAGGAGACAATCTGTCCTGCAGACTGACAGGGCTCTATTGTTCAACAGAGTGCTCTAGCACCATCCCACAATAACTCCTGCTGTGGTTGCTATCATATTGCAGTATGGGAGTGATGTAACCCCAGTGGGTTCCAGTGGATCTAATGCAGTCTCCTGACTAAGGACGATTCCTGCCTCATTCCTGGAAAACAGATGGTTAGTTTGTTGGATACCTCATTTACATGTGAGCCAAGGGTTTGATGGCCAAGCTAAATATATTGTCACTGAAACACTGAAAGTCATAAATATTTATAATGGCCAGAATCCTACTGGCATTTGCGTAACTTTACCGGGCTAATTGTGGCTAGGTCACATGCCTAGTCATGCACCCGACTGCAGAACTGAAATGTAGTCTGGGATCTTATCAGTTAGATGTAATTACCATGGCAAGTTATACAAAGCTTACACAAACACAAATAGGATTCTACCATTATGTGCAGTCTTGCACATAGCTACTTGCATGTAAGCACCAGAGAATTTAATGAGCCTTCCTCCCTTCTTAGGTAGGTATAGGATTTCACTTTGACTCTATAGCTTTCTTGGAAGATAGCAAACAACATTGATCAAGTGATAAGTATGATGCCTGATTGTTACTTGGCAGCTGAGGTGACACAGATATTCCTCATTTATGTACGTACCTATGACACTATGGCTGAAATCATGTTCTGTAACTTAAGCCCATATTAGGCTTTCCAATCACCCCATCAGTGGTGGATTTGAGGAAATTAAACATTTCTTAATTCTGCTCTCAGGCACCTATGGCTCCTGTGCAATCTGTTTCAATAATGGCAGCAGCAGTTTACAGTAATAAAAGATTTCCTCCTCCTGTCCTGTGGTTCCCATGGCTTCTCGACAATGAAAGATAATACACAGGAGCCATAGGAACCTCAGTACAGAAATTGGAAATGTTTAATTAAAAAAAACCCGCTCCTGCTGATTATATCATCAGCCATACAGGGGCATAAATTATGGAACAGGTTTCCAGCCATTGTGTCATAAATACATAAATGCATGAGGAATATCTGTGTCAGCTCAGTTGTTGGAATAAATACAGAGCTCTGAAATCTCACAGTTTCTTCAATAAAGATCTTTCATGGCTACATATTGGAGATGATGATAGAAATATATGTTTTAAGCAGAAATGTGTATTCTCTGGAACACTGGTGTACCTCAGACAGGTTGGATTGGAAATCTAACAATAGACTGTTTTCAGATGTCCAATATCAAATTTTGTTAACAGTGCTGGCTGCATGGGACACTTGCCCAACACATATATTTACTTTTTTTCAAACCTGGGATTTTTTTAAAGCTAAATTTTATTCTTTTCCTTCCTTCTGTAAAGGAAGGAGATATTCCAGGGTTGTTCAAACACCCCAAACTATCTTGTAGAGACCGTCTAATGGACAGATTATAGGTTGTTGGTAGTGCAAAGAAAGGTATCTGCGTCATCTTTTGCATGCCATGATGACACAATGGGAACTGGTTAATATGGCTGCTCCTTTCTTTCCTATGGTCCTGTAGAGTCTTGCTCCTCTTCCTGGAATCTAATTGCTCTGGACTGGCAGCAGGTCTTTTTCTCTAAAACACGGATCTAAAGCAGTACTACATGTGTCCTGGCTCTGATGGCATGCATATATTAGCAATGTTTCTTTCAAATAGTATTCCTCTTCACACCTTACCTAACCCTTTAAATGTGTATTTCTACTAATTTAAGGAAACATTTGTGAGGTGGATGATAGGCTGTTGAGAAGTAACCCTTTTTGTTTGGTTTGGTTTGGTTCTTGTACAAAAAGCATGTGGCAGAGCTTGTAATGAGAGATCCCAGAACTTCTGGTTAGCCCATCGCTAAATCTACAGATATATGTTTGCGTGGTTTTCATGGTTCAGATGCTCAAAATGCTGTAAAATGAGTCAGTTCCTCCGACTGAGTAGTCCTTTCTTATGAAAAGGATTACTTAGTCAGGTGGTTATTGGGGTGTTTGTTTACTTCCTTTGGTTCTAACTAAACAATTTGGAACCACCTGCTGTGAAAATTAGTTGTACAAAAACAGCAAAATGAAGTCTTAACAGTTATATCTATTAATATTAATTTGAAGGCAATTAATAGAAATAAATATACAGTTATTTTAAAGTTGTGCAAGCATAAACTACCTAGGCTTATTTATATCATAGTTTACACTGAGATAACCTACTTGATTTGATCTTTGATTTCCAAAGTGAGACAGCATAAAAATCACAAATCAAAGCTTGTTCAAGTATTCGCTTTGGATAATTGGAATGGATGGTGTGCCTGTTTTTTTGTTTTGTTTGTTTTGCTTCAGGAATAAAAAGGGCAGGAAACCTCTCAAAATGTAGTTAATTCAGAGTGTTGGCTGTATTACTCATTAGGACTAGACATTGTGAATAGAGGTTTGCGAATATCATCTGCTTTGATTTGTTCCAGATTATTTGTCTTACAAATTACAACGAATTCAAATCAGCCCATTTGTCTGTTTTGATTTCTATTGGAACGTTCCAAAGTATTTGTACATGTTTGTATTCATCTGAATAGTGGAAAAAGCATGAACATGAGAGGAAACGAAGGGCTCTGACCTGGGATAGGGAGGTGTAACTCAGTGCCGTTAACTATCGCTTGAGCACCAGTGTAGACAAAAGTTCCCATCAGAGCTGCTGCTCTGGATTTTTAATTTCCAAAGTGCTAAAGTATACAGTGCTTCAGAGAGCCCTGACTCAATTTGAGCACGGCTTCCTCACTTTGCTTCAGAATAGTTAGGAAACAGGACACATGTCTCCACTTTGCTTTGCTTTCCTAATCAATTCTGAATCTCAGCCATATCCTTCATAGTTGGGTATCTTACACTGATGATATGCCAGTTGTGCAGGCTCTTAACCCATTTTCTCATCTATCCCTGCTTTCTTCATTTGCTTATTGGTATGTTAAGGCCATCAGTTCAGTTCAGGCCTTCTGTAGGTGCCTCTGCTGTCTTGAGGTAGAGCAAATGGCAACTGTAGAGAGGAGGGCTTTCTCAGTGGTTTGTACCCCAGCTGAGAAATCCTCTTCCCTAGGAAGTCCTTCTGATGCCTCCTTTTTTATACTTTTGGGATCAATTTAAAACAAAATATATATATTTGCAGGACTTTAAATTTAGCCCTGCTGATTGCTGACTTAGTCTGGCATATTAGGGTCCTGCTGTTTTTTAGTCTTTGTATTTTTTCACTATACATATTTTTGTGCCTTCCTTTTTATGTGAGTTACCCTGGGAATTTCTATTAAAGGGCAGTAGAGACATTTGACGGTATAAATAAGAACACAGTTGCTGACTGTATATAAACAGAGATGGACCTGAGTGAGCAGGAAGAGAAGACTACATTACAATGGGAGTGTCTGCTTGGGTAAACAGGGATTGTTGAGGCAGAACAAAGATTCTCAATAAACCACCTTGAAATAACCTTGATATCCCTTTGTGGTGAATGAAAATTGTCTGAGCTATCAGCACTCTTTTTCAGTGCTGTATAGTGTTGAAAGAATGAACAAGGTGGTTGATGCAGATGTTAAAGTTTTATTTTTGTAAAGTATATTTTCCTGGAATAATCCTATTTCCGTTCGTATGAGGGTTTCTGTTTTTCATGCCCTTTGTGATGCATCACCCTTTTTAATGATCCTGTGTAATAAAGCCTCCCCTGCCAGTATCAGCTCTCTAAACAGTCACCCGTTTTATAGAGTGGCTCTTGGCTTGTTTCTTGTGTAACTTTGGTTTCCTCCGTTTTAACTCCCAGTGTGTTGGAAAATAACCTGATATATGTCTCTGTATGGAAACTTTAAAAAACCATCCTCAGGCAAATTCTTAGCCATCTGGAGGGGAAAAGGGGATTCAAAAGATTTTTCACCCCTTCCTCTCCTGCTCAGCAGAGCCTGTAAAGCTGTGCTCCCCTTTCCTCTCTGTGCAGTATTGATTTTTAGCCAGGCTTTATGTCACTCGGCATTTGTTTCTGATTCAAACATTGTGCAGTTTGCAAAATGCACCTTCCATCTACTGCTTCAAAAAGGCATGGCATGGTGCATTAGGGTGTAAAGTCCTGTTGTAAATATTCACGTATCTAATTGTCCCGACATTTTCCTACAGGCATATTTTCTCTGAGGTCGCTTCTGCTTTAAAATTTTGGCTTTGAACTCCTTTAAGCATGCAGAAAAGGCACACTGTTATTATCCTCTCAGCTGCCTCCTGAAGTGTTACAGTTTGGGGAGGACTGTACTGTGTTTTCTTCTTTACGTCCAAATGGGTGTTGAATCAACACTGAGGTTAAGACATGATTACAAGGTCTGATTCTGCGCCCTTGAGAAGCTTCTCAAGGAGGCAGTCAATGAATGTGTTCTGTTGCTGGAATGTGGACAAACATGTCGTTCCGGGAACAGGAGAGGTAAAGGCAAGCGAAACAACAGTAGCAAAGTGGTGTGTAAGAGAATGTTCAAGGTGCTTTATTTAACACCTTGCTGATCGTGACCCTGTATAAAAAAATTGTTCTGTCTGAGAGACTGCAGTAATGATGATGATGACAACAATGATGTTGTTGATGATCAGATGTTTTAGTGTGAGATTGCATCTATTTCGGTTTCACTTATGGTCATCTGAAATTACTTTTCTCAGCTTGTTGAAGTTCTAAATGTGAGGGAATTAGAAATGAATGTACAAGATACAGTTCTGTACTTTAGTAGTAATGGAAAAATATTGGGCAAATTCGAAAGTGGTATTTTGTGCAGTCTTGCAAAGCATGGTATACCTTGGTCAGTTTTTACTGTGGCTGTCCTTTTTGAGTTTACTTCTCAGAGTTTACCTCTGACTTTTTTTAAAAGGTATTTTTAAACACACGTGTCCATCTGCCAATACTCTATCTATCTATCTATCTATCTATCTATCTATCTATCTATCTATCTATCTATCTATCTATCTATCTATCTATCTATCTATCTATCTATCTATCTATCTATCTATCTATCTATCTATCTATCTATCTATCTATCTATCTATCTATCTATCTATCTATCTATGCTTACCTCTTTGTAGCATAAAAGGTAGTATTTATGAAACTTCCTTGTTTAGTTGCCTTAAGCTGATTCTTCCTTAGCCTTATTTAAGCACTCTGTGTATTAAATTACACTTACCGTGCTTGGAGTGGAGTGCTCTTGCCCTGCTTCCTCCTTCATTGTTTCCTTTACCCTGCTACACATGCAGGGCACTGAGTCTGCAGAGGGAGAACCCTGCAATCCATAGGGGCTCTCCATGTGAGTTGGAACCCTGATTCTCCAGGAACCTGACTCTGGAGGAGAGCCCCCACCCATGCATAGCTGAGGCTTGTCCTCTTCAGACATGTTCCTCTTACCTCTGTATGTAGTAAGAGGAGGACCTAGAGCGCTCCACTCTGCCTGTGCTGAGCTTAATCTAATACATACTGCCTTGATGCAACTTTTGTCTCAGGTGAACAGGAGAAAAAAAAGAGACTATTTTGCAAGCCTACTTTGTGCAGAGGGCTTCCAAAACAAACCAGAAAGTAATGTGGGATAACTTAAACTTAACTAGTCTTCATTGTGTTAAAATTACCCTGAGAGAGCTTGAAGCTCCAAACCTGAGTTTCATCTGACTATAGTTTCCTTCTGTATTTCCTTGGTAGATTAAAGCCGATTTTTGCTCACGGTGCTCTTGAGGATAGTTTCTGAGACATTGCAAATGGAGTCTCCATGTACTCTGTCTGCATAATTAATGCCTCTGTGGCATTTCTCATAAGAGCAAATGTGAATACTATTATTTATTGGTTAAAGCCCTTGCCTTGGCGTCTAAAGCTTAGATGAACTACAAGGCTCTGAAACAAAAAGCAGGGAAGTGGAAAGGCAGGGCTGAGGGAAGAATGTGTGTTCATGCATTCTGCCTCTTGTTGGTCTATGTGTGGATATGCCTGGCCTTTAATAATTATAAACAGAGTGTTGTGATACTGCTCTATATGCAAAAACCAGGATGGATTCGATTCAAACTTTTGTGATTTAAATTTAAAAAATTTGATTTTTAAAATTTAAATTGTGATTTAAATCAATTCGATTTTTAAAAAATCATGGATTTCTTTTTATCCACCCTGATAAAAACTAAGAAATATATGTAAATATTTTGGGGGTTCTTTCACCATACTGAAATGTTTCTTTGGATAGCAAAACGTTAGGCAGACAAACTCATATGTGCAGTTATTTACTATAGAAGAGATATATTCAATTTTGTCTCCCTATGTCACGGAGTATTTTTTCAAATCCTAGTTCATCCCAGCTCTTTTGGGGGGGGGGAGCATCCCAGTGGCAAAAATCAGTGGGTAAAATTCAACTTATGTCTTCCTGTTAGACTTTATAGTAGTAGTTTTAGAAGAGATAGCTGTGTTAGTCTGTGCTAGCATATCAGGCAAAAACAAAAGAAAAACAAAATATAAAGAAGACAAAAATGTTGTGGCACCTTAAATACTACGTGCCATATTTTAATGTGAGCTTTTGTGGACAAGTCTGAGGAAGTGGACTTGTCCACAAAAGCTCACATTAAAATATAGCACTTAGTCTTTAAGGTGCCTTCTTTATTTGTCGTCGTCTTTTTTTTCTTTTTTCTTTTGCCTGATATGTTAGACTTAATGTTACACTGGATTTGGCAAAGATTTTAATTCTGGCAGAAATTCCAAGCATTACCAGTTCTAGCCTATGTAGTTCTTCCCTATTACTTCATTTAGTAGGAAATAGCCTGTTCTCTCCATGGTGCTGTTCTGTATATCCCTGGTGCTACTTGTAAAACATAATATGTAAGAATGGTAGACTGGGAGTGAAGGAGGTCTTGACTCAGTCCTCCACCATGCTCTTCTGTATGATATTTTTAAGAGTTCCATGAGTGTCAAAGTTCCCTCAGAAGTCATGCCTGGCCTTGTACTTTCTGTAGCATTTTGAACTCTGCAGAGGCAGAATGCAAGAGCAGTCCTGAGAGATCTGAAAAGATTGAAAAGCAAGGGATTACAAAGCAAGATACCTGGGCTGATTGTGAGATCATGAACAGAGTGGAGTGTCAGCAGCTTTTGAATCTCTCAGTAGGCATTGATATTCTGTAATGTGTTTCTTTTTTCCTCTCCTAACAAAGTTCTCCATGACAGCAATATTGGCACATGTTGCCTTCTGCCAAAGATAAGGAAAGACACATAACCTGCATTTAAGAGTACACGTTTGTAGCTGTCCAAGGTGCTTGATCGCCTAAGCCTGGTAAGAAATGCCAATAGAAAAGGGAAGTCTCGTCTCTCCTTGCATCCACATTTATTTATTATGCATCTTCTGTAACAAGGATGCATACTTGAAAGTGGTGAAGCTCATGGATATTGAGTACATACCCATGCTTTCATAATACATCCAGTGTGGCTGAGGTAGGCTAGTGTGATCGGGTTCGTTTAAATTTTGCGCCAGTTCCTTACTTTTGGCAGGAAATAACGACGGAGGCTTGTCAGTCATGTTCAAAACTGGAAGAGGCCAACTCTTGCTGGAAGTCCGGATAACTCATTGGGGTGCTGGGCCAAAGCGTTCGCGGTCGGTGGGGCTCTGTAGAGGAGCACTCCTCACTGCACAGATTATGCCACAGCATGAGTGCCTTGCCCAGTCTCCCTCCTTCGGTGCTTGGTTGAAGGTAGAGTCCGGTCTTATTACCTTTCTGCCTCGCCCTTGCCCCGCGGGAAGACAATGACCGTCCACTCCTGTGTCTCATATACTGTCTCTCCTTCTCTCTTTGGCTCCGGATCGGGTAATAATCCTCTGACTTTCAGGTATGGGAAATCTCTCAGGAGCCCGCGCGTTTTTTCGTACTCAGCCTCCTGCCTGTCACGTTCCTCCTTCTCCAATCTGCCTCCAAACCTCCTCTCTCCCTGGACATTTATACCTTCCTCCCAAACTGACATCCTTAGCTCCTCCCCCTTTCCTTTCTCCCCTTCTTCCACTAAGCAAACTTCTACCTTCCTTTTCATCTCTTCTACCCCTCCCGTCTCTTCTATTAAGATCTCTTTCTCCTTTGACACCTCCGCTCTACAACACTCTCTTTCTTCTTTAGCCGCAGTTACTGTTGAGGACGGCTCACTTTCTTTCAGCTCTCCTTCACAGCTAGGCTTAGGGCATAAACATACTCGCCTTGCCTGCATTTCAAAGAGGAGATCTCACCACAATGTTAAACACCCACTGGCTTTCTTACCAACCAACCACGATCTCTGTATTCTGATTTCTATATTTTGATGCCATATATAAATATTTGCCATGTTATACAGTATCTCTTTCTCTTATGTCTGAGGAAGCGGACGTGTCCATGAAAACTCACATTAAAAATTATCACAGTTAGTCTTTAAGATGCCACCATGCTTTTGTCTTTTTTTATTTGTTCTTTTGTTTTTATTTTTGTTTTTATTTTGTTTTTACCTATTATTTTAAACCAAAAGTACACCCTTTTGTTCCTCTCTTGGCACCTGATATTCGCCCCTCTTCAACTCATTCTGGAGGACTAGATCTGTCTGGGTTCTTTTTCCAGAGTTTGGAAAAAGCAACACAACACACACACACCCATATTCCTTGTAACTGGCTAGCTTTGGTTTCGGAATAAGAAAGATAAGTGAATTGTTTTGTACCTTTCAGGTAAATAAGTTCCCAATCCCTTGTCCTATACTTGAACATTTTTTAAAGCATATCGGGCATGTCATAGGATGGGACTTTGCTGGCATTGTCCAGCACACAGCTATCAAGCTACCCTATATTTTCACTCTCTCCCACCCCACCTATGAACTGTTCTTCCATTTACCAAGATGATGGTAACTGTAGTCAAATAGGTGCTTTTAGACCTTTCTGTTATTTGCAGTGCTAGTTTGCCGTCAACTGAGAGGTAGATGTAGTAGACAAATTGGAAAAGAAATTGCATCGAGCCCCAGAGAGCTAAGCCATGTGACATTGGGACTGAGGAGAAAGTGGGTCTGTTGCTTCTATTTCCCTGCACTGTTTGAAAGCGCTGCTGCCTCAGCTGAGAACAAAGTGAGCTGTAATAAAAAGGCATCCACACTCCACATACGGGACCTCATTGCTGGACTTTGAAGTCATAAGGGTCATAAGGGGTAAGGATTTCCTGTTGTGTTCACTTTGAATGGTGCAAACAACTGGAAACTGGGCAAAATAAAAGCAGTGGATGCTGTTAAAACCCAAATGAATTCCATTGAGTATTTGGCCCTTTTTTTTTAATTGAAAGAAAATAAAGTGTCCCAGTGAAGCTTCTGGTTATACAAAAAGGTGATAGGGCTTTTCTCCATGAATAAATTCTCTCAGCCATTTTCTTGGCAGAAGTGACAAAAGAAGTAGATTTTTGTACAGAGACACAAAGGAACAAAATAAGCCAATTGTAAATATGGATATGTGTGTCTCTTATGTCTGAGTGCTTTATACTGAGACTTTGAAACATCTAGCTTACTATTGTCACATTTGCCTCCAAGACGCTGGGCACAGATCTTCGTCATACCTGAACCAATAATGCTTTAATAATGATTCAACTGTAGATGCCAAAGACAGAAACTCAGTTCTTTGACATGAACACTTATATGTTACTAGTGAATTCCGCACACAAAATACAGCCAAAAAGGAAGAGAGAGCTCAAAACCACTTGGATTGATTTATTTATTTTCACCCTTTGAGAATAGATAAAATACAGATTCTCCCTCTCTCCCTGCTCTTTGGCTTGCTCCCTCCCCCCCCCCCCTCACTCTATCTCACAAAAAGCTGTTTGGGTGAAAATTCTGTCCATAACAATTCCAGACTCTCATTTTTGCCAGTAGGGAGATAGGGAGACAGATTATTGCCTTTTTTAATCACTGAAATGGTTTCCAGGTTCTGTAAAGTTGGGAATCCATTGTTAGTGTCTCATAAAATCTATTCATGTTAAGTGAAACAACATTATTGGCTTCAGAGATGTTTGGAACCAGCATTTAGGCCTGTCTACATGAATTCCATCCCAGCAATTGACAGATGAAAAGAACTGTTCCCTGTGTAGTTGCAGGGAAGACACTCTGAATGCTTTGGTAAACAAACCAAGATGAATATACAGCTTTGGGGCACAGGACAAATGGGCTGAATTTTCCTCATTACAAGAATGTGTGTAAAGGAAGTGAAAATGTAGACCCTCCTGTCCTCTCAGCTTCCGTTCAGTTTGGTCCCATCAAACTAAGACTTCCACTTCATGGAAAGTAAGCGGAAGTGCTCCTCAAAATTATCTGGAAGATGCAAAGGCTCCATGGAAGATGCTTGGGGTTTCCCTCAGTAAGCAGTGGATACAGAAAGCGTTTTCTGCAGAACTTATTGTTCTGCATCGTCTGGACACTCCTAGTGTTAACAACTCAGTCTGCCCTGCAAGGTGTAGGTGTTTCACATAACTGACTCACAATGCTTCTGCATTTTACATGCTGCTGCTGTTATGTTCTGTCAACTCACCTCTGACTTATAGTGACCCTGTGAATGAGTGATCTTCAAAATGTCCTGTCCTCAGCTGCCCTGCTCAGCTCTTATAAACTCAAACCTGTGCCTTCCTTTAGGGACTCAATCCACCTTCTATTTGGTCTTCCTCTTTTCCTGCTGCCTTCCACCTTTACCAGCATTATTGTCTTTTCCAGACAATCCTGCATTTTCATGATGTGCTCAAAGAAGGACAAGTTCCATTTTGACGTTTTTGCCTCCAGAGATAGTTCATGCTTGATTTGATCTAGGACCTACTTGTTTGTCTTTCTGGCAGTCCAGGGTTATCTGCAAAGTTCTCCTCCAGCATCACATTTCAATTGTTTCCTATCAGCTTTCTTAACTGTCCAGCTTTCACACCCATACATGGTGATAGGAAATATAAGAAATACAATATTACATCGTATACATGTTTACACTATGCATACCCTAGTTGGCATCATGCAGCCTAAGCAAATGGCTCACTCTTTCTTTCAGAAATCCTTCTAGATTTGCTTAACACAGTTTCAACAAATGGCAATGGGACAAATCTGTGAACAGTGTGTCATCTTCCTTTATATGTTTTGTCACTCTGCCCAGTTGAAATATGCAGGTGTGGCTGAAACAAATTGTTCTTTCAATATGTTAATACAGTACATAAGCAACTTCCTTAATGGAGCCATGTAGTTTAAATTTGCTCAAATATTTCTCAAAAAGCTTCACTTTTTTGCTCCAAGTAATTGTTCACCACCTCACTGAATCAGTGTATGTAGTCATAATGGAAGAATGTGCACCATTTGGTAAACAAAATTAATTTGCACTTTGTAAATTAGCTGCTATTTGACTCCTTCACTAAAGCTTTGGTCACCAACTGCCTTTACAAGTAATGTAAGTTCTGTGTAAGAAATATGTCCTCCTTGGATGCCTAAAGTATAGAAACCAAATCGCTTAGATGTTTTTTTTCAACATGATCTACTTTATATACTGAAATACTAAACCAGAAGAGGCTCGGCTAAACCTGTGGAGAAAAAAAGTAATGCACCTTGCCGAATGGATGAATGCTGAAGAGCGTTTCCCACCAGGACAGAATTCTAGCTGGACCATCTGGAAGTCACTTAATAGACCTTGAAGCAAAGTAGGAAGATCAAAGAGTAATAAAGTAAAATGTGGCTACTTGGATACAGGACAAATTGTCTATGACTGTGGAGAAAATCAATGGAGCACTTATGTGCATGAAATTTATGTCCCACCATGTGTACAAAAGAAAAAAAATCTAGCAAATGGCCAAGGTAATGCTATTGAAGTAACCCGCTTCTGATAAAAATCATCTCATTATCTTAACATTTTAATTTGTTTTTAATTTTAGCTATATTTCATATACATCCATAGTTTAAATTGTGCAATGCTTTGATACAAAGAAAGCACCCTGTTCTCCAATTTCTGCATTTCTACTCTTTCAGTAGTCCTTAAAATAATCCAAATTTGGGAGGGTGGATATGTGTGTAATTTATACCCTTAAAAGGAATTCTGCCCTCCTTTTTAATTGCTTCCTTACTCTCAAGCCTTTGGGGAAGAGTGTTTTTCAGATATGCTCTCATAACCTAAAGAGCTAAAATATAACTTTTTTAAAGAATGAAAGCTGAGATTCTGTTCTAATTGCTTGTCTTTAGTGCCTGGGGCATTAATAAAAACATCAGATATTGCAACAGAAGTGATAATATTGCAGCACTGATTCCTAGGGCTTTTTATTATGCTCCTGAGTGTTCCCCTGGTCTCTCGTCTTACTATTACAGATGCTGAAGGCAGCTGTTTGCTGGCTTCTCAAAAGCTTACCTTGAACATTACCAGATGAGGTTTTTCCATTATTGGCATGATGGTGGTATAAAATACATAGTAATATATTTCTACTGTAGATCCTGGCCTGAGTGTGTCACTTACAACCCAGTTACCATTCGTTGATGGATATCTGTGGGCACAATGATGTGTGGCACAAACGTGTTGAAGAGTGTTCTGTATCATAAATTGTCCACAGTTAAAAATAACTGTTAACACATTATTTCTATACTTATTTACAAATCTTTGTAAACTGCTTAGATTTCACAGTTTCAGAGTATTGTATAAAAACAGTAAAAACACACAATAAACATGATATGCACATATAAAATACAGGGCTACATCTAATTTTACTGCCAACTAGATGCCTTCAATGAATGAGCCTCGTTAAATCAACATGAACAGCATTAAATGCCATTAATTCAGTAAGTCTGCTGTAGTTGGAGCTACCAGTTAAATTTAGCCCTAGTGTTTGTGTTGTCCATGAAATAATAGATGGTAAATAAAATAGGGAGGGAGGGCTTCCACAAGTAAGTATGTTTTTAATATGGGTATCAAAAAAGGATACTTTACACAGCACATGCATGACAGTAAATGCCCTGCTCTACAGGACTACAAGGCAGACTAAGGAGCATGTGATGTCACTAAGAAATTCTCTCCAGAAGATTTAAAGAGACCAAATATTGTATTTATGATTGAGGATCAACAGGATTGGAGTCAAAATGGTGCCACTAAGAAACGGTGGAAGGGATCTGGGTTCCCAAGTAGCTCTCACCAAAGTATAAGCATCCAAGAGGGCACCCTGTGCAACCAAATAAACAGCTCTGAGAAGACCATGTTCAGTAACACTGAAAAAGAGAAAATTGGGTTGAGGTCAGCTGGCTGTCTTGAGTCCCATTCCAGCTTGTAGTATCCCAGAGATTGTGACTGGCAAACACATCAATAGTTGAACTTTTGGGAGGCAAGGATATACTGTAGTATTTTATTGTGGAGCCCACTTTTTTTTAACTACTTGATTCATGAATAAAAGTACACCTGGGGCAGAGTCATATGAAGTTTTAAATTTGAGAGAAGGGACTTGAGTACACAAAATAAACACATGCCATCTCATGGTGAAGAGCTCTTGTATGCATGATTCATCATTGGTGTCCTGCTTCCATGCTTTCTAAAGTACCTGTGAAGGCACATCCATGAGTTAACAGCTCCAAAGGGACAAATAGTGAATAATAATCTCTGCACTTTTGAAACAGATGTGGTACATATGAATGCTCTACACTAGTAATTTTATTATACCTCTGGTTCAAAATGCTGTGCAAAAGGAAGCTACCCCCAAAATGACTCTGTATATGAGCCAAGTGGATTGAAAAACATACTTGTGTCTGGTACTTTTCTCTAAGCCAGTTTTTCTTCTTACAGTTTGGATTTTTGGGGGGCAGTATATCATTCAAAGAAATAATAATAATGATGGTGGTGGTGGTGGAGGAATATTTCAAGGGGATTCTTTGTCTTAAACTGATTCTTAAACTGCTGTTTAACATCTCACTAATCCCCATGTCAATAATTTTAAATAACACTGGATTGGGCTACCATATTTTAGAATAAGCAGGGAAAATCAATCATCTGTTATACATGGATGACCTAAAACTATATGCAAAAAGTTCCACAGAGATAGAATCACTGCTAAACACAGTGCAAATATTTAGTGAAGATACCCAAATGAAATTTGAAATTGACAAATGTGCGGCTCTGTCTATACACCGTAGCAAGATCCAAAAACTAGTTGGAAAAGATGAAAATTATAAATACTTTGGAATACTAGAAGCAGATAACATCCTGCACGCAAAGGTTAAAGAACTGATGGAAAGGGAATACAACAAAAGAGTGTGGCAAATCTTAAAATCAGAAAGAAATGGTGGAAATACAATCAAAGCCATAAACACATGGGCAGTTCCAGTAATTAGATACCCAGCTGGAATAATAGATTGGATCCAAAATGAATTAGAAGAATTGGATTGAAAAACACAGAAACTAATGAACATGCATCACACACTGCATCCAAAAAGTGATGTGGAGAGATTATGTTTACCACAAAAATCGGGGGCCGTGGATTACTGCAAATACAGCAGATAGTAGAGGAGGAAAAAAGAAGCCTAAATTATATTAGTACAAGTAGAGAAAAATTATTTAGGCGATGAAAGTGGAGAATATTTTGAAAACAACAGAAACAAAGGCTCAATATAAGAAACAACAATTTGAAAATAAATTAAACAGTTGGAAAAATAAACCACTACATGGACAACACATGGCTAAAACTGGGGACCATGAAGAAAGAGACCAAAGGCTTGATTTTTGCTGCACAAGAACAAGCACTCCAAACTAATGTGATAGAGTGGCAAAATTAGTGCAGTAGTCATTATGCAAAAATATAACTTGCCAGCCTCCAAAAACCCATGGGAACATCAGGTAGAGAAGGTGTCAGAAAATGTCCATGTCAAGATCCTGTGAGATTTTCCAAATCCAAACTGATAGACACCTTAACACACCAGGCATAGTCGTAATAGAACGAAGAAATGTCGGGATCATTCACATTGCAGTTCTGGGGGATGCCAGATTTGAAAATAAAGAATTGGAAAAACTAACAAAATACAGAGACCTGGCAATCAAAACATCTCGCTTGTGGATGGAACCCACTTCAGTGGTCCCCACAATCATTGGGAACAATATCAAGAAATTTCACACAGTATTATAAGCAGTTGCAGATCTCAGAAATCACACAATCAGCTACGAGCTCGTACAAAAAACGGCAATATTAGGAACAGCGTACGTACTGCGCCGATATTTAACAGATACTTAGGTTTTTAGTTAAAACTTGTATCTGTTATATAATACCAGTCAACGTTTTTATAATTTTGACTGTGCCTGGAGTTTTTGAAGAAAAAGAATAATAATAGCTACAAAAAACGGCAATATTAGGAACAGCGTAGATGCTGCACTGATATTTAACAGATACTTAGGTTTTTGGTTAAAACTTTTATCTGTTATATAATACCAGTCAATGTTTTTATAATTTTGACTGTGCCTGGAGTTTGTTGTTAATAATAATAATAATAATAATAATAATAATAATAATAATAATAATAATAATAATAATAATAATAATAATAATAATAATAATAATAATAATAGCTACAAAAATGGCAATATTAGGAACAGCGTGCATACTGCGCCGATATTTAACAGATACTTAGGTTTTTGGTTAAAACTTGTATCTGCTATATAATACCAGTCAATATTTTTGTAATTTTGATTGACTTTGACTGGTATTTAACAACAACAATTGTTAAATACCAGGCACAGTCAATCAGAACTCTCTAATGGCACAAGCTGTTCAACAGTGGAACAAACGACCTTTGAAGGCAGACTCTCCTTCATTAGAGGTTTCAGATCAAGAATGAGAAACTTGCAACATGTGGACTGTGTTTGACCTCTCCAGGCAATTTAGGTGCTCCAAAGACCGTACTAGATCTTCCCAATTAAAAAGGTTTAAGTTAGATCCCTTCCAAATCTGTGCTTCTGTGACCCTCTTAAATAAATGTGCTTTGAGCTCTGGACAAAGGCTGAATTGGGTGTGTCTGGAAATCAACATCCTGAAGGGGTAGTCCTTAGAGAGCTAAGAAGCTGTCTAACCTTAGAAATTCAGGATATTAAGTCTCATTTATTTTTAAAGGTCCACATTCTTTCTCAATATCTGTCCATCACTTCAGACAGTGACTTCGGCAATAAGTACTACCTCCCATCTTCCATTTATCTTGTAGGTGCTGTGCTATACCATTTATCTCCAGTTGTCTTTTCTTCAGTATCCATCTACACCATACAAATTCATCTCTTCCTTTGCTTTACTCAGGCGTACTGTAATGTGAAAGTGTGGTTGTGTAGTGGACGTTTGGAAGGGACTGTGATCCTCTGCTAATGAGCCTTTGGAGTAAATAAATCAATGACTTTCCCTTGCAGATTTAAAGATCAGTTTGGAATTAGGGCAGCATTAGTAGGCTAAGTTCTGAAGCACAAGCTGTCACACCTGAACTGCAGAAACCCTTCACAAAAACAGGACTTGTTTTAATAATCCTTGGTCTTGTTGCTGCCAGCAAACCCACTTGGGAGTAAGGAAGAAGATTTGCAGAACTTGGACTACAAGAGACCTACAAGAAAATTACTTGAGCATCTCATGAAGTTCCAGGTCACTTTGAGTTAGTTGGTGTCATACATGGTCTTTTCAGTATCTGTTTTAGATACAATGGCAGAATTCATGTCATGCTGAACTATGGTCTGGTGGTGCATCCACAGTGAGAGCCAGGATTATGTGCTCTGCCTCCTTCCCCCTCTTCCCATGCATCCAACATGGGCTTCTTCCATGAGGTATTTTTGTGCTGTCCAGACTAGACATTGTGAATTGTCACTAACTAGGGTAATTTTTAAAACCAGCCAACTTCAAACCATGAGTGTAACAGATGATTAAACATGTTTCAAATATCTTATTTAGGGAAAACTTCTTAACACTGTGGCATTTCTTTCTCATGCTTTATTTGTGATTTGTGAATGTTCGTGTGACGTCATCGCATCTGGTTTATAACACAGTCTCAGCCATCTGATCCTGTTTTCACTCACACTTTCAGACTAAGAATGTTATGTATGGTATTGATCATGCTACATAATTGCATGGGAAGGAGGAATCCTTGTAATGAATGAATAAGCACTAACCTGTCAAATAGGGAAATAGCAGACAGGACAGGAATTGGGATTCAAAGGATAGCAGTACAGTATTTGGTAACCCTTGTTGTTGTTGTTTTAATAAAATACCTCTAGGGATTCCCCAAAAGCATAGGCAAAGTATAACACACAGTGGGCCATGTTGGGGGGGGGGGGAATAATGAAAGTAATTTACCTTTTCGGCTGCATATAATTAATGTATGACTTTTAAGAACATGGCAGAGTGACAATGCTTCTTGTAGAATCCTGAATTGGAGTTAGGACTTGAAATGTTCACTGATGCTTAGTGATTTCTAATTGTGCACAGGACTGAAGCCATGCTGGCAATTCTTCTCAGATTTGAGAAAACCTGAGACAGCAAACATCCCCTTGCCAAAAATACTCCTTGATGGAATTTGAAATAATGGCAAATCAAAAATGTCACCTGAACGTTCTTCCCCTTTCACTTCCCCTTGATCAGCATCCTAGTTTCTCCATACCATTAAAAACCTACAAGCTTTTAAAAAGTGAACAAATGAACATGTCTGAATCCTTGCAAGAGCCTGCAAGCTAGTGAAGGTTGCTTGAAGGCTGTATGGGATGCACGCCGCCTGTATGTCACTCACCCATGCTGTCTTCGGTTGAAACCTTGTCTAGCATGGGGTTATTTTTCTTTCTTTTTTCCTTTCTTTTTCATTTTAGAAAGCTGTGGCTTTCTCTCATCCGCTGTTTTTGTTTTAAGTGTATGTCCAGGATATTTCTCTGCTCCTGTTTTCCTTTTTTAAAGAGAGATGGGCTTGATGAGGTGGTTTTGTATTTCAGAGGCAGAAGGGAAGACTTGACCAGCTGGTATCTCGTACTGACACAGGTGCAAGGACTGCAGGGGGTGAGATCCAAGAATAATTATAGGTTTCTGAAGCATCAGGCCTTGCCTGAAAGGGGGCTTATGGAGAAACTGTGCTTTATGGAAAATTAATGACAAGGCTCAAAGACTGTCAAGACCACTATGGTCGTCATAAGAGGAATAATGCCTTAAAGGGACAGCTCCCCCCTGTCCTCACTCCAGGAAATTAGGAGACCAGACACAGCATTTTTATGTCCAGGCAGCAGAGATTTCTTGTGACTGGCACTAGTTTAGAGGCCTCCCCCCCCTCCAGTTTTTCTCTTGCTAAAGCAGGGATTATGTGCTGTGTGTTCCACTCTTTGTATATCCACAGGATATTTGGTGACAATTCCTCTTTTTCGCTGTGTTTCCTTGAATATTCAGTGTTCATTTGAGTGACCAAAAGAGTTAGCGAGCAGACCTGTGGAAAAGGATGGTCACAAGGATTTTCATCTCCCACTTCCCTGTTCTGATGGCCTTGCATTTGCACCCCTTCTCCTTTCACCTCAAAGCAGTTCAGATCAGGACCCTCAAGAGCCTTATCTGCTACAACCACTTTCCATCTAGCTGAAAGCACGTGAGCATCAAAGCAAAAGTTGCCTGGCTTGCAGTACAGGACGTATCCCACTACTTTGTACTCCTCCTTCCTGATCTCAGTACTTCCCTTGTTTGCTACTCTGGGAGGTATTTGCATTCAATTTTTTTCCCATCTAGTGGTCTCTCCTGGTTCAAAGAATGTTCAGTTTTTAAAGTACTGAGTTGGGGAGAGATTCCGCAAAAGCTGTTTCCTAAGTTCAGTTTTGCTCTGACATCCCAGTTGTCTAGTCCTGATGGCTCTGCTCAGCCAACTATCACTGGCTCAGAGAAGGCACAAGTCAAAGACAGAAAGGTTTTGCAAAATAGGATTAAAATGGTTTGCTTATACATGTGTATCCCCCCCAACACCCACACACTAAGTTTTGATCTAATGGAGGCTAAGGTTTTGTTGACTCGTTGACTGAGATGCTTTCGTTTGTACTTGGAAGTTGTGCCACACTTGAGCTAAAGCATTTTGCATCATTCCAGTGATGCAAAAGCTCATTGTTGTGTGGATACTATGAGTTGTAGGCGGGGTTCTGGGATTTAGGGATTGTTATGGGGGGTGTTTTTGGTCTGGTCTCTGAGTGTTCTTTGTGAATTTCGTTGTATGTGTATATACGTTCAATGACAATAAATTGATTCAATTCAATTCAATGATTCAATTCAAAGATCATTCACTTTAGCAGTTTGCTTTCTTGTTGTGTCCTTCCCCTTGTATTTGGAGGTTGAACTTGAGCCATACAATTCCCAGAGTGGAAAGTGGGCTTGTTCGGTCAGAAGCATCCCCACAGCCCTGAGGCCGGGCACGGGGCTTCTTGTGATGTGATAGGAAAGGGTCCAATGATGTGACAAAAGCAGGGCAAAAAAGGGATGGGAAGCAGGCAAGAAATGCTTCTGAGCTGGCAGATTGTGAAAAGGGACTTAGTAGGAATCCGGATTGAACCCAGCTGGCCAGATGACATAGCAACATGGAGTTGGAGAGGGTGAACACACATCTGGCAGCCAGTCAGGTAGGACAATGTACTCTGTGGCTGCAGTGATTGCCATGATTACTTTTAGAATTTGTATCTCCTGTTGTCTTACCTATGGCACACACGGCACAGTTGGAGCTTTACCAGGTGCTATGGACTGCCAGAACCTGTACAGCAAGAAGGCTGATGAGTTGCAGTGAACATACTCCGCTCCATGCCTTCCTTCAGATAGGACAGCAGACCTAAGTGTGTGCATTCACTGCTCTCACCCTGTCTCCCCTTCTTTTGCGACTTGGCTTCTGGTGTGCCAGTTTTGCACAACCACTGCACACATTAAAAAAGACATCTCTACACTCTGCCAGTGAGCCTGGTGCCAAGCTTTAAAACCGTCCCATCCAAAGCATCAAATCTCCTCCAGTGTTGCTTGCCTTGAGATTTGCCTCTCTGTTTCTCTCCCTCAGGAACCAGTGCTCCGAGACTCTGTATTGAAAAAGGTTATACTTAACATCTCAACCCATGCTGCTTTTAGCTAAACTTGTGCCCTTCAAAGGTGATTTTGATGTATGTTTTAACCAGGTGAAATTCATGCAGCCCATGTCATCTTTTGTTTGGCCTTCTGTAAATATCTATGGTCTGTAGATGTCTTTCCTTGCAAGTCTAAAAAAATACAATTCCTCATTGCCATGCTCAACTATCAGTTCCTGTTTGGATATTGTATTGGCCTGCAGAAGGAAGGTGGAAAAGAGTTTCTATTTTTTTTTTATTTATTTATTTGAATTATTTATAACCTTGCCTATCTACTAAAAGCATGCAAGGCAGCTAACAAAAATGCTGTTACTTTGCAGTTAAGCAAACATTTGGGGGTTTGACTCAGAACTGATTATTGAGCACTCTCCTACATTTGGGGGTTGATTTTTAAGTGATTGCTCCTGTGGTTGCTAGGCAACTAAAAAGGATCTTTTCCTTCTCCTGTTCTTTCCACTACCTCCATCCCTACAATTCAAGTATTGTGACATACAAACCTCCCTGGCAGTTGAAGTGTCACTCATTGTTCTTACTTTAAGAATTTTTTTTAGTATGCCTAATCTTTGTTATGGATAATTTCTGCCTTCTTTTGTATGATGTTTTGGCCTGACAATGTGGTTCTGTGTAAGGCAGTCAATATGCTTCTCTTTTTAGTTCTTGGCATTTACTGGGTTTGACTGTCTAATATAGAGGGATGTGAATCTCATACCCTCTCACTTTCAGCAAGAAACTGAAGGAGGGGGGAGAATCTATTTTCTCTTTGTGGAGGGCATTTCTCTGTGCGCTTCAAGATGGCTCATGGGAAGAAATGTCACAGTTCTGTGGTCATTTTTTTAATGGAAGAAATGCCATGCTGCAGTAGACTATTAGAACTGCTGTGCAAAATGGCATCTTGCCTCTGTAGGGTTCATCAGAAAGGGAATTCAGCTGTTCAGAATTTGGCAGTTTCCTGTGAAGAACAACAGGCAGAAAATGGGGAACCAGAAGTGGAAGGATGAGACTGAGGTCTTGTTTTTTCATGAATCAGGGAAATCTCACTGTTCAGGGAAGTCTTGGTGGGGAGTCTTGGTGTTGAAAGTGGAAAATTGCCAAGAATGCTGTCCCCCCCACCCCCAGTACTCATAACCTCCCTACTAATGGCGGCTTCTTTTCTCCTTGTGTCTCCACAGACATGCCTTGAGCTTGAACGATATCTTCAGACAGAGCCTAGAAAGATCTCAGAAAGTTTTGGTGATGACTTGGAGTGTTTTCTTCATAATTCCTCAGATCAAGGCACGGAAGACAGTATCCAGCGATTGGACCCTCTGTTATTACCAGTAGACATGAGTACTTGTGACAAAAACACCAACATGGACGTTATTCTCTCACGGGACAAATTATTATCTGAGACTTGCCACAACCTACAGCCTACCAGCTCCTCTACAGAGAGCTACACTGCCGTTAACCAGGCCCAACTCAACGCAGTGACCTCATTAACGCCCCCTTCCTCTCCTGAGCTCAGTCGTCATCTTGTAAAAACCTCACAGACTGTCTCTGCAGTGGATGGCACAGTTACCCTGAAATTAGTGGCAAAGAAAGCTGCCCTCAGCTCAGTAAAAGTTGGTGCAGTAACTCCGGCCAGCACAACAAAGTGTGCGCTCAGCGACAGTGAGCAAGGAGGGGCAGGGGGTGACGCATCCCCCGAAAACAAGAAGAGGGTTCATCGCTGTCAGTTTAATGGGTGCCGAAAGGTTTATACAAAGAGCTCACACTTAAAAGCGCACCAGAGGACTCACACAGGTACTTCTGTTGGATATGTGGGCTCATTTGTGAAACTTGCTCCTTGTACTTATTGTATATTGTTCTCATAGCTGAAGTCCCTAGATAACAGTTATAGGTCTTGGTTACTGGAACATGAGCTGGAACAACGCATTGCATGTATTTGTCAAGAACGATGTGAACCCGCTGTCCGAGAATGACCGTCCTAATCTTATCTCTTACAATTCTTGTGCTTTCCCACATTGGGTGATTACTCAGAATTTTCAGAAGCACTGGGGGTACAAAAGAATCACACAAGTCACTTGAGATAAAAAGTTTTCATTTGGAGGGTTGCTTTTGACTATTTGTCTGAAATAACTAGACTATCTTGGACACAGGGAGGTACCTCTGGTATAGCAGATACTGTTTTTCTCTTGGATGATCTGGGTAAATGTAATGACAGAAGATGTCAGCCCTGGCATTGGGGGGGGGGGGTGTCACAGGGTTTAGATGGCCTTTCTGTTCTACCTCTTACAGTCCTGTGAGTTCTTTGGTGGTTTTATGGATAAACAGAAGAGGTAGCTGGAACCTTATCGGTATAGCTTTAGAGTTACTGTCCCGTGCATTTCATCTAGTGAATCAACTAGATAAGTAGAACAGCGTTGTTAAAAAGTGAAAACCTTGAAGAAATATTTTGACAACCTATTCTTAGCATACAGTGGCTAAGCTTACCCCATATGCATATAAGAATAGGTATTGGTATTATTATTATTATTATTATTATTACAGTCAACCCTCGACTTACGAACTTAATCCGTTCTGGAAGGACGTTCTTAAGTCGAAAAGTTCGTAAGTCGAATAAGCATTTCCCATAGGAATGCACTGAAAACCAATTAATCCGTTCCGGCTGTTTTTGGTTCTTAGGTCGAGGGGCGGTTTGTAAGTCGAACCATTAGTTCCCATAGGAACTAATGCAAAGCCGGTTAATCCGTTCCTACCACTAGGGGCAGAATTTTTTTTCATTTTTTTTCCTTTTAACCTAAGATGACTTAGGGTTTTTTTTCGGTTCGTAACTCGAAATAAAGTTCGCAAGTCGAGGCTATATTTTTCTATCAGAGCGGTTCGTAAGTCGAAAAGTTCGCAACTAGGGCCGTTCGTAAGTCGAGGGTTGACTGTATTAAACACCAGGCACAGTCAATCAAGATTATAAAAAACATTGACTGGTATTATATCTGCCACTGCTTCTAGTACTGTGTAAAATTTCTTGATATTGTTTCCAAAGCCCCAATGACTACGGGGACCACTGAAGTGTGTTTCTTCCAGAAGCAAGACATTTCGATTGCCAGGTCTCTGTATTTTGTTAGTTTTTCCAATCCTTTATTTTCAGCTCTGTCATCCCTCTTCCTCCTCCTCCTCCTCTTCCTTCCTATTACTACTGCTGTTGCTGCTGCTATTGCTATCACCCACCACTACTATTATTGTCACTAGCAGCAACATCCCCTCAGAATACTACAGCTACTACTTCTCTTTCTCCTTCACTCATCTTTGTCTATTCTTTGCAATTTCCTTTGAGAGGATGATACAGTTCTATGAACAGTGTGCTATTTTTTATTTCCAAATGAAAAGCTGAGTCAGTTTCCTCAATTTTGCTATGAAGCATGCAGTCTTTGTTGATAGTGCTTTATTTAAACCACTATCCTATCATTAGAGAGGAGAGTTCCTAGAGACAGTGTTTCCACCCATATTGAAATAAATTTCTTGGACATGTAAAAGATACTGGTATGACATGTAGGTTTTTAAAGGAACAATTCAGTCATCTTACATTGGAACTAGTGCTGTATAGTATTATATAATCTCTCTTTCATACCTCACTTCAGCCACTTGCCTTCCTAGATGGCCTCAGCCAAAGCACTGCTTAAGTTCTGAGATCACACCAAATAATGGATTTGCCTTAGCTGTAACTTAGAATGCAAACCATGGCTTTAACTTCCAAACTTAATAACTGGCAAAATACTCAAATTAGAGCTCTTTTTCTTCCTTTGCAATCTGTCTTCTCAGCCCTCAAATTTATAGGCACTGTTTAGTCTTCGTAGTGTAGCAATCCCTGGAAGCAGATTGATGCCACATCAATGGTCTGCCAGTTCAGACAGTATGTCAAACTGTAAATCCAGCTTCTGTAAACCATGGTTTGACATGAAGCCTAAATCTGAGCATTGCTCTTCAGTCTTGGGGAACTGAGCCAGCAATGTGGAGACAGTGTCCTATTTGCAGGACTGTTGTAACAATCAGGGTAATTATATAAATTAAGTGCTTTGAAATCTCAAATACTAATGCACCACAGCTAAATGCATCTCCTGAAGATATAAGAGACTAAATTAGAGATGGGATATTTGTATTCATTTCCCAGGAGAGATGAATACGACTATCACCACCACAGGTGTCTGGGCCCTTTGGACCCACTCCCCAGAACTGGCTGGTCCACTTACTCCTTGTGGCGTGGCACATGCAGCCGTAGTTGTTCGTGCTGTGCCAATCATGGAAGTCACCCAGCCGGCGCTTCCCTGCCTCCCTGTGCTTCTGACCACTTAGCAGCTGAATGGGGAAACTCATCATCCTGCCTCCTCGCTGGAGTGGTTAGCGCTGGGAGGCAGGAAAGTGCCAGCCCGGCTACTTCTGCGATTGGCATGGTGCGAACGATGTTGACTACAAGCGGTAAGTAGACCAGCTGGTTCTGGGGGTTGGTTCCAAAGGGCTCGGCCACCTGTGGTGGCGATATTCCTATATGTCTTCCCCAGGCGACGAATATGAAGACCCCATCTCTAGACTAAATAGTTTTTTCTCTAATTTTTTAGAGGGAAGAATTCTATTTGGAACTGCAGCCAGATGTGTTCTTTCCCCACCAATACTGATTTTTAAATTGTACATCTGGCTAATGGTGCCTGTTTCTGTGAGGTAGCACCATAATATCAATTCAGTATATTAGTAGCTGTAGTGTGCCTATTGGTGAGTTGGGAAGTGGTTGGTTGTTGATCTGGTCAATTAGTATGAAGACTTTTTCCACCTTTGAGCTACAGTTGTGTAGTGCAGATAAATGTGACTTGTTTCACATGGTGATATACAGAGAATCGCTCTTATTTTCATTTGTGCTGGTCTGAGAACCTATTCAAAAATTTTCCCATTTGCTCTGTTCTCTTCTTCCCTTACTTTGCTTCACCCCATCCATATCTCACAGATCCCAGGCCAGCAGCTGGGCAAGTGAAACACTCATTACCCAGGCATGGTGCTACTGTCTTTTTTTCAGTGGACTAAAACCTTTGAAGTTTGTGCTAAGTCTGTGAGTCTATGAGCATGTGGATAATTGTGCAACATAACGGAACAGTTGTAAAGCAGTCAACAATGTTTTTTTTAAAAATAGCTCCACATTCAAAACCCTTTCTTTCTTTCCAGTGTAAGCCACATTACTGTTTTGAATAAGGGTGCCTAAAATTGTGGACAATATTGCAGAAGCCGCTGAAACTGTGAAACATTTTGGGAAATTGATTTTGAAGGAGAACATTTAAAAGCTTTTTTACAAGTTTGACACTTAATGACTCTGGAAAACAGAATTACATCAAGCTGGCACTTTTGTGTGGTCCACTGTTACCTAATAACAGCATGTTTTGATCCAGATTGATTTGCGATTTGTTGTAAGAGGAATGCATGGATCTTTGCTCCGTGCCGGCTTTCTGATACTGTTCTATTAAACCTGGTTCAGATCAAATCTTGACTTCCTGGTTTGACCAGTTGTTAGTGATTGTTGTTCAGAGACTGACGTCTTTCCTCCTAGAATCCTAGCTCTGCCAAATGCAAAATAGTGCCGGGGGTGAGGAACAAGCACATTCTTAGAACTAAGGATGCCAGCAGAGCCACATGTTCAGCTGAGGCATTTCCTTCACTGCCTGCCATTTTTAAATGGTGGGACTGTGAATCCCTTACCAATTAAATGCAATCACCCAGCAGTGTGTCAGTATATCTGCTCTGGATTGTGTATTTACCTTTCAGGCTTAAAAATTAATGGGGAAAAGAGTAATATCAGTGACTTTTAGAAAGCAGGAACAAAGTAACCATCCTATACTGAAGGTGTCCTTGACACCATCACATTATAGTAAAGCACTCTATTAGTGTTAAATTTCTGAACCTGATCACTATTGGACACTAGATATTGAGCTGGGCAAACCCCAGATCTTACCAAGAACAGCTGTGCTTATGTTTAGATGGCTTGCCTCTCTCAATCTGTGCTGTCTGATCGCTCTGAACAATAATGCTAGCATTATTTATGCAAGGAGAGATTTGAAGTGCCTCCAAACCAAAATAGGAAGTATTAAAGGGGTGTGGTTTGAAAATTTGGGGGTGTATTGTAAGGGTCCCAAGTGCACATACCCAAGATTATAGACACAAAGCCATCATTTTGCTGGGTCCTTTGTCTCTGCGTGCAGCCGTAGCTTCTTGGAACTGTCATCAGTGTAATACTCTGTCAATTGTGAATGTGCTTGGCAGTGCCAATGGCCGCCAGCCGCTTGGCTTGAGTAACAGCTGAACTGAAAGTCTGAAAAGATTGTGAGATATTATTTTTCTCTTTCCCTGCTGGTAGCTCTCTCTCATGTGCAAGAGAAGAGAAGGCTCTCTGTGGCTCATTTGCTTTGCATCTCTACACTAAATACTGAAAGGCAAAGATTTCTCTATCCTAGAACAAGAAGTAGATGGATTTTGTCCCACCAGGCAGTATTGCATCCTGCAGAATTGCAGTATCCACAGAGTAGAGCAGATCTGTTGTCAAGAGACCAAACTGTGTTAGACTGAGAAGATTTGCTGAAAGGGTTGCCGTGTCAGAGGATACCTCACTTCTCACTGTAGACCCTGTCCAACAATGGAACACCACATGCACTCCACTGCATGTGGAATAAAAAGACCGGAGCAGAACAAGCAAGAAAATTTTATATGTAAAAGGAAATGTTAGAAAACAAAAAGGATGCACCCTGAAGCAGGATATAAGAATCCTGAAACAGCTCTATTGTTGTCTTAACAGTAGCTGACAGGTGAAATGATCGAGAAAGTGGAAGATTTAGATCTGGCCAGTATTGCTGCCCAAGGCAGCATTGAAGCCCCATGGAGCTGGGACTTGGAGCCCTAGTCTCCTCTTTCCACTGTTCACCTGATGCCTAGAAAAGTGGGGAAATGTACCATTGATCATAACTAGCATGGCATCAGGAGGGGAAGTTGCCTTATCCCTCAAGAGACACTGAAGGCCTGTTAACTGGGGCCAAAAGCCAGCTGTCTAGCCCTGGCTTTAGGGTGAACTTTATAATGTCCTGTTCTTTCTAATCCATGAACTGAAATTGAAGAAATCAAACTGTGATAGGTAGGAACCCAAGGCAGAAAGTCACTATGCATCATAAGGCAGGTTGAAGGAAAGTATGGGGGCCTGAGGTACCATCAAGGGGACAAAAAAGAGCCTCATGGCGCAGTGGTTAAACTGCTGTACTGCAGACAAAACTGTACTCATGACCTGGGGTTCAATCCCAGGTAGCCAGCTCAAGGTTGACTCAGCCTTCTATCCTTCCAAGGTCGGTAAAATGAGTACCCAGCTTGCTGCGGAGGGCAATGTGTAGCCTGCATAATTAACTTGTAAACCGCCCAGAGAGTGCTTGAAGTGCTATGGGGCGGTATATAAGCAGCACACTTTGCTTTGCTTTGCTTTGCTTTGCTTTAAAATAAAGAAATGCAGGAAACAAGGAGAAGTCAAGGCTAGATGACAAGCTTTGTATACAGGAGATTGCAGGTCCAGTCCCTGACATTTTCAAATATATCTGAAACTCTGGAAAGCCACTATGAGTTTGTGTGCTAGAGCCCATTCAGGTCTACGTAGACCACTGGTTCCCAATCTTGGGTGCCCATATGTTCTTGGACTAAAATTCCCAGAAGCCTTCACCACTAGGTGTGCTGGCCAGGATTTCTGGGAGCAAGAACATCTGGGGGCCCAAGCTTGGGAATCACTGGCACATGCCAACAATCTGCCTCACTGTAAGGCAGCTCTTCACTTGGCTGATGTGACCCTTTCAATATAAAGGGTTTGGAATTGAGATGTTAAACTGGGGCCCTGTGTGCAGAAAGAGAGTTAACTGAACAGAGTGCAGTAAGAAGCAGTCCTCTATTTTTGTCTTGGTAAGCCTAAGGCTTTTAGTGATGGTGCTAATTTATGTTGCGCCAAAGAGCTGTCGTTAAAAAAATGTGTAAAAAGATGGAAACAAATCTTGGCCTGGAGGGAAATGGAGAAGTCACTTGTCATATGGGAAGATATGTGTGAAAGAGAACTCTAGGTGCAGGAAAAGGTGAGGGGCTGCTATTGGGAGAAAGAGCACCTAGTTCATGGGTGTGAGGAGGATCTAAAATAGAACAGATATTTAATTATTTGGGCTCATAAATCCAGCTTTGACCCAGTTGTCCCCCTTTAATTGCATAGCAGATACTTCAGCAAGGAATGAGAGTTTGGCTCGTCCGGAGGAGGGGGGGGGGGGGAAGAGATTATTTTCCAGCCCCAGCTCAGCAAATGCCAATGAGCCAAGTGACAGGAGAGCTAATTTCAATCAGACAAAATCACCAGTAGAAGTGTATAAATTTATTGTTGTCTAAGATGGGAAGCAAAATGCCTTGATGGAAAAAATATGCCTAATAAAAGAAGTGAAGGTTTTGTAAGGGAGCTTGACTCCAGTCATCACGCAAATCTAGAAAGGTACCTAGAGAAGCACCTTGTAGGTAGTACTGCTTTTCCTGCAAAAGCAGATGGAAGAAGAAACCAAGTTTAGAACAAAGACAAAGGTTTTGACTATTCAGAAATGACAAAATGGGATGGAAGAGAACTGATGCAATCAGGAGGCAACAGAGGTGCGGAATGAAGGAGCGGGCAGGCCAGTGAGCTCAGCCCCGGGAGGGGGGAGTATGCAGTGGGTGGGGATGATGAGCAGATTTGTTCTGTGGGGGTATGGAGCATAAGAGGTCACAGCATGGCAGGTGGTGAACACTAGCACTGGACATTTGCTTGAATATGTAGAAAGAGGATGGGACTCACACTCAAGAAAGTCATGTGGGGATATTACTTAGTTTCTCTTAGCTTGATGGCCTGCAGCACAAGTAGAAGGCACCCTTTCTGAGACATGCTTAAGGAATTTTAAAAGTGGGCTCTGTTCCAGTGTTCTCATAGAATTCACTTTTCTGCTATAAAGATGGTTGTTCTTCATTGTCCTTATGACTCCTACATATGGATCTTGTGCCTCTGGGTGCCACAGCCAGATTGATCTAGTTTTGGGTGTGAGCCCATGCGCCTACACCTCCATAGTTGTATGCTCAAGTGCACCTTAGTGAAATTCTCTCTGTTCCTTTCTGCCTGCGATGTTAGCAGCATCAGCTGGAATATTTCCCATGCTTTGTGAAGATTTTCTCCAAAATTGTTTCTTTCTTTTTTATCACTTACATTAACATAATTAAGGTATGGTACAGTGTCAGTCCTTGATTTTCTAGTTTTTGAACTTGTATGGCTCTCACTGCCTTATTTTGAAAAGATACTGAGTGCTGGAGGAAGATTGCCTTTCAGGATGCATGCTCAAAATGTTTCTTGCCCTGGTTTTCTTAGCAGTAGTCGGTTTGCTGAGGCTTTACTAAGATGAGACGGAGGAACTCTGTCTGGACTGCACCTTTGTTTGTGGGAAGGTCTCTTCAGAAAGCCAGGTAACAGCTAATAAGTCCCTTCATTCAGTTTCTGCCTCTGTTTGCAAGACCCAGTCACTGTACAGGCTTGTTCCATCTACCACAACATTGGATTCTGCCTCCAGAGCTTCACATTTGGTTTAGGTACCAGTCTCACTGACCTAGAAGCCACTGACATTTAAGATGGTGTCAGCTGCTTTGATGCCAGCTGACCATCATCTCCCATGTCGTTCCACTTCTCCTATGATATTAGGAGTGATACAGAAAATCCTCATAAGCGGCTGTCATCTAATGCAATCCCATTCTCTGGGTTTAAGGTTAGAAAGTTTTTCTTTTAAAGGCCAAGAGACCTCAGAAAGAGCATTATGTTCCACCTGTAGCTTGACTGATCATGCCTGCTGAAACGTCAGAAAGACTTCTTCTATTGATATCGGTGCCTGTACTGTCAATGTGAAGTTTGATGGAAGATTCTTTTGCTGTTGCCTCCACTGCTATGTTGAATCACTTTAAACAGAGTTTTGAGACCATCTCCTAATGGATACTCCCTTTCTCTGAGCAAGTAGTCCCAGATAACCACACCCAGCATGAAGCTTGGTCTGGAGGACAGCATCCTGGATGCTCATAGACAGTGAGACATTAGTTGAGACTCAGCTTGATCCAGACCATCAACTGAGATCTTTCATCAACCCAGAGTTTCACAAAGAGCTGCAGATAACTTCTACCAATACTCCTCCTTACCAGACCACCGTGGCCCATTGGGCTCAGCTTTCTTGCCTTCCACACTTTGTCAGTCCTAGGTTCAGTCTCCAGTGTTAACTGTGCTACCCTCAGCCTAACCATTAATTTACTCCCAGACCCTTCTATCTTTATGTTGCCTTTGTTGTCAACACCTGCCTGCTCTTCCTCCGGCAGCTGGCCATTTCTCTCCATTCCGCTAGTGGAGTCCACTCATCCTCCTCGTGATTCACAGGACTTCTTGGAAAGAGATGGGAACTTTCTTTCCTTACCTTTTAGATCAGTGGTTCCCAGCCTTAGGTAACCCAGGTACACTTGGACTGCAGTTCCCAGAATTCTTCACCACCAGCTGTGCCAGAAATTGCAGTCCAAGAACACCTGGGTTACCCAAAGTTGACAGCCACGGTTTTAGATGACCAAAATAATGTCACTATGCTTTCCAGAGGTAAGCTGTCACCTTGCTGGAGTGATAGAGGATACTAGAACCAGGACTGAGGATCTATCATGGGGGGGGTGGGGGGGTGGGGAGGCAGGCTGTCTAATACTGACACAGGACTTGTAATGGTGGTGCCATTGTTACAACCCCATGTGAAACTTATCCCAAATGTAGCACGGGTGTGCGGGTTTGAGCTGTCCTTATGATTCTCTGGACCTGGACAGGTGGATTCAGAATATAATAGAGGTTGCATTTCCCTCCTGCTCTCCCCACCATCCAGATAGGAAATTAGTATCTTTTTGTCTGCAGTTTGACAGTGCCATCTTTCTTCAGGTGCAAACCCACAAAAATACAGGTACGTGTTTCCACGTTCTACATTGCATAATTGCAGATAAGATATAGATGGCCCTCTCCTAGATACAGGAATAAAATGCAGTAGCATTTATATTAGTATGGCAGCCGCTTGTGGTTCAGGTGCAACATTTGTGTATGCCTTATCCCACCATTTGAGGGAGAAGTGCCCTCTTTGCTGGGACCATGAGCTATCCCTGATGACAGCAAAAGAAAATATTTTACAATGAACTGAAATCTTAACATCTCCATGCTCTTTATCTCCTGGTTTTGCAGCTGTTGCCTTGTCATATATCTGGAGCTCTTAATGCTAAAACGAATTTGAAGCTAAGTTCTAACCTCTCTTGGGACAAAAAATAATGGCAATTTGAAGCAGCAAAGAGCTGTCAATTAAGGCAAAAGGGGAGGAAAAGTCGTGGGCTGAGGGGGAGGGAATAGAAAATGTGAGGAAAAAGCATGCGACTGATGGACTTGCGCATCCTGTTGCTAGGAAACCACATCAGCATTAAATACAGTGTGCTAATTGGCTAGCTTGTTGTCAGTGCCTGGGTACCAGCCTGGGCCTGCTACACAGCTGTTTCTGGTGTCTAGTTGCTAAGCAACTACATCTTTTCTCTCCTCCCCCCCTCCTCCCTCTTCTTTTGGCACCTAATTGTCTACTTTTGCTGCTGGTGTTGCTGCTGGGTACTAGTCTGGGCCTGCCGCTCTGCTGTTCTCCCAAGAGGTCTGAGATGGGGAGATGGGGGAAGGATATGTCAGCAATTAATGGAGCAGAAGTGCACACTTTACAGAAGGCCCAGCACCTGTGTCCCCTAATCCCCCACCACCAACAAAATCCTTCTGTTCTGAAACACACATCAGGTGCCTCAAGCTTCTTTCTCTGCTAAGCTTATAAGAATAGGTTTTAAAAAGAACTGGAATGGAAGAAGCTTTGTCCCTTTTAAGAGGAGACTTGCAGGGACAGCAGAGGGATAATGTACACTTTTTCAATATGATTTCTGTCAGTAGAACTTGATGAAATGAATTGTTGCTTTCTTACATGCAGACTGGGTAGAAGTGGAGAAGGAGTGTCTGAGAGTGCTGCTTAAGCCTTTAAGACATTTTCTTTTTTTTTTTAAAGAGCTATTCTTCACTGTCATGGAAAGAAAGCCTGTTTTCTTTACATTTGCATCCCCTTTGATGCTTCAAATTATATCCAAACAATACTTAAACCTGTCATGGGCACTTAAAGGAGAAAATGATTTGTGATTCACTCTACTATTTATACAGGTAAACTGAAGAGCTTCCTTGTGGCTTCTAAAGCTTCCTTTTAGGCCAGATCAAAGGAACTGGTCAGAAACTGCTAACAGTATTATCTGTGATCACACAAGGGTCTCCCTGGTCCACTGAGATATATGGATGTGGATTACACCATGGCTACAGCACTGGGCCCTGATTTACACGTCGTGAAGGAGCCATCACCAGTCAAATCCCTTCCCACCTCTAGTGCAGCGCTTTTCAGCCATGTCAGTTCACTCCTTCAGCTGTGTCATTAATTGTTAAGAAATCAAGTGATGTGTGAAGCACCCCTAAGAGTCAAAACGGGATTGACCCTGACAGGCCTCTGTACTCATGTTGAACTTCTATTAAAGGTCTCAGTGGAGACTGGAGTCATCATCCCTTTATTCGAACCGCTTCTGAGAATGTGCCTTCGCTAGTTGGATCGTGGAGAGTTTTTGCTCTGATCTGTAATAATTCCTTCCTTAATACCATCCACTCAAGACTTTATATTCTGAGCAGCATTTCAGGCACATTGTGAGGCACCGTGTGTCAGTGCTGTGCCTGCCTGCAATGGGTAATTTTTGTGGCTTAAATTGCCATTGATCTGCCTGTCAAGTCTCTTGAAACTAGAGGCCGATACTCCCTCTCTTCTAACCATTCTGAGGCTTTGGGATACAAATGACTATAGGAGTATATCTGTTGAGGAAAGCACTGTCACAGTGACCTTGTCCTGCCTTTCATCTAACACTTCATGTTTTTCAGCCCACTATGCTCTTGCGAATTTGCCTGTTCATCTTTGCTGTCACTGGTATTTGCCATACGTGTGCCATTTTTCTTCATGTTAGAAATAGAAGTGGTGCAATAAAATGATTTCGTTTTCAGTGAAATAAATTAGAGGCATACTTGGGAATTGAAGGACCAAGATCTGTTGAATAATCTCATGCCTTCAAGATAATGGGCTGTATGTATATGTCTCCAAAAGCTATACCTTTGTGTTCTCTTTCACTCTAGAAGCAGAAAACCTGATGTGCCATCTGATAAGTTATATAATACATTTAGGATTGAATGATACTCCCTGAGTGTTTTGTAGCCGTATGTTAAAGAATCTTGTATTGTAGATCATTAACTTCCAGTATGTGTCAAACTTTTATGTATTTCTGTTTCTACCCTCACCGTGACATTAATAATAACTATGTGATATCAAGTCAATTCTGACCTATGACGACCCTTTCCAGGGTTTTCCAGGTAGAGAATACTCAGAAGTAATTTATCATTCCCTTCTTCTGGGGGCGCCGAGGGACTGTGTAGCTTACTCAAGGCAACACAGGCTGGCTGTTCTCTCAGGAAGCACAATGGGAAATCAAACTCCCAACCTCTGGTTCCACAGCAAGATACCTAAACCACTGAGCTATTAGGACTGTAATTTTTCAAAGAGAATTGAATACACTCAGACATCTAAAATATAACTTTGGAATAAATAAATTTGGAAATAACACTTCAGAGGTGAAGCTTCAGAGGCTAGAGATAGAGATCTGCCATTAGCACATCTTTGGAACAGCAGAAAGATAGGGCATACCACATGAGAAGAAGCTTGACACTTAAAAACGGGTAGGAGTGTTTTTCATTTAAATAGCTTCTATTTTGTTATTTTTTTTATTAGAAGGTTCACTGAGCTTTTCAGTTGTTGTAATAGTACTGGTATGAAAAATCTGATTTTGAACAGATGATGTTGCCAAATTCAGACCATTAGTACATCCCATCCCATATCTAACTAGTAATGCCTTTCCAGGGCTTTGATTGGAGGCCTTTTCCATTAGTCCCGCCACACAAGAGTAACTGGCAATGTCAGAGATGAAACCTACAATTTATTTCTATAAAGCATGTACTCTTCTGCTAATATCACTCTGAGCCTACCTGAAGACAACTTCTCGTATGTGAAAGTGCCCAAAGAGCCATGCATTGTGAAAAGCTGTGCCTGGCTCATCCAGTTCTTAAACCAAGGTAGAAACACAGGGGCAAAATCAAGTAAATGTTCTATGAGCATCATCTGCAACCTCAGATCAGTCTTCCAATCCTCTGTTTACTTCTTAAATGCTTAAGGCTTCTGCTCCCTATCTGAAAACACAGTAAAACCAACCCATGATGTGAAAGATTCCAGTCTGTATTTTGTGGAGGCTGAGAAGGATTTAGTGCTTCTAAAACCTAGATTGGAGACTACTACTCAGATGAAGGTATCACCCTGATACAAAGTTTGGGTAGTGAATATGTGTTGTATGTAAACTCCTTCTTGTAAAAAAATCCAGTTTGGATTTTCTGTCTTGTCCTGCCCCTTTCTTGAGGTCACTTGAACCCATTATAGCATGAGATGGTCAACGGATGGTGTTCCCTTCCTTCGAAATATTTATCTATATGCTTCTCATTTGCACAAAGCACAAAAGTTTAGCAATTATATATAAGGGACAATTAACTACATTTTCTTAGGAATTTTTATTCTTTCATGTTCCCAAATGGTCTGGTTCTTTCCCTGTTTTAACTTTTGATATTTGAAATAGCTGTCAAGGGGAGGAGGGGAGCAGCTTAATCTTTGCTGAGGTCTCTGGGTCAAGGATTCCTTTAGACTTGGCTTTTAAAGGTCACCCTTGCCTTTATATTTTCTCTCTCTCCACTGCATACTGTAAGCAGGCATGCAGTGCCTGAGAAGACAAAGAGACACTGTCTGACATTTGGCAGCAAGCAGCTCATGTTACAATAGAAAAGAATCTGAAAAGAAGGCTGTGCTTTGCAGAACCCTTCTGGAATGCCCCTAGAGCTCAGCTATCATAGATGTTAAAGGTACAGCAGAGGTTAAGATAAGAATACACTCTCTCAAAGATTTTTAAGAGCATTTGTACTTGGGTTTCATGCAGCATTTCCTACTGTCAGAATCATCAGTCTTGGCTTATGTTTTTCAGTTAATGAAGCCAAAGATCGTCAGTGCCAGTAATAGGTTTTGTTTGTTAAGCCAGAGTTTGAATTGGACATGAAAAGTATTTCTTACTTTCATGATAATCAGAGTGGCTAACGTTACAGCACTGAAAATCTTAAGTTCCTATATGAAATATGCTGGTTCTGTATGAAATATGCTGGTTCTGGAGGGTCAAATGGAAAGGACTGATGTGTAACAGAAATATTGCACAAAAATCTACCCAAATATAAAAATAATGTAAACAGATGTTTAAAGACAGACACATCATCTACCACAGAAGATGCTGGAATAATACCATTATAACTACAGCAGTTTTGTTTTCTCTGTAAAGTGTAGAGCTGCCCCAGATTAGAGGATGATGGGCAATAGAAGGTGAGGAAGCAGAAATATTGAAGGGGACAATATGTTGCTTCTGCGGGTACTTTTTGGCTACTCTAGCTCCCAACCCAAAGAAATATATTATGGGACTATTCATAAATAATATTACATGTCCAGTGATAAAGGAGAAACAAATTAGGATGAAGCCCTGATTTAAAATGCATCTAAGGATGACATGGGTGTAGATAAATAATCAGGATGCAATTATTACTTACTTAGTAAGTAAATGATTATTAATTAGTAACTAGCTTATATAATTTTGGCTCTTACAAATTTGGCTCGTATATTTTGTAGCTTTCTGGTTGAACGTAATAAAGCATTATGTCCATGTTCAAGTTTTATTTTTTAAAAAACTCTAAAGGACCAACACAACTCAGAACATTTTAAAAGCTAGAGGACCTTTCCCCAGTGTGGTGTGAGATTGCAACCTGCATCAGCTCTACGAGCATGCTCAGGGACAGTGGGAGTTGTTGCACTAAAACATCTGGAAAGCCAGACTGGAAAGTGCTGAAATAATTCACTTCTAACCTTTATATTTCTGATCTGTTTACTGCAAAATCATTAATTAGCTCCCCAGGGACAATTTATCTTGCAAGTTCTCACTCTGTAGATATAAGACCTTGGGTTGGGAAGCGAGAGTGGCCATGATAACTTGAAAACTGTTCTTGCCCATGTAGAGTGACTAATAAATGTTAGCTTGCTGAAACTGTTTTCAGGTTTGGCTGCTGTGACTAACAGCGTGCACAAAAATCTGTAAGTCTGTAAAAGAACTTCCTGAAAGTTTGTGTGAACCAAACATTTATGGTTAATTCAACTGCTGGAGGAAATGTTTCTGGGATAGCACTTCATCCTCCGCATGAATGTAACTACTGTGGGCACAACCTTGACTGGTGTCATTTGCAATAGGATTTGGGCCGTTATCTTCCCCTTCATATGAAGTTCCTAATGATTTCTGGGTCAGGCCATTGGCATCAACTAAGTTTGAGTGAACTGCAATAATAGTTGTGAGATTAAACTCACTCAACTTTTTAAACTTCCAACAGTTGTTACTCTCCCCACCTCCCCCATTTTTCGTTTTACTCTTGCATCTCTGAGCTTTGATGGCTTGACTGATGGATCAATTGCTGTTTGGCTTCACTATGCCTGCTGCAATTTGGTTTAGGGTTTCCTCTCTGCTTTGCTTTTTCATCCTCCCTCTTTCCCTTTCTGAAAGCCCTGAGCTGAGGATAAAAGGCTCTGGTTGCTGAACCATGAGAGATATCTCTGCCCATTCTCTTCCTTTGCCTCTGCCAGATTTCCACTTTATCTTTCGAGTAGCACAGCCTTGCTTGCAATCAATAATGTTTAGTAGGTGATTAACCACACACAGACTTTTCTCTCTTCCTCAGACCCAGATGAGAGATGTTTGTTTGCTTCATTATAACCGGGGTGGGGGTTGAAAACAGAGATTGATTTGCCCCATTTCATCTCCTCACCTGTTTTCATTTGTTGACTATTGAAGATGACATGGTTTTGTCAAAGATTTGTCCTGTAAAACAGTCAGAGCCCTCATTTCCTGTCTGCGCTTCTTCCAAAAAATAATAACACAAGAGACTGCATTTAGGATTCTGGGCAAACTGTAATCAAGGGATTGTTCCTGTGTGTGGTTGTTAGTTTTAAGGCAACATTTTTCCAGTGTTCAGTGTGGTGGTTTCCTATATTAGAATATGAAAGTATACAAGCACAGGAGTCAGTACTGCCTGTTGTCTGAAAGACAAGGAAAGCAGCCAGATTGGATAAAAGAACCAAGAAACAGAAAGATGTGGGCCCCTTTGTTCACAGTGTTATGAAAAGTGGCATACAAGCAAATTCTAATGATATCTTCCATACATGAGTCATCTTTTCTTTGAGCTTGTTTTGATTGACACTGTCTGTCTGACCTGGGTGTTCTTGGACTGCAATTCCCAGAAGCCTTCACCACCAGCTGTGCTTGCCAGGGTTTCTGGGAGTTGGAGTCCAAGAACACCTGGGTTGGGAATACAAGGTTGGGAACCACTGATCTAGCTGATTGATCAAATCCTGCTGTAGGACCAGATGATGGAGACACTTTCATTTTCTACCTAGGTTTGATAGTAGGCAAACACTGTTGTTGTTATTGTTGCTGTTGTTGCTGTCTTTATCTTTGTCCTTGTTCTAGTCGGACTAATTTTATTATTTTATGTGGCAGCTGTTGCTGGTCAGGAAAATATAGGAGGATGTATCATTTAATGGGAACAATGGTGAAGCGTAGCTTAAGGTGTATTAAAGGCAGGAGACAATGTAGAAACTCTTCATGCCCAGAATACTATCATGCAAAAACAGGCAGGTGAGAATGAAATAGGTACTATAAGCAAATTTAATGTAGAACTACAACTGAGAATCTAAATCAATAAGAGCAGAGGTATCATAAAGTATCATGAACTAGCAACAATAAATTCAGAATTTAAAATAGAGTGTGAGAACACTCTGTACATAATTATTCTGCCTTCCAGTTATCCTGGCGGCAAAAACTACAAAATCAAAAGACCTGAAATATTTATTTTGCATAATAAAACAAATTGGCCAAAATAAACTATAGCTAAATCTAACAGATAAATTATTGAACCTTGATGCAGTAGTATAGAATATTTTGTTTTATATGCAGATGCTAAGTTTATCAACTGTGCAGTGAAGAAGAGTGCAAAGTGATACGACTTCTCTATTTCAATTCCGTACTAAAAATGTTTGTGTATTTTTGTAGCATTAAGTGTGGGCCCAATCTACATGTTTGGTGGGAGACTCGTACTTGGCATCCACACGTTACATACTTATGCAAAGGTGACGCAGGCAGGCCTCACTCGCTGCCGAAATAGCTGCTAATAGGGCTCTGTTTGATCTCTGGCACCAGACAGCAAGTGGGTGGAGCTGGGTCAGGCCGCAGCATTGAGCAGACTTCCAGATTGAATTACCAGCTGAGATTTCAGGGCCAAACCCTGAGATCAAGTGGCCAACCTTGGTGATATCACAGAGAGCGGTCCTTGTGAGCACCTTGTATAACTTTTGCAAAATGATATATATGGATAGGTAGGTAGAAAGACAGGCAGTGTGGATTTCCTGAGCGACCTTCTAAAGCACATGTGTCAAACTCAAGGCCCGCGGGCCAAATCCGGACCGCCAGGCCGTTTCATGTGGCCCTTGCGGTGTTGCCTGCTACTGTGCAGCATACAATACGCAGGCACTTACTCAGTCACCCATAATGCTCCGCATGGATGCTGGGAATCTGCCCAGCAGGACTTCTAATCCCAGCATTCCAAGCAGCGAAGAGCCATAAAGTGCAGCCTCTTGGGTGGCATACAGCACCTTGGGAAATGTAGTCCTCACTATTGGCCACTCCTGTTCTTACAGCTTCCAGCAAGGACTGTTTGATGGCATCGCCTAGCAGCGGCCATCTCTGCCTCCTCTCCCCCATCGGCTACGGAAGTGAGTGAGGAGGCCGAGGGTCGTAGCAAGCACGAGGGAAAGGTGGGAGACTTCCGTGAATAATTAACAAAACAAACACGGGTGAGGCTGTGGAGCAGGCATCAATGGGTGTTACTAAAATTCACTTTTCAATAAATTGTACAATAGTTGTACACTTGAATATCTGCTTGCCATTATTTCTAGACTTTGATCATAAACTTTTACTTTCAGAGCCAGTTATTACTTATGTTATTACTAAAACCAGTAATAATCGAATGAGGAGGATTATATTTAATATGATAAAGAGTAGATACATTTATATAGTCTTACAGATACAACTGGCCCTTTGAGGGCAACCATAATGCCAATGCAGCCCAAGATAAAATTGAGTATGACCCCTCTGTTCTAAACAAACCTCATTTTTCAGAACCAAACAACGTTGTACAGAGCCAGTGAGCCTTGGCATCAGTTGAGATGGAAGCTAAGATGGCCGCCCCGCACATCCCTGAGCCACTGTTGTCATGTGTATGTGAAGGGTGGGACTGATGCAATAATGACAGCAGTGTTAGACAGTTTGGGCAGGGGGTCGTGTCGCGCCTGCAGGGACATGTCGCGCTTGCGGCGGAGGTGGAGATCCGTATCTGCGGCCCAGTTCCAACAAGCCCACGGACCAGCACCGGGCCGCAGACCCGGGGGTTGACGACCTCTGCCTTAGCATACCTTTGGGGGATGAGGATGTCCTGCCCCCAATGCCGGAGGCCGTGCCATACCCGCAATTTAGTCAGTCATCTGACTGGGGACATACCTCGATTGTTCAGTTGGTGCAGGCTAGCCCTTGGTCTCATCCAGGCTCGTTTTCTCGGCACGCCTTGATGTCGCCATCGGAGTCTGTCCTGTTGGAGGCCCCTAGGAAGAGAACAGAAAAGACTTGACATTTGGAGCCACCTGTCGAGCCCAAGACTTCCCGGCATCGACCTATGCCTCCCGACGACGGCTATCAATATCATGAGGCTAAGAGGTTGCGGTACTATGAACGCCTTCGTTTCTTTGAGCCCGAGGAGTTCGAGTCCGATCCTCGTCTCTATTCTAGACCGCATAGGCTTGAGCCCTACTATAGATATCGACCAGCATATGGATTCTACGGGCCGCCTTCGCCACTGCGTTATCGGTTCTACACCGCCATGCCTGGCTATGGTCTGCAGGTATTTCTGAGGACGCGAGGTCAAGGATTGAGGACCTTCCCTTTGATGGTGTGGGTCTGTTTGATGACAAGACAGATGAAATCCTAGACAACTTGCTGAAGCTGAGGAAGACGGCTAGGTCGTACTCCACATAGCAATACCATCCTCGGAGTGCCTGGCGCCGTACCTATCCTTATAGGCCTTCTCAGGACCGACAGAGAAATCAGGCCTCAGGGTTCCCGCCGGCACCCTTTCGCCAACAGGCAGGCAGGCAGTGCCGTCAACAGGCACGTCGCCCAGACCGCAAGACCAGACAGAAACTTTGATGTGACCCGTCCACCAGCAGCCGCCAACCCTTCTATTCTCCTCTTCCCCTTCTTCAACATCTGGCAGAGCATCACTTTGGACTCCTGGGTCCTCACCATCATAGCCAGGGGCTATGCCATTGAGTTCGATGCTCTTCCCGTGAAGAGATTACTCAAGACCACCAATCCCTCTCCTCCGTTGGAGGACGAAACTTGCTCTTTACGTCAGAAAGATGCCATCATACAGGTTCACAACCCAGATGTAACACTTAGCTTCTATTTCCGGTACTTCACGATCCCGAAGACGGATGGGGGCCTACGCCCCATCTTAGACCTCCATCACGTCAGTTCTTCTACCACTCCTTGGTGATTCCGTATGATCTCCCTCGAGGGTACCATCCAGATGCTCAGGCGGAACGATTGGTTCACAGTCATAGACCTCAAGGACACCTACTTTCACATCAGCATCCGGCCAGATCATCGCTGCTTTCTCAGATTCTCTATCAAAGGAGTGACCTATGAATTCAAGGCCCTCCTCCCCTTCGGATTGTCAACCGCCCCTTGAGCTGCTTGCAGTTATCAAGGCTTTTCGAGCATTCGAACAGCTAATTGCAGGCCGGATGGTTCAGGTGGCCTCAGACAACACGACGGCTGTCTTCTATATCAACAAACATGGAGGCATGCATTCCCTTCCCCTTCTCTATCTGGCCGTTCAGCTGTGGGAATGGTGTTATGCCCGCCATATTTACCCTGTGACAGTTCATGTGGCGTCAGAGGGAAATGCCCTAGTGGACCATCTCAGCAGGCTCCAGTCTTGCAGCCACGAGTGGGCTATCGACGACAAGATCTTTCGTCTTCTCTGCCACCGTTGGGGCAGACCACGAGTAGATGTGTTTGCTTCTGTAGACAACAAGAAGTGCAGTCGTTACTGCTCTCGCGCGGGGATTGGTCGTCGTTCCTGGAGAGACGCTTTCATGACCAGCTGCCTCACTGGCCTGCTGTACATGTTTCCATCAATTCCGCTTATTCAGAAAACAGTCATCAAGGTCCGCCAGGACAATGCAGACACCATCCTCATCACCCCTTGGTGACCCCACCAACTGTGGTTCTCCGCTCTGCACCAGAGGGCAGCGGAGCATCTCCGACTCCTGGCAATTCCTCACTTACTGACCTTGCACCACGGCAGGACCTTCCATCCGGACCTGGACTCCCTTCACCTAACGGTGTGGAGGCTACTCCCACTGTAGCCGACGTCTTGAGCCATGTGCGGAAACACTCTACACCACTGACGTACTCCTACAAATGGAAAATCTTTTGTACATTCGCATCCTCATGCCACTTACCTGTACAGCCGACCTCTCTCGATGCGGTCCTCCAGTTCCTCCTCCATCTTTTCCATTGTGGCCTTTCTCATTCCACACTGAAAGTTTATATGGCGGCAATAGTGGCTCTTCAGCTGCACTCTTCAGAAGCAGCAGCTTTGTTCCGCCATCCCACTCTCAAGCAATTCTTACATGGCTTGAGAAACATGCGTCCAGCTTACAAACCTCCTACCCCACAGTGGTCCCTTCAGCTCGTGCTTAATCACCTCATAAGGCTTTCGTTGAACCCCTGGCTACGGCATCTGAACGGCTGCTCACTCTGAAGACTGCCTTCCTCCTTGCCATTACCTCTACACGTCGGGCAGAAGAACTGGCTGCTCTTAGGGTGGACCCTCCTTTCCTTCAGTTCCACCCGGACAAGGTGACACTCTATCTGGACCTTTCCTTTGTGCCCAAGGTGGCCACTAATTTTCATTTAAGCCAGCCTGTTGGACTCCCTACATTTTTCCCTGCACCGGCTTCACGTCTTGAATGTTCTTTGCACTCCTTGGACGTCAGGCGGGCACTCTCCTACTACGTATCTCACTCCTTATCCTTCTGCACTTCAAAGAGGCTGTTTGGCAGCTATCAAGGTCATTCCAGGGAATCGGCAGTCACATCACAGACAATCTCTAGATGGATCATTTCAACTATTCGACTGGCGTACGATCTTACCCAGATGCCTTTACCACACACCGTGAGGGCCCACTCCACGAGGGCTGTGGCCTCCTCTACAGCATTCCTTAAGAGGTGTGGACCTGTCTGACATCTGCAAGGCAGCCACGTGGGCTACACTGTCAACCTTTGCGACCCATTATCGACTGAACATCCGGGCCATGGCTGAAGCCTCCGTGGGTTGTGCTGTTCTGGCCTCTGTGCTCTCGTGAGGTCCCTCCTCCGGGTAAGTCAGCTTGCTAGTCACTCATTAGTGTGCATTCACAGAGACCATGAAGAAGAAAAAGAGCTTAATTACCTGTAACTCTGATTCTTCAAGTGGTCATCTGTGAATTCACACTTCCTGCCCATCCTCCCCTCTGTTCGTCACGTGTGCCTTTTGCATGCTGGGCAGCGGCGGATGGTTCTAAAGAACTGAGGCACTGGGTGCCACGGTGGGGTGAAGGGTAGCGTGTGGGAGGTCCCGGCACCATGTGCTTAAGCTCTGGAATATTCCAAGGTTTCTCTGTGCAGGTGCACTAAACCCATTAGTGTACATTCACAGATGACCACTCGAAGAACCAGAGTTACAGGTAAGTAACCTCTTTTTCCTTTTTTAACCCTTTCCCTCTATTCTAGTTTTCTACTCAACATTTTCTGCCCCAGCTACTGTTCTCCCCCCCCCCCCCCCCGTAGTATTGACTGAGAAAACAGAGCAGAGTGAGAAGTGTCAAACACCCCTTTCCTGCTTAAAATCAAATTGTCTGGCACTCAGGCACCCTACATTTGGGGGGGGGGGGGAGATAGTGAGACTCTCATTTTATAAAGGAAAGTCTGTGAAATAATTACTGTAGTTAAATGGCACTTTAAAATATTTAATCCCTGATTGAACGCAGTTGCACACTTTATAAGAGCATGCAGTGATCACAATTAGTCATGCAAGCTGTCAGGTGATGTACACACTGTCTCATGCGTGCAATAAATCAATCTGTGTATGGATTTAATGTGAAAACCTGGAAATGAAAGTCTCTAATGTCATATATTCCTCCTTTATTTTAATTAATTGTCTAAAAATGAAAAAACTGTATGTATATTTTGAAAGCATTAAAGTAATTTCACTTCAATTTTTTGTTTAAAGATAAGGTACTGGTGACATGCATGCTTTCTGCACACAGGTGTAGATGTAGATACATACTAACTCTCAGCACCTGAAATCAAATTTATATACCAAAATGCCCCTCAATTCTGTAACCCGAAAAAATATTGCAAATTAAGGAAATATACTTATATGTACTATATTTACACAATGAGTCTTGTACTGGTTATGGGAAAATATTAAGAGCCAGGAACACCCCTGAAACTGGATGGTTTGATTTTCTCAGTAAACTTGTTTGCTTTTCTGTGGTGGCCAGGTGCTGCATGCTGGCCATCTCTGCAGTCCCAAGGACTGGATCTTTTTAAATGGGGAGGGGGAGAACAACTAGCGATTGAGGAATGTTGTTGCATATCTGCACGTTGGAATATAAACCATACCCCAGATCTCTAGGCGACCAGGCTTAGAGTCCTGTTTGTCTGTTTGCCATCAAGTGCATTGCTGTGGGAAGGAACTGGGTGAGTTTGAGAAGGGAAGCCACTTTGCTTGGGTTCTTGGGAGTAGCTGTGAATCCCTGCAGATCATGTCCCTCCAGAGGTTGGCATTCCACCACTTACGTGGCTAGCATTTTTATATGTTAAAAGTAATTATGTTGTTGCTAGGTTTTATTGCATCTCATGATTTATATGAAGTATTTTATTGTTGTGTATGTTATATTATGGTTTTGTGTTGCACGTTGTTCTGGATCTATTTGGAGAGAAGAACAGCATAAGAAAGAAAGAAAGAAAGAAAGAAAGAAAGAAAGAAAGAAAGAAAGGGTGGCAGCTAGTGGTGGGTATCCTGCTCCAGTTTTTGCTGAAGATTAACAAGGCCTCTTTCTTCTCTTCTGCAGGTGAAAAGCCTTACAAGTGTTCGTGGGAAGGGTGTGAATGGCGTTTTGCACGAAGTGATGAACTCACACGGCACTACAGGAAACACACGGGGGCAAAGCCCTTTAAGTGCAACCATTGTGACAGGTAACAAAGATCCATTATTATTAACTTTTATCCTGCCTCTTGATTTAAGAGGAACCCTTCAATCATTCAGTAGGCAGCTTGCCCCTTTTAGGGAGGTGCTACAGTTTTCCCTTTCAGTTTTAGAGCCTGCCTTGCAATTATAAGGCACTATCTCCAAATAGTTCAAGTTGGGTTCCATTTCCTTAGACAGATGCCTAGTGGGAAAACCAAGCTACCTGCTGATTAGTAAGCAATTAAGGTTTCAGGTTCTGTCCCTCCTGTTAAAAGAATTTAGGGTTGTTCTGGTTGCAAAGTACTTCTAACTGAGACCTTTAAATGCTGCTGCAAGCCAGAACAGACAAACATGGCTACAGACCAAATTGGTCTGAATTGGTATAAATGTATAATGTACATTTGCAAAGTGTTCCATTTTCTAAACCCCTTAAGTGCAGATGCAAATATCTTACTGCTGTTCTTCTAGGCAAGGATGAATTAATGGTAAAAGTGAGGAGGAATGAAATTTACTGCAAAGGAAACGTGTTCTGCAATTGCTGAGCAATCTCACTGTGCTTAATCCCACCATCAGCACAACACAACACTCAGTGGAAGGTGAAGTGCTGTGGAATGTGATTTTGGCAGATCTTCTTTATAAGAGCCAAAAATTACCTGGACTATAATCCCACTTCCCAGGGAGTAAAGCTCTATCAGGTTTGGTGTAATTTCCTTCTGAGTAGATAAGAATAGGCTTAGGCTGTAAAACAAAACACGTTCTGTCTTTGTTCTTCCTTTTGTCTTCGCCATTCATGTCTCAAGCAGGTGGGTGTGGATCCCACCTTTACAACAGAACACATGTTGTGAAGTAAACGAAACCCTCTCTCCTCTCCTCTCCTCTGAGTTTCTGCTCTGTATTCCATCCTTACTTTAGAGGATTTTCATCCCAGCCCAGGATGCTTTCATTGCAAGGGCCAGGAAGAATTGAAGTCCATGAAACAACAGTGTTGTGTTGAAAGAGATGGAGACACGGGTGTGTGTGTGTCTTCAATTCCCATCATCCACAAATATCTTTTATGTTATCAGAAAGTTTTTTTATTATTAAAAATTACATCTCTGCACTCTACTTTGTATGTCAGTAGGGCAGAACTGTGAAAAACACATTTGGCTCCCCCACCTTATCTTGTATAGCCCCGAGGAGTGGGTGAGTCTGAAAAAAAATATTGATAGATAGGATTTTTTTAATTGGGTGATTCAGATGCCCTGTGTGGTTTAATTTGCATCTTCCTCACATATGCTGAAATAAGCCATATTTCAAAAACTGAGGTTAAAATAGTAATTAACTCCAGTTATACATAGCATTCACAATAGCAAAAAAAAAAAAAAAAAGCAGGAAAGAAAACAAATCTGGTTACAAATTCTAATCAAACCTTTAATATAAATTGCAGTGAAGAACGTAAAACACGTCTGAATCTAAAATACCCTGCCATCTGGTAATTAAATCACAAAACACCCATACCTAAAATATATGACAAAATTCCACATGAACAGTAAAATGCAGGCAGAAAAGAAGGGAACTGTCTTTAGGAGCAAGAGTGTTGTGATTGTAAAGCTCTCCATGTTCAATACAGCCTAAAAGGGGAAATAGGTTATAATCTGTCTAGTTTTCTCTTAATAATTTATGTGAAGGTAAACGGTAATGAATTGACTGCACTCTCACCATTTGCTTTTACAAATAAACAGCAGATGTTATTTGAATCTGCCTTTACTACTCACACGTGCCTTGTAAGAAGTTATGAGCTCTTCCTTAGTTTTGAAATCTGACTGCTAAGATTTAGACATCTGGAATTGAAGTGCTTGGCTCAAGGTACTTTACATCTGATCCTTAGTCACAACTTGGAAAGCCTTCTTTTCTGGGCACATTTCCCCGTGCTGGCTGGGAATTCTGGAAGTTGTAGTCTCAAAAAGAAACTTCTCCAGGTTTTGCTTTGGTAGCGTCTTGGATGGTAAGTAGGGAGGAAAAGACTTCCCAGTAATAAAACCTGAGAGCGCTGTCACTGCCAAGCAGTAAACCAACTAATTGGTGATATTGGTCATGCCCAGTCTAAAGCACAGGTCCTGCTGAGGCAGTAATCAAGTAATATGCTTACATCTGGCTGTGCCACCTTTTAAAATCGTATTTATATATGTAGCTTTATGAGTAGCTTTTAGAAAATTACCCATCTTTTTAGAGCTGCCTCAAGACCTCCGCTGTAATAAGAAAATGCTCGTAATGCAATCAAAGATCTATTTAGTTCTTGAGCGCATTAGATCACTAGGGCTTGTGCACAGGGAAGAGGATGCACCAGACATAAACAGGGACCCATTCTTTAACAGGAAAGAAAACGGAACATTTTTCACCTCCTGCTTGCCTGGGGCACCCCGCCCATTGATTCTCCCTCTGCTCTTGCCAGGACTGCTGCTTTCCTTTGCCTTTTATCTGTGGACGCTAGATGATGCTTTTGTTTGTTCAGAACAAGGCAGAACATAGACTAAAGAGAGGTCCTCTGGAGTCTTGCCTCCTTTGTGCATTTCTTGGTGAACCAAAGGAAGACTTGTCCTCTTTTCTTTGAGGGCAGTGGGAGAGTTCTCAAACAGTTGTTGTTCCACTGATGTGGCTGGAACCATACGCGTTCCAAGCATCTAGGGAATCATCTTCTTAGAGTGAGGCTGCTGCTTTCTTGTCATTTTTACCTTTTAAGAAGAAGCCAGACACGTTTCTGACTGAAGGCTGAAGCAGTTCACTTCATTTCAGTATTTCCAGTATTGCAGTTAACGCTTTCCCTGGATTTTAATTTTAATTTTTTGTTGTTGTTGCATTGTTTTGCAGTCAACTGAACATACTGGCGTTTTTTGTTTTGTTTTTGTTTGTTGCCAAAGAACCAGCCTGTGAGTCCCAGATGCTCAAGGCAGTTTGAGGGTTGTGCTTCTTGAATCATAGCCATTCATATGGCAAATTGCGTTTGAACCTGAGGGGAGAAGATATGGAAGAGAGAGTGTGTGTATATACACCCACACCCACACACACCCCTGTACAAAGTGTGTATCTGGGCATAAAGTGCCTCTTGAAGTGGTTAGCCTGAAATATGGGAGGATCTTGCTTTGGTCACTCCTGCACCTGCTCCTGCACCATTTTCCCACAGAATTTGGGATGGCCTCCAAAAGTACACAGGAGGAGAGTTGCTTTGGCATGGGGTTCTTTTACTCTGTGTCTTCCAAATAGTTGGGAGTGAGTTGGGAGACCCACTTCTTTCTGCCTATTGATTCCTTTTCTTGCCCTGCCTTTTGTTATGCCTTGACATCCCTCCAATATTATTGGTACAGCAGTCAGAATGATGTCAAATCTCCGCTCATCCACAAAACTTTGCACGGTGGTCCAAGACAAACGAAATGTATGCTTGTTCTCCTTCTCCTTCTCAGCTTTCCTCACAGGATTATCGTGAGGATAAAATAGGAGAAGATAACCATGCATACCCTCCTGAGTGCTCCAGAGATTAAAAATAAAGAAGTCAAATTGTAGTTAACAGAAAAGGGACCTAGGGATCCAGCATGTAGATATGGAGACATATTGCTGCTCAGTGCAAGTGGAGGGGAACTTACAACCTTGGTGGTTTCCTTGCTAGTCATCATAAGGAGGTATATCTTGACTGAACAGACAGATAAAATAAACACTGCAACTGCAGAGGGAGGATGTAGAGATAAACTTTGCCACATTAATAACCATCTATTTCCTATCAGATATATTCTGTCATTTCCCCCCCCCCCCCCCATGTTAGATTATCTGCGGGAATTGAGAGTCTTACTGCTTATCCAGAAACTTACTTTATTCAAATTGGCTGAATGATGGTTTTCTTTATTTAATTGTGCCAGCTTTGATTGTAACATTTGCTTTCATTACTCTTGTTCTTCCTTCCATATTCTCAAGAGTGTGCAGCATAATCTCTTTTAAGCTCTCATTTGTGAGAGAAAATAAGTCTGTGATTAACTGAATAAGGATGTTCCTACACTGACAACCTAGCTGATAAAAGTTCTGTTTCACTTTATAGTTGCAAGATGACTTGTGATAGCTTTTGTTTTAACCTTTTCCTCTCCATTCAGCATTGATCAGCAGAAGTTTAATTCTCATAAGGATGAGCACAGAGTCCTTATGAGAATTAAACTTTCTGATCATTTCGACCTTATCATTACACTTCTGTTTTTCACTACATTTCTGTCTTTTGGGATGGAACCAGCTTTTGGTCTTGACTCTTCCAAACTGTGAAGATAACTATGAAGTCCCTATAAGATTAGTAGATCAGTTTTATTTCTTTGCCTATAGGAAACCTGGCCAACTGTATAGGTTTACTGAGGAGTTAAAACACTGATACAAGTTTCTTAGAACAAGGCAAGAGTTAGAATGAAAAATAGTAAGTTTCTGCTAATTATAGCAAATTTCTGCAGTGAGGTTACTTATATGCATCCACCAACCAATCTGACACTGTTTGATACATGTTTAATGACAGCATGTTGTTGTTGTTGATTTATGATGTCAGGTTTTGATCATGCAGAAACATTAGTCTTGTTACAGGTCACAAGTGTGTACCTGGCAGTCAGGGGTATCTCATGGACTGGGATAATTGGTGCTTCACTCCAAGATTTGGGGGGTGCCCCCCTGTGCTGGTCATGAGTGCCCTCACTGGTATCCAACTTAATATAGCCAGAGCTTTTTGGTTGTGGCACACCACTTATGGAATTCTCTCCCAAAAGATGCTGTCCTGTCACCTACATTATGGCCTTAAACACCATGTGAATGCCTTTTGCAGGCTTTTAATTTATACGCCACTCCCCTTGTATGTGTATAATATAAATAAATAATTTCTGCTGCAACTGTTTGTAACACTAGTATAAATTGTTTCATTGTACTGTTGCAACTAACCTGGAAATTTAGAATTAAAAGACAATATAGAGATACTTTTAGGAAATAACTATTTAGAACTTTTTTAAGCAATTCATTCCAGCTATTGTTTATATCTCCAGTGAAGTAAAGCATTTAATGCTTGCTTGTAAGCCAGTCAAGTATGCTGACTTCCAGTCTCAAGGCATGTCCTTCAAATGGAGTGTGTTGTTTGAGGCAGCATAGCAAAGGGGAGATGGGGCAGAGAAGACCCACAGAGGAGATGAAAGATAGTCTCTGGAGTGTCACGGGCACCATTTCAATAACTGGGTATTTCTAATGAAATTGTATGCTGGGGAAGATGATGAATCCCATACCATATGTAAGATAATCCCTTACTTCCCACCCCAAAAGAATCCATCAAAGTGAATGATGAACTAAACTTGCCACCACAACAGATTTTTCAGTGGAAATATCTTCTGAAAGCTTATTTCTCATGCAGCATTCCTCCAACCTTACCTATGTCCTTTATATTTAGCTAAATCACAGCTTCTTTCCTTTTTAGAAATCCTTTGTAGTAGTAGTAGTAGTTATAAAAACATTTAAATAGCTGCACAAGCTCATGGTACTTCATATACCTTATATTACTTCTTGCATCATTGGTAGATGATCTGCATATTCTTGCCAGTGTAGGAATCTGAGTTGGAGAGATGTAGTTTCCCAAAGAACAGCAATGAGTTCACAGCTAAGCTGAGAATTGATTTGGGGCTTTCATGCATGGACAGGGGGCTCTTAGTCTTTACAGTACTCCTAGCTCTTATCATAGACAAATAATAGCTGCATGTCATGTTTTAATGTTGCTAAATTTGCCTCTTTTTCAGTTTCACTGTTAATATGCAATTACTCATTAGAAATACCTAGTTATTTTCACATTGCTTTGCTCTGGCTGGCATGGTATGCATATGTATAGTGTAGTATTTCTCAAACTGAGGTCTCCAGATGTTCTTGGACTGCAATTCCCAGAAGCCTTCACCACTTGCTGTACTGGCCAGGACTTCTGGGAGTTACAGTCCAAGAACATCTGGGAATCTGAGTTTGAGAACCACTGGTGTAGTGGATAGCATGATGGAATAGCGCTCAGGAGACCTGGGTTCAAATCTCTGCTGGTCCATGGAACCTAGATTCAAATCCCTGCAGATCCATGCTGTTCCTTAAGTACCATTCCTTAAAAGCCCTATTAAGGTCACTGTAGGTCAGTTCTGACTTGATGGTATGTAAGACATATGTAAATATGTATGTACTGTATACATATAATAATAATACAGTGGTGCCTCGCTAGACGATTGCCTCGCAGGACGAGGAATTCACTAGACGATGGCTTTTTGCGATCGCTACTGCGCTTCGCAAAACGATGGTGTCCTATGGGCGATTTTCGCTAGACGACGACTTTTCCCCATTGGAATGCATTGACTAGCGGTCAATAGCTGTCAGTGCATTCCAACGGGGACCCGCGCTCGCTAGACGATGTTTCCCTATGGACGATCTTCGCAAGACGACGACTTTTCCGTTGGAACGCATTGAAGAGATTTCAATGCATTCCAATGGGGAAACATGCTTCACTAGACGATGTTTTCGCAAGACAGCGATTTTCGCGGAACGGATTAACATCGTCTAGCGAGACACCACTGTAATTACATGTTGTCAAGTCAATTCTGACTTGTGGCAACTCTTTTTTGGGGTTTCCTGGGTATAATGTCCTCAGAAGTGGTTTACCCTTCCCTTTCATTTGGGTCACCCTGGAACCATGTAGTTTGCCCAAGGCCACACAGGCTGGCTCTTCTCATGCACACACATATATATTTATATAGCTCTCTCTGTATCTACAGCATTTTGTGGACTGATTTGTGATGAAGCTGAAATTTTAAAATGCCAGTTAGAGCTTGTCTTCATGGCACCCATTCAGAAGTGCTGTTTACTGTGGCATTGCTAATTGCAAGACTGTGTTGCTTAGTCAAGTTTTATAGACTGGAGGGGTTGTGGTGCCAGGACTTATTTGGTATGCTGCTGCTAGCAGAAAACTGTAGCTACAGAGAGCTTTCTGAATTACAGCCCATTGGTTGTAATAATGCTTTGCTGTCTCTCACCAAAGAAGGCAATGCAGTGCCCCTTCCTGGAATACAGAAATATCCAGGATTCCAACTAGTTGGATGAATAAAGTGTGCTTCCTCCAGTGCATTAATCTCTAAAATGTGAGAAGTTAGAGCTGAAAAGTACATGAAAGGCACTTTCTTTGTCCTGAAAGACCTCTGTCTACATGAATTTCAAACTTACAGTGTTGCCTCCTTCATCCTATTAATTAAGGAATCTTCCATAACTTATGAGAGCTAAAACATTATTATCTTCTAGAATGCAGCAGATATAACAGAACTGAAATTGCAAACTACAGCCATTGGTGTTTTTTTTACCTACAGTGCTCAACATGTAAGAGATGCCTTGTAATTTCTGCTTTGAGGGAGGTCAGGTATAAACAGACTTTTGTATCTTGCTGATGTTCTTGCACACACCATACAGTCTGAAAGTTTTTGTGCCTTCCAATCCTGATTTCACTTTTGTACCTTATTTTTGCAGGTGTTTTTCAAGATCTGATCACCTTGCTCTCCATATGAAGAGGCACATCTAAATAACAAGCTTACTCAGTGTGGCCCAGATGCAGTCAGACCTCTGAGCGTCATGGAGAAAAGGGCAGAACAAGATTGTCTGTCTCTTGCCGCCTTTCAGGAGAAGAGAACTTGATCACATGTAAACCTCTGTACACAAAACATGCACTAAAAGCTGTCATGCACCTAACTATACTTAATTAGATTTGCCTGTCTCAACAGCTTGCCCGTCTGGAGGGCAGAAGACATAGAGGAAGAAAAGATTGCAGGAGGAGTCAGTGAAATGCAGCATTGCTTATGACACTTCAGGATTCTCAATTTTTTGTTCCCAGTTCATTGCCAATGGAAACAAAAGCAGATAGAAGAGGATTCTGTACACGTGAACAGTAATCAGAGGGGCATATGTAACTTGCTTCACAGTGCAACTTGATGATGGAGGGATCTAGTTTGGGGGAGGGAAGGACACATGATTTTGGAGTTGCATATTTGTAGCACTAACTTTTCTTTTTAAAATAGATTTTGGAAGGGAAACTAATGACCTAGAAAAACCAAATCCCAGTGTGGTAGCCAAAACATTAGTCTCTTGGTTCCTTTCTGTTTCTGTTTTTTGAGACTCCTTTATGTACAACGATGTATCAAGACTCCTCAAGAAAACTCTGATGTGCTCTGGCTCTGTTTCTTCATTGAATTGACCCATCAGGATCCGTTTAAGTCAATACCAATGGCCTTAATTGGCAGTAGACTGTGCAGTGATACCTAGGACACGCCTACCACCTTTCTTGCTTGAATTGATGTAGACTTCATCGAGAATATATAGTTTATATTATTTTCTTCACCCCTCTCTTAATTTTTGATATTTGGTTATTGCACATCATGTGCAGTAGAGGACTATGAAATCTGCTGATATGATTTCACCGTGGCTGGCCAGCGAAATCTCTGAGCAACACCACAGCATACCTTTGGAGGCACCACCATATTGCCATAGCTTAGACTTCCTATTTAATTGCCTAATGAAAACTTGAAAGAAAGCTTGTTTGGAAGCTTTGAAATTTTTCCTCCATGTTCCTCAGAACTCATGTATGCACCTGGATATCTGTCGGATTTTGTCACTCAGGCATGACTTCAGGTTTTCCATCTGTACCATGGGGCAGGGGCATGTTTGTTGCAACTTGTATTGATGAGTTGGCAACTCAAGTTCCTTGTTTCTTGCTAGCTCTTTTAACAAATCCCCTGTCCAGTAACTTAACTGTGTGTCTGGCACCTGCAAAAGATAGTGTTTTGGGGTTGGGCAAATTTGTAGATATACAATCCTCATGAGTGGAAAAGTGAGAACCCCTTCCAAGCTGAAATGAATCTGTACAGCATTCTGTTCTAAAGAAAACACCTACTTCACCGAGGTTCATTTTCCCATTTATCTAGGTGATAAAACTTTCCCTTTCCTCTAACAGGTTTGATGGGGTAAAAGGAATTGGCGTTTTGGTGAGCACTGGTTTCCATCCAAGTGATCAGTTTAAACAAAAAATAAATAATGCATGGGTCTACATTGACCAACAGTTGTACCACGTAGTAATCAATGGAGGCATCAGGCTCACCTTTGAATCTTGTAGATAATTTGATGGCTGTAGTTTAATTTCAAAGTGGATTAATTTCTCTGTACTTTACGCACAGACATGCACACACAAACACACACACTTCTCTCTATACATAATGTCTGTTTCTAGCTAGTGGGAACTGGCACTGACTCCAAAGACTGCCTTTTTGAACCCTCTATCATGCAGGTGGAGAGCTTAGTCATTGGGAATGGTTGTACATAACTAATTACATAGAACCATCCCTGCAAGGTGTGCCAAGAAATGAAACGGCACATATATTTCCCTTGGTTGCTGCTCTTCCACTCACGAAACTAGCTCACTGCCCTCCTTTTGACTGTTCTTTGACTTGCTGACTGTTCAATAATTTCCTAATTTATGTTTAGGATGCAAAAACCTTACAATTTTTTTATATATACTATATACAGAATATCTTTAAAAATTGTATAATGTAAGTACAGACACAGGGATTCTTAGCACTTGGCCTATTGGGCTTTCTTTCCATCTTTGTTTTCACCAAGCTACCAGATGTTCAAACAATACACACTCTCTTTTTTGGATCAGAGTTCCTGGGCACACTATGACTCTCCGTAGCTATTTATGTGGGCAGTTCAAGGTCTAAACCTTAAGGATGGAATGAGAAATGGACCAAAATCGCACCATCTCTACAAGGGCCATGAATGTTAGCATTCAAGAATGAAGGAGAGAAGAGATCTAACTTTTATTCCAAAGATTTGTGGTTAACAAGGATTTAGAAAATATTGGAGCACTGTTTGCTGACAATCTTATAGTTCTCTGTACCTGTGTTTGCATATTTTCTATTCCATCCAGGCACTCAGTGGGCATTTTTAGAACCCCTCTTCCTTGAGATTTGAATCCCAGCTGTTCCAGTGTGACTGTTTTAGGATGTCAACTGAGGGAGATGGGAGAACATCTAAGTGTACTAGTTGCTGAAAAATCTATACTGTCCACAAAATTCCTCTTATAGCATCCTACGTAATATGCTTAGATATTCATCATGATGATAGTCCTTAAATAATATACATAAATATCATCACCTGAAATATTGTTAAATCCTGTTCTAGTGTTCTTAGGAATCATCTACAAGAATTGGTGGGAACCTGTATTTTTTAAAAAAATTAAAGGGGGTGGTAGTGACTGGGTACTGGCAACTAGGGAAATGAAAAGGAGCAATGTTGATTTACCTCCTGTTGTAATTTGGGTTCTTGCTAATTTCTCTGTTGATTGGGGCAGAGTGAAATTCTGGAAGGCTGTGTTCTGGGCAAGTCGCAACAAAAATTCTGTTGTCCTTCTCAGTGCTTGAAGTACACAGGTACCAGAGTTTGGAAAAATTATTTTTTTTGTACTACTGCTCCCATAACTCAGTTGTAGTCCCTAAAAGTAACTTTTCCAACCTCTGGGCACAATCATAATATTTGGTTCAGAAACACCACTATGGCAACTTGAACTTCTATCTGTTCTTCTCTATTGGCTTCCCACCATTAGCAGGAGCATGAGGTACAGCTATTTGGCGTTAAGACCAGTTAAAATAAAAAGGAATTACTCCCAAGTAAATATGTAGATGGTTGGTGTGAAGTTAGGCAGGTGAACCAGATGTAAGCAGACATTGCTGCGCAGTAGCGACAAGGATCTCTTTAGCATTAATGGCAGACATTGCAAAATGGAGATGGAAGTGGCTAGTTTCCCACCTTGTAGGCATGTGTCTGTTAACTGGCAAACCAGCATGGCAATATACCATCAGAGACCCAAAGTTGGGCTGCTGGTCAATCAGCAGTTGTGGCCCATGCCTTCACCACCACTACTACTTTGCTCTATTTTGTGCTACCAGTAAGGCTTCCAAATCTTTCTCTGCTCTTTCTTCCCAGTCTACCCCAACTGTGGGACTCTATACTAACTACTTGTTAAGAGAGTTACTTGGGAATCAGTAGGACTTCTCCTCTGAAGGTAAATGTGTTCAGGATTGCATTGGGAGATGTGCACAAAATTTAATGTCCTCTCTCTCTCTCACTCACTCTCTCTCTCTCTTTTTTTGAGATTTTGGCTTAAATGGCAACAGACAAAAAAACTTACTTTGTGCTTGTGTCGTAGCAATAACGAATTGTACGACGCCTTGTATGTCAAGAATTTCTTTCATAGGTAGAGCTGTTGATCTCTGGTAGATTTCATGTTAAAATGGGTTTGGATCACCCTCCTTCTAAAAACATTGTGGGTGGCAGGCATGGAGGGGTCTGTTCATTATTGGATAAGATTGCCTGAATAGGACCAGTCTCGTTGGAAACAAAGAGATTTGGCCTCAAATACTCTTAACCAGGCCCTCTCTAAATCTCTCTGTCTGCTTTGAGTTAGAGCAGTGTTTCGTTTTCCCACAAAAGCAGTGAGAAGGAACAGCAACTATATGAAGAATGTATTGCCTGCTTTAATTGCACAAGCAGGTGAGATTTTAAAAAAAATATATCTGTCTATCTCTATATATATTCATGATGCTCTTGGATTCAGGAATGAAGGCTGGCCTATACAAGTTTTTAAATAACCATCACTTTGGGTGTTGTTGTTGTTTTTTTTAATTTAATTGGGTAAACTGCCAGGTTCTACACTCTTCTGTGTGCATTCAAGCGCCTAAACTACACATATTCCCACACAGATGAAACTGAAGTCCAACTATTGCTGGTGTAGTAACCAACAGTGCCTCTTTTGTTTCTGGTATGGTGAGGGTACTAACAGTTATCAGTGGGTCTTAGGAATAAGGTCAGCTAATGTAGCAAAGTTTTTGTCTGTGCTTGAACATGTATTATCAGTGAATAGGCCTAAAACTATGGAAGAAAAGTGCTCACAGGAATAACCTGAGAGAAATCAGAAGTTGAGAGGTGACTTAATCTTTGACCATTTGGGCTGTACTGAGCAAAACTCAGCTATAAGCACACAGCAATTGTATTCCTGTGTGACAGATTTTGGGCTGGATATTTAAGTCTGTGTGCAATATATGAGGTCCATCTAGACATGTAAAATTTCTGAAAAGTTCCATATTTTTTTCCCTGAAAAACTGAAATTTTTTGAAGTTTTACATTTCAAGGTCCGTCTGGAAAGACATTCCAAGGAATTTAATGTTTTTAACACTTCTGTCACTTACTGTTCTCATTTAGTACATGGTTGTTATCTACTATGGTCAACTGCCAGGACAAGTAAATGGTTCCCTGGGAGGCCAGTTAACCAGACCAGTAAACACTCAAATATATTTATTTCATTGTAATAATACTGCATGTGGCTTATCTGTTTTCTCACACATGTCTGAGTTTTGTGCCTGTTAATCCCTAAACAACAAGTTGTAAAACTAAGGTGTGACTCAGACTTTGCTGCTCCCCTTTAGCGAGATTGGTGGGAAGTTGCTCTGTTCTAACAAAAAGAAAGCCGCAATTAAACCATTCCAGTATGTATTATCAGGAAGTAAAGAACCTACATTACATTCAGTCATTCATAAATGCTTCCACAGACTATTGTGAAAAAATCTGGAATGTTTAAAAGATGAAGGATCATTTTTTGTATGTCTGACAATTAGTTCATAGTAGTGCCCGTCACAGTTAGCCGAGCAGTTGACTTGCATGTTTATTGCATAGCCAGTAGGGGTTTTTTTTCCAGTCAGCAATGGGGTACAGTATGTAGGAATAGGAAATATTGCAAATGGACCAATTAGGTGTAAATTAATAGCGTAGTTGCAACTGGGAAAGTTTAGAAATGGTACTCTCAATGTGACCCAAATTCTCCCTGAAGTTTGCACCTGGTTTGTATCGAGCTCATCTCTGCCAAGTGTCTTTCATATTTCCCAAAGCAAGCTCAACCTACTGAAGGGAGGGCTCTGAGAGTAGGTAGGAGAGGCCTAATGCATTGAAACAGGAGGTATAGGAAACCATAATTCCCAAGTATCTTGGCAAGAAATTAGGCTTGAGAGCATGCTTTGGGACACTTCAGGGTAAGTTGTACAGGTTCCCTTTGTTTCAACTCCCAGTTTCCTTCCTCTCAGAGCTAGGTTTGCTCAGGAAGCGGGTTGGAACTAATAGCGAGGGCTAGTAGAAAGTTTCTCTTTGGTCTTGGAGCAAGCTTGGAATACCCAGGTTTAATTCCAATGATAACGAAAAGCCCCTCAATACAAGAAGTGTAGGGGAAGCTTGCTCAAGTGAGTTGTAAAGTTTTTAAAATCAAGGCATGACCAATAGTAATTTTCACTGTTAGTAGCATTATATTTGCACCACGCTTTACTACATTGGAGTAACAAAACCATATTTAAGAAAAAGTTGAAACCAGTGCAAGCATGAGGTTAGCTCAAATCCATATGTGTGGATGAAGCCGCAGGGATTGGCTCTTAAGTGAAGAAGCATCATTCCATAGATTATGAATTGTCAAGGTGCACTGATCCAAAGACCTAAGAGCTGTTCACCTCCTCCAGTTCAGTTTTGTTGCCATCTGCAGCTGGGAGGAAGTGAGGCATTGTTTACCTTCCCCTTTAAACCCTAGGGGTTTTTCAGGAATGCAACAGTGGGTGTCTAATCTGCAGTTGCAAGAGTTGATCTTGAATTGGGTCCAGAATTGTGCATATGGCTAAGACTACTAGAAGCAGGGTTCCATTTCTAATAGCAGCTTTCTATACTTGGCAGTGAGTACATTCTAGATAGGAAGTCGGATTCTGTATGTCATTAATCCTTTTGTTCAACTTGAGCAACAGAGTGTGATAAATTTTTGTTTGACTTGCCACTTTTCTATGATTTATTACCTCCCAAACTGCAGCAGAACATGGGGATGGAGAAGGGGAAATGTCAGATGCTTGACCGGAGAAATTTCTCCCCTGAAACATCTTCTTGCCTTTGAGGGGTTGGATTTTGGTATTGTTCCATTTTTTTTGTTAACAATGATAAACGAAAAGGAACCAAGTCAGAAATCAAAAAATATGTACTCACAACATTTCTTATGTAAGCAAAGGTGTGGCTTATCTGTAACAATCAAACAAATCCACCCAACCCCCCTTTTTTTTTCATTCTAAAAGTATAAATAATTTCCTTTTAGTGTTCAAACTCAAGTCATTCCTTTGAGACACACACTATACCTGTATAACAACCAACAGCGCTTGAAGGACTTTCATTTTGCACTACAGCTTTCCTTTGGCCAGATGTGTCTGCCAAGGGCATTTGGAAAAACCTTCAGTCACATTCTCTCAGGCCTTCTCTGGTATTTCTAGTATATCGCAGAAGTACCCAAACTTGTAGCCCTCAGTTCTGCCTTTTTTGGTTGACATTTTATTTTTTTTAAGCTTTTTATATATATAAATATAAATATATATATATATGAATATATTACTTTGTCAATTTTTTTGGCTGTACAAAAGTCTTAAGATTTAAAAAATATTATTTGTATTATATGATGTGGTATGTTAATGTTACAAGATTATTAATGAAGAAAAAGATTTATTTTTGTTACTGGTCTGTTTCATAATTCTTTTTTAAATTGGTATATTGTAAGATATCTATGCAAAAAAAAAAAGTTATGTGACGCATTTTTATTTAAGAATGTACTATGTGTAATAAAAAGTAGAATGTGTTTGGCCTGAAAATGGTTCAAGGTATCCTAGATAGTTCCTTTGAGGTACAACAAAAATCTGCAAGAAATAAGTTAAATATATCTGGGAATCGGTTTACCAAATCGTGAAATTCTCTGGGTTGCTCCAAATGGTGGATTTGTGGAAGAAGAAGAAAGTATTCTTATTTAATGGATTCTCAAAGGCTTTCACGGCCAGGATCCAATGGAACACAGAGTTCTAACTCCTTTCCTCTGAAGATGCCGGCCACAGAGACTGGCGAAACATTAGGAAGAAAAACCTCCAGAACACGGCCAAACAGCCTGAAAACCCCACAACAACCATATTCTTATTTACTTCTCATTTATTTATTTACTTAAAATATTTTTACTTTGCCTTCCTCCTTAAAAAAGGACCCAAGGCAGCTTACCATTAAAAGCCAATAGGTCTCTCCTGATGATCTTAACATTCAAGCGGGCTCATAAAAGGAGATGTGGTCCTTGAGAGATAGCTTGGGCCCAAGCTATTTAGGATTTTATAGGTTAGAACTTCCGTACATAGAAGGTAAAACCCCAGGATTTGAACCAATTTTCCCCACATCCCCATCTCCCACAGCCCCTTTACTCCTTATGTTGCAGAAGCCATACTATAGTGGACATGGATACAAATGGGGCATTCTGCCTTGCACAAGTAGGAGTATTCTGCTGATGAAAGGCCATCCTTGGCTTCAGCCTTCTGTGGCTGAATCTAATATCTGTACTGATGAATTCAGTATCTCTATGGGCAGATGTGTGTTTCTATCCATACATCCATGTGTGTTTCAATGTGGGGGTTTGTGCAGAATTTAAAAATAACAGCCACAGAGTAATAAGGAATCAAGACAAAACAGACTTCTAAATGAGCAAGTGAAAGTGATACAGGTTGGGAATAAAAACATTCATCACTTTTTATTCAGCCTCTGAGTCAGTTCTGTAGTTTTAATTAGGGATAGGAATTGCAGGTGGAGTGGAGAGTTTAGAGTCCAGCTCTAAGAATTTCCCAAGCAGAATTTTAGGAGGTGCAGCCAAGAAATGAAAGTCTCTATGCCAGCTGTATTGACCTCCATCCGTGCATTCTTTGGCCTGTTTCTACTTCCAAAAGCAGGGAAGCTATCGCTGTACATCCAAAGAGGTGTAGGCTCATTGCTCATTGGCTCTGTAGTGGGCACTGCCCAAAGAACCGTGCCTCCCAAGAAGCACCAGGACAGCTTCCTTTCTTGTGCATTGACAAAAGGAAACAGGGCCAAGGCATCCTCCAAGATTCTTGTCCAGGTGAGCAAAGTGTAGACGTTGTAGCATCGTGTCTGTGAACTGGAACTCCTAAAATTCTCATGGAGAATTCTCAGAATATGTTGAGGGTTACATTCCAAAAACAAACAAAACGCTTGAATACCAGATCCCTACTTTTAATTTAAATTCTTCTGGCTGTCCTCAGAATAATTTGATTTTTGTACCTGAAGAAAATCTCAAGTTTGATTCAGATTTTGCTTTTGTTGAAATATGATGAGCATCAAGAAATGTACAATAGGATCTGCTCTTTAAAAAACAAAAACAAAAAAAAACCCTCCATATCCCGGAATTATCCAAGAATTCCCAAGACAGAACTCTGGGACTTCCAGCCCACTAACACATATCTGCAGACACTTTATGAGTTGGCTTCAAATGAAGGTGTCCGCAGATAATGTGTTTGTGGGCTGGGGAATTCTTGGAGAATAGTGGGATTTGAATTCCTAACAACAAACAAAAAGCGAATAGCACATCTCAATGTACAACATCTTCTCTAACAAATCTCAACCGCTGTAGCAAACTCCTTTGATTCCTCCCTCGCAAAAAATTACTTTGCCTGAGAAAACCTTCCTCCCTTTTGCTCAAAATTCTGATACAGAATTTCAGAGGCAACTCTTAACCTTTTAAACTGCCTTCAGAATGTTATTATTTAAGGGCAGCATTTACCACTTGCTAATTTCTAATTCTGGAATACAATAAGAAGTTGCAATTTTTTTTTCTATCCGTGGACTTACTTAATTCTCAGTTTTGGTTAACCTGAAAAGGGGGTGCAGAGCCCAAAGGGGGAGCATTCTAGAACGCTCTGGAAGGCAAACAGTCTTGGCCCTTGTCTCCTGCCATGTACACTGGCGATTCCTGCATGGCAAGCAGTGAGAGTGCCAACACCTGACTCCTTCCTGGTACTATGGAACAACAGCTACAAGGCAAGAGCTGTCACCAGTCAGCAGGCTCTGTAGAATCCTTTCTCTCCAACCCCATTGTTTTCATAACACATTCAGCACTCGACGTTGTGTAAATAAAATTTCTGAACTGAGTCCTCATAGTTTTCATCTTCTGAACAGATTTCCACCAACTTAAAAAACAACAACAGAGCTTTCTCATCTACTCTCTGACAAATGCCATTTTAAAAAATTTACTTTCAGTCTTACATGTTTCAAAAGTTAGAAATATTGGGGGGAAATGTGTTTATCTACAGACGCAATCTCCCCCCACCTCTGGTACATGCCTTAGGGTGGCACCAGATGAGATGATGGTGATGTGGTTCCCCAGTATGGCTTTCTCACTTGTATGTACTGGGGATCTTTTGAGATGAGGATATGATCCTTCTCTGATGGTCCTGAGCTTTCCTTGCTGTCTCCCATTGTACCCCTTAACAGAAAAAAAAATCAACATATTCCTGCAAACTAACTATGGCAAAACACACAAAATCTGTCGGAGAACCCTGATAAGCAAGAAATACTGTGCAGTTCGTAGTAAAAAAAAAAAGCACATATTTAAACCTGGAGCACAGAGAGGTCTCTGACTATATAGAAACCGATTCAGCTCAGAGTAGGCCTCTCCCAATTTGAAGAGACACTTGTTTAGCAGGCCGAGGCAAAGAGGCAGTCCCGAAACCAGCAAAATCAGGGAGCTGGACAGGGGACAGATTGTATTTGTCTTCAGTGTGGAAGGGATTGTCACTCTCGAATTGGCCTTCTCAGCCACACTAGACGCTGTTCCAAGACCTCCATACAGAGCACGTTACCATAGTCTCTCGAGACTGAAGGATGCCTACTATAACTACGTAGGGAGGATGCTGTGACAAGCAGGGTTAGCCCCAGTGGGCCCCACCGTGTGCAGGCTGGTGCTGACACCAGGGTTGTGGCACCACTCTTTAGATGGGTGGCCATTTGGGGAACTGGGCTGTCAGGTTTTGGCCCTTGGTCCCAAAGTCTAGCCCTAGTTACATCCATACTGAATATCTGCTTCATATTAGTCCAAGCTGTGGCACTGACCTAGCTTTCATCTCTTCTCTTGCTGCGGGATCCCCAGTGCCAATTACCATGATTGGTTTTTTTCATGTGGAGCCATTTAATTATAGCAAAGAATGGGAGAAGCAGCTACAGTGAGAGAGTTATGGAGCAGTAGCTGTGAAATAAGCTCACTCCAACAAATAAACCAGCTATTTAAGTGCAGTATACCAACACAGACATCCCTGGGTAAAGCTCGTTATGGGTAAAGCCATACTTTTGCTAGGGTGCTTTGACACTGGCCAGAATCCTGTTCTCCACCATGCAACATAAAATTATACAAGTATAACTTTGCTAGGCATAACACCCAGGCAATGCAGATTGCACAATTGGTCACACAATTCCTATCGCAACAACCAACTGCGTGGTGCACCAGCAGATGTGCTTCATGGATAGCAGTTCCACCTTGCCCCTGTTGCAGCTACACAACATTGAGTTACAACCATATACCTACTCAGGAGGATTTCAGCTTTTGAAAAGTTGGAAAGAATCTTAGAATGCTTGAAATAGTAAATCAAATGAGGTGTAAGTTTTTGGAAAAAAAAAATCCTTTTATTTCCTTCCTGTTACTTTGGGGGAGGGGGTGTTTATGTGTATTTTTCTGGGGAATGGGGTCATAGCTTTTACCACATTTTCAAAGAGGCCCATGACCCAAAAATTCCTGGATAGCTCAGTGCTTTAGGCATCTGGTTGTGAGTTCGCTTCCCCACGTTGCCTCCTTGACAGGGGCTGGACTCAATGATCCAGAGGGACCCTTCCAGCTCTGCAGTTCTAAGAAGAAGAAGAATCCCTGATTTAAAGACTTTGTGCAAATCTCTTGACTCAGTTTTTTACTGAATATATTGTTTATAGTTGTCTACTAGCCTGTACATTAAATCAACTGTTCTCAAAAAATGACAGCATAATACAAAATCTCTTGGGATGGGGTAAAGGTGTCAATCCCAATATCTCTCCTTCCTTGCTAGCCATTACTATCATTGTATTCACCATGTATTGCAGTGTATGTGCATGCTTTTACTTTTATTCCTGTTCCTAAAACCAACTGGAGTCAACATGAATTTTCGTTATGACAAGCAGAAAAATTTCTGCAGGGAGAAATGTTACCAAGACAATCTTGATTGTCATTTATTTTTTCTGCAAAGCAAAGTGTTGCTTCTCTTGTGTGGAGATGTTTATAACTCCAGCACTATGGTGTGTGTGTGGGGTGGGGGGGGGAGACTTTTTCATCTTTCCACAGTAGATGCTTCATTTCCTGCAATTCTTGGAGAGACCAAGCAGGAAAAGAGGTCAGGAAGCTCACTGCCAAGGCAGGCAGTGATTAACCGGGGGCTCATTTCCTTCCTTTTCCTCCACGATGATTGGGAAGATTTTTCTGTTCCCATGTTTGGACTTTTGAAGCACCTCCCCCACGCATAACACCCAACTTATGTTTTTTTAATCACCTCCCACGCCAGAGGAATGCTGCATTCCCAGTCCTTCCCCTGTGAATATTTTTGGTTTATTTGTCCTTACGGACAGGATTCCTGAGAACTGAGAGGATGCTTCAGACTTCTATTCAGCTAGGAGGGTTTGGGGTTCATTGATCAGCATTCACACGCAGAGTGTCAACCTTTGCCATTAAATTGTCTAGTTTTAAAAGTCCTCTGTCAGCAGAGCTGGGCTAGCGGTAAAGCCAGTCCAAGACAAGGGAGAAGATGGCACTCCCTCCCTTTCCTAAAGCTAACTGGACTGGACTGATGATGAGACAGTAACCCCTCCCCACAGAAAGAAAACTAGCTTAGGGGGTGCAGGGCAAGTTTTGTGGCACACAACTCTCTCCCCTGGCACCCTGCTACCACCTTCTAACATCTCCCACCGAGGCAACCATTCCATACTGCTTTGTGGTAAAGCCACCTCAGCTAGATGAATCAATGGTTCTGACTCATACTACAGGGGGCTCATCTGTTTTCTTCTTCAGCCTTCAAAATATGTTCCCAGCCAATTTTTTATACCCTGACCGTAAGCGGCCTGTCCTCCCTAACCAGCCAAGAAGGTTTCTCCAGTATAGTACGAGGTGGAGCAAATCGTTGCAAAGCCTGCAGCTCATCCCCCATGTGCTGGTTTTCATTACAATCAGGCTGAGAGGGCAGTGAGTTGGGACACTTTCCGTAAGCAAATGGCAATCCCTGAAGAGCTGGAGAAGACTTCAGCAGCTGAAGTGAAATTCAACCGGAAATTTACTCCATGTGTAAAGTCAGCCTTTCCTTTCACAGGGTATGAAAATGAGGCAATTCCCTCTCCCACGTGCTGCATCCATGACCTTTCTCTGCTGCAAATATCTTTTTCGCTGAGCCCCCATTTCCTTTTTCTCAAAAGACTGCTTACTCAACAGTTATTTAAAATGTGGCTTTCTGGAGGAGGGGGCACAAACTCCTTCACTTGCACCTTCTCATGGAGCTGAGAAAACTTTCCTACACTAGGCTGAGTATTCAGCTCCCCTTTGTTGGGGACACTCTTGCTCCAAGCAATACTCCCACATCAGATAAGGCGCATATACCCCCTTGCATTGTTTCATTGACATTAAAGAACAAACAAAACAAGCAATGAGAAATGTGATGATGGAACTCCTATTTCATGTACTCTTCGTCTCTGAAAGTAGCTTTACATACAACAGTCGTTGTACCCAAAAATGTTCATATTTTTCTAATGTTTTCTATTTTCATTATTTTCATAGTATTATTTGATATATATATATCTGTATAGTTGTTTCCTATGCAGATTTGTTTTCCATTCATGAAATATGGATATTGATGTGAAAATTGAAGAAGTGTGCATAGATACACTTACAGACAGTAGAAACAAAGAAAGACTTTGGATCGAGCTGTATGCAATGGAAGCATGAATAACATCTACAACAAACATCTGGAGAAACTATGTGTGTGAAAAGTGTAATTTTAAAGGATGATGGCAGTATCATGCCACCTGCATAAATTTCTTCCACCAATTTTCATTTCTCCTTTGTCTGAACCTTATTGCACTTTTCAAATGGTACAGACGGAACAGACAGGGAGATAAAATACCTCCTTGCCTGACATTCTTCCCATTGTGGAATCATTCTCATTCTTCATATTTTGTCCTCACAGTAGCCTCTTGTCCAGAGTATAGATTACCCATCAGGGCAGTCAAAAGTTGGGCACACCTGTTTCCTTCAGAGCAATCCCTAGCTTTTCATTATCTAAGTAGTCAAAAACTCTACTATAATCCATAAAGTATTGATGGATTTTCCTCTGAAATCCTTTGACATACTTCAGTAGTCAATATATAAGTGCAATAAGATATCCAGTGCCTGTTCATTTTCAATTTTACTGTAATTGCCGGATTATAGGGACTCCTTGTCACTGGGTCATATCTGAGCAAGATCGATTTGAAGGGACTGTTCCATGGCCAATGGCAAGAGGGTACTATGCCAGCATTGGGAGATCTCTCATTCATAGGGTTGCCATAAGGCGGAGGCAACTTGAGGGCACATAATAACAATTTTACTCACTGTTTTTCTCACTGAAGTAGTTAATCAGGAAGGGAGTTGAGGGTGGGAAGTGTTATCTGCATGACCTTTGCAAGGCAGGCCTCAGGGTTGAATGTGACCCTTTGATGTTCTGATACTATCTTTGTAATAATCCTCTTAAAATTTTTGGAGACCTCCACTAAACTAGGCCCCATCAGCCAACTATCTCTGCCATCAACTCCTTTTTTCCCCCTTTTTCTTCAGGCACAGGCTCCTGTTTTGTTGCCAAATGAAGATGAGATTTCACTTAGAAGAAAGGGAAACGAAGTGGGATGGTTACCATGGCCAGACTCAAAACACATCCTGAGGCCAAGCAATTCCTTTGAAAAGCAGAAGTGGGAGCAGCATGGATTGTTGGTGTCTGTGTATTGGAGTGAAAGGGCTCTCTTCTTCTCTCTCTCTCTCTATATATATATGAACAGGAATTCCTTCAGGGATGCAATATTTCTCTCTACTCATTCAGTGAGATTTACTCCCAGGTGTGGACATAGGATTACAACCTTAGGTGTTGATATACCCTTAACAACACCACATGATCATGTTATGTTCTAGCAAACTATTGCACTCATTTCTTACAAACCAAGATCCTGGTTCTTGTTGAGCTAGTAAACTTCTTTTGGGGCTGCACAATTGTTTGTGTGTGTGTGTGTGTGTGTGTGTGTGTGTGTGTGTGTGTGTGTGTGTGTGTTACATTTACATTCTGCCTTCCTCTAATTACCTCAAGGCAGCATTCATGGCTCTTCCCCATTTTATCTTCACGTCAACGGCCTGTCAGGTAGATCTGAGAGCAAATGTGTGGTCCAAAGTCATTCAGTGGGTTTCAAGAATCTGGGTCTTCCAAGTCCAAGATAATGCCCTAACCACAACATCATGCTGGCTTTCTCACCTCACAACTGCAAGCGGTACCTCAGTAAACAGTTCTCAATAACATTATTTTTAAAAGAATCCATAAGCATAGAAAGCTAGCATGCCAAGGGAAGGCCTAGGCTAAGAACCTTCTCCTTGAAGGTTCCTAGTTTTAAATTATCCTAATTTACAATTAGAATAAACTCATTTGAATGCAACTACAACATCCATGGCAGATGCCTCTTTACACTCTGCTCAGCTGCTTCCATTGCACTCTGTTCCATTGCTTGAATAGCCATGCCATTAGCAAGGTTCTCCAAATATTAAGCCAAGATCTCTTTCCCTACTGTTTCCATCTGTCAGTTCTTGCCCTCTCTAGAGCAACATCCAATGGCATTCCACCCAAAAAGTGAACACGCATGCTGGAAAGGGTTGAGGAGGGAAGGGGAAAACACTCTGAAGCTGGGAGAAGCTCCAAGTCTCCCTCCATCTATGTGCTCCAGACCCAAATCAAGATGGATCCCTACTTACCTCAGAGTAAAACAGAATAAAGTTGAGCTGGATGCTAGACATGGAATGCAGTGTGCAATTTAATTGTGAGGTTTCAGATGGCTGCTGAAGCCAACGCAAGTGTTGTGTGTGTACATAGTGTGGCCATGAAACACCAAATGCAAGGGTTCCTTGCTTGTAAGGCTGAAGTCTCAGCTCCCCTTAAAGCCAAATCTTCAGTTGCAAAAGTTACAAGAGACAGGTTTGTTTGTTTGCTTAATATACTGTCTTTTTTCCTGGCAGGACCCAAGGGGGCTTACAAAATATTAATCAAGAAAGCAGATGTAGCTAAAGACACAATAAATTACAGTATTAAAACACTATTAAATACACTGACTAGAGCACTCAATTGATATAATCTAAAAACCATTTACAACAGTAACAAAAAAAGCTGAATAATGCCCACCATTATCATATGAGAACAAAGAAAGCTTCACTGCAAACCATGCTGTCTTCTAGAGAGTAGAAGACTCAAGATTAAATGAAATAAAATGGAAAATGGACCTTCTTCAAGGCTAGTAAATGAATAGCTCCCTCTAGCGCCCTGTTTGAGCAAGGTTATGCTCAAAATCCTACAAGGTAGGCTTCAGCAGTATGTGGACCGAGAACTCCCAGAAGTACACGCTGGATTTCGAAGGGGCAGAGGAACTAGAGACCAAATTGCTAACAGGTGCTGGATTATGGAGAAAGCCAGAGAGTTCCAGAAAAACATCTACTTCTGCTTCATTGACTACGCAAAAGCCTTTGACTGTGTGGACCACAGCAAACTATGGCAAGTCCTTAAAGAAATGGGAGTGCCTGACCACCTTATCTACCTCCTGAGAAATCTATATGCGGGACAGGAAGCAACAGTTAGAACTAGCTATGGAACAACTGATTGGTTCAAAATTGGGAAAGGAGTACGACAAGGCTGTATATTGTCTCCCTGCTTATTTAACTTATATGCAGAATACATCATGCGAAAGGCCGGACTGGAGGAATCCCAAAACGGAATTAAGATTGCCGGAAGAAATATCAACAACCTCAGATATGCAGATGATACCACTCTGATGGCAGAAAGTGAGGAGGAATTAAAGAACCTCTTAATGAGGGTGAAAGAGGAGAGCGCAAAAAATGGTCTGAAGCTCAACATCAAAAAAACTAAGATCATGGCCACTGGTCTCATCACGTCATGGCAAATAGAAGGGGAAGATATGAAGGCAGTGACAGATTGTACTTTCTTGGGCTCCATGATCACTGCAGATGGGGACAGCAGCCACGAAATTAAAAGACGCCTGCTTCTTGGGAGGAAAGCGATGACAAACCTAGACAGCATCTTAAAAAGCAGAGACATCACCTTGCCGACAAAGGTCCGCATAGTCAAAGCTATGGTTTTTCCAGTACCAATGTATGGAAGTGAGAGCTGGACCATAAAGTAGGCTGACCGCCGAAGAATGGATGCTTTTGAATTGTGGTGCTGGAGGAGACTCTTGAGAGTCCCCTGGACTGCAAGGAGAACAAACCTATCCATTCTAAAGGAAATCAACCCTGAGTGCTCACTGGAAGGACAGATCCTGAAGCTGAGGCTCCAATCCTTTGGCCATCTCATGAGAAGAGAAGACTCCCTGGAAAAGACCCTGACGTTGGGAAAGTGTGAAGGCAAGAGGAGAAGGGGACGACAGAGGACAAGATGGTTGGACAGTGTTACTGAAACTACCAACATGAATTTGACCCAACTCCGGGAGGCAGTGGAAGACAGGAGGGCCTGGCGTGCTCTGGTCCATGGGGTCGCGAAGAGTCGGACACGACTAAACAACAACAACAAGTGCCCTGTTGCCTGTACTGACGGGCAATGGTTCTTCTGGGTTTCAGACAAAACTCTTAGGGCTCTTATGGAGATGCCGAGAACAGTCCATCTGCAGGGCAGAGCAGGCGTTCCACCACTAACAACAGCTTCTCCCACAGAAGATGTTGCCTTCTGCTCAGATCTTTTGGTCCATCTCTCTCTTAGCCAGCACTACTTAGACAAGCCACATGCAACCAGGCACCCTCCAAACGTCTTGGACTCCAATCAGAATCTGAAATGTTTGTTTAGGTTTTTTAAAGGAATTTGTTGTCTTATTCATTACTTTGTAACAACCAGGTTATGAGTATCCTTGTTGTTTCTCTGTTTGGAAAAACAAGAGTTGGTTGTTGGTGCAAGCAGGTCAGAAATGTATAAGGAAATACTCTCTGGTTCCCTCCAGAGACAAATTCTGATACTGAATCTTGAAAAACACTTACAAAAATACAAAAGATGAAACAAAACATTTCCCTGCCAGTTAGGATTGATAAGACAATGTAAAACTTGACAATATAAACCTAAATGCCCTTGAAAGTACCTGGGAAACTTTACTTGTTATACCCCAAACTTTGAAAGTACTTGTTACATTACTCACATGACCTATAGTCCAGTTATACTTTCTGTTATCCTTTCATTGCAAAGGGTAAGTCATTAAAGGTAACACTATTACTTGCAACTAATTATTTCCAAGCTCTAACTACAACTCTCATCATTCCCAGGCAGATTCTAATGATTTCCACATGCTTGGAGGATTTCCTAATTATATAAAAATATTTTAGTTTGCATTAAAAGAAAAGAAATATACTTTTTAAAAAAAGTCCTAAGGACAACCTGCGAGCTTCCATAACCTACTGAATATCAAGGGAAGGTGATTCAGAGAATGCTGAAGGTGTCTATTGGGGGTGGGGGGACACCAGGATGATGGCATGTGAGGGAAGTAGCTGAGCTATGTAAAACTCTAACTTGCTGGGAGGAAGGGCAGGAAGATATTCCTCACAGGTGCCAAGCCTTGGACAGGTTTGCAGAGTTCCGAAATATTCCAAACTGAACCCTAAAAGCAATATCCATATAAAAATGCTGGCACGGGGGTGTGCTTAATTCATGGCCTACGCCACGTAGGTCTGGTGGAAGTTCGAGCCAGAGGGACAGAGGCTGCCCAACCCTTCTCCAATCTGTGGTGTTAGGATAGCAGCTTGCTTTTAACACAGAGGTACTCCTCTGAGGGGCTGGAGAGAGACCATGTCTGCATTTTGTTCCATGTTCCTACCTTTAAAGGTATAGTTCTGGGCTCAAAAAACCCACCCCACTTTTATATGTTAGACATGTCCCCCATACCACTGGAAAAAAATGCACAGAAAAACAACAGATGGATTAAGTTTTCTGATGACAGAAGAGAGGGACCGAGAAGAGTGAAAAATGCCACAATCACAAAAATCAATGAGATGCCTTCATACTTGTCTGTAAAGGACAGGCAAGACATATTAGGTAACTGCAGTAAAAGGATCTGAATACAAAAGGGCCATTGGTTTGACCTTGGGGACCTTATGCCGAAGTAAAAATAAAAAATTAGAAGATTCATCTTCGACTACGGGGCTCAGTGTCAGACAAGATATGAAGGGAATGTCTCCTCCCACACCTGCATCCCTTAAAAGGCCGTGTTTATTTTCCAGTGACTTGTTGCAAAACAAGACTGCAAACAAAACGAAACTGCTGGGACTTCTCCTTGAAATAAGCCTCAAAGATTTCTCTTCATGTTTTGCTGTAGACACATCAGTGTTTCCAAGGCAACTGTAATGTATTGAGCTGCCCTTAATAACGATGGCACCAGCAAAGAGGCGTTGCATATCTGGAAACCACCACTAAGAAGTTCCAGTTCGACATTTCTTTGTGATACTCTGCATAGAATCACTCCAAAACCAGGGCTTTCAGCAGTAAAGCCCAGCATGGTTGCCAAATACCTTCCTAAGCATGGCTTGCATGCCAGATGCTCTAGCCATTGCCTCCTTTCTAATGTTTGAAAATCTTCCAGAGCAGCCATGTCATATCCAGATGTGTCAGTGACCAGGTAGGAATGATGCTGGTGCAAAAGGTAGCCAGCCCCCTGACACCTGTCTTACAAGGTACGGAGAGAGATTTCCTTCTTAAACCAGGTAACAATCACCTTTACCATATTATCTCTCCCAAATCTGTATTTTAGTAGTACTTACTTATACCTAATCATGTAATGGCACTGTTGGAAGTGGAGGCATTCATTATGACAATCCAACTGAGAGTCCCCAGGAGGGTCCAGAAATGTGGGTAGTTGTGATCCATATCAAGAAACCGGCTGTAGCTGTTTCCTTCCATCTCTAACAGGAGGGAGCATATCTTTTGTAAATGATGGGTCTCAGATGCTCATTCAAGAGGAAGCCATACCACATATGCCTTCCATTTCAACAGGAGGAGAACACAACAATGTATTGCTGCTGTTCCATCTCCTTACTACTACTGTGAAGATTTCCACATATAGAGGGAAGAGCGAAGCCTGAGGGGGATGGCAGAGCGTGTTATTGTTCTGGCTAATCAGAGAAACCTGACACTACAAGCCTGTGAGCCCTAGGTCCACTACATCTCTGTTTATGGGGCGGGGGCTCTTTGTGCAAGTCTCTTTTACTTCTGAACAACTTGTTTCAAACAGAGAAAGCTGAACATGTGAGTGATTTAGTGATTAGGCACAGTTAACCTCAGACTTCTGGTGTGAGCATTTGTTTCATTAAATAAATGATTCAGGGAAAATGGGAACAGACATAGCAGTTCCAGAAAAGAAAAGAAAATAGGCTTTTTAAGCTGGTGCTCAAGTTCATTAATTTATAAACAACATATATTCAGTGGAGATGCATCCAGCACAGGACTTGTCTGAATCATCACCACCACCATCATCATCATCTTAGAACAGCATTGCTGGAAGGGGCCCTATGGATCATTGTGTACAGCCCCTGTCAAGGGGTCCCAGTGGGGAATTGAACTCCCAACCTCTGGCTACAGGGCCAGATCCCTAAACCACTGAGCTATTCAGCAGTTTCTCTTGAAGGGAAGCAGAGGCCAAGGATGGGCACTAAGTAATACAGATGTGTTTGGACTACATTCCCCATAATTCATCACCATTAGGATAAAGCAGAAGGTGTTTTAATATAGTTTAAGCAACTTAAGTATGGAAGCTGTGTACATTCACCCTTATATCATTTGGGTTACACATCATCCTGACTTATATCACCTCTCATTTTAATTCCTAATACATGCATATAAATAACATATACTGTGTTTCCCCGAAAATAAGACAGGGTCTTATATTAATTTTTGCTCCAAAAAACGTATTAGGGCTTATTTTCAGGGGATGTTTTATTTTTTTCATGTACAACAATCTACATTTATTCAAATACAGTCATGTCATCTTCTTCTGGTTGCTGCACAATGGTGGAGGGCGGGGTTTCACTTAACTGGGGCTTCTTTTGGGGGTAGGGCTTATATTATGAGCATCCTGAAAAATCATACTAGGGCTTATTTTCAGGTTAGGTCTTATTTTCAGGGAAACAGGGTAGTTATTCCCTCCCCACCTCAATTTTTCCCCAACTGCACATTTTTCAGCCTTCCCTCTCCATAGATTTTTTTCCAATTGCAAATTGAGTGCCCAAGTACACCATCTGAACAAAAACAAAACCCAGCAATCCTCAGCCAGGCTCGTTGTTCCCTATTTCATATGACACAATACTATCTTCAATCATCTTTCCAGTTTCCTTGACAGGCTGTAGGCTAACTGTTCTGGAATCTCATATAGTAGTTCATTTCTTGTCACCTTAGTTTGACTGGTTCTTTATACAGCCTTCTCGACAAATTGAAATTCCCCCCAAAAGTTGTTCAAATCAAGATCTTCCACAGGGAAGATTGATTGATTCTTCCCTGTGCGAATGTTCTAATGGAGATACAGAAGATTTTTTATGAATCGTTTGTTTCCCAGCTATCTTTTTGTGTCCAGCAGGCAAAACAGCCACAATGTTGCCCCACATGAATTATAGCCACTCAGGCAATGATAGCTGTAGGAAAAAAGCAAATATTGACACTGCAATAATGTTTGCCTAGCAATCAGCCAACAGCATACGGCACTCAGATTGTCTATATTACACAAATCAATTAGGAAAATGGAGAACTGATGTCCTCCAATAAGAAAAATATAGTAATGCTGGCATCATTGACCATATTCACCTTATGCATGATTCTGGAAACACATTTGTCCGATGGTTAATCATTACTGTTTGGAGCTGAACAATGCGCCCCTCCCTCCCCACCAGCAGCCACAACTTCCAGGAACTCCATTATGACATTCAGTGTATTATCTTAATCAGTCCTTAGTACTATAATAACCTAATAAGAAGTGCTTTCCTATTAGCACTGAGGATGCAAATAGTACAGCCAATTTCCTTGCAATCACAAGGGTGCAATCCAATGAAAGCTGGTTATGACTGAGCCCTAACATTCTCACTGAAGTGATCAGCCTTTGTCCTGTGGACTGTACCACCTGAGATGGCAGGTGGGGGCTCACCTGATGGACACTTCTCCAAGCCAAGAAAAGGAAGGAAGGAAGGAAGGAAGGAAGGAAGGAAGGAAGGAAGGAAGGAAGGAAGGAAGGAAGGAATTCCAGTACACCTAAAATGAACATGTTAGGGAAAAGACTATTCTAGCATTAGGAAGAAAGCAATGGCTGCTCCAGGAGCTGATCTGAGGTGCCACAAAACAGCAGGAAATGACTAATTTACTATTGTTATATTGGTAACAGCAGGGAGAGAAAGGGGTTGCTATGAAGGGTTTTCTACCTCAGATAACTCTATTTCTAAAGACTTGTTAATGGCTTTAAAAATGGCAAATTTAATGGCAACAAATTATATCAGTCAGTCTTGCAACTCTTTTTTAAAGTAACTTTCTCATCCCTACATAAATGTGCAGAGTATCATAGGCTAGCCAAGTTCTCTTAAGAGGAGAAGACTGTTACTCTTACCAAGCTTGACTCAATCCACATTTGGCAAATTAGCCTGCTTTTTGTTTTGTATTTGTCTTTGGGAGGTCATTGGGACTTTGCTTTTCATGTCTGTTTTCTCAGGCATGAAGCTCTGAAAGGTCTGTGTATGTAGAAGGATAACATTGTTAAGTGGAAGAAATACTTGACTCTCTTTTACTTTCAAAAACCCATTGGGATGCTGCCAGCCACTGGACTTCCCCATCTTTAAAGCCACCCTGCTCCTGACAATACAAAATCCCACTTTCTTCTCTCTCCTACATCATTCTTTGCTCTGACATTGGTCTCCTTGCCAGGAAATCTAGAGAAGCACAGCGATTCTTTAGCTAACACCCTGAGACCTGGCAACCCTACATGCAGCATCAAGCGGTATTTCTACCATCTGATGTTCCTGCTTTATCATTTAATAAGGCCGCCCTCCAAAACTAAAAAAGTAACCTTTAAAGTGATGTTTACAATGGAAGGCAGTCTCCCCTTCATGGAAAGAACTAATTATAAACCACAGTTTTGTTTGTAACCAGTTACTTCCTTGCTCTGTGCTACATGGCTTATGAAACATTCCATCTGATAGCATGGAAGGGACAAAGGATGCTGCCTTATCTCCTGAACACCAGCCAGATTTTAACCAAGTGGGAAAAACAAGGATGAAGATACTGTTAAAACTGATGAGACCAACTTTAGAGCTGCTGGGCTAAATTGCACTCCGTTCCTTTGGGGGTGAAAAGCTGGCCTGCTGATGGGTTGCTGTATATATTGATTCTTTTCACACCCTTCTCTACAGTGACCCAGATTATTCTATTAAGTTTCTATTGTGTGTGCCTACATATCACTGGGGAACACATTTATCGTGAAAAGATAAATCTGCTGGAGGAGAGAGGGAAGTTGATGGTGAGGGACAAGGACTGGATTGCATTTCTCACCAATAACATCCTTATTGTTTCTGGTCGCAGTATTATAAGAATTTTACACCAGGGATATTTACCATATAATGAGATTCAATGGAGTTGAAAGATAAAGTTCATTAGCCTCATGCTGAAGACAATTAGAGCAGAGAAGGCTATAAGAGAGGCACTTAGTTTGTCTCATTCACTCGTTCACTCTCGATGCTCTTTGCAAAGCAAACAGCATGGATGGTCTGACGGACTTTAATGGCTCTCATTTTAGCCTTTCTGCTTAGACAACCATTGTCATGGACTGTCAGCCTGGGAGAATGGAGACGAATGGCAGCCGAAAGGTGGAGAAGCAGTTGTCAAGTGGAGAACGACCTTCCGTGCTGACCTTTGCCATCAGGATGCATAAAAAGGGGGCCTAGGTTGGAGAACAGGCTTCCAGGTGCCATAGAGACCAAGCTGTTGCTAAGGATGTGATCAGCACTTGGATGGCAGCAGAGTTAATTGCAGTGTCCTCATTCCAGTTCCCAAGAGGAATACCTGTTTGTGACACAGCCAGGAGGAAAGAGGAGTTCAATTAAAAAAAAAATGAAATCAAATCTGAAGGTGCCTGTTTACGGAAGCTAGCAAACACAACATTTTAACAATGTGTCCTGATAGCTTGTGCTTCATCTGCTATATTTAACCAGCCTCCTCTATTATTCTTATTCTCCATCAACCCCATACTCTCTCTCTCTCTCTCTCTCTCTCTCTCATCCTGCTGCTGCTTCTTCCTTCTGAATGGCCATGAGTCCCCCTCACCACCCATCTCAGTGGCCTTTCAGTTCAGCTATTAAGCTGAACATGGCTCAGGGAAATGAACTGAAATGTCTAGTAAGAAGAAAAATGTCCCCACAAAGGTGGAAAGGGAGGGGTAGGGGTAGCCCAGGGTAATAGAGATGGATCACTCCATCCGTCCAGAGCCCCAGATAAAACCGATTGAATGTAACATGTTAGGTTACAGTTAGAAGAGTGGTGTTATTTCACTCCCTGTAACACTGCTTCCAATGATCACAGGGAATCATTATTTATTCCTGCATTTCTAAGTCATTTTACCAGTCCCCAGCGTGGATGAGAACACATTTATTACCGCAGTCCCTGTTGTCAGATGATCTATTAACCCTGCACGATATGAAATAGATGAGGGCATTGTGAGGATCTGATGTCCGAAATTGTTTTTAAGTTAGCTTTTTAGGAAAAGGTAGTGGTTTTTAGAAAATGCATCTGCTGACCTTTGGCAATTTCAAGACTCATTAGCATTCTCTTCTTTTGGGGGCCTCTGCATTTTAAAAACGCAGAACAAAAGAAGCAAAATGTGCCACCTTGTGTGTGCGTGCAGCGCGGAGTGAGTGGGCACTTACTGAATCTGTTCCGTGAAAAGCACGAGGCTCCATTTTTAACAAGGAGTCTTTACACTCTGAGAAATAAACTGACTCAGCACGCTGCCCTCGAGGACGGGACTAGCAGGCAGGGTTGCCATGTTTCCAAACACATTGATCCAGAAAAGAGATTCCATAGGGGAAGAGCAGGCAAGAGAGATTTAAAGAGCAGACACTGGCGTGGTCAACATGTGTTCAATTTCATTTCCATCTTGCAATAAATTAGATAATAAGAACATAATATAATCTGAATCACTGGATAATGTTATGTGTCCAGGAGCTAAGCATCAATGGATGTCACATGGAGAGTATAGCATTTATAAGTTTATTAAATTTGTACAAATTGGAGTCATTCTGACAGGGGTGTGTTTTTTTTAACTGTGTCCTCATTGAAAGGGTTTTCCTTGAATTTCCACTCCTTAGGAGCCAAATGATTGTCAATTCATGAGGCAGTGATTGGCAATTTATTGTGCCTGCTGAGCAAGGCAAAACTGTTTTTTAAGCAAAGTCACTAGTGTGAATCCAAGACCCCAAGCAATCCAAGTTAAAATGTAATGTACCCCCACCCCCCCAAAAAAACTTGTTTCTTATATTTGTGGATCTTTTAATGGTTACTTACTATTTTGTTTTTATTGCTGTATTGTTTTAATTTGGGTCTATGACCACATAATGAAGAAGAAGAAGAAGAAGAAACACCCATGCATTTTCTTGAGTTTTAGCTAAGAACAGAAGACAGACTTCCTTGGCCTCGCAGACCTTTTTTTAGCTTGAGTGAATGCTTTGACATAGACAGGATTATCTTTGCCTCTCCAGAGAAAAGAACTCTGAGCAATCGTTGTTGTTTCTGAGTAGCATTGGTCTCATTTAGCAGGACTGTTTTGATGTATTAAAATTGCACTGATTCCTTTCTATGTGCTGCATTGTTTACTCATTTGCAGCCTAGTTGCAGAGCTATTATTTCTCCACACTTAATTAATTAATTAATTAATTTCACAGTTGGTATTTCGTTCTTATGTAAAAATATATTGCCTTCCTTACCTTTGCTCTCACTGTTGGATTTCATTTAATACTGTAGGCTGCCTGGGGTTCTCTTGAGGAGTCAGGTGGGGTACAAACATTTTAACATATAATTTAAAATGTTTGTACCCCACCTGACTCCTCAAGAGAACCCCAGGCAGCCTACAGTATTAAATTATAATTATAATTTATATATATATAATTTATAATTATATATAATTATAAATTATATATATAAATATAATTTAATTTATCTATCTCATATATATATATAAGAACAGACTGTCACAAAGAGCATCATAGAGCATTTATCTATCTCATATATGTGTGTGTGTGTATATGTGTATATTTCTATATATGGATAGATATATAAGATAGATAGATATAAGATAGATAAATGATAGATAGATATAAAGATAGATAGATATAGATAGATATAAGATAGTTAAATGCTCTATGATGCTCTTTGTGACAGTCTGTTGTTAAAAACAGATACACACACACACACAAAGAAACACACATTTCATTCTAAGTCTTTGCTATCTGAAAATTCTGTTTTTAATAAACTGATAGTCACAAGGGAGCATCACAGACCATTTATCTATCTGATTATGTGTTGTATACCTATTATATCGGTTTATCCAAATATTAAGACCATAAAAGTACAATTGGCTGTCAAAATGTGAATAACTATTATATAAAGGTATCTATAGATGGCAGGAACCAATAGATAAAGCAAACATAAAGAAGCTTCCTGGAAGCAACAGAAGAGGCTCCTTGTTCAGAGAGAAAAGGGAAAGCTATGCTGGGAAAAACGGACCTCTCCAGGAAATCTTCTCACTAGCTATGGTGAACGCACGGTTGTAAAATGTATCTCCCTTACCTACACCAAGTGTACCTGAATTATCTAACCCACTCTCCTGCCATTTATTTGCAAAGACTCCAAACAAAGTCGACTAAATGCCTGAGTCCTACTCTATTCAATTTTAAAACATTTCTTTCAAGTAGAATCCAGTTTTTATCAGTTGTATCTCTTCGTATTATCTGACTTCTGATGTGAGGGAGTTGTGAAAAGCCTTGTCAACAGGCTGTCCGCTGCTGCAGTGTGGTTCAAGCTATACAATATTGTGGCACACCTAGAGTGTTTTTTGAACTGGTAGTATGATACAAACTTGCCTCTACCATTTTCAGAAAGAGCAGGAGTCATCAAAGAAAGCAGAAAGTGGCAGTTGCCAGCATAAGAGCAATCACTTTGAGCAGTAATAAAAATGAGGTATTATATCCTGAATCACAAAGTGGAATCCACACAACAAATTCAAATCAATTCCAGTCTTCCTTATCCCAATAGTATAAGCAAAGATTCACCAATAACTACATGCAGCCTGAAAAGGCAGAATAACAAGAAAGCAAGTTATTAATGGAAGTCCTTGTGCCAGTTTACAAACCAGTTGACAAAGTTTAATCATTCAGGATGTTTCAGCACCAGTGAAAGTTGCAGACTTGTAGCATTGAAGCCTCTGGAATCCTTGGGGTGGGATGATGTGGTGTCTTTGAGTGCTTAGAAACATTCTGAGCGCTGAGGGGAGTTTTCAGGATGAGGCTGTTCGGTAAACGTCTAGTGTCTATCAGGGTAAAAAGTTAGCTTGCCTCAAAAAAAAAAAGAAAAGAAAAGAAAAGAAAACATTGGGCTTTAGACCTAGAAAGATCAAATGCCAGCCAATACCTTGTCGCCGGAAAGAGCTAGAAACTGTATATGTATATATAAGAAAGTAAATCTCCCCCCTCTCCGGTTCCTTATATGTTAACTCAGGTTCTTGGCCTGTTCCATTTTTATTCAAAGTTGTACCTGCTCCTGTAGTGGCTTCTGAACTTTGGTGGACACACAAACAGTTCTCTCTCTCTCCCTCTCTCTGTCCTCTGAATGCTTATTCTCATGATACATCTGGTTATATTCTTTTGAATTTTTTAATTTTAATTACAGGACACACATTCAGAAACATTTGCTATGACAGCGTGTTCTGATGTTGGAGAATGCAAATACATACACCAGAAGGAAATATTTTTCTGTCTTACTGTCATATAAGTGTGCATCCTCCTCCTATTCATGTTAAGGAAACCATCAGACAGAAGACCAATACAGAATCTAGGGGTGCCACTGTCATATTCCTGTATTATGGTTCTGCCCAGGGCTTGGAAAATTATAACTAGACTATAAATTCTAGGCCAGTGGTTCCTAACCTTGAGTCCCCAGATGTTCTTGGACTGCAACTCTCAGAAGCCAAGAACATGTAGTCCAAGAACATCTGGGGATCCAAAGTTGGGAACCACTGCTCTAGACAACACAGCAATCCTTGAAGGAAATTACCGTTGTGCTCCTGATGAGAATGTGCTACTTTGCTCTGGCCCAAAAGAGGTTAGCATGTTGGACTATTACCTTGACATATTCCATATGAAATAGAAAAGACAAATGACTGTTTTATGCTACTGATGAAAGAAGTTGCCAATGGTGCCAATTCCCTTAACACCAAGGACATTCAGCTGGTAATATACAATGATGCTTGCTTCTACGTGAGAGAAATAATGCTAAAGCAGCTTTCAAAAGAACAGAGGTTCATATTTTGCAGTACGATATGGCTAGGTAATTTTAAACTCCTGTTTTTAGGATTAAATGCTGTTGTTGAGTCATATTATTTGAGTTTTTTTCTTTAAAAATGTTGGAATGGCTATGCAACAATAAAACAACTAAGCTGAGTGACTGTCCACTCATTTCTTCTTTTGAAAATGATCTTTTGGCTTGCAGTCCTAGGGCAAAAATACCTGCAAACAAGTGTAACCAACTCCTGACAGCTACTTTGATCACTTCAGAAGACAGTAATCTGGAGCACAGAAGGGCCAATGGACCCAGCATTATTTCCAGGGCAAGGATAGTGATGAGGAGATGGTAGTCATTGCAAAAAAAAAAAAAAAAAAAAAACACGTGGAGGGAAAGCATACCCTCTCAAGCTGCCTTTGATGGAAATTTTACCCTCCTAGAGGTGCCATCGCCCACATCAAAACTGCCGTTTTGGATTTAATAGACACTTTTCTTACAACCATGCCTTAGTCATCATGCAAGGGGGAAAGTGAATATGCTCAGAACGCAGTAATGAGACAGGAACTTGTGGCAGTCCCCATTTTGGCCTGGCACTCAAGAATTAAGGCTTATGATACGTGTTTTAGAAACAAAGTCAGCAATTTGTGACACCACCTCCCCAGATGTTGTTGAACAGCAACTCTTTAGCCAGTAGAGTCAACAACATCCTAACAAGATTCAGGTAGCCAGAAGTTCAGCATATTTGAGACCATGCCTTTCCCTTATTTTAATCATTATAACTTAGTTGTTGTCAGTTATTTTAGCTCTGCTTCAGTGGCTCCCCAGAAGTTCTTGGACTAAAACTCCCAGAAGCCTTCACCACTAGCTGAGTTGGCCAGGATTTCTGGGAGCAGCAGTCCAAGAACATAGCCCAGTGGTTTAAGTCTCCGGCTGTGGAGCTAGAGGTTAGGAGTTTGATTCCCCACTGTGCTTCCTTGACAGGGGCTAGACACCATGATCCACAGAGTCCCTTCCAGCTCCACAGTTCTAAGATGATGATGGTGACATAGCATCTGGGGACCCAAGACTAGGAACCACTGCTCTACACTGAATTGTGAGCTTTGTAACAGAACCACGACCATTGGAACGTTCATATCTGATATGCTTCCCTGCATACTGCTTTGAGTTCCAGGAACCTCTCTGGTTTATTTGAGGAAGTACACACCTGAGCTTGGAAAAGTTACTTTTCAGACTACCACTCCCAGAATCCCCAGCATGGCTATGCTGATTGGGACTTCTGGTTCAAATGGTAACTGATGGTGCACTGGTACAAACTGCTTTAGTGTTCCATCTCTTCTCTCTGCCCTTCTCCTCCTGCAAAATCGGATACCATTTCTTACAACTCCTTTGCTGTGCTATACCTCATGACACTTTGTCTTTAAGACATGAACTTTATTTTATAATGTTTCTCATACAGTAAAACAAGTGCTAACTCAAGCAGTTACTGGGGCTGGGAGAGCTAACCTTCCTCCAGTCAGCAAAAGCCATTGTGAAATAGCCATCATGTTAACGTTAAGAATAGATTATCATTAGGGAGCTTGTATTACTGTGGCTGTCAGCCCAGCATGTCCTTGCTAACGCAGGGTCACAAAAAATGAATAATATGCTATTACTACTCAATAAGGCACGGGATCTATATGATTAAAATGGCTTTTGCATTCAGACAATCCTTAAAGCATTGCACTCAAATAGTTGTAAAATGATTTAACTACTAGCTAAATAGCTATTGTGTGTTACGCATTGCCAAGTTGGAACCCACTTATAGTGACCCTAACAGGGGTTTCAAGGTAAGTAAGATATTTAAGGAACAGTTTTACCAGTTCTGCCACTCTCGAGTTTCCATGGCTGAGTGGGGATTTGAATCCAGGTCTCCTGGGTCCTAGTCTGTCACTCTGCTCCACACTGGGTGCCCAAAATAGCTATTTGCCCCTTCCAACTAACCAGAGGATCTTTGTGAATGTCTTTTGCTTAGGTTAAATTCTATGTTGGGAATGGCACAATTAAAATTAAACAGTGAATTGCCCACTTATTGACGGGGATAATAGATTAGTTAGATTAGAAGAAGCAAGTGGTCACAGCCTCTGCTGGTTCTTGGGATTTTCTTCACCAAAAATATATTACAGATGATGTGGGGGGGGGGGGGAATTCTGGGGCAGAGACTGCAGTTTCTGGGCAGACAAAACCTAGGCATCAGTTCCTCTGTTTAAAGACGGAGGACTCATCCCAGCAATTGTGCAATGGATTGTAGAACAAGTCATTTGACCTTTACACCATTTATGGAAGGACTCCGTGGGAAGCATTGCCTATGCAATGACACACTTGTGCAAGCAGTGTGACCCTGCCTTACTGCTTTGATGGAGCTTTCTGCCCAGTGGAGACTCATAAGGACCCTGTTCCAGACCTTGTTGTCACCATTCACTTGTACAAGTTCTTTCACTTTAATCAAGAAGAAAAGTGGATGTGGAAGAGCAACGACGCACAACCTTTCTGTGAGGTATGGCAATTATCCATGCAATCAATCATTACACCACTTCAGGATAATTACAATTTGAGTGTGTTGAGGGGAGGGAATAACATCTTTCTGACAAAATCAAAATCCATGATGTGTTGCTCGTTGCACCAGTACCTCCCTTACAGTGTTGTCCTGCATGTCAGCTGAGGGCTCATTCTGATGGGGCTTTGCCCTGCTGTTTGGTGCATTGCAGGGGTGGACTGGCTCACTTCTTCCCCCTGGTAACCACATGACATACAGTAATTACTAGAGCGGACCAATTTGCCCCAGAGCACCCCAACCCACACCGTTAGGGGCTTCTAATTCTTCGGTGCAGAGCGGTGTACTCTAGTTCAGTTCATTCCCAGCCTGCGCAATGACTGGGAATGGACTAAAATCAAGCCTTGCAGCTGACAATTTCTGGTAACGTGAAGTAGCTTAATAAGTGAGTCACTTCAGGATATTGGCAAATTGAACACTTCCCCTGCTTATCTGTGGAGGGACAGGGGAAGTGAAAAAAAATTTACTCTACCGTACCATCACTGTTGTGCTGAATCATTTAGATTAAATATTAAAAACATTTTTTTCTTTGCCTTTGTGTGAAGTGCCAATTGAAACCACGGCTGTGGGTTGTTTCTCAATTGGCCCTACACTCAAAGCAAAGATTTTTTTAAAAAATTGAACTAAGCGATTCAGTGCATCAGGGATGGCAAGCACAGACAAAAATAATAGTTACACTCCCTCTTGCTTTCCACAGAGGAGCAAGAGGAGTGTCCAATTGACAGCAGAAGGAGCGAGAGGGTTGCTTGAGGTTGATATGCTATTTGGGGGGCAACGATCATGCCAAACGGTATAGTGCTCCTCTCCCTGACTTCAAGTGACCCTATTTATACCACAGCAGCCCACAACAAAAGGGACAGTATAATCACACTCTTAGATACAAGTCTCCTCAGTTCCAAGAAACTATGCTTAATGACCCTCTCTTCATTGTCACTGTATTTTTCAGAATCCCTCTGAGGTTTGAACATCCCATCCTATGTTTTGTGTTGAAATGCAAAATCCTTTCTCTTTTTTTCACAGAAATTCATGTGTATTTTGGGTTTTTTTTCTCTACACTTTCCCTTGTGTATGCATTTTTGTGTCTTTTGGAATGTTAATTTAATTGTCTTTTCCAATTAACAAGGATTTGGAACCTTTCAGTTCCATGGTATAAATATGTGCTGCAGGCTGGAAGTATAATTGGGAGTTCTCTTAACTCATGAAGGTCGAAATCCTGTAGAGAGCACTGAAAATCACAACCCAGAGTTATTTTTATACAGCAGGAGAGAGGGAGAAAAACAGACAAAGAAACCGTGGGCTGGTATAAGAGAAACCCTTTGTAAAGCGAATGCTTCCCTCCCTCCTGCATCCTGCTTGTGCCCAAGTCCCCCAAAGAAAACAGTCATGAAGGGATGCAGGACAAATGATGAAGCCGCACTGCAAGACATCTACACAACAAGTTCAAAAGTTCATATCCCTCAGATCTCCCTTGAGCAGAACGCTCTGGCAAAGTATGCCTCTGGTGTGCGGCTCACATAAAATAATGAATCTGTGCTGAAACCTAGCACCTTTCCTGCTTTTTTTTCACTCTGAGAAAGAATGCTGCCATTTCACTTTAAAGAACAATGGAGTGGAGGCAGCACCATGTGGAATTCCAGTACATGGGTTCTTTCAGATAAAAATGGTAGGTTGCCATGTTGGTCTATTAGGAGAACAAAGTTTTTGAAGTTCTACTTCAAAACTGAAGATTCTTTGTTGAATTTCAAGGGATGCACAGTCGCTGGAGAAATCAAAGGAATGGTCTCCCACAGGGTAGCATCCTGGCACCGTTACATTTTAACATTTACACAAATGATCAACTGAGATTCCCATACTCCTGGAGTTTCATCTATGCTGATGATCGTGCCTGGAAAGTCCAGGGGAAAAACCTTTGAGGCCATTGAGCACCAGCTAACATCTGCATTAGAAGATCTTTCCTTAAGAAAAACCAGCTGAAACCAAACCCTTTAAAACACAGATCTGTGCCTTCCGCTTAAGGAACAGAGAAGCTGAGAGGAAGCTCTGTCATCTGGGAAGGGAAGATTTTGGAACATTGTCCTACCCCAAAGTATTTGGACATCACTCTGGGTCAAACCCCAACCTACAAAAAACATTGTCTAAACACCAAACAGAAATGGTAACCAGAAATAACATACTTATTCCCACTGTCTGATTGCACCCATAATTCTATTACATCTTGCTAAGTGTGAAAGATCTGCAGATGCACCAAAGCTACAAGGGAGAGAAGTACAGAATCCCTTCTTACGAAACTTAAGAACTAGCAGTTATTCAGATCTGATTTTAGTGCTAACCAAGAAATATATAGGTCTTTTGTAAGAGGGACAAAGAGTTATCTATACTGCTGTCACCACCACTAGGAGTAGATCCAAATATCTGCTAGCTTTCACCTTTTAACTGAAGATAAGCCACCGTTCTGCTCTATCAAGAATTGCCGATGCAGCTTCAGATCTTCATTCCAGGACTGCAGCTCGGACAAATCCCTCCCAGTTAAGTCTTCACAACACCCATTCAAATCCAGATCATTTCACGACCCCCGACTATGGAGCATGTGTGTGTTTAGGCATAAGTACTGCCTTCTGTACAAGCAGACAAAAACTCCCAAAATGTAGTGGCATAGGTTCTGTTTCCTACAATACTGGTGGAAAACTTACGCCCACAGATTAAAGTGTTTTAGGGATACCCGATGCAATGGGTTCAAATCAAAACTGATTCATGGCTGCCAGTTGACAATCCTATTTCTTGCGGGAGCAGTGTGTCAAATATCTTTCTATAGCACAAGTACGAATGACTATAGTTGTGTTCCTACATAGATAATTCTGCAAATAGAAATCAGGAGAGGTTTGATAAATTTTAAAACAAACTGAAATTCTCCATTTGCATCAGCCATGTTCAACAGGTACAGCTATTCCGAGGGTTGAGGGAACTACATTGGACCTACCTGCAATGAGGTATTAAAGATGAGGACCTTATAAAAAAAGATGGCAAATTCAGTACCATAATAAGCGTTGTAAAATATGCAAGGGCTTCAACCCAGATTTCTAAGAACGAAGCTGGAGAGAGGAGTCCTCTTCGTGTCCCATCAATGAGAATGGTACACTATGTGGAGATACAGGAGAGGACTTTCTCAGGTGTAGCAAATGGTGTCAACATCAATGTCATTGTGGTGCTAGGAACATGGACCCTGGCTGTTCACCACCTCTGGGGTTTAAGGCTCTTAGCTTGAATAGGTTGTGAAGTACTTGTTAATAGGTATTATATCACTTAAATGGTTATACATGCATCAAATTGGGGGAGATTCTACTGCTCTGAGATATTCACATCTTTTGCTTTTCCTTTCATGGCATTTTTCTTTTAAACTGTGGTTGACCCACTGGCTGATGCTGAACGTGGACTTTCCTGGAAGCCTTTGTCAGGACGCATTAGGGATCCGCTAAAGATGACACTGAGCCGAAATCTATCTCAGCTTCCACAAAACCAGAATGTTGTCAAAGGAAGGAAAGCCCGGCAGCTTTAACCCTTCACACGCTGGCCCTGACTTGCTCTCTGATGCCGGAGAGACAGCAGCCTCAGCTTAAGTGCCCCCACCTCCACATCACTGGAGTGCTTGAGCAACTGGAAGATGGCTCTCCCCCCGCCTCCGGGTCTTTTTCTCTTTCTTTCCTATGCAAGAAGTGTGGTAGGCATCACTGTTGGAGTCCCGAGAACTTGAATGACAGAGAGATAATGGCCTAGCTGACAGGATGCAGTGACAGCAAGAATACCCTTCACATTTCTGGGGAATCTGAAGACAGACGTTGCCTCAGTTCAGCTGGCTCTTCTCCCCCACCATGACACCTTAAGAATCTCTTGGGGAAACTGACATCCCATGTAGCCACAGTAGGGAGATGTCACCTTCTTTATCTGGCTTCTAGCAACTTCCCAGTTAATCTAAATTAAGGAACAGGAAAGAAAAAGACCCTGAACTAGCCATCCATCTATCCACTGGGTGGATAGCACACAATCTCTTCAAAACCTCTAAACATCCGCTTCCCATTTGAGTTCCCATGAGGTAATGATGATCACTTACATGCCTGTTAGAAAAATGTGGAGATGCACTCTTTTTTAAAATTCTGAACACAGTTTTAAGGATCTGTTTGGAAGCCAAGTAAACCTTCCTAAAAGCAGTTTGTTTCTTCTTATGACACATCGCCCTCTGGTGGTCGTAGGGACTGCCTCATGCATGTTCGACCCTCAAGGGTGCATTGGGCAGGATTTCTTGTGAGCAGAAGACTTTAAAAATGCTGCAATGTGCCACAAGTCATCCCCATGTTTGAAAAAACGCTAGTGGGAGAGGAAGCAATTCCACAAAACCTTACGTAATTCACCAGGTGCATACTGCAAGTCTTTATTACCGGTTCATAATTTTCGTTCTACTAAAAAAAGAATAGACCACCACTCTGTCTTATGAAATCTACAATGCACTTCAGGTATTGTGTATTTACAGTGAAACAGTGGAAACGTTCTATTCTAGCCTTCTTCAACTAGCTGTCCTCCAGATGCACTGAATGGCGCAGCACTAGGATAGCTTTAACCTGATGCTGGATTTGTGCACGAGGTAACTAGAGCTTAATGGCCTCAAATTAGGGAGGATCTCTAATTTTTAAAAAATCACATTGTATATATTAATTAGAATAATGCCCTTTTTGTGGGTAACACTATGGAACCTCTTAAACCTAATATTTCTCAGGGCCCCAGCATGTCTTAATCACATCTTCATCCAATGAAACTGAACAAAGGAACTCAGAACCACAAGCAAGGATTTCCCTTTTATTTCCTAGTGACTCCATGATGTAACAACTGTGGAAATAAAGTCAACATCCCTATGTTTAGGCTTTGGGGAGAGTGTATTTGTGGTGTGTTGCTCCCCATGGAGGCCATGGGCATGATGGCAAGATGATCAGGTGGATTCCTGGAGGGTAAAAGCTATCATGGCTGCTAGTCAAGATGGCGGCATATTTGGCCCTGCAGCCAGAAAGGATTGTGTCTAACAGCATCACACATGTCTGCCTGTATATTTATACAGCATTTCCCTCAGTAGCTTATCTCTGTCCAGGGTCCCCAGAAGTGCTCTTTCCCAGACTGGAAAGGCAAAAGATCTTGCAATGGGTGCTTTTAATTGTAAAAGCAGAAGTCATGCTGTCAAGTTTCTTGACATATGCCAGAGCCGATGACTGCTAGTGGCCACCGAACACCTGTGGCCGGAGCCATGCCCTGGAGCCATACCCCTCTTCTCTGGCCTGCTCAGCTTGCCCCTGGTGAGAGGGGGGGTTTGCCAGAGCCGACAACTGCCAGTGGCCACCGAACAATTGCAGCCGGAGCAGCGCCCCTTGGCCTGCTCGGTTTGCCCCCAGTGAGAGGGGGGGGGCCTGCCAGCGGCCATCGAACATCTGCAGCCGGAGCCATGTCCTTGCCTGACCAGCTTGGCTTGCCCCCGGTGAGTGAGGGGGCTTGTCGGAGCCGACGATTGTCAGCAACCGTCAAACATCTGCGATCAGAGCTGTGCCCCTTGTCTGGCCTGCTTGGTTTACCCCCCATGAGGGGGGGGGGCTGCCAGAGCTGACAATCGACAGCAGCCGCCGAATACCTGCGGCTGGAGCAGCACCCTGGCCTGCTTGCCTTATAGTTTAATCTAGATCCATATGGAACAGAAGGAACAGGAAGTGGGGAGGGCAGTGGAGGGGGCAGCTATCAAAGTAATGCTGGGTAGAGGAAGGTATGGTGGAGGGGGTAGAACATGCCCGCGTAGGAGAAGAGGGGTTAGATACCTCACATCTATCCCCTATTCTAGTTCTGCCCCCTACCAAAGGGTACCAGGTGACCATATCAGTATGCCCTCGAGCCACATGGTGCTGTTAATGAACGCCAGGTCAGTACAAAATAAGACCTGATACAATCTTGGACCGGGGGGGGGGGGGGGCTGACCTGGCATGCATTACCGAGACCTGGGTGGGAGAGGAGGGTGGCATCCCCCTCTCCCAGATGTATCCACCTGGGTACTCGGTCCAGCACCAGGGTCGCTCAGAGGGTCGGGGAGGAGGAGTTGCGATAATCTATAGGAGTTCCATCTCTTTAACCAGGCTTCCTGTCCCCTTGAGAGGAGGTCTTGAGGGCCTGTATTGTGTGCTGGGCTCAAGAGACAGATTGGGGATTCTCCTGGTGTACCGATCACCCTGCTGCGTACCAACAGTCTCCCTGCCTGAGCTGACGGAGGTAGTCTCAGACCTGGTGTTGAGGACTCCCAGGCTGTTGGTACTGGGAGACCTCAACATCCATGCTGAGGCTGCCTTGTCAGGAGCGGCTCAGGACTTCATGGCCACCATGACAACATTGTCTCAATTTGTTGTAGGCCCGACACACGAAAAGGGCCATACCCTGGACCTGATCTTCTCAACGGGATTGGAAGATGGTGGTCCGGATGTGGAGGGGCTGGTAGTGACCCCATTGTCATGGTCAGATCACTTCCTGGTCAAGTTTAGATTATTGGTATCCTCTTTCCTCTGAGAGGGTGGGGGATCTATTAAGATGATCCGTCCTCGGAGACTAATGGACCCAGAAGGTTTCCTGAATGCTCTGGGGAAATATCGATCTGATATGGTCGGCGCTCCTGTCGAAGCTCAGGTCACCTTGTGAAATAGAGAGATGACCCAGGCAGTTGACACAATTGCGCCTAAGCGCCCTCTCCCCACCTGCAGAGCCCGGATGGCTCCTTGGTATACATCTGAGCTGCGGCGGGCGATGAAGCGAGTGGGGAGACAGGTAGAGCGCAGGTGGAGGAAATCACGCTGTGAATCTGACCGAACACAGCTTAGAGCCCATTATTGGGCCTATTCCGTGGCAATACGGCTGGCGAAAATGACAATATTTTGCCATCCACATTGCTTCCTCAGAATGTCGTCCAGCAGAGTTGTTTTGGGTGGTCCGTGATCTCCTCCAGCCGGGAGAGCCGGTGGAGACACACGACCACTCGGCAGCTCGCTGTGAGGAATTTGTGTTACATTTTGAGGGAAAAATCGCTCAGATTCACAGTGAACTGGACTCCACCATTGATGCAGAATCGGAGGATGTGTCCAGTGCGCTGGGCTTAGGTCAAATTTTAATGGATGAATTTCAATTATTGAGACCCGATGATGTGGACAGGGTGCTTGGATCTGTCAGGTTTACCACCACTCCACTTGACCCTTGCCCATCTTGGCTAATTGGGAAATCTGCCAGGGGATTCGTACATGGGTCCAGGAAGCCGTCAACGCCTCCTTGAGAGAAGGAGTGGTCCCTACCGCCTTAAAAGAGGCGGTGATTTGACCACTCCTTAAAAAGCCTAATCTGGACCCAGGGCCAGTGGCTAACTATTGGCTGGTGGTGAATCTCCCTTATTTCGGCAAGGTGTTGGAGCGGGTGGTGGCCGGGCAACTCCAGGCGCTGCTGGATGAAACGGATTTTCTAGATCCATTTCAATCGGGTTTCAGGCCGGGTTTCGGCACGGAGACTGCCTTGGTCACCCTGTATGATGACCTTTGCCGGGAGAGAGACGGGGGAATGTGACCCTGTTGATACTCCTGGACCTCTCAGTGGCATTCGACACCATCAACCATGGTGTCCTTCTGGATAGATTAGCTGGGTTGGCTCGGGTCTGGACCTGATAATGGACTGGATGAGGGTTAATAAATTGAAACTCAATCCAGACAAGACGGAAGTGCTGTTAGTGGGTGGTTCGTCGAACAGGTTAAAGGGCCATTTCCCTGCCCTGAATGGCGTTGCACTCCCCCTGAGGGACAGGGTCCGCAGTCTGGGGGTGCTCCTGGACCCCAGTCTGGCCCTGGAGGTCCAGGTGGACTCGGTGGCCAGGGGTGCCTTCCTGCAACTGCAGAAACTGTTCCAGCTGCGGCCCTACCTGGACGAACGGAGCCTCATGACAGTCACACATGCACTGGTAACAACCCGTTTAGACTACTGCAATGTGCTTTACGTGGGGCTGCCTTTGAAGACAATCCGGCGACTACAACTGGTTCAGAATCGAGCTGCACGACTGGTGAGCGGAGGAGCCGTGAGAGACCCTATTCAGCTGATTCTGGCCAGGTTACACTGGCTACCCGTTGTTGCCCGGGCCCAATTCAAATTGCTTGTTTTGACCTATAAAGCCCTAAATGGCTTGGGCCCTGGATACCTGAAGGACTGCCTCCTTCCATACGAACCTACCCGGCCACTGAGATCTAGCCAGAAGGCCCTCCTGAAAGAGCCATCCCTCAGCGAGGTGAGAGGGATGGCCTGTAGGTGGAGGGCCTTTTCGGCAGCTGCCCCCAGTCTTTGGAATGCCCTCCCAAACGACATCCAACTGGCGCCGATGTTACTGACATTTCGGCGCCAGGTTAAAACCTTCCTGTTCCGGACGTTTTTTAATTGAAGGTTTTTAATTGAAAGTTTTAATTTTTAATTGATAAGAGTTATGGATCTAGATTTGTTTTTGTTTTTATTTTTGCTTTTGTAGAGTATAGATGTAACCGTATTGGTTTTTAGTGTCTGTTTTTAACTGAACTGTTTTAATTGATGTTGGAAGCCGCCCAGAGACTCTTGCAGAGTGCGGGCGGTATACAAGTCGAATAAATAAATAAAATAAATAAATAAGTTTCTGCAAAGCTAGGTTCATTCTCCTGAGGGACCTGCAACAGCCTATCTCAAGATTTTGTTCTTGTTGTTGTTGTTTAGTCATTAAGTTGTGTCCGACTTTTTGGGACCCCATGGACAAGAGCACGCCAGGCCCTCCTGTCTTCCACTGCCTCCCGGAGTTGGGTCAAATTCCTGTTGGTAGCTTCGATGACACTGTCCAACCATCTCGTCCTCTGTCGTCCCCTTCTCCTCTTGCCTTCACACTTTCCCAACATCAGGGTCTTTTCCAGGGAGTCTTCTCTTCTCATGAGATGGCCAAAGTATTGGAGCCTCAGCTTCAGGATCTGTCCTTCCAGTGAGCACTCAGGGTTGATTTCCTTTGGAATGGATAGGTTTGTTCTCTTTGCAGTCCAGGGGACTCTCAAGAGTCTCCTCCAGCACCACAATTCAAAAGCATCAATTCTTCGGCGGTCAGCCTTCTTTATGGTCCAGCTCTCACTTCCATACATCGCCATTTGTCATCGCTTTCCTCCCAAGAAGCAGGCGTCTTTTGATTTCGTGGCTGCTGTCCCAATCTGCAGTGATCATGGAGCCCAGGAGAGTAAAATCTGTCACTGCCTCCATATCTTCCCCCTCTATTTGCCAGGAGGTGATGGGACCAGTGGCCATGATCTTAGTTTTTTTGATGTTGAGCTTCAGACCATTTTTGGCGCTCTCCTCTTTCACCCTCATTAAGAGGTTCTTTAATTCCTCCTCACTTTCTGCCATCAGAGTGGTATCATCTGCATATCTGAGGTTGTTGATATTTCTTCCGGCAATCTTAATTCCGTTTTGGGATTCCTCCAGTCCGGCCTTTCGCATGATGTATTCTGCATATACGTTAAATAAGCAGGGAGACAATATACAGCCTTGTCGTACTCCTTTCCCAATTTTGAACCAATCAGTTGTTTCATATCCAGTTCTAACTGTTGCTTCCTGTCCCACATACAGATTTCTCAGGAGATAGATAAGGTGGTCAGGCACTCCCATTTCTTTAAGAACTTGCCATAGTTTGCTATGGTCCACACAGTCAAAGGCTTTTGCGTAGTTCATGAAGCAGAAGTAGATGTTTCTCTGGAACTCTCTGGCTTTCTCCATAATCCAGCGCCTGTTAGCAATTTGGTCTCTAGTTCCTCTGCCCCTTCGAAATCCAGCTTGTACTTCTGGGAGTTCTCGGTCCACATACTGCTGAAGCCTACCTTGTAGGATTTTGAGCATAACCTTGCTAGCGTGTGAAATGAGTGCAATTGTATGGTAGTTGGAGCATTCTTTGGCACTGCCCTTCTTTGGGATTGGGATGTAGACTGATCTTTTCCAATCCTCTGGCCACTGCTGAGTTTTCCAAACTTGCTGGCATATTGAGTGTAGCACCTTAACAGCGTCATCTTTTAAGATTTTAAACAGTTCGACTGGAATGCCATCACCTCCACTGGCCTTGTTGTTAGCCATGCTTTCTAAGGCCCACTTGACTTCACTCTCCAGGATGTCTGGCTCAAGGTCAGCAACCACACTATCTGGGTTGTCTGGGACATCCAGATCTTTCTGGTATAATTCCTCTGTGTATTCTTGCCACCTCTTCTTGATGTCTTCTGCTTCTGTGAGGTCCCTACCATTTTTGTCCTTTATCATGTCCATCTTTGCACAAAAGGTTCCTTTCATATCTCCAATTTTCTTGAACAGATCTCTAGTTTTTCCCTTTCTATTCTTTTCCTCTATTTCTTTGCACTGTTCATTTAAGAAGGCCCTCTTGTCTCTCCTTGCTATTCTTTGGAAGTCACCATTCAATTTTCTGTAGCTTTCCCTATCTCCCTTGCATTTTGTTTCCCTTCTCTTCTCTGCTCTTTGTAAGGCCTCGTTGGACAGCCACTTTGCTTTCTTGCATTTCCTTTTCTTTGGCATGGTTTTTGTTGCTGCCTCCTGTACAATGTTACGAGCCTCCATCCATAGTTCTTCCGGCACTTTGTCCACCAAATCGAGTTCCTTAAATCTGTTCTTCACTTCCACTGTGTATTCATAAGGGATTTGGTTTAGATTATACCTGACTAGCCCAGCGGTTTTTCCTACTTTCTTCAGTTTAAGCTTGAGTTTTGCTATAAGAAGCTGATGATCAGAGCCACAATCAGCTCCAGGTCTTGTTTTTGCTGACTGTATAGAGCTTCTCCATCTTTGGCTGCAGAGAACATAATCAATCTGATTTCGGTATTGCCCATCTGGTGATGTCCATGTGTAGAGTCGCCTCTTGTGTTGTTGGAAAAGAGAGTTTGTGATGACCAGCTTGTTCTCTTGACAAAACTCTATTAGCCTTTGCCTTGCTTTGTTTTGAACTCCAAGGCCAAACTTACCTGTTGTTCCTTTTATCTCTTGACTTCCTACTTTAGCATTCCAGTCCCCTAGAATGAGAAGAACATCTTTCTTTGGTGTCAGTTCTAGAAGGTGTTGTAAGTCTTCATAGAATTGGTCAATTTCAGCCTCTTCAGCATGGGTGGTTGGTGCATAAACTTGGATTACTGTGATGTTGAAAGGTCTGCCTTGGATTCGTCTTGAAATCATTCTATCATTTTTGAGATTGTATCCCAGTACAGCTTTTCCCACTCTTTTGTTGACTATGAGGGCTACTCCATTTCTTCTACGGGATTCTTGCCCACAATAGTAGATATGAGAATCGTCTGAATTGAATTCGCCCATTCCCATCCATTTTAGTTCACTGACGCCCAGGATGTCAATGTTTATTCTTGCCATCTCCTGTTTGATCTCATCCAGCTTATCAAGGTTCATAGATCTTACATTCCAGGTTCCTATGCAGTATTTTTCTTTGCAGCATCGGACTTTCCTTTCACTTCCACGCATGTCCGCAGCTGAGCATCCTTTCGGGTTTGGCCCAACCACTTCTTTAGCTCTGGAGCTACATGTACTTGTCCTCCCCTCTTCCTCAGTAGCATGTTGGACGCCTTCCGACCTGAGGGGCTCATCTTCCAGCGTGATATCTTTTAGCCTTTTGTTTCTGTTCATGGGGTTTTCTTGGCAAAGATACTGGAGTGGCTTGCCAGTTCCTGCTCCAGGTGGATCGCGTTTAGTCAGAACTCTCCACTATGACCTGTCTGTCTTGGGTGTCCCTGCACGGCATAGCCCATAGCTTCTCTGAATTACTCAAGCCCCTTCGCTACGACAAGGCAGCAATCCGTGAAGGGGAGATTTTTTTTAATGTTCTCTCATTAACTTCAAACTCAGTGCTTGGAAACCTTATTTTTTTGGAAGGATAGCTCTCAGAGTCAGCACATGAACCATACTGACTAGAAGATTCTAGGAGGTGTAAGTCCAAAAAAAGAGGGTCTCTTTTCCAAATTTGACATTAAACCTAAAAGAAGAGGTATGTGACTGTGTCCATACACATTTTTTTGGTGTATAGTTTCCATCAGCTCTAGGTGGCAGAGCTAATGGTGGAGGATAAGAGGAGGTACATCCTTTCTCTCTCTCTCTCTCTCTCTCTCTCTCTCTCTCTCTGGAGAGCCACAGCTGGCCACCTTTGTCTTAAAACCTTCCAAAGTGATGCAGAATTCTTGTATCTTACAACATCCCAGCCTTACATGTACACATTGGTTGGAACTGTCTGTGACTGCTCTGTTGGCTTCTTCGTGGAAAACCATCCCTTTGTATTGAACAGTGTTGCCAGAGCCCGGGAATAACAGCTCAGAAGCTTGCTGAGGTAGAATCAAGTTTTCTTCCATGCTGGAAATCAACATCTCAGCCATATTTGGAAGTTTGTATCTCATAAATGCTTCCACTTCCCCTGCTCTTTTTCTATTGGGAGAGAAAACAATCAAGATGGATAATGACTGTCTGTCCCCCCTGGCATTTCATTTTAATTACCACCCAAAGAAAACTACGCCAGCTAGTCAGATTGCTGCCAGATGGCTAGCCCTTATTTACTGATAAACCTTTTACAATAGCCTTTTTGGAGATGGGTAATTTTTTAAACACTACAGGATTACAGATGAGATGGCCCGAAGTCATGCTGCCTAGCCAAATTTGAGTATGTGCATTTTTTCTAATAATGGCGAAGAATTTGTTAGCAAAGAGAAGACCTTATATGGCACCATTCCTCTGAGTATAATTGTAAAAAGATGGTGTAACTGCCCATGCTGCTCATTTGTTTGGAGAGTAAGTGCCCAATTGAACACAGTGGTAGTAACCAGAAACAGTCTTTATTCTCTCTGTTTCTGAAGGCCGGTGATCGCTGTCTCTCAAGGCTGAGGAAATTGGTGGCCCTCCAGATACTGTTGGACTACAACTTACATCATCCAGGACCATCAGCCATGTTAGAGGGGCCTCATGGGAGCAGAAGTCCAACCATATGCAGAGCAGGGATTCTGGGGCCTTCTTTTGGTATGGGCTACAATTTCCACAGTTCTAGGCTGGCTAGAGCTGATGAGAGTTGTAGGCCATGACTCCTAGAGGTCCACAGGTTTTCCACACTGGGTTTAGATCTTTGGTAGTCAAAATGACACCACCCTCACACAAGAGGCTTACCCAGGGCCCCCTATGTACAGGTCTGTAGTTTTGTGAGTTTGGGCCATAATTCCCCACATTTTCTGGAAACTGTAGTCCAAAAACACACACATTTGCATACCTCTGTAGGAGATTCAGTTTGGACGTAGCTCAGTCTCTTAGCAACCATGCTACTGGAGCTCTTGACTAACCATTATGTCTTGGGCACTTATACTATATTCTCTGCTAATCTCTCCACTAGGTCAGCAGAGTGTCAACTGGGATGTATGACTGCTATCTGTCAGATAGAATTAAAGCCTTGTCTGTTTATTCTTCTGGAAGTGTATCAATGAAGAAGTGTTGCTAAAGAAAAAGTGTTCCAATTACCACTGGTATAATTAGGTCACATCGCATGAGGTCTCAATAGCAAAGCTGAATACGTTTGAGAATGGTTGCTATTCAGCACTGCTTGGAAATTGACTTTGTTTAGGCCACTCTCAGGAACCCCCAAGGAGTTCTGGGAGATGTAGTCCACAAGAGTAACTCCTTCCAAGCGCTGCTATTTAGAAGAATCTATAGTCTTCTTGTTCAAAGAGCCTATGAGCAGGCAGCCTGAGGGCTAATAGATGATACTGGACATAAGATGAAGAGAGATTGACAAGGGATGTTCCTCTTGTTCCTCCTTCTCTGTAAGTGATAGTAGGCCCTTTCTCTATTGTGGTCTCACAGCATTCCTTTATTTCCCTTTCATGTGGGGGTAGGGAAATGCCGGACGTCATGATTTTCAGCTCAGGACAGAGACCAGTGCTGTTAGACAACATTGTCACTGGAAGGACTGGATCAAACACCCCAAGGTTGGCACATCCCAGATGTTTTGGACTGAGACCCATCAGCCCCAGCGAACATAACCAGTGGTGAGGGATCATGGCAATGGAAGTCCAAAACAACTGGCAGTTATCCAATCTGAGAAGGAGAGCTTTTCTGTGGCAACCATCCTTTTACCTGCACATTTGATTTTGCCCATTTTATGAGGGTAATCCCGTTGGATATATTGCAACCAACATATGAAACTTTTAAGGAGTTTTAAGATGGGAGGGATTTTTCTGGATTGAGGTGGATGTCAGACAACTCAGTAACAGCCAATAGTTCCCTCTCTACCTCAGATCCGATGGAACACAGACAGAGTTCTAACTCCTGTCCTCTGAAGATACCGGCCACAGAGACTGGTGAAACGTTAGGAAGAAAAACCTCCAGAACACGGCCAAAGAGCCCGAAAAACCTACAACCACCATCGGATCCCGGCCGTGAAAGCCTTCGAGAATACACAGTCTTCTCTCTTCTTTTCGGTCTGTGTCACTGTGCGGTCTGAGAAGAGTTTGGGGTATGTGGCAGTGTTAGTGGCAGGCACTGGTACTGCCCTGTGTTGTGCATTATAGCAGGGGTTCCCAAACTGTGCGCCATGGCTCCATGGGGGCCCTGGGATCTGAGCCAGGGACACCATGGAAAAAAGGGCAGAGCACAGAGCTATGAAGGCTGTCCATAGCTTTATATAGAGGAGCTGGCCATAGCTATATGTCAAACAGGAACCGGAAGTGAAGGCCATGTGCTTCCATCTCTATGGTGCTCCATCTCTATGGTCCCTGCCCCAGGACCTGGAAGGAGGTGGGCCCTCGGGGATATTCAAGGGGTAGGAGATGAGCTGGCTGAGGGAGGGGTGTCAAGATCCTGGCCATGGTGGCAGTGAGTCTCCTTATTGCCTCTCTGAGCAAGGGAAGCTGTGGCCAGTGGTCAGTAAATCAAGGCAGCCGTGAATCCAAAATGTTTGGGAACCACTGCATTATAGCTTGGGAACAGAGGGAGTAGTTTTGTCTCAATGCCAAGTAGGCAAGGCAACAAGCCTGCAATGAAAATTGATGATGATGATGAACGTTTAACATAGTTTAACAGAAACTAGCACCTGCCTGCATCGGTTTGATGATGTCTTTCATTTCCCATGTACTGTTTCCTGCTTTTGGAATAGATTGATTCTCTGTTTCCTTGCTTCTCTGCTTTTTTGGAGTAGCGTTTAAGTGTTTTGTGGGGCTTTTGGAGTGCCAGAAAAGAAAAATGGGAAGCCTTTTTCCTTTTATGTCAAATGAAAGCACCAACACATGCAAAACAAATACCAAAGAAAATGGAAGAGGTGCAATTAACCAAAAAAAGCAGAACAAAAGAAATATGAAAAATTTCACTGTGCATATTCCTAATCCTTACTCCTGTAGAAGAACTGATCATAAATTTATAATTATAGGTTTTTCTTGGGAGTAGAAATAGGAGATGATCTCAGGAAAACTCTTAGTCCATCTTTCTCTGACCTTTAGCTCACAAGATGTGTTGGATAAAAGAAGTCCCAGTATCCCTATTTTGTTGAGGGAGACTGGAATTTTTCATCTAGTGCAACTGGAAGGCACTGGCTTAGGCCTTTTTAGAACTAATCTAGAAGAGAATAATATTACTGCAGGGGATATAAGTCTCTTTTGTGCCTATGAATTTTGTTAAGGATTGTTAATTGGATCTGCAAGTATTCAGAAAGTAGCCCCTGGAAATAGCTGGAAAGCTTTTTTTTAAACAACCACAACATTGTCCTTTGATATAACCCTGATTTGCTGAATTAGTAGTGTTTGTTGTGAATAAAGTGATGGGTTAGGACTCAGGAAACCTGGTTTCGATTCCTGGATCAGCCATGAAAACTCACTGGGGTTTGGCACTGGTAAAATCTCTCCTTAAACATCTCATATACCTCAAAAACCCTATTAGGGTTGCCATAAATCAGAAACAAGTGTACAGTATGTAATAGCAACAGCAGCAGCAAAGGCCTCGGAAATTCAGAATGGATGGGCTAGTCTGGGAGTCATGGCTCAAAAGAGGTACCTTATCCAAGCTCTAGAACAAGGGGTGTTGCTGATTGTCAGCTGATCCGTTCCAGAGCTGCAGCAATTAAGCAGAAGGCACACAGACAGATCATTCTTCATTTTTCAAAAAAATGTGATGGCTGCTGCTAATTGACTGAAGGAGGGGGAGCTACTTCCACTATTGCACAAACTGTTCATTGGCAAGCAGGGGGAAATTTCACTTTGTTGCAGCCTTTCTCCATTAAGCCCCACACGCCTGCATTGCTAACAGGTCAGCAGAACAGCTGATGTGTCAGCGCAAGAGAGAGCCTTGTAGCCACTGGATAAATGTTGCACTGCTTGAATATAAATACATCAATTTCACTTTCCATAAATGCTCGTTTGCTTCCCTCATTGACTGGAGACAATAGCCTGTCTAATGTCTCTGCCTTCCCAATTGACATTATATCTTAATTATGTGGAAGGAAAGCAGTGCCTGCAAGTCAGATGGCTGCCAGATGGCCTGGGCTTATGGACTGATAAACCTTTTACAGTAGCCAACGCAGACACATAAGTTTTTATTTTATTTGAGCAGCACACTGAAATTAGAGATCAGCCTGCTCATTTATGGTTATAGGCGAGGTTTACAGTTATGAGTTGGGCTGATGGGAATGGGCTAGACATGCAAACCTTGAGAGCTCTCCAGCTTGTCAGAAGGAGCCCCAGTGGATCATCTCCGCAGTCCAGAAATCAGTCCTGCTCCTGTGTGAGCTACATCTTGATTGGTTCCGCCACATCTCCCATCAGGACTAGTGCTATTATTAGGAGGAGGGAGGCAAACGTCTCAGGCAGTAAGTGCTACAGGGCTGGCTGTTTCCCACTGTTGGAGAACAAAAGTTTGAGCAGGCCCTATAGCCTCTTCTGCTCTCTCTAACCAGCCTTTCTATGCCATAGAAGAGGTATTTCCACTATTAATGCTGAATTAAGATTCAGCTACCAAGACAGACAGTCTTTATATGGAACAGGGAGAAGATTCCACCTTGTCTTTTGCTTCAGGCCGCGAAATGTTCTAGACTGGCCCAGCCTCCTACATATGATAGTTGGTACAATGTATTACACATGTAGCTGAAGTACTTTTTTTTAATTCCATGAAGGCTTGGATATTGGTCGTATTAAATTAGCCTTTCCAAAATCAGCACACCTCCAGAAAGGGAAGCCTACAACTCCCATCATCTCCATCAGTAAACATGCATGGGGGACTTGTAGTCCCATACATCTGAGACTGATAGGTTGGAGAAGTTGGTGTTAGAACATGGCTTTGAACAGTATTCTTCTTCCAAAAGGAGTAACAACAGAACAGAAGATCACCATGTGTCTGGCATCTCTCCAACTGTTTGGAAGGTGTGATTCAAAGCAGACCACGGTCTCTGTCTGACACCACTCAGTTTTGATGGTACAGCTTCCTTCAGCTTGCACTCTGTTGGAGCCACAATCTATTGGACTGAAACCTTTGCCATGCCTGGATAAGCCTCTGAGGAGGATGAATTCCACAGTCTGGGAACAAAACAGGAGAGCCCCCTCAGGGGTGCCCATCAAGCAGGCTTTTCAAGATGAAGGTACTCTCCTGAAAATTTTGATGACTCGTCAAGTTCCTAGCAAAGCATGTAGCTCCATAAATAGCCAGGCACTAAGCAATTTCAAACGTTAAAAGTTAAAACCAATACTTAACTATAACAGAGAGCAGGAGGGTTAAATTTTCCCCTGAACTGTAAAAGACAAAGGATAGTCAAATCCACAAAAATGGATCATTTCTTCACTAAAGCCCTGGTCATGAAGGAAATGTTTTCTATTTCTTCCAATATTTTCCATACCTTCATTGTAATGAATCATGGTCACATGGTTTATATCCCAGGATGAATGTCCCAAGAACTTTTAATGGTAACAGTTTATTTCCTCCTATTTGAATCGTTATGGTCAGCTATACCATAGTACTGGTTTATTTTCTCTCTTGGCTCAAGGGGCAATTTAGCCCCTTGATTTTTATATATTCCCTCTAAATTGCACGACTGCTTGAGCGCGCATGACTCCACCCCCTCCACACAGATTTCCTCCTTCCCCGTACACCCACAGCAATAGTTTCCAGTCCCTTTCATTCCAGTCACAACAGAACCTACATGGCTAAACCTAATAGCCTGTGGGGGTTACATGAGGATGGATTACCTGTGGCTTCTTGAGTTTTCCTTAGAAAACTGAGAACATCAACTTACATGATAAAAGTGAGCCGACTTTCTAGTCCCAACTATGTCAGAAAAAAACCCTGGAATCTTAATTAATGGCCACAATTTAACTAGAAATAGGAAAGCCCTAATAAAGAGAGGGTCAACTGTAACCCTCCTGAGTTTTTTTTGTTTTTTTTTTTTTGGGTGTGTGTGTGTGTGGAGGGGGCTACAATTCTCAGTAGTGCTAGCTGGCATAGCCAATGTGACTATGGGAGTTGTAGGCTGGAAGAAAGAAGAAATCATGAGGACCATAATTGCCCACTACTGTCCTACTGGTTCCAATGGGGATGGGCAAGGTTGAAGCTTTTCAAAGAGCAAGCAAGCAAACAAAAACACACACCCAGCAGTGATCCCATCCTGCCCATTTCAGTTTTCAGTCTTTCTGATTTCTAAACTTATGATTCTGATGTCATTTAACATAAGGCACCCCTGAGATTTGGGTGAACTCAACCAGTTGGCAAACTCAGCCATTGAGAGAGGTTGGGCAGGATATTCCTTGGATGGTTTGGGCGAGGGGGAGGATGTGGGGGGGGCACCTCAAAATTGAAAGACTCTCTAAGGCACATAATCATGTGGAGCAACATTTGGCATTTGATAGCACCCTAGGTGTTCAAGCAAATGTTATGCAAACAGCTGATTATGTTAATTAAAACATGCCGATTAGATGCTGTGTTCCAGTTTATGACACATTGCAGGCTTGACTAGCTGGCCACCTTTCAGGTACCACCTATGCTGATTCCAGTGACTGTTCCCCTTCCACCTGCTATGATGCCCGCCAACGTTTTTAAACAGGGAAGTAGTGCATGGCCAAAAAGATATAAAATCTAAAATTAAGGCTTTATTCTTTCTGCATCAGCTTTCATCAAAATGGACCCTTAATTGCCTGTGACTGGTGTCCAGAGTGCTTTTCCCCTCGCTTTTACCCTTTTCAGATCCAATTTCTGCTAGCACTTAGAAAGTAACTTTAAAAGTAATTATGAATCTAGTTTTAAAGCCCATTGGAAAGTAGTGTCACCACCATACTTACATTTTAGAAGCAACCTTTTATTTTCCTGTTCCCGAAAAGTAACCCAAACAGGTGTTTTCTAGCCCTCTCTCATTTGACCAGTCAGCAGTGTCATTACATTGAATTCTTTTAAGGGCAAGATTAAGGTCTTTATTGGCAAAGTAGGGGTGTGATGGGAATTCCAAAATGTCTAAATTTAAGAGTGGGTGATACCTTTTATTGGACCACTAAAGAATCAAACAAATTGCAAGCTTTCGTAGAGAAAATCCCACTTATTCAGGCTTAGCACGAGCCCATCATGCATAGTGCGGACAAACTACACAAGAATTCCAAAATGGGTGGTCTGTCAGAGTTGATGTCAGTTCTCTTAGGCTGGGGTCTCAAGCCTCTTTGCAGCATGGTTTGATTTTTACGATCAAAAGGCTGCCAATTACTCTGTGACTGTCCCCCTCCCCAAAGACATACTCACATTGCCTACTTTGAAACTCCAGTTTCTTTTTGGATGTGGGAGGATGTGGGAGTGGAGAAAATACAAAGACATAGCAGCCCTTAGAACAAGTTAGGGGTTATAATCTGGTTTATTCACCAGGTAGAAATAGCCAATTGTACCAAATTAAAGTCTAAATAATGTTTTTACCTGGTGAGCATGAGATGTTTCTTCAGATTGTAGTCACCTCTGGCTGATGTGAAGAATCCACATGGTTGGTCTTGAGAGTCCACATTGTATGTGGTGCTCTGTGCGGCCATTAATGGTATCTTATATACCCCTTCATGGATTGCTGCCTTGTCGTGGCGAAGGGGCTTGAGTAATTCAGAGAAGCTATGGGCTATGCCGTGCAGGGACACCCAAGACGGACAGGTCATAGTGCAGAGTTCTGACTAAACACGATCCACCTGGAGCAGGAACTGGCAAGCCACTCCAGTATCTTTGCCAAGAAAACTGCATGGACAGAAACAAAAGGCTAAAAGATATCACGCTGGAAGATGAGCCCTTCAGGTCGGAAGGCGTCCAACATGCTACTGAGGAAGAGCGGAGGACAAGGGCAAGTAGCTCCAGAGCTAATGAAGTGGTTGGGCAAAAGCCGAAAGGACGCTCAGCTGCGGACATGCGTGGAAGTGAAAGGAAAGTCCGATGCTGCAAAGAAAAATACTGCATAGGAACCTGGAATGTAAGATCTATGAACCTTGATAAGCTGGATGAGGTCAAACAGGAGATGGCAAGAATAAACATTGACATCCTGGGCATCAGTGAACTAAAATGGACGGGAATGGGCGAATTCAATTCAGACGATTCTCATATCTACTATTGTGGGCAAGAATCCCATAGAAGAAATGGAGTAGCCCTCATAGTCAACAAAAGAGTGGGAAAAGCTGTACTGGGATACAATCTCAAAAATGATAGAATGATTTCAAGACGAATCCAGGCAGACCTTTCAACATCACAGTAATCCAAGTTTATGCACCAACCACCAATGCTGAAGAGGCTGAAATTGACCAATTCTATGAAGACTTACAACACCTTCTGGAACTGACACCAAAGAAAGATGTTCTTGTCATTATAGGGGACTGGAATGCTAAACTGGGGAGTCAAGAGATAAAAGGAACAACAGGTAAGTTTGGCCTTGGAGTTCAAAACGAAGCAAGGCAAAGGCTAATAGAGTTTTGTCAAGAGAACAAGCTGGTCATCACAAACACTCTTTTCCAACAACACAAGAGGCGACTCTACACATGGACATCACCAGATGGGCAATACCGAAATCAGATTGATTATGTTCTCTGCAGCCCAAGATGGAGAAGCTCTATACAGTCAGCAAAAACAAGACCTGGAGCTGATTGTGGCTCTGATCATCAGCTTCTTATAGCTAAACTCAAGCTTAAACTGAAGAAAGTAGGAAAAACCGCTGGGCTAGTCAGGTATAATCTAAACCAAATCCCTTATGAATACACAGTGGAAGTGAAGAACAGATTTAAGGAACTAGATTTGGTGGACAGAGTGCCTGAAGAACTATGGATGGAGGCCCGTAACATTGTACAGGAGGCAGCAACAAAAACCATCCCAAAGAAAAGGAAATTCAAGAAAGCAAAGTGGCTGTCCAACGAGGCCTTACAAAGAGCAGAGAAGAGAAGGGAAACAAAATGCAAGGGAGATAGGGAAAGTTACAGAAAATTGAATGGTGACTTCCAAAGAATAGCAAGGAGAGAAAAGAGGGCCTTCTTAAATGAACAGTGCAAAGAAATAGAGGAAAATAATAGAAAGGGAAAAACCAGAGATCTGTTCAAGGAAATTGGAGATATGAAAGGAACCTTTTGTGCAAAGATGGACATGATAAAGGACAAAAATGGTAGGGACCTCACAGAAGCAGAAGACATCAAGAAGAGGTGGCAAGAATACACAGAGGAATTATACCAGAAAGATCTGGATGTCCCGGACAACCCAGATAGTGTGGCTGCTGACCTTGAGCCAGACATCCTGGAGAGTGAAGTCAAGTGGGCCTTAGAAAGCATGGCTAACAACAAGGCCAGTGGAGGTGATGGCATTCCAGTTGAACTATTTAAAATCTTAAAAGATGAGGCTGTTAAGTTGCTACACTCAATATGCCAGCAAGTTTGGAAAACTCAGCAGTGGCCAGAGGATTGGAAAAGATCAGTCTACATCCCAATCCCAAAGAAGGGCAGTGCCAAAGAATGCTCCAACTACCATACAATTGCACTCATTTCACACGCTAGCAAAGTTATGCTCAAAATCCTACAAGGTAGGCTTCAGCAGTATGTGGACCGAGAACTCCCAGAAGTACAAGCTGGATTTCGAAGGGGCAGAGGAACTAGAGACCAAATTGCTAACATGCACTGGATTATGGAGAAAGCCAGAGAGTTCCAGAGAAACATCTACTTCTGCTTCATGAACTACGCAAAAGCCTTTGACTGTGTGGACCACAGCAAACTATGGCAAGTCCTTAAAGAAATGGGAGTGCCTGACCACCTTATCTATCTCCTGAGAAATCTGTATGTGGGACAGGAAGCAACAGTTAGAACTGGATATGAAACAACTGATTGGTTCAAAATTGGGAAAGGAGTACGACAAGGCTGTATATTGTCTCCCTGCTTATTTAACGTATATGCAGAATACATCATGCGAAAGGCTGAACTGGATGAATCCCAAGCCAGAATTAAGATTGCCAGAGGAAATATCAACAACCTCAGATATGCAGATGATACCACTCTGATGGCAGAAAGTGAGGAGGAATTAAAGAACCTCTTAATGAGGGTGAAAGAGGAGAGCGCCAAAAATGGTCTGAAGCGCAACATCAAAAAAACTAAGATCATGGCCACTGGTCCCATCACCTCCTGGCAAATAGAAGGGGAAGATATGGAGGCAGTGACAGATTTTACTTTCCTGGGCTCCATGATCACTGCAGATGGGGACAGCAGCCACGAAATCAAAAGACGCCTGCTTCTTGGGAGGAAAGCGATGACAAATGGCGATGTATGGAAGTGAGAGCTGGACCATAAAGAAGGCTGACCGCCGAAGAATTGATGCTTTTGAATTGTGGTGCTGGAGGAGACTCTTGAGAGTCCCCTGGACTGCAAAGAGAACAAACCTATCCGTTCTGAAGGAAATCAACCCTGAGTGCTCATTGGAAGGACAGATCCTGAAGCTGAGGCTCCAATACTTTGGCCATCTCATGAGAAGGGAAGACTCCCTGGAAAAGACCCTGATGTTGGGAAAGTGTGAAGGCAAGAGGAGAAGGGGACGACAGAGGACGAGATGGTTGGACAGTGTCATCGAAGCTACCAACATGAATCTGACCAAACTCCGGGAGGCAGTGGAAGACAGGAGGGCCTGGCGTGCTCTGGTCCATGGGGTCACGAAGAGTCGGACACGACTTAATGACTAAACAACAAAATAGCCCAGAAAGAACAAGGAAAAGGCCATGTGGTCCCCAGATTTCACAAATGTAAGAGTGGATGATTCCTTTTATTGGACCACTGAAAAATCAAACAAATTGCAAGGTTTTGTGGGGGGGAGGGGAAATCCCTTCTTCAGGCTTAGCTCAATTCTTTCATGGATAGTATAGAAAAAATAGTGCACAAGAGTCCAATACCTGGTGGTACATGTCTATGCCATGTGCCAAGACTCCCCACTGAAACTTCCCCTTCCGCCAGCAGTGTGCTAATTTCCCATGAAATTAAGATCCAAGTCTCATCCCCCCGGCCTTCCTTCATATGTTTATTTATTACCTTTTTATTCTCTGTAGGAAACTGCTTAATTCTGCACAGTTCAGTGGCCTTTCTGATGAATTCTGTGCAGGAAAGATGTCATTTTTCTGTGGGAATAGTAATTTCCAGATGAATTCTGTGTAGAAACTATGCTGGTCTGTGTAGAAATTGTAAAAATCCTGCACAGCTGGCATTTCTTCTGGAAAAAAGACCATGAATTTCCATGGAAATTCTATGAGATTTTTCTCAGGATAAAAATCTCATAGAGAAAGCTCACAACAAGGAGAAAATAATGACTTTTTCCTTGGTTTGTAGCCAAGAGTGCAAGGCTGTGAAATTCACATCCTTAGTGTAAAACCTGTTCGAGCCATTTCCTTGAAGCAGTATTTGGATAATCCAGCACAGATACCTTGCATCATCATTAGGCAGTATACAAATAGCACTGATAGCTTTTATAATTTACAACCCACAACCCACTACTGCAGCCTTCCACATATCATTCCTTAGACATGTGTGGAATGGATTCAGAAGAGAGAAAGCGGAACACGTGCACTTTAGCTCACTGCGCCGTTGGAAGCTAAACAGGGAGTAAAGAGACAGCATCATGACTCATGAATCTTCTTGTTGTAGAAGCCCTTGCATCAGTGGTGGGATTTCTAATAGGCAGTTGGACACAAAATGTGCAGATGATGGTGATTATGATAATAAATTAGTAGTTGGAAACAGAAAAAATTAGATGGGCTATGCATACTTATTTATTAAAAAGTTAAACAGCAGGTGATATGTAACACAATTTATTTAAGGTCTTAGGAAGTCCTTGGTTTCTATACGTAAATCAAAGTGCCCATATGTATTAAACTAATGTCTTCTTTTTGGCTGAGGCTTCCTCTTCTTTAACTTCATCAATACTGAAAGGATCCAGGTCCTGTTGATTTGAGTGTAAGAGATGCTAAACCTTTCAGGAGGGGAGATTTGACAGGGCATGGGTGCAGGTCGACTATCCACTTTTTAAAAACCCTGATCAGTAGCACAGGCGGGGGGGGGGGGGGGAATCATCTCCATCGGCTGGCAGTGAGCCTTTGATGAATCCCAAGAGCAGCACTGGGCCAGGAAAAAATTATCCAGTGCCCTGTGTGCTTGAGAAAATATTGCACAGATTGCAAGCCCTGGCAGAAATCCTAGACACAGTTGCACTTCTGGGCACATTTGGCTGCCTGTCTGGCCATTCATAAAGAGGATTTGATCCTTGGATCTGGGTTCCAATATTACATGGCTAATGGGAGCTTTACCCAGATTTGCAGCCCACCTATTTGGACTGCCTTTTCCAAAATGAGCTGGCCCAGAAGGGGTTACACACACACACACACACACACACACACACACACACACCCAATAAAGGCATGTAGGTTTCTGTTTTTGGACTAAAACTCACAGAATTACTCCAGCAGCATTGTTGTCTGGGGAATTTGGGGAGTTGCAGTCCAAAAGCACAAATCTGCACAGCACTACAGGTTCCAACCGTTCCTGCCCCACCTCTGTGAGACCACAATTAGCCTGGCCCTGAAATTTCAAGGAATGGGGTGTTATCCAGCAGCCATGTTCAGCAGGATGAGGAACATAGGGTTCTCCTGATATTGTTGGGACTCCAATTCCCATCACCTCTGTCCTATCCATATCTACTCAAAAGTAACCACATTAAGCCTAGTGGGCTTTTTATCTTAGTAGGTGGATCAAGAATTGCAGCCTACGGCAGCAGAAATACAGAAAACAATTCAAACAAGCTTGTGGAATTTTCACTAATTCATTTATTGCTGATTGCTTTCCTCATTTATTCCTACGTAATGAAACTTTGTATGTACCATATTTTTCCGTGTATAAGACGCCACTTTTTCCTGAAATCGTTAGAGTAAAAATTGAGGGGCATCTTTTACACGGAAGTAAGCCGAGGAGAAAACCACGTGGTTGCGAAACTGCCCATGTCTCTGCAAACCATCTGCCTCCAGTCACGAGTGAATCTGCCGATAGCTTGTCTCTGCAAACAGGCTTCCTCCAGTCACGAGCCTTATGTAAATGAAGTAAGCTGATGCGGAGGAGAGCGTGTAGGCAGTGCGACAGTGACCGGTAAAGATCACTGAGCCCATAAAGATGTCAGAAAATAAAAAAGAAAATAAGTGAATGTCTTACTCTGCAAAATTCAAACTGAATAATCAGTTATGCAAACGAGGCTGAATGAAGTGATTTACTCAGCTAAGTGTGATGCATAATATCATAGTACTGGTATGTAAATATTGCCTAATTACTAAAAATGTGTCCCTTTCTAATGTTCAAAATACTGATTTCTGAATTTTGGGTTAGAAAATTGGGGGCGTCTTATACATCTTATACATGGAAAAATACGGTACATTGTCTTTTATTGCAATCAACTTACATATAAAAGAGCTGGCATAACCTATTATTCTGAGCCAGTGCAAAAAAGATTTTTGTAATGCACTGGGAGATAACCAGCCACTTAACTTTTTATAGGTATTTACTGCAAGCAATAAAACAGCATATTAACTATTTAAGTACAGTAGACAAATACAAATACAGTAGAAAAAGACAATAGTTTGAAAGACTGGAGCATTAGGACAAAGTCAAGATAAATATTTATTTTTAATGTAAATTATATTTGTTATCCTTGAGATTTAGCAGAGTAGATATTTGAAGTTTCAAGGCCCACTTATGCATACATCTAGGTTTCTTAGCTATTTGCCACATGGCTGCCAGTGACAGTGGGAGTGAGAAAGGGGTTGAGGACAATTTGTTCTGAGCCCCTGCAGATCAGGAGGCCCTATTCCTTCATTCCTGTGTGTATTCTTTGCCATGTTGGTCAGAAGAGTCCCTCACGTGAATGGGTCCTGGTGGAGGCACAGGCAGGATCCCATAGCCCCCCATCCTGGTGTCATACTGGATGGAGCATCCTAGGAGTCGTAATCCACAAAAGTAATCTTTCAAAGCTCTGTCCTCTCCCCTTAGACTCTGCTACATCGCTGAGAAGAATAAAGACCATCTGGAATTCTACAAAAGTTCAAATGAGCAAATTCAGGAGGGACTTGTGTCATGAACACAAATAGATAAATAGCTGTAGACTAGAGATGGATATGAATCAGAAAAATGGTGATTTGTTTTGATTTGTGATTTGTCAAGCTCAACAAATCACAAATTAACGATTTTTTGATAAATCAATTCATCAGTTTGTTTACTTTAAAACCCTATAACCCACCCACCCCCCGAAGCTAGAGACACCATATTCACAGGGAAGCTTCCCCTGACTCTCTTCTGCAAGCTCTGCAAGTTTTGTGAAGTTTGGGTTTCAGACATCCAAGTTATACAGCCACAAGGAGAGCCCCATAGGAAAGTTCCCCCCAGGCACCTAGAGACACCAAAATCACAGAGAAGCTTCTACTGGCTTTCCTCTACAATCCCAAGTTTTGTGAAGATTGGGTTTCAGACATCCAAGGTATACATCCACAAAGTGGGTCCCCCAGGAAAGTGCCCTTTAGCAGCTGACTTGGGGAAACCCAATCTTCAGCAAACATGTAGGGATTGTAGAGGAGGGTCAGAGGAGACATCCCTGCAATTTTTGCATCTCTAGGTGCCCAGGGGGCCATTTTATAGCCAAATGAATACAAATCAAAAATTGCTAAAAATTCACTGATTCGTATTCGTTGGAGCATTGATTCATATAAATACAAATCAATGAACTAGCTATTTCTTTGGGGGAAAAAATGTAAAAAATGTGAAGGCTGAAGAAAGCCAAACTGACTTCCCTCATCCCCGGCAAAAAGTTTTTAAAAACCACCCCATAGCTAACTTTTGTCAGTATCATGCAAATGGAAAAGGGTGGCAGCAAGTCATTATCCCACGTGTGACCCATAGGAGTGGGCTGCATTCACCCCATCCACCACTGAACAAAACTGAAGATTACTCCTGCCTTCAGTGCAACTCATAGGCTTTATGTCAGCCTTTCTTACCATGGTGCCCCCTGCCCCAATCTCTGCACAATGTATCTCTTTGTTTTTACATGGCTTAAGTTTTCCAGAACAGGTACAGTGGTGCCTCGCTAGACGATTGCCTCGCAGGACGAGGAAATCGCTAGACGATGCCTTTTTGCGATCGCTACTGCGCTTCGCAAAACGATTGTCTCCTATGGGGAATTTTCGCTAGACGATGAGGTTTCCCCATAGGAATGCGCCGACTAGTGGTCAAAAGCTGTCAGTGCATTCCGACGGGGACCCGCGCTCGCTAGACGATGTTTCCCTATGGGAGATTTTCGCAAGACGACTGAGTTTTCCCTTGGAACGCATTGAAGAGATTTCAATGCATTCCAATGGGAAAACGTGCTTCGCTAGACTATGTTTTCGCTAGACAGCGATCTTCGCGGAATGGATTAACATCGTCTAGCGAGGCACCACTGTAGATGGAAAATTATGTGTGTAATTATGAAAGCCGCATATTTATAACTATTAGAGGGCCATTCCTCCAGAAGCAACTGCTGTCCAGAAATATCTGAAGGGCCACAACTTCCTCACCCCTACTTTAGAGTGCGTAAATGCCTATTTCTTCAAATGGTGGTTTACCTTCTCCTTTCAGAGTAAATGAATGTTCATGAAAGCTAAAAGGAAAACCCCAGGCCCAGAACAACATGAATGGACATCAAGCTGTACTCTTTCAGCCGGTTCCATCTCTCTGTAGAGCCCCTTCCAATCTTTGCAGGGTGGCAGTGGCAGCGACTGTGCTAAGTTTTTTGTTCTGCTGCATTCACATTTTATTTTCTTCATTTCAGATGGAGGCCTCTATTTATTTGGTGCTCCTGGATGTATTATTATCACGAGAGACTCAAGTAGCCTCTGTGGCATGGATGGCCTACTAATAACCTTAAGTTGCCACAATGGGACATTTTGGCCATGGTAAGTCATGCACGGATAAACCTGCTATTTGGCTGAATGTAATGCATGGAGGGCGGGGGGGGGGGGGCTTCCTGAGAATGATTTGGAAACTGCAGCTAATGCAAAATGCAGGCTGCAGTGTGATGAGTCGGACACTTCAGAAAGCACATACTACCTCAAATTGAAAGAACTGTACTGGCTGAGCCTATTAGCTACTGAGGTATTTTAATGGTATTAATAACTATTAAGATATAAAACATGAAACAACTTGAGACTCGAATACCACTTTCTCCTGATTCATGAGATCACCAAATCTATGGTGGAGGGCCTACTGTTCCTGCTGTGACCGGCAGACTGTCATCTAACGGCAATGAACAAATGGGCTTTCTCTACTAGGACTCCTCTCATGTGGAAGGTTCCCCCTCCTTAGGATTAAGGTCTGAAGACAAACTCACCCACTGTGTATGAACTTCTCCTGTAACAGGACTTCTGTGCTTACTCAAACTTGAAGGGGCTGGATAATTTTCATGTCTAATGGATATACATAGCTTGCATATTGATCAACATATTGCTGACACCCTCACTATGGGATTTTACACTTTGTTGTTGTTATATGCTGTCAAGTCGCTTCCAGTTTACGGCACCCTTTTGGAATGAGACAACTCACAATTTTACACGCCTAATAATTATCCTGCTTTAATGCACATAGCGGCGACTATAATAATAATAATCAATACCAAAAACACTATTAGATTAACAGCATATAACATTTGAAGATCAATACTTTTCTCCCCCAAGAGAGAACTTATTGCCCAGAGAATATTCATCATATGTAGCATCTTTCATATTATTTTGTTCACTCTGAGGGAGTATAGAATGGGCTTCATAAGTTCTGAAAAGGGGAAAAGAGTTAAACTGATCATCACCTATGATGGCACACAGTCACATGAAAAGTACCATGTTTCCCCAAAAATAAGACAGGGTCTTATATTGATTTTTGCTCCAAAAAACGCATTAGGGCTTATTTTCAGGGGATGTTTTATTTTTTTCATGTACAACAATCTACATTTATTCAAATACAGTCATGTCATCTTCTTCTGGTTGCTGCACAATGGTGGAGGGCGGGGTTTCACTGAACTGGGGCTTATTTTTGGGGTAGGGCTTATATTACAAGCATCCTGAAAAATCATACTAGGGCTTATTTTCAGGTTAGGTCTTATTTTCGGGAAAACAGGGTATTACAAGGGGAAATTCAAGGGTGGGGAAAAATAAGTAGCAACTATTTTGAGAGGGCAGAGTATGTGTGGGTCAGAGCTTCGATCCAATTTTTTCTATGACAAAATGAAACAGTTTCTATTTCCATTCATATTTTTATTTATTTATTTATACATATACCCTCTTCTCATCCAAATTTCACAAAAGGTACTAGTAAAGAGGAATTAATATACCACAATAGGCCAAGTACATTCAATTCCGTGTAGAATTCAGCAAATATACTTGTAATAAAGAACCAGTGGGTCAATTTAGTTTAGTCTCATGCTGAGGGCTAATTCCAGTGTTCTTTTCTCTCCCTCCATCATGATTACACCTTAAAGCAAGGTAGGCAACTTATGACCCTTCAGATACAACTTCAATACAGCAACATCTGAAAGACCGCAGAGTGCCAGCCCTCTGCTTTCAAACGTATACATGCAGGAAAGCTGCCACAGAATGAGCCACCCATGATGGTTTTACAAACATGAACCATGGAGGAAGAGCCCCGTTTCTTTTGAAAACATGTATAACTGTAAGAATCCCAGATGAGTTGGGGGGGGGGGGAATGAATGCCCATGCACTGAAAACATGGGGGAAAGAAGGCCTCTCCCTCACAATTACCCCAATTCCTCCTTGTGGGAGGGTAATTATGGGGGAGACATCCCTGTGGGTGGCCTCAGCTAGGTGGCTAGGACAGTCACACATATTGTCATAGCAGTCTACAAATTGCTAGAGAAGCTGGCAAAGAGAACGCAGCCTGGATTAAATAGTCAGTTTGGATCTTCAACTCAGAACTGAACATCCTTCTTCTGAAAATATGTTTTTCTTCAAAAACTCAAGGGCCTCATTTTGCTTCATTTTTTGGAACGTAGGGTAATAAACCTCAATAGAAAAAGAAAAGGAAAAAAATGTCAATGTTCAACCTAATTAGAAAAGACCTGTAAATGAACACATCTGTCATCAGTAAGGCAACATTTAATCTAGTGGAACATTGGACATTACCCTGTACCTAAAGGTTCACCCCTCCTCTAAACAAACAGACTCAAAGGGAGACTTCAGTGTGAAATTGTCAAGTCAAACCAGGTCTTATCAGCTGTGGCCTGAATCAAGATAATGGTCTTTATCACACCCTGCGTGTTTATTTCCTTACTATTGCTGGGACATTTGTGTCATTGTCAATACCACTGAAGGGACGTGGTGGCGCTGCGGGTTAAACCGCAGAAGCCTCTGTGCTGTAAGGTCTATAGATCTGCAGCTGTAAGATCGAATCCACGCGACGGAGTGAGCGCCCGTCGCTTGTCCCAGCTCCCGCCAACCCAGCGGTTCGAAAGCATGCAAATGCGAGTAGATAAATAGGGACCACCTCGGTGGGAAGGTAACAGCGTTCCATGTCTAAGTCGCACTGGCCATGTGACCACGGAAGATTGTCTTCGGACAAACGCTGGCTCTATGGCTTGGAAACGGGGATGAGCACCGCTCCCTAGAGTCGAACACGACTGGACAAATTGTCAAGGGGAACCTTTACCTTTACCTTTACCAATACCACTGAAAAGAGCCACTATATTTATTTTACACAAACTAACATAACTATCAATCTGGTGCAATTTAACACCTCATACTTTACAATAACAGAAGTATCAGTCTGTATTTGTCTCTATTTCATTTGCTTCTGATATCAGTGATTACTTCCGCCCGCCCCCCCTTTCTACTCATGTATATACAGTACTCAGCTACTGAAAATAATACTCCACAATTCTGCTGAAATGAGCTGCAGTCCACAAAATCACACAACATAATGCATTTGTTAGCTAAGGCTTCATTTTGTTGTTGTTACAGTTAACAACCACACTAAAAATATGTTTCCCAGGATGAGTACATTCACACCATATTCTAAAGTAATATGAAGTTTGCCTCTTTATAATTTGTGCAAAGCCCTGGAATATATGAACTCAAGTTTTAAAAATTAGCTCTTGTACCAGATTCTGATTACGATCTTTTGCTGGATTGTTGTTATTGCGTGTATCATTATTATTATGTCTATTATTACACTGTTATCAATGTATATCTTAACATCCCCTTATTTACAAGACACCCAAGTCTTGTTACGATTATTGAATATGTTCCATTTTCAGCTTGTGTCACAGGATGTTGTAATGCCTCAATCCCATTTTATTTTCACTTACCAGGATCACCTGATATCCTAGAAGGTGTAGGTGCCTCATCTTCATTGCCAGGAAGCCTAGTGGATGAGTGGAGCCCCTGCAGAAAGCACTCACATGGGGGCACAGCAGAGCTATCCTGTAACAAGCAATAGCAATGACGTCTACTAACGTAGCAATGCATACTGCACCAATGTGATGTTTGTTGCGGTTAATCTGTTTATTGAAGTAAGGATAATAAAGCAAGAAGAAATAGCCCCACTGCATCCTCAGCCATCTGGAAACCTATTGTCTTTGCAACTGCGAACATACAGGAGTTTTGATCCCTGTCTAACTCTGATTTGTTCAAGTATAAATATGCTTGCCACGGTAATCCTACAAGGAACCAGACATATCCAATCCAGTGTATAACTTAATGATACACACGTTTTAAAATTTCTTTGTTTCTTTGGTTTCTAACCAAGACATGCAAGAAAGAAAATTCCACAGCATCTTCTTTGATAATGCACAGATCAATCAACTTTGTCTTGCCCTGAGCAAAAATCTTCGTTTATTCAAAAAATTGCATCCTGCCCTTAAATGCAAGCACTTTTAAGGGAGCTACCAATATATTTTTAAAGCCAATTGAAGCAATATGAAGAAAAATGCGCTTCTACCACCAGATAAAATCATTTATCTTTTTTTTTTAAGCCTGGTAAAAAGAAGTCTTCACCTTATATTCAAATGATAAAAGTGGGCATCAGACAGGCCTCCTCCCTAGGAGAACTCCATAAGCAAAGTGCTGCTGCCACCCTTCCTCAAAAGGCGCTCTTAGCAGCTTCCACCCCTAAAGGATGGAGCACCAAAAGAATACTTTACAATATGGGCAGGTACATGTGGAAAAAGAGAGTCCCTCATGCACCGACACCCCATGGTACACTTTTTTAAAAAATGCATGGACCAGTACTTAGAACTGGGTTTGGACGCAGGAGATCAAACAACTTTCTTCTTGTTCTCGCCACTATGCCATCTGAAAACGTACTCCAGGGCTCTCACCTAATCTCTGGAGCAAGTTTTGAGGGCATATGGTTTTCCTGTTTATATTCAGCTAATCACAGGACATACACAGATATTATCTTCATACAATTAAATCAGCAGGGCTAATACTACAAAATGATGAGAAGGCTACCTGAGACCAGGCATATGTATCCAAAACAGTCCCTTTGCTGCACCTTAATGACTTTGAATTAATGAGTATCCCAGTGTATAGAAGAATTTTAGGAGATTCTACTCACCATAGGCAATCAAGTAAAGACAAAATTCAGATCAAGAGTGCCATAAAGCACTCCAAAGTGGTCAGACTCTCCTAAAAAAACTTTGCAACAAAATCTGACCAGTATTCTGAAATACACAGACCAATACTCCCTGCAAGTAAAATTAGATATACATATTTTTACAGGCTAAGCAGCTCAATAGAAGCAGTTGAAAAAATGTCCATCAAAACAGCAAGTTAGAGAAAACCTATATTCAGGAAAAGGTACCTTTTAATGTTAGGATCATCTGTCAAGTGATCTCTCCGTGTGTTTGGCACCACTGTTTTCCTATCTGCATCCATTAAGATTTGAAAATCTGAAAAACAAAAGGAGATAAAATGTGATTGTGCCCTATTGAGGCAGTAAAATAAAACTGGAGTGATTCAGTGAAATGTTATACCAAAGTAATAAAATGTATACATTTTTCACCCACCAATAAAGGCAACTACAACTCTCAATACCATCAGGTTTATACTGAAAAGAAGTGCATGGCTTTAATCTGTACCAGGGACCAACCCGGGCTCTGTTTCCAGTGCCGGGGCTTGACCCTGGAAGATAAGAAGTCCAAAAAGATAAAGGGGTTTCCCACCATGTTCAGAGTGGATCCCTCCCTATATAATTAGAAACAATGCTTTACACAACAGGGATTGTTAGGATGGACAAGAAAGTTCAGATCATAGGAAGCTGGATCCAGATTTTGGTCACAAAAGCTGAAATCCTGTTGGTGTAATTATGCCTGTGGAAGGTTGAAGACATCATCAGCAGGTGTGATTTTTCAGCAATTAAGAATTTCCAAATTCTGTCCCAAAGTTCTTAAGACTCGTGCCTAATCTCTAATTTCAATCAGACTTTGTGCTGGATGCAGCACTCACTTGTTCTGGATGTGACACATGGCTAGTCTGAACTACAAACATTGCAACAGTTTCTTCTTCAGCATTTAGGAGCAGAACCATCAGAAAATAAGCTTCTGTGTACTGATATGAAACCTAGAGCTACTGTAGTGGAGAAGGAAAAAGTATCTTTTTCATATCATGTATTGATGGAGCATTTTCAACAACACTTCATGAAATATCTTTCCTTCTTTTTTTTCTTTTTTGAAAAAAAATGAAGTTGACAAAAAGAGAGGTTACCTACCTGTAACCATGGTTCTTCGAGTGGTCCTCTGTGAATGCACACAATTGGGTTGTTCTGCGCCTGCGCAGGACCTCTCGGAAGTTTCTAGAGCTTAAAGACGTGATTAGTGGGACATTCCCCTGTGGAGCACATGCTCCTCCCGCCCGAAGTCTTCTCAGTTCCCAAAGTCCACCGCTGTCAGAGAGTAGACTGAGACGACAACGTGACAGACAGAGGGGAGGATGGGCGGGATGTGTGGATTCACAGAGGACCACTCGAAGAACCATGGTTACAGGTAGGTAACCTCTCTTTCTTCTTCGTGGTCTCTGTGAATGCACACAATTGGGTGACTAACAAGCTCACTTACCGGATGGTGGGTCGTCACGCCAGGAAGGAAGTCAGGATAGCCCTGCCAAAGGCTACATCATTCTTAGCTCGGATGTCCAAGCGATAATGGGAGATAAAGGTCGATGGAGTCGACCATGTGGCAGCACGACAGATGTGTGAAATGTCACTGAAAAGCAGTAGACGTAGAGATGGCCTGGGTGGAATGGGCCTTGAGGGTCTCAGGAGGTGTTTTGCCTGATAGTTCATAGGCCAAGGATATTGCCTGTACAGTGGTGCCTCGCTAGACGATGTTAATCCGTTCCGCGAAAATCGCTGTCTTGCGAAAACATCGTCTAGCGAAGCGCGTTTCCCCATTGGAATGCATTGAAATCTCTTCAATGCGTTCCAACGGAAAACTCGTCATCTTGCGAAGATCGTCCATAGGGAAACATCATATAATGAGCGCGGGTCCCCATTGGAATGCACTGACAGCTATTGACCGCTAGTCAATGCATTCCAATGGGGAAAACTCATCGTCTAGCGAAAATCGCCCATAGGACACCATCGTTTTGCGAAGCGCATTAGTGATCGCAAAAAGCCATCGTCTAGCGATTTCCTCGTCCTGCGAGGCAATAGTCTAGCGAGGCACCACTGTACAATCCATCGAGATAGAGTTTGAGGTGATGCTGATAAGCCCTTATGAGGGCCATGGAAGCATATGAAGAGTCTAGGTGATTTCCGAAATGATTTAGTCCTGTCAAAGTAAAAGGCCAAAGAACGTCTGACATCGAGTATGTGGAGCATGCGCTCAAGATTCGTCATAGGAGATGAGAACAATGATGGAAGTACCAATGGTTGATTCACGTGAAACTCAGACACAACTTTGGGTAGAAAGGAAACATCTGGATACAGAATGACTTTATCAGGATGGAACTGTATATACAGTGGGTCCGACCTGAGGGCTGAGAGTTCACTAGCCCGTCTGGCTGATGTAATAGCAACTAGGAATAACGTTTTTAAAGAAAGAAGTTTGAAGTTAGTGGTAGCCATAGGTTCAAAAGGGGGTCAAGTGAGGGCATTGAGAACGAGTTGTAGCGACCACTGTGGTAGAAGGGGGCGCTGAGGTGGTCTGATGTTACGAAGGCCTTTAAGAAATTTCTTTAACGTTGGGTGAGAAAAAAGTCGAGCTGAGTCAGAGTGAGATGGCTGGTATGCTACGATGGCGGCAATGTATACCTTTAAAGTGGAATAGGATAGTCCATGGTGAAAAAGATGTAAGAGAAAGGTAAGTAGTGTTTGTAATGAAACCGGTGATGTTGAAAGGTTCTTGGAAGTAGCAAAGGATGAGAATGTTTTCCATTTTTGATGATAAAGAAGTTGTGTAGAAGGTTTTCTGGCTCTGCCAAGGATAGCTCTTATGGTGGGAGAATTCTCCATGCTGTAAGGTTGAGGGATTTGAGGTCTGGGTGGTGAACAGTGCCGTTGTCCTGTGTTAGCAGGTGTGGAATGGACGGAAGGTGAAATTGGTCTGTTGACAGTTTCTTGAGATGGGTGAACCATGGTTGCCTGGGCCACCAGGGAGCAATGAGTATTGCGTTGGAGTGAGACTGGCGGAGTCGTATTACTGTTTGCTGGATTAGCGGGATGGGAGGGAAAAGGTACAGAAGGTCCCTTGTCCAGTCTACCATAAAGGCGTCTCCTAGAGACCCTGTGCCCTTTCCCACTCAGGAGCAGTATAGGGTGCACTTTGTATTTTGTAGAGTGGCGAAGACGTCTACAGTAGGTGTACCCCAACGGTTGCAGAGCTGGGTGAAGACAGTATCATCTAGAGCCCATTCGTGCATCGACGTGGTGAGTCGGCTGAGATGGTCTGCCAATAAATTGTCGTGTGTGGCTACATGGACTGCTACTGGGAAGACATGGTGGGTATAGCACCATTCCCAGAGCTGTACCACTAGATAAAGCAGGGACAGAGAATGTGTGCCGCCTTGCTTGTTGACATAGAATAGCGCTGTAGTGTTGTCTGTGGTGAGTTGAACCGCCTGACCTGTAATTAGTGGTTGAAAGGCGTGAAAAGCTTTGATTATGGCCAACAGTTCTAGATAGTTGATGTGAAGAAGTCTTTCTTTTTGAGACCACAAGGCGTGAATCTTTCAACCTTGACAGTGGACTCCCCATCCCGAAGGACTGGCGTCTGTGGTGACCTGGACTGTAAGCTGAAGGGGAGCGAATGGTCGGCCGACTAGGAGGTTCGGAAGGAAAGTCCACCAGGTGAGTTGTCGAGAAAGTTCCCTGGATACGACGAGGTGTTTGAAGGGAGGTTCCATCATAGGGTCAAAGAGGGAGAGGAACCAATATTGTAGGGACCTCATCTTGAGTCTCGCATGTTGAATGACTGCCGTAGTGGAAGCCATGAGTCCGAGCAGGTGCTGAGCGTGGTGTGCCGAGACGGAGTGTAGAGGTCGAAAGGACTGAATTGCTGATTTTAGCTTGTCTGCTCTTTCTTGAGATAGAAAGGCTCACGCTCGAGAGCAGTCCAGATTGGCCCCTATGTATGTAGCAGGTTGTGATGGTTCGAGGCGCGATTTCGAGAAATTGACTTTGAGCCCGAGATCGGATAAAGTGTCTAGAGTGAGATGGGTGTCTCTCAATGCATCTTGGTAAGAATGGGAAACAATCAACCAGTCATCGATGTAGGGGGAAATTGTGATTCCTTGGAGGTGAAGGTATGCAGCGACTAGGGCAAGACACTTGGTAAAAGTTCTTGGTGCCGTGGATAGACCGAATGGAAGAGCGCAGAATTGGTTTGCGGTACCGTCGAAGTGGAACCAAAGATATTTGTGATGTCGAGGGTGGATGGAGATACGAAAGTATGCATCTTGGAGATCTATGACTATGAACCAATCTCCCTGTGAAAGGAGGGGAATGACGGTGTCGAGGGTAGTCATTCTGAAACGCCTGGGATGGATGTAGTCGTTGAGGTTTCCGAGATCAAGTATAGGACAGAGGCCTCCGTCCTTTTTCGGTACGGTAAAATAACGGGACTAGAAACCGTTGTGGATATCTGAAGATGGGACTGAAAGAATGGCGCCCTTCTGAAGAAGGAGAAGTACTTTGTCTCTTAAGGCTATTGAGTATGGGGTATGTTTTATTCGACTGAAGGGTGGTAGCTGGTCGAACTCGATAAGGTAGCCTTGGTTGATGATTGAAAGTACCCATTGGTGATGTGAGTTCATGAGCTGAGGAATGGAGAGAGACGTGTCTGAAACGAATGGATCTCGGGCTGGAAGAAGTCAGGGATATTGTTTGGTCTTTTTCTGCTGACGATGGAAGGGTGGACGACGTTGTGGTTGCGATTGGGTACGAAAGGTAGGGGCTGACGATGTCAATGGTCCTATATATTGTCTGTCAGAAGTTTGTTGCCAGAATGGTTTGTATTGTTGCTGAAAAGGCTGGTGTACGAAAGGTTGTCTTCGCCATTGTGGACGTTGGTATCAGTAGGGTTGCTGTGTGGCATAAGATCTTGCAGTCTTGCAGAGTTTATGGAGGTTGTCCATGACCTCATCTGTTTTCTCATTAAACAGACTGGTGCCGTCGAACGGGAGGTCCTCAATGCGGGATTTTGTATCATCCGATACTCCTGCTGATCTAAGCCAGGCATGGTGACGTAAGGCGATGGAAGTGGCCATGGCTTTAGAGGCTGCGTCTGCAGTGTGTCTGGAAGCTATGCGTTGTTGCTTTGCTAGATCTGAAGCTTCGAGATGAATGTTGAGTGCTTCTGACTTAGATTCATCTGGGGCTGCCTGGAGTATTGGGAGGATGCGATTCCAAAGCTGGCGATGGTACGCCCCCATGGCGGCTTGATAATTTGCTACTCTCATTATAAATAAAGTCAGAGAGTAAAGGCGTCTTCCCAGAATGTCTAATTTTCTCCCTTCTTTATTAGTCGGGGCCACAGATGATTTATTCCTCGCTCCGGATTGGTTTGACTCCACAGTGATCGAATTTGGTGTAGGATGTTTGGATAGAAAAGCAGTGTCCGCGCCATGTGTTTTGTAATGATTTTCTATTCTCCTTGAAATCTGGAGGGAAGATGGAGGCTTGTCCCACGATTCTTTGATGAGTTTGAGCATTGCCGGTATGAATGCTAAGCTCAATGGAGGTGTTTTATCTTGATTAATATCATCAAAGACTAAGTCCTGTTTTGGAGGTGGGGGTTCTTCCACCTTGAGCTCAAGAGATTTAGCCATTCTGAGAACTAATAGGGAATAAGATGTAAAGTCCTCAGAAGGTGACGGAGGGTGATTCTCGACCACGTCCGAGCCCGAAGTGGGAATGTTGGAAGGTGACTCCTGTGAAGTGACCGAGGAGGAGTTATGATCAGAAATGGTAGATACCGAAGAGGGTGAATGGTGTCGTGGTTTTGATTATTGTGGTTTCGGTGCCGAGGGCTGCAAAGTCACTAATGGCTGGTCTGTCTCTGGTGGTGGTGGAGGAGGAGGACCCTTATATATGGTCAAAACTTGGAGAGATGAAGTATGATGACGATGATGCGGATGAGCTGGGGCTGTCGATGACTGTCGGGATCGTTTTGCCAATGGTTGCTCAATTATCTCATGTGAACGCTTGAATATAGGCTTGATAGATTTAGATAGCTGAGAAAGAGGGTGTCGGTCTCCGCACATGTGTACGATGCCGGTACCGAGGAGGAGGAGATATTGAGGGCGAGTGTGTGGATGGATATGCATAAGCGTATCGGACTTGCTTCGGCTCCTCATAGTACACCAGCTCTTCAATATCGTCTCGATGATGGTAAGCCTCATACTGTGGAAAGTATGGGTCTCAGTATTGAGCTCTCTGATGGTATCGAGAGGGTTCCTCATAATAATAGTATTCTCTATGCGGTGGGTCGTATTCCGCCGGAGAGAGGTGTCGCCTTTTTACCTTGTGCTTTCGCGGAGGCGATTTTTGAGGTGACCCGGATCCGGATAGTTGCACAGATATTGCCCGCCCTGATAGTGCAGGGCTAGAATGGGCCGAGATTGGGCTGGATAGTAAATCAGCCACTGAGGGGCCAACACTGGGCGACAGGCTCTCTGCTGAGGCAGGCCCAAAGGCAATGAAGTTAAATTGCCTGGATCTGAGAGGGTCTCGGGAGCTTCGCGAGAGGATTCCTCCAGAATTGACGATGGAAGAGTTGCCTGAGGTGGATCCGGGTGTGACGGCTGAGTAGGTTTTTTAGGTCTTTTGGTCTTGATTTTCTCTTTTTTCCCTTTAGATGATTGCTCCTTCGTTCTCGATGAAGGCTTTGATGCCGAGGTCGATTTCGGTTTCGATGATTTTGAATGCTCCTTTTGTCTCGGAGAAGGTGTTGTCGGGCTCGAGATGGAGCGAGTTGGATCTTGTTGAGGAGCTGGTGGTGAAACAGCTTCTGATTCCATTGGAACAGCAGGTGGGTGAAGAGATTTTTCCCAAAGGTGAGATCTAAGACGTTGTAAGCGAAGTTTTAATGCTGGCTTGGTAAGTTTTTTACACTCTGAACAAGAGTGAGTTTGGTGTTGTTCCCTGAGGCAGAAGAGGCAACCGTCGTGCCAGTCGGAAAGTGGGATTTTATTTGTGCAGAGCGCACATCGCTTAAACGGCCCGGGGGGAGCCATAAAAGAAGCGGGAAGAGGGGGGGGAATAGCGTAGAGGAAAGGAGAGAGAAAAACTCGGGAAGAATAAAAACGAAAGATTAACTCACGAGGGAATGTCAAATGAAGGGTAGAAGGCCCAAAGGGCTGAAAGAAGCAAAGCTCTGATCTAGCGAAAAAAGTAGCTCTAGCTTGTCGAAAGGTCTGACCTGAGTGGCGGCTAAAAGGAACTGAGGAGACTTTGGGCGGGCGGAGCATGCGCTCCATGGGGGAACGTCCCACTAATCACATGTCTTTAAGCTCTAGAAACTTCCGTGAGGTCCTGAGCAGGCCTTCTGGTAACTACTATAGGAGATTTCACATCTAGCCAAACAGTGAACTTGTATGAGCATGGAAGGATGAATACTATCCATGTGGGAAGCAGAGGGCATAAAAACTGATTGTTTGAAACAACCACATACTGATTTTTATATTTTAAATGGGATATTTCTGTCTCTAAATATATTTGTCCCAAATAATACCCAACGTTTTAGAGGAATGTTGTAATCACAAATAAAAAACTTAACAGTAAAGAACATGGGCATTAACCAATAGTTAATCTTGAGTGAAAGCCGTCAAGCATTTCTACATAAATAAAGGCACATTCTCAGATATGAGTATTTACATGCTTAGTGTTCAAGAAGTAAAGAACAACACACAAAGGAGGGCTGGCTGAAGTCAGCTTCCATCAGTCCTGAGAAGACTGCCAAGGTCCTTTTGTAGCCTCCCATCCTAGGCCCCTCCAGATGATCTACCAACCAGGCTTTGCATTCCCTCCAATGTTCAAGAAGACCAGAGCACCTCCTGCCCCACTCCCTACAAACAGCTGAAATCATCCCCCAATTAGCGCACAACCAGGGAACCAGCCAGCTTGGCCATGAAGGCTGGTCTCACAAGAGATATCTCACAAGAGATAAGCTGCAGGTGTTATCCCCTCTTTGTTATCAAGCAGACACTGACAGTTAAAACTAGGGATTTGCCTTTTGGGGGAAAAGACTCTCCTTCCCACAATTTGGCTGGTGCCCCCAGGCCAGATTATGAGACTGAGAGCTGTCAAAAGTTCTGCCAGAGTCCAATCCCTAGTTACAACTCTCAGCCAATTTTCCAGGGTTCACACAGATAAGCGTGATCTTTCAAGACCGATTCCCTGTTTCCCAATTTCTAAGTTTTGTTCCTCTTACATGTACTGTACTCTGGACCATGTAATCACATTAAAACAAAGTTAAGCAACAAACCCTTCTGTCAATCCTTAACCACCACCAATTCAATGGACCAAGGCCAAGTAAAGCAGAAAGGAGCAACGCTTTAAGGAGAAATGGAAGGCAAGATTGACCATCAAATTGATTCCCATATTCCCAACTCTCCTCACAAATTATTGTGGCTGCTGGTCACGGGAGCCCTAAATGAAAAAATTTCAACTGTGTTCCTCTACACATAAAAAGGGAAAGAATGCAACTAATAGTTGCAAAGTTTGGTTGCACTGTTAAAAATGGTAAATACCCTATATAGATGTTAATACCAATCTTCTATAAATTGCTCTGGAAGGATTTTCAGCTGAAGGGCAGAGTATAAATATTTAAAATAAGCAGATGAAGATCAATTGACAAATTGACCCATTATGTATTCAATGCATACCCTGTCTTTCTCCTAGTACAATATCCCTATATTCACTCACAACATAGAGAACAAGTGCAATATAAGTGGGAAACCTGATTTAAATAAGTGACTTAAACTCAGCCTGTGTTCTTGCTGACTTAAATCTCACTGATCTAAATAGACCCACACTCAGGAAAAGCCTCACCATCTGAAAGATATAAAATATGACAGTAACTTGGTAAGAAATGCTCATTTTTGTTTTACATTTGCAGGAGGCAGAAACCAGACTGTTCACTTTTCGGAACAGTTATTCTAGACAGCAAGTTGTGGAGAAGCTAGCGGTTGTCCTTGCGGCCTCCACCAGCACCGTCTTATGTTGCAATTGGTCAGCTCTTTTCAAGCCAAGCGCTCAGAACTCCTCTCCTCCACATCAGTCATCCCACATCTCCTGTATTAAAGCCAGCATTCATTATTTTGTAAAGATGATAAGAATAATGTGGTATTCCATACCTATGCAGTAGCCATGAGACACCACTACATTTGGTTGATACAGACTCGGATCTCCCAAAAGTGTACCCAGCACATTCTGAACAACAGGAATAGTAACAGGAGGTTGTGGTGGTAGTACCAGTGATGATAAGGCTGCTTGCTTAGTAGAAGAATTTCCATCAAGTTGTAAACAAACATTGATGGTATGCAACTTCTTTTTATGTAGCTCTGTCTTCTGCTCATCTAAAGAATTAAACAAAATGACACCTTTATTATCAAAGGAATGTTTTGCCAGTATATACCTATAGTTCTAGATTCATACCTGTAACAGGAACAGCCTTGATAAAAAGAATATTAATACTTTACAGGAACCCTTTAAAAGAAATCTAGCTGACACCTCATTGGTAATACAATGAAAATTAAAATGGGCATGTCATGTCCTTTCTATTACAGAACTAATCTACGGAAGCCTTGCACAACATTAAACTTGCATTCTCACAAAAAACACGAGGTGTGCAAACACAGGTACTACATATACAGTAGCTTCAACTTTGAACTGAGCTATCAATGAGAGTTAAAAACAAGTTTCTGACCTGATAATAGATCATGGAGAATTTCAACTTGCAGCAGTCGATCAACTGCGGCCTGGGGAACATATCCAGCAGTACAGAATGCAAATACAGCCCTTAGTAATTTTTTATTAGAAAGTGTGGAGAGGTATGTATTTAAGACAGTATTGAGAATCTCAAGGAACCTTAAAAAACATGGGAAAAGAAATATTGTCACACACATTCACAACTCAATTTTTTATCATTATGGATACAGATATGTATACACCTACATACTGTATATCAATGCTATAATGTGTACATTATTACATTATATACACAGTGCACCTGACAAGCATAGTGATTGTACATTTGAATTTAAGGTAATCTGAATTGTATCTGTCTTTCATGATGTGTGATGGTATTTTATTTTGTATACCTTCAAAAGTCCCATGTCTCATTCAATATACTGTATATTTCTATTTAACAACAACAATAATGTGCCATCAAGTCAATTCTGACTTATGGCAACTCTTTTTCAGGGTTTTCTATGTAGCAAATACTCCGATGTGGTTTCCCATTCCCTTCTTGTGGGGGTGCCCTGGGACTGTGCAGCTTGCCCAAGGCCACACAGGCTGGCTCTACTCACAAGATCCACAGTGGGGAATCAAAACTCCCAACTTCTGCCTTTGCAACAAGTCACTCATTTCTCTATATAGATATATCTATTTATATTTACAGAATAGGTGTATATACATATATCTAGATATATCTCTACATGAATTTGACCCAACTCCGGGAGCAGGAGGGCCTGGCGTGCTCTGGTCCATGGGGTCACGAAGAGTCGGACACGACTTAACGACTAAACAACAAACAATCTCTATACAGATATGTCTATTTATATTTACGGTATAGGTGCAATAAGAAGTAGTGTTTGCACTCTGGAAACATACAAAGCCATCCCTGGTTGCCTCTGAAGATTCTCCCTTCTTCATATGCAGGTTCTATTTTTGATTATGAAAACCATTGGCAAGAATAAACCAATCATTCAAGGATTTGCTTAAACTAGAGGTTCTCCAATTATGGTTAACTGGGAGCTGCTAATCCAAAAGCCGTATTCAGAAAGGCCACAGAACAGTGGAGAATATCTGTACTAGAGCCTACACATGGCATTTTTCGCCTTATGAGAAAGATAGGAGTCCATTGTGATGAAGGCTGGATGATCAAACAGGGTAATACAGTTCTGGTTTAGGCTATGTGATGGCTCTCCATCTGTCTACTAATTTCTTCCTAAACATCTAACCAGTTCAAGGCGATCTTGTCAAGCAGGCTAACCTACAGTAGGTGGTTCTTCATAATATGGCGTGAGATTTGCCCATTGTCAGCTCTGGAGAAAAAAGTTATTAGAATTCTGTATATACTTTCTTTTGTAGAACAAACAAACATCTATTTTTTTGCCAACATCTCCAGCAGTTTTCAAGTAGTGTGTGAAAACATTAATTTGAGAACCACTGGTTAAACTCCTTTGCTGGTCCACCTCAATAGTAAAGAATTTCATAGGTTAAATGTGTGGCAACTTGTAATACTACATATGAATGGCTACATTTTCTTGAAACTCTATGAAACATAATGTTTTCCAGTAAAGAACTTACTTCTCCTTTTGGCCTTCGGGGAAATGGTTGAGGAAACTATAGGATTCCAGGACAAACACAATATCAGTCATACTCAAGGATTCAGGATGAGACATCAATTTCTCAGCAAACATGTCCATCAGATTCACTGGTCGAAAGGGAAGAGCCTTGAAGGCCAAAAGAAGTAGGACTACCTGAAATCAAGAAGAGAAATCTACACACTGTGCACCAAACAGAAAACCTAGTTTGGAACCCATTTGAAAAACAGCCTTCGCTTGAACCTGTCTGGAACCCACCTGATTTGATTCAAGTCCAAATACAAACATTGGTTATAACTTTTATGAGCAAAATCCTGTTGCATAGCTCCTGTAATTCTGCAGGGAAATAAAGTTAGTGCAATGGGAGTGATGCCACTGGTAGCAGCAAATTTCTGATAATTAAAGAGTTCCTGTTTCAATTTTGGGTTGTGCACAGCTTTGTTTCATGATGCGTGAGTTGGTTGCAACCCAAAGTCAAAGCAGAAGATCTTTAGTGGCAATCTGCTGCTGCGAGATATCACTGGTTGTTGCATCGGTAGAACAGGACAATGGCCTCTGTTCCTTAGAACTGAATGAAATTTAAAGCTACAGTAAGCACCTGGAAGAAAATTATACATATCAAATTTCTAACAAATAGGTACAGGGGGATTTATGGTACCTGCCTTTAAATTTTCCTTTTTTAAAAATGGGAGAAGGGGAGTAACTGGCACTAACTGGCACTAACTTTATTTCCCTGCAGAATTATAGGAAATTTGCAGGGGTAACAGCTCCTTCTGATGGGATTAAATATGCTGTTTCATTAAAATTAAGTGTGCAGGATCTTTATGTTTGTTTTTGGTAAGACATGCTTACCCCACTAGCTTTTTGTAGCAAACGGACACAAATAATGAAAAAAGAACACATGTAAAGCCTTGATTTTGTTTTCTGCTTAGTTGGTACAAGAGTCATGGAACATGCAACAGAAGTGAGGCATGCAGTGGCAGAGGGAGAAGAACAAACAGTCAGAATTTTCTAATCAGGTACCCAGTGCTACTCCTTTTCTGATCCCAAAGATTCCCGTGAGAAAGAACCAACAAGGGATATAGAACACAGGAACAATCCTGTAATTTCTGTTACAGTAAAACATTTTTTCGTAACATTAACACTGACTGAGATAAATTCAGTCACTAGTCTCAAATAGAGTAGACCCACTGAAGCAAATGCTGAATTGTGCAAGTCAACATTTAGATACATTTTTGTGGCACAATAAGGGTTAGCAAGTGGATTTGGGGCCTGACTCTGATTTCATCTTTTTCCATCACAATTTCACACTACTGAGTTTCATCAAGAGAGCGATCCCTTAATTTCCAAATTCCTAATATAAATTAATGATACTTTTAAATAAAGATACTGATGAAATAAAACTATTACTATATTGATCACTGGGCTGCTGTAGCACATTTATCCAAATCTTTACAACCCACAGGTTTGAAATGTTTTTAGAGAAAGGGAGAGGACAGAAACATGTTCAGAAGCAACTATATCCCCTGGATGAGTAGAAAACTACAAGGCTGTACTACACTAAAAGTGTAATTCAAGGGTCTACTTTTACAAACTTTCAGAACATGTGGCTCACATGAAGAGAACTTTAAATTTATAACTAAGATATCACTAGTTCCATATTTTCATTAATTCCTACCAGAACTGTCACCAATAGATACAAATATTGTTATTTCAAATTTTACCTGTTTAACGTCCAACATATATAAGACTGATGCTGCATAATCTCCTATTGCAGAACAAAGTGTGTTGTCATAATACTGGAGCTTACTACAAGACATCAAAACGTGCAGCATTTTATTAAATGGAGTTCCTTGGATATTCTCTAATAAAAGTGGAGAAAAAATATTAAACAGGGGTAATTTTATTCTGTTTTAAGACTTCTTTAGGATTAATTTAAAAGACATCTGTGCATTAACGTTGTCAAAAAATATAGCCATGTTAAATCACAGCAGAACACAGAGGCAAAGGACAATACATGGGATTAGTGCAAGATTAGTGCTTTTTATTTAATTACCTGATTCCCATTTTAATAAGCCATACTTAACGTACTGCTTTTGAATCCTTAACATCCTTTTAAAAAACAACAACAACCAGATTGGTTTGTTTTTAATGCTGCTGCTAAAATAATAGACTAAAACTCCCTTGTGTTCACAAAACAAAGAACACAGGTAGATGCTCGATACTGAGCTGGAACATTAGCTCACCTAATCCACTACTGTCAATGGCACTGGTCAGTAGCAGCTCTCCAAGGTCTCAGGTAGATTCTTCCTTTGTCCTGCCTGGATATATGGGGGATTGAACCAAGGTCTTCTGAATGCAAAGCATTGAACCATGGCCCAGCTGCACTGATCTTTGCACTTGACCCTTACCTTTTTGGACCACCTCTCCTGAATGCATAATTGTAATGCAGAAGCACGTCAATATTTAGCTAGGAGCAATTCAAGTGTGGTTGCTTGGAATGTTTCAAATAATAGTTTTCCTATAACAATTTCCCATTATTCCTATTTTTCTTGTCTCCTTCCATCCCTTAGAAAAGGCTCCGCATCAAATCTTGCTAAGCTCTGGTCTTTTTCAAGTTTGTAAAAAGAACAGGAGAGAAAAACATCACAGTCATATTGACTGAAGAATGAAACAGTTTTATTCATTCACTCATGACTTAATAAGAAGCTGACAGCATACACCAAGATCCAGGTCTATAGAGCCTGTGTCCTGAGCACACTCCTGTACTGCAGTGAGTCCTGGACCCTTCGTGCACAGCAGGAGAGGAAGCTGAACACCTTCCATATGCGTTGTCTCCGACGCATTTTTGGTATCACCTGGCAGGACAAAGTTCCAAATAGAGTAGTCCTAGAACGAGCTGGAATTTTTAGCATGTATACATTGCTGAAACAGCGACGTCTACGTTGGCTTGGGCATGTCGTGAGAATGGCTGATGGTCGGATTCCAAAAGATCTTCTGTATGGAGAATTAGTGCAGGGAAATCGCCCCAGAGGGAGACCACAGCTGCGATACAAGGATATCTGCAAGCGGGATCTAAAGGCCTTAGGAATGGACCTCAACAGATGGGAAACCTTGACGTCTGAGCGTTCAGCCTGGAGGCAGGCGGTGCAGCATGGCCTCTCCCAATTTGAAGAGACACTTGTACAGCAGGCTGAGGCAAAGAGGCAGTCCTGAAACCAGCAAAACCAGGGAGCTGGACAGGGGACAGATTGTATTTGTCTTCAGTGTGGAAGGGATTGTCACTCTCGAATTGGCCTTCTCAGCCACACTAGACGCTGTTCCAAGACCTCCATACAGAGAACGTTACCATAGTCTCTCGAGACTGAAGGATGCCTACTACATGACTTACCTATTATTTTCTTACTACAAGCACTCAGAATTGGAAGAGAGTGGTAATTCATTTCAGCCAGTGTAGTGAACATGTGTTGAGCATTTGCGACAGTAAACCGATCTATCTCATCATATATCTTGTTCTAAAATTAAACAGATATTAGACTAAAATGTCACTGTCTTAAGCAGGTGAGATCTGCCAGCTCTGACTAGGACATGCTCTTTTCTCTAGTTATTTTATCATCAAAGAATTATTGAGAAGCAGGGATTCTGAGAAGGCAGTGAGCTAATCCACATTTTCTTTGGAACAAGTAATATGTTTGAATATGGATTTTCCATTTCCCCCACTCTTTCTATATGCAAACTGCTGTCTATCAAAGCATTTCCAAGGAAACATAGAAATTACATGACAAATACATTACTTCAGCTGCATAGCTGCAATTACAAGAATTAATGTGAAATGACATATTTAAAACTCTTAGAATAATGAACCATTATTCTTCACTGCCAGAAGTAATATATTTTGGGATCTATGTGTTGTGTGGTGTACTACATGGAGGGGATGATTCTGGTTCAAACTTCAAGCCATGCAGTAGCAGAAATACTTATAACTGGATATGTGGTTAAATAATTCCTTTTTACCTCCAGCTTTCTTTTAAGCAGGAGTGGTGCATCCTTCCCAATACACTTCATATAGCTCTGCAATATGAACACATCTGAGGTTTTGGAGAGTTGCTGCTCCACCAATAACCTAGTAAGAGAGATAACGGATTCAATCAACTTGGAAAAAAATATAGAAAGGCTGTTCCCCTATTAAAAATAAACAAGCCAGAAATACATGAACATTTAGGTGATGCACAAAGTAGGTCAGGGAATGCTAATTTTTAGGCATTAAGGAAATTAAAGCAAAGTCTTTCTAATTTTACAAGTCTGCTTCAGACAATGGAATACTAGAACAGTGCTTGCCTGCTCTGCTCCCAGGCATCCTCACTTGCTCATCAGCCCACCTGATGCCTGCACACTGAATACCATGACTGAGAAGAAGACTATCCACATTGATCCAATCCACAGAATTGTTGCTGCCACTACCACCTTGATTTTAACAGTGGTTTCTTTCACTGAAGTGTCACATGCAACACATGGGCATTAAATGGTATGCCTAGATAAGCATATACAAGTTCACTTCCCCTCTGTACTCCCCCTCTGTTCTACCAGTTAGACCCCCTGCTCACATAAACTTTCCAGTAACATTTCATCAAATCCATGACCTTATTCAAATCTTTACCCAGTCTGCAAAACTGTCTTGGTCAAAAGTTGTCAGCATAAAGAAAATCTGGATTACCATTTAAATTTTGACCCAGATAATAGGAACTGGATTGGGCATAGGGATGTTTCTCCTCTTTCTTGAGTTGCTATGCACAGTCATGGGTAGCCACTCTCCTCTGCTTAGTCTGTAATCATTCCCAGAAGCTGCTTACTTTAGGAAAGATTCCCACACTGCTTGAAGCTTGATGCTTCTCACTTTAAACTGCCTGGAAGGAGGGGAGCAGGTAAATGAGAAAAGAATTCAGAATACAGGAAGAAGAATGGCAGCTCTTCTCTTATTGCTGCATTCATGTCTCTATCTCTCCCTCCTTCCAAGCATGTTTCAAATATAGGGCTTGCACAACTATGTTACCATAGATCTTGCTTTAAGAGTACAGCATTCAGATGCACAGCACTTCCACAAATCTGGTACCTGAAATCAAAACTTGTACAATAAGCTCACAATCTGATCCTTAGCCACTCTTCCTGAGAAGGCAGGTCCACTGACATCAATAGGACTATTTCTATGTAAGCCTGGATTCAACTGATTGCCACTATATTAGACCAAAATTCACCCATACTAATATAATTGGTATCTTCCAGTACTGCATTAAACTACTGCTGTAATTTACTGTCCAAAAACCTCTTGCGGAAAAATGTCCATTTAAATGTGTGCTACAGTAAAGACATGATGCTTATAAGAAGTCATTCCCCCTTTTTTCTTACTGCAATCCAAACCGAAGAGCTTCCACATTCTTGCTTTCTTTCATATCTTTCAGAGTGTTGGCAAGAACAGAGAGACATTTGTCATTAAATTCGTTCAGACGTTCCTGCACAAAACCCAGGAAAACACAAGAGGTTACAGGTTTTACCAGCCAGATTTCAGGTGTCTTTCATGCAAAGGGAAAATCATGGGCCACACAAATATTCCAGTCTTAATAGTATCATGTATCTCAGATGGAGTTATTATCGAAAAATGCTTAATGAAATGTATTTACTATTGTTCAGCAAAGGTCTATTACATTCAAAGCTTACAATAATTCTCACTGATTCAACCAATGACTATGAAATTCAAGGTTTACACTAAAATATATTTCAGCTGGATACAGTAATTATCCCAGATTTATCACTGCTTCTTCAAAAGAGAAATACAACATGCAGAGTTTTTCTATATGTAAAACACAAGATATAAATTTAGTAGAAGACTTTAGCAACTAATTGCCTATGAAGTGTAAAAATTGTTACCAAGTGACTAAACAAATAGCTACCACCATGTGCCATAAATATGCTATGTGAAATCATTAAGCCACATTTTATATAGTGTTATATCAACTGTAGCTAGTTGGACAGCTCCATGAGTTGGGTACCTGTCTGCAGAGAGACCAGGAAACTGATTCCCTGCTATGTGTCCCAAGAGCACTGGGCAAGCAGTACAGTCACAGAGAGCCCCCAGAGGAAGAGAATGATAAATCATATCTGATACTCTATACCTAGAAAACTCTGGAAAGTAAGTCAGAATTGATTTGATGGCACACAATTACTAATCATTGTATCAACTATATACAGTCATGGCCAAAAATATTGGCACGCTTGCAATTCTGTCAGAAAATGCAACCCTTCTCTCAGAAAATTGTTGCAGTTGCAAATGTTTTGGTACTCACATGTTCATTTCTTTGCTTTGCGTTGGAACAACACAAAAAAAAACAGAGAAGAAAAGTCAAATCTGATACAATCCCACACAGAAACCCAAAAATGCACTGGCCAAAATTACTGGCACCCTTAACTTAATATTTGGTAGCACCCCCTTTGGAAAAAAGAACTGAAATCAATCGCTTCCTGTAACCATGAATGAGTTTCTTACACCTCTCTACTGGAATTTTGGACCATTCTTCTTTGGCAAACTGCTCCAGGGCCTTCAGATTTGAAGGATGCCTTCTCCCAACTGTTGTTTGGAGATCTCTCCACAGGTGTTCTATGGGATTCAGATCTGGACTCATTGCTGGCCATTTCAGAACTCTCCAGCGCTTTGTTTGTAAGCATTTCTGAGTGATTTTTGAAGTGTGTTTCGGGTCATTGTCCTGCCAGAAGATCCATGACCTCTGGTGGAGACGCAGCTTTCTGACACTGGCCACTATGTTGCGCCCCATAATTCCTTGGTAATCATCAGATTTCATGATACTGTTCACACAGTCAAGGCATCCAGTGCCAGAAGCAGCAAAGCAACCCCAAAACATCTTTGAACCTCCACCATGTTTGACTGTAGGGACTCTGTTCTTTTCTTTGAATGCCTCATTTCTTTTTCTGTAAACAGTGCCATGATGTCCTATACCAAAAAGCTCTCCTTTTGTCTCATCTGTCCACAGTACATTCTCCCAGAAGGATTGTGGTTTTGTCACATATGTTTTGGCATACTCCAGTCTTGCTTTTTTATGCCTTTGTGTCAGCAGTGGTGTCCTCCTGGGTCTCCTACCATAGCGTCCCTTTTCATTCAGATGGTGACGGATAGTGCGAGCTGACACTGTTGTACCCTGTGTCTGCAGATCAGCTTGAATTTGTTGGGAAGTTAATCTGGGTTCTGTATCCACCATTCCAACAACCCTTCTTTGTAATTTTTCAGTAATGTTGCTCTTCCATCCACGTCCAGGGAGGTTAGCTACAGTGCCATGGGCTGTAAACCTCTGGATATTGCGCACAGTGGACACAGGAACATTAAAATCTCTGGAGATGGACTTGTAGCCTTGAGATAGTTGATGTTTTTCCACAATTTTTTCTCTCAAATCCACAGACAACTCTTTACACTTCATTCTTTTCTCCATGCTCAGTGTCACACACAACACAAAGGTTGAGTCAACTTTTCTCCATCTTAACTGGTTGCAAGTGTGATTACTATATTGCCCACACTTCTTACTTGTGACAGGTGTGTCTAAATACAAATTAAAGGAGCATCACATGCTTGAAAAGCAATTATTTCTTACAATTTAGACAGGGTGCCATTAATTTTGGCCAGTGCATCTGTGTGGGATTGTATCAGATTTGACTTTTCTTCTCTGTTTTTTTTTGTGTTGTTCCAACGCAAAGCAAAGAAATGAACATGTGAGTACCAAAACATTTGCAACTGCAACAATTTTCTGAGAGAAAGGTTGCATTTTCTGACAGAACTGCAAGGGTGCCAATATTTTTGGCCATGACTGTATATAGCTCTCTCTCACTGACTCATTGCCTTTGAACAAATATTGGCACTTTAATGTTAGACAGGAAACAAATAAGACACATGAGTGGGCTGTCAAGAGATGAAGGCCTAGGCAAAAAGTGGCAGATGAAAAATAGAGAAGTAACATTTCCTTCATTCTTTGCAAGGGGAGGAGGAGAGATGTGAAAGCCCAGAGAAGAAGCAGGAAAAACATGCTTCTTCTGTGAGGTAGCATACAAACATTGAAGGAAAGTGACAGATAATGTACAGAACAGTAAATACCAGAATTCCTGCCTGCAGAGTAGTCATCTTCAACTGCCGTCTCACAGGGCACTGGGTGAGAGACAGTGTTGCTGCTGTTGCTGGCTGCTAGCTTCCCCTGTGGGAGTTTGGCTCCTGACTCCTACTACCCTGCAGGCCTGGGTCCCTGCATCTGGCTGCTTCCCACCCCCTCGTCAACACCGGCCACCTGGCTCTAGGGGAGAAGGGGCCTACATAAGCAGAGCCTTCTCAGCAAAGGGGCGTATTGGTGGGGTGTTGGTTATTTGATTTGGGGATTGATGAGGTCCATAATTCCTTTTTATTTGCCTGCCTGTTGCTGTCGATCTGGGGTGGGAGGGATGTGTCTTTCAAATAAGGAGGCCAATGAGGGGGAGCAGGGAGCTGCCATTGGCATTATGCTGGGTAGAGGGAGATATGGGGAGAGCAGACAAGAGAATCATTGTAGGAGAGGGGGAGGGAACAGGATCCTAGTCACCCCCAAATTGTCTCCCAATTCAGACAGCCTGGATAGCCATGGCAATAGTTCCCCTGGGTTAAAAATGCTGCTGCTGAATGTCAGGTCAGTAAAAGGGAAAACATCAGATCCTGGATGAGCATGCTGACCTGACCTGTATTACAGAGACCTGGCTGGATGAAGCTGGGGTAAGTTAAGCTCTCCCAGCTTTGCCCACCTGGATTCTCTGTGCTGCAGCAGCAGGCCAGACCTGGGGGGGGGGGGGACCGGGGAGATGGAGTTGCAGTAGTCTATTGTGATTCCATTCCCCTCACCAGGTGCCTTGTCCCACAGTTTTCTGGATTCGAGTGTGTATACTTAAAGGTGGGCGCCCGGAACAGAATAGGGATTCTGTGTACCATCCACTGCGCTGCTCAACAGCCTCCCTTCCTGAGCTGACTGAGTTGGTATCGCAGGTGATGTTGGAGTCCTCTAGGCTGATAATACTGGGGGACTTCAACGTCCACGCTGAGACCAACCTATTAGGAGCGGCTCAGGACTTCATGTCTTCCATGACAACTATGGGTCTATCCCAAATGATTTCTGGCCCCACACATATAACAGGGCACACTCTAGACCTTGTATTTTATGCTGGGCAGGATGATGGTGATCTAGGTGTGGAGGAGCTCTCTGTAGTTCCGTTGTCATGGACAGATCACTACTTGGTGAGGTTTAGACTTACTGGAACTCTTAATCTCTGCAGGGGTGGAGGACCTATTAGGATGGTCCGCCCCAGGAGACTGATGGATCCAAGTGGATCTACCTTTTCTTTCAAGTCCTAGTGCCAATTCAAACTCCAGCAACATGGCATATTCTAGCTTAGTTTCTTGGATTAGCTTTTTATAACACTTTTGCAATGCTACTGTTTGCCATGTCTCCTTAAAAAGTGTATTATCAAAGAATATTAGTTACAAGTTGAATAATGCTATCTAGCTTTTTGTGGGACCAACTGGAAATGTTCCAAGAGATGCATCTTCAATAGGTTCCCTAAACTTCTATTGTATCAGAAAGGCCCATCCTGAGGCAATTGGCACCTCAAAGGATCTTGAATAATTTCATCACCTATGGGATTGCAACGCCTTGCACCATTTGCACGCAGGGCCGGTCCCCAAGTCAAAATGTTATCTTAGCATGTTCTAAATCCTGAGGTTCAAATATTGTATCAGCCATCCCTGACACTTTGTTAGCTCAAAAACTGTTAACTTAGGCCATGCGTTTTCCTGCCCATTATATGTGTATATCCTTACTGACTATTATGACTCTGAACGTGCCACACGGTTACTATACCTTTTATTCAGTCTATGCTGCAAAGCCGGGTTTGGAAATATTCAGCTCTTTTGAGGTTTTCAACTGCAAATTCCATGATCCATTGCCACTGGCCATGCTGGGTGGGGCTGATGGGAGCTGTAAGCTAAAACAACTGGCTGACCAAAGGTCTCCCACCTCTTTCTAAAGAGTTCTTTGGCTTACCTGGCATACCCTGATCAGGGTCTGAACCAGCAGTGTGTCCTCTGGGATTCCCAGTCTCACAACAGCAATGAAACTATACACCAGATGTTCACGCTGCAGGAACTTAGCTTCCTGCATTAAGGTCTGGCACAGCTGGCTAAAGTTAGGGTGCTCAAACATCAGATTTTTCTCATAAATCCTCTGTTTGTCAGAAAATCCTTTGATGAGCATCCACATTCTGCGGAAACAGGTACTGACATACTTTTGAGAGAATGAATACTTTGAAACAAGGTCAAGGACATCAGAGGGTGAATTACACATCTCAAGGTCAGCAAAGAACTGCTGGGATGTATTTTCTTTCTCTATTCCTTCAATCTCACTGCTTCCTTGTTGTGGCCCGACCAAAAAATCAGGAGGTTGGGCATCTATCATTGGTTCAGGTCTCTGCACAAGCTCTTCTTGCAGATAATTAGCAGTTTTCTCATCATTTGAATTGACACTCTCTCTATTGATAGCTTGAACATCTTCCGAAGAATACCGAAGAGATGACTGTTGCCAGGATGGGTTTGCAAACAACTGAAACTGCTCCAAGCAAATACTCCGTGGAGGTTTCTTATGTCCATTAATTCCAGACACAAATGTTCTTGAAGCAGCTCTAAAGACAGGACTCCCTGAATAAAGGCATGCCTGCATCCGTCTCAGAGTCCAAATAAAACAATCCAATTTCTTATTCATTTTGCTGTATTCAAAGGGAACATTAAAAAAAAAAAAATCCTTGGAGCACAAATGAACCAGCCAGAACAGGGTCCTATAAGATACCTGTTAAATGATTCAAAATTTACATTTTATACCCATTATAAACTTGTACCTTTACGATCAAATGTACAAACACAGAACAACTAAAACGCTTCATTCTAAGAGACTTTGTGTGCCACAATTAATCATTAACAGGGAAAATCTCGTTCCCAACCTAGAGGAGTATCTAAACTGCAACTGTGATATAAGAGTGGGAGAAAAGAAAACTGGTGATAAGAGAGTGAACACCTAACAGTGGGGCATCTTGGAAGGGGCCTGTTCTGCAAACCTCAATAACCAGGCAGGTCCACACTCACTTCACCCACACACACCCCCGTCTAAATACTCTTCCAACCCAATTCCACTGTGAGACCCGCTGAAAAAGACACCGTAACAGTAAATACGGGCTTTCCCACTTCATAGCTATGGCCTCCTCCTTCGCTGAAACTCGCTTGCTATTTGATTTTGTCGACAAGTTAATAAATAAATGACAGACTATCCTCCTCGCCCCTCATAACAGAGCTTGTAAAGTTCTTCATGAGAGGATGAGGTCACAGGAGGAGATGCTAACGGGCGGCTTTCATGCCCCCAGAAGGGGGGATGGAGGGAGAAAAGGCCTCACAGCCTAGGCGCTCGCTCATTCCCACGTGCGCGAAAAGGCCACCACAGGAAGGTCTCTAAGATCCCTCCGCGACCCACCGACCCACGCGCCACGAGCCCCTCCCCCGCAAGCACGCCCGCCCGCCCCCAAGACTTCCAAGCCCGCGCCTTCCCCGGCCCCCTCACCCGGTTCAATCGCTTTGACCGATCCTCTGGATAGGACGCTCACTCGGAAGCCGCCATAGCAGAAGGGGGACGTCCCGGAGGAGGGCGGGAAGCGCCTCGATCGGAGCTACGGGTGCCCTCAGCAGGCAAAAATGCTCCAGCCGTTCTCGAGCGCGCCAGGTTGCCTGGCAACGGCCCCGGGGTTGCTCTTCCGAGAAAGGAGGCGAAGCAAGCCGGCGCTTCTTCCATGGCCAAGTTCGTCCTCGCAGGTGAGGCAGGAAATGCGAGGACTGCTTCACAGACCTTGCAGGAGTGCGCTGGGCTTAGCAGGGCTGTTCTGGCTCCGGCAGTCTGTTCTCAAAACGTCGTCCGTCCCCCTCCCGAAAGTACACACCTCTGAGCAAGTGCAAAGCGGTGTTCCTTCGGCCTTCGAATAATAGTTAGGGCCACAAACACCATCATGTGCCAGCGAGTTCCACAGGGCAACCAAGGTATCTTCTGCAATGAAAACCGTTTGCTGTAAGTGGCTCGTGGGTTTGATTCCCCTGTTCTGCCATGGAAACTCACTAGGCTAGGGGGTAGAACTGGTAAAATCACTCTTTAAATATATCACTTACCTTAAAAGCTCTGTTAGGGTCACTATCATGCTTCCCAACAGTTGGAATTTAGTTGCATATATGTTCTCCAATGACTACAGATGGAAATAATTCGTTTAGCCTCCCTGCAACCCAGCTTACTGTCCTTAGCATAGCCCCCCAACCCTCCTGTGTCAGGCTGTTGGGGTACTTTCCACACATCTGCCTATCTTTTAGTGATTTAAATCAATGATCTGAATGAATGACCATCAGTATGGGTGCTTTTAGTGGAGGGTTCCTGGCACTACAAATTAGAAGACATTGTGAAATTGTTCTGTCTTTTTCTCAAAGTGTGCGCGCGCGTATTGACAGAAAAAACTGGAAGAAGATGAGATCTGTTGTGAGTGGGGGGGGGGGAATGACTGCACCCCCCTCCCCATGAATGAAGTAGACTTGTAACAAAATAAAAGCCTCCACCCGGAAGCACTGTGTATTTTATGGGAGGAAGTTGTTTATATTAATTTAATAAAATATTCCAAGGTTATAGAAAAAGATAGAATTTGCTTCAGATACAGTTACCTGAAAAACCTGAACACAAGGCTTCTATTATGAAAGACACCACTGGTTGTCCTGTGAAATTCAATGGTACATGTTCATGTCTTTGCCATAACTACATTTGAAAACAAAATGAAAGGAAAACTGCCAGATACTGTATCCTCTGTCTTGATTATCCTCTTTCTTTGTACTAAACATTTATTTTATTTTTAATGTCAGATAAATTCCTCTGGCATCATAAGCTTGAGAATGTGTACCATTCTTGTTAATTTCCAGGTAGGGCAGATTGCCCCTATTATGCAAAGGCAGAACTCCTAGCAGACTCTCTTGAGAAAAATCTGCCTAACTTCCGAATACACAAGATTACTCAACACCCTGACAACTGGGAGGTAAGAAGCCTCATAGACTGAACAGGAGGGAAACCTCACTCCCCTCCTGCAATCTCAAGCCACCTATGCTGGAAGTAGAAGACTGCAGTCTGGTTTACTAGTGCATGAAATCCCGAAGTGTGCAAGTCTTTGGACACATATTTTCAGGTGACACGTAAGGCACCCTTGTGGGAAAAGCTGTTGTACTGTGGATGGCTCTTAGGATCCTGGCCATTAAATATGATCATGTTTATCCTCATTTTATCTCAGAGATCAGATACTTTGTTTTTGTTATATGCCATCAAGTTGCTTCTGTTTTAGGATAACCTGAGCTGAAGTCCTCCAAAAGGTCCTGTCATTAACAGCCCTGTTCTGATCTTGTAAACTAAAGCCATGGTATCCTTTACTGTGTAACTCCATCTAATGTTAAATCTTCCTTTTTTCCTATTGCCTTCAAATTTTCCTAGGATTATTGCCCCTTTTCAGTTGTCTTGTATTCCTTTCCCCCACCTCCCCACTTTTTTAAATCTACAAAAGAAAAAAAAAACAATGAACAAGAATATGCAACAAGGCTGCAAAATGTCTCCTCCTTACGTGTGAAAGAAACATCAGTAAAGCTAATCTTTCAAAGGTTTGCATGAGTTTCGAGAGAGGAGTATTGATTAAGGAAAGAGAGAACGTGACAACAATTTTGATACATTAATGTAAGAACTCCTATACATCTTTGTGGCAATTTGATTTACAACATTTTAACAATCCACTTGCTTGTTCAGTTGCAATCATGATGTATCTGAAATGTAGTGGCAGAATTCTCACACATATCAGAAGAAACTGAAAACATTCATGTGAAAGATTCATCCTTATAAGAATTCTTCTACCTCTCTTTCTATCTTCGGTATTCAAAGATAGACATCCACATGTGAAATAATAAGCCTCTTCTTGAAGATGAAAGGAGGAGTTATTTGGATGCATCACCTTGGGAAACTGAAGCATTCATGTTTCAAGGTTGTATAGAAGCCTTCTCCCCTATATTTATCACACAGTAATATTCCATTCTTAATTTGGGGGTGTTGGCTTTTAGACATGGCTGCAGGAGATCTGTGAGAAGAATGGATGGGAACACAAGTGTTCTCCCATTATTTGGAGGGAGCTCTTAGACCGTGGAGGAAAGGGCCTTCTTCTGGGAGGATTCAATGAGTTCATGGAACATATTCAGGTAAAAAGTTTCCATCTGAATTTTCAGTATATTTCTTCTCTTTTTCTTGTGAGGAAAAGGGTGTATCTATATTTAGGCAGTATCTAGCATTTGTTCATGTTATTACCGTGTTTCCCTGAAAATAAGACAGGGTCTTATATTAATTTTTGCTCCAAAAATGCATTAGGACTTATTTTCAGGGGATGTTTTCTTTTTTTTCATGTACAACAATCTACATTTAATCAAATACAGTAATGTCATCTTCTGGTTGCTGCACAATGCTGCACAATGGTGGATGGCGGGGTTTCACTTAACTGGGACTTATTTTGGGGGTAGGGCTTATATTACCAGCATCCTGAAAAATCATACTAGGGCTTATTTTCAGGTTAGGTCTTATTTTCAGGGAAACGGGGTATTATTGTTTCAATTCATATATTGCCTCATGCTAGAGCACTCACTGCGTGGCTTACAACATAATTATGCGAATAACATATTTGCCCTCCAACGAGCTGGGTACTTATTTTACCAACCTTGGAAATATGGAAAGCTGAGCCAACCTTGAATCGGCTACCTGAACCTGTTGGGATTGAACTCAGGTAGCGAACAGAGACTTGACTGCAGCACTGCGGTTTAACCACTGCACCATGGGGCTCTTGTTCACTCTTGTCTCAACAATATGCTATAGCATGAGCATGTTTGTTAAGAAATTAGTCAGTTGGGACTTATACTGTTGAATTAGAATCATACTGGAAGATTATGAGGGACTTAGAACACAGAGCATCATGGTGCCATAAAGGATAAAGAAAATATTTTTTTATTGAAGCCACTGGGAAAATACAATGAGCTGTAAATTGAACTGGAAGAATATTAGCCTAATATGAAGATCAGAAAATTATTCCCAAATTGTATGAACCACATAATTATGGAGAGTGAATGACTTCAATCTAAATATTTTTGCCACTGCAAAGAACTGGCCTAGATCAGTGGTTCCCAGCCATTTTCACTTGTGTACCTCTTGGCATTCCATTTCCATAAATTGTACCCTTCAGATTAACGAGTACTTGTAATGAATATGGTTGTTGTTATTTCAAATGTATATGTTGTAACTGTAAATAGCCCAGTAATGGGATTAAAAAGCAATGGAATAATAAGATGAACAGACAGTGCATATATATTTACATTCAGTTGTGCCAGTTTTCAACCACTGATCCATCCCCAATAATACACAAATTGGAAAATTAATTTGAAACTTAAAATGATGGCAAAGAGAAGGGAAGACATAGAAGAACTTACTCATGGAACGCTGCTCACAAGTCTTACTGAGGTGCCTGCTTACATATACATTGGTACCAGCACAAGAGCACTTGAATGTTTGTGAAGCAGAGGAGAGTGAAAGCTGAGCATGTGAGGGGCATGCCTCTGAGCATGCATGCTGTAGTGGCATGTTCATAACACATTGTTTGGGGGAGGTACTCTCCACCATCCACCAAAATGACAAAGCAAGGGAACGGGGCTTTTTCTCGATGTTAAATAACAAAGAAAACCCACTCCACCTCTTGTTGTTCAATTAATTTCACAACTTTTGACTTGTATCTTGACTTACATTGTTGATATATGTGCCTTTTTTCAGCATTATTCTCTCCCCCCGCACATAACTGTAAATGTTCTGATTCATACCCCTGAGGATACACGTACCCCAGGGTGGGAACCACTGGCCTAGATGATGATGCTTGATTGTTCATTTATAACATACTCAGAACTGCCAACTGTGTAGGTCATGTGTAAATGCTGTTTCCATTATATCCCTTATTCTTCCTTTCCCCCCCTTTTTTTTTTAAGAAATAGGCTTTGTTTTCCAGATTTTGGAGTATGCAATGGTTTGTAGTGCATGACCCATATTTGCAAGTGTGTGGATTATTCTTTCTAATCTTCAGCAGTACTATGACGTCACATCAATCATGAAAACAGCAGAGATGCTCCTAGTAGCTAAGGAGAACCTGCAGACACACATAGAAATTGAGACAGAAGAGGAAGAACGGAAATGTCTTATTAACCCCCTGCACATTTGGATCAATAGGTGGGAAGATTAAAAAACTGTATAGAGGTCTCAGAAAACTTCAGTCTAATTCAGTGTTTCCCAAAATTTCCAGCAGTCTCATTTTGATTTTGAAAAACTGTCACATCAGTTCATTTTAACAACGACAATTGATTGCTAATTAATAATTAAAAAATGTAAACTTGTTTTACAGGGAAAATAACCACAAACAGTTTTTCTTGAGAAATCTTAAATTCAAGTAGTTACATCTAACACAGAAATTTGTTTAAACTGATAAAAATATTTTCCCTGTATCAAAATCTCACAGTGTTGTGCCCCCTTGGAATTTCTTTGTGCCCCCAAGGTGATGTGTCCCCCTCCCCCAGTTTGGGAACCAATGGTCAAATCCATTTCTTATTTTATAATATAACTATCATAGAAACTAGAAAACATGCTTAATCTGGGATATGTGCCTGAACAAATGCACTCACTGCTTGCAGTGCAAAGGTTCCCAGTAATTGCATGTGGACAATGTGATATTTGGCATCATGACACATTTGGAAGAATCTGGGCAGAATTTATGGAGTCAAGTGATAAAATCTTAGTCTACCCCTTTCTAGGAGAAATTGTAGCTATACTTGTTAGTCCTCCACTGATATTCCCCTGACCATCTTCCCCATTCGGTGCTGCATTTGCTTACTTTCCCTAGCTATGACATCGTCTTACTTCTGTTTTCTCTTCTCATTCTTCATATCTACTGTTTTGGTTTGTTTCCAGTGTTAATTTTGATTTCCTGAATGGGTTAGTTGAATTGAGTAGGCTCCAGTCTGAAGGTCTAGCTAGCATTAGCAAGTCATAATACCCGGAGGCAGATAGGCAGATCAACTATGCATAAGTTCAGCAGCATTTTTTCAGTGTAGAAAATGTTACCTTATCACTTTTTTTTCCAACCAGTGCATCTGATCATGTCTGCTATCACTTGATCCCTTTGTTAACCAATGGAGAAATATTTGGTATGGATACTGAGATCAGCCTCCACTTGTTTGACAGAAGCAGCTGCAAAGACGTTCTTGAGGGCATAGTCATGGAGACACAGGACTTAGCCTCCCCAGTCCTTCGTAGTGTCTCCTTGCACAGTGAACTGGACGGGGCTTTTCTTGATGGTGATGTTATAATTTTACTTGATGACGTCCTTCAGGAGACAATCCCAACGCTTGAAGACTGCATCCGACAAGTGGCCAGGCAATGTGAAATCTACGGTCCTTTGATAGAAAAAAATGCCAAAAGCAGTGTCCGAATCGTAGTTATGGGGAAGACATTTGCCAACCTTAAGGCATTAATGCTGATGACACATGCTCCATCCCTTAACCCTCAAAATATTGTTACTCTTTCCACTCTCTTGGAAAGTGAAGCAAAAGCTATGTTAGCAAGAAAATTACAAATGCATCCAGCAGGTGAGTAAGAAGTGGTTATGGATCAACCACAATTTAATAATTTAGCACTTATTTTAATTATTCTCAGGACAAAATATGTTTAAAAATACACTTTATAAAAGCAACAAATGAAAATCTGATGGAACCATATATTTTATATTGGCATAAAACCCCATGAAATTCCTCAAAATTAAAAACATTCTGCGCTATACAACCTAATTCCAATAGTGAAAGTTATTTCTGGAAGAAAATAACTTTTAGGGAAAACCATCTGTACAACAGACACTTTGTCTAAGAATGCCTCTCTGTATGTGCTTATAGCGAACCAGTGTGGTAGGAGACCACATATTAGTCCCAACTGGTCTCTGCTAGAGCAGCTGTTGATCTGAGTCACATAGTGACAAATCAGCAGATCAGCTGGGTGCTAGTAATGCTGTTGATAAATAGAATCCATGGAATTTCTGGAAGAGCATTAGTTTTCCCATATATGATTGACCTCAGTGAGTGTTGACTAAGCACTTTAGATACAGATGTGAGCTATGACACTTACGGGGTTAAGCAAAGATTACCATTCAGGCTCACGAGCTCGTTTATGAATCGAAGAGAGGTAATAAGGAAGACCTGATTAATATTGTTCAAATCGCACTGTACCAAAGGTCAACAGGAACTGGTGTCAACCAATGATGTCATAGAAAAAGGTGATTAGTTGTGACATTTTAGGTGTTTTGGGCCTACAGTACCCACTAAGTAGCCTTAGCTAGAATAACCATTATGGCAACTGCAGTCCAAAAATGCATGGGAGGGCATGGTTGGCTACTCTCTCATGGATCTCAAAGGCTTCTACCCAGACATAACAAAGCATAACACATTCTGCCCAGACATAACAAAGAATAGCACATTATTGTAAGCATGTGGTGGCAAAGATGTGTCCCTTCTGTAGGCTATGCCAACTCTCAGCAAAGCTGTCATTTTCTACCATGAAGCTATTAGAATAGAATGCTGAGCAAGTACTGCTTCAAGAGGAAGGAATATAAGGTGGGTAGATAGGTCTTACATGAGTGACTATATCAATGGCAGCTAAAGATCATGATGACTATATAGAGCCTATATGTTCATTGGCAATATCCTAACAAAGGGTATCAAGGGAGAGATGTTGCCCTCAGGGCCTTCTTATGGTCTTTTGAGAAGCATCTGGATAGTCCCTGTGAGAAACAGGATGCTGGAGTAAATCAGGGTAGGGAAACTGGCCCTCCACCTAATCTTGATGAGCAACTGTGTCCATCTTCCATCCTTATTGGCTAGACAGATGGGTCTGATGGGAACTGGAGTCCAACAACATCTGAAGGGTTGCAGTTTCCCCAGATAAATATTAGTTTTATCCAGAAGAGTTGCTCTTACATTCTCACTGGCTTGTTCCCTAACCTTCCTCTTCTTCTCTTTAACAGGAATAAAAAATCTTATAGTATGGGGTAATGTCAGTGGGAGCAGCTTCATTGATCTGAGTAAAGCAGAACTCTATAGATACGACAGTGCCATCTGGGGCCCGCCAAGCTTCTTCCGTCCTTTGCTGGATGTGCTGTTTGATCGGTACTTTTGATTATGATAACAACAACAATGTTGTAATTTGCTTGTTTTACAGCTTCTGAATACCCAGGGAGTGCTGCACTCACTGAAATAGAAAGAGTTTGTAATATGCTTGATCTTTGTATTTTACTATCTTAAGATTTGCTTTAATTATGCTTTCTGGCCTGTGTTGGTATTTGAAAAATCTCAGACAAACAAGAATTTCTAACCGAGTGGCTTGAAAAATGATATGATATGCAATTGTATTAAGAAGTAGGCAAGCTCTGAGGACAAATTCCAGAATTGAATAGAGTGTTTTAGGAATGGATTTAGTATAACAAGATTTCTCTCTACCTCACTTTAAAATTGCATCAGGTGTACCAACACTTTAGTTTGCAAAATTCACCCCCCCCCGTTTATCCCATGCCCCCTGTCCCCCATCCCTTCACCTAACCCATAAAATAAAATAAATAAAAGAAGTGCACCAACACTTTAGTTTGCAAAATTCACTATCAAAATGAATAGCAGAAGCTATTCACTTAAGTCATGTGTATAACCTTTACTTTAAGTGAAAGGGATTAAGATAAGTGATTTAATCCCTTCACTTAAAAGGATTAAGTAACTTGTCTGACCTTTATTTCATTTCACCAACAGGAAGTGTTCCATTAAAAATTAAAGTTTTCCTTCATGTATCATTAGATTCCATGTGGAATATTGCTTAAGGAAACATTGAAGCCTGGTATTTTGCCTTACAGTTATTAAGATCAAAGCTTTGTAAATGGGTTACAAGTAAAGGCAACATAATTCAGCTGCTTATGACAATGGCCAAAAGCAGAAAGAGGTACAGTGTGGCTTTGAAACATATTTTACCTAATATTTTAAAAAACTGTTGTTTTCTAGATATTTCCTGAAAGACTCATGCATTTGGAAGTTGGTTTTTTGTTTTGTTTTTAGGTACCCTTGACCTTGATTAGAGACTCACATTTTACATTCAAATCTGCAGCTGAAACTAAACATTAAAGGGAATAAATATTCCCAACAGTTAACCTGCTTTCCTTCCCCAAACAGGATTTCTCAGGTATACACACATGAGCAATCAGATTTGCAATTTCAACCTATGCTTACTTTCTAATGGCCACTTACAAAATAAGTCATGCTAAAAGCAGGATATGCAGCTAAGGAAAAGCATGTGCTCAACGTTTGAACAGACATCTCTCCTTAACACATGTCAAATTTATCATCTAGTTTCACCGTGAGTTGGAAGACAAGGAGATGCCCTTTTCAAGACATTCTCCTCCCCAGCATTTTCCAGTGATCTATAATCTTCCCCATCAGCACCAAAGCACTTCTGGAGTTTAACTGACTACAGGAAATGTGGGAGGATGGTAGACAATATAGCTAGGAGGGGAATGGGTGGGAGAAAATGACTCATCTCACAGTTCAGCAGCAGATTAAAGGTAAAGGACTCTTGCATTTGCACCCTAGTTCGTAGTGCCTGGAGATGGAGAGGCGCAAAGTGTTTGGGGATCTTCATCATTGTCTGGACATCCCACATCATTTCACATTTTCTGAAGAAATTGTGGCAACATGTAAGGCTAGGGATTTGAAACAAAATTTCTTGAAGAGAGCCTTTATTTTTAAAAAAAGGGAGGATTGCTTAGTGTTTCTGTCTAAAAAGGAGTTTTTTTGTTGTAGCTTTATGTATTTGTATTTAGGAAAAACTGTCCTTTCTCACTGACAGTGTGTGGATGCATACGGAATTTCTGATAGCACTGAGTTCTCTGAGTTCTTGGGGAACTCATTGCTTAGGCTTGGCTCCTGCACACACCATCGCTACTCTGCTGAGGTCCTGGTACCAGGACTCCCCACCAGGAGAGATGATCTCTCTAGGAGTAATCGGTGAAGGTAAATATTGTCTTTTAGTCAAATGATCCTCAAGTGCTTCTCTGTCACACTGCTCTATTTATATTAGAAACCATAGAAAAGATGTATCTAAATGAAAATATTAGGACTAGAGATGGGGGCATTCCTATACGAATACGAATATTCCCCCCCCCCCACCGGTGCAGGTAACGAGGGTCCAGCCCTCTGGGGCCAGACCAACCACTCACAATTCCGCTGCTGCCGTGGGCTCCGCGCTCCCTTCCTATCGCTTCGTTGCTCGCGATAGATTAGCCAGTCCTGGCAGAAGGCGGGATGACGAGCCTCTCTGCCAGGTCGAAGAGTGGCTAATCCATTGTGAGCAATGGAGTGATAGGAAGGGATCGTGGAGCCTGCAGCAGCAGCAGCGGAGAGGTGAGTGGTCAGTCTGGCCCCAGAGGGCCGGACCCTCATTATCTGCACCTGTGGGGGGATATTTGTATACGAATACCCCCATCTCTAATTAGGACACAATATAGGCTTGGCCACTTTGTGAACTGATGGATCATGAAGGTAGACTTTGTGAGATCTTGTATGATTTAAGACTGATGGAACTCATGGATCTTGCTGTGTTAGTAATCTGTGTGTTGGATCCAGACACTGGGCTTGATTAGATGGCCAAATTGGAGTGGGCAGGATCAGGCTAAAGAGAGTTACTTAATTTCAGTTAAGGTCGGGCATGGCTGTAGTACAATCCTTGTATCTGCATGCAAGAATCAGGTGGTCTTGGGTCAGGAAACCACACCGCACCTGAAGTGACCTTGTTTAGCACAAGCAAGATCTTCTTTCACTTTAAAGGGGAAATTGTTTCCCTTTTAAAGGGAAAGATCTCTCAAGATGGTTAAGGCTGTCTCTTTTGAGAAGCTGCTTTATTGGCAACTTCTGCTCAGCTCTCCTTTGGAGGGCAAGTCAGGGGAGACATTTTGCATTTCTTTTAAATTGTTGCTAATTTATCAGCAATGCTTTGAAGGGCTTTTTTTAAAGGTCCTGTCAAAGTATTGCTGATTCACTGTGTCATGGTACCAAAAAAAAGAAAAACCCAGTGCACTGAAAGTCTAATAATATAAACAAAACCTGTGTTTTCTTACTAAACACAAACACCCACTAACAGTTTACTTATATGCTTTTATAGATACATGTTATAAAATATCAGTCATATATACAAAATAAATATTTGTGATATCCAAACCACCTTAATTGAAATGCTAATCACGTTAATTAAAAAATATATAGCCACAGAGATGCCTAAAAGATTATCTCAAGGCTACACGCATTTATAGTATTTACAGTTCTTTTAGTAATAAATAACCATCCGCTGGGAAGCCTGAACAATAATTCATACAAAGAGCTAAATTAATTCATTTAAGTGCTTAATTTGTATAGTCCATGTCTTGTTATGCTCGACATTTCCTTGAGAGTTTTTCAAAATTCTCACTGCTTCTCTTCAGAATCTAGTTTGCTTTGATAACACACTGTCCTTGTTTCTTGGTAATAAACTGTCCATTGCTGCTGACCAAGACATTTGCATATGAACTTGGTTTCTGTTTTCTTTATCAACGCGCAAGGAATAAACTTCAGTCTAGATAGACTTCCCAGGGAGAGAAAACTCTTCTGGTTGTATCAATCCTTGCTCGTGGTTACTGAAATTGCTACAGTTCAATCTCATCTCCCTTCCTCAACAAGCCAAACAGTATTTGTTCTCCACCTTTCAGACCTCCATTTAGCTTCTAAATTATTGGTGGGGGGGGGGGTATACTTTTACTGCCACTGTTAATGCTGAGAGTATTATCAAATTACTGAGGGCTGGATGTGACAAAATGGATGGACATGATCCAAGTTCTTGTCATTCCAGTTTTAATGATAAATGGTAAAAGTGTGAGACCATGTGTGTTATCTGTGATTGAAGGAACATTTTGCAGATTACCATTTCTGTTCCTTAGGCCAGTTTGGGCTTCCTGAAGGAATTGTCTATTCCATGCCTGTAAAGTTCAAAAATGGCAACTGGATTGTCTGTACAGAACTAGAGATTAGTGAGAAAAATCAAGAGTATCTTCAGATTCTAGCCTGGGACCTAATTCGGGTAATATGCTGCATTCATTCCAGTAGTATGTGAAACATGTGGGGAATCTCTTTCAACTAAAGGCCGAATTGGCTTTGAACAAACATTTAGGGTCACATGGCAATAGCAGGCAGGAGCACAATAACATAATTAATAGCTATATTCCAAACTTCTTTATACCATTCATTTAATTGAAAATCATGCTTTACTTTTGAATTCCTTGCTACCATTAATCTTGCTGCTGTTAAAGAATTTGAACTTAATTCTTTCACTGTCCAGCTTCATTGCACCTTATCAAATATTGATAAAAAGAGCTATTTTAGGGCAAACCTCTATATTTATCTAAATCCTTTTGTTTGCTTCCTTAAAAACTAACCACCAAAATTTCATTATATTCTCACATTCCCACCACATATGAAAATAAGTACTTATTTTCTGACATCCTCTCCAACATAAATTAGAGTAATTAGCATCTATTTGATTTAATCTCACCGGAGTTAAATACCATCTCCAAACTAATTTATAATTTTTTCCTTTATCCTTACTGACATAGATTTTAATGTTCTTTTATCCCATATAGTCTTCCAGACCTGAGTACCTTTTTACTCTCCCAAATAATGTTCCCATAATGTTTTAAGAGAATATTGTTAGTTCTCTGCTTCTGTTGATATCTTGTAAATTCTGCTTATTATCCCTTTCATTATCTTATTTTCATCTACCTTTTCCTTTTGTAATACCTTCTCTTCAAATCTCATAAAATCCTACATTTACCATTCCTTTTTACCCAGCCTTTAGTCCACTGCTCTAATTGAATAACATTAAACCAAGATATTCTTTCCATTCCTGAGATCTATTATTTTTCTTTATTCCCCATCTTTTCTAACTAATCTTTATCACAATAACTTTTTTTTCTTAATAGAGTCTGTATATTTCTCCAGTTCTACCACTGGATGTAGTGGAGAAGTTGATGGAACAATTTTTTTTATATCTGTTCCAAATTAACAACATATTTTTAAGAAAAGAGTTTTCAATTATTATTTTTACAATACTTTTATTTTGTTTAAAGAAAATATTCTTGGGAGTCCCACCAATTTCCTGAGATTCCAAACTTAACCATATTAAATTATTAAACTGAGACATATTTTCTTGAGCACTTTACTTCCAAACCATCAGGTTTGGATGTAAGCTATAAACATTATGCAAAGGAAGCAGACTAATATATTCAGGCAAAGGCTGTAATGAGTTATGTTAATTGAAGTTATTTTATTGGAATGCAATTTCTATATATATAATGTGTTATCACCTGTAATTGTTCTGTGGTAAATATTTTTCCCCATGCAGGAAAAGCAAGTTGCATTAGGTGAAGTGAAAGAAATGTACCCACAGAGACGAGGTAAAAATAAGCAGAATAACAAGAGTACTTTTTGTAACAACTAATACAAGGAGAATCTGAGGCTCACATTTCAAAGCTTATATTCCTAGGGGCTAGATTTCAAAACTGAACAAAAGCTGTAAATATATAATCTTTGGGGTTCAGCTTCAGCTGAATGAACTGTAACCATCTTATGTAGTGCTAGACTCTTGGAATCCTTGGTTACTTGAGGATTAATAATACAATGTGAATTTCATTTGTAATTCTGTCAGCGAAAATGCATAAAAAGGACAACAATGTGGCACAAAACCATTTGTTATCAAGATACGGATCTTTGGCTACAGACACACTGGCCATAAGAACTGTACTTTAGCATTGTTTCAATCAATGTAAAAGTTGCTGTGCAGATGACAGACGTGTAAAATCAATTTATTTGGCTATGAAAGTTGAGTTTTTGTCACCCGGCTGGTAAAGGCTTTTTAAAATAACTTGATCCCTAAATTGCTTCAGTCCCATTTGTTTTGTGTATGTAAATGCTCCTGTCAGTTTCATAAGTGCTTTAAGAGGTAGTAAGGAGTCTGTAGCTGCAATCCTGGGCATAAGAGGGAAGCCAGACCCTACAAGTATGGTCAAGTGGGGGAAGGATCGGAAAGCTGTTCCTCATATGAAGATGGGAAATCCGTCCCCCAGCAATCAGGGCTCAATACCATAAAGTGTTCAGGTTTATATCTATCTAGTCTAAACGCTAAGAACTCTCACTTGAGCATCTAAAGGTACAGGGATCCTCTCCCTCGGCAAAGTTGCACTTGATATCCACCGAAGCATCAGTCAGGAAGCCATGAGGTAGATGCCATTAAATGGCCTTATTTCTTCCTGTTCGGCATGCTAAAATTGTATCTGTTGCCTTGTACTGGCTGCCTTAAAAAAAAAAATTCCCAAGGGAGATGTCAATAATTCAACAGGACAGAGAAATTTAACAGCCAGAGGAAAGCACTCCTTCCTCCTTGGAAAATTAAAAAGCTCCCAATATTGTGAATTTCGCCATTCAGTTTCACTTTGGGAAGGAGGAGGAAGAGTCTTGCCATTTTCTCTCTCTGCTGGCTTGTACATTTCCATGATTGTATCAGATTATCAATACCGTATCCCCCTTGGAATTTTTTTTAAAAAAATAAGGCAGCCAGCACGAGGTAGGTGGGTACAGGACAAAGCCTAACCCCCTAAGTGTAGTTTCTCAACAAATGTGAATGTGAGTAGCAGTTTATATACCACACAACTTTACATTGATGTAAACAGAGTTGGAAATGACTCGGATCAAATTGCCAGTGTGACTGCAACCAGAACTTCACAACCAAAAAGACCCAGTGAAGCTCATGTCATGAGTCATGACTGAAAGAGACTACGACGTTTTTCTCAAACAACCATGCCAACCCACCTCTAAGTCATATAGCAAACTGCTTTTGGAAGTGAGGGGAGTTCTGAAGGGGAAGAAGATGTCAAAAATTTCAGTGAACTAGCAGGAGATTCCTTGTATCCCACCCATTGATTCTCATTGTTTTATAGTTTCAAGGCACCAACATTTAGAATATTATCAGATGTATCAAGCACTAGGCATAGGACAGTGCAAGATAGGAAGAACTAAATGCAGTCCCATGTTGTACAGGCCTATTTTATAGTTCAAGACTTTAAAAAAGTCTCCTCAGAAGAAAGGCCCATTGAGTTCAGTGTGACATACCCCCAAGGCAGAAGGATACAGGATTGCAACCTTAAATTAAATCATAATTATGCAGTTTTACAATGTTAAAATACTTGACAACATCCCTTAATGGGCTGCAGTTTCCTTTTGGATTATTTTAAAAAAATATTTCTAATAGGCTTTTTTTAGACCTCAAAACCCAACTGTTATCATACTTCACTTCAGCCTAGTTCTCCATTTTTATTAAGAGTTTGTAGTTAAATGAAAGAATGTACTTTCTTTCAGAACTTCGGAAGATATATACTGATATTATGGAAGAAGAAATCCTTGAACTCCAAGATGGTAAGAAAATAAAAATGTTAAGTGTATAATACTTGTGGTGAAAACATTACCATACCATCTTCCTGACTTCTCCAGGGTAGAATAATATAAACAGCAGTGTGTACTGGTGTTAATATGTGCTAGCATAATGTGCTAGATGAGTATTCAAATGGACTTCCAATTCCTTTTAAAATATACAACTCAAGTGTTGGTAAATATTAAGGTAATTGAAGCAATTAAAATTTTTATAGCTCATCAGGGGTGAGCAAAGTATAACACTCCCCATTGGCTTATGACAGGAGTTGCAGCCCAGCAGCATCTGGAAAGCTGTACTTTGCCCACTCCTGAAATGAATGGAAGTATGGGTGAATTAGCTTCCCCCTCCTGCATAATGGACAAATATTGAACTTTATACAGAATATTGCCAGGGATGGGGACTCATGAGTCACAACTCACTGTTAAGCTCGACTTAAGTCACACCAGTGACTCAAGCTGGGTATTTTTTTTTAATGACTTGCACTCGACACACGGCTCAGAGCCATTTTTCCAAGTCATGTTTTGAGTCCCTATTAGGGATGGGCCTCCCTACCTGCCACCGCCGCTGCCGCCACCATCATCCTCAGAGGCAGCAGGCCTTGCTTCCCTTCCAGGAGCTGACTGCTGCCTCCTCCCACGAAATCATGAGGGATTTGGGATGGGTCAGAACTACTGCTCTCACTTAAAAAAAATCTGGAGTCTTCAGCCTTTTACTGACCCTCTGAAACCTGACATTGAGTTGTGATGTATGTTGCAGCCACAAGAAATATCAGGGCTGCTTTTTCACATACAAGTTGAATATCTGTTCTCATTAACATCTCCAGAATTGGCATCCTAAAATATAGTCTAGGTTGAATTTTAGTTACAGGTACCACACCTGTGCAGCAAGCAGATCACAGCACAAAATATCATTTTTTTTGTAAACTGCTGCAAGTAGTTTAGCAAGCACCCAATGTGGTATGTTGATAATTGATCCATACTGAATCCTGCACATGTCGTTGACATTCATACAGCAGACTTAGCATGTGTGTAACACATGTAGCTGGAAGTGTGTGCCGTGCTGAGAGACTGATAAAAGTAAATCAGTGATCAGGTGCTTTATCTCACCTTGTGGACCCATTTTGACATGGACAGTTTCATTCACTCCACTTTATGGCAACCACATGATGTTCTGGCAATTGCACACCAGTTTGACCCTTATCCATGCCTACCTGCACCTTTTTGGGTCCCTAGCAGGGATTACTTTTTTTTTTTAGCATGTGTTTTTGTTTTCAGCATTATTGATCACCAGAATCAAATCAAAGTGGATTCCCCCATGTCAGTAATATGCCACTGATCAATTAAAAAAGTCCAGCTTTTTCCTGGTCCCCCATGGAGGATGACACTGTTGTTCTCTTAAAAGACTGTTGGATGGGTTGTTGTTCTCTTAAAAGTCCAGTACTACGTCACTTGATGGCAGGCCAATTGACCAGCATTTCACTTACCAATAGAAAAACATTTTTTCCCAGCTTTCCCCTGGCCCACCCTGGGATGTGAATTAGACTCCCCCATAGAGTCCAATTCTGTTTCACTTGATGGGAAGGAGATTCACTTGCATGCCGCTCTCCTATAAGTTTTTTTTTTAATTGCAACCTTCTCCTTCCAATGGAGGGGAACACTGGAGAGGATGTTGGAGCTAAATAAGGTTGCTTTGAGGTGCAGTATGATTTCCTGTCTCAAAACCACCTGATACTTGTGTGGATGTAAAGATCACCTCAAATGGCATACTGTGCCTCAAAGCAACACTATTCAGCCCATTCCAGATTGGGGTGACTGGACTGTCTAGTCACACATGAAGTCCTGAAGTTAACTTCATGCAGTGCTGTTGGAGTGCCTGAGAGAATTTTAAGTGACAGACTGTGGGGCTCAGTAAAATCTCAGCTGATGTTAAGTAGATAAACTAGTTCTTGTGAAATGGACAGGTTTATAATATCAGATAAAGAATATGGCAAATTCTTCTTTGTGTCACTGCAGGAGTTGGTATCTTATGCTTCACAGACAAGGTCGGGAACTGCTATAGGCTGCCCTTAAAAATCTCTCACAGTTCTGCTGTACAGAGACAAGGAAACGAACAGACATAGATTGCTGTTTCCCTGCCAGGGCTGGCATTTTTTGCTGTTCATTTATGACCCCTTGAACTGTTGTATTGATAAGAACTCATTGGATTGCTCTTTTCTTTAATGTGGTCCTTTTCAGATATCAGACTTTCATCAAGTGGCCAAATCTTAGCATTAGAAAGTGAAGATCAGGCTGCTGCTGAAGGTAACTTTCACAGGATTTTGTGTGGAGGTTTTTTAGTCATATATTTTAGAAACCAAAATCAACCCAGGCACATTACAAACCAGCTTGGCAAAATGGGCAGACAGAATGAAACAACTCAGTCCTTTTTCTCTGCTCCAATTTATTCTCCTTAAGCTGCTTATTTTATTGCCAATGATTAACAGCTAGTGAGAAGAGCTCTCTATACAATAAAACAGTATCTCATGTTGTAACTATAGCTGAGTTTATGAACTGATCACATATAAAAGAATTACATTTTTAGTAAGATGAGTTATGAAAGTTTTGCTACATTCCTGTATCTCTGCAAGTCACTACTTGATTGGGATATTAACAAGTGATAAATATTCATGCATGGACTAACTCTGAGACAGAGAAATTATTTTGCCCATGTCAATTCAAGAAATGTAAAGCTAAATGTGAAGCTGGGGTGCTGGCAACAGAACTCCAGTCTTTTCCATGTTTCTGTTTAATGGCCGGCATTACATTTTTCAGCCTGATCCATTTATGTGTTGGCCATAATTTCACTTAGTATCATTGGTAGTGTTCCACAGGGCCTTCTCATGACCTTCATTGTATTGCAGGGTTTCAGATGACTCTTGTTTTCCTAATAACAGTCACATGCTTCTTGTAATGTATCATCAAGAGGAACTCCCCTACCCAAAAGTCAGAAGGACTCATGCATGCACACAAACTTTCATATCAAGCTTTCAGATTTGCTCTGGGATTTGAATTTAAGGCATATGCATCCAAAGCCCAACATTCTGTCATCTGGAGAACAAATATGTAGTTTTTCCTTCTCATTCGAAAATGTTCCAGAATTCCTGATTATGCAAATACACCCATGGGGATTTTTTCCAAGTTGTGGGAGTGGATGGGGACATGGTGGCAAAGCTACGTCTTAAGTGTGGGCATAATTCATGTGCATAGCACACATCACCTCAACACATGCATGCATTTTCCCTTGCATATGTGTCTCCTAAGTCAAAGAACCTCTCTTCAAGAACAGCATGGATTGGCCAAGTCTGATGGCTGGACTCTCAATAGGAGAGATGGTTTTAAACCTTTAGCTGGATGCCTGTCTGTATACATTAAAGTAACAAATATGTATAGATTTCTAGGGGAAAGCAGGTGTTTCCCCCCCCCCCATTCCAATTCTAGTCAGCATCAATGAAGAAGTGCCCAAATGAACAACCCATAAATATTTTTAAAGCCTCATATGAACAAAATAAGTCAGAATATGTTAAAAAAGAATGACTTCTGCATGATTATAGCAAGAAAAAATAACGGAGATAGCCTGTAGAGCTGAAAACATGTTAATGTTGCAGAGAGCTGACTGAAGCCACCATTTTGGATTTGTGAAATCAGATTTCAGAGAAATCCCAGTCTTAAATCCCAAAGACCAATCACCAAATAAAGAAACAGTCCTGGAAGAAAGAGAAACTCCAGTTGTAACACTCAGAGGCTTGTAGTAGTTGAGGATTTTCCTTTTCTAGTCACATGTTTTTTCTATTTCTGATTCTAGCCTCAGTGTACAATTATAATTTCTTTTTATCACAGAGACTGAAGAATCAAAGAGTCTAGAAGATGAAAATTTTGATGAACTCATTGATGAAAAATTTGAAGAACCTACAGATGGTAGGCCAGAAAAGCTAATTAAAACCTTTTTAAAGAAAACTAATACTTTGGTGTGTTAATGAATAGCATCTTCTCATATTTGCTTTGGCTTCTGACTTCCACTAACTCTGATAGGAAATCATTGGCAGTAAGGTGTTCCTTTAGTCATAGTACAATATAGTACCTGAATTGTTTGGACTTTTCAAATAAAACAGACTTTTCAGCTAGATTCTAGAAGTTCAGTCATTCCCTGACATATAGACTGAAATGCTAAGGGGACCGGCAGCAGCAATTTTCAGACAATAAAAGTCCCCACGTCCATCCCAAGGCTTCCCCAGGTCAAAAGGATCTCTCGGGATTGGGGCGGGGGGGGCGGGGAAACAGGGAACTATAAATTAAAGATTAATGTTTTTTGGATGATGTTACTAATCAGGATTTCAGCCAGTATGTATATTTTTGCAAGAAAATATAATATAAATTCTGTTTACCAAAAATCTTTGTATAAAAAGATAGTGTTTGTCATTTTACCAAGTAATTCATTTGACAGTATGACCAATTAAACATAGCCAGAAGGAAATGAAATATCACCTCTAATTTTTTTATCCTGATTGTTTCAGGATTTAATCTTCATACCCTCTGCCTCAGCTTTGTTCATTTCTTAATGCTGTTCTGATCAGAGTTATATTACTTTTGCAGTTTGTATGATAAAGGTCCTTTCTTTCTGTGTTTTGAGCCTCATCCAACTTTGTGCAGCAATCTGATTAGGTTATAGCTAAACTGAGGTTCCACTAGGTTTGCTTGGGTGACTGTGGAAAGTGTGAAAGAGACATGGAGCCATATGATTTGTTACATCTTCTGAATGCACATCCATGGTGTGTTTCAAGAAAAAAGTCTCACATTTATGTGTTGTATATTTATCATTGCAGACATTAAAGAGAGCCTGAACACTGGGCAACTTTGATACTCCAAATGTGTTTTGGCCCACTGCTCCCATGATCCCCAGCCACTGTAGCCAATGATGAAGGACAATGGGAGTTTTCAGTCCAAAACCTTCCTGGCCATTCTTGCACTGGAATAATATTTATGTAAATGCAGCATAAATGGAGTAGCAGCCTTTTACTCATGGCTACACTAGCATCCTGAGTACTGGCACAGTGGTGAACTCCAAGAATAATGTTCTTAGTTTTTCTTCTCTATCATCAGGATTTGAACTTCCTTGTACAGCAAATTTTGCATTCTGTCAAAAACATATCTGTAAAAAATTATAAAAGTTTGGATAACCAGCTAACTAGATATTATTCTATGACTGATGTAGATGTCAAAGGAATCCCAGATTTGACGTAGATTATTCTATGACTAAGAACAACTGAAAACTGACCTATGTTTATTTATTTTTCTTCTGCAGGTCTTGAAATTTAAGCTGATGACTTCCTTTAAGCAGAGGTGAATCTGAGCAACAGAGAAGGAAGTTCAGATTTAATTACTGATCATTTCAGTAATAGCTGTGAGAATTCCTGAATGTGGTCGATTTCCTTTTTTTAGTAATTCAGCAGCAAAAGATTTGATCCAGGAGAATGGCAGTTTTTTCCGTTTTTTACTTTTTCTAGCTATATAAAAACATAAGCATGTTTCTTTCCTGTTTGATGCATGGTACGCTAGATATGTCTGATATGGCCAGCTTGATCAGTCTGAGCTGGAGTATTTGGCTTAACACCAGTTTGGCTTCATTTCAGTGCAGTGACAACCATTGTAGAATTAATTTACCAGACTGGAAAATGCATAAGGAATTTAAAATGTTGAAGTGTGACATTTGCAGAAAGGAAGGTTCAAGACAACTACCGTACCTCAGTTTGGACAATGCTTTCTGTTGTCTCCTTTCTATACTTGCATTCTTACTACGCTCCCTTTTCTTCTTGTTGTACATAGGGAAAGCAAGATTGTAGCCTCTGTAATATGTTTTACATCTAGAACAGTTTGAATGTCTTAAGTCTATTCAATGCCCCTTCTGTTCTGTCTTCAGATTTTGCCGTTATTGCTTCATTTCCACGGCCACACACCTTTTTGTTTTTGTTTCACTTAATAGCCACAAGGAAAAATAGGATGATGGACCAGTTGTCTCAGAAAAGAGTATAATGATAGTGACACATTTCCTGACAGCTTTGGACTGCAGACTGCTTTTCTTCATGCTGCAAGTGCTGTTTCTTCTGTTGCTTTTGTCATTTTTGTTTAATAACTAGCCTGACAGAGAATTCTGGGATTATCCAAAACTTTTTAATCACGTTGTGATATTTTAGTTAGCCTTAATAAAGACATCTTAACACTATGGCTTTTTGGCTTTTTTTCCCCATCAAAGAATAATCCAGGTACTACATTTTTTGAAATTTAATCGTGTCTGTCTGTCCACAACCAAGACTATTTAAAAAAAACAATCAATAAAAGTTGAATGTAATCATATGAGAAATAATTAATAGAAATAGTGCTAGGTACAACTAAAAGAGCCAGTCAGCATATATTCTATGTGATATATTGTCCCTGCTGGAATCCACTCAGATTTTGGACAGTTGATTTTGACCAGATGATTGAACAGCCAGACAAATCTCCAAACAGATTAATCGTCCATGTTGATGCCAGATCAGAATACTGAGGATCAGAGATAAATAGAAAAGGTCATCAGCACAAAGGATAGTTTTAAATTCTAGAGAACCATATATCCTCTCTTGGTGCTGATATCTTTGCTCTTTTGTCTTGTAGTAAGCTTTCCAACATGGGGCCCTCTGGAGGGTTTGGACTACAACTGCCAACAGCCTTCGGGGGCATCTGCATCAATCCATTAGGCATCAGATAAAATTGTGGTCTAAAATAACTAGAGAGCATTTGTCGCGCACCCCCAGTGCCCCTAGTTTGTTTCCCTCAAACCCAGGTCCCACTTTCGGGCACGACTTTCTTAATTCTCCATACACCAACTGCCACCAGTGGATCTTTATCCACACTTTACCAATAATGCTGCCTGGACACGTGTTGTCAAATATAACTGATTATTTATTGTGTAGTTGTTGAATCACATAAGTATATTAATAGATGTTGTATAATGTTGCACTCATTACTTGGATATTAAACACGTTTCTTTATTGGTATTACTTTTCATATAAATCACTGTTAATCACTGGAATACTATCTGATGACTGTCTATCTATTTTACTTCTATCTTTTAACTATTCTTTAATTCATAAACCAACTATACCACACCAACTTTCCAATCTCTGTTAATATAAATCACTGTTAATCACTGGAACTGTCCCCAACTGTCTCTCTGACTCCGCCCTCCTGTCCTCTCATAGGCTCCAGCTCTAGAGCTACCCATGACGGACAGGTGGGACATGGGCATTCCGCCACAGCATTAATTCAGGAACAGTTGATATAGACTCTGGTGAGGATTTATGGAAAATCCAGTCCAAATATATCTGGAGAGCCAAAATTCCCATCAGTAGTGTAAACCACAGGTATATCGTGTTAAGAGACCCACAGTGAGTTCTGAAATATTTGTGCATGTCTACTAGTAGTGGCAAACTATATGTGCATTTATATTCCATGCACATGCACTGAAACAGATGCAAGAAGAATGTTCAGACAAATGTAGACTCCATAAAAGCACAGTGTATAATGCACAGATTCTTAGTCTGTAATGTGTAAAGGAAACGTAGCACAGGAAAGCATAGAACCAGGCTACTATTGTATGCTTCGGTTTTAAAATTAAATCTTTTAAATTGTTAAAATAATGGAAGATTAGTGTGCATTTTATACCACTGGCATTAGAGTAGAAATGAAAGTTTTGCCTTTATTTCACAGAGAGAGAGAGAGAGGTCAATTCCCATGGAATTTGTTTCAGACACTATTTGATTCTTATGCATAATTCCTCTCCTTGCGTAGAGTGCCTTGTGTGAATGAAAAGCACACAGAACTTAATCTACAACAATTTCATGGCGCACAACACTTTAGGCTTATAATTCTTGAGCTGTGAGGCTTTTCTTACTGAGACAGAAACCAAACAGGATGTTCATCCCTGTACGGCTTGAAGAATTAAAAATACACTTATTAGATAAAATGCCTATGAATTCAGATCATTTAATCTACCTCTCACAGATCCTTGAGTTTATATTCTTCACCTCCCTCTTTTGAAGTTAATTTTCCTACGTAGTAAAAAAGTTTGGAAACTGCCTGTAAAAAAGCTCTGGACAGTAGAATTCTGCTGTTCTTCAAATCAAAGTCCATCATTCTATCCTGTTTGATAAATCTTATTTTTGTCACGTGAGGACACTTTAGGTTTCCCCTTTCCCCCATGGCCATTGTTTTCCCTGGTACTGTACTGAGCACAAGAGAAGAGAATGAGTCCTAGGATATTAATTTCAATACTGTGATTAATTATGATAATGAAATTGGACATCAGACTTGGCAGGATTTTTATTCTGTAGCCAGTAAAGGAGCATGCAGGGCCTGCTGCATCATAAATCTCACATAGAGATGGGGGTATTCATATACAAATACCCCCCACACACAGGTGGACATAACGAGGGTCCGGCCCCCTGGGGCCGGACTGTCCACTCACTGTCCACTGCTGCCATGGGCTCCGCTCGCCCTTCCTGTAGCTCCAGAGCTTGTGGTCTATTAGCCACTCCTGGCAGGAGGTGGGAGGACGAGCTTCTCTGCCAGGTTGAAGAGTGGCTGGCTGACTGGGAGCTCCAGAGCGATAGGAAGGGAGCGTGGAGCCTGTGGCAACAGCAGACAGTAAGTGGACAGTCCGGCCCCAGGGGGCCAGACCCTCTTTATGTCCATCTGTGGGGGGGTGTTCGTATACGAATACCCCCATCTCTAACTCACACCATTATTAGGAAGTTTGCTCCATTTTAAAACACAGCTAATATTAAATATTCTGTTTAACATTTAAAATTGTAAAATGTCTAAAAATCATATTCCAAAGGCATGCACATATGTAAGACCTTTTACAAGATAAGCACTCTGCTGGGAAGCTTGCTCATTTATATTGGAAATCTTGAGATCCCCAACCCTGTGAGCTGCAAAATAGTGCACTTCAGATCACCAGCCCCCTTTTAAAGTAGAAGCCACAAATTTGGGCATAGCAGCTCATCATGTATCCTTCCTGTCTTAATGATAATTACTTCCACTCTTGCTTCTCTGTTTCCATAGTAGCATCACGTTTCTCAGCAACCAGGATGCTTGAGTCTCATGTTCTTCCGAGGCAGAAAGTGAACCTGCATGAAATGACCTTCAGAGACAAAAGATCAAAGAAACTGTTTGTTTTTAGTTATTCAGAATATTGACTATTAATTACTCACACTTAAATTTTGTCATCGTTGTGTGGAGGTGGTAATAATTAAGATGAAGCTCGACATGTTAGTGTCTTACCGGAAAGCAGTAAACTAAACAACTATTTCAGGGTGAATACTTTTTCCCCTTTGGGATGTTGTTTCCAATGAAGATAAACTTTCTGGCTGTCCTGGAGCCTTTGGAGAGTTTTTTTTAACTTTTGGATATACAGGTAAGTTGTAACTCAATGCCTGTTAAAGGAGGGAATAGAAAAGGTGATATTTTATTTTATTTTGCCATTGTCATTTTCTATTTAAATTTATGGCTTTTGCTGGATGGGGGAAGAGGTCTGCCTGGCTTTTTAGCTGAATACCTTTGTGAAACCTGTTCTGCAATTGAAACATGTCTGGAAAAGAGGTGTTAAATCAACAAGTCTACAGTGTCTGACGGAACTAAGTCTAAATTCACATATCTGGCATATTTTTTCATTGTAAGCCTTGGTTTACTATGTAAATCACGTATGGGCAGATATTTTATGAAATGGTGTGAGGGAGAGATAAAGGAAAGTGAGCCGTCCTTAGTAATAGAAGCTATAATTGAGGAGGAAGAGGGTGGTGACTCAAAAATGCCTGAGGGAAAAAGCAGTGTGCTAGGAGAGACGGAGAAGGTGGAAGAGAAAAAGGGGAAGGTTGAAATATGTTTGGTGGAGGAGGGAGAGAAAGGAAAAGGGGAGGAGCAAAAGATGTCAGTTTGGGAGGAGGAAGGTATAAATGTGAGGGGAGAGCAATGGTTCGGGAGTAAGCTGGAAGGAGAGAGAATGAGAAAGAGGGAAGAAAGCAATGAGGACTGGTTATGAAAAGACGCAGGATTTGTTGAAGGATTTCCCAAACTTGAGAATGGGAGGACTGTTACCAGATCCAGAGCCGAGGAGGGAGAAAGAAGCGGTGGTGGAAACCCAGGAGTGGACCGTCATCGTGTTCCCGCGCGGGCAAGGGAGAGGAAATATGGTGATCCGCCCAGATTCTACCTACAATCAACCACCAAAGGAGGGTGACTGGGCTAGACACCCATGTTGCGGAACAATCTGTGCAGTGAGGAGCGCGCCGCTTCGGAAACCCACCGACAAAGAACGGCTTGGCCCAGCACCCCAATAAGTTATCCGGACTTTGGACAAGAATTTACATCACCCAGTTATGGCCTGTTGCCTGAGTTGTCTTGTTTTGACCCAATTGAAATAGTTACGGAGAAGTCAGAAATAAATAAAAACCAAATCATGAGTTCAGTGAATACGTCTCCGACTTTATTTCCCGCCAAAAATGAGGAACTGCCAAGGGATTCAAATGGACCCGATCACAAATGGGCAGATCCAATATCATCAGCACATAGATTTAAGGAACATATTTTCCTTTATAGTATAAAGTGTATAGTGAATTTGGCTGTTTGTATATTTGGCAACTACAGGCTGAAAGCCATAATTTTGTATCACACTTAGTTCTGTTGCAGGCATTCCATCATTGCTCTCCTGTCTCCACGTTTAAGAAGATGGATCTAGATCAACAAGGTAAATATTAAAAGGGATCTAGTTTTCTTCAAATAAATGAACAAACAATCCAGTATTGTCTATTTTAAATCATATTTGGATCTTTGTCGGAATGTTTGATTTTGTCAGGGCAATGGGCACATCGGAAAGTGTTGCCATGGACATATATTGCCTCCTGTAATCACACACACATCCTGTGATCCACAAGCAAACTTCCTCTTTCTGTGGTGTTCACAAGTATGTCTCTTGCTTGCTTGCTCTCTCACGCTCTATGCAATCATGAACATAGTGTGACAATAAAGGTGTGCATATACAGTACATACACAGACAGAGATGTCCAGACAATTGCACCAGAGGTCAGGAAAGCTATTTGTTTGGACTATAGCTCCCAGAATCCCACAGGCCAGTGTTATCAATAGTCTCCTGCCATATTCACAGCATATTTATTCTTATTGCTCTATCTCCTTTCGCTTTAATCCCCTCCCACATCTGCCAATTGTCCCCCAGAAGAACAGTCTCATAATTCATAATACATAGGTGTAACATCATGTTCTATGGTAAACCACTTCTGAGGACTCTATACTTGGAAAACTCTGAAAGAGATAAGTCAGAATTGAATTGACAGCACTTGTTATCAATCAATCAATCAATCACCCCATTAGTGTGAGGGACTATTCTGGGGAGTTATCAAAACATAAAATAGAACAGAACAGAAATAACAGTAAATCAGTTCATAAGAGTAATAAAAGAAACAATATCATGTTGTTGTTTTTGTTATACCACCACTCAGTTGGAGCCTTTCCCTATGAAGAACCCTGCTTTTATATTCTTGGCTGTTCTTCAGTTGTACCTTGAAACTAATATATATATTTTTAAAAAGATGAAACAAGACATAATTTTAATATGATTGTTCCCTTTTTTTCACAGAGGTTCTGAATGCCATTGAGAATTCTGTCTACAGAACTGCCTTGAAGCTCTGTGCTGTGCAAAGTGTCTGTCAACGTAAGTAAGATTAGGCCATATTTTTTATTATATGGAAGGAATTGTGTCAGTCTTCGCACTGACCACGCCACACTGGAGTAGCTCAAGAGTTTTACAGAGTTCAACTCATTATGTTTATATCTAAATCAGGCTGACAAACAAGGTTGTTTATAATAATAATAACCTTTGAACTACAGAGCTGGAAGGGACTCTATGGATCATCGAGTCCAGTCCCTGTCAAGGAGGAACAGTGGGGAACTGAATTTCCAACCTCTGGCTCTGCACCCTGAGACCTAAGCCACTTGGGAGCATGACTGAAGCAACCCTGAAGAATGACCAGTTTCTTTCTGAATTACCAGTGCTCAGAAGTGAAAGATGAAGTTTGCCCAACTTCCGAGCAGGATTTGAATCGAGCCAGGGACTCAGGAATAAGGATATAAATCTGACAGCCTTTCACTCTCTACAAGAAACAGAGGGAAGAAAAAAATCTGTTCTTTCCCCCTTCACAATAAGATTTCTCTGTGCAATATTTTTTTCTCTCTCTCTTGAGAAACTTCACAATAAATATTGTGGAATTTCTCAGACATTTCATGATAATTTTTTTTCCTGGAAGCGATGCCAAGTGATACAGGGCTATTAAAATTCCTGTAAAAAATAGCATATTTCCTGTGCAGGATTCACAATTTCACAAAATCTGAAGTTTCCTTCATAGAACAGGCAAAAAAGGGAGAAGAGATGAGCCCCGGATCTTGTTTTCCCCCCAGGGAATTGGGGGACTTGTAGGGGGAGGAAGCCTCAATGAGGGAGTCTGAGCCTGGCAGGACTTGAAAAAGTAGCAAGAATAAGAAATATTTAGAGTTGGTTCTCTAAGTCAGGCTTTAGAAGTGGATATCTGTCAGAGGTTGAACATGAAGCCAGTGCCAGGCTGAGAAGTTGAGCATGAAGATATTCATTCATTTGTTTGTTTGTTTTTTCATTCAAGGCATGTGTATGCAACCTTTCAAAGCAAAGCCCTACAAAGGCATTGTACAAAAACTAGTTTTCATGATAACAAAAATACATTTATCATACATTCTTTTAACATACAAGATACGGTTTATTTCTGTTTTTAAAGTCCAGGAATATTCATCACCTCATATCCTAAGGCTTATCAGGAAGATCAGTTACTTAGTAAGACATCTAAGTATGATGACATCATCACCCACAGTCTTCTATCTTTAATTAAAAGTTTCCTATTCCCGCCCCCCTCAGGTTCCAAAGCTCCCTACGAATTCCTTTTGACCTCAGGAAGACTGTGGGGTCCTCAGGACAGGACAGGGGGAGCTTCTAATGTCCAAAAATCTCTGGGATTGGCAGTGGTGTGTTTTTTTTGGGAGGCATTAAAGTCTCCCCTCCCCCTGTCCCATGGATTCCAGCCACTGTGGGGAGTTGAATTGATTTTTGAAATCAAAGGCGTATCCTTTAATCCAAGATTTTCTCAGAGAAATCCTAAGTAGCAGGCTCTACATCCTTTGGCATATGTGACAAGCAGTCTGTCTTTCCTTCATGATCCCTGGACAAAGTCCCTGATTCTTGCTGTTTCTTACATTGCGTCCAGCTCTCCCGGCTGATTAATACTATTATCCCTCATCTGGTTGTACGAGTGTCCTTATACTGAATATAGCCATTGGGCCATTTAAGCCTGGGGCTGGCAATTTTTACAGGACTGGGGGCCAAAATTTCACCCCCTCCCAGGACCCTGCATGAGCCGCAGCAGGTCCAAAATAGCCAGAAGTGGCTGTTTTTCTGAGGGGGGAAATGAACTGGGAATTGCACAGATGAGCCACTTCTGATTTTGATTCCTGGCTTTTTTTGAAGTGGGAGGGGGCATAATTGGGGACCCTCAACTTCCCCAAAGTCAAAGCAGCCACTCCTGGAGTTCTTCGAAAGTCAAACTGGGCACTTTTAAAATTAAAAACAGTTTTTTTAGATTGATGGGCATGGTGATATCTCTGGTGGCCTAGGCTCCTGCAAAAATCCCTAGTACAGTCCATGGATCTCACGTTGACCGTCTCTGACCTATGCCAATCTGCAGCTTCAAAGGACAGCAGCTCTCCATGTCCACAATGCTATCTGAGAACCACCTTAAGAGTCCAAGAATGGTCTCCTGTGCCTCTCTGTGTCTGGGACCGTCTGTTCCGTTAGTGGAGCCAAGCTACACTCCGCAGACCACCTCAGAAGCACCTTCACATCAAAAGCTCCTTATTCTTGAAAAATTACCCTTCAGGGCAAGCAGGGCATTCAAAGATACCTTTTAAACTATGTGGTTTAGGGTTCCCTGATTACTCCCAGTTCCAGTTATATTAAAGATGCATGTATCTACACTGCTAGCAGGTACCTGGTTGTTCTACTACATGCATGAGTTTCGTATGTGACATAACATCTGACGATCTGGTGTTTGAGTGGTAATCCTTGGTTTGTCCCAGCTCTGTTGTCCTGTATGTCCTGCATGTACCTGATATGATATGGCAAGTATAGGAGGAGTCCTTAGGGGCACTGGAAAAGCAGTATCTGCAAACAGCCAGGCCCTGGCTAATACTTATCATGTGATACAAGAGCCCATCCTCACCTCAGGTGGGCCAAGCTGGGGCTGGCTGCTGGTTTCTCTAAACTGCAAGGCTCCGAGAGCATCAGGCAGACTGAGGCCGTCGACAGATGGTGGGAGATAGCAGCAGACTGTTGGAGGAGAGCGCTGTGTGGCTTTGCCCTGCATAACCTTGTCTACTGTGTTTAGGTGTGCTGAAGCACCCTCTCCCATCAATAGCGTTTGAAGATTCAGCTGTCTGTCCAGGTTGCTTATGTACATGGAGTGGGAAGGATGCCATTTTGTTCTTTGCCCAGGCAGCAGAATGTCACAGACCAGACCTGACTAAGGGTCGCTGCAGAGAATTCTAGACCTGGTGATGGCTATGTGGGGGCAGTAGTTGTTGAGGTAAATGTCTTACAGTAATTGTGGGAGTTACAAATCTGGGTTAAGCTGTGGGTGGCCTCTGAAGCCAGCAAGGGTCAAAATTGAAATAAGACATTCTCTTTTGTTCACTGAGAAATGAACTTGTGGGATTTCGTAATGGATTTGTGGGCTTTCTTTTCCCACAGTTGATGTGACCGATACCTCCTCGATTCAGCACATCTTGCCAAAGCACCGGTGCCAGGCTGAGAAGTCGAACCTCCTCCCAGTGGGCCAGCTCTTCAAGCTACTGAAGGAGCTTTTTCAAAGAGCCAGGTTAGAGAAACCAGGACAAGTAGATCCACAGGCCCCAGAGCTAACTTTGGGCCTCTTGACTGCAGCATATGACAGGTGAGGGAAAAACAAGACCATTTCCATCTCCTTGTTTGTTTCACTACATGCATCTTCAAGTTCGATTTGTATTAAAAATTAAAAAATCTACATTGCTAGCAGGTACCTGGTTGTTGTTTTAATGCAGGATTGGGCACATTCCACATTCTGGTGTTGGCCACAAAATTTAGCGTCTTAAGAATCAGTGTTTGAGTAGTTAAGAGGCCACAAAATTTAGCGTCTTAAGAATCAGTGTTTGAGTAGTTAAGAACCCAAATTCCTAGTTCTTATGATTTCCAGGACAGAGTTGAACAGGTGTGAGGCATACAACACAATATATTGCATTTGATAATGGCCTTTTTCAGAATGGCAACTCTCAGATCTTCTGCAAAATGCAGGTAAATTAAAATGCTTTGAAACAGGTTTCTGTGTATTGCCATTCCTGACGTCCAATTTGTGTCCAGTATTTTTTTCCCCACAGAGAATGTCCTGTGTAGAGTGCAGAGGGGCACTGTTGTCAAAAGATGGCATAGATAACAAATCATTTCAAACCTGGACACTCTGCATGATGCTGAAATTTCCAGCTTTATTTCTTTTCTATCTAGCAGTGCCACCTCAGAAGTCCCACTAGAGATACTCATTACCATGTTGCTACTGCTTGTTATCTGTAGCCTGGGATGAATGCAGCCACCATCGTTGTTTACAGAACAATGCTTCCTGAGAGGGAAACTGTATATCAACAGGAGTCTTGAAGGTCATTGCCAGGGGTGAAATGCCACACTATCAACAACATGTGCCCAGAAAAAAACCAGTCTCGTTGTTAAAAATACAGTCTCTTCTGGCAGTTGGCCCAGATATAAATGTATAAATATTTGCTGTGTAGATCCACTCTGAAGAAGTGGACTTGTCCACGAAAGCTCACATTAAATATAGCACTTAGTCTTTAAGATGCCACGTTTTTGTCTTCTTTATTTTTTGTTTTTCCTGATACGCTAGCACATGGCCACGTCTTCTAAAACTTATTTTTCCACATCAAGTCATTATCATTTGTATAACCTGTGAAACCAGGGCCTGAGAGAAGGGTCTGGCAGTGACATGTCTCTGTCAGACAAAGAAACCTACAATGATAAGGTTGTGATATCACCGATATGGCAGCTGTTGATCTCACTTTTGCAATTTCCATTGTACTGTAGAAATAGTGTGGGGTTTGTCCAGCCACAATCCACTACAGCTGCTCTGATTGCTCTCTCAGGAGACAGCCTGCTGACCAAATACAAAGGTGAGGGACCCTGTTCTTTTACATTTTGTCAAGCATCAGGTTGCTAACAAACAGGCCCCTTTTTTGTGCAGTCAGCAAGTCCAGCATTGTCAGGCTCTGATGGAAGTATACAAGATGAACTGTCTGCCCTACTGAGAATAACAGGTGCAAAAAAAAAAAGAGAGCTTGTTTTTCTTTTTCTCTTTGCAATATAGGATGGCAGATGCTGGAAAGGCCAAAAGTACAATCTAGCACACAGGGCAGTACATTCAAGGCAACTGAAATAGACAGTTTCTCTTTTGGAGAGAGTGCAAGAGCCTATGCACAATAACTGCATATACTCGAGTATAAGCCGACCCGAATATAAGCCGAGGCACCCAATTTTACCACAAAAAACGGGGGGAACTTATTGACTCGAGTATAAGCCGAGGGCGGAAAATGCAGCGGCTACTGGTAAATTTCAAAAAATAAAAATAGATACCAATAAAATTACATTAATTGAGGCATCAGTAGGTTAAATGTTTTTGAATATTTATTTCAAAGAAAAACAGTAAACTAGCTCTGTAAGTGGAAAAGAGGGTCAACAAAAACAATAAGGTATCAACAATAACTTTAAAAGTACAAAAACCTTAGTTCAATTAGCAACCAACCTAAAACACAAGAGTTAAAATCCTTCAAAACTGGAGGGAGGACTCATACCGGATGCTGCACTTATCTACTGCTCTACTGCTGCACTTATCTACTGCTCTACTGCTGCGTAACAAGATGGAGGGAGACGGAGGATGGAGGAGGAAGGTGGGAGGAGGAAGGTGGGTACATAGAATATGCAGAAGGAGGAGGATGGGAGTGTCCTGGAAGCGGACACTCCCGTAAAGATCTTTAAGAGACATATCTGACAGGGAAGAAGGGGGGTGAATGGGCTTCCCTGGGCTTGTAAACAAAGATGCCCTCACTCTGACCTCTGTTCAGAGTGGTATTTGAAATGCTGACACACTGCCGGGAAAAGGTTTTCATCTACAGCTCCTTCATTTGGACATAGACTGCTATTATCCTCCCAGCACGGTGTCTGCCTGCGGAGTCTGAAAAATGCAGTGTACTTAACCCGGGTCATCGGACCACCCACAGAGGCTGCAGGAGCCCGTAGATGAGCGGGGGAGCCCAGAGAACACCCGCACTGCAGGGGAGAACATGTAATTTTGACACTGACTCGAGTATAAGCCAAGGGGGTGCTTTTTCAGCAAAAAAAGTGTGCTGAAAAACTCGTCTTATACTCGAGTATATAGGTAATCCCTAGCCATACCACTCTGATGTAGTAATTAAAGTAAATAGCCACCACACAGCCCCTGTTTGCCCTTGTGCCCTCTGTCTTCCACTCACACCCTGCCATCAAGTTTTGGCCATGCAATAATACCCCCCACAAAGGGTCATGATTTGGCTTTAATACAAGGTACATGAGCTGTGAACACTTTGCTTTCAAACTCACAGCACCTCTTCAAGCCCTGATCAACTTGAAAACAAGGCACAGTGCCTTATTTTAGAATAAGCTGCAGTGGGTTTTTTGTTTCTATGCTATCAAAATTCTGCTCATTCATGGGAAGATGCACAGAGTGGAAACATAGGTTCAAATCCCCATTCAGTTGTGAAATGCACTGTGATCGTGGCCTGGTGTCTGCCACTCAGCCTCAACCACTTTACAGATTTTTGAGAAGATAAAATGGAAGTGAGAAGAATAATATATGCCATTCCTAAGTTATTTTTTTATTATTGATTAAAAAAGAAAATTACAAATACATTACAGAAATAAAACTAAAATACAAACTCAGTAGTAACTACACACAATACACAATAAAAATTTCCCACCCGTGCCAACTTCACCCTTGGGACTAGGTAACCAATAATATCAATTTGTACCACTTTTCACCCCATTCCTCTCCAAATACATTGATTCTTCTGCTGGCATACAGCCTTTCCCCTTCAAAAAGACATATTCCAAGTATAAATTCCATACGAAATCATTAGATTTGAAATCATTAGACTTTACCATTCCTCTTCTTATTTTCATGTCACATGTTAACTTATCATTAATTGCTAAACTCCACATTTCTTTATACCAGTCTTCAAGATCATTTGTTTTGTTTGCCACTTTTCCAATTCTTTGCGAATATTAATCTTGCTACCTTAACCATTATAACAACAAACTCTTTCTGATCTTTTTTCAAATGATCATTCTTAATTATGTTCAGGAGGGCAAAATTTTTCTAATTTCCTTAAAAACCAGTGAATAGAATTGGAGATAAGGGGCAACCTTGTCTCGTTCCTCGGCCTAGGAGTATTGATTCAGTCATACCATTGTTTATTATTATTTTCACTAAGTTCTGTGAGTATAGTTGTTGAATTATTTGTCTAAAATTGCATAGGTTTTGTGCACCGATGAATAATATGAGTATCTTCTTTCAACTCCTTTTAATTCTCCCCACACATCTTTTAAATCTGTATTTTTTAATTAAATTGTATAATGTAGTACTTTTGTTTTGTTTATCCACTTTCTGTACTTTTGACTTATCTTTTAAGACATCCATAGTCATGTTAAAATCTCCTGCTAATATAACAAATTATTTCCTTAATTTATTCAGTCTACTTAATATATTTACAAACAATTCCTCCTGTTTCTCATTGGGTGCATATATGTTTATTAAGGTACAATCTTCTCCTCTTAATTTATCTTGTATTATTAAGTACCTTTGTTGTGTGTCTTTTTCCACTTTTTCAATCTTAAAGTCGCATCTTTTGGAAACTAAAATTGTTAGTCTTCTTGACTTCGAAAAACCAAAGGATTTTTCATATACATCACACCAATTTCATTTCAATTAATTTAGACCTTCTTTTTTCTGGTGAGTTTCTTGTAAAAACACTATGTCCACATTACTCTTATTCAACACATTTTGTATCTTTGCCCTCTTTACATTCATTCCTAGCCCTTTAACATTCCAAGTAATTAATTTTATCTGTTTAACCATTACTCGTACTTCTTCCTAGCCCCAAATTTCTTGTGTGCACCCTGATTCCCCCTATAAATGACATAAAAACCCTGACATTATTGCATCTAAAGTTCCATCCCTTTCACCACCCCTACCTACAATTATTTACCTTTGACCCCCTTCTTCTCAATTAAATTCCACTGGCCTCTTGGCCTCGGGGGGGGGGGGAGCCTGGTCTGGTCCGTTGGCTCAGCTCCCTCCCCTTGCCTTGCCCTGTCTTAATCTGTTTTAAATTCTGATCCCTTTTCCCCCATACCTGCTCTACAATTTATGCAACTCCAACCTAAATCTAATATGTTCTATCATTAACACTGATAACCCACATTTTAAGCCCAGTTCCCTTTTCCCTTGTATTTATTAAAAATTATATAATCAAGCCTTGACAAAATATTATCTAATATAAACACTGAAGCTTCTAAATTATATTAAACAAACCTTAACAGAATATTGTCTACCATTAACACCAAAGTTTCTATATTTTGTTATCCCTGTATTTCCCCTCACAAAATTTTATTATTTTTCCCTTGCTAGTTCTCCCCTTTACTCTCTGGATCCTTCCCATCTGCTTGCTTTTATTACTTTTATCTGGATAGCCTCTTATTAAACATTGTTGTAGTCCTTCCCAGAACTCTCCATTTAATTATATGTTTTATTTTGTCTTCTGTATAGCTTTTCCTCCGCTCCATGTTTTCACTCCAACCACCTATTCTTCCTTTGCAGTTGCCTCCTCTTCCTCCGTCTGTTGCTCTTGCTTCTGCTCCTGACTATCCAGCTTGCTTATTTGTTCACCCCATTCTTCTTTAGTTATGATCCCAGCATTCATCAAAAAATCTAAAGCTGATTTTACTGAAGTGACATCGTAATGTTTCCCATTATGATAGATTTTCATATGAACTGAGCGACCCAATGTACTTGATGCCCTTTGCAATTAAAATAGCTTTGATAACTTGCATTTTTCTTCTGTATGCCATCGTTTAATTACAGTAGTAATGGAAAACCATAATATCATCACTATCAATTTTAAGATTCTCTGATTTCTCTCCTAGCACCTTCATAAGACCCTTTCCCCCCTGTAGTTTGCAAATCTGATGAGCAGGTGGCAAGGTTGACCTCTGATCTTCTTTGAAACTCTATGCACCCATTCAAGGTCATATAAAATCCATTGCATTTCAGGAGATATCTTATTTAGCCAATCCAGTATTAATTTTGATAATTCTTTTTCTCTTTGGGCGTTTTCAGATAATCCTTTAATTCGTATATTTGATCTTCATGAAAAATCCTGCTGCATAAGCAGCTGGGTAAATCCTAAATGTCTCTTTCTCGATCCATAAGTCTGAAGGCATTCTGTTCCACCAATGCTTTTACTCCCATGATCTGTTCATCAATACGTTTTACTTTAGTCCCATGTTTATCACTTAACTTCTTGTAATCCTCTTGCATTTTAACAACTTTCTTATCAAGATGCTGAAACTACACATTCAGTTTTGCTTCTCCTTTTTTTAATCTAAAGCTAAAACATTTTCATTAACTTTTGCTATGGCTTCCAATATTTTCTTTCTATCCGTAGGTTCTGAGTCAGCCCTAGAGCCCTCCTCTTGAAATTTTTGTGATTTCTGTGACATAGTTGTTTCAGCTGAAGCTTCTGACAACCTCTTTAAGGTATGATCAGAGGGTTTGGAAAGATTAGATCTAGATCTGGATGCTGATCTTGATTCAGAGTCTTCTCTTTTCCAAACAACTCTACTTTCTCTTATATTTTTAACTGCAACTCTGCTTTCCCTCTGTTTTAGTCTTCCTTGTCTCATTAATATCTTTCTTTAGTCCAATCTTATACACAATCCCAATTATCTTAGAAGGGTCCCCAGCAAAATACTTTAATTAAGAAAACATATGGGGGGGGGGGAGGATGAAATTGTACAAGTCACCAGCAGAGGGAGCTCAAGAGCAATTTATCAGTCCTGCATAGCAAAGCATTACAAAGCCTTGCTGCACATGTCAAAGCTTCTCTAGTTTCACTTTTGATTTGGCTTGTTAATCTATTTATTTTTCTTCCATTTATTCACATTTTTCAAACACCAGGTGATATTCTGGGCTTAGGAAACAGGCAGCAATCAAACATTACAGGCAGTTTTCAGAAGGCATTTGACATGGTGCCTCACCAAAGGCTGCTGAGAAAACTCCACAGTCAGGGGATAAGAGGGCAGGTCCTCTTATGGATTGAGAATTGGTTGAGAACCAGGAAAGTGTCAATGGGCAATTTTCACAATGGAGAGAGGTGAAAAGCGGTGTGCCCCAGGGATCTGTCCGGGGACTGGTGCTTTTCAACCAGTTCATAAATGACCTGGAGACAGGGATAAGCAGTGAGGTGGCCAAGTTTGCAGATGACACGAAACTTTTCCGGGTGCTGAAGACCAGAAGGGATTGTGAAGAGCTCCAGAAGGATCTCTCCAAACTGGGAGAATGGGCGGCAAAACGGCAAATGCATTTCAGTATAAAAAAATGTAAAGTAATGCACATTGGGGCAAAAAATCAAAACTTTATTTATCAGCTAATGGGTTCAGAGCTGTCCATGACAGATCAGGAAAGAGATCTTGGTGTGCTGCTGGACAACTCGATGAAAGTGTCAATCCAGTCTGCGGCAGCAGTGAAGAAGGCCAATTCCACACTAGGTATCATTAAAAAGGGGATTGAAAATAAAACAGCCAACATTATAATGCCATTGTACAAAACGATGGTAAGGCTGCACCTGGAGTATTGCGTACAGTTCTGGTCACTGCACCTCAAAAAATACATAGTGGAACTGGAAAAAGTGCAGAAGAGAGCAACTAAAATTATTACTGGGCTCGGGCACCTCCCTTATGAGGAAAGGCTACAGCATTTGGGGCTTTTTAGTCTAGAGAAAAGCCGCCTGAGGCAGGACATGATTGAGACGTATAGAATTATGCAGGGGATTGATAAAGTGGACAGAGGGAAGCTCTTTTCCCTCTCACGCAATACCAGAACCAGGGGACATCCACTCCAATGGAGTGTTGGGAGAGTGAGAACAGGCAAAAGAAAATATTTCTTTACCCAGCGTGTTGTTAGTCTGTGGAACTCCTTGCCACAGGACGTGGTGATGGCATCTGGCCTAGATGCCTTTCAAAGGGGATTGGACAGATTTCTGGAGGAAAAGTCCATTGCAGGTTACAAGCTATGATGGGGATGTATAATCTTGAGGTTTAAAAGGAAGGTACTTCAAAATGCCAGATGCAGGGGAGTGGTATCAGGAGACAGGTATCTACCGTATTTTTCCGTGTATAAAATGACACTTTTCCTAAAATCACTAGAGGAAAAATTGAGATAGTTTTATACACGGAAGGAGGTGGAGGCAAAGGAGCAGCCGCACTCGGCCGTCTCTCGCAGCTGCCCATTGACTGCTGCCACCGCCTCCAGATCGCCTCCTCCAGCGCCACTCATGGGCTCCCTTTGGGCAGGGGACAAGGCGGCGAGTGAACTGGAGGTGGTGATTGGGTGGTGGCGGCGGCAGCAGCAGGAGACAGAGGAGCAGCCGCGCTGGGCTGCCCCTCGCGGCTTCCCATTGACTGTCGCCGCTGCCCAATTGCCTCCTCCAGCACCAGTGCCGGGGCTCACCTCCAGCTTACGTCACCACCTTGTCCCCTGCCCGAAGGGAGCCCGTGAGTGGCACTGGAGGAGGCGATCTGGCGGCAGCGGCCACTTGCAGGCTTCCTTTGGGCAGGGCGCTGGAGGAGGCAATTGGGCATTGGCGGCGGCAGCAGCAGCAGGAGGCGGAGGAGCAGCTGTGCTGGGCTGCCCCTCACGGCTGCCCATTGACTGCTCCTCTACCTCGGGCAAGGGTCAACATTGGGGGTCGTCTTATACATTGGGGGGTCGTCTACACGGAAAAATATGGTAGTTGTCTCGTGTGCTCCCCGAGGCATCTGGTGGGGCTACTGTGAGATACAGGAAGCTGGACTGGATGGGCCCTTGGCCTGATCCAGCAGGATTCTTCCTATGTTCTTATGTTCTTAGTTCATCTAAGCATCAATCAGTTTTTTCAGTCCGTGACTCTTTCAGTTTCCCAGTCTCAGTAGGAGACTTTTAAGATGATTTATTGCATTCCATTCCACTTAATCAGCTCTCTGCAACCAGCTGGGTGTTACTCTTTTAGCCTCATAGCCAGCAGTCAGGGGGATGATTCCTCTCCTCTTCTTCCCTCATCTTTCACTTCATCACCCAAGGCTCCCCCTTACCCTTCTTCTGACCACTGCTGCAGGCGTTCCACTTCATTTTAATTCACTCCTGCTTCACTCCTACTCCCCGGGATACTATACTTCATAAATAATAAGAATGTATTTATCCATATGTCACCGGAGCATCCTTTCTAAGCCTCACTATTTCACACAGTGCAGGAACTCTAGGGACCTCAGCCTATCGTCATGTTGTTCCAGGCCACGCCCCCGCCCCCCCACTGAGTTCTTCTGAGGAAGGTATATAGGTGATAAGGAATGAATAAATCACACTTTACTCATATTTATACTTTACCTCCAAAGAGCTCAACACTGTGTGCAAGGGAATTAATCCAGTTCATTGTCCTTGCATCCATGTAATATAGCCTGGGCTGAGAATGACTAGCCCAAAGTCAGGTAGGAAATTTGAACTCAGGTCTTCCCAACCTAAACCAAATAGATTCTGTTACAGAAGATACGAGTTTCAATTACTGTGGCATATACAGTATATTAGAGTTTCAAACTACTGACTTCAAGAACATAAGATAGAAAAAAATTCCCTCAAGTCTATGGAGATTCTGACTGGTTTCCTCTGGTTTTGTCAGCTTTCTTTCAGCTTTACGCAACCTGCACAGGCAAAGGTTCCAAACACAGCCTTTGTGTTACTCGAAATGGTGTGAGGAGTCTGCTCACTGACTTACTCCAGGTAATTCAGTTACTGGGCCATGTAGAAATGGAGAGGAGTTGCATCTGCTTAAGAATATTGGTTGGCTGCCCAAAAATTAGCAGGCTTACTTGATAGGTCACCGTCCTGTCTTAATAGCCCAAGACAAACATCCTCAGAAACATCTCCCTCACAAGCTTTATTTGTTCAACAACAGCAAAGCCAATTATCCCTTTCTTTCATATCTCTCTCTGCCCTTGTCTTGTCTTTCCCCTCTTTTTCTTCATTTTTTTCTTTTTAGAGTAAGAATAGAAAATAAATGAAGATAGGTGTTTTTGAAATATTGACACTAAATGTGAAAAGTTTAAACATTCAAAATAAAAGGAGGAAGTATGCCAGACTTTCATCTAATGAACATGTATATATGTGTTTTTTGCAGGAGAATAATAATAATTGTATGCCGTCAAGTCAATCTTGATTTATGGTGACACTTTTCAAGGTTTTCTAGGTAGAGAGTACTCAGACATGGTTTACCATTCCCTTTTGTGGGTGCCCTTGGGGCTACACAGTCTGCCTCATCTCCTGGGAGGCACAGTAGGGGATCAAACTCCCAGCCTCTGGTTCTGCTGTTAGATACCTAACACACTGAGCTATCCAAGCCAGCTTTTCTACAGGAGATCCACATGAAAGAAAGGTAATGAATGGTTATTAGAATCAACAAAATTAAGTACAATCTATACAGGATCACATATGCTGCGGCATAGCGTGGGTCCCAGCACCAGAGCAAGACAAGTACTGTGAGTCACGGGTCACATGCCAGCTGTGTGATGCAACATGTGGGCAAGGTGGGGCACGGGTAGGGCAGAAGAAGCCCCCAGGGTGGTGCCATGAAATGGGCACGGAGTGGAACCGCTTGACGTCCACACTGGTGGTGGTGGGTCTGGCGCCCTTAGCGGCTTGGATTTGGACTGCTGGGATGGGGAAGAAGAGCATGAGAAGTGGCTGTGAGAGTGCGCCATGTGGGGCAGCCTGCATGCCCCTAAGAAATTTGCACCCAGGCTGACTGCCCCTATAGCCCCCCCATGCCATACCACTGCTTTGTGGCCCCTAAAAATGTTGCACCCGGGGCGTCCACCCCTGTGCCCCTCACACACTATGCCACTGTATATGTGATCAAAAAAAAGGGGGAGAAGGTAACCATTATCATTAAAAAAAACTCTCAAGTGAATGTGTTGGGTGTTATAGAAAATCAGAATGGCAGAATCTCATGCTGATGGGCTTAACAGTTAACAATATACGGCTGTTTACTTGCCTTTATGACCTACTTGAAACACAAGCTAGATTTTGTAGAATCATTATTAAATGAATTGATAAATTTACAGAAAGACATATTGTTATGGATGGCATTTCAGCATGGTTATTGCCTGTAATATAGATAGATAAAGTAGCAGTGGCTAAGCTATGGATGTTTCTGAAGTCTGTACAAAGACACCAACTGCATGGAGGGTGATAACTCTTAATAAGAGATAATATACCTTGCATTCTCCTCCACACAATTCCTATTTCCTCAAGAGGGAAAACAACTAGTTAAAATATGTGTGGTAAACATTTGCTCCTCCAGATGTTAGACTGAACCTCCCATGAGCCCCAGCCAGCATAGCAAAGGGTGAGGAATAAGGGAATAATGAGAGCAGTATTCCATTAATATCTGGAAGTCAACAACTGCCTGATAGTGGTTTAGATGTCTGGCTCCTGAGCCAGAGGTTGTGAGTTCGATTCCCCACTGTGCCTCCTTGACAGAGGCTGGACTCGATGATCCAGAGGGACCCTTCTAGCTCTGCAGTTCTAAGATTATTATAACAAGTTTCCTTTTCCTGATCCAGAGCTTGGAAAAGCTAGTGTTTTGGATTACAACTACCAAAAGGCCTCAATCACCATGGCAACTCTTCTTTGTTACATTGTGATAGCAGCTGCCTTCTCCTTATTTATTTATTTATTTATTTATTTATTTATTTATTTATTTATTTATTTATTTATTTATTTATTTGATTTCTATCCTGCCCATCTAGACCAAAGGTCTACTCTTATAGTAACGAAGTGCATTTCCCCCTCCTCTGCAGCTCTTGACAGTTGTGGGAGAAAACAGGGACCCATCTAATGTGGAAATAGCAACACACAGTTGTTTCAATGGGGTAAGTCAAAAGAATGCAATAGAGAACTTGAACCATATCTCAGCAGTCACCTTTGCTAACAGAAAATGTACTTCTAAGTACAACAGTTCCTATATAGACTAAGAGTAAAGGATATGTCACTGGAGACCAAGACTGAGATCACCCATACTGTGGTATTCCTGATTACTATGTAGAGATATAAAAGCTGGACAGTGAAGGAAGCTAATGGGGCGGGCAGGAATGATTCATTCAAAATGTAGTGTTGGAGGAAATACCATGGACTGTCAGAAAGACAAATGCATGTGCTAGATCAAACCAAATTCGAACTCTCCTAGAAGCTAACATGACTAAACTGAAGTTGTTGTACTTTGGACATGGCTCACTGAAAAAGGCAATAATGCTGCAGCACCAAAGAGGAAGACCAAATAAGAGATGGCTTGATGCAATAAAGAAAGCCACAGCCTTAAGTTTTCAAGATCTAAGCAAGGCTGTTGATAAGAATGTTGGGAGGCCACTAATTCATAAAGTAATCATACGTCAGAAGCAACCTGATGACACATAACAACAATGACATCAATATAGTGATTTCTAGTCCCAGATGAGATCATTTTGTGGATCCCATTAAGATCTCATTCCATGGACTTTAAAGATGGCTATCACTACAAATCTTTGAGGGCACAGTGTTATCCTTAGGGTTGCTTCTAGCATGATGCCACTCACCACAAGTTATCCAACAGTTCCAGTTGCACTCCTCACCATGGCAGCTGATACACAGTTACATCTGCATGAGTTCAGTAGAGCTTACTGCTATGGTAAAATTGCCATATGGCTGTGACCTCAGACACTATTTCTTCAAAATATATCACTCACACCCAATTGCCTAATAAATCAATGCAATAACTGAAATGAGAAGACTTTTCTGCAACAATCAGACATAATTTCTAAAGCATAATTTCTAGCATACTTATGCTGCAAACTCCCCCACAATGAGGTGATGTGGCCCCAAAATATGTGAAGGAGCAGAGGGAAGCTGGCGATTTATGCTGTTTAAAATAAGATCTGATAGTGTGACTCCTGCACAGGACTCACCAGTTTCCACAAGCCAGTGCATAGCACTGGCTGTTTCCAGAGTAACAGCAAAATCTGTCTTCTTACTTTCTTAATCCCATTTTATTAGAGGTTTGAATGATTCCTTACTTACTTCCACAAAATGCGTAAAAGGAATGGTTTCTTAAAGATCGCAATAAATGATAGGCTATTGATTCCTATTGATCACTCCAATCTCCTTCAAAAGGGACCTTTCTGCCTGCCAGCCAGATGGACAGATAGATGTCAAGCAAATTTCTAGAGGGAGCGCTCCTGGAGGCATAGGGGAGGTGTTTGCTTCAGAGTTGTTCAAAATTCACAAGGTTCTATATGTCTGAATGGAAAAAAACCCATGACATTTTAAAAAGCTTAATGCAGGAGAAACCGGAACTGGGAAATCCATCCAGGTCTGGGTTTTGAGGGCTGCATTGATGACCGGGTTTCTGTCTGCAGATCTTGTCCAGTGGGGCTCTATCACTATCAGGACTTTCCAAATCTAAATGTGCCTTAAGGCTCCACCTCTAAGAGCAGAGCCAGGCCTTTTCTGGCCAGAATTAAAAAAAAAAAATCTGGGGAAGGTCTCTGGTGGTGCCTTGGGGAGAGAAAAAAATAACCCTGGAGGAGCACATGTAGACTATGGGCCGGACTTTGCACATCCTTAGATTGCATTATCAATGGTCCTCCCCAAGCCGTGTGTACTGCCAGAACCTCTAGGATATCCTGAATGCATCTGAGAAAGTGAGCTATGGACTGGAAAAGTTCATACCATAATAAACTGCTCAGGTTAAACTATGCTATGGCTAAAATCCTGTTCACATTGCGAAGCCCTGTAGGGCTGATAATGTCACCAGCCACAACAATTTTTTAAGAATTAAAAAAAAAACAATTTCCCCCGAGGGTCCCATGGAATCCACTTCATTGTAGGGAAGCCATTTGTGGCTGTGGGACAAGGGGGAAATCTTTAATTTCTCCCCCCCCCCCCATCCAAACATTCTCAGCTCCTTATCTTACATTTACTGCTCCTTATCTTACATTTACTGTGATTTGATTTGTAATTGATCACTGGATGATAAACATGGGCTTAGTTCACACGTCTGATCACTGAGGCTTGTCGCTCAGGGAGGGAGGGAAAACTGGTTAATTACAGAGGATGCATTCCCTGTAATGTTTAGTTTGACCCCTCGCCTTACATGTGCCACCTGACTCTTTATTGTATTGGGATGCAAGTATCTGCACAAGGTTTTTTTAAACGGCGCTACCATAGCAATCAGTGAATTAGTTAAGAGCCACAATGTCTTAAGGTGTTTCCAAACAGAGACCCACAGGGAATCAGTTGAGTTCTTTACTCCAGAAACCAGTCTTAATAAGGAACCAGATTTTGCCTTCTGTGTGTTGTGATGACTGCGACACAGTCCTCTTGAAGCACCTGGGATTCTCTTCCAGATTCTGAGTTCAGCCATTGGCGAGGAGAGATTCTTGGCATGGCTCCAGGCTGAACCTGCACTCCTCTGCTGGCTCCCGACCTGCTACAGATTGTCAGCAACAAAAATGGTCACCCACTGGGTCCAATGCAACATCTGCAAAAGGTTTCCTATCACTGGACTAAGGTGCGGCTGACTTTCCTGGGCTTTCAATAATGTACAGTGGCCATAGGTAGAGTCACGGACACATTATGCTTGCTAAGATGGAGCCTCTGTATTCCATAAAGCTTACGGCCTGAGAGCCTGCCTTCAGGCCATTTTAGCAATTGGTCTGAAAGCATGTGAAGCAAGGACAGCTTTCCTCTGAGCATATGAAACAGGAGTAGAAACTGTGTAGCCCCCCCCCCCAATAAATTTCCGCAGCAGCCTTTAGATCCCTATTGAAGCACACACACACACCGCATCCTTCCCCTGCTGAAAAAAGGAGTGTTTGCTCTTCTAAAGCCTTGGGAACAGAGACTCTCCTTCTAAACAAGGTGGAGCCTGCTGACCTTTTAAAAGCCCCCCCTTTTTAAAAAGAGGATCTTTACAAATCCAGACTGGGCTTCTGGAATACGTCTCTGCCACCACCCATTTTGTAACATTAAGGTGGCTCTTCCCAGAGCCTAGGAGAGGGAAATCATCCCCCAGACCCAGAAAGCTTGCCCATTCCTGATGTAAACAGTGTGCAGTTTAAATTAAATCTTGAGTACAAAACACAGGGAACCCAAGAAATCTTAAACGCTGAGAAGGCCCATGTGGGGGGTCCTTCAGATGCTGTATAGGGCTTTATAGGTAATGATCAACACTTTGAATTGGGCCTGGAAATGGACTGGAAGCCAGTGCAGTTATATGCTCCCTATAACTGGTCCCAGTCAGTAGTCTGGCTGCTGCATTATGAACGAGCTGAAGTTTCCGAACTATCTTCAAAGACAGCCCCATACTGCATGTTACAGTAATCCAAGTGGGATGTAACTAAGGCATGCATCAGTGTAGCCAAATCAGACATCTCAAGAAACGGGCACAGTTGGATATTAGTATATTAGTATATCAGTTGAACTATTTAAAATCTTAAAAGATGACACTGTTAAGGTGCTACACTCGATATGCCAGCAAGTTTGGAAAACTCAGCAGTGGCCAGAGGATTGGAAAAGATCAGTCTACATCCCTATCCCAAAGAAGGGCAGCGCCAAAGAATGCTCCAACTACCGTACAATTGCACTCATTTCACACGCTAGCAAGGTTATGCTCAAAATCCTACAAGGTAGGCTTCAGCAGTATGTGGACCGAGAACTCCCAGAAGTACAAGCTGGATTTCGAAGGGGCAGAGGCACTAGAGACCAAATTGCTAACATGCGCTGGATTATGGAGAAAGCCAGAGAGTTCCAGAAAAATATCTGCTTGATTGACTACGCAAAAGCCTTTGACTGTGTGGACCACAGCAAACTATGGCAAGTTCTTAAAGAAATGGGAGTGCCTGACCACCTTATCTATCTCCTGAGAAATCTATATGTGGGACAGGAAGCAACAGTTAGAACTGGATATGGAACAACTGATTGGTTCAAAATTGGGAAAGGAGTACGACAAGACTGTACATTGTCTCCCTGCTTATTTAACTTATATGCAGAATACATCATGCGAAAGACTGACTGGATGAATCCCAGGCCGGAATTAAGATTGCCGGAAGAAATATCAACAACCTCAGATATGCAGATGATACCACCCTGATGGCAGAAAGTGAGGAGGGATTAAAGAACCTCTTAATGAGGGTGAAAGAGGAGAGTGCCAAAAATGGTCTGAAGCTCAACATCAAAAAAATGAAGATCATGGCCACTGGTCCCATCACCTCCTGGCAAATAGAAAGGGAAGATATGGAGGCAGTGACAGATTTTACTTTCTTGGGCTCCATGATCACTGCAGATGGGGACAGCAGCCATGAAATTAAAAGATGCCTGCTTCTTGGGAGGAAAGCGATGACAAACCTAGACAGCATCTTAAAAAGCAGAGACATCACCTTGCCGACAAAGGTCCGCATAGTCAAAGCTATGGTTTTTCCAGTAGCGATGTATGGAAGTGAGAGCTGGACCATAAAGAAGGCTGACCACCGAAGAATTGATGCTTTTGAATTGTGGTGCTGGAGGAGACTCTTGAGAGTCCCCTGGACTGCAAGGAGAACAAACCTATCCATTCTGAAGGAAATCAACCCTGAGTGCTCACTGGAAGGACAGATCCTGAAGCTGAGGCTCCAATACTTTGGCCATCTCATGAGTGTCAGGACCGAATCTCCCTAAGGAGCATGGGTCCTTCAGCCAGGGAGTTCCTCAGCCACAAATCTACCACCTTTTACGCTGGGGCAAGTCCTCAACCTCCAGCCTTTGCGCCTAGAACAAGCCTGACCTTAAAAGAACACTTTACTTTTACTCAGTACTTTGCAAGTACAGACACATGGGCTTTGTGATTCCTAAGAATTCACAACAGCTCAGTTAAGTAGGACTTCTCTGGTAGCTAGTCAATGGCCGTTACCACTCCTCTGGATTTAGCCAAACCCTGCTGGTCCAAGAGACAATCCTTGGTGAAGATTTTTATAATTATTTTTTATTAAGAAAATATAGTTTCATAGAAACAGTTTGTTTTGCTCAAGCATAGCATAAATAACGTGTTCAAAAGATTACCATAATTAAATACAACAACTAATTCCCATTAAAAATAACAAACACTAAAACTGGGCTAAGGTGGGCTAGCCCCACCTCCTTCTTTCTCTTACCTACATTCTCTTTCCTTCAAGCTACACACACAAACCATCAAGTTCTCTTCTACGCCATGATAATGGTGATGAAGAAGCATCAGAATCTCTCACACACAACCCATCATCCATCTTCTACATTCCTCTGAACTCCTTCTTCTTGACCATAAACCAATCAACTCAAAGAGGCGTAACTGTCCATTCCGCCCACAATTCTCATGGAGATGCAGGTGGTTTATCTCCATTCCAATTAGAAAAGAATTTGTTGGGTCTGTGCGCTCTGGGCCCCTTCCTCCTTGCATCCTTATCAGGTTTCACACTGTACCAGGCTGGCTGTAAATTAAGAAAAACAACCTCTCTGCCTTTCTCACATTCCCATGTCTTCCTTTCATTATTAAAGCCTAACAGACTTCATTTTCCTTCCTCTTCATTGACTACAATTCCCACTCTCCTTTGATCTCTGACTACAAGTTCCACTCTCCTTCAATCTCATGACAATGAGAAGAGAAGACTCCCTGGAAAAGACCCTGATGTTGGGAAAGTGTGAAGGCAAGAGGAGAAGTGGACGACAGAGGACGAGATGGTTGGACAGTGTCATCGAAGCGACCAACATGAATTTGACCAAACTCCGGGAGGCAGTGGAAGACAGGAGGGCCTGGCGTGCTCTGGTCCATGGGGTCACGAAGAGTCGGACACGACTTAATGACTAAACAACAACAACAATATATTAGGATAGCTGCTGTTGTCATCACCAAACAAAAATTTCTTGCAAATATATTAAGCCAAAATTCTTGTTTAACGTTAAGTAGGGGATATCAGACAGACAGCCACCCTTTCCCACTGAGGGCAAACCACACACCAACCTGATCACACCATCCAAATATACCCCAGTTCTAATGATTCTTTTCATACTTCTGTTGTACTGAATCACAGTAGTGTGGTATATATACTGAGGCAAATGCTCCCATTTGTTTTAACATTACCAATTCATTTCTTCCTATTTGAAATGTTACAGCTGGCTATACCATGGAACTGATTTATTTTCTCTCTTGTCTTCTGGGACATATACATAAGTAGCATATATACATCGATATGTCTAGAAGGGGTTCCCATTCAGGAACATTTTATCCATGGTGCTGGCAGCTTTTGAAGAAATGCATTGCACACAATGGGCCTGGCTGCCCATGCATCCCTCCCTCCCTCCCTCCCTCCACCCACCGGCAAAGGCCGGGCGTACCTGCTCCCGCCCCTGTACTGAGCACCATGGGGCGGGCACACTTCTTCAAGGCAGTGCCTTGGTCCTGGCCACTCTCCCTTCTCCATTTTGCCCAGTGGGGAGCACAGGCAGGAGGCACAGTGAGGGGACCCGCACTTGCAGGAGCTGCTGTCAGGCCTCCTTCGATGGCCAAACCAGGACAGGAGGCACCAGAGCATGCCCCAGCTGAAGAGGTCTCAAGCTGTTGAGTGGCATGATGTGGGGGGCTGCACCGTCCAAAACAGGGAGTTGAGCCCCCATCCACACTGGGCTCCTGGCCCAACATGAAGGAAAGGCACTTTCCCACCTATAAGCGTAGCCACCTGTTTTTTTCTGGCCTGGGTTTCCAGAGTCCTCTTTAAGTTCTTGAGCCTGTCAAGGCAATGTGTTTTGTAGTGAGGGGCATCCCCTTCAGGGCACAGTGGCCCCGCGGCAACCCAGGGAGGACATGTGTCTGACGTAAGGGAAAGAGAAGTTTGTGCAGAAAGCCAGGGTGTGTTCACACATGCAATACTGGTAAGGAATTATCTGATACGTCATTGGAACAAAATAAAACAGCCCACCCAGTGAGGGGGAAATAAAGTGCAGATACTTGTGCTTACTTTGACATATAAAGCCCTAAACGGCTTAGGACCTGGTTACCTAAAGGACCGCCTTCTTCCATACGAGCCTGCCTGTCCTCTAAGATCAGGCCAGGAGGTCCTTCTGAAGGTGCCATCCCTGAAAGAGGTGAGGGGGATGGCATGTCGAAATAGGGCCTTCTCGGCTGTTGCCCCCCAATTTTGGAACACCATCCCTATAGAAATCCACCTGACTCCAACACTTTTGGCTTTTCGGCACCAGGCAAAGACCTTTCTGTTTAGCCAGCATTTTAATTAAATAGTATTCTTTAGCTGGCCATATGAGCAGCAGGATTTATTAATATTAATGTTTTAATGACTGTTTTTAATATAGGGTATTATTATACTATTGCCTATTTTTAATGGTTTTAATGTTTTTAAAGTTTTAATATTGTTGTACGCTGCTCAGAGACCACTGGTAATGGCGCGGCTAAAAAAATCTTGTAAATCTTGTAAATAAATAAATAAATAAATACACCGCTGGCTGGGGAAATGATTCAGTCATGGCCATGGGGTACATTTGGCTGGTATGATCAGGCCAAACCCTGCATAAATCTTTGTTTTGTTGTTAACTTTAACCAAGGAAATAAAGATATAGGTATCTTTCAGCTCTGGAAGAAGTTATTTTTTTTGGATGACAGCTCTCAGAATACTCTAGCCAGTGGCTAACTAGGTACAGAGCTTGAAAAAGTTATGTTTTTGAATTACAGAAGGAATTTCCAGTCAGCATGTGGGTTCTGGGCATTAGAGTCCAATAGTAGCATTTCTAAGCTCTGACTGGGATTCTGGAAGTTGTAGTCCAAAAAAAATAACACATTCAAACTCAAGGTTTACAAATCAGTGTCATCTTTCACAATTCCTAAAAAGGTAAATCTGTTTATTATCAAAACATTGTATCTTAGTGAATCTGTGTGTGAATTTGAGGTGAGGGACTATTTGCTGTCTGTCTGTTTGTATTTTTTAGTTGTAAGCCTACAGAAATATAATTGCACTAATCCTTTTCACAGGTCCAGCAGCTTAATTGTCTCAAGAATGTTGGTTGTGATGGGGTGCGGTTAGAAATTTATATTAGAATTCATTGTATGTATCTATGTATTATGCTTGATATGTCACCTTTCTCCCAGAATTGGGACCCCACATTACTCACAGGTGCTCTGTGGATGGGCTGATTGGTTCTGTGAAACTCTCACTGCTGAATTTGATGCTTCTTCTTATTGATTTCTGGACAGGTATCGTTGTCTGAAGTGCCTGGACTTTGACCTTTGCCAAGTCTGTTTCTTTACAGGACAGTACTGCAAACCCCACAAGAAATCTCACCCTGTAATGGAACACTGTGTGCCAGTAAGTAAGTAATGGGTCCTTCCTTCATTCCTTCCTGCCTGCCTGCCTGCCTGCCTTCCTTCCTTGACATATTGATACAGTTCAAGTTTGAATTCAAACCAGGAAAATTCAGTTGTGCATACTGGCTTGCTTGCCATGAAAACATAGCCATTACCTTCAAAATACAACAATTATATTCTAACCATATGTTCTGTTATTATCTTACTGTGCATCCAACATTTGATTCAGAAGCTCTTCTCCACACAGCATGAACAAACCTCAAATGAAATTCTTTACATTTGTGATGCCATCAGATATTCAAAGGAAACCGATAGGACTTTGCACATAGTTTCCAGGTCTCTAGGGAGCTCCATATGTAGAGACAAATTTCCATCGGTGCAGCAGATAGGTATCTGGATTGCTGTGGCTATCTGGCCCTAATGTTGTATGCTCACAGGAGGCACAGTGGGGCATCAAACTCCCAGCCTCTGGCTCCACAGCCAGATACCTAAACCTCTGAGCTATCCAGCCAGCTTTCTCACTGCCAGTATTGTGCAAATTAATTTGTGTTGCTTTGTAATGGATCATCAAGAGGTAAACACAGACTTTAGCTGCAAGTCTGATTATCAACCATTCAGCTTCTATTGCTGAGCACATGGCTTCTTGTGAGGAGAAGAACAAAGTGTCCATATGGTAGTTGCACCATCCACTGCTGCCTTAACATTTTGGGTTGAGTCTTCATAGCCACCTACCTTACCGATGGTTAATGCCATTTGGGCAGGCATCAGCAAAGGAGAGCGCAAAGCTATTTTTCCACATCATCCGAAACAATTTGCAGCCAGGACGTTGCGAAAGGAAGGAAGCACTGAGAAGAAAGGCCTTGGTGGTGCTGAGAGGTAGTGGAGACACAGCTGTCCGCAGCCAAACACTGTGAGTGCCTTGTTTTGCACGTGTGTGTTTTGATCTCTGTGTATAATATCTTGTGACTGCAATCTGTGAAAATAATAAGCAGATTGGAAAATTTATTTTAAAATACACAAAAGAAGAAAAAGGCTCAGTTATCAGCTGAAAGTAAACTATAATAACAGTGTTTAAAGCTTTCTTTAGTATAGAGTATAATCATAAGCCTTTGCTTTTCTTCTTTATAGTGTTACACACGTCCAAGCATCAGCTGGGCATGTACAACAAGTGGTGCAGTTCTTTGGATCCACACCATTGCATATTTGACCATACCTAGAATGGTTCTAGTTGTCAAAAAGAGTGAGGAGTTTGTTCAGTATTGTCATATATTATCTGTTCTGCTTCCTTCCAGTCCTTGTCCTGTCCAGTCTATTTCTTCGGGACAGCCAGTGCCACCTGATCTGTTCTGCTCAGCACATACTGTAGGTCCACAGCCGAGTAGTACTTTAGACACCAAAGTCTCCCAAGCACCAGAGATCGAAAACAACAGCAGATCTTTGAGTCAAGATAAAACACACCGCCAGGTAACTGACTCTGAATAATGGGGTTCCGCTAAAAAACAGTACAGTCAGCAAGGCATTCCGGGGGGAGAATCTGGAACCCTGATAACTGCAAATGGTATCCATCTGATATAATTTCTGTAATCACTTTAAATTCAATATAGATATGAACTCTGTGATGAGACCTGTCAGCTGGTGGGGTTTTCTCGTGACAGTGTGGTCGTATGCGTTGCAGCATGCCTTAGTTAAAAATGCTCTATTTCTGATGGCCCAGACAAGTTGTCTCTGGTACATGATGAGGATGGGCTTTTACAAAAAGATCAAAGGCTGGTCTGTCATCCCAGTGGCCTCCCCATTTTCTCTCTCTGCACAGAATACTTAGCAATGTAAGTGATATTTTAATTGGCATGTTCAGTTAAAATGGGCTTATTGAGGATGTTAATGGAAATGTCATCCACTAACATGCTGGGCACTAAGATTCAAACTAAGCTTTAAGTGGCATGCATATCTCCCACAATTAACCTATTCATCTTCCTACAGTGGGATTTTCCCTATGATGCATGACTTGGATGGATGCATCTGATGAAAATGAAGCCCATGAAAAGTTATGCTGTAATAAAGGCATTGATCTTTAAAGTGCCACCAGGCTCTGCAGGATCAGTACCTGCGGTTTCAGTTATTTGCATCCTGAAAATATTAAATAAAACCCTCCAGAAATATGTGTTTTCAAGGTGTATTACCATATATATATAGGGTTTACTATACCCTAGAGTCGGACACGACTGGACTAAATGTCAAGGGGAAGCTATACCCATGGTTTTTGGCAGGGGGGCAGGGGGCTTGGAACTGATCCTCAGAAGGTACTGCAATCCTATTGTAATGTCAGACCTCAGTTTGCCTTGTTGCATTCTGCACAGTATGCCAGCTAGTCAGCACTGAGTATAGCAGATGAGTGTCTCAGTATAGCCACCTGGCAAAGGACCTCACTTCTTCACCAGGTTTGGGCATCTGCCTGCTTCCCCACATCGCAACTGCAGGCACTTTCCCTCTGTTTCTGCAGGTTCTCGCTGCTCTGAAGGATGAGTTGGCTAAAGCACAGGAATCCATCAAGACTCTTCACCAAGAGAGGAGGTGGGTATCTGCGAATGTCTATAAGTTGCTCCTTCAAACGCTGAAGAAACTGGAGAGAGAGAGAGAGAGAGAGGAAGGCATACTTCTCCAGTGTAGTGAAACAGTTCGTTCAGTCCATGGCTTATTTCTGTGATGTCAGGGAGCATTTAACTCTGCATATCTGACTCAGCAGTGTGTAAGAGAAAGTGGGGCACTTGGCTTGAGATTGGGAGACACAGAATGAGGGGACTGCACTCATCACTCAGGCCCAGCTATTAGATTAGAGACACAGGTGCTGCTCATGTCAAGTCTGTCTCAAATGGTTAGCATGGAGACAATCGCTTGTTCTTCCACTTCAGCACAGAGGTGGCACTTTGATTGCAGTCAGAAGAGAAAAGGCAAAGGCTGTGAAGTTGGAGGAAAGTGCACAGAGCTCCTTTAACTGCCAGGAACATTTTGGGGAAACGGCCACGTGTGTTCTGCCTTAATATAGACCATGGCCCTCCAGATGATGTTGGACTAACTCCCATTATCCATGACCAAGGGCCATACAGGCCACAATGAATGTTGGAAACCAATGGCAAAATCAGCGTACACTGATGGATGTCCACAGCAAGGAGATGCTGGATCCCCCAAATCCCCCAAAATATTAATTATTTTAAGGCACAGAGGCAGGCACACAAGGTCAGGCCAGGGCAATCACATGGGCCCACCCTTTTTTCACCTCTCTCCCTGCAGGCCTGGTACTGGACTGTAAAGCAATACTGCTCTTGCTTCCTTCCTTCCTGTCATCCCTCCCTCCTTTCCAGGCAGTCCCATTTTGGCGAACAGAGCAGACCACTTCAATAATTGCAAGAACTGCTCTTCCCACCAATTGCGGTGGTAACTCCACCATCTCCCTGCTCAGCGGGCCACTCAGTAGCTGTGCGGGGAGACCCATCCTCTCACTCCCTGCCTGGAGTAGCCAGCCAAGCAGGGAGACGGTGGAGCTACTGCCGCAGTTGGCAGGAAGAGCAAGACCTTCGTGGTGCCAGGATGCGTGAGTGGATGGGCTGGTACTGGGGGCTGGACCCACATTAGGTGCACCTGGGATGGCGATATTCATATTCGTTTGCAAATACAAATATCCCCATCCCTAATCCCAACTGATGGCCAGCCAACCTCTGCCTAAATACTTCCAATGAAGATGAGTCCACCACCTGCCACGGTGGTCCAGTCCATTGTCAAACAGCTCTTCCTGTCAGGAAGTTCTTTCTAGTGTTTAGTTTAAATCTTGTCAAAAACTTTACTGAAAGCATGCACAGCATTTCCCTTTTCTACTAAACTTGTAACTCTATTTTTAAAAAGAAAAAAATATTAGTCATGACTAATTTTTAAGAAACTCATTCTAGTTCTTCATATTTATCACCTTTTTTTCTTAGTCCTCATAGACTGACTGTTTAATTGGCCTGTTTAAGAATTTTCATGATAGCAATAGCAACTGATTGGGTGGTAGTTGCCCGGAACTAATTTGTCCCCCCTTTCTGAAGATGGGAACAAAATTTGCTTACCATGTCTTTAGGACCTTGCTTATTCTTCAAGAATTCCCAACAATCATAGAGAGAGGCTCTGAGAGGTCATCTGGAACTCATTTTGGGACCTTTGATGTAATTTCTCTGGACCTGAAGACTTGAGTTCATAGAAAAAGTGGAGTACTAGCTAGGTGTTCCTATACCACCTCTTCAGCCACCTTAGGAAGCAGTCTCCTCAAAGGATTGTTGATTATGTTTCCTCCTTTTTTTAAAATAAATATTTTATTGTATTTTTTCTACTTTTCTATCCCTTGCAACCAGAGTGATTTATTACAATATGTTCCATTCATTTCATCTTGTCTTATACTCTCTAACATAATATTAATCTAATCTATTCTATTTAAATCGGTGTAGATTTCATCCAGGTATAAAGAGGTTCCCATTTATTATTATCCAGTCTATCATTTTGTGTATCTGTCAAAATATCCATTTCTGCTAGTTCCAAAATCTTCTCAATAAATTCCTTCTTTGTCGGCACCTTTGTAGTCTTCCACTTACTGGCATATACAATTCTAGCTGCAGTTATCAGATGTAAGGTCAAGTAAGTCTTGTTTTTTTCTAGTGTAGCTGGTAATATATTCAATAAGAAAATTTCTGGTGTCAAAGCAATTTTAACCCCTAAAATTTTCTCTATAATTTCATGAATCATTTTCCAAAAGTCCTTGGCCCTACTGCACATCCACCACATATGATAGACGCGCCCTACTTTCTTTTCACATTTCCAACACTTATTAGAAACATTTTTATACATTTTTGTTAATTTATCTGGTGTTACATACCATCTGTAAAACATTTTGTATATATTTTATTTTAGATTTATAGATTTAGTCATTTTAAAATTTCGTTCCCAAATTTGTGACCAAGGCACTTAGTTCTATATTATGACCTATATTTTGAGCCCATTTTACCATGCAATCCTTCACAATTTCATCTTCCATTTTTTTGCTCCATTAAAGTATTATATAAACCTTTAATCAATTTTTCCTCTGAGTCCAGCAACACCTTATCCAAAGGTATTTTGTCTTTCTGAAACCCTGTAGCTTTATCTTTTACATATCTTGATTTCAACAAGTTTATCAACCACCAATCTAAGATAATACTTTGTTCTGCTAGTTCATCTTTGTTCTTTAGATTAAAATCACTATCTAATATCTCGGCATATCTCCTGTTTGTCCCTTGAGATGTTCTTGCCGGATCAGAGAATGCTTCTAATTGAGCTACCCATAATGGTATCTTTCTATAATGTTGTGCCTTAACAAAATTTGCCTACCATGTCTTTAGGACCTTGCTTATTCTTCAAGGATTCCCAAAAATCATAGACAGAGGCTCTGAGAGGTCATCTGGAACTCATTTTGGGACCTTTGATGTAATTTCTCTGGACCTGAAGACTTGAGTTCATAGAAAAAGTGGAGCACTAGCTAGGTGTTCCTATACCACCTCTTCAGCCACCTTAGGAAGCAGTCTCCTCAAAGGATTGTTGATTATGTTTCCTCTTAGTAGAACATGGTTTCCTTTGGGGATGAAACAGAAGCAAAAGCTGAACAGCTTCCCTTTCTCTGTGTCATCCATTAGCATTTCTCCATCCTTTCCACGTTAGCAGACCTATCACTTCCTTGTTCTTCCCCTTGCTCTGGACGTAGCCAAACCCTGCCCCCTTTTATTATTTTTTTAACCTTTCTTGCAAATCTGAAATCATTTTGTGTTGTGCCCTCCAGCCTTTTATTATTATTATCAAAACACATTGGCTACTGCTTTGTACTTTCCCACGGTGTTTTGCTGCTCTTTCCACTTCATATACATGGTTCTGTCAAATCTCAGCTCATATAACAGCTTCTTGTACAGCTACCTTGAATTCTTTTGATACCTCCCACTCATCTTTCTCACAGGAAGTGTGTATGATTATGCTGTTAATGCTTCATTTTTAAGAAACACCCATGCATTATGAACTCCCTTCTCTTCAAGAATTTCTGGCCATGGAATCTCACTCATTATTTCCTTAAACTTATTGAGGGAAAAGAAACACCCAGGCCCCCAGGGTCCTTCATCTTATTATCTAGAGCTTCATAGTCTGGCTGCATCATTGGTCCACATGTGGATCTGGAGGGGAGGGATAACGTTTGGTGAGGGTTGATGAGTGTTGGCAATCTCCCTGTCACACCCTGTATCTCCACACTGGAGAGACAATGCACCTTGGGAGACATCTGGTCTGCAAATTGCTGCCCCCTCCCCTTTAGTACTTCTGTGCTCTTAAGGCTGCAACTGCTGTCCCTGTTCCAACGGCCAACTGGCCAAGTGGAAGACCTGATACTGTAGCTCCAAGGACATGGAGTGTTTTTTGATAGCCTCACTTCTCTGAGTCACATCCTTTCAAGAGGGGAAACAATGTACACTGCCTAGAGAACTCTAGTTAGTAGGAGGTTCAAAAGTGCAGTGAACAACAAAGCAAGCAAAGAAACAGTGGCACTGAACAGGACTGAGAAAAGGAGAACATTCTCACATGAAAGTGTTTTTAAAGAAAATCTGTCTCTCACACATAATCACACTCCATCAAAAGTATGATTTTCAAACCCAAAATTTGATGTAACCTTAATATACAAAGTCTCCAGTAAATGTGCCATTGAGTTTCCACTGAAATCTTGGACACCCATTGCCAGCTTGGACAACACCCTTGAAGGGCATCAGAACAGTAGACTGTTCTGAGGCATGTTGGGCCCAAGCCATTAAGGACATTTGAGGCTAAGTTGGACTGTGATTCAATGCAGACAGTGGTGCTTGGCATTATTGGCTTTTGGGAATCTGTTCCCTGCCAAAAGCACCATGTTTCATACCAGAAGAAAGAGAAGAGAATAACATCTCACCTAAAGCATCTTCTGGTGGTGAGGTCTCAACATTATGAAATCTTCCATGATATTCAGTCAGTGTGGTGGTTTGGATAATCTTCTCACTTCCTGGGACACTCAGCACTTTCTGATCCAGCTTCTTAATCCCAGATCTGTGACCATGATAACTTTCTTTATAACTGTTTCCTTTTAGTTTGTACCATCCAGTGTGCCACTTTAATGTCATGCAGGTACCTGAAGAAGCAGCTGAACAAGTGGAAGGACAAAGTGCAGGTCTTCCATTCTGCTCAAGAAGAAAAAAACTGCACTCTGGAAACAAAACTCCATGAGCTAAGAGCAAGCCAAGAGAACCTCAAGACGGAACTTCAGCAAATGAGAATAGAAATTAAGGTACAGAATAGGTCAAACAGGCCCTTGGACCACCTATAGAATGTTCACCCATAATTGTTTTAAGTTGCAGAAGAAAAGAGCCCAGTGTAGATTAGGACCTTGCCAAAACAGACATATAAACCAAATTATGTTGTCCTTACCCAAGAGAAACTTCCATCGTGGCACAAAGAGTGGCTTTAGAAGGGAGTGTTTTTTGTTGGGACTATGGCAGGGGAAGACAGGAGAAAGGGTTAAACTCCAGCGCCCCTTCTGCCATGGTTCAATCCTGATCGCCTGCTCCCCCCATAAGGGCTATTTCCCTTCCCTTCCCATGAGCCAGTCACTTTAAATACAACAAAAAAGGTAATGGACTGAGACTAGGTTCTCAGGTCTGAGGAAGTTACAGCTGACATATTAGGGAATCGTAATGCTGCTCCAGCTAGAGAGGGAAGGTGACGGGTAACAGTCTGACTTCTGTCTTCAGATCGGGGACACCCATCCCAGCTAGTGTCAGGATTTGCTGACTCAGTGGAAAAGTATCTGTGTGTCTGTTGTGCATATTTTCCTCCCAGACCTTGCCTGCCCTGCCTCTGTGATTTCACGACACCCCAATCCTAGGCCATCACAGAGAGTCTTCTGACTGATGCCTAATTCTCAAGTGATAAACGTGTTATTCATGGTTTTCCTGATCTTTGCCCGTTTCAAGTCTGCTCTCCATTCTGCAAATCTGCTGTGAGGAGGCAAGGTGTGTAATGTCAGTGGTTACAGTACCTGCTCCCTGAGTAAAACGCTCTCAAGTTACTGTGATAGAAAAACCCACTCCCTGTGTGCCCCTCTGAGACTTTGCTGAGCCACTGATCTAGAGTGGTGTAAAGCAACGTCTTCCTGCTTTATCACCGAGAACCATTGCTCAGGAGCAAAGTATTGCACACAAAAGGCTTCAGATTAAATTTCTGGCATCGCTGATCAAAGGATTTTAGGGTGGAAAGAAATCAAACTGAAGTCCTGGAGAGCATTCACTGAGCAGAATAGACAGCACACGGCAGTTGGTTATAATAATTTCTTGCCAAGTCCAGCCTTCTCAACTCTGCCCAAACAAATTTCAGAAAGATAGTGGAAGGGCAGCACTTTCAGACACAGAGGATCCTATGCTACTGGACCAATGGGTTCATTACTACTCCAGTGGCATCAAATAGGATTTCAGTGTGCATCTTTATTTATAATGCTCTTTCCTGTGCCTAGTAAATATAGGCAGTTGGAAATGAAGGCATTTTTGGTTTCTAGTTTTCCTTTTTGGCAGCGCAGCCTGTGCAGTTTGAGTCGCATGAGTCATCCGTTTTGGGCAGCAAATACTGCAGTATCATTTTCCTAATTAATTACCTGGAGAATAATTTCCAAGCTCATTAGTCATATTACATTCTAATCCTCTCCAATTTTATAGGTCTTGAAGGACTTGTTTAGTGTGACACCAATTACAATAACTAATTAAATGGCATTGAAAAAGGCGAATAGTTTGCAATAGAACTAGACTTTCTGCAGACAGGGCAATACAGTTAGAAAAGGCATCCAAGCTTTGCTCTTCTCAAATAAGAGTGTGTATGTGTGTGTGAATGCATAAACATACTTCCCTGCTGGAGGTGCACCATGATAATTTTAGCCTCCGGACTCAGTGGTCTCAGCTGCCTGCCTCTTACCTTTAATAGGGGCACATATATTATTCCGCTTATATCTACCACTGTTTCAAAACCCTTCACTATAGTGTACTTCATTTAATGGACTCTCTTGCATCCCTCTATGTGAACATATGTGTGCATATAAAGTGTCTGAGGAACTTCTTAGTCAATATTTTATCATTCCTTCATAACACATTTAGAATATGACTTTACGTAAGAACAAGCCCTTGCAGGAGAAGAAGGTTGAGAATGGCTCCAGTTGCCCTCCGTTGCAGCCCAAACACTTGAAGTATTTGAGACGCAAGTCCTGGGCTCTTTCCTCCTCTGGTTGTGAAAGGAAATGGCTTCTAGAGCCACAGGCTAGTCTTCTTGCCAGCAGCTCCAGATCACCAGAAATCGTGGAGCAGGCAGAATGCTTTCAAGATGCTAATCTTGAAGACACTCATCCTGAAAACCCCAGGGGGGTGAATGTTCCTCTAACAAATCACCCTGAAAATCTAGAGCCTGAGACAAATGGAGACCATCTCAGCAGGAGAACTGAAATCGCAAAATCTCATTCGTCTGCTGGAACAGAAGCACTCCTTGGCAAGACCCAGGCAGAAGAGGAGGAACTGCAGCAGTTAATGATGAAGCTGAAGGATGCACTGCTTTTCCAAGGACAGCCAGGTAAGAATTCCCAGTATCCCCTGGGAGTGGGACTCAGCCTATTGTACGTATGTCCCAATGCAATTCAATTATCACTTCCGGGATTCATGATGCAGCAATGAAGAATAGGATTTCAGCCTTCCCCTGCAAAAACACAGCCCTTACAGCTATTCCACACGTGTATGTGGGACTGGGGAAAAAACTGAAACAGTGGCAGCCAGTGGCTCCAATTTTGATGGTGTTGTGAATGCATTTTGGATATTAGTATGTGCTTTACAGGAACTATGTTCAAGATTCTGAACTGTATCCTGAAAATAGCTTTAGCATCTCGGATGACTCCTGTAAAGTTCAGACTGGCACCTCTGAAATGGAGTCACCAGCTGCCATTACTCTGAGAATATCTTTCAGTCACGGGACCTCTGTCTGATACCAGTTCTGTGGTAACCTCTGAACACAGTGAATATTCCTGTTCCAGTCTAATAGATATTGGGCAAAGTCCCATTGGGATGTTCTTCCAGAGTAAGTGCAATCATGTAAGTCACAATGCTGAATTGCATCTAATTAACAAAGTGTAAGTGGCATGCCTTGTTATACACCCAGTCACATGACCAGGCACCCATCCAGGACCTCACTACTGAGCTGCAGTTTGTCACCACAACCTATGCAATTTCAGTTATTCTGGAGAAAATTCCAATAGGATTCTGGCTGTTACTTTTCTTTGGTGTAGATGCAGACACCACTGCAGGACCACAGACATTCTGGTCCACAACATTGTTAGATTTAACAATGATTTTTCAAAGAAGTTTAAACTCATTTAATAGTGCCTAATTCAGGTGTTGAAGGGATGGTGGCGCTGCGGGTTAAACCGCTGAAGCCTCTGTGCTGCAAGGTCAGAAGACCTGCAGTCGTAAGATCGAATCCACGCGACGGAGTGAGCCCCCGTCGCTTGTCCCAGCTCCCGCCAACCTAGCGGTTCGAAAGCATGCAAAATGCAAAAATGCGAGTAGATAAATAGGTACCACCTCGGTGGGAAGGTAAACGGCGTTCCGTGTCTAGTCATGCTGGCCACGTGACCACGGAGGATTGTCTGCGGACAAATGCTAGCTCTATGGGTTGGAAACGGAGATGAGCACCGCCGCCTAGAGTCGGACACGACTGGACAAATTGTCAAGGGGAACCTTTACCTTTACCTAATTCAGGTGTTAAGACTGAAAGAATGTAGAGCTCAATGGGTAGTAGAACAGGAGTACACATGTAATACTGCCCCATGTTCCCCCAACCTCAAAGTCACTGCAAAACCTCAAGTGTCTTTTACAAGTATCTGTGTAGGCCTGTAAGCACATTTAACCAGACATACTTATTATGTTTCATGAACTCATGAACAGGGTTGGCAGCCATTTAAACAAGCTTATAGAAGCTGTGCAAATATTTGTGTTGAACTTACAAAGACCTACACAACTGTTGGTGAGGTGAACACATGGGCAGGGCTTACTTGCATTCTCACATCACCACCACCCTTTGAAACAACTGCTTAACAACTGAATAGGGTTCAAGTCAAGCCTAGATCTCATGTCTGAAAGGCAAGGGCTTTGCTGAATCAAACTTAGGGCAGTTAGTGATGTGCCACCCTTTTGACTTAATATTTGACTTAATGATAATTGGCAATTGCAGCAGAAGTTCTCAAATAATAAAGAAAAAGCTGTTTATTTATGGAAGTCCATGGCATCATAGATTTGTTAGTCTTTAAGATGTAAAGGTCCATCATGGCCAGAGTCTCTTTTAAGATCAACACCAACTCCGTTTCTTTTGTTTTCTCTTAAAGATCTTACACACTAAAAAGTGTGGGTAGTGATGGTCCTAAGCTCATCACTATGCCTCCCACACCCCACCCACCCACCCACCAGTCCATCTCTGCACATTCACCTATCAATTGCTCCATCCCTCCAGCTTTTCCCTCTCCAACCCACACTGACCACGCACATGTCCATCCAGGCCTCCTTCTGTCTAACCCATTCATCCTTCAAGTGTCAGGTGGATACACAATTGGCTACAGAATCATATTCAGAGGGTGGTGATTAATTGCTCCTTTTCCAACTGGGAGGAGGTAACAAGAGGGGTACCCCAAGGCTCAGTCCTGGGTCTGGTGCTCTTCAACATTTTTATTAATGACTTGGATGAGGCAGTGCAGGGAATGCTTGTCAAATTTGAAGATGGCACAAAATTGGGTGGAATAGCTAATACCCTGGAAGACAGAAACAAAATTCAAAATGATCTTGATAGGCTGGGGCACTGGGCTGAAAAAAACAGAATGAAATTAAACAGGGATAAGTACTGCACCTCGGAAAAAGAAACCAAATGCACAATTACAAGATGGGGGATACCTGGCTCAGCACTACTACAGGTGAGAAGGATCTTTGAATTGTCGTAGATCACAAGCTGAATATGAGCCAACAGTGTGATGTGGCTACAAAAAAGGCAAATGCTACTGTAGGCTGCATTAACAGAAGTATAGTTTCCAAATCCCACGAGGTGCTAGTTCCCCTCTATTCAGCACTGGTTAGGACTCACCTTGAGTATTGTGTCCAGTTTTGGACACTGCACTCCAAGAAGAATGCTGACAAATTGGAACAAGTTCAGAGGAGGGCAACAAGGACGATCAGGGGCTGGAAACCAAGCCCTATGAGGAAAGACTGAAATAATTGGGCATGTTTAGCCTTGAAAAAAGAAGACAAAGGGGTGATATGATAACACTTTTTCATATACTTGAAAGGCTGCCATACAGAGGAGGGGCAGGATCTGTTCTCAATCATCCCAGAGTGCAGGACACACAACAATAGGCTCCAGTTACAGGAAGTCAGATATTGTTTGAATGTCAGGAAAAACTTCCTAAGTGTTAGAGCAGTGCAACAGTGGAACCAATTACCTCGAGAGGTGGTGAGTGCTCCAACACTGGAGGCATTCAAGAGAAACTTAGACAACCAGCTGGCAGATGTCCTTTGATTTGTATTCCTGCATTGAGCAGGAGGTTGGACTTGGTGGCCTTATAGGCCCCTTCCAACTTCACTATTCTATGGTTCTATGATTTTTTCTCCCCCACCTGCCCCCGTGCCCATGCGCACATACACACACAGAGAGAGCTCACATCTCTTTTCCTCCCTCCTCCCCTACGCATTTCATAGAAAGGATATATTTTGACTACATTTGAAACTGTTGGTCCAGATGGGAGCTTGTGGCTGCTAGAGATACGGATGCCCTGCATGAGGGGCCACATGTTTCCAAGTTTTGATCTACCTGCCCTACCAAAGAGAAAGCATAACCAATGGCATAGGCATTCCTGATGGGCTCACTGCAGGATGAGCAGAAGGATGGTGGTGACAGCTTCCAAGTCCTTATTTCAGGTACTGGATAAGGAAGGTCTCAAAAAGGAGTTTAGTTAACGAGAGTATGTTAACTTGGGAGTCACTGCATTGGTTTCAGGAAGACTTCTTCCTGAGTAGACACACTCCACTGGGAAGCCCTATTATGGAAACCCCACTGAAATGCCAAAGTTCTTGAGCAGGTCCCACAAGTTCCTGTTCTCCTTCCATGGGATGTTGACCTTCTCCACCTTTTTGATGTCCTCCAGGAGTGCTGTAGACTTTTTCTCCAAGCCAAAAGGTACCTGCCCGCTTTTGCTCTGTGATCCATTTGAAATGTGTAAATCCCTTCTCTTTCCTTGATGTTCACACCATCTTACAAAAGAGACCACCAGAGTTCTCCGTCCTGCTAACAACATAGGACTTCACAACATTCCTAGCCTGCTCTATAAATCATTATTTTAAGAGTGTAATTGTAGCACCTGCTGTTTTATATGCTCATCATGATACATTTCAATGCATTTGGCAGATCAGCGATGTCGTTAAATAAATAGCTTGAGTCACTATTAGAGAAACAGCAATTTTATAGCCATGTGCAGTGACTTCAATGGAATGCTTTTTTTAATGAATATTTTACACATGGGGGCAACAAACAGACTCTTCCTTATGAGTATATTTTAAATATTTGAAGTATTTTGTATCTATTACATCAGTCCCTGTGGAAGAAGGAGATTAGGTCCTGGTGGTTTATTTCAGTGTTTTATTTTGAATTGTATCATGTGCTGTAAGTGTGTATTCATTGGATTTTTACGATGCCTTGGAGTTCAATGATTTATTGTGATTTTCATTGTTTTATTGCTCTAGTTATTGTACAGTACAAGAGAAATAGATGCCTTAATATGCATTCATCCACTCCTTTGAACAATTAAATTGAAGAGTATAAATATAAATAGCTATGCTGTAAATTTTCAAAGAGCTAGCTGTGTAGCCTGTTCCACCATCTGTAACAAAAAATGAAACAAAATAGCTCAAACTCTGTTGCTCAGGGTATTTTTAATTTTTTTGCAACTTTCAGTGTGTTTCTAGCTGGCAAATAAAGCATCTGGACTACGATCCTGAGGGGCAGGGGCACACATCCAAATTGCAGCTGAGACTTTTTATTTGCCACTCCAGCTCAGACTGAAAGTTACAAAGTGATTCCTGCCATCACTCACCAGCCATTAGATATGCTGGCTGGGGTTGATGGAAGTGGCAGTCCACCAACATCTGGATGGCCACACATTCCCATTCCCTATCAAAAGGATGCAAAGCCATACAGAAGAGCCACTGTGTTTTTAAAAGACCCAGTTCATTTTGGTATCATGTGTGCAGAAGAACGTCCACATGCCCATAGGTTTTGGTGTGTCTCCAGTTTCCTATCCTATGAGCAACTCCCCCACATGAAAGATCCCAAGACAGAAAAGTAAGCAGGCTAAGACCATCTAGAGCAGTGGTTTCTAACGTGAGGTCCCCTGATGTCCTTGGACTAAAACTCCCAGAAGCCTTCACATGGCCAGGATTTCTAGGAGTTGTAGTCCAAGAACATCTGGGGACCTAAGGCTGAGAACCACGGACCTAGAGTTTCCCCTAGCTAGTCTTTCTCTTCCCCTGTTCCTCTACAGGATCTTCAGCTACCAGTGGTCTGGTGGGACAGATCCTGATAAATGTCTCTCAGATTGGTTTGCAGTGATTTTAGAAATCTAGTTTTCTAAAACGACCTAGAAACTGCAGAACGCCAAGACTCCAACCCAGTCAAGCCTTTTTATTTATTTTTACTGTCCCCAGCCCTACCATTAGGCAGAGTGCAGCAGCTGTCTCAAGCAGCTTGTCTTTTTATTTATTTTACAGAAGTAAAATGTTCTGCTTTTCAGCGTAAGACAAGCAGAGGTATTGTTTGCTCAAAGGTACACTGATTCCACAGCTTCTTCCCATTTCTTTTTTCTCCATCTCCCTCCCCGCTCCATATTTCAGATCACCCGTCTGTTCTCAAGGAGGAACTGTTCTCTGAAGCCAAGCATGTTTCCAAAGCATTCTCTCATCTCATCGGCCAAGTCACATTGCCCACTTGAAACTCTGAGGGCAGGGGGTCCGGGCCCTGCCTGCCTGTCTGGCGGATTACCCAAGGGAAAGAAGACCGCCACAGAACATCCACTCCCAGGGTAGTTCACAGAGTACTTGAGAAACTGCTGAAACACTCATTTTCCACAAGAGTGGGTTTTCATACAGTGATAGAGGCAAATCCTTCCATGCAATAATTTCCCTGGTTTTTGTATTCTGATATTTTGGGTTGGGCAGTATTAAGTCAGCATAGATTTTTGTTCAACTAAGTGTATATCTGTGAGAGTCAGTGTAGTGCAGTGAACAGAGTGATGGACTAGGATTCAGATCCCTCCTCAGCCATGAAAACTGACTGGGGTGGGGGTGGTACTGCTCAAACCACTCCTTAAATGTCTCTCGTACCTTGAAACCTAACTAGGTTTGTAGTAAGTTGTGTGTGACTTGATAGCACATAACAACAATGAAGTCTACATGCCGATGATGTGATGCACCTATCCATGGGAATCAAAGCTAAAGCAAAAATAAAGTGATGGCAATAAATTCACACATGTGTTCTACAACAGGGGTCCCCAACCGCCGGGCCGCGGACTGGGGCGCCAAGACAGATTTTTGAGGGCCAAAGGAACGTGCACATATGTGCGTACACACACACACGCCCCCCCCCGCATGCCTGCACGGAAGCCTGCCTGCTTCCCACATGCACACACGTACCCCCTCGCCCACCTGCTCACACACCTCCCAATGCACGCACACCCCCACCGCATGCACAGATGCATGCAAGCACGCACACCCCGCACACATGCACGCAGGGATGCCCGCCACCCCACCCCAGGTCCTTGGGAGAATAGTCTTCAACTAAACCGGTCCCTGGTGTCAAAAAGGTTGGGACCCACTGTTCTACAAGATGATATGTAAATATTAAATGTGAGACATTTTTGACATGAAATGTTAGCCTCAGTCACCCAAAGCTAGCATTTTATGCCAAAGCACTGTATGTTTTATATTGATATGAAATTTTTTGAACCAGATGTGTGAAATTATCATCATTTTTAAACAATCTTGACAAATTTGGAATTGCTTGAGGTTCCATTTTGTTAAAAAAGTTAAAAAAAGTTTAATTATTTTTTTAAGACATACCTACATACAAAACAAACAAAAACCTATAAGACAATTTAAAAAAACATGTAAGACAGATAAAACATATAGGCGGGGAGGTATTTTCCATACAAGCTTAACCATTATATAATTCTGACTACAATAGATCTTATACCCTACTACATCATGTTATATCCGTGTGTATCTACACATATTATATTTCGTATCTCTGTTTCAAATATCTAATTAAGTATCTAACATTCTAAATTTATAATAATTTTATAAATTCTTTCACCTGCATTCCCATCTATCCAGTACTCATCATAGACATTTCTAATTTCATCTTTAAGATTACTTATCCACCAATAAAATCCAAGCCAGGACAGTACATTCCTCAAAGATCTCCATTTTTACAGACAAAAAGGTATTATGTATCTAATCTTATCTACATAGTCACTATAGTAATTCATACATATTTGATCTCTATATATGTACCTTAAAAACAAAAGCATCTAATATTATTATTCATCATCAACATTTCTAAAATTCATAATTACATATGCTTGTCTACCATTGAGATTCCTACCTGGCCAGAATTGCTTATAGTATATTACTCATGTCACTTTATATGTAAATATATCTCTCAAACCAATGATTTTTATTATTTAATCAGCAAGTAACTTTCTCCCTTTTCATTTTTGCTTATCAGCTCCAATTGCTTATAGTATATTACTCATGTTACTTTATATGTAAATATATATCTCTCAAACCAATGATTTTTATTATTTAATCAGCAAGTAACTTTCTCCCTTTTCATTTTTGCTTATCAGTTCCAGTATCACAGGTCCAAGATTCGCCTCTTGCCTCCTTTTTGCCAGTTTTAAAATGCCATCTATGAAATCTCTTTAAGGCATTTTCTATCCGGTTTACTAATTTCATCCCAGTATAATTGATGTCTTGATTTTGGAGCAACACAGATCTATCCGATCTCTGATCATAAATTTCTGCCCCCAAATTCGCCCATTTCTCCCCTTTTACATTCTTTCCTATCGAGACAATCTCAATATGCTTTCCCCCCTCATCCCAGCCCCTCCTTTCCTCATTTTTAAACATTTCATCCTGCTTTTTAAGGAAAACAGTCTCTTCCTCTCTCTCTGGTGATATCAATTGTTCAGTGAGTTCAGTGAGTTCAGTCGGTTCGTCTCCCATCTCCATCTTAATATCCAGGCCAAGAAATGTCGCTTTAATTTCTGCCTTAACTTCTGAAATCTGATCCTTGAATTGATTGATGATATTTAATTGAAATTCCTGAAGATAGCACTTGAGATAAGCCTCCATTGTGAATTCCAATAATGAGTCTCACACTCTATCTCCAATCCGTGACCATAAAAGTCAAACAGGCTAATTCTTCAGATTTCCCTCATAGTTCCTTAGCCAGACCGAACTCAAAGTCCTGCAAGGAGCACTCTAGTCGTAAAGATGATTATTTGATTTATGATCCTCCTTTATAGCTCGATGCAGAGTCCCATAGGTTAAATTGTTCAGAGTTATTTAAGGTTCTCAAGCCTCTGATTTATGAAAAGCCAGTTCTTGGGGAGGGAGGGTTGAGGGTGAAAAGACAAAGTTAGTTTCATTTTCCCAGTTCTCTCAGCTGTGACGCAGTAAAAAAAACTCCAACGTTGCAGGGATTACCAAGGTTCTTTGCCGCTTTGAGATCTTTCTCCACAATCAGCTTCCAAGAAAAAAATGTCTGATCTATTACTTGCCATAAAAATAGCAGTTCATTTAATCTCTGTTCATGCAGTCAGATCGTGAATCTTCATACCTCCCCCTTCTCCGGGCAGCTACTCACCATTCATGGCGACTTCACGAGTCAGTTGCGATGAGGAAAGGAAACTCTTCCGAAAAAACAGATTGCAAGTCTGAATCTCGGTGTTTCCAAGCTCCACTTGCTGCAAGACCACTTCTCCTGTGGAAAACTTGCCCCCCCTTTCCTGGGGGGTCTGCTGACTCGGAGTAAAACCCAGGGGTTCTCAGAGCCCTGAGAATTCCCCTGTTCCCGCTGCCCGTTGCTCCACCCCTCGTCCATTTTGTTAAATTAAGGTACTTTCATCAATACATTTATTTCATTGAAAGGATTAGAGCACATAGTTAACTCTTACCTGTTTATTTCAGTCAGAATTAAACATGCATAACTTTGGCTTGATGGTGCCTATGATTTTTCAAATAAAAATATGGATTAAAAATTCTAGATATAGATATCAAAGTAAAGATAATTTCCCACACTAAATGATTATTATCTATGATTTTGGGATTTGTGTGTTCAGTTGCTTGAGAAGCTAATGATGTGAACAGTATCTATATATACAGAAATTTTAAATAAATATCCTTAGAACATAACACTGAAATGAGATTGTATAATGGCCATTATTAGCTGACTCATTATCTGGAAGATCTAATCTGGTTAATTAATCAGTACAACAATAACAAAAATCATGTTTGATTTTTTTATGCAGTATTATCTAATATTTGATGTGCCTTAAAGCCATGTGACTCAAATTATTCATGAAATATTATCAGAATATCACACAATATATAAAGCTATATCTTTTGGCTGCCTGTGCTCCAAGCAGAGGTGGCTTGTGACTGAGAAGGGGGCACCATCACCCCAAAATTTCTGGAGGTGCTTCCCATTTCCCAGTCACAAGCTCCTTATGTGACATATATTTAATTGATTTAATACCCCATTCAATAGTGAGTTTCCTGCTGCAAGGAGCAGTGACCCCTCCAAAACTATTGTATGAAATTCACCGTGACCCTTCAAATCCATGTCAAACAATCCCTGCGTAGCTACAGGGAACAGCTAGGTAAATGTTCTTAGGTAAACTTGTTTGAGGATCCTACATGATTTAGAAGTGACTGCAAACACCAGGGAGATGAAATTTGTTTGGGTAGGTTCATCTAATGAATATTTGGATCTCTAATTAATTTGTTGCTTTGTTAAATCTGTATTGTCTGTTGCAAACAACATTCCCCCCACCTGGGAGAAAATGTTGATGGAATTGATGATAAGTGACCAAAACAATACTATCTGTCTATTCTGGAAGATGGTTTAAATCCATGCTTTCAGTCTGTCCCTGAAAAGATGGTATCTCAAAACAAGAATGTAGCTGGGATGGTTCTTTTCAATCTTTGATCAAATCAAAAAGCTAAACAGTCTGACTCATAGCAGAGGGTTACAGCTTCCTTTGAAGTGAAACACTTTTCATTTAGGAAACCTTAAGCAGCAGATAAGACTTTTACTAATATGCCTTCAATATTTCACACTACAACTGACTGAGTCCCACATTCACTTCACTGGGATTCCTTTTGGTTCAGGCGTGGGGCTTCAGTGACGTGGCCTTCTCTTAAATGTCCAGAAAACTTCAAAAACTAAAGAGTTAGTAGACACTTTAAAGCAGGAGGTTTGGCAAGTCTTTGGGTCTGCGTCCCAAGTCCAATACCGAGTCTTTGGTACCAAGTCATGAGTCCCAACCCCCAAGTCTGAGTTTCTATCAAAAATAAGCTTTTTTCCTCAGAAAAAAGGGAGGGGTGGGTGAGTTCCAAGTTGTGTTCCAAGTTTTTTCTCCAAGTCATTGAGGGGGAAAAAATCCCAAGTTGAGTCCAAGTCAAGTCACTGGTGTGATTTAAGTTCAACTTGATGGCAAGTCTTGCAACTTGGGTCCCCATCCCTGCTTTAAAGTGGTGTGAGGGGCAATTTTGCCAGGCCAGGGCCCAATTTCCTGCCCCTGGAGTCCATCAGGGACTGCAGACACCACTAACAAAGTCAAAAATGAAACCAAAAGTATCTAGGAGCTCACTTCCAGTTGTGAAAAATTAGTCTTTTCCATGCTAAATGGTGTAGGATGCACCTGCAACTCATATAAATGTGACTTGCCACTTCTGGAGGAGGGTTCGAGGAGTCGTAAATAATCTTTTTTAGCTTGGGAAAATTTGGTGGTTAGGGCTCCATCAATATCTGGAAGCCTGGAGCCACATGTGCCCCCCCCCCCAGGTTGTATTTTACCAGCTATGGTGACATATTTTGCGGGCTAGAACCTATGGAATGAAGAGTGAGTATTTGTGGTTTCCTGGCCCATCATGTCAACATTGTCATGCCCTAGCTGGAAGAGTCTTCATCAGGAGGAGACCCGGTGCTCCCAGGAAGCAGTCATCCATTGGGAACTAAACATCAAGTATTGCCCTCAGGAGGGATGTCTGAGGGTTCGCCTTGACCAAATAAGATAAGCTCTGCTTCAGAGTCCAAAGCAGAGCTACTCTCAATTCCTTTTCATTCCTGAGAAAGACAATTTGTAAGAGGGCATTGCAGAATTGTGCTGCCTAGAAGAAGTGCTTAGGAATAGGGGTCTCCTTCTGAGTAGGAGTCCTTTTTGGAAGCCTTTGAGCTACTACAACTGGATGTTGAGCAGGGCTGATAATTGCCGGACTAAGGTCATACCTGACGCTTAAGAAATTGCTGAAGGCAACTACACACCCGTAGCTGAATCATTGATGTGTTTGGTTGGCTGGCTTGTGACTTTGGCCTGCTGTACAACTTAATGGTTCCAAAACTCCTTTTGACTTGTTCAGACCTGATGTCTGGATTTGACTATAGATGCCCCTGACGTGTCTTGTTTGCTGACTACAAAAGTGTGTGTAGCTTTCTCTGCTTGATTTGGACTGCTTGCCGTTGCTGCTGAAACCTACCCACTTGAAATCAGGACAGACAGTAGCATGTGTATACACCAGGAATGGGGGACTCGTGACTCACGACCTGCTGTTGAGTCTGACTTGAATTGCACCAGTGACTTGACTCAGAGTCGGCTTGTTTTTTTTCACTGACTCGGACTCGACTCACGACTCAGACCCATTTTTCTGAGTTGCGTTTTTGAGTCTGAGGTCCTTCCTCCTCCTGCCTCCCTCCCCGTCCTCAGAAGGACTCATCTTCACCCCCCAAAGACACAACAAGGGGGCGGCTTTACCTGTAGCGAGAGGCAGCCTCTGGAGGAGCCAAAACCCTACTTCCATCCAGAAGAATTAAAAGGAGGGGCAGGAAGGGGATTTTCTTTTGGAGGGCAGTTGCTAAGGAAGTCCTGACCCCCTGTCCTCTGATTCCCTTCCCCTCTAGAAATCACAACTTGATACCTTTAACCCTTCATTACCAGAAAGTTTCCCGTGAGTTGCTGAAGGAAGCATCCCTTGCACTGGCTTGCGTTTTGGCTTCTTGGGTGCTGGGATCTCTCTGCTCCCTCCTGGCTTTGAGGGAAGGGCTCTGGAGCTTCTCAGCCCAGAAATCCCTTTTTAATAGGAACTTGGGACTTGGACCCAAAGACCTGCCAGCATCCCTGGTGTACCCCTCCCTGGGGTATTGTTTGAATCAGTACACATTCAGTGTAAAACCACAGGGTTATGACTCAAGGCAAGGAATTTTACTATGGTGGCAAGGGCTGATGGGAGTTGTAATCCAAGAACATTTCAAGGGCCACATATTCCTCGCCCTGCTCTATGGGTTTGATACATATGTCACTGTGGGAGAACAGTCCGTCTAGTGGCTCATGGTTAGGGCAGGGAGGGGGGCTTACATTCAATGGCACGTGATTTTAGTTGTACAGGCTGGTACCAAGAGTATGCAGCAGATCATCTTCTTTCCTAGAGGTTTGATAGGAAGCCAATGCAACCTCATTTTTCTACTGCCCTCCATTTGTGGAAGTTGCATATATTGACTTTGCCCAGCTGAGTGCAAATCATTCAGTTTATGAAAGAAGCAAGATTCCAAGGCTTCAGAATTAAAGCAGCAAGGCAAGAAAAAATGCTGGCATCATCTACCACAAATCTCCAGATGAAAATTAACAAGAGAGATCATTTAGTAAAACCAAGTTGCAAATAAATACCACTTAAAAGATTGGAATGGGAGTTCCAAATAATCTGAATTCCACTAAGTTTAATACGATGCAAATTCACAATTAGTTTTTGCTAAGGTTGTACTCTTTTTCAATGAGAAATGACTTTAAATACAATTAAAAGCAAAACTCAAAGTATAGCAGTATTTTTTTAAAAAAACTGTAGAACTCTTTAAATTCTTCGTTCTTCATTTTAAAGTGTTCAGTAATTCTTCTGAGTAAAGCAGACTCACTCTTGTGAACATGGGTGCTTATGAAGTCTTCATCAGTGCTTTCTTCTTCCTTACAGGAGTTATCTGGATTTGTGAAAACATGCCTAGATATTGGGGGAGGAGCAACATGAATATATATATTTCTGGTGCACCTGGGAAACGTTATTTTTCTGCTGTGATCCTTTTATTTTATTTTATTTTATTTATTTATTTAATATCATCCGTGCTTTCAAACCATTCTTCATGTGATGCAACAGATGAGACCTCCCCCAACCTGGTAGTTGTGGGTTGGACTACAAATCCCATGACTTCAGCCAGCATTGACTACAAGAGTTGAACTCGAACACATCTGAGGCCATCATGTTGAAGGAAGATTGTCTTCAGAATATACTTCAAATTAGCCTGATAACTTGATCAGATGGCACATGTGGCAGAAACTTTGCATGCACAAGACTGCTTTTCCTTGCTTGCAAGTTCACCCCTGCAGACATGCCTCCAATTCTATTCCTTATTTTATGATTCCAGTTTAGTGTGAGAGAAGTATGAAGCAGGGATTAATGCCAAAACCATTTAACCGATTATTTAACAGGAACAAGTAAGTACAGCATTTCAGTGTAACTAAGAATAGGTAGATATTCCTTGGGAATACAGTAATTGGGTTGTCAGGTATTAAGAAATTATTAAATCTACATTAAGTGGTTTGTACCCTAAGTGAATATAGAATGCCAGACTCTGCATACATTCATTTCTTGTACTATTGTAATATACTCAATGCTCATATTATTGTGAACTTCACATTTAATTAATTTACTAATTGACCACTATAATATACACAATGCTCTAATTACTGTAAACAACACAATGAATTAATCTATTATTTGGGCAAAGAAAGAAAAGGGCAACTGATAAATATCTAAGCAAGCATGAGATTGAAAATAGCTAAACATTTAGTTTCGGGCCTTATTGTAAATTCCCTTTTGATAAAATTGGCACTCGTAGGGCTGGGTCACTTCCTTAGCTGTTCCACGGTTTCCTTTTATGAATCTTGAATGTTTTTAATATTACTTTGTTCCTTGGTCACGTCCTATCAAAATGACCACGTCAGACAACACAAACTGTTGTACAGCTGCTGTACCTACATCCTCATATGTATATTGTTTTTTGTCAGGTTTGGGGTTTGGATTGCTCCTTACTGTAAACCTCTTAGAGCACTATTCAGCACTATGTCAAGTGGTAAATAAATAAATAAATAATCACTCACTCACTCAATCAATCAATCAGGTGGATGGGTTAATTTTTCTCTGTGCTCTGTGGCCAATATATTCTTCTCTTTTCTTTGGCTAAACATGGAAATAAATAATCCTTGACTGGCTTGATTTTGGAAGAAACCCTAGATAACAATTCGGTAATCTTTATAGGTAAAAACAAAATAGAAATAAAAATAAAAGAACAAATAAAAAAGACAAAAATGTGGTGACACCTTACAGACTAACTGCTTTATTTTAATGTGAGCTTTTGTAGACAAGTCCACTTTCTCAGATATAAGAGAGGCAAATAATTATACATGGCATCAAAATACAGAGATCGCGGTTGATTGGTAAGAAAGTCATTGGTTATTTAACAGTGGGGTGACAGCATCTTTGATATCCTATTAAAGCTTGTGCTGTAAACAATGTAAGAACTTCTGTCATAGAATAACAATGGTAGAGCAACATGAATGTTAATTATACTGAGAAAACTAGCACTTTAAAGTTGCTAATGATGTTTTCTTTATGGGAAGTTTTTGTAAACAGCTACAATTATTTGTTTCATTAAAAAAAAGGATATCAGAACTATAATCACTATTGAGTTTGTAGCTTTAAAAAATGAAAGTTATAGCCCACTTGCCAGAATCCTGTGACTCATGCCTACTGGCATAACTCCATTAGCATATATCTAAGCAGTGAATTGCTGCAAATTAAGAATTGACACAGGCATTTTCTTTTGTACAACAAGTGTAGGATTCAGGACACAACAAAAAATGCCCACAATCACTTCTTGACTTGTGTCAATTTGCATGATTGGTACTCAGGCTGCTTAGCACCATTTCTTTAGTGTTCTCTTTTGCACACATCTCTGAAGCTATTACCCTGTTTCCCTGAAAATAAGACCTAACCTGAAAATAAGCCCTAGTATGATTTTTCAGGATGCTCGTAATATAAGCCCTACCCCAAAAATAAGCCTCAGTTAAGTGAATCCCTGCCCTCTACCATTGTGCAGCAACCAGAAGACGATGACATGACTGTATTTGAATAAATGTAGATTGTTGTACATGGAAAAAATAAAATGTCCCCTGAAAATAAGCCCTAATGCATTTTTGGAGCAAAAATTAATATAGGACCCTGTCTTATTTTCGGGGAAACACAGTACACCCTATAGATGGAGATTACTAGGCAGCCCAGCATCAATAATTTTATGAATCCTTGCTTAGATCTTGATTAATACTAACATTGTCAATGTACATCGTTGTTTTATTGTTTTTATGAATAATTTTATTGTGAGCCGCCCTGAGTAGACATATGTCTAGAAGGGTGGGATAAAAATCTAATAAATAAATAAATAAATAAATAAAATAGATCTTATGATCTCTTTTGAAGTTTATTTAGCTTTGATTCATCACAGCTTTGAGCTTTCATTGTTTTGGGCAAAAAAAGTGCCTAAATAGTTGATATTTTTTCACACAAAAGAATACAATACGCTAACAATAACTGTCTATGAAGCTACACTGAAAAGCAATGGACTTAACTGTAATTAACTTAAGTCATACTGATTTCAGTGGGACCTGTAACCCAATCCTAACTCTCTTTACATGGCTATAGCTCCTGTTTCTTTCAGTTGAATTAGAATTAGGGCTGTAGATATGAACCCCCTCTGACACTGCCTTTAGAAGTATGCTAACTGCTGAGGCATTTCTATACTGTATCCTACTTAATTGCTTCAGAACACCTAGACACCATGGAAGCAAGCAATAAGAGATCTGTCCCTGTTATAGAACAAGAACAGTATTGGCATGACATGGAAGACTTCCCATATGTCTGTAAACATCCACTACTAATATGAACTGTACGAAAGAACCATGTGCAGCAGCATTCATAGTGCATTGACCATCCAACTCCCCAAAGGCCTTTAGCTGGACCTACATATGTTGTGCTGTATTGTGCTTTGCCAATGTCTGATATGAGCTACCAGTGTGGTTTAGTGGATGGGGTGACAGACTGGAACTCAAGAGACATGGTTTCAAATCCCTGCTCAGCCATAGAAATTCATTCGGGGTTTGGCACTGTTAAAGCCACCCTTTAAATATTTAACTTACCATTGAAAGCTTGCTGTTTTTTTTTTTTTTTAATATTCTTAATGATCGATTAAAAGTATCACCTGCTCTTGCATTTGTATTGTTTTCATGACCATACAGCCTTTTCCTGATTTTTCCTGAACTGTAAGATACCATAGAATGGCCATTCAGGGGATCACCTGAAGACCCACGTGAGTTCTCGAACACCATGGACTCTTGACACCAAACAAGCAGTACTGCATGCTAAAGAAGGCATCCACCAGGGAAAACTACTTATTTGGCTTTAGTTTGGTTTAAATCCACTGTTCCTGGTGGTTTAACTAAATTTCTAATCCCAACTCTGTTAGAGGCAGGCCATGCCACTGGGCAGTCTTCCCTCCCCCAGCTAAAAAGAAACTCTTCGAGATTCAAAAAGGCAGAGAGGGAGAAGGAGGGGCCCCCAGATTGCCTGTGACTGTCCTCTGTTTTAAGAGATGGGCCATATATTCCAAACTGCTAGCTGGGGAGGAGTTTGAAATTAACATGCATGCTGCAGCTCTTTCCATCTGAGAAGCTTACTTGGCCTCTACACCATCAGCCATGTGAATTTGGGACATTAGTAACAGCACATAAATTTGGAACTACCCACAAGCACTTGATGCACAGCCTTGAAGAAGATGATTTATCATCGAAAGCTCACTGTTTGTTTTCTGTTTTATATTCTTATTGGTCGATTAAAAGTATAACCTGCTCCTGCCTTTATATTGTTTCCACAATAATCTTTTCCTGATTTTTCCTTAACTTACCTTGAAAACCCAACAGGATTGTCATAAGTTGGATGTGACTTGATGGCACATAACACAACACAATTTCTGATATGGATCCTATGTCTGGATGCTACATTTCAGCTACTTTACCTCTCCATGGGGGATACACAGTAATAGTTTTACTTACGTCTTCTGATCCAAGATGGAAGTACTGCCTTTTGCTGCTGGCCACCAGAGAGCTGCCTTTTCCCCAAGCCATGGGTTCTGGAGAGTACACAGTCAACATAGATATCCCAGAAGAGCTGTGCCAGGTCCCAGAACAAAGCCCCATGCTTCAGGTTCTCTGATGATTTCAGGAAGATCATAAAATTCCAAAAGCCACTGACAGAGTCAGAAACATGTGGGTTCCGCATCTCCAGCAAGATGGCAGATGAGGACTCCCAGCACTGGGGATCAGCTTGACCAAGATCCAGGAGATCCATCTGGTTATAACAGAAGGCAGGTGCCACGTAAAATAAACCCACAATGAAAAGAGAGCAGGTGAATCCTATATTGTGGTGAATCTCCCTAAAGTCCATGGACTTTTTGGCAGCTGTCAAGAACAAAACATATTATAAAATTCCCTTCCTCTCAAAAGGTAAGAGCTGTAACTCAAACAAAGCACATTCTTTTTATGCCAAGATGTCATGCCAATCTTTGGCATCTTTCAAAAGAGCTAGGAGAAAGTAGACTCCACTCTGAAACTCTGGAGGGTCCCTGATAGTCAAGGTAGGTAATCCAGAACCTGAGAGACCCATGGTCTGACTTGATATAAGGCAGATTCCTATGTTACTTGGGTCAAGTAAATAAAGGTATTACTCATATATTTTACACAAATCCCCCAGATCTGACTGAAGTCTTACTACCACCATTTGAATCCCATGGACCACCTTTTGTAAAGCACCTGGAGTCTCTTTATTGAAAGAAAAGAGGAGGATAAATGAACAAATGAATGAATCAAATGAACCAATAACATATATGCTATAGGCTTAAAAGGCAGGTGGGAAATTCATTGATTTGTACACTAGCTACCATAATTTTTGACTGGGATCCACAGAACCTTCTAATTAGTTTCACATGCCATGGAGTACTTGGGCTTGTTTTTTGGCCAAAAGACCTTTGAATTTGGAAAACACTGCAAAAGCATTGGCAGTGGACGCTGCTATTGAAAGAGAACATGCAGTCCAAAATTCTATGGACTAGTTCTTAAGACCTTGGCTATTGTCCTTTTCTGCCTTTTAATCCTGATTGAGACCTCATTGCTCTCTCTTTTGCCAAAGAAATGCCAAAACAACAGGGCAAGAAGCAATGGTTTTAAATAATGAAGTAAATAGACATTAAAATTTAGGACCACTGTTCATCACAGAGTTATACCCACAGTGGAACAAGCTAGAGATGTGTCTCCATGCAAGATATTTCCATGAAAGCTGGGACAGGAAAGTGCTGAGAATTGTTTAGAGATAATTTGGGAAGGTCATAGCAACAGAACAACTTTTCTGAACCTGGTTCCTCCCACCCCATGATGTTGGACTACATCCCGTATCAACCCCACTCTGCATGACAAATCATTGAGGTGATGGGGGTCGTAGTCTCAAATATACATAAACCACCGTGTTGCAGGTAGCTACATTTGTTGATGCAGTGGGTTAGTCCACATTTCCTTTCTCTTTTGCATTAACTTCTGTGACAGTAGTTCCTTCATTATCATTACCTTTATGTCTCTTGTGATGCTGTTCTCTTCTCACTGAAACAATCTTTTCCCTCTCTCAAACCATATTTTCTCCAGTTTGATATTCTGTGCAGTGCCAGCTTCACTGGCTTTGCTAAATCAAAGCAATACTCTCAATATATGATTTAACTTGGAAGCATCTGGGCATAACAGGCTGTAATTTCGATTGCAAAACCTTCCTTCATTATGGTCAGGTTTTGGTACCTTGATCATTAGAAAAATGGCAAGTTATTTATAAATAGTAAACTAAAATGCAGTATAATACAGCAGCGAAAATTTCTTTATGAGTAGATTTTAAAAAACAGTTTCTTATTATAATTTTTGAGAAATAGAAGCTTGGAGTTTTTATTCCACTTCTGGGAGCATCCTTTTGAATACTCCTATGTGTAAAAGTGGGAGAAACAGAAAGGATCCATTGATTTCCTCTTCCCTTTCAACCTTCAGTATTTCTCTGCCCTGTTTCAGGGGATCTCAGAACTGCTGAAGGGACACGAAACAAGGACAGCCCAATGAGGACTGAGTGTGCTGAGTGACCCCCCCCCCCCCCAGAGTGAAGTGAAGTGACCCTTGGGCAAGAAAAATGGATGCAAGGAGTAGAATACTTCCTTTGGTGGAATGTCTGGCTGGAACCCGGAGGAGGAAGTGGCACCTCGTTTAGAAATGCAAGAATAGGCGATACCCTACTTTTATAGGCCACAAATCAATCAATCAATCAGTACCTTTTAATAAATAGTTTTTTTAAAATAAGTAAGTTTTGATAAATAAAATTTTAATAAATAATAAGTAGTTTAGAGTGTCAGAGGGAAGACACGTAAGAGGAAAGGGGTTAATAACAACAATCACCACAGGCTGCCAAGCTGATTCCGATGGAGGGCGACCCTTGCCAGGGTGTCATTCCCGCACAGCTGTGAAGCGCAGGGGCCTGAACTCCAGCCCAAGTCATCCAGCCCTTGTTGTGAAGATCAAAGCACAGAGAAGAACCGTGTGCTCTGCCTTGGTGTCAATAATTAAGTAAAAAAAGAGGAGGAGGAGGAGGAGGAGGAGGGTATTATCCTGAGGTCCCCTAACTTCTAAAGATTTTCCCACTCCGAGTGTTTTCTACCTCGCTTTACTCTTGCCTTCCCTCTCTCTCTCTTGACGCTCCCCCATTCCCTCCCCTGTCGTTGCCTCTTCTCTTTCGGTCCGATTCTTTCTCTTCCCCGCACATGGCAGAGCTCTCCTCTTCCTCCTCCTCCTCCTCTTCCTCCCCCCCCTGACCCCCCCCCCCGCTTCGCAGCAGGAGGCCTCCTCCACTCCCGGAGGGGCGCGCCAAGCCAGGCGGCCCAGCTTGCTCCGCCGGAGTCGCTCAAACTCCTCGCTCGGCGCCGCCGGCAGAGCTTTCCCTCCAGAGCGGCGAGGCGGCGGCCGGGCGAGGCAGACGGGCAACGCTTCCGGTGCACGTTTTCGCGGTGCCGGAGAAGTTCAGGCACGAGCTTGGGCTTTCTGCTTAGCGCTGGCTGGCACGGGGGTGCCCGCTGCCTCCTCACTTGCCCCGCCCGCTGAGAAACCGCCCAGGGACTCGGTCGCCGCCGTCCGGGACGAGGGAGATGCCCGGGGCCCCTACTCGGCGCTTGCCCTTCTCCCCGCGCCGGCGGATTCGTGGGAGCTCTCCTTGGTGCTGAACCTGACAGGCGCTATTGTGCGCCCCCCTCACCACCACCACCCCCGCCCAGGCTCGGCTCGGCTCGGCTGTGCTTTGGAAGAATAAGCGGTAGGGGCGATGCTGGTGAGACAGAGATGCTCTTACCTCTCTGAATTCGGGCAGGCCCCTTCAAGTGATCCGCCGGTGAGGATGACTCTGTCTCCAACTTTCTCCTTCCCGAGAAGCTGAAATCTGCCTTGGTCTTCAGAATTCCCCTTTTGCTCTTTTATAAAGAGGTGGGAGTGGTTGGCGTTTCTTTATCTTGCGTCAAAGCCCTGGGCAGACCCCTTGCCTCCCCCACCCCTTTCAGATGCAATCGATGAAGCAGATGACTTCCTGACCCTCCTAGGCATGGCGTTTCTTTTGCAAGCCCTTCAAAAGAGAACGTGCTCCAAATTCCACTCAAAGATAATGCAAAACTGAGGCTGCCTCCAGGGGGGCCCTTTTCCACCCCCAACAGCTGCTACTAGTGGCTTTGCAGGGATCCAAGGTGTAACAGAAGCTTCTGTAATCCTCCACCTAATTTGTATGTGAGCAGAATTAGTCCATCAAGGGAGAAGCTGATTCCTTTCAGAAGGTTATTTATGTCAGACAAAACCAGCCCAATTTGATGTCAATAGAAGAGGTTGAAAACACAACTCTCCACGTGCCTATTCTGTATTGGATGGGGACATACCTATACAAGCACATTGATCTACTACCTCGTGAATGTCACTTTAAGAGCTTAGTGGGAGTTATGAGCATAGAAAGAAGCTGTGGGTAGGATCCTCAACATTCAACCTATTCTTTCTAAGAGTTGCTTATGTTATCAGGGTGATAACAGGTTGACAGTTCCGAGAAGGAGATTGTGCCTCTCAGCATGTAAAAATTGTCTTTCGTGGGACGGAGTGGATCTTCCACTCCTCATGGCCAAATCCAGTCTGGAGAGACTAGGCTATCAAGACCATTCAGTTGCACAGATTGTGACAGCGCCTCTGCAAAAGCTGGGATGGCTGGCCATCTGTGTGGCACTAGATGTTAAAGGACCACAGCTGAACCCAGGGAGGCTTCTCAGAATGTGAAGGCATCTCCATGTTTCCTTTGGCTGTATTGTATTAGGCTGTATTCCTGTCAATCATTGATATAATATGCCTTCTAAGAAGGCACTAGTTACATTCTGTCTTTATCAGGACTCAGGGAACATAAACTCATTACGGCTCTAGCTAGTCCAAAAACCACCAACGAGCATAAGCTCAACTGCATCCAATGGGATTCATTGCCAGGGATGTGAATATAGGGGTGTAAACTTTCACAGGCACCTAGTTCTCCGGTGGAAAGCATTGGGACTTGCCCAGCCTTGCTCTGGGCTGGATCATTGTTCTTTTTTTAAAAAAAGTTTTATTTTAGGGGTTAGGGTTAGGGATGGGGACAGGGGACATGGAATTAAACGGGTTGTAAATCAACATGAACATTTTACAATATTCATTCTTATCTATTACATTTCAAAGATATATAAATTTCCTGTGTAACTAATTTATAATACATATTCTAATTCTAAATTCATTTTAGGCTTTCAATTATCAAATATTAATTTACATTCTATTTCTAAGCCAATCATAAAATTTATGCCAACAATTTTCATGATTCGTCTTTCTTATTGAGTCTAGCCATTCTGATAGTTTATCTATCTCCGCCGTATCCAGGATTTTTGCTATTAACTCATCTTGAGATGGATTCTCCAGGTCTTTTCAGTGTTTAGCAAAAAGAATTCTTGCAGCTGTCAAGATATGGATAAATATTTTTTCCATTAAGTCTATTGAATCCGGGATTATATTTAGAAGAAAAAAATCAGGGGTTACAGTTATCAGAATCTCTAAAACTTCATGCAAAAGCATTTCAACCCTTTTCCAATATTTTTGGGCTTTCCCACATGACCACCACATATGATAAAAAGAACCTTCTTTTTATCTCCAACACAGATTTGAAATTTTAACATCCATTTTGGCTAATTTTGTGGGAGTTATATACCACCTATAAAACATTTTATATATTTTTTCTTTAAAAGCTACTGACTTAGTGAGTTTTATATTGTTTTTCAATATTTGTTCCCACTGATCCAAACTTATATTGTGCCCAATATTCTGTGCCCACCTTATCATACATTCTTTAACCACTTCCTCCTGGGTATCAAAATCTAATAAAAAATCATATAATGCTTCAATATGCTTGTCTTTGGTATCCAGGAGAACTCTGTCAAAAGGGATATTGTCTACATAAAAAACTTGCTGCTTATCTTTACCATATCTTAAAATCAACTGAGAGTGTGACCACCAATCTATATCAAATCCCTGTGTCATTAGTTCATCTTTGTTTTTTAATGTCCCATCTGGTTTTAGTGCTTCTCTATTTTGTTGTTGTTTAGTTGTTAAGTCATGTCCGACTCTTCGTGACCCCATGGACCAGAGCACGCCAGGCCCTCCTGTCTTCCACTGCCTCCCGGAGTTGGGTCAAATTCATGTTGGTAGTTTCAATTACACTGTCCAACCATCTCGTCCTCTGTCGTCCCCTTCTCCTCTTGCCTTCACACTTTCCCAACATCAGGGTCTTTTCCAGGGAGTCTTCTCTTCTCATGAGATGGCCAAAGTATTGGAGCCTCAGCTTCAGGATCTGTCCTTCCAGTGAGCACTCAGGGTTGATTTCATTCAGAATGGATAAGTTTGTTCTCTTTGCAGTCCAGGGGATTCTCAAGAGTCTCCTCCAGCACCACAATTCAAAAGCATCAATTCTTCGGCGGTCAGCCTTCTTTATGGTCCAGCTCTCACTTCCATACATCGCTACTGGAAAAACCATAGCTTTGACTATGCGGACCTTTGTCGGCAAGGTGATGTCTCTGCTTTTTAAGATGCTGTCTAGGTTTCTCATTGCTTTCCTCCCAAGAAGCAGGAGTCTTTTAATTTCGTGGCTGCTGTCCCCATCTGCAGTGATCATGGAGCCCAAGAAAGTACAATCTGTCACTGCCTCCATATCTTCCCCTTCTATTTGCCAGGAGGTGATGGGACCAGTGGCCATGATCTTAGTTTTTTTGATGTTGAGCTTCAGACCATTTTTGGCGCTCTCCTCTTTCACCCTCATTAAGAGATTCTTTAATTCCTCCTCACTTTCTGCCATCAGAGTGGTATCATCTGCATATCTGAGGTTGTTGATATTTCTTCCGGCAATCTTAATTCCGGCTTGGGATTCATCCAGTCCAGCCTTTTGCATGATGTATTCTGCATATAAGTTAAATAAGCAGGGAGACAATATACAGCCTTGTCGTACTCCTTTCCCAATTTTGAACCAATCAGTTGTTCCATATCCAGTTCTAACTGTTGCTTCCTGTCCTACATATAGATTTCTCAGGAGATAGATAAGGTGGTCAGGCACTCCCATTTCTTTAAGAACTTGCCATAGTTTGCTGTGGTCCACACAGTCAAAGGCTTTTGCGTAGTCAATGAAGCAGAAGTGGATGTTTTTCTGGAACTCTCTGGCTTTCTCCATAATCCAGCGCATGTTAGCAATTTGGTCTCGAGTTCCTCTGCCCCTTCGAAATCTAGCTTGTACTTCTGGGAGTTCTCGGTCCACATACTGCTGAAGCCTACCTTGTAGGATTTTGAGCATAACCTTGCTAGTGTGTGAAATGAGTGCAATTGTACGGTAGTTGGAGCATTCTTTGGCACTGCCCTTCTTTGGGATTGGGATGTAGACTGATCTTTTCCAATCCTCTGGCCACTGCTGAGTTTTTCAAACTTGCTGGCATATTGAGTGTAGCACCTTAACAGCCTCACCTTTTAAGATTTTAAATAGTTCAACTGGAATGCCATCACCTCCACTGGCCTTGTTGTTAGCCATGCTTTCTAAGGCCCACTTGACTTCACCCTCCAGGATGTCTGGCTCAAGGTCAGCAACCACACTATCTGGGTTGTCCGGGACATCCAGATCTTTCTGGTATAATTCCTCTGTGTGTTCTTGCCACCTCTTCTTGATGTCTTCTGCTTCTGTTAGGTCCCTACCATTTTTGTCCTTTATCATATCCATCTTTGCACAAAATGTTCCTTTAATATCTCCTATTTTCTTGAACAGATCTCTGGTTTTGCCCTTTCTATTAATTTCCTCTATTTCTTTGCACTGTTCATTTAAGAAGGCCCTCTTGTCTCTCCTTGCTATTCTTTGGAAGTCTGCATTCCATTTTCTGTAACTTTCCCTATCTCCCTTGCATTTTGTTTCCCTTCTCTTCTCTGCTATTTGTAAGGCCTCGTTGGACAGCCACTTTGCTTTCTTGCATTTCCTTTTCTTTGGGATGGTTTTTGTTGCTGCCTCCTGTACAATGTTACGGGCCTCCATCCATAGTTCTTCAGGCACTCTGTCCACCAGATCTAGTTCCTTAAATCTGTTCTTCACTTCCACTGTGTAAACCACTGTGTAAACCAAATCCCTTCTGAATATAAGGGATTTGGTTTAGATTATACCTGACTAGCCCAGTGGTTTTTCCTACTTTCTTCAGCTTAAGCTTGAGTTTTGCTATAAGAAGCTGATGATCAGAGCCACAATCAGCTCCAGGTCTTGTTTTTGCTGACTGTATAGAGCTTCTCCATCTTTGGCTGCAGAGAACATAATCAATCTGATTTCGGTGTTGCCCATCTGGTGATGTCCATGTGTAGAGTCGCCTCTTGTGTTGTTGGAAAAGAGTGTTTGTGATGACCAGCTTGTTCTCTTGACAAAACTCTATTAGCCTTTGCCCTGCTTCGTTTTGAACTCCAAGGCCAAACTTACCTGTTGTTCCTTTTATCTCTTGACTTCCTACTTTAGCATTCCAGTCCCCTATAATGACAAGAACATCTTTCTTTGGTGTCAGTTCTAGAAGGTGTTGTAAGTCTTCATAGAATTGGTCAATTTCAGCCTCTTCAGCATCGGTGGTTGGTGCATAAACTTGGATTACTGTGTCGTTGAAAGGTCTGCCTTGGATTCATCTTGAAATCATTCTATCATTTTTGAGATTGTATCCCAGTACAGCTTTTCCCACTCTTTTGTTGACTATGAGGGCTACTCCATTTCTTCTACGGGATTCTTGCCCACAATAGTAGATATGATAATCGTCTGAATTGAATTCGCCCATTCCCGTCCATTTTAGTTCACTAATGCCCAGGATGTCAATGTTTCTTCTTGCCATCTCCTGTTTGACCACATCCAGCTTACCAAGGTTCATAGATCTTACATTCCAGGTTCCTATGCAGTATTTTTCTTTGCAGCATCGGACGTTCCTTTCACTTCCAGGCACGTCCGCAGCTGAGCGTCCTTTTGGCTTTGGCCCAACCACTTAATTAGCTCTGGAGCTACTTGTCCTTGTCCTCCGCTCTTCGGCTTTGGCCCAACCACTTAATTAGCTCTGGAGCTACTTGTCCTTGTCCTCCGCTCTTCCTCAGTAGCATGTTGGATGCCTTCCGACCTGAGGGGCTCATCTTCCAGCGTCATATCTTTTAGCCTTTTGTTTCTGTCCATGGAGTTTTCTTGGCAAAGATACTGGAGCGGCTTGCCAGTTCCTGCTCCCGGTGGATCGCATTTAGTCAGAACTCTCCACTATGACCTGTCTGTCTTGGGTGTCCCTGCACAGCATAGCCCATAGCTTCTCTGAATTACTCAAGCCCCTTCGCCACGACAAGGCAGCAGTCCATGAAGGGGTTCTCTATACCTTAAGATTTTCTTGTTTTCTCTCAGGTTTGGAAGAGAAAATGCCTCCACTGGCATTACCCAACATGGTATTTTGACATACATCTGTCTCTGAATTTTAGTCCAAGACCATAATAAAGATTTTCTCAAAATACGGTTATTCAATTGTTTAAAATCATACACTCTACTGTACCAAAGAAAGGCATGCCACCCCCATTTCAAATCATGACCTTCTAATTTTAACAGTCTTTGATTTTCCAATAAAATCCAATCTTTAATCCATGATAATGAGGCAGACCTGTAGTATAACAGCCAATTCGGAAGACCCATTCCTCCTCTCTGCTTCCTGTCCTGAAGTGACTTTAATTTTATCCTTGGTTTCTTTCCTTGCCAAACAAACTTAGATATAATCTGATCAAGTTCTTTAAGTATTGATTGTTTCAAAATCACTGGAATGTTTTGAAATAAGAAAATCAGCTTTGGTAAAATATTCATTTTGACTGTTGCAATTCTGCCCATCATTGTTAATTGTAGATTTCCCCATCTAGTCAAATCTTTCTTTATTTCTTCCATCAATTTCAGATAATTATCTTTCATTAAGGTACTTGTTTTTTTTGTAAAATTTATTCCAAGATATTTTACTTTCCTTCCCTCCTGAAAATTTGTAAGATTCAAGAGGTCTTCTATTTCTTTATGTTGCATGTTTTTAGATAAATTTTTTGTCTTTCTGTGGTTTATTTTCAGACCCACCATTTCTCCAAACTCTTTTAATTCTTTCATAAGTGCTTTAGTTGATTCTTGTGGATCTTCTACCACTACAAGTAAATCATCTGCGAAGGCCTGTACTTTAAATGACTCACCTCTAATTTTGAGCCCTTTAATTTTATCAGAGATTCTTATCTGATGCATTAGAATTTCAATTACTATCAAAAAGAGCAGTGGTGATAATGGGCAACCTTGTCTCGTACCTTTTTGTATTTCAATTTCTTCTGATAATTCTCCATTAATTCTTATTTTTGCTTTTTGATGGGAATAGATTGCTTTTATATTGTTAATAAAGGATTGGCCCGCCTCCATTTCTTCTAGTTGGAATATCATAAAGTTCCCATTTATGTTGTCAAAAGCTTTCTCTGCATCAATAAAAAATAATGCTGCTGGTTTTTCTGGATGTGCCTCATAATATTACAGGAAGTTTATAAGGTCCCTTACATTTTGTCTTAGATATCTTTTTGGCAAAAATCCTGCTTGATCTTGATGAATTACATTAATCAATACCTTCTTCAATCTTGTGGCCAAAATAGTTGTATATATTTTGTAGTCCACATTAAGAAGAGATATTGGTCTGTAGTTTTGAATCTCTTCAGGATCAGTGTCTTCTTTATGAATTATTGTGATTATAGCTTCTTTCCATGTATTCGGTATCCTTTTCGCCTGTTGAATTTCATCAAGTAATTTCTTAAAGGGTAAAAAAATCAATATTTCCTCAAACATTCTGTAATACTCTGCACTAATCCCATTACTTCCTGGAGATTTCATAAATTTTTGGTTAGAGAAAGCAGTTGAAATTTCATTCATTCGTTGATTTAAAATTTCCTGTTGTTGTTTGGATAATTTCAAGTGGTTTTTCCCCTGTAAATATCTTTTTTGATCTTGGGATGGCAGTCCCTTCTCCGTATAAAGTGTTGTATAGAATTTTTCCACTATTTTTTAAAAAACCTTTTAAATTTGTAAAATTCTCCCCCATTTTATTCTTAAGACTTTGAATGCAGTTTTTAGATCTTTCTCTCTTCAGTTTATATGCCAGCCATCTTCCTGTTTTATTTGCATTCTCAAAGTAGTTTTGTTTAGCAAATTTCAGTTTAGTTGCAATATATTCTGTCAAAAGAGTATTTAATTTATGTTGTGTTATTTTAATTTTCTGTTTTATTTGTGCTACTGATGGATTTTTTTCATTTGTTTTTCCAAATTTGCCAATTCTTTCTCCAGATTCTTATATCTGACCTCTTCTGACTTCCTTCTTTTTGCTCCAAGTCTCATCAAGATGCCTCTAAGGAATGCCTTACCAGAATCCCATAACGTCTGCATGGGCATTTCTTCAGTAGAATTCCTCTGAAAGTAGCCCTTCATTTCTTCCTTTACCATCTTAACAATTTCTTCATCTCTAAGTAAATTTGTATTCAATCGCCACATTGTTGGTCATTTAGATATCTCCAACTCTAATGTTATTATACAATGGTCTGATATTGTTCAAGGAATTATTTCTGTCTCCACTAGATTCTTTATCCATATTTTCGGAATCCAAAAAGCATCAATTCTGGACCAGGATTGATGTCTATTTGAGAAGAAAGTATAGTCTCTAGATTTTGGAAATCTTGTTCTCCATGCATCTATCAATGCAAGTTCGTCCGCCATCTGTAAAAAGATTTTGGGTATCAAAGTTTGGCTTTCAGTTCCTTTTTTGATCACTCTTCTTTTGAGGGAGCATCTTGTCTTGCATTCAAAGAGGAAAGTCGCATGTGCAACAGCTGCATAAGAAACCTCTCACGGTGCTCTCTAGTAGTATATACTCTCTCTCTCTCTGACCACATGGCAAGCTGTCTTGTGAGTGCTGCTGCTCCCACCCAGGGCAGGGGGAGTGGTGAGGCTCTCCTCTGTCATGGTTTCCATAAAGTCAAGACTCCCAGAGCTCCCAGAATGGGATTTTATTAATGTGGGGGAACCAGGGTTGCAAGAAAAGGTTGGGTGCTGGCAGCATCTCATCTTGCCAGGTTGCTGAGGGGCTGAGTTGGCTTCACTAGCCCCGACCAAGTTAAACCTTTCCCTGAACCTGAGTTCTAATCACTGGGTTCAGGCTGCCAACAACTCATAGTTGGTGGCAGAGCTTCAACACAGCTCCAAGCCAACCTAGTTCTTTCAGGAAGGACTTGTACTTCTTGGCTGCTCAACAGCATGTGGGCCCCCCAAGTTCCTTCTGTTGCCACCTCAGGTGCTCCTTCTGGCACTTACTCATCCAGCATCTCCTTTGGACTTGGGCAGGGGCCAGGGGCCCTGTGGGTTGATGGTCTCCACAGTGTCAGAGAGGGGAACAGGAGTAAAAAGTGGACTAAAGAGTGGTGCACACTCTTCATGTTCTTGTCCTTACATCTGGACTCGGGCTCCTATCCAAGGATTCTGGTCTGTCACCACATCTTCTTCCCCCAATATGAAAAATACCTGGTCCAGCTCCTCCTCAGCCTCTCCCCATTTCTCTCCCTCAGATCATGTAGAGGGAGGTGAGTCCTCCCCCATGTCCTCTCCCTCCCCCCCTTATACCTGGCTCTCACCAGCTTCTTCCGGTCCTACCAAGAGGCAAAGGAGACAGGCAGCCTACCAAGGATGCCTGGAGCATTCTGCTCACAGATCTACTTGCATTTTCCTTAATATAATCCTATGGAAGAGCAAGGTAGAAATCCTGAAGAAGGCTCTGAAAATGTCATGGCCAATTGTTGAAAAACATCAAGAAGTTTTGAGGGGGGTGGAAAGATTACCATTCAAAAAATATGTATATTCTTATGGTTGTGGATTCAGGAGCTTTCTTTCTTGGTGGAGCAAAGGAAAAACCATTAAAAGCAGAATCCACATTCCTTCCATGAGAGCCAGATCGAGAAAAAGAACTGCAGTTTGGGAACTGGACCTCCTAGAAGTAACAGGAAGAGTGAACACAGGTGGCCCGAAGTTCCATGATAATAAAAGCAATCTCTCCCCCTCCCCCCTTTCTAGGTCTTGACTGTTAGAGGAACGAAAGGCAACTGAAGAACTGAAAGACACTTTGGATTTTACAATCATGGGCTGGAATCCTATTCAGAGCATTAGGGTCAAAGCATGTTTCCCAGCTCTGGCAGCTCCCACCCCCATTACTTGCATGACCGATTGTGCAACCTGTTGTGCACTTAATCTTGCGAGCAATCAAGACTGGGAATGCAAAGGGGATTCTGGCAGAGTAATGCTTAAGCAACCTCCTGCAATTGTTCAGGATTCTTGCCATGGTGACTGGAATCCTGAGATAGGCCCTGGTCACACAAGGGACATTTTTTCTAATTCTTTCGATACTTTCCACACCTCTGTTGTACTGAATCGTGCCACATGGTTTATATCCCGGGATGAACGTCCCAAGAACTTTTAGTAGTACCGATTTATTTCCTCCTATTTGAATCGTTATGGCCAAATATACCATGGTACTGGTTTATTCAAGGCAATTTAGCCCCTTGATTTATATATATAGTTATCAATACATCGATATATCAGGAACAAGTCTCCCTCTAAGGTGTGCAACTGTGCAAGTGCGCTTGACTCTCCCCCCTGCACAGCTTTCCTCTTCCCCCCCTTCACCCACAGCTATCATTTCCAGCCCCTTTTGTTCCGTTGCAACAGAACTCCATGTGGGGAGGGGGGGTGGACTCGCACACAGGAGGTTAGAAATTAGAGGGAACATTGATCAGGAAGGAGTTTCTGTTGGGAAAGTGTCCCTCTGTTGCACTGGCTGCTCCTGCAGAAATGCATTGTACACAATGGACATGGGATATCTGTGTGGCAGAACTGGGGATCACCACCACCCCCGGTAACATTGGCAAACCAACATTTCAATGTATCTTCCCATAGGAAAAAAAAAATTACTTGCCAGCAATGTAATGGTGGTGGCCCTCCAGTGACATACTTTTACCAACGTATAGATGTACTGGACACGAAAAAAATTAAAAATAATGTGAGCGCTGCAGTAATAGTCACCACCTTCCTGGCTTCAATTCTGGAAAGTGGGGCAGGTCATGCAGACAGGCACTCCCAGTAAGGAATGCACCGGTACAACAAAGGTACAAAATACTGTAACACAACCCTCCTGGTGTTGGGGAAATGTTCCACAGTTACACCAAAATGTCTTGATCTTGACTGTGTGTCGTGTAACCATAAAAAAAGAAGAAGCAGCAAACTAACTAGGGGATAACTAGAGAACATTCCCCTCATGTGACCAGGGCCTTAGTTACACTTAGAATAGATACCAGTGGGATTTAAGTTGGTTATGACTAAGTTAGGAGATAGACATGGGAACGAATATAAAAATGAATTGTGATATTCAGCAAATATCGCTGATTCATCAGATATTTATCGCTTCATATTCGTAGGGTCCCGAGACCCCGACAACTACAAAGCAGCAAATATAACCCTGTTATATTGGTCCCTTCATCTGTCCCTCTCTGCTTATCCCCCACAGATCAACTGTTCCTCAGGGGCATAGGCAGAGAGAGGTTTTCCCTTTGGGCGGCCACTCCCCTGTTTACAAAGACAGCAGGGGGGGGATCGCTTCAGTCAGGCTTCCTCTGTCTTTCTATGCCCCCACGGCATAGACAGGGGAAGCATGACTAAAGGAATTCCCCACCCCCACCGCTGTCTTTGCAAATAGCAGGGGGGTGGGGGAGATATCACTTCAGTCAGGCTTCCCCAGTCTTTCTATGCCATGCGCATGGCATAGAAAGACAGAGGAAGGCTGAACCAAGGGATTCCAACCCCTCCGCAGTCTTTGCAAACAGCAGGGTTGATCGCTTCAGTCAGGCTTGCCCAAAGGGAAGCCCTCCCCACTGCTGTTTGCAATGGAACGAAAGCTAGGCTGCCAGAACAGAAACCACTGTTCCTGCAGCCTATCTTCTGTTTCGGCAGAGGAAGAGGAAGAGGCAGCAAGACAAGGCAAATGGCAGTGGGAAGGGGGTGGGGGCAAGCTGTGGGGGTGGGGGACTCAGCTTTTTTTTTTTTTAAGATAGCTTCACGGGCTGCTTAGAAAAAAATTAAGACCCAATGAACCAATGATTAGTCGGTTTGTTGATTCACGGGGGGGGGGAGATTTGTGGGTTGTGGGTCAAAAAGCTTGATGACACATGAATCAAGACAAACTGCCATTTTGGCAGTTCGTCCCCATCTCTATTAGGAGATCTAATCTAAACATGACCAAGGCTTGCTTGCTTGCTTGCTTGCTTGCTTCCTTCCTTCATCTGGTCCCACCTCTCTTTTCCTTTGATGGTTAGCTGCAAGGCTTCTTGATTACAGAAACATTCTAAAGAGTCTTTTATTTCACCCCTCTTTTGTGTGCATGTGTTTGTAGGTGCAGAGGACATCAAGTATTATATTAATGTAATGCCTCATTGCTGATAGAGCAGAGAGCAACACAGTATAATTTCTATTTAATTTAATCCTATTTAATGCTTTTGACACTTTTTGGCAATCTCTTACTGCAATAGATACACAGTAAAGCTCAACATTAGCACCTTTTGAAAGTTTAGCAGCCCTAGAATATATTAGTAATGTGGAAATATATGAAATGCTAAATGAAAGGTTCAAAGTACTGTTCTCGGGTCAGTGATCTTACTGTGATTTTGCACTGCAATCTAAGATGAGAGAGCTGTTCTGCCTCTTAATAACTGTAGAAAAAATACCTAAAGAAATGTTTTTAAAGAATTCACTTCAGACGCATGATTTTCCTTAGAATTCAAGTCATATGATTTTTTAAAAAATAAAAACATTGGAGGAGAATGGGGGAAAGGAATGGAGGTACATACTCTTACTGCCCTAAAAAGTATGTCCTAAGTGCTTTTGTCAAATGGAAACACCACCTAAAGACATGTGTCCCATCCCCCCCCCCCCCCCCCGTCTTCCTAAGAACAACTTAGGAAGGGAAAAGACATATAAAGGGAAAAGACACAATTGAATCCAGCCCCCTGGAAGCAGAGGAGAAAAGCCAGTTTGGCAGGAAATAGGCTGGAAGGAATTGAATCTGCCTTGAATGTCATGCGGACATTAAAAATATATATCAAATTTTACCCGCTTTACAGGCGGAGCAAATCCCACTGTATTTGACCATGTTTTGCTCCAACCCCCCAGCATATGCATTCTAATTGATGTATAGAATATGCCCATAACATATTAGAATTACATTCATATTTTTAGTTGTATCTACACTGTATTGTGTGCCCATCAGAATGTACACACCTGGGTCTCCTATGGAGTATAAATAATATATGGATGCCCTACAACTCCTCCTCCTTTGCACTCCTATGTGAGGTGAACCTGAAGGAAAGTGAACCTAAAAACAAGTGACTGCCAGTTAGACAGACTGGTTGATCAGCTTTCCAAACGAAGACATCATTTTCTGCAACCTTTGTCCTTATTAACCAAAGCCAAACAGCCTCTTGAATCAGACAGACCTTTAGCATTTAATCCAGGTTCTTTGTGGAGGAGGCTTTGAGTGGTTGGGTGGGTGCTGTTGTTTCTTTCTGTTGGCATGTTTTTAATTGCCCTTTAATTTTTAAAATGGTATTTGTTTTGATTTGAGTTCACTACTGTCATTTGCTTTGAGTCCCTTTTGTGTGGCTGAAAGGTGGGATAGGTACTTCATAATTAATAACAAATAAACTGTTTCTGTCTTCATCCTGAACAGCAGCCAGGCAAGGTTTTGCAACACAAAACTCCTTTGACTACGGCAACTTCTACCAGGGGCAGAGGAGAAGCTATTTATCTTTAACTGCATTCTGATCCTTGAGCCCACTGTGTCAAATTTTAGGCTCTGGAGCCTATCTGTGTTAATATACAACTGAAAGGATAATTTTGAAAACATTTTGTATGTTATATGACAAAAGACTCAAACGTAGCTTATAAATTATGGTTTCCATCAATTATACCACTTTCCACTGGTAACTTACATGGTTTTTCATCCATGTAAGCCATAATGACAAGGAATTGATTTCCTGCACTCCACATCAGTAAGAATGGCCACTTTAACCACAGTGGCTGCTTTGTGTCTACTTGTTGATTTGACTGTAAACATGTCCACAAAATAAATGCCATGTGCACATGATGCAAAACCATGGAAGTTACCAGTGGAAAGCAGTACAATTTTGCTTCCTGCACTAGGATGAAATATATAAATGAGTGAATCACTGCATTTGCCTCAAAACAAAATTCTCACATATACCATGGCATTCCACCACAGAGCACTGGCACACGGTGCATGTGGTATATACACCATTGTTTTCTTTCTGGATGTTGGCCAGAGACAGGGAAGATGCAGCCCTTCCACATGTGGCACTGCAAGCTCCAGCATCACTCTCACTAGGGGGTTTGCTAGCTGTTTAACCAGGGCTGATGGGTACCACAGACCAAGAACCATGTTTCCCACCTCAATGTACGCATCATGTTCAATCATCACATAACTTTTTGTCTGTATTACCTTCCTTCCCACCTCTTTACAAGAACTTACAAAAGAACAGTGGCAAAGGCACTGGTGAATTAACTACACGTGCCCTGCAGGCAACTTTCCTTGTTTCACCCATTCTGAGAAATTTTTTACTGAAGGCTAGACAATTAATTTTAACGATGTTCAGGAGCCTTTAAGCGTATCATTTGCATTCTGAAAAGAATGCTGTTCCTTGAACGAGGGTCTGGCCCTTATCCCTTGGGGCAGGAGTACAGAATTTCTGACAATGCAATAAAGGGATTAGGTCTTTTGTTTCTTTCCTGCTTATGCCCATTAGTCCCTTTATAGGTAATAAAAGAGCCAATTTCCTCATGCATCTCCATCCATAAAGGATATGATTCACTCTGTCCCAACAGATTCTCAAGGTAAAGGGGTGGGGATGGAACGGAAGTCAGTGGATCAAAGATGAAATCCATTATAGGGGTGTGTAATATAAAATCTTGTTTTGCACAGGATTGTGAGTAAGATACTCTTGCAATATTATGCTTGCCCAATTGTGTGTTAAGAATATATATAAGGAAGTACTTAGAAAATAAAGGGACGTGGTGGCGCTGCGGGTTAAATCGCAGAGCCTCTGGGCTCCAAGGTCAGAAGACCAGCAATTCGAAACCACGCGACGGAGTGAGCTCCCGTCGCTTGTCCCAGCTCCTGCCAACCTAGCAGTTCGAAAGCATGTAAATGCGAGTAGATAAATAGGTACCACCATGGTGGGAAGGTAATGGCTTTCTGTGTCTAGTCGTGCTGGCCACGTGACCACGGAAAACTGTCTACGGACAAACGCTGGCTCTACGGCTTGGAAACGGGGATGAGTACCGCCCCCTAGAGTCGGACACGACTGAACAAATTGTCAAGGGGAACCTTTACCTTACTTAGAAAATAACTGAGCCCTAACTCCTATTACTATAATAGACCCATGGCATCAATTGCTGCATGATAAGGTCAATACTTAAACAATTGCCACTGATTCAGTGGGTCTATTCTAGTTGGACTAGTGGATGGCTTTGGGCCACTATCAGCCATGCCTGTTTGCTCTGTCTGATCAGGTGAATTCTAGTTCACAAATGCCTATGCCAAATAAATTCCAAATAAATTCCTTAGTCATAAAGACTCTGCCATGTTAAGCTTTTAGAGCATTGGAAGTGCCAAATGTGAATAGCTGACATCTCTCATTGTACGCCCAGTGCAATTGATTCATATACCTCTGTCTAGGGATGTGCACAATGAAATAAGCCCCTTTTAAGTGAAACCCCACCCTCCACCATTGTGCCGCATTGTGCAGCAACCAGAAAATGACATGACTGTAAAATAAAACATCCCCTGAAAATAAGCCCTAATGCGTTTTTTGGAGCAAAAATTAATATAAGACCCTATCTTATTTTCGGAGAAACACGGTAGTCCAAATCAAGCCCTACAGAACTCTTAAAAACTACTCCAGAAAAACAGAGAAGCAAGGCAACATAGAAACAAACTACTCCAAAAGCGGGCAACTTTACTTAAAAAATAGAAGTCATAATCAGTCCTCAGATCTATGTAGGCACTAGTTTATTTTATCACATTCACACAGCTCAGTGGCACACTGGCACAGTGACAAAGTCGATCCCTCTGGCCCCCACATGCCCAGAAGAAGCAAACGAAACAGTTCCCCAAAACCTCACCAAAATATACACTTTTAGCAGAGTAACTAAATAAAAATTTTAAAAAATAAATAAAACAGGGAAACCACTCCCCAACACACATAGGGGAAAAAATAGCCAAACAAAAAGAATGTACACACAGCCCCCTCTTCCCAAAACCAAGAAAAGTAAGTAAACAAGCAAATAAAGGCAAAAGGTACAATCAAAGCCTCAGTAACCAAAAACTACTAGATTATGGGGAGAGTTCTCTCTCCCTCAACATTTGATGCCTTCTCTTTTTTTCAGTCCAGCAGGCAACAGCAAAAATAATCCAAGAAAGGAAAGAGGGAAAACACCAGAAATGAGGGGGAATATTCAAAGGAATTGGGTTTTGTTTTTTCCCAAAAAATAAACCCAAGGAGGCGCATTGCTACAGATGGGCTGCTTGGCAGCAGGAAATGTAATCCAAAGAAATGGGGGTAGGAGGAATCCCCCCAAAATTCAAGAAAAAAAGGCAAAAAAGGTAAGGATCCAAGATAGAGGAGGGCACAAGTAGCTCAGCAGAGTAGTCCCAGTAGGAAACGCAAACAAATAGCAATCATCATTGGATGAAGGCCCTTCTACAGATTCAGAATTCCCCAGATGTTCTAAAAGGTGCCGACAATTTTCATTGGTCACACCATCATGTCTTTACAATAGCCTTTGTGATTTGATTGGATGAAAAAACTGGCAGGCAGTTTGGCATACAAAGGTGAAAGGTTAGACATACTTTTGGTGAGACATACCAAGGGTTAACGAAAGGTACACAAAAGAGAGAGCATGAAAGTAAGTTCAGGAAAAATCAGGAAAGGGCTGCATGGTTGTGGAAACAATACAAAGGCAGGAGCAGGTGATACCTTTAATCGACCATTAAGAATATTTAAAAGAAACTGAATAGTGAGCTTTTGATGATAAATCATCTTCTTCAAGGCAGTGCATCAAGTTCTTGTGGCCAGTTCCAAACTTACGAAGCCAGGTAAGCTTCTTAGATGGACAATCCTGCAGCATGCATGTTGATTTCAAGCTCCTCCTCAGCTAGAAGTTTGGAATTTATGGGCCATCTCTTGAAACAGAGGACAGCCACAGGCCATCTGGAGGCCCCTCTCCTTCTCCTTTTTTGAAACTCAAGAGTTTCTTTTTAGCAGTGGCATGGCCTGCCGCTAACAGAGTTAGACATTAAACATTAAAAAGAAAAAAACATATTTCATGTTTGTTTGTTTGTTTATTAAAACACAGGAGTCCCATCATCATCTTTGTCAATGTTGCAACAACATACAACTTTGGCAGTATTAGAGCAGATGTGAAGTACCCTGAAGGTCACCATTAACACTTTTAATGGGCATAGTCATGTTAGCCTGTTGCAGCTTGATTACGGAGATGGGTGTTTTCCCACACCAATCTGCTTGTCTAGCAACCAACTACCATTTTGTTTCTCATGTGTTTATATCAGCAAATACATGGTGAAATACTTTTTAACAGCCACTAAAACCCCACCAAGGTTAACTCCTGCCTTCTGCAAATGGCTGTGAAGTATACAGTAGTTGTTTTCTCAGCATCCCAGTGTTGATGACAACTCTTAAGTTGAGTTGGTGGAGTGTCCCGTCATTGAACATCTCTAAAACAAAGAGACTGTCTTGAAAATAGGAGATCGTATTGTACATGGAACGGTTGAAGGGGGTGGGGGGACAGGTCCTTGCTATGTCTGTCTTTGAGAAAGGAACTGAGATTGAAGGACAACTCCAAGTACTATTTTGAGGCATCTTTCACACAAAGACAACTTATGTGCCAGTCAAAATAGTGGGTCATATGAGAAGTTTTGCATTCTGTGGAACAGCACAAACCAGAGAACTTCAGAACACGAAGATGCATAGTGATGCCGGAAGTAGGAAAATAGATTTGTCTTACAGAGAGCAATTAAAGACTAACTTTTCTGTGTTTCATGGTGAAAAACAGAGGTTCTCTTTATTCCTGAGCAAAGGAAGCCAGGGGAGACAACCATGGGCTGAATAAAAAAACATGTGCAGGTTACACTTAGACACCCGTTATAGTTACATTCACAGGCAAGCATGTCTGTCCTGCACACACAGCTAATTTTATAGTTAGAAAGTTTTTAATCACGAATCCAGAGCAGTTCCTATCCCAACTCTGCCATCACTCTCTTTCTTCCTAAATTTTGTTTGCAAAAAGGATTTTAAAAAAACCCTGCATCTATAATGGTGGCTCCTGCCATTACTGTTGGCTTATACTATTACATCATTACTACAGGCTTTTGACACTGGCACTATAACATTAGATTGTAGTATTAAGTATAATTAGATGCAATACGGAACCACTGGAGCAGTCCTTGTGCTAAACAGTCACTAAGTTTCTGGCCAATTAAATTAGAGGATCAAACTATTTCTTTTATTAGCATAGGTTAACCATACCTTTATTATTATTTTTGAATCAGATTTCTGACTCTCAGAAACACACATTAAAAAATCTTTCTTAGGAGCGCTGGCTAACTTTGGAATTCTCTACTACATTTGTTGTCAGACCTCTGAATATGCTCCAAAAATTATAATTCCCCATCCACCTCAGAAGAACATAAAATTGATTCACAGGAGCAATACAGAGCTACATTTTTCCCACTACTGTGATCTCTTCTCACCAAACAACTAAGCTTAGCTGCATTCGTGTATGATTTTTGATGAGACCTATAAATCCATCAAACATTTAAGTTTTACTAGAGGGTGAACCATCTGATAGCAGTCACAAAAATGGTTATGAAATCTGTTGTGATTAAGAGTTATCTCTGGCAGCTTTTAAAATGCTGGTCACCTTCACTGTGTACTGCAACACTGGTTGGATGTGGAACATAGGGATTCAATTTAATGGTAGCATACAAAAAAGAGAAGTACAGAAGTTGCAATTTTCCATTGTTCATGAAGTTTTTAATACTCATTTACTAAGATGCAGAACAATGACAACCAAACTTCCATTCATCAGCAGCCAACAAGATATGAATGAGTATTAACTTTAAATAAAAATGACTTTGTCATATTGTGCATTTTAAAAAATAATTACAATTTAAAAGGAAGATCAATAGTGAAAGCAACAATGATATAAAATGATTGATAGCTTCTTAGATCAAAAATAAATTCAAGTATTATTTTGTAAAGTTCCTCAGACATTTGTCTTTGAATTTTAAGTTTGTGCAATACCTATCATTGCATAGTAAAGAAAACTTTTTAAAACTCCTGTTCTATGTAGTTTATTTTAACATGCACCTAGAATATATTTTTGTTAATCAGTGTAGTGGAGTTTCCCCTTAGAGAATTTGCTCAATCTGGTGGGATCATGCAGCATATCAACATAAGCTATATAAAATTTCCATACATCTTCCTGTTAAAATGAATTCATTTTAATGGAACAAAAATATTGTGGCTGAAATGAAAACTTATATTCTGTTGAACACTATTAAAATGATACTGATTGTGGTTAAAAAAAGAGGAAGCATGTGTTCTCTACAAAATGCAGTAAATAAAAGCTTATAAAATAAGTCTCTATCTTAACAAGTTTGATTACATAACTGTAGTAGCACAGGAAAACATTATACTGTAATCCAATTTCCGTGAGCTATGTGGTTGCATCGTCATTTACATTCTATACATCTGTGTATTTTAAACATACATACACATAACAGAACAGCAGAGGAGAAATTTAGACATTAGATTTCTTGTTAAATTGCTAGTGTAACAAAAAGTTACACCAAATATTGCAGTATGTACATAATTGGGGACCAGTGTGGTCTAATTTAAAACACCACATCGCACATTTACAATGTTTTGTGAATTACTTCAGGTTTTTTTAAAAAAGTATGACAATCTGATTTTTAAACCATATTGAATGGCATTCCTACTGTGGTTACTACACTACTCCCAGAACAGAACCATAAAGGAGACATTAGCACCTATTTAGATATCATTCGCAGATATATTAAAATGCAAAATGACTCTAGGCAAAATAGTTCTAATCATCAGTATCACACTAGTAGTGAAAAGAAGTACAACAGATGTATATATTTTGCTTTCAGAGGCTCGGATCCAATTGCATTTTCAGGTCAAGAATTAAAATATATTGCCTTCAAGATGCTGCAAGGTCAGGGCTACGTTTGTTAGAGTCCCCTAATTTCAATAACCTAGTATAATGTACTTTCCATTTCATCTTTCACTCATAAGGTAGTACCTTTTTATCAATTACCATAATTATGAGAAAATGTGAATCAGCCAATTGGATGTGTGCTGCCTTTGAATGTAATACAGCCATTGGCATAGAAAAAGCTACAATAGTAATACACAACCAATGGTATACTATGAGGAAAATGAATGCTCAAATAACAGCTATTTTATTAACTTAACTCTAAAAACAGTTTCAACATAATTTTAAAAAGTGTAACTGCCTGATATCCAAGGGGTACTTCTGCTGAAAGAACTGATTCTGCCAATGGAATCAGGAACAGGGCAATCTCATCTACCCACTACAGCCCCCTGCACATCTACAAAACCTGCTTTAGAACGCTGAGAAGCTTTCTGGAACCTATTTGTGGATAGTATGGTAGCTGCAGGGAGAAGGAAATGAAAGATACGTTATGCAGATGTTTGCTGTTGGATGTTGGCCACTGTTTCGTTTCTTTTTAAGATAGTTCTGAATTGTGCATGGGAAAATTCTTTTAAAATGATAAAATATTTACATTAACATACAATGAAGGTGATTTCTGAAGGTTCAGTTGAGTTATACAAATCGATATAAAAATATATGTAGTCAGATCAAATTTAATTATATGGCTCTTTAGAGTACAAAGCAAAAGCCATTTATGATTAAAATGTCATCCTACACTGCTGCTAATGACCACGAAACAAAACATCTGATCTCTCACTGTTTCTGTACTTTGCTCCTACTGTACTGAATTCTGATGCAACAGGAACTGAAATGAAGGTTCCCAACAGTGGAAGATAGTCCTTTTTCTCTCATGGGCCACATTCCCTAAGGGGTAATCTTTCTCAGGAGCCCCTTTCTGGTAGCAGGAATGTCCAGAGAAAAAAGTTGGCAAAACCATCCCTTTCCTCTGTTTCTGCCACTTTTTGCTTTCTCTGCCACCCTCTTGCCTCCCACTTAGCAGGCTGCTGGAGGAGGAACAGCTTGATGCTGCTGAGACCTGAATGGATCATTTGCACAGCACTTTCAAAAATGGGCTGAGGCCTGCATTAGATCAGATAAAGAGCTGAATATGGCCCTAATGCTGTCGGATGTTCATTTCTGGGTTATAAGATGCTTACTATTTCAAACATCATATTTGCATTTATGCAGAATAACCTATTATTGGCCCAGTTTTCTACCAGGCATGGAAGCCTCCAATTGCAGCAGCAATGCATTGGGATGTTGATGTGGACATCATCATAAACCAACTCTCTTGGGTAAACAATAACACTCTCCTTATTTTGCAAAACAGAACTGAGTGGTGATAGTAACCACAGGTAGATTAGGAAGTAACATTCAAAGCTGTGCTTTAAAAGATACATACTACATAAATAAATGGAGAAAGGTATGGGCATTTGGATTATTTTGATAACTCTGACATAAACAGAAAGGTGGACCTGAAGGTGAGTGATGCTGGGAACTATAAGACAATACATGGGAAAGCCTTAACCTGTTAAAAGCTCTCAATATTCTAAGTGTATTTAAGGCTTATATAGGCTTTTTTTCCTTTCATACAATGTGTGTGAGAGAAAGGAAAACAGATAGTAAAATTAATAAAATACAAGCTTGGCACTTCTGTGATTAATTTGAGAGGGTGTTGGTTTGTTACAATATATACACATTATCTCCCTGTCAATACATGACACATCTGGAAAGAGAAAAATTAATTGCATACATATGCATTTAGATATATATTAATAAGATTTGGGTGTAGGTGGTAGTGTTTTTAGTTTTAATTTTTTTGGTTTGAAGCATACACATTTTAAAAGCAAGCCTCTTTTCTGCTGGAACGTCTTGTGTCTGCATGTGAAATGCCTTTTTAGAGCAAGCCAGAACCTCCACTATATACCATGCCACCAAAAAAAACAACAACACAAAAAAACAACTTAGCAACATTCTAAGAAGGCTTACAACTTAAAACAGATAGAACGTATAGAAAAACAATCTTTAAGAAATGTGCTATATTTAGAGAGCATGACACAAATCTGAGATTTAATGACATTTCTTCTTTTTATACTCAACCATAGGCATTAGCTTGGCCCAACCTGCCATACTCCAAAGAGGTTTGTTTTTAAAAAAGTCAAAATAATAACAACAAATACATATACTATGAAGGGAGTCTGAGAATTTAAAAAGTAATGAGAGTTGCGGTGGTGGAATGCAATTTCTGAAAAACCCAGAATCAATTTTTCAGTGTTTTGTTTTTACAGTTTTCTTGGTATGAAGATTTTGCTTGGGGTCAGCTTGCTAGCTTGTTTGCTGTATATATGCCATGCAGTTTACCATTTCAAAATCTAGCTTATCATGCCACTGGAGTCTGTCATTAATATTAAAATATCATGCAAGGGCATGTTATCAGTTAAGAAATTATTTACCTATTTGAATATTTTCAATCAGTTCTCTTATTGCACTTGGTTTGTTTGCTCCATTCTTTGTTATTTTTTTTAAAAAAAGTTAGGCCAAAATAGTTCATTTATAGCATTTGTCTTGTGTCTAACACTCTAAAAAAACAGAAATGAGTGGAGGGTGTTCTTGCACTTGAATCTCCAAAAAGGACAGTTCTCCTTCAATCGTTTCATACATATCCCAGCCTGTAGTTTGTTGTAAATCATTTCTTAGTTTTCTTCTGCAGTGATGTATTTTCTGCACAGCTATTACAAAATTCCACCATATCCAGAATCCAGCAATATGTAGGAAAGTTCTTCCAATGAGTTCCTTAGATACCTTGTTGATTTGGATCATATCTTCTCTTTTTGACATTTCTTCCAGTTCAGCAAGAGGCAAAACAGTAAGACAGGAAAACAAGAAATATTTTAGTTAGTCATAACAGGGAAAAAGACATGTGATCACCATACAGTAGTAAGGGCTTATATAAAGACACTCCAGATTTAAGCTTGAATTAATTACTTCATTTTGGGATGAATTTAAAGCTTAGTACTGCCACTGGTTCAGCAGAATGTGAAACTGTATCAAATCTTAAAACTCCTCTATTTCTGAAATATTAATGCTATATCACACACACAAACAAAAGTTGCAGCCATATCCATCCAGTTTGTATTCAAACTGGCCACAAGGAAGCCAACAGAATTTTATTTCAGTCTAAAATATTTTCTCTGTCTTTTGTTAGCCTTTACTACAATATGGAATACAATACTTTCAATCACCAGTCAACAAATGCTGAGAAGCTCCTCTTGAAGAATGGACTCCAGCATATGTTAGTTGTGCTATTACAATTTTGCAGCTGTCATTAGCAGAAGGTTTTTGAATAAATGTCCATTCTCCTGTGATACCAGTATCCTAAATTAACAAACAGCAAGACATTACAAAGCCACATAAAAATTGGATGCAACCTCCCCATAATCTGGCTTTATGTGGGGCATCAAGCAAGGGGCTCATGCATTTAGTCTTAACACTGGGCGTGTGCACTGCTACTATCACCAAATTATCATGCAGTAAAACATAGAACAGGATTTCACAGATTCTTCAGCAGTGCGGAACATAAAGCCTTGAGCCTTCTCCACTACATGCTCCTCTTGCTGCAGTCAATAGGATTTGAAAGTAATTTTATTTAGTTTTTCTTGTAAATCTTATCAGTTGTGTGTGATTGCAAAAAGACAGTATTTTCAGACTTTACTTTGTGCCACACACCTAATTTAGACATGCACTTTACCAATCAGTTTGGGGAATCCTCTTATATCATTTTCATGACATTTTGCACACAAAATATACTCCTCTAAGTATGTACCATGAATCATAATGACTGAATTATACTCATATAGTAATCTCACCACTTCTTATGCAATAATGATAAATTTGAATTTTTTTATTCCAGCAGAATCATCAAACTCTTTTTAATACCTTAGAATACCAGTGTACCAGTCAGTAATGATCATCCATTTCTGCTACTGTGAATAGGCGATTGTTTCCATCTTGCATACATTTAGACTGCGCAAACATGTTGCATTTTGTGTCCTATTGGTTCCACGGTCAGCTGTTGTTTTCATGGTATACGCGTACATGTACAAAATCAAAGATAATGCTTCATGCATCTTGTCTACAGAATCTTAAACCAGATGGATCTGTTACTCTTTAAAGGATACCACAGGATTTTTGTGTGTGTGTGTGTTTGAGTAAGATAGCCTAATGTGGCCAACCCCTCTTGAATTTTGTACAATTTATGAAGAACCAGATGTGAACAAAAGAACTTCGCTATGTTTTCATATCACGCAGTGCTTTCATAATGAACAAAGAGCATTGAAATCAATACTAAAACCTGTCTTTTAACTGGTAATAATGTATGCAATTCAATCGCAAATACCAAAATGCATAATTATACACCAGTGTTAGAATCACATTGCTTATTGTAAAAAGGTTATGCAGATGAGCACGAACAGAGCATTGCTCTTCAAAAACAAGCAGAAGGGCATGTATTTTGGTTTCTCTCATACAAAACATATTGGATTGTTTCTAAAATGATTCAAATCTGAACAGATGTAAAGATTACCCATATGATGTTCTGCTCCCCACAAGGTAGTTTTATGACAGAAAGTAGCCCCACTGTGGATCTAGAAGTAATCATCTTTAACTTATTCTGTTGTCAAAAATGACCCATGTACTAGAAAGCTTTTCCTGCTCAAAACAGCTTCTGTATTTAGATATTGATATCTATATAATGCAAACCCACACATGTTGATTCAAAAGAAAGTCTCATTTATTTTAAATGGGCTTCCTCAGAGAAAGTGTACATAGAGTGGTAGTCTAAATTAAAGACTGTCCTAGTAACAAAAATGAACAATTTATCCTTCTCTAAGAAATAATAAAAGCAAAATCAAACGCAAGAACATAAGAAGAGTCCTGCTGGATCAGGCCAAGGGTCCATCTAGTCCAGCTTCTTGTATCTCACAGTGGCCCCACCAGATGCCTCTGGGAGCACACGAGACAACCAGATACCTGTCTCCTGATACCCCTTCCCCTGCACCTGGCATTTTGATATACCTTCCTTTTAAGCCTGGAGATTATGCAATCCCAACATGGCTTGTAACCTGTGATGGACTTTTCCTCCAGAAATCTGTCCAATCCCCTTTGAAAGGCATCTAGGCCAGATGCCATCATCACATCCTGTGGCAAGGAGTTCCACAGACTAACAACATGCTGGGTAAAGAAATATTTTCTTTTGTCTGTTCTCACTCTCCCAACACTCAATTGGAGTGGATGTCCTCTAGTTCCGGTATTGCATGAGAGGGAAAAGAGCTTCCCTCTATCCACTTTATCCATCCCCTGCATAATTCTATACGTCTCGATCGTGTCCCCCCTCAGGCGCCTTTTCTTTAGACTAAAGAGTCCCAAACGCTGTAGCCTTTCCTCATAAGGGAGGTGCCTCAGCCCAGTCATCATTTTAGTGGCTCTCTTCTGCACCTTTTCCAGTTCCACTATGTCTTTTTTGAGGTGCGGCGACCAGAACTGTATGCTACACTCTAGATGTGGCCTTACCATCGTTTTGTACAATGGCATTATAATGTTGGCTGTTTTATTTTCAATCCCCCTTTTCAAACACTTCAGGCTTCATGTTGGTATTCTTATTTTCCAAGCCACTATTTCTGGCTTCCCCCTAGCTTTGTTTTCTTCCTAAATTGTTTATAATTGGCCTTGCAGAAAAAGGAATGAGTTGGAGAATGTATCTTACATTAGGTACTGCAGAGAGAGAACAGAATCAGGCAAGACCACTTCTACACTAACCCGAGACAATGGTACTTTCTGTGTAAGTAGGAAGGAAACAGATATATTACATTTTATCACATCTACCAATATATGAAACAGAGGTTTTGATTTTCTTTACTTTGAAACTGTGTGACTTATTTACATCATGAGAGATGACTATAAGCACACAGTGACTTAAATTCCTGAAAATGTGACCAAGGCTTTCACACAAGCAGCTTCTAAAACCTGGATGTTCTATTGATATAAAACCAGCCTGTATAAGCCTATCATATTTTCTATTAATTTACTTCTTATAAGAACTAAGAGAAGGATCTTAATAGTGAGCAACCCACTGATACCATGTTTGTCTAGGTACAAAAACTTGCTTTGTTCTAAATACCTTATGAAACACCTTTTAGCATAAGGCTCCACAGAAATGTTAATATTTTACTGTCATTTCCAGCAGCTGTCAGAGCTGACATTATGAGAAGGCAGGCAGGAGCACTGGGCTTGTGCACTCCTTTTCCGTATAAGGGGACTTTTATGCTTCTATTCCTAGTTGGCAATAATGAGGTTTATTTCTTACCCAATAAATATTGGTTTGAGGAAACAAGGATTGGAAACTAAAGTCTGATTCTGAGCAGGCTAAAGACATTTTGTCCCATCCCCATATCTGTAAAAACAAACACCAGGTCAGAAGCAACCATGTGAGTTTTACACTTATACCTGCTTATCATAGTATCAAACTATGATTTGGCACTACTAAGGAGCCACATAGTTTCTGACAAATATTTCTGGATAATAAGATCTTAAGGAGAATCACTTGAAAATATCAGCACCTCCAGTGGCCTGCTTGAACTGAGGGAATTCCCTCAGAGTTTTGATTAGTTTCCACTCTTGCTGCTTTTAGAAAGGATGTGAAGAAACATAATTTCAATTTGGCCATCTACGTGGTTTGTTTACTGAGTATTGTACTGATTTTACTTGAGTGGTTTTTATGATATTTTAATGATTTTATTTCTACAATTCATTTTTATGGATTCATGAGATGGAAATAATTAATTGTGCCAGAAATGAGAGGCAACAGAGAGGGGCAAAAAGCAAATACCACCAAACCCACCAAGATCTCTGATATAGAAAGAGAAATAGAAGGCTAGGGTCTGCATTGTGCATTTCAGTGCAGAGACAGAAATATTGCAGCACTAGTTTTCTGGTTTGTACAACACAAATCATTTGGCTTACATATATCTGCCACTGCACACTGTAAGAAAGACACCACTGGAAAAAATAATTTACGTATTTCATCATGCACAACATCAACAAATTCACTCCAATATTCAGTACTTTCTATCATACATATTGAAAATTAAAAGAATTTAGAAAGCATGCATACATGTTTCAAATTGTTTATGGAACACAACACATTATTATAAATGGAGGAGAAATCAAGTGGATTTCAAACCAGTTGGGAAAGCACCATGGTTATGTTATTCTGCATAATGAGATTAGTTTTAATTAAACATTTGGGGTAGTTGTGAATGCAATTATCAGCAATGAAAGTCTTTCAAAACTAATATCCACATTACTTTTCTCGAGACAGGCCAGATTACACAGAAAGGTATTGTGTTGTGGGTTGTCTAGAAAAATTACATGGGGAAGTTATTGAAATGAAATCTTTCACACGTCTGAAAATGGCTCAGAATCATAGTAATACTGTATTAAAGATAATGTCAGTCATACAATACAATTTTAAAATCTAATCACTTTCAAAACATGGCTTAGCTGGTTCTAGACTTGTGTAAACGGAATGCCCTTTGTACAATGGAGCTTTCTTGCTCCCTTTCCTTCAGTATATTCCTCCTCACACTCTGAAGCCATTCCTTGCTTCCACCCAATTCTCACAAATTTATTCCTCCCTCTGCAGATCCTTGTGACTGATTCCCAAGCTAATTAGAAGGATCTTCCAACTTGCAGACATGGCTATTCAGAGGAGGGTTGAAAGCCCTGCTAGGTGAAGATATTTCTGTTTGCACAACCTTAAACTCACATCTAAATAAAGATTAGGGTATAAATATTGTGGGATCCATCTGGAATACTTATCCATAACATTAGAATTATTTCTGAAGATGGCCACTGTGCATGAAAGCGAAGCCCCTCACTGCTTTTTTACTTCTTTTAGAATTAAAACATAATTTGATGCTAAACATGTCATTTTAGTTTGTTTTATAGGACTCCATTGTTAACTTACCATTTGGGGCATGAATAGAAACAGAATGAAACAAGCTCCTGAAATCTTTGGGACAAAAACACATCCTCAGCATCCCTGTTGTTTTGGGTTGACTGTCCTTTCTCTAATGCCTACCAGATATTACCAACATTCTAAACTCTCTCTCTCTCTCTCACTCACACACACATACATAAAGCAGCAGCAAAATGTAAGAGGGCCTATCTAGACTAGACCTTTTCTATAAATAAATACTTATTTTCAATTTTACCCCAAAGAAGCATGCACTTCAAGCTGTGAGCTAGGCGAGGCCATCATATTTGAGGTTCTGCTACAGAGTATTATACGTTTTTTTAAAAAAGAGAACTATTGGGATATTTACTTTGAACTGCTATCCATAGAGGGATAGGGATATGACATTAAATCATTTAATTGGGTATTATGTACACTAGAAAGATACACAGGATGCAAAGTATTTAAATGGAAGCATTATTGTGCACTATTAAGTTCACAGGTGCTTGATTTAAAGAAGGTGGATCTATAAATGTCTGGATCGGGGGGAGTACATCCTTCCCAAAAAGTCATAGTGAAATGTTGGACAGATCATGAACAGAGTTTCTTCGTCCCAGTGGGAACATTCTGTCAGTAGAGTTTCACTCTGGAATACTCTAGGTGACAGGCAAAGGGGTGGGTGGGAAGGAAATGCTTTTCAGGGGCCACAGAGTGCTTCAGAGAGATGGAGAAAAACTAAAAAAAGGTCCTTCCTCTGTTTTGCCAGTGTAAATGCTCTGCTGGACACAAAAGTGTTCTGTGGATGGAAGAAACTCTTCCATTCACTGAAAAAAAAAACCAGTTTGGTTTCAACCCATTGTGCATGAACATTTTTTAAATAATTAAATTAGCTAAATAATTCTACTATTTATTATGTTTATTTTTTGATAGAATCGTTCTAAATACAAATAGTTCTAAATACATCTTGAATACAAGATGTTTCATCCACCTTTTAAGGCTGAATTGGAATGAATGCTAAAACCAGTTTGAGCATGAAACATCTACTGTTTCAAAATAAAATCTGTCCATAGCTTCAGATCTTTCGTCTGAATTACACTGTATATTTTATATATGACCCTCTGAAGCAGAATGGAGGGGTGCAGAGAAAGAAAATTCCCATTGCTTAAGTAAACGGCAGTTCAGTCTATATCGTAGTGTCTCTACATGGTGCTAGTGAGAAGCAGGGTGGCCAGGTCTCAGTGAATTACTATGCTTCTCCAGCTCTTCAGACAAGGACACCAACCTCAGGATGAGTGTGACTGACTGGAGAAGAAGAGTTTGGCTTTTGTTTGGCATCTGATTTAAAGCCACCCATCTTCACCTACAACTATTTGCTGTGAAGATTTACTAACTCAGTGCAAAGGCGTTAGCAACTGTGTTATTTTTTCTCTGCCCACCCTTGTTCTGCCTTCCTGTGACTCCATAAGGCTCCACTCCTGTGACATCACAGGGATCCTCCCAATGACAACACAATGACCCACCCCCAGGTCTCAGGTTCTGAATGAAATCTCAGGTCATGACAGATGCTGCTGACCTGCCAACTGCTGTAAGCAGGCATTTTTCTGGCACTTGCCCATGATTATGGTGCACATAATGGAGAGAGCAAGCTGGGTAGGACTATTTATACTGTACACAGGTTTCACTGAGTTCAGTGGGACTTAAATCCTTTCCAACTTGTAGAGGATTGTTGCTTTAAAAAGGGGGAGGTAGACAAGGGCAGGATTTAGTGTACACATGAGTGTGAGAGAGCAACAAAAGAGAGGGCTGGGGCAAGGAGGAAAGAGGGGTGGATTCTGCACTTCAGTCTCCTAGTTCTCCCTGTGAAATAGATGTTACTGTGCCGTATAATATCAAATACAGGTTTTGGTACTTAGGGTTTACTTCCAATCTGTTCTTGGTGCTTAGTTTCTTTGCCATGCTGCAAGTCCAGAATCCATTGTTACCACTTGAACAGCACTCTTTTGCATGAACACTTACCTATGCCAGAGTTTGCACAGGTATGTATATACTACACTGTTGTGTAAGCAGATGCCTTGTTGCTTTACCGCTCATGCAGCAAGTCAGGGTTCACACAGAACTTTATGCCTGTGGGTTACTGCACCCTATGATTCTAGATGTGATTCTCATCCTTGTCTCTAATTTTCTAAGGTTTCTTTTTCTAAATCAGTACTTTGCTGTGCTTTTCAACTTCAATACCTGGTCTCTCATGCAGAACTGAAAATTAGCTGCTACCTTGCAGCTGAGCTAGCTGCTTGTTTTTTGTGATTATCCAGTCCCTCATGGTTGGCATTTTGTGACAAGCCATATATTCCATGGGAGTCATTTTGAGGTGGTGACATCCAAGGTTGTTCCTGTAACTTCCAAAACATGTTAACAACTTTGTGACAAGCAGATAGGCAGTATCTGTCCTATTACAAACAAATGTTTTGGCCCTTTATTCACCAAAACTGTTAAGCTCAATTTCCTAATTTAACAACTTTGCACCCTGATGACATCTTTGAGATTTTTAAGAGTACATTTTGGCCTTTACCTATATATGCATCCAGTTGAGTATATTACCAGAGATCTTGTAGCAGGAACTCAAAACTTAGTGATGTAAGCAGAAGAGAGATATGCCATAGCCACTGAAGAGAAGACATGCGGCATTGCTTACTTAAAGCCCCATCCTGTCCCCCCAAGGACAATAGCTGCTACCAGGATGGCACCAGCGATGGAACCTATTATAAGATTGGTGGCGCTAGGACCTGTGATAAAGGATTATGGGAAGAAAGACATAAGAACCAATGACTTAATTAATTCACATCAAGGGAAATGTAGTAAAGCAGTTTAAAATTAGTGCATTATTATATTACTTTAAACAAAAAATGTCCAAAGGGGCAGGCTTATTTTTTTTAAGTGAGGAAAAAAACAAAGAAGAGATTATCTATCATGTCTGCATCTCCAACTTAATTCCTTTTCAGAATATTTACTATTAACTGAACTCCAATTGATAATTATCCAAACATATTTAAATGTTACATATACCTTACAATGTTGCAACATTCAAATATTTATTAAAGAAATAAACCAGACAGTATATTTCTTCTGTTTTAATACCACTAAACTACTTTAAATTTTAAATAGTGTTTGGAATAGTTTTGCAGAAGACTTAAGAAAAGAAGAACATCTGTAGATGGGAAAGAAAAAGCAAAAAGGAGGCAACTAAAAATAGCTGTAGCCTAAAGGCTTAGTCCAGGATCCCAGTCCTTAGGCCTCCACTCCTAGTGATGAGAAAATGTTGCTGTTATCAGTAGGAATGCTGTGCAATGTTTTAAAAAGTAAAATATACAGTCCTAGAAACAAAAAGCACCATTCTTGATTTTGTTGTAATATCTAAGAAGAAAATGGTCTACATAAAATTTTAGTCATTGTAGTTATTACTCAGTGATTTACAGTACAGTCCTATACATGTTACTTGGAAATAAGCTCCAATTAGTTTCACTGAATTTACTCCCAGGAAGTGTTCTAGGGCAGCAGTCCTAAAGATGTTCAGTGTGCTGCTTCTGCAGCTAAAAATTCACAAGTAAAAACAAAAGTATGGTTATTTTAAAGAATGTATATAGTTTGCAACATCAAGCAGCAGGATTATCTAACAACTCTGTTGAAGTACTGTTTGAACTCATCACATGACTTTCTGAAACAAAATCACTTTAGTTCCAATCTTAATTCTCAAGACCATGTGATTACCTCTAAAACTCTACCTCAGCCTAACATATAGACAAAGAGGGGAAATGTCTGTTGTTTTGACTACACTCCCAGAATACCTCAGTCAGCTGGGCTGGCTGTGGTATTCTGAGCGCTGCAGTGCGAATAATGGTGGCCAGCACTGTATTGTCTAAATTAACTTACAGTTATCTACTGAAGGAGAGCAAAAGAATGATATGCTTCAAATCAGTCTTCCTGGAACAGGCTAAGTGATGCTGTGAGAACTCCTCAGAGCACTATCCAGTTGTTAGTCTGTTTATGTAGCAGTGTGAGAAATATACATACTGTTTCTTAATTACATTATATCCCCCTGCAAAATATCTCTTTTTCCTTTGAGGACCATATCAAATAGCACTTGATATGGGGAACTCTGTAGTGTCCCATGAACTACCCTAGCTGCACTGGGAGGAAGGCATAAAAATAAATTAATATGGAAAACAGTCTTCAGACCACAGCAGTTTCAGCACAGCTTCCCTAAGAACCTGTTTTTATAATTTCTGTTCCTCTATGTGTTCCATTACCAAAATGTCAAATGACTGATATTTTTGGCAATTTGCACAGAACTGTAAATACATTTAGATACTCCTTAAATGTATAAGGACTATTCAGTTACACAAAAAGATAGCTTTTTACCAGCTACTGTACATTTAGCATATTTTAAAAAAAGATTCAAAAAGTGATTAGGAACTGAGCAAAAAGAATGTGTCATGAAAGAACAAAAGCAAAACATATTTTCAGAACCTAACCAAAATTACTGACAACCATTAAAAAAAGGTCGCCTTCACTTTTTACCAGTTCGGAGAATGCCAAATTTAACCATCCTTGTAGAGGCTTAGAACTCAATAAATATAACTTTCTGCCACCTATAGATGGGACTTTGCTTTCAAGGGAACTAGCCTTTCTTGCTGACTATTAAGCATGTATGTCCCAATGTGGCATTTACTATTTACCCAGTACACCATGTAAAGTTTATTTTGCCTTTGCTAAACTATTATGCTTTTAGTTTCCTTTTTAAATTTCCTAACCACTTACATGGAACCTGTGTATTCCACTTAACGCTATCTATTTTTTCCAAAGGGAAAACAGTCATGCTGCTCTGTTCTTAAAAGTCTTCTGTGGCATAAGATTCTTTTGCATCAAATATGTATATCTTAAGAGGCACATAATGTCTCTTCTATGCCATTTATAATCGATCACAAATTACTTAACATCCAGCCTAATGAACTTTAAAATGTGCTCTCATTATGATGTTCTAGTTCTCTTAGAAAAAGTATTATCCTTTTATATACTTCCATGAAACATTGTAAGCATTTTGAATTGATTATTAATTTTCTGGTGCAGCATATCTTATATTTAATTAGGAATTCTAATAAACTATTAGAACTTAGATTACATACACATTACTCACTATGCAGGAAAATACTACCTGAAAAATCCAAATACAGTTTTTCTAAGAACCAGAAAAACAGAAGCAGCATCAACAACAGCTGATGCCCTGGGAAAAGACAACTTAAGATAGCTGCCAGAAGGACATTTCCTCTCTTCCAGTACCCTTCTGCCCCTTGAGCCTGTGCACAGCCTCTCTGCAAGATTTGGAGAACCTTCTAAACAAAGCAGAATGAGGAACTAAAACAGTGTATTGCTGGGGCAGTAGGACTAGCAGGTTAAGCTTGCAATCTTATACACACTTGCCTGGAAGCTACGTTCTACTGAACCCAACATGGCTTACATATGAGCGGACATGTACAAGATTGTATTATCTGAAAGGAAACTTTTCCATTCTCCTGTCTTCTGACTAGCTCCATATCCTACACAGTCGAGGAGGTCTCCCAAAACTCAGTTGATATGATTCAGGGGCTGCAAATGGCTGCAGGAGAAAGGGGAGTTGGGAAACTTTTCTTCCATTAATTTTTGTAAGTTAAATTCTTAGGACCCAAAATAATGTCTGCGTTTTAAAAAAAAACCCTACTATCATGGATACAAGCCAAATGACAGAAAGTTTCAAATACAGTAATACACAGTCATTGTCACTTGTTGATATTTTATGACAGAGTATGCCAACAGAGTTGCCATGTGAATACATTTTTTGAGAATTAAAAAAACGCTAAAAAAAACTATTAATGTCTAATGTTATAAAAACAGCAAAATAATCTGCTGACACTTGAAAGAAAGCAATATCCAAAATCTAACACTGCAAGCAAAATGCAGATGAACTACTCGTTGCTAAAAAGCAAAGGAATAAAATACAAAAGAAGAAAGAAGGAAAATAATGGTGACAGTTCCAACTTGATCTGCAATATCATCAATATACTGTATTCCATAAAATACTCAATTCTTTTCTGTCAAATAGTGCATTAACAGTTGATATCTTAAAATTATAAAAGACATTCAGTACAATCATATTACTTAAGGCCCCGATCCAGTTTTAGAGACACATAACAAGAGATTGCTTCAGCTAGTGATCCTTCAGGAGCATTAAAAGAGGTCTATAGCCGAATCAATGATACCAAGATGAGCACTGTATTACAAATCTGAAATTCAGGTCTATAATACAGAGGCACATCCCAATGTATATTTGGATACACACTGATTACATGCTCAGAAGGTGGCTTCAGTGTCAGAATCTCCTGTGCTGGAGCAGGACATCAAAATATAGAATACTAGCAGGCTATGACAATTGAAAACCCTAGAAAAACAAGAGTCAAGAGTCATTATTAAGCTGGTTACATCATCTCTAAGTTTTCAGGGAGTTCTGGTTTCTCATAATTCAGTTTTGATAGTTTACCTAATATTAATGGCAATAAACCAATTCATAACAAATCATCTATACTTCTCATCTGTGACAGAATTTTAAAAATTCTTTGTATAATTTAGAGCACTGACACACGTAAACACTTAATGGTTTTAATTATGATATAAAATTCATGGGTGTATTGTTTTATGCCCCACATTATCCCAGACATGAGAGGGTTAAACACGCATGAGCATACCACATGACACAAGACATTCAAATCACATGACAAATACAGTTACCACAGAACACAAAGCTAATGAGATAGTACACAAAGGGTTTAGATGCGTACAGTTACCTCACACACTAGGCACCAGACATGACACTCTGAAACTAAGAAATATGCTTACTCTATTCCCCACCCTGTGCCTCCAAAAATCACCCCCAGAGCCAGAATGGTCCCTGCTACTGCACCTATAAGCCTGTTAGTGGCCATGCTCACTGTATAGAGGGAAAAGGGAAGACTTTTTAAAAAGAGTAATTACATACATAGAAGACGTCTGAAAAGAAGAATTAAATGGCACCTCAAAATGATATACTGCTTCCTGTTATTCATGTTACAAGTAATATAGTTCAGCAGTTTTAGAAACATGGATTTTATAGAGACTATACATGCCTGAATATGAACATGTAGGAGTCGCCAGTTTAAAAACTCACACTCAGTTTTAAAACGACTGATGTTTTATAAAGTATAAGCACAATCCATACTCCCGGGGCACAGCTGCAGGCATGGAAGAGCACAGGCATAAGGCTCACTGGAGTTCTATATTTTCCTTCTTACTCCTTGGCTGCCCTTCAGCTGAATTCATTGGAGACTGCTAACCATTACTTTTAAGTAGAACATCTTGACTGCCTCCTCTATTTGCAGTCAGCCATCTCTTTCCTTTTTAAGGTCTACTGGGTTACTTTTACTTCTGAGAACAAACAACCTGAGCCAAGGTTCCTGAGGAAGACAGGAATAGCTTATTTGATACATGGGAGGTGAGCACAGACCTTGTGTTGGAAATAATGCCTGGCTGCCATGTACATTAGTGCTAGGCCAGCCAGCAGTCAGGAAGAAGAAGTAAAAAGAGCTCCACCATGCTCTGCATCAGCACCTTCCCATGTGAACAGCTATGCTCAGAGACAGAGGGATGGTGCTGCTATGACACGTGTTCTTTCTCAGTCTTAGTTCAGGTTACCATTTTAAAAACAGACACAGTTTGGAACCATCACGAACAACAGAACTAGTCTGTATAGTCAAAAACATACTATATATTGATCAAGCAAAGCATACAAGAAACACATTATTTATATTTATATAAATGTTTTAGAAATATATCCTAAATCAGAGGGTACTTTTCAAAAGTATAATACAGAAGAATTACTTAAGTCATTCCAAACAACATTTAATGCTTTATTTTATTATTTTAACAAAAGAAGATAAAACCAGTGTTTGGATGTGATCTAGCTGAAGCTATGGAAATGCTGGGCTACTAGTCACTATTGATGAAAGGTCATAGTGAGTGATTTCTGTTCATACAGTGTCCCACCAGTTTGCAGTACACAATACAGTGGCTTGCCTTTAACTGTAGCAAAGCATAGTGGTAGTCAATAAGCTGGCTGGGACAAACAGCTATGGAACACAGTCTAAAGGCCAGGGCAACTGTCTCTTTACTTCAAACATCTCATGAAGTGAACTCTATCCTATTATGACTTATGCCCCAATATTTTTTTTAACCTTTAAGACACCAGCAGTAACAGACTGATACCCTACTTCTGCACACTATTCATTTGTACTCTTATCCTCTTCAAAGCTAGGACTGGCAGTGCTGTATGTCCCACTCAGGGACACTGGGAAAACAATCCTGAAAAATCTCTGATGACTCACCTAACATTTTCATTATAGACTAAAACACAAAACTACCATACAAGATGAAAATATACCCTTTCTATGTATAGGAAGGGACGTGGTGGCGCTGCGGGTTAAACCACAGAAGCCTCTGTGCTGCAAGGTCAGAAGACCAGCAGTCGTAAGATCGAATCCACACGACGGAGTGAGCTCCCGTCGCTTGTCCCAGCTCCTGCCAACCTAGCAGTTTGAAAGCATGTAAAAATGCGAGTAGATAAATAGGTACCACCTCGGTGGGAAGGTAACGGCGTTCCGTGTCTAGTCGCGCTGGCCACGTGACCACGGAAACTGTCTTCGGACAAACGCTGGCTCTATGGCTTGGAAACGGGGATGAGCACCGCGCCCTAGAGTCAGACACAACTGGACTAAATGTCAAGGGGAACCTTTACCTATGTATAGGAAAGGCATGTCTCAAGACACTGCAAAACGAAGTGCATTTTTAAGCATGCTCAATGTGTTTCAATCTGTGAATGTCTTAAGTAAAAATGTATCGAGCATATTGAGCAACAAACTTGATTTTATAATTTTATAGCATATCAAGACTTGTCTCTCCTATGCTACACATGGGTTGTTTTGGATGCTCTTGTGTTTTTGTATTTCCTTTCTCCACAAGTAGATGGCCTTTTCTACGCAATGAACATTTTCTGGTTTGGCATAACACAACTGTGTAGAAAAAGAAAACTGAAATCCAAGTACGCATGTGTTTCTGTTGCACATTATCTTGCACGTGTTAAGATGCATGTTAGCTTAATACATTCTCTTGCACAGTGTTGAACTGCAGTTTCCTCTAGGTCTTGCACAGCAGTGCACAGGGCAACACAATTACCAGAATTAATGTTAGTGTCTCTGGATTGAATTCATGCTCTTTCAATGACTAAAGGGAGTGCTTTGTTTTCCCACAGGAAAAAAATACAGTATTACGATTCTTACAATGAGTGGCAAAATATCTTCCAGTATAATTTTTTATCAACATCTCTATGACAGAATGTATATGGAAGACTAATAAAGCACTGGACTATCTAGCAGTTAATAAGCAAATGATTATTTAAGTGTTTTGTTTTTTGGTAGTGATAATGGTGAGAATTTAAAAATACATTCTATTAAACTTCTGAATTGAGGAGACAGTGAAGGCAGAAAGATGGAACCACTTTAAAGTTGCATTTACTCAACCACTGATTTGTATGTACACACTCTCTAGCATGCTAGAAGTACTATTACTCTAAATGGAGGTATAGCACAGCACTATGGTGACTCCCAGGCTTAGCTGATTTTCCCTTCCTCCTCTGGCAGGTCCAGAAGAGAGTAAAAGCTTTCAGGAGGAGAATGGCATTAGTGGATGGCAAGTGAATAGACCCATAGAGTGGACTGCCAATATTTAAACAGACTAATTATTGTTGTTGCTTTTATTTGTTGCATTTAAACCCTGTCTTTCCTACAAAGAGCTCAAGGCAGTGTGCACGGCTCTCTTCCACCCATGTTATGTTCCTAACAGTCCTTCAGATCAGGTTTAAAATAAGTCACTGGGCCAAGGTCACCCACTAAGATTTGTGGCTCAGTGGGGATTCAGATGCTGACATTCTAGGTCCCAATGTAAAGCTCTTAACCACAACAGCTGTCCAAATTAGTCGAATTCTATATTACACATTTGTTTATAAGACAAACTAAGCTTGTCTGAAAACAATATTTATAATAGTTATAATAGCTGAATAATTTTATGAGTACATTTTATTTTTGTGAATAGCATTTTTATATTGCAGTCATTTATGCAGAATTTAAAATCTACTTTTTTAAAATGTGCAACACGATCTCATTGAGGTATTACCAGCTATATTTATAATTTGAGATAATTTTGCCTATTAACATGAAGGAACATGACTGTAAATGCGGCCATTTCAAACCTCAAATATTCCATGTACCCTCTCTCATGGAAAGAGAGGGTACATATCTGGGTCTCATATGAAGACAGTCTTCATTGTAGCCTTAGAATTTTATTTATGATATGACATAGCACATGTGACCAATTCTATATGAATTCTTCATTTGAAAATTTGTAGCATTGTTACTAGAGGATGTACAAAATTTGCAAATCCTGGTAGTTTTTCTTGTATTCAATAAAATGTAACTGCCATGAGACTTCTGTAATGGTAAACATGTTATCTTTCATTAATAGGAAGCCCACAAAACATGAGTTCTATGAAAATTTACTAACACAAATATAAATAAAACCTTCTAATAATTCCAAATATACTGCCTTTATATACAAGCATTTCCATTACTTGAATGTCTCAAGAAAGCCACATGAAGGCTACTGACAATGTAGAAAAAGTTTTGTACCTTCCTTTAGTGGAAAGTTTCCACTAAAACAAGGAATTGTGCCACCAGAATGTGGCACAATTGGAATCTGGTTTTCTACCTTTTTATTTCTATAGATTTTTTTTAAAGGACATCAGGACTTTTTAAATAAATTTGCAAATAATTTATGATCCATTATATATCTACATAAATTCTGGAGATGACTCATGTAGAAATAAGCCAGGATTATGCAATGACACGACTAATACTGCATGCTCAGGTAGACTGTAGATTTGCCTTTCTCGATCTGTATGCATGCCAATAGCCCCCCCCCCCCTTTTTTTTAAGGAAAGGTAGCTTTAAAAATTCCTTTGTGCTGTAGAACAGATGTCCTCAAAAACAAAAGGTCAGCACCCTCAGTGGGCAGTGATTGTTAAGGTGGTCTCTGCATCCTAACTTATAACTGATAAGCAACACATATTGTGAGCTTAATTTATTTTATTCCCAGAACCCCATCTATTAAAGCAATTGTGGTTTACTAATTCCCTTGATTGAGTGCACTTTGTCTTTTTATTTGGAAGAAAGTATTTCAACTTGTACACAATGGCTGACATCTTTTTCATGCAGATATACCATGTAAGGCTGATGATGTCTCAAACTGTTCCCCCCCCCCCTTCCCGGAGACGGGCAAGCACCACCATTAATACTTTATTTTAATTTTTAACTTAAAATGTACTGGCTTGATATGTTTGTGTATAAAGAAATCTGCATACTACTATCAATTTTTACCTTTTTAAACTTACAGGATTAATTTGGCTTTAAAGATTTGCATATTGTTTTAAGCTTATATTGTCTTTTAAATGGCACATCTAAGAACAGGTTTTGATTTTGTGCAGTTTTATGCATGCTTATTCAGAAGAAAGTTTTACTGTCTTAAATAGAGTTTACTCTCCAGTATACATATTGAAGGAATGCTTTCTTATATGGCTATCTAATTACGAAATGCTGGTTTCGCAGTTACATTTGTTAGTTTACTCCACTGAAAATAACATTTTCAGAAAAAAGTAAAATACATATAATATGATATAATCCTTCAGTTGTATTAGTGAATGATATGGGTTTTCCCTCCCATGTTACACAAGTGGATGTCAAGCAACAACAGGTACCCTCCCTTTCCTTCCTGCTGCAACATCTGTGCCTCCTCCTGATGTGCTCCAGAAGATTCCACAATCCTCCAGATAGAGTGGGGTAGGCACAGGGAGTTGTAGGGGTATCTGTCTGCCAGTGTCCTCCATTCCACTGACAGATAGATGCAACTGAATACAACCCTTCCAGTTTAATGTAATTTATCTTTATTTGAAAATGACAGCAAATTGACAGCCTGAAATACATAAAGAAGCAAAACTAATAGATGACGTGAAGCGCTGAAAGAAAAACAAGAATGCAGCAAGAGAAGTTAATCAAGTATCTCAACATTACTACATACTGTTATAGCTATTATCATATAAAATCCATTAATTTTTTATTTATTTAATATATTTTCACTCAACCTTTCTCCTTAAAAGGACACAAGGTGGCTTTATATGAAAGATACATAGAGAATTTCGTATCTCAGACAATCTATTAACCTAGTCTTTTCCTACATTATACACACAACACCAAAGCATTCCACTCAGATGCAGCAAAATGCATTGACTTTACTGTTCTTTTAAAAACAGTATTGAAATAAGAATGCTAAAATTAAGTCTCTGTCAATGGAAGCCTGATTTTCTAATGTTCTAACCTTTGGCTACTGAGTTAAAAAAATGTACCTGTGCTAAATGGCAACTGCCTTGACCACTAGAAAAGGGGTGGGCTACTGCAGATGCCCACCCTTGGACTCTAGAGGGCTACAGATATTCCCATGCCCCCCCCACTCTACATAATGTGGTTGTGTGTGTGTTTATTTGAACTAACGAAGACCCCTCTTTGGGGAGAATTTTTTGCATTTTTTAAATCTTCTAATTGATTTCCAAAAACACTGAGGAACAGAAAAAAAAAGGGGGGGGGGAGAGAAAAAAAGAAAAAAAGAAAGAAAAAGAAAAAAGCACTAGATGTGGGGGGGAATTTTCAGAGTTTTTTTTTTTTCAAATTACAAAATGGGGGTATAACATATGGTGACATTTCTTCCCACAACTCCTGGAGGGCAAGAGGAAAAGTTTTGAATAATGAGAAAAGGACGGCCAAATCCTTAAATTCTGAAACTTTTTTGGAGGGGGATGAGGGGATGCTAGGGGGCAAAGGCATTGAGAGTTGCATTTAGGCCGGTTTGGGCCTATGCTTAGCTCATCTCTGCCTCTATCCCTCACCTACTGCAGCAGGCTTTGGAGCCAAATTTTAGTCCCGAGATGCCACCATGGGCCATATGAAGCCTAGGAACAGCCATTTACCCCCCTCTCCCCACAAAAAAGGAGGTAATTCAATGGGCACTTCATGTTTTGTCTTTGATGAGGGGGCTTAGTGGATCCCCTAAGTCCCCAATACATAGACTCCTGTTCTTGAAGGCATCCAAGGAGCAGAAATAGGGCTTTGTACTCCTCCTTTTAATGATTTCTTTTATAATGGGGGTTCTCAGGTGGCTGTGGAAGGGTTTCATGTGATTATGCATCCAGGTGATGATTGACATTGCATGAGCATACTTCTTCTCATGCAATGAATCTTCTCTCTTCCCCTACACTTTAGCCGCTTCTTACCTACAAAAATCTGCTCTGGAGAGTCCAACATTCCTTTGAAACTGAGGGAAGGGCCAGTTCACTGAAGGGCAAATCTATACAGTTGATCAGTGCTATTCTGTCAAAATGCCAGTTGAATCATGCAACATCCATCTCTTTGTTGGATCACCTGGACTGGGCAGTGAGTCAGTTTCCTCTTACCTTCTTACTGTGCTATGGCATGGTACTGGGAGACCCTTGAAACAGCTTTAGAAATTCCTAGTATGCAAGGCATTAAGGGTTCCATACTATCATTATTTATAAACTTATTTCAAACTCAGATTAACCTACTGAAGTGCCTACTGCCGGTTTTAGCTTTTTATTCCTGAATAATTGTTTTAATAATCTTTTTACAACACTTTAATTCTATTCCTCTTTAATAATAAACCACCAATTTGTCCATTCTTTCAGTAATACAAATTAATATGACATAAACGTATGTTCTGTCACTCCATGTATAAGCAGTAAACCTGCCAGACATAATTTTGGTACACTAGTTAATACAGAATTTTATAATATTCAGACATACATGCACACACAGAAAACAAAATAAAACAAAAAATGAACCCCAGTAAAATAACTATATTCTGAAAACTAGTATTTTCCCTCTTCTAGATTTAGTGTGAAAGTGATTCTGACCACCAAGATTCTAGGTACAGAGAGTGGGAAATATAGGGAAAAATATATATATCCAAAATTCAAAATGATCAAAGTTTCTTAATGGGATCTGCCACACAAAAATATGGCACTACTAGATAAATTCTTACTATTTTGGTTAAGTATACTTTAATAGAATCAAATGGTATAATCCACAATTTTTTTAAAAAAAGTCATTTAAAATATGAATTGAAATTCTGCTCTTGAAGTATTGAAAGAAAACTGCTTCAGAGCAAACCTGAGGAAAACATCTAAAGCTAGAAATACATAATTATAAGAATGCCACTGAATTCAGCAGAACTTACTTCTGAATAGACATACATAGGATTGTGCTGTAAATACTCTTAGAAGACCTCTAAGAATGTTAATCCTTTCCCACAGTGAAAGTTACATTTAATAAAAATATTTTTCTTCAGAAATATTGTATATTACAAAGAGACATCAGTAATAAAAAGATTTAATTAAAATATGAATTAATACCGTGTTTCCCCGAAAATAAGACAGGGTCTTATTTTTGCTCCAAAAAACACATTAGGGCTTATTTTCAGAGGATGTTTTATTTTTTTCATGTACAACAATCTACGTTTATTCAAATACAGTCATGTCATCTTCTGGTTGCTGCACAGTGGTGGAGGGCAGGCTTTCACTTAACTAGGGCTTATTTTTGAGGTTGTTGTTGTTGTTTAGTCGTTTAGTCGTGTCCGACTCTTCGTGACCCCATGGACCAGAGCACGCCAGGCCCTCCTGTCTTCCACTGCCTCCCGGAGTTTGGTCAAAATTTTTGGGGTAGGGCTTATATTACGAGCATCCTGAAAAATCATACTAGGGCTTATTTTCAGGTTAGGTCTTATTTTCAGGGAAACAGGGTATGTCAAAGTGGGAGGCAAGATTATTTATGGGTGTTTATTACAATAAACTATGTATTCTTAGATGTGCATTATTAAAGATAAAGTCAAAGACCTGGGGAAGGGGGGGAAACTGAAATCATACAAACCCTTTGGTCCAGTTGGTTTCTCAGAGTCTTCTTTCCTCTTAGGATCAGGTATGCTGCAATCTGTCCCTGCCCAGGTGGTGTTACAAATGCATGTGGCTTCATTGCTGCATATCTAAATGAAATGTTTACATGTATTAGCATATATGAAAGTTTTCAAGTAGAATTAGGACTACTATTTAGAAAATAACAGGTTTATATTTTAGACTGGAATACTCAGATGCTCTCACATTCTTAATGGATCTCTTGGTTTTAAAAAAGTAATCTACATGTGTATTTTTTCATGTATTTAGATGCTATTCTCGTCCGAAATAAAAAGGGAGAACATTGTGCAGAGATGAATACTGTATGTCCTTGCCTATATGCAAAAAGTGCATTGAAGCATAAACTCAATATTCTAATGTGTATATTGAGAGAACACAATCAGTTCATTTAAGACACTGAGAATGCTAAGAAATTTCTTCTTTGGATCAGAGCTGTTAATATCCATCAGAAAAAATGTTTTACACATCTTTGTATAGCTCAAATGAGTTTATTTTTTAGTGCAAGTACATGGACTAGACTGATTGACTTGCATAATCAAAAAACAAAACTATCACACATATTTTATGATGGCAGAAGGAGGAGATTCTGGTACAAAGTTCTGTCACATCACAAAATGTAATTGAAATAAATCTCCCACCTGAAATGGGGCTCTTAGATAATTTAGCAAAACGTGCCAAGGTAGCACATGGAACAACTTACAGTCAGACTGATATATAATTGAGGAACCCCTCCGCTGCTGCAGAGCAGCAAGGAAGTGTTAGGACACAACATAAAAAGCTACACAACTTACATTCAACAAAGGTAGTATCCCCGCCTTCAGATTTCTGACTGGGGGTGGGGGTAGAATTTGGATAGAGCAGTCTGGAAGTAAGGCAATCCATGCCAATTGGATAATAACTGCTTTCCTGTTGCTCTTATTGCAATCCAGCAGTGGTTTTTGACTGCTAAAATTCCCCCACCATCCCAAGACTCCCAAAGGCTTCGCCAGGACAAAAGGTTGCTCTAGGGAGCCTTGGAAACTGAAATGGGGGTGGGATAGGAAGCTTTCAATTAATTTCAATTAATTTTTTACAGGTATTGGCAGATGGCATCATCAACTTCCAAATAGTAAAATTATGCAATAGGATTTGGCTCTTATCCTTTCTTTAAGTAGAAAAGTGTGGCCATTAACAAAAGCAAGGCAAACATTAAGATGAGTTTGTCATAGTGAGTGTCATTTACTCATGGTAGCTGGTAAAGTTGTGTGTTGGAATGCTTGGCTGCAGAGCCGAGGTCAGGAGACTAAAACTCCACTATTGCTTCCTAGGAGAGGAGCCAGGTGAGATCCCCAAAAGCATATATTGGGGCAAAAAGTCAAAACTTTATTTATCAGCTGATGGGTTCTGGGCTGTCCATGACGGATCAGGAAAGAGATCTTGGTGTGTTGGTGGACAGCTCGATAAAAGTGTCAACCCAGTGTGTGGCGGCAGTGATGAAGGCCAATTCCATGCTAGGTATCATTAAAAAGGGAATTGCCAACATTATAATGCCATTGTACAAAACGATGGTAAGGCCACACCTGGAGTATTGTGTACAGTTCTGGTTGCCGCACCTCAAAAAAGACATAGCGGAACTGGAAAAGGTTCAGAAGAGAGCCACTAAAATTATTATTGGGCTGGGGCACTTCCCTTATGAGGAAAGGCTACAGCATTTGGGGCTCTTTAGTCCAGGGGTCCCCAACCCCCGGTCCGCAGCCCGGTGCCGGTCCGTGGGCTTCCTTTAAATGGGCTGCGGACACGGATCTCTGCCCCCCCTGCCCGCCAGGGGGGTGTATCACGCTCGTGGGTGGGCGTGTCACGCTTGTGGAGGGGCGTATCACGCTTGCACGCATGCACACGACACGCCCACTTGCAAGGGCGACACACCCACCCGCAAGAACGAGCCCACTGCCGCCTCCTCCCCTGCCAAAAGACACACACACACCCCCGCCCCCGATCGCCTGGCTTTCCCTGCCTTCCCGGTTGCCTGCCTGGAGGCACGGGCCCACTGCCACTTTCTCCCCTGTCAAAACACACAGAAACACACACACACACCTGCCCCCGATCGCCTGGCTTTCCCTGCCTTCCCATGCCTTCCCGGTTGCCTGCCTGGAGGCACGGGCCCCCTGCCGCTTTCTCCCCTGTCAAAACACACAGAAACACACACACAAACACGCCCCCGATCGCCTGGCTTCCCTGCCTTCCCAGTTGCCTGCCTGGAGGCACGGGCCTTCTGCCGCTTTCTCCCCTGTCAAAACACACAGAAACACACACACACACACGCACCCGATCGCCTGGCTTCCCTGCCTTCCCGTGCCTTCCCGGGTGCCTGCCTGGAGGCACGGGCCCACTGCTGCCTCCTCCCCTGCCAAAAGACACACACACACACCCGCCCCCGATCGCCTGGCTTTCCCTGCCTTCCCGGTTGCCTGCCTGGAGGCACGGACCCACTGCTGCTTTCTCCCCTGTCAAAACACACAGAAACACACAAACCCACCCCCGATCGCCTGGCTTCCCTGTCTTCCTGTGCCTTCCCGGTTGCCTGCACGGGCCCACTGCCGCTTTCTCCCCTGTCAAAACACACAGAAACACACACATACACACACGCACCCGATCGCCTGGCTTCCTGCCTTCCCGGTTGCCTGCCTGGAGGCACGGGCCCACTGCTGCTTTCTCCCCTGTCAAAACACACAGAAACACACACAGACGTTTCACCTCCAGGAAAGGAATTTACTGCGGTTATCAGGCTATCTGCTTGTTTTGCAAAGCCCGCCTGATCCTACCCCCTAGTCCCGGGGGCTGGCTTAGCTGAACGTCTCTCCAGCCTTCTTCAGACCTTGCAGGATTTTAGGCTCTTAACAATTTGGGGAACGACAGCCCCCTCCCATTCTCCTGCCCCAATTTCCCACGTGCTTTGGGGTATAATTGGACTCCTGCGCGGGAAGTTGTTGGGATTGGGGCTCTCTCCCCAAATAAAAAGAGCAACGCCTTAAAAAGCACATCAGGACGTGTCCCTCCCAGATCCCCAGCAGCTCACTTAGCTTAATTGCAACTCCCCCATTTGCACGCCTAATTACAATGCCCAAACCCAGGAGAAAGTTAAAGGCGATCCCCCTCGGTGACATGTCCCAGGCACACCCCGGTTTGTTGCCGACGGCTTCTAGTTTTGAGTGATGTGGCGCCTGCACCAATGAAAACAGTTTGAGGGAGGGAAAAGAGGAGGAGCCCCAATCCCAGCTACGAAGGCCAGAAGGCTGGAGAGACGTTCAGCTAAGCCAGCCCCCGGGACTAGGGGGGATCAGGCGGGCTTTGCAAAACAAGCAGACAGCCTGATAACCGCAGTAAATTCCTTTCCTGGAGGTGAAACAGAAGCATTTCTCCCACACAAACACTTCCCCTCCCCTCCGCTCTGTGTATTCTTCTCGTCCTGATCAATAAAGCCTAGTCAGACGGACGAGTTAACCAGCAGGAGCCTGGGATATAGATGTACTGGGAGTAGCCGACAGAAGACAGCGAGTGAAAATTAGCAAATGCAAAAGCGCCCGGCGCCAGCAAGACGACACAGACAGAGACTGACACTCAATTATCCCCCCCCCCCCCCAAAAAACAATCCCAGGCAAACACGCAGCCTCGGACTGACCAATATCAGCCCCAAAGCGATCTCCTTGCCGAGATGCTAATTCATTTATCAGGGAACTCTCTCACCGACCAAAGCTGGCAAGATTACTCTCGCCCCTTCTGCCTTTGTCTCTTTTCTTCCTTCAAAGTTTCTGTAGTTTGTTCCACTACAACTCTGGAGGGGATGGGGAATGATGCACTAACATTATTCGTTCTGGAGGGGGGATTTGGGGGGGGGGGGTTGGTTTAATTCCGAGCTGCCGGGAGTATATCTAGGGAGAAAGGTTGGAGCGGAAACTAAGGGCGGGTTCACAGAACAAGGCTGGGTGAGGATGGCTGAGAAGAGCCAGCGTCCCTTGTCGGTATTTTGACACGCCAGTCTGGATGCGGCCCCGTCCCATTTGATTTCCTTGCAGAAAGCTAGCAGAGGGAAGTCTTTTGGCCCCATCAAAGAGGGGCAGAGCAGGGAGTGACTGAGAGTAATGTGCAGTTACAGATTGTAAGGATGGAGGTGAGAGTAAGGCTTGGTCAGTCGGGCTTCGTCCCCCGCCGGCAGGGCAGCGGCGTCCTCCTGAGGCAGGCCAGCGGGAGATGAAGCCCGACCGACCAAGCCTTCGCCAGCGGCCAGGAGCAGGCTGGAGCCGGAGCGGAGGGCGACGACCTCGCTTCCCCCCCCCCCCCGAGAACCGCTGCCCTGCTGGCGGGGGACAAAGCCCGACCGACTAAGCCGGCGCCTCCGGTCCTCCATGTGGGGGCGAGCTGCACGGCTCTTCCAGGGTACGCCCTTCAAAGCCGGGCTCGCCCGAGAGGTGGGTGTGTCACGCACGAGTGCGAGGGGCGTCACGCTTGCACGCATGCGTACGAGCGCGACACGCCCCTCCACAAGCACGACACGCCCACCTGCGAGCGTGGCACGCCCACCCATGAGCGCGGGGGTGTCCCCGCCCCCCAACCGGTCCGCGCACGGAGCCTGCACCCCCCCAACCGGTCCGCGGTCCGAAAAACGTTGGGGACCGCTGCTTTAGTCTACAGAAAAGCCACCTGGGGGGGGGCTTATAGAGACGTATAGAATTATGCAGGGGATGGATAAAGTGGATAGAGGGAAGCTCTTTTCCCTCTCACACAATACCAGAACCAGGGGACATCCACTCCAATTGAGTGTTGGGAGAGTGAGAACAGACAAAAGAAAATATTTCTTTACCCAGCATGTTGTTAGTCTGTGGAACCCCTTGCCACAGGATGTGGTGACGGCATCTGGCCTAGATGTCTTTCAAAGGGGATTGGACAGATTTCTGGAGGAAAAGTCCATCGCAGGTTACAAGCCATGATGGGGATGTATAATCTCCAGGCTTAAAAGGAAGGTACCTCAAAATGCCAGATGCAGGGGAAGGGGATCAGGAGACAGCTATCTAGTTGTCTCGTGTGCTCCCAGAGGCATCTGGTGGGGCCACTGTGAGATACAAGAAGCTGGACTAGATGGGCCCTTGGCCTGATCCAGCAGGCCTCTTCTTATGTTCTTATGGTTGATGGGGTTACATGCCCTTCCAGCTACGTGGCCTTGGCCAAGCAGCATAGTCCCAAAGAGCCCTGAGAAGGAGGGATTGGTAAACCAATTCTGAGTACTTTAGACCCAGAAAACCATAAGAGGTTCATCCTAAATTGGAACTGACTTGATGGCCCATCATTATTAGTTACTCATTATTGCAGAAATACTACTTTGAATGGACTATAGGGCTAGTCATTTTCTCAACATTTTAAAAGAGTTTTCTTTGTAAGAAACCAAATGCAAGCAACAAGTACTATGAAAAATACTACGGTTAATAAACTGTTAGGGGATTGAGGGGCAAAGTTTTACTTGAAAAAATCAACAGCAAACACATGGGTTCTCAATGTATGCACCCCAGTGCTCTGATGCACCATGAACCCAGGTGTGCTGTAGAATCCCCCTTGCCACGCTCCCTTCTTTCAATCTCTCCCCCAATACTTTTTCCCCATTTAGTGCCCAACAATCTGCTATATGTTGAGATTTAGGTTCCTACCTTCCTGCCTTCGGTCCTAATCTCGGCTAATGATTTGGGCCTGGTTTAGGCCCACAGGGATTGTATGGGTGCTCCAGATGCTCTGCACCCACTCAGAGGAGGAGGTGGGGCAGGGAAGCCCACAGCACTGCTTCTGATTGGGCACCTGTATGAAGAGGCAGGGTGGAGCAGGGCATCCAGAGCACCCAGGCAATTCCTGTGGGCCCAAACCAGGCCCAAATCATTAGCTGAGATTAGGAACAAAGGCAGGGAGGGAGGGAGGGAGCTAAATCGGGTAAAAATGTTGTGGGGGGGAAGAAGGGAGGGTGGTGAGGGGGGTCAGTATTTATTTCTCCTTTTCATGTGGAAGAGACTGGCTGACTGACTCTTGGCCAACTGCCTTTAAAGTTCCTGTTAACATCCCCCTCCAATTTGTTTTCCCTTTCCCCATTTCCCCCCTTTCCCTCTCCTTTCCTTTCTCCGAAAGGTGTTCACCAGGACATTCCTGTCCTTTCCTGTCCTGTTCTATTCCTTGCTTCCTTCTTTCCTTTCTTCCACTGGAGGATTTTCACAATGAAAACCGTTTAGGAGGTATAAGATCTTAATGATTTGATGCACTGAAGTAGTGATCTGAAGCAAAATATTCAGGGTTTTTTCCTTAAAATATTTTTAAAATGTCCCCTCAGCTCAGTGGTTGTCAGAATAATAATTAAAAAAAAGAAAAAAAAAGAGGATGGGAAATGAAGAACTAAGTACAGAAAGTATGACGCATGGTTAATGCCAATCTTTTAAAAAGGTTACTAAGCCTATGAAAACATTTTTGTAACTAATACTGCATTGTTTCTTAATCAAATAACCATTGATTAAACACGTTATATTTTTATTTTGTTACATTCCGTAATTGTAAATTATTTTCAGACAGAAAAAAATGGAAGCACTACCCATCCTCCCTTCTCCCCCCACAAAGTATTGTATTGGGGAGCCGTGGCCAGTGGCTAGTATGTCAAGGCAAGCCGCAAGTCAAAAAAGTCTGGGAACCACTGAGCTAACAAGTAACATTTTGTTGCTGTTTTATTTAAAGTATCACTTTTAAGTTGTGCAGCTAAAACATCTAGTAGCATAACTGAAGACAAACTGAGTGCTGGGATGAAAAAGTAATCGCCTGCCGAGCTTCCAATATTCTTTCAGAAATTCTATCTCTTGTTCCTTTTTTTAAAAAAAAATCTACTCTAGAAATGGACATTGCTCAGCAGTAAGTAAATAATTTTCTTTGAACTAAGGATATGGCATACCTTAGTTGTCACTTACCCCATGTCCAGAACAAATATTTCCCTTAGCATCAACAGGACAGCTGCTTATATTCAGAGACTGAATGGATAGGCACCTTCTGTCCATACACATCATCTCAGGACCACATGGAGCTCCATCTTCTACATAACCTAAGTCTGTTTCATCATCTAAAAGTACATGTGCAAAACTACAAGAAGAAGTTTTAAAACATGATATTAGCTTATCTGGAAATTCATAAAATAAAGTAAATGGCTCAAATCATTTATGATTTCAAAACGCCATAAAAAACAGATACTAAAAATGATAAGATCACTTGCTTTTTTGAATAATCTTTTAAAAAATCTAGCTACACTGAATACAATTGTGAAACACCAGATTATTTCAGTGAGACAGTACATATTAAAGCATATAAATATTTTAATTCTGTGACAAGCACTGTGTGAGACCCTGGACAGAAGGCCTAGGTCTCTTGTTGGAGTGCTGTCCCTCTTCCCTGGAAAACAGATGAAACCCAGGATACAAAATCTGAAAGCCAGAAGGGAGAAAGAGAAAGGAGACCCACCCACCCCAGAGGCCGAAGGTGGAGTAGAAGGAGAAAAAAGGGCAGAGGAAAGATATAATGGAGATAATGGAAAGAAAGGGGAAGAGGAGAGTGAAGGAGGATATAAAAGAAGAAGACACAAAAGGGGCAGAGGGTAGAAAGCATTCAAAAAAGATACAGGCTGGTACTGTAGAGATGGAGAAAGAATTGTTGGTTGGGAATGGGTCAGAAAACTGAACCTTTGGACTCAAACTTGGCAACGACTTATGTTCCCTAAAGGGGAAGCAGCTCGACAGAGCGACACAGATCTCCTGAGAAGCCCTCTTACTAGAGGCAAAGAGAAAGATGGGAAAGGAGAAGGAGAGAGAGGGAAGAAGAAGCATGGATGGCCACAGAGCACAGGGGAGGCTCTCTAAGGAGACAATGAGTTTTGAACTGTTCACCCCTGGTGACCAGGGGGTAACCCATGGATGACATATGGACTCAAGGAGCAACTGAATGATGGGAATCAGAGTCATTGCCCAGGTTGCTGGTGCCATTGTCAGAGAGGCCACTTTTGAGGTCTGGGAATAAGCTTGGACTTCAGAATTAATGGAATGAAGTTGCTAGTGTTAATCTATATAGTTCAAGTTTATTGAACCCCTTCCTCCCCCCGTTGCAGGAAGAAGAAAGTTGCTACCTTCTGTTGCACTTGATGTTAGAAAAGAAGATACAGTAATGTAGTAAATGTTGAACTGTTTAAACAAGAACCTGAGTCTAGTCTCTTTACTGGAGGGGCATAAAAAGGGATGTGTGTGAAGGAAGGAACCACACGCACTGACATTAGGTATTTGTGTCCAGAGGGCAATCTATCGAGGTGTCAGTACTTAAGAGAATGCCAGGGTGTAAACTACAGAAAAAAATGTATATGAAACAAAACTTTAGCCATAATTCATAAGAATCTGCCTTGCAAAAATGTACAAGAATACTAAAAAAAACAACTCACATACACTGTATGGGACACTACATACCTGCAGTTCACTACTACACCTTGGTGGAAAAAGGAAGTTGGAGTAATTTCTCCCTGAAGGTGACCAATTTGTGGAGGCCCCTCAAGATCTGCACATAGCAATAATCCACAGAATACATCACTGTAAAATAAAAACCAAGATAGTCTCAAATAACAAATGATTCAATTACATATAAATAGAAGGTATTTTGTGGTAAATTATTAAAAGTTACCTGTGGGAGAAAATAAACTGACTGCACTTTAGTCAATGTAAAAACTCCAGATGATTTTAATGCACAAAGATTAAAATCCACAATTTTCATGTAACTGCCTCATGTAAATTTAGGCTGAGAACAGGAACTGTATGCCAATTTCTAGAATATAAATTTATTCAAATTGTAAAACTTACTGAGATTCTTCAGTATTTATAGGCAATAAGAGTAACTTCAAGAATATGATATGGTATGGGCTTCTTATGAGATGTAGAAACATGCTATACAGTTAAAGCCCATGCAGATAGTTTCGATCCCAAAGAGTTCAACTCATGGACCCACCATCCTCCTGTCACTTATTACTACTGTATCAGTCTCCAGCTGAGGTCCACGTCACATCACATGTATTTGAGGGTCCTTCTGAATCTCAGAAATAGTTTGAGGAGAGGGAAGTAAGTTTTTAATGAAGAGGGGGGATGGGAAGATTTTTTACACATTTTGGAAGCCAAGCCAATGGATAATAGACCATACACTGGTCTTCCCAAGAATGCAAATCAATCAATCAATCAATCAATCAATCAAGGCAGTAATACTTCAAAAGCAACAACCTGATCTACATCAAAACAAAGACTGGTGTCCCAAGCATTTAGGGTAGAAAGTTACTGCAGCTCTAAAGCAAGGAGGCCCAAACCAGAAATGGCACAATTCATACAAATGTTAACCCATGTGACTGTGGGTTTGAGGGGAGATGTGATTAAATAGCAGGTACAAGCAGCAGTCCACACAAACGCTTTACATCTCTGCCTTACTTTGCAATCCTAGAATGTACCAGGTGTCCCATACCTGCTATTTGCACAGGGAAGAAATTTGCCACTGATTCCGCCAAGTTTGCTATTTACTCTAAAAAAATGCACAATTGCTAGTTGCATAGGTGGTATCACATGCCATTTGCCTCTGTTATCTGTTAATCCACCTACAAAACCTTCAGACAGAAAGAAGGATCACAGAAAAATACAAACACTATTCACACATTCAAAAAGAGTTAATATACCTATGTGAGCCCCACCTTCCTTAATATCACTTTCCACAGGTGGACAGCAACAGCATGATTAGCAGAGCTTACCTACATGTCAAGATTCTCGATGTGATCAAGAATTCTGATTTCTTAAGAGTTACGCCTTGTGTAAACATCCTTCACATATAACTGATAATGGAAGGCATGTGGTTAGTGTACTTCCCTCCCCATAGACATTAATTTTGGCTCCCTTTTGAACATCTTAATAGGGCTTTGATTGTCTTAATTTTTAGTTTGCAGGAAAATGCTATCATTGGCAAGGAAACTACAAGTAAAGGTAGGATAAATGCCAGATATCAGTGAATTAAGTTTTTGATCCTCAAATGCAGTGGTCCCCAACCTTGGGCCTCCAGATGTTCTTGGACTACAACTCCCAGAAGCCTTCACCACCACCTCTGCTGGCCAGGATTTCTGGCAGTTGAAGTCCAAGAACATCTGGAGGCCCAAGGTTGGGGACCACTGCTCAAATGGAGGATCTGAGCAGTATTTAAACTTCCTACAGATGTTTTGATAATTCTGTTTTCAGCAAGAGAAAAGGTATACCACAAATATATTCATTTAAAAAGGCTACACTTACTGTTTGTGGCAAGCAATCCATTTATCTCCAGCCTTCCCGCAATTTCCTTTATTTGTACCTTCTGTGTTAAGCTTCTCATAGCAGTGTTTATGAGATGCTGAAGCCTCTGTTGAGGAAAACATGAATGTAATTTCTAATACAAATTCACACAAGTACCATTTTCCTTTATCAGAATGCATGTAAAATAACAATTAAAAAAGCATCTTTGAGGTAACACAGATTGGATTTTTTAAAAGGTGAATGCCCTAAATGATTTTCATCTGTACTGAAAATTTGTCTTGTGTCTGAGAAACCTGGCTTGTGAACCATTCATGTCATCACATCATTACTGGAGATTTGGAGTGGGCAGTGACAGAGAAAGAGAGAGGAGAGAAGAAGTATGTTCTGAGCAGAATTCTATCTATGTGATGTTATTCTCCACCTATAATGAACAAGCATGAAAAAAATGGTAGAAAAGAATGCAGGGAGGTCCTTCCAACGTGCTTAATCTGTAGCCCTAAAAACACGCGTATCACCAATTACAGTCAACTCTGCAAATTGTATTTTGGCAACAAAAACTTGTAAATTAATTTAGTTTCAAATTACCCCACACATTGGATTAAGAAATTTTATGTTGAGATGTTTTCCAACATACCTGAAAGAGTAAAGATTCTTTCTACTGAAGAAGTGGGGTATAAAAGTAGGATAAATTTTAATAATATTCTTGTTGCTCAGAAAATATTAAGAAGATGGCTTTAAGAAAAAGAACTGTACCTAACTATTGTAGAATTACTTAGTGTTGACACCTTTATAAAAGAGAGTGCTCCAATATATGGACTATTTGTTACACACCTGGATCTCTGGAGGATTTTAAAAAAAAACTAGAGCAGGGGTCTCCAAACATTTCAGTATGAGGGCCATATCACATATTTTACACATTTTCGAGGGACGAAGGAGGGAAGGGGGATCGCTTGGGTCCCGCTTCCCTCCTCTTCCTATGTCTGGAACAGATAAAAAGTCAAGGCGGGCCGTAGTTTGGAGACCCCTGAACTAGAGCAATGTGATCAAGAGATTTGATCTTTTGTTATGCCACTCTTTTATACTTCTGTTTTCTGTATTTTGAATGTGTTTGTGTTTTCTTTTATAATAATTTTTTTTTAATTACAAAGAAAAATCTTAGTAAGAGAGGAAAGGGGAAACAATACTTGGCCCTTCTCCAGACTGGGCATTGGTGGGTTTTATCTGAATCACACAGAAGGCATGAGATTAATACCACGGCACTATTATTCAAATATGACACCAGTACTCCCAAATACTGATTCAGGAAAGCAAGAAATAATCAATAACAACCTGCTATAACTTCCCTTATTTCAGGATTAATTTGGTTACTACAGTGGGATCATATATCTAATACCTATATGTTAAATACTGTTTGTTAAGGACTATAGTTTCAGCAACAATTAATGAAACGTTATGCCATTGAATTTGTACTGTAATAACATCTGCAGACACCTGATATGAACGTTTAATGATACAAACTGTAAGGGGAGTAATCTTGCTATAAATAGCTGTTCTTTGTATCTTCTAGAGGGCATTCCACATTTGGGGTTCCCTCTCCCTTTCCAGGTGGAGAACCTTTCAAGAGGAAGTGGCCACTCTGCTCTATTCAGCCTGGTCTGGAACAGCGAAAATGACCCACCTACTAAACATCTGAAATTCTAAGAACTATCCTATGCACAATGGGAACTGGACAGAAAGTTAAATAATGAAATGAGTTGTTGGTGTTGTTTTGACTTATATACTGCCCGATAGTGCTAGAGCACTCTCTGGGTGGTTTACAACACAATTATGCAAGGAACACTTTGCCCTCCCATTAAGCTGGGTACTTATTTTACCGACCTCAGAAAGATGGAAGGCTGTGTCAACCCTGAGCCAGCTATCTGAATTCAGATTGAACTCAGGTTGTGAGCAGAAGCTTGGCTGCAGTACTACAGTTTAACCAATGAGCCACAAGGCAGTAGTTAAACTGCAGTGCTGTTATAACTGTTAACAGTAAGTATGGAGGGCAGAAAAGAATTAGCCTCAAGCCACTGGTTATTGCCCTTCAACTTAATGGCAAGGTAGAAATCTTTGAAGAGAATTGTAGTTCACTGCAGCAAGAAGGGTGGCTGAGTGTCCTGTAGAAGATACAAAGGACAGGAATTCATTGCAAGAAACTTCCCTTCCTTCTGTATCTTCTGGCAAGTAAAAAAGCACTAGGGGGATCCACAGTGAATCCCTTGTATATATGTAAATAAGGTCCCTTGCATTCCTCTGTCACCAGTTGTCACACAATGTCTGTCTCCTGGGGGAAAAAAATCTGCCTATTCCACAGGAGAAACTGGCTGAGCCAAGGGCCTCATCTAAGTCTGAGAGCAGCTAGAAAGAAAATGTGGGGCCCCATAGCAGACCTGCCCCTCTGACACCACACATTCATTTGCTTTGGAGGAACTGCAATGGACAGCTCATCTTTGCATTCCATTCATACCTGAAGTCTCACTGAGCCCTTCTGAAGTATAGCCTGATCCTATGAGGAAAGGGAATGGTGCTACTTTCTAAGTGTGTTTTTTGAATGTTGGTTCAGTTAGCTCTTCCCAACTCTACTAGGCAGGGGATGTGCCAATTCTCTTTCTGCTGCACACTAGGGATTGCCTAAGCCCTGTCAGGCTGCTCTTTTCCTCTAGCCTGTTTTATTAACCCAGCATAACTCTGGTGAAAAAAGGGCAGGGCTTGATCAGCAATCCATACCACCTGAATATCGGTGGGCTGGCATTTTCCTATGGATGGCCTCCATGCAAGCCATTTCTTCACAGATGAAACAGTACAGAGGGCAGTTATGACCACTCCTCACAAAAAAGTCAAGGGAGAGGCCAAACCCTAATGAATACTACTTTGTTTTTCAGAACTGTCTACAATGGAAAATGCTGGGAATTAGTTGAAACAAAAATCTCCTTTCTCTTTCTTGTTCTTTACTCTTCTGCTGAGCTTAAGAAAGCTTACCAGGGCATTGTGACCCCATTTTCAGTTAAGGCCAGTCTGTGAAAGACAGAATCAATGTGATTGAACCCTGTCTGCCAGCCAGAAAGAGACTCTAAACCCAAGGTGCTGGTATGCTATGAAAATACAGAATATACTCCACCGCCCCTGATGTAATTTCAAATATTTACCATGTTTGAAAAAGTAAGACACACATAGACTTGCTTTAATATATGGCAGGCTTGTCATATTTTACAGCTGTATGCTTAAAAGAGCTTTTTTTGGAATAGAAATTATTTTTCTTATCATGATCTTTTAAATCCAGTACAGTTTTATATGAAAACCTATACTAAAGTGAAAAGTTGATGGTACAAACTAAGAAAGAAATACATTAGAATAAAGCATACTTAAATCAACCTACTAGGTCCCCAGATGTATTTGCACTGATTATCTCTTGTCTTGCAATCTCCATTGTAGCAACGTCCCTAAATAAAAACAATTCATAAATAAAATGATACATTCTTCCTTTCTCTCCCAAAGGAAAACACAAAAATAAAAGAACTACTTATTTTATTAGCTATGCACACATTATTATTATTATTTGTTCTCAAATGGGAAGGTGTGTTTGCAGCAGTTTTCCTGGGTCAGTCTCCTTAGGGAAAAGAATAGTATAATTATGTTGTTTAGTATTCTGTTCCCAGTAAGATGGAAAGCTCAGAGAACCTGTGTCCTCAAAAAAGAATACATCAAAATATATGAAAAATATCTTCTCTTTCATATTTACAAATTGAGATGGAACTTGGTAAATTCTGTTCTAAGCTTACAGAATCTGTGTGCAATTCTGTTGTGCCCTGCATGACCAAAGGTTGTAAGTTATTACGAGGTATATGAAACAAGAAAGAAGAGGATGTTCTGGAAGATAATTTCAGGCATAACAAATTATACTCATAAGACACATAACGTAAGTTAGAATTTGATCCTAGTAAGTTCTGGGAATGGGAACCGGCCATGTATATGGTGAATGTTATTATTGTGCCAGTGGAAACTGGTAAACCAGGGTCACTCAGCTTAAAATGACTCACCTGGGGCCTGGTTTGCAGCCCAGTGAGACCTGGGACATTGCACAGTCACCTGCCATGCTCCGGTTTTCTTTCCATGTGCTCTTGTGCTGGGGGAAGACTCTGGGAGGTGCACAACTGGCAGGCCAATTAGGGACAGCTGGTGGCACATAGGGGTAAAGTTCCTGGCCTGTCAGACCTGATTGCAAGTTTTCAATCCAGCCTACCAGGCAGGAATAGAAAGGGGAACTTCAGGCTCCTCTCCAGCAGTTTTCAAGTGCACTTCACCTACCCACCCTTCCCTGTAATTTAAGAGGGCTGTTTGTGTAACTGAAGGGGGGAGGTGCAGTTTTGCACACGTCATTATTTATACATTTTATTACTCTGTCACTGCTTTATCGGTGGTAGCAGACAGGGCAAGGTTGCACAGATATTTACTGAGGGAGACAGGTATTTGGTCCTATTCCAGGCAAGCCATTGTCTACGAGTCAGGATCAGGGGGTGGGGGACTGACAAGGGGTGCACTTGTCTTGGCAGGGCTGCCACAGTTCCCCATAGATGGAACCAGGGAGTGATCACCATTAGTGGTCTTGCACCTGGAGAGGGGTACATACTCAACTCTGGTTAACTCCCCTGAATACCCAGCAATAAACAGGGAAGGTGGGCACCTGCCTGTCATCTGATGCTCCTTATGCTGCATCAATACTTTCTACTGCAACTAATCAAATCACTGGCCTTTTAAATATCCATCAACTCCTTTTTGCAACTAAAACTGTTAACTTGAATAAAGTATGTGTTTTTATTTGACAGGAGGGTTATTTTGCCTGGATCCGCAACTCTTGATTTTACTGGATTTTAGTTTGAACTTTAAAGGAGCTGCCCAAGGTTCTGAAACTATTTAGGTGAGAGGGTTAGGCATCTTAGTTCCTGTAAAGTTTGGACTAAGCCCTGGAGCAAATTCACCAACCCAGCAATGTGAGATTTACTAGCCTTCACTTCACTAGACTATACTATAGTAATAGTTATGAGGAAGGATGAAAAGGATGATTTAACTAGGGATGTGAAATGTATATGTAATGAGTTCTTTATTTATTCAAATAATTTGCACCCCACTTTCTCTTCAATAACAAAATGGCCAAAATCCTGTTCCATAGCTCTACCAGTGCTGCAGGAGTAATATCATCAGCAGTGGCAGACTATCACCAATTAAATAGTTCCTGCTTGATTTTTTTATTATTGTAACTTCATCTGATTGCATGTGAGTCATACAGAACTCACAATCAAAGCAGCAGCTCTTTAATTAGCAGCAATGTGCCACCATTGGTTATATCATTCCCACTAAGCTGTTGGATCTACACAACAGGATATTGGCCATTAAGAGCATCAAAACAAAGATGCAAACAATAAAACTAAGACATAGAAGTGCATTTCATGAAACTATAAGCAAAATTAATATTCTGAACAAAGCAGTTTAAAGACTTGCACACCTGATTTGAATCACAAGAAGATCCATCCTGCTTATGAAGATTTGGTGGGCACTGAAAGGCAAAAATATTTGTTGAAGCACAAAACTCTGAAATATAAGACAAGTTTACACATTTGGCAAAAAACAAAGAAAAATAAAAAGAGAGTAATCAGACAGAAATGTTATGATTTTTGCATCCTTTTCAGGTTTGGTTGGGGATGAAAACTGCCTCAGTCATCCTCTGGAATGACCTTTTCAGTAGAAAGGAAGAGTGCAAGTAATACTATTGATGTTACACGCAACATTCTGTCTCTCAGACATCAGACCACAGTTCAAGTGCAGAGGTGCTCTGTTCTCGACAAGCATCTGAGCTAGCAACTCATGGTTCAGAATGTCTCTTCTTCTGCTCTAATATTGCTTTTGATTGGCTCCTACATATTTCACATGATCTGGATGACACGCAAGGATATAAATTTCCATAAATATGCTCAAGCATTATCTAAATTTAGCCTCAATTCTTCCCCTCATGGTAAGTAGGGTTTTAGCAGTTCCACCACCCAGTGAGTATCCATGGCAGAGCCAGGGAATCAAACTCAGGTCTCCTGAACCATAATTCATTACTCTATCCACTACATCACACTGGGTACAAGTATGGGATACTAATTTCCTTAATTTCCCTCAATGTATCAGGCTGCCACTAATTCACAAAGCCAATTTCACATTTTCTTTCTGGATTCAACATGAGATCTCTTATTCTGGTCTTTATCTGTTGTTTCCTCTCCATCCAGGAAAGCTGTCTCCTGGCAGTTATATACAACTGTACTTTGAAGCCTATGTGACCTTAAATGGTCTTCTAACAATAACAGATCCTCTTTATATGTACAAGGCAGTTCCTTGCTCAATGACTCTCCAATCCTGATTGAGTCTAAAGGTCATGAATTAATAGAATAATGTTTTATGTCAGCTAATCCTAATGATTATACAGAGAATTTAATATATAGAGAGGACAGTAATTCTGAACCATTTTTCTAAGTTCTCCATCACAGTCAACAAAAACAAACAACATTAGTATCTGAAAACTGTAATAATACTGCTGAGCATAAATTTTACTGTTCTCTGATAAATAAATGACAACGACACCAATAAACAAATACAGTAGGATCCCCTTATCTGCAGGGGATCAGTTCCAAGCCGGGCAGATGCTGAAAAAAGGAGGTTACCTACCTGTAACCATAGTTCTTCGAGTGGTCCTCTGTGAATCCACACAAATGGGTTGTTCTGCGCCTGTGCTGAACATCTCGGACATTTCTAGAGCTTAAAGACACATGATTAGTGGGACGTTCCCCTGTGGAGCGCATGCTCCGCCCATCCTAGATCCCCTCAGTTCCTGACAATTGTCCCCCGGGTAAAAGAATTATTTAAGATAAAACGTGACGGACAGAGGAGAGGATGGGTGGGATGTGTGGATTCACAGAGGACGACTCGAAGAACTATGGTTACAGGTAGGTAACCTCGTTTTCTTCTTCGTGGTCTCTGTGAATGCACACAAATGGGTGACTAGCAAGCTCACTTACCGGATGGTGGGACGTCATGGTAGGAAGGATGCCAAGACAGCTCTGCCAAAACCAGCGTCACTCCGTGCTCTGACATCTAAACGGTAATGCCTGATAAAGGTCGATGGAGTAGACCATGTGGCCGCATGGCAGATGTGAGGTATTTCAATTCCACGCTGGAAGGCAGTAGATGTACTAGGCGCTCCTCGGTGGTAAGGTCGGGTCTTGAGGCCCTCCACGTGTCGATTGGGGCCAGGGATGGTATTGGGATTTTGCTGGGTTACCGCGCTCCCCGTGACCCAGCCACTTCCCTTCCAGAGCTGGCGGACTTTATCTCCGCGGCGGTGTTGGGGTCCCCGAGGCTTTTGGTTTTGGGTGACTTCAACATACGCGCGGAGGCAGAGGTCTCAGGGCCAGCTCTTGAGTTCTTGGAAACCATGGCTTCCTTGAACATGTCCCAACATGTCAACGGCCCCACCCACGTGGGTGGTCACATGCTGGACCTGGTCTTTTCCACCAATTGGAGTGAGTGTGGTCTGATGGTGACTGACCTTGAGTCGGTCCCTTTGTCATGGTCAGATCACCACCTAATAAAATGTAACCTCTCAGTGGCACTCCCCCCTCACAGGGAGCAGGGACCTATTTTTATGGTCCGCCCTCGAAGGCTACTGGATCCTATTGGATTCCAGGATGCCATGAGAGGTGTTACGGCTGATCTGGCTGGCGCTCCTGTCGAGGTTCTGGTTGACAGCTGGTTTACCGCTGCCGCTAGGGCTATAGACACGATCGCGCCTAAATGCCCTCTCCAACGCAGAGCTCGGCCTGTGCCTTGGTTTAACCAGGACCTCCGAGCGATGAAACGGATTAGGAGAAGGCTAGAGCGTAGGTGGAGGAAGAACCCGACGGAACATAATTGGATAGCTGTCAGGGTCGCAACTAACCTCTACCTGTCTAAGGTAAAGGCTGCTTGTCGTACATACTTCGCTAACCGGATAAGCGAAGCTTCAAACCAGCAGGCGGAGTTATTCCATATAGTGCGCGACCTTTCCGGAGTTGGTCTGAGTGATGGGCCTCCCCCTAGTTTTTCACCGGACCAATTTGCAGTATTTTTAAAATCTAAAGTGGAGGCCATCCGCCGGGAGCTCTCTCCTTTTTTGAATACAGTGAGTCGAGCTGAGATGTCCAATGCTCCGTCTTGCCCGGTGATTCTTGATCTCTTTCAGCCTGTGACGCCAGATACTGTGGACAAAGTGCTTGATCGCTGTCGGGCCACCATTTCCTCCCTTGACCCTTGCCCGGCCTGGCTAATCAAAGCAGCCAGGCCGATCACAACTGACTGGGCCACTGCAATAATAAATGGGTCTTTCCTTGAGGGCAGGTTCCCACCTGCCCTCAAGGAGACACTCATTAGGCCCATAAGAAAGAAACCTAATATGGCGGCGGACGAAATTGGCAATTATAGGCCCGTCGCCAATGTTTCTTTCATTAGCAAAGTGGTCGAGAGGGCGGTGGCTGACCAGCTTCAGGCTCTTTTGGATGAAACAGATGCCCTGGATCCATTTCAGTCGGGCTTCAGGCCGCGCCACGGGACAGAGACGGCATTGGTCGCCCTGTATGATGACCTGTTGAGGGAGGCTGACAGGGGTAAAACATCCCTGTCCTCGACATCTCGGCGGCCTTTGATACCGTCGACCACGGTATCCTCCTGGGGAGGCTCTCTGAGTTGGGAATTGGTGGCTTGGCGTTTGCCTGGCTCCGTTCCTTCTTGGAGAACCGTCCCCAGAGAGTACAGCTTGGGGAGAGTGTCTTGGCCCCGTGGAGTCTCAATTGTGGGGTTCCACAGGGGTCGATTATCTCCCCAATGCTGTTTAATATCTATATGAGGCCGCTGGGTCGGGTCATCAGGGGGTGTGGAGCATCGTGTCATCAATATGCTGATGACACCCAGCTCTACATCTCCTTTTTACCAACTGCAGGTGATGCCGTCCTGTCCCTTCAGCGCTGCCTGGGGACTGTATTGCAATGGATGCAGGAAAATGGGCTGAGGCTGAACCCGGACAAGATAGAGGTTCTGAGGGTGGGTGCCCCTGTGGTTGGCGGCTTGGATGACTCTCTCTCATTTGGGGGGGTGGCCTTGGCCGCTAAGAGTGGGGTTCGCAGCTTGGGGATCCATCTGGACCCGGCGCTCACCATGGAAATGCAGGTGGCGTCAGTAGTCCGCTCCGCCTTTTTCCATCTTTGGCGGATTGCCCGGCTGCGGCCCTACCTTGATATGGGGGCACTCACTACCTTGGTGCATGTGCTCGTAATCTCAAGATTAGACCACTGTAACGCGCTCTACGTGGGGCTGCCTTTGAGGTTGATGCAGAAACTTCAGGTGGTGCAGAATGCGGCGGCCAGACTCCTTAGTGGAGTGAGAAAATACCAGCATATCTCTCCTATTCTGGCCACATTGCATTGGCTGCCCATTCGGTTCCGCATTGACTTCAAAGTTTTAATGCTTACTTATAAGGCCCTAAACGGTTTAGGACCTCGATATTTGGCGGAACGCCTACTCCCACCAAGGTCTACCCGGATCACCCGTGCGAGTCAGGAGGTGAGGCTGAGGAGCTTGACGCCGAGGGAGGCCCGTAGGGAAAGAACAAGAAATCGGGCCTTCTCGGCGGTGGCTCCTCGCCTCTGGAATAATCTTCCTCCGGAGATTCGTGCCGCCCCTATGCTGGGTATCTTTAAAAATCAATTAAAAACATGGATGTTTATACAGGCCTTCCCTCCAGTCAATACCTGATCTTTTTATCTTTTCTATTTATCTTTATTTTTTGTTTTATAATTGTTATGGAAATTGTTTTTGTAATAATTTTGTGATTTTATCTGTTGTTTTATGTTGTTTGGAAGCCGTCTAGAGTGGTCGCAAGACCAGATAGGCGGGGTATAAATGAAATAAATAAATAAATAAATAAATAAAAATAAAAATAAAAATAAAAATAAAAATAAAAATAAAAATAAAAATAATAATAATAATAATAATAATAATAATAATAATAATAATAATAATAATAATAATAATAATGTTGACAGCGCTCTAGTGGAGTGTGCTGTTAGATGTTCAGGAGCTGGTTTGCCTGATAACTCATAAGCCAAAGAGATGGTTTGGACGATCCATCTAGAGATAGACTGTGGGGAAGCTGGTGCTCCCTTGTGAGGGCCATGAAAGGATAGAAAAAGTCTATTTGTTTTTCTAAAGGCTTTGGTCCTGTCAATATAGAAGGCAAGAAAGTGTCTTACGTCGAGTGAATGGAGCATGCGCTCGAGAGGTGTTGATGGTGATGGAAAAAGAGTTGGTAAGATGATTGGCTGATTAAGGTGAAAATCAGATACAATTTTGGGTAAGAAAGAAACATCAAAGTAGAGTGTGACCTTGTCCGGATGGAACTGGAGGAAAGGTGGATCGGAACAGAGGGCAGCTAGTTCACTGGCTCATTTAGCAGATGTTATTGCTACAAGAAAGGAAGTCTTCAATGATAATAATTTGAGATTGAAAGAAGCCATCGGTTCAAATGGTGGACACATAAGAGCACTGAGGACAAGCTGCAAAGACCATTGAGGGATAATACGTTGGTGTGGTGGACGAATATTATTAAGTCCCTTGAGAAACATTTTTACAGTCGGGTGAGACAAAAGTTTAGCTGATTTAGAGTTAGCAGGTTGATGAGCTACAATGGCTGAAATATAGACCTTTAAGGTGGAATAGGACAGTCCAAAATTGAACAAGTGAAGCAGAAAAGTGAGTAGAGTTTTCAAGGAAACTGGTGTTGTAGGTAAGTTTGAATCAGCGAAGGAGAGGAATGCTTTCCACTTATTTTGATATAGGAGCTGGGTCGAAGGCTTTCGAGCTCGATCGAGGACGTCTTTTATGGCGGGAGTATCCTCCAGGCTGTCAGATTCAGAGATGGTATGTCTGGATGGTAGATCATCCCATCGTCCTGTGTGAGAAGATTGGGAATCAGCAGGAGCCGGAATGAGTCCATCAACATCGACCTGAGGTGAGTGAACCACGGTTGCCTCGGCCACCAAGGAGCTAGAAGGATCGCATTGGACTGAAAGTGTCGGAGCCGAATGATCGTTCTTTGTATGAGTGGTATTGGTGGGAAGAGGTAGAGTAGGCCTTTGTCCCAGTCTATCATGAACGCGTCTCCGATGGAATTCTCGTCAACTCCGGCTCGAGAACAATAAATGTGGCACTTGGCATTTGCTCTGGAAGCAAAGACGTCGATGGTCGGAGTGCCCCACCGGTGGCAGAGAAGATCGAAGATGGTATCGTCCAGAGACGATTCGTGTGTTCTCGATGTCAGACGGCTGAGGTAGTCGGCAATGTAGTTTTCTTCCGTGGCAATATGTACTGCTATCGGGAAGATGTGATGCAGGTAACACCATTCCCATAGCTCGATGGTGAGGTACAGGAGGGATAAAGAGTGAGTACCTCCTTGCTTGTTCACGTAATAAAGGGCAGTAGTATTGTCCGTGGTGAGTTGAACTGCACGTCCTGCGATGAGTGGCAGGAAAGCGTGAAAGGCTCTGATAATCGCTAGAAGTTCGAGATGATTGATATGCAACAATTTTTGCAACCCGACAGGCTGGCATCGGTGGTAACTTGTACCATCGGTTGGAGAAGCATAAAGGGTCGTCCGATGAGTAGATTCAGGAGAAACATCCACCAGGTGAGTTGACAGGCTAATTCGGGTGTTACCGTTAGTCGCATAGATGGGTGGTCTGTCATAGGATTGAATAAGGACAGGTACCACGACTAGAGCGATCTCATTTTGAGTCGGGCATGTTGTATGACCGAGGTTGTCGATGCCATGAGTCCGAGAAGATGTTGGACATGATGGGCTGATACAGCGGCTAATGGTCAAAAGGGTTGAATAGCCTTTTTTTAATTTGAGGATTCTCTCTTGTGGGAGAAAGGCTCTGGCTTGTAGAGAATCAAAAAGGGCTCCGATGTAAGTGGCCTTTTGGGAAGGTTCGAGGTGTGATTTTGCAAAATTCACCTTGAGGCCGAGATCTCGAAGCATGTCAAGCATAAGGTTGGTGGCTCTGATGGCATTGTGATAGGACGTTGAGACTATTAGCCAGTCGTCTATGTAAGGAAAGATGTTGATTCCTTGAAGTCGAAGATGTTCAGCAACTGGTGCCATACATTTTGTGAAGGTCCTCGGTGCTGTGGAGAGACCGAAAGGAAGAGCGCAGAATTGGTATGTAGTGCTGTCGAACCAGAACCGAAGAAATTTTTGATGACCTGGATGAATCGATATGTGGAAGTAGGCGTCTTGGAGATCGATCACGATGAACCAGTCTCCCTGCAAAAGTAGAGGAATGATAATGTCTAACATCAGCATTCTGAATCGTCGGGGTCGAATAAATTTGTTGAGATGTCTGAGATCGAGAATGGGACGGAGTCCTCCGTCTTTTTTGGGAACTGTAAAGTATCTTGAGTAAAAGCCGTCATGCAGGTCAGATGAAAGAACTGTGATGATAGCTTGTTTGTGAAGAAGAAGAGAGACTTCTTCTTGAAGGACTGTAGAGTATGGGGTGTTTTTGACTCTTCCAATTGGTGGAGGGGATTTAAATTCTATAAAATAACCATACTTGATGATAGAAAGGACCCACTGATCGTTAGTTATAGTTTGCCATGCGTCAAAGAATGGGTTTAGTCTTGTTCGGAATCGAGCTCGAGAATCATAATTGGAGCTTATGGGTATTGCTTACCCTTTTTCTGAGGCCGACAAAAGGGCTGGCGGCGTTGTTGTTGTTGTTGATTCCGAAAGGAGGATGATACCGGAGGTGAAGGGCCTTGAAATGTTTTGTCTGATGATTGCGGTTTGTATTGGCTGGAATCGTTGGTATGATTGGTGTTGAAATGACTGTTGATAGAACGGTTGTGGTCGGTACTGAGGACGTTGGTACCTGAATGTTTGTTGAGTAGAGTAAGATCGGGCTGTCTTGCGTATTTTATGAAGATTTCCCATGACTTCATCAGTTTTTTGATTAAACAGTCCAGCTCCGTCAAATGGAAGATCCTCTATTCTCAATTTGGCATCATCGGAAAGTCCAGTAGACCGAAGCCATGCATGGCATCGTAATGCAATAGAAGTGGCTAGAGATTTTGATGCAGCATCCGCAGTGTGACGAGACGCAATTCTCTGCTGTTTAGCCAGTGTAGTAGCTTCCGTATGAATATTGATGGCCTCTGATTTAACCGATTCGGGAGCTGACTCCAGTATAGGGAAGATCTTATTCCATAACTGTCTTTGGTAAGCTCCCATTGCCGCTTGATAGTTCGCCACTCGCAGTATGAATGAAGTAAGAGAGTAGATTCGTCTACCAAGTATATCGAGCTTTCTTCCTTCCCTGTTGGTGGGAGCAACGGAAGATTTATTTCGAGCTCTGGATTGATTGGATTCGACTATTATTGAGTTGGGTGTAGGATGTTTAGTAAGGAAACTGGTATCGGGTCCGTGCATTTTGTAATGATTTTCTGTGCGTCTAGAAATTTGTAATGATGATGGAGCCTTGTCCCAAGATTCTTTAATCAATTCTAGCATGGCTAGACTGAGTGGAGGCGTTTTGTCTTGCTTGATGTCATCAAAAATCAAATCGGTTTTGGATGGTGGTGGCTCTTCGATCTCGAGTTGTAGGGACTTGGCCATTCTCGCAACTAGTTGGGAATACGAGGTAAAGTCTTTGGACGGGGACGGAGGATGGTTCTCATTGACATCAGAGGTAGGTGTTGGGAGATTCGATGGTGATTCTTGAGATGTGTCTGAGTCTAATTCTTGGATAGATGATGAAGATGAAGATGGGGATAGATCTCGAGGTCTCGGTATCGATGATTGTGCAGAAGGAACTTGAAGTTGAACGGGAGGACGTGTGGGGCATCTTTCCATTTCGGTAGGAGGAGGAGGACCTTTATACATAGTGGTGACTTGTAATGATGTTTGACATTTAGAGGAGTGTTTGGATCGTTTGGAGTGTGAATGTTGAACAGTCGGCAAAGAGCGTTTCAAAGTTGGTTTGGCTGGAATGGTAGGATAAGTGGACATGGAATGTTGAGATCGATGTCGGTGTGGAGGTGGAGATGGGGAGAGTGATGGTGAATATCGAGATGGGTATGGTAGTGTATATCTGACACTTTTGGGTTCCTCATAATAAAGTTGTTCTTGAGGGTCTTCAATTAAGTATGGATCATAGTGATAATATCTCTCCCTCTCTTCGTCACGAGATTGATATCGTGAAGATTGTGGGTAGTAATAGTACTCTTGATATGGAGGAACGTACCGAAGTGGTGAAAGGTGTTTACACTTCTCTCGGTGTTTCCTGGGAGAGTGGTGAGATGACTCCGAACCCAAAAACTCTATTGCAATTGCCTGCCCTGATGAAGCAGGGCTAGAATGGGCCGAGGCCTGGCTGGATTGCACTTCAGTCGGAGAAAGGCTGGTATTAGGTGACAAGCTACCAGTCAAGACTGGAGCTTGGGCCGAAGGCAAAGGAGGCTCTTCCCTCTCAGATGTCGATCCTAGAGCATCTCTGGATGATTCTTCCATGATAGGAGATGGCAAAGTTGGTTGTGGTGGGTCAATATGAGTAGATTTGACCTTTTTTGCCTTTTTTGAAGTCATCTTATCTTCTTTTTAGAAGAGTCTGGGGCTCGAGTCGAGGTCTTCGACATCGATATCAAGTTCGACCTCGATGCTGACTTCAATTTCTCGGACTTCTCCTTGGGATGCAGAGAAGGAGTCACTGAGCCGGGAGCTGGCTGTGGTGGAATTTGCCGCTCTACTTGAGGATCTGGGGACTGTGTGGTCTCCATAGAAGCCGCGGGAGGGTTGAGAGACTTCTCCCAAAGGTAGGACCTCAATCTTTGGAGTCGAAGTTTGAGGGCCGGCTTCATTAATCTCTTGCATGCAGCACAGGAATGGGTGGGGTGTTGTTCACCCAGGCAAAACAAACAGCGGTCATGCCCGTCGGTTAGAGGTATTTTGTTGGCACAAACAACGCACCGCTTAAAAGGGCCGGGCGAGGCCATAAAGAGCAGGAGAAAGGAAGGAAAAATGGCTTGAGAAGGGAGGGAAGCAAAAACGCGGATAGATAAAAATTAGAACGAACGTACAGGGGAACGTCGATTGTATGATTAGAAATAAACAGGATAAATTTGAAATACGATAGATCTGGATGCTCAAACTGACAAATTGCTCTATTCTTCCGAAACAGGTCTTAACGACACGGCGGAAAAAAGGAACTGAGGGGATCTAGGATGGGCGGAGCATACACTCCACGGGGGAACGTCCCACTAATCATGTGTCTTTAAGCTCTAGAAACTTCCGAGACGTTCAGCGCAGGCGCAGAACAACCCATTTGTGTGCATTCACAGAGACCACGAAGAAGAAATGCGTGTTATTTTAATAATGAACGTTATACATAGCATGGTCTCTGGCTCTCTCTAGTGAAAAGTTCTGCGACTTCACCTTTAGAAATATATTTTTCAAGGATTTTTCTTTTAATATTTTTAATATTTTCAGACCGTGGAGAAGTGGATCACTGGATACTGATCCGCAGATAAGGGTGTCCTACTGTAAATAAATGCAATAGTATTATTGGGAATGAATTTATGAAAACTCTACATCCCATGTAGACTATAGTTCTATTCAGGTATTATTCAACCACTTCCTGTGAACTTGTTTAGAAACGAGTGTCTGCTCCTGCTTCTGGTCGTCACATTGTTAATGGTGACAGCACTGGGACTACAGAGGAGAATTAAGTGAGTCTCTACATGTGGGCAACAACCAAGATTTTCCAGGATTTAAGGCTTTAAATGTAAGCAAGAACCTCTCCTCTTCAAAGTCAGCATTGTAACCATGAAAAATGTGACAAGGGAGGAACATTTTGTTGTTTTTCAACATTTTGTTGAACATTTTGTAAGGCATGTCCTTTAAAGCACATTCACAGTGCTGAGTTGAATAAAACCTGCATAGGAATTCTATCCATACTCCACTGGTGGTACATATTCCACCAGCTGAGAACCACTGCAACAAAAGATATCATTGCTTAGAGGGCCAGGATTTAAACAGAACAGTAATGCATTCTGAATTTGGACAGAGAAAAAAAAACGTTTTGAGGGTGTCACACTAGATACGACATGATGTCTCATTATCTTTTTTTCTCATCCTGCTCAAAGACATTGCGTTTGCCAGATATTCAGCATGCTCTTAGCCCCACTGCATCACAGCATACCACCTCCAACTCTTAGGAGAGGTTGGTTTTTTTTTTTTTTTTTTTTGCAGTTTTGGAGAACTGCAAGCAGGAGTTGGAGGTTGATAAGTCACTTTCCCTCTGCTCCTTTTCAGCAGTGTTTCTCTGGATCCATGCCATCAAATGGAATATTCCAGATGCATCAACATTTTCAAAGAGCTGGAAAAGGTTCCTTTTTTGAACTATAACTCAGACTCCCCTCATCGACTCCACTAGCTCAAGGATTTTCAGATATGGTCCAAAGAAGTTACTTTCGCAAACTCTGCATTTAGAGAAATTAGGAATATATGTATTCTCGAAGGCTTTCACGGCCGGGATCCAATGGTTGTTGTGGGTTTTCCGGGCTGTTTGGCTGTGTTCTTAAGGTTTTTCTTCCTAACGTTTCGCCAGTCTCTGTGGCCGGCATCTTCAGAGGACAGGAGTCAGAACACCAGAGCACAGACAGAGTTCTGACTCCTGTCCTCTGAAGATGCCGGCCACAGAGACTGGCGAAACGTTAGGAAGAAAAACCTTAAGAACACGGCCAAACAGCCCGGAAAACCCACAACAACCATAGGAATATATGGTTTCACAAAAGCGTATTTCTTCAAAAATACATTTTGGCTCCAACTGAAATAAAATTTCTCTATAACCCGTATACAAAAATATATTGTGTCATACAGTAGCATGGCATACATTAGAAGAGTTTAATTACCTGACCAGAGTCCCCAGTACAGTTCTCTGTGATATCACACCCATTTACCGCACCACGACATTCAAACCCTCGTGGAAAAAACTGGAAGTTAAACCACTTTTGATTAAGATCCAAAATGACTTAAATGAAAGGACATCAAATATTCAAAGCTTCTCTTTAAAACATTAGTCTACTACCAGTGAGAAATATGATTAAATAAAAGAATATATTTTACTCTATTGGCAGAAGAACACACAGATCTGATCTGGTGTTTTGATCTGATGTGGTAAGAAAGAGATTAAACACCAACTCTCTCTTCATTACATTCTGTTTCTAACAGGAATTTTCAAAGCTCACATACCCTTATCACATCATTATAGTAGTTTGATACCATTCTGACTGCCATGGTTCTCTTACAAAATTCTAGGATTTGTAGTTTGATAAAGTGTTTAAAATTATCTGCTGTGGCTTAGGACATGACTGCTAGAGCTCTCAAACAGAGATTTCGAAGGATCTCACCAAACTACAAATTCAGTCCTTCAGAAAAACCCTCTAGTGGGCCACAATATTAACTTGAAGTCAGGGTCACAAAATATGGGAAGACAATATTAAGTTAACAAAAGCAGTTAATTATAAAGAAAAAATATATAAGATGTTCTATAGATGGTATATGACACTAAAAAATTATCGAAAATGTATCGAAGTACCTCTAACAAATGTTGGAAATGCAAATTAAAAAAAGGTAGCTTTTATCATATGTGGTGGACTTGTAGAGAAGTTAAGAGCTTTTGGAAATTAGTCCATGAGATTCTACAAAAAATGTTATCCTCTATAATTCCATATGAACCTGAACTGTTTTTGTTGAATATAATACCAGACTCGGTAGAAAAAGAAAAAAGATATTTGATCATACATGTAAGGACAGCAGCAAGAATTTTGTATGCTAAGTACTGGAAAAAAGAGGAAACTCCAACAATCCAAGAGTTAATAGAAAAATTTTTAGAAGCAGCAGAGATGGATATTTTAACTGAAATATTAAAAGACAAAGAAAGAGGTGGCTAGAAAAAAATGGGAACCTTTGTATCATTGGATGAGAGATGAGAACATGAATGGATTAAAATTATAAGAAAGAAGATATAAGACATAATTGTAGATCTTAAAGGCTTAGAAAAAATTGGCAAGATTATTGTGTAGCGTTCTCCTTTAAATGTGGTCATGGCTCAGGTTTACTTAGAGTGAGTCATGCATATTTATGTTGCTGAGAGGCGGAGCCAAGAGGCAGAGAATAAGAGGCAGAGCCTGAGGGGGAGAGATCAGATCAGAGTTTTGGAAGGAGTTTGATTAGCAGAGTTCAGAGATTTATGTGATTGTGATTAGACTGATGAGAATATAGTAGGAGATCTGAGAAGTGATTGACCAGTGACTGGAAGGGAGAAGGAATAGAACTGAATATTATAATACTGAAACAAATAAGCAAATAACTAAAGATCTTTCTATTTCATTAAAGAGTGGACCTGATTCTTTCTAAAGGAGTTATGGGGATCTAGGGATCTCCTGGTGGCAGCAGTGGAAGGAAGGAAAGAGTTTGGTTTTGCCCTGGTGTGCTCTGAGGTCTGAGTCTAGGTGGACAGACCAAGGCACGAGTGGGTCCCACGCCACATAGGTTCCAGAGGTGCGGGATCCAAAAAGGGTCAAATCGCGACATTGGTGTCCAGCGGCGGGATACGAAGTAATCCAGTGAAGCCTATTGAAATAATCCAGTGAAACCTATTGAAGTAATCCAGTGAAGCCTTTATAAAAGAGTTTATTGAGTCAAGGGTACCTTTTAGACAGGATCTGTGGCAATGAGGTTTGGTTCCTGCTAGAGCTTTTGGGAAAAGCTTAGTAGCGGGGCCTCAGAACCCAGATCAGGGGGGTCTAAGATAGGGAACGACTCTGTGAGAAAATTTCTGAGTTTTACCTCAGGATCTGAGGATCAGAGGGCTTGCTGTGAAATCCCAGGCTCTGAGATAGGAGAGCGCTGTGGATAAGGCAGAAGCCAGGTCATAGCAGATCTGAGGGAGAGAACCTAAGGAAAAGGCTTGAATTCTCTGAGAGGGAATTTCTGAGTTTACCTCAGGATCTGAGGATCAGAGGGCTTACTGTAAAATCCCAGGCTCTGAGATAGGAGAGCGCTGTGGATAAGGCAGAAGCCAGGTCATAGCAGATCTGAGGGAAAGTACTAAAAGAAAAGGCTTGAAATAAATTTATATCAGTAACTGGAAGTAAGATAAGAAAAAAAACAGGTCCTTTTAAAAAAATTTGTGAACGCTGCTCTAATCACCTCAGAGAAAGAAAAAACAAAAAGGAAAAGATGCCTCCCAAACACGCCACAAGGGGGAGTCCTGAGTCTGAAGAGTTACCTCAGGAATTGGAGGGAAATAAGGAATTAAGCCCTCAAGAATTTGAGAAATGGAAACTGGAAAGGGAATTTAAATTTAAGGAACTACAGCTCAGAGCTGAGCAGGAGGCCAGACAATTTGAGCAGGAGGAGAGAAGGAGGGAACAGGAAAGCAAAGAAAGAGCTGAGCAGGAGGCCAGACAATTTGAGCAGGAGGAGAGAAGGAGGGAACAGGAAAGCAAAGAAAGAGCTGAGCAGGAGGCCAGACAATTTGAGCAGGAGGAGAGAAGGAGGGAACAAGAAAGCAAAGAAAGAGCTGAGAAGGAGGCCAGACAATTTGAACAGGAAGAGAGAAAAAGGGAAATGGATTTTCAACTACAGATGAGACAGCTAGAGATTTCTGCTCTAAACAATAATCTTAATAATAACAACAGTGGGGGAGGTGGAATCCTGTCAAAGATAGATTTGAAGAAGTTTCCCCAGTACAAAAGAGGGGACTGTCCTGAATCCTTCCTCATTGCTTTTGAACGCACCTGCAATGACTTTGAAATCAGAAATGAAGATAGAATGATGGTTTTAAGAGCGCAGGTTAGCGGAGATCTGGCAGAAATATATGCCCAGATGAATCCCGAGAAGGCAAGAGATTTTGAGGCATATAAAAAGATGGTTTATTCAAGACTTTGTCTGAACTCTGAACACCTGAGGCGGAAATTTCGCTCTCTCTCTAAAAAGCAGGATGAATCGTACTCTCAGTTGGGAGCTAGATTGGCGCAGACTCTGGATAAGTGGATTGAAAGAGAGGAGATCACTTCTTTAGAACAGTTGAAGGATTTAATTGGGCTAGAACAGTTTTACTCCCTATTACCTGGAGAACTGCGGTATTTAGTAAGGGACAAGAATCCTAAAAATTTATGGGAAGCGGGAGAACAAACTGATTTGATTAATGCTTACAGGAACCCTAGATTTTCAGAGCTGAGAGTAAATAAACCAAACTGGGACAATAACTATAAAAAGCCTTTTAATAAAAATTACCTCAGCAGGAATCCTGAGAGAGAAGGTCAGGGCGGGACTTCCCCAAAGTTGCCAAGGGCTAGCCTGCCAAAAACATCAAACCCTGAGGCACGGTTCGCCAAAGTACCTCAGAATGACAAAAGGAATTTTAAATGTTTTAACTGTGGGCAACCAGGCCACTTACAATTCCAGTGTAGGCAACCATACCCCAACTTGCAGAGAAATGATTCTCTAACCAAAAAGGTGTATTGTGTCAAGCAAGTGGAATCAGGGGAGGAAAATAGTAGACAGAGACCTGATCCCATAACCACCACCACTTCTACTGACCATGAGGAGGAAGGTATTCCTATAGCCCAAGTAGTCCATTGTTTCTATATCAGCAATGACCAGACCCTTCTCAGAAACGCAGGTGAAGAGATAGTTGTGAAAGGAAAGAAGTACATTGCAATAAGAGATACAGGATCTCAAATCTCCATTGTCCATTCCGATTTAGTAGCCCAGGATGACATTATTCCTGGCAAAGAAATGTCTTTAAAGGGAATTGGGAAGGAAACCGTGGTTTTAAAAGTGGCTGAGATACCAGTAGAATACCAGAATTGGTCTGGAAAGTGGCAAGTAGCTGTGTCAGATGAAATACCAGCAGCTTTTCTCCTTGGTTGGGATTTAATAGAGCATGTCAAGAGTGCGTTAGTGCTTACCCGCTCAAAGGGGGGTCAAAACTCACCCTCTGCAGCTCAAACCGATACTGTAGCAGAGAGAGGCCTAGGAGCGGTTACCGTGGCAACCCAGCTTGATAGGGCTGAGGCAGAACTCATGCTACTACAGAATCCCAAAACAAATAACAATTTTGCCCAGGAGCAGAAGGAGGACATTAGCTTGGGAGTTTGCTTTGAAGCTGCCAGGACTCCCACTGTACTGTCTCCTGAGTGCCCTGAGAGCTTTAGCTTAACCAAAGACCTTCTGTACAGGGAAACGTTAGCTACTCCATACCGAGGAAAAGGGGAACCCCGAAAGCAATTAGTGGTCCCTAGTAAATACAGGGAGAAAATCATTAATCAAGCTCACAGCAGTTTATTTGGAGCTCACATGGGGATCACCAGAACCAAAAGACGGGTTGGCCAGAACTTCTTTTGGCCAGGTATGGGCAAACAGATTACTTGTTTCTGTAAAACGTGTGATGTCTGTCAGAGACGAGGGACTGGGCAGGACAGGACCAAAGCCAAATTATGTCCTCTGCCAGTCATCTCTACACCGTTCCAAAGGCTGGGAATCGATCTAGTGGGTCCCTTACCTAATGCCACCCGTAGGGGAAATAAATACATCTTGACCATAATGGATTTTGCCACTAGATATCCCGAGGCAATTCCTTTGCGCAACATGGAAACTGACACCGTGGCAGATGCCCTAATCAATTACATGAGCCGATTGGGATTTGCCAGCGAGATAGTCAGCGATTTGGGAATGAGTTTCACATCCAAACTGATCAAAAGGTTATGGAAGGCTTGTGGAATTACCCAAATCAATTCGACTCCATATCATCCAGAGACCAACGGGCTAGTTGAGAAATTCAATGGCTCTTTAGTGCGCATGATTAAGGCGTATGTAGCAGAGAACCCAAATGATTGGGACTGCAAAATACAACCCTTACTATATGCTTATAGGAGCATCCCTCAAGAGAGCACGGGATTTAGTCCTTTTGAGTTACTGCTAGGACGAGAGGCACGCGGACCTTTAGATTTGCTCCGCATGAACTGGGAAGACCATAGAGAAAGTGACCCAGAGTCAGTGGTAGAATATATGCACAGGTTGCAAAACACCCTGCAAAGGTCTCTAGAGAAAGCCCGTGAAAGAACTTTTGGGCCTGAAGATGAAGTTCTTTTGCTTAGGCCAGTCAAAGGTCACAAGCTACAATTAGCTTGGGAGGATCCCTATAAAGTAGTGACAAAATTGAATAATGTCAATCATGTGATACAGAAGGAGGAAGGCCCTGATGCCTTAAAGAGCGATGCATCTAAAGATGTTCGGGAGGAGAAGAGGGAACTGCCTACCCTTTCCCTAGCTGAGCAAGTGAAGCCCCGAGCCAGACTTAAAGATGATGTCACTATAAAACGACCAGCAGATGACATCCTGTGGACAACCGAGTGGCCGATGACCGTCAGTCGACGGAAAAGGGTGCGGAGGAAGGAGCCAGTGGTCAACAGAGGGACTCCAGAGTGCCAGCAGAGGTGTGTCCAGCTGAAGGAGATGACCACAACCGGACCAGTCCATGGTGCGCCAGACTACGACGGGAAAGTGAGAGACTTGGACTTTGCAAATTTTGCCTTTGCAACAGAGACTCAGTTCTTGCCTCGAAAGCCCACAACGTTGTCGCAGATGTGCTTTCCAGGAGGCTAGATGAATGATACCAGGACTTTTATTATAAACTGAAATGGAATATAATTCACAGTTAATTATTTATGTAAAAGTTCAGGATCGTGATTTCTGTATGGTTGTAAATTCTGTAAATGATAAGGTAAGGTATATTATTGATTAGTAGATGATAAGGTAAAGTATTGTATTGATTATTAAATAATAAGGTAAGGATTTGGTTGATATTTAGTAAAAATGTGAAAGGTAAAATGTTATGAGAAACTTAAAAAAGTTTAAGCAATTGCACCTGTTTGTTCAGGAGGAAAAAATGTGTTTCCCCTCCCAAACAAACCTAAGTAAGGGGGGAGGTCTGTAGCGTTCTCCTTTAAATGTGGTCATGGCTCAGGTTTACTTAGAGTGAGTCATGCATATTTATGTTGCTGAGAGGCGGAGCCAAGAGGCAGAGAATAAGAGGCAGAGCCTGAGGGGGAGAGATCAGATCAGAGTTTTGGAAGGAGTTTGATTAGCAGAGTTCAGAGATTTATGTGATTGTGATTAGACTGATGAGAATATAGTAGGAGATCTGAGAAGTGATTGACCAGTGACTGGAAGGGAGAAGGAATAGAACTGAATATTATAATACTGAAACAAATAAGCAAATAACTAAAGATCTTTCTATTTCATTAAAGAGTGGACCTGATTCTTTCTAAAGGAGTTATGGGGATCTAGGGATCTCCTGGTGGCAGCAGTGGAAGGAAGGAAAGAGTTTGGTTTTGCCCTGGTGTGCTCTGAGGTCTGAGTCTAGGTGGACAGACCAAGGCACGAGTGGGTCCCATGCCACATAGGTTCCAGAGGTGCGGGATCCAAAAAGGGTCAAATCGCGACATATTGTGAAGTAAGATTAGTAAGTAAACATATCAGTAAAAGTAATAATGATATATATTGTTCTTTATCACATTCTGTATTTTTTTATTTACCCTAGTACCTTATTCCAAATCCCCTTCCCTATGACCTTTCCTTGACTCAATAGAAAATGAATAAAAAAATTAAAAAAACAAAAAACCTCTAGTTTAATTAATGTATTGCTCCTGTATCCGTGATACAAAATGCCACAAAATGGTCTGACATTGCCTTGTAACATCATACCTACAGTGCCAGCAGGAAAGATCATGCCACGCTTTAGATAGCAAAGGCAAATCTTAATGTTTGTATCATCAGCGTCAAACTGGTCTTCAGGACCTTCTCTTGTGCTCACTATTTGTAGTTTGGTGAGGTCCTTGGAATTCTCTGTTTGAAAGGTATGGCAGCCACATCTTCCTGGTTTTTAAAAATGGAAGTTTAACAACACACAATATACCAAATTTACACACTGAGAAGTCTAGTCCACATTCTTCAAGAAGACCTCATAACCTCAATCTCTTCTCCTTTTGTAATTTACCAGGGTTAACATAAGGCTTCAGTGCGGGATAAAATTTCTGCTATCAATGACATGACAAAGTTAGAGTAAGAAAGATTTGGAGAAGATCTGGATACATACAAATGGAGAACATCTCAGGTGACTTAACAGCAGATATTGTTTTCTTTAAAAAGGAACGGTTTTAATAGAGTACTCCAGTTCCACCAAGTTTGGTTAGAGAAACTGGCAAATTTCAGTGGGGATTTGGTGAGTCAACATATATGTAAGTTCCACAGATTCAATGGACCTACTCTAGTGACTTATTACTGGATTTCAGTCACTAAGTCCTTCTCCAAAACAGATGAGACACCTGTCAGGCCTATCTGTGAGAAAGATTTCCCCTTACAGATGAGACACTATTTAAAGAATGCCTCTGGAATCACAAGTCTCAGGGGATTCTAAACAAACCAGCAAACACCTGTCAAAATAAGAACTCTAAGATATGCAGCAGAAAAAAGAAAAGAAAATGCAAAGGCATAACATAAATAAAAATTAGATATGCTAAACTAACAACTAATATTAGTAATTCTCTCACTATATGCTGTTGCTGTGTTAGAAAAGCAAACCAGAGGGACAGCCTGCTCAAGCATGCACTATAAGGAGAAGACTACTGTCACCAGTCACTCTAACTAGAAGGCTTTGTATCTTTGCAGACTCATACATTTGATGACAAGTGAAAAACAAGAGCATCTTTATCATCAATTCCTCCATTACATTATATAGTTTTACTGTAAGCTACACCTCAAGAAATGCAGAGGCGCTCTATACAAAGCTCAGAGATTACTTTGTATGTATTATCAACAGATGCCATACTGTCATTGCTGCCAACATGCAACACTTAACTGCAAAAAGTTGCTTTTGGTATCATCTGTTGAACAATGCCCTCTTAAGTAAGCACTACTTCTTCAGCTTCAGCCATTGAAAGCAGTCAGCTGAAAACATTAACAATGAAATTTAGACTATGGTTATAGCAAAGAGGGGAAAAATCTTTTAAAAAAACTTACAAGACAAGTTTCATTACAACATGGGCCATCACTGCAATGAGCTCCATTGGAAAGTGAGCACTTCTTACAGCACTCTGCATGGCAATCCTGAAGAAAACACACTGTGATGTATTCATGCTAAAAATCAAGTACATTAACTCAATCACAACAATTCAACCACAAATTGATGAAAAAAGATAAATGGATATGATTTATTTCTATACTGTAGAATCAACAAAATACACAGCAACCTAAAACAAGAAATAAGTGTAACAGAATTTAGTATTTTAAAACCACATACACTGATTGTACTTAGGTCTCCTTTTTGCTAATTTCCTTCATTTTTTTAAAGAAAAGTCCTGTCATGATTGAAAGAATGGCTATGGAACACAGTTGGACTTTCTGCTAGCAGGGATTTCCAACAGTTTTTACATATTGGTTGAAATCTTCTTGCTTAGCATAGCAAGTCATACTAGAATAGGCCCACTGAATTGGGTGGGTTTATGGAGTCAACCTCTCCATAAGGTAACTGGTTCAAATGGGGCTACTCTAGTTGCAATTTACTATGCTGAAGTTAGGTTGCAAACAGAGTGGACCCTTTTGAATCAATGAAACTTATAGAGTTGACTCACCAAATCTCCAGTCATTCAATGGGCCAACTCTAGCTGTGACTTACTATGCCAAGAAATAGGATTTCAGCAATCTTTTCTTTTACCAAGACAAGGAAAGTTCTTATAGAAAAGATAATATATTCTTCCTCATTATTCTTCACTTACTATATTATATGCTATGATCTCATATTTTATGTGTACAACACCATTTAGATGCAGTATTTAATGTCCAGTATCTACTGCACAGGAGGAGTGGCAACTTGTGACTCTCCAGAAGCTGTTAGATTATAGGTCCCATCAGCACAAAGTAGCATAACCAATGGTAAGAGATGATAGCCACTGCATTATAAAATGCTGGAGGGCCACAAGAAGAAAAAGCCCTGAAATAGTGTTAAGCTTATTCAGGGATGGGGACTCACGGCTGAATCCGACTCAAGTTGCATTGGCAACCTGACTTGGACTTGATTTGCAGGTTTTGGCAGGGAACTGTGACTCGACTCACAATTTGGACCCATTTGTCTGAGTCGCACTGTCAAATCCCTATATGCCCACCCCTGTCCCCATGCATGCCAGCTGCTCCAAGAACAGTGGGCCTGGCTGGCTTCCCTTCTAGGCCTGCTGTCTCTGCAGGCCTGGAAGGCAGCGCAGGAGCAGGTAGGGGGGTCATGAAGGGGGGTGGGGTGGGTCACAGAGGGGGGGTGGGGGAGTCATGGAGGGGGTTAGGTGGTTGCAGAGGGGGTCAGGGGGCTCTTATCTTCACCATCTTCTAAGGCAACAAGCCGGGCTTGCCTTCCAGGAGCCAAGGGCCTGCTGCTTCCACCACTCAACCATCACCAAGCTGATAGGGGGACCTGCACAGAGGCAGGGGGCTGCTTGGAAAGGGAAGTCTGCTGCTATCCCTGCATATGTGCTGCCTATCAGCTGCGTAGCACACAATCCAAGTTTTTGGGTCTCAGTCTCCAGTCAGAAGTCTGGGGAGGAGGGGGGAGGGAGGAGCACAGCAAACAACTCACAACTCAGATTTGGGGCTTGAGACTCAGACCCAAAGACTCGGATTCAGGACTTGTGCCCAGGACTTGAACGTGGAATTGGAACTCGGGCCCAAGGACTTGTCAACATCCCTGGGCTTACTGTTAATAAAGTATTATTAAGTTTTCATTTTAAGGGACAGTTTATTAGATGCATAGTAAGGATTAGAGCTGTAGCAAAGGTGAGGCAAGTGAGGCATATGCCTCAGCCACACAAAGCTGAGGGGCACAGAAAAAAAACATAGTATATGCATCTGCTATCCTAAGCATGCCATACCCTTAGGAAAAAGGTGCATTTGTATAATCATTCCCTAAATGAGCACTTCACATTTTCATTTCTTGTTATTTACCTTATTGCCAAAATAATTACAATGAAAATACAGGGGATGCAATTCTATATTTTTTATTTTCTTGTAGGTGCAAAAATGGCTATTTACAGCTCAGGTAAGGTTAAATAACTGGATATTTTTTAAAAAAATTACCGTTTGGAAGCCACAATCACAGTCTTCTCCTGGTTCAACATACCCATTTCCACATTCAGTAGTGTCAAACAACTTAAAGAGAGAAATATGCAAAATATCATTTTAAAATATATTACAACTTACTACCATTCAAATACTTAGTTGTATATTGAATTATTTTTTGGATTATTGCCTACTCCCATTCTGAAGCACTATAGTGACAAATACAAACGAGTCAGGTATCTGATAGAGATTTAGTTCTATCTGGTAAATTTCTATCTTCACCAAATCATTGGGTAAGCAGGATACTAATCCCATAAAATCTCATGAGCCCATGTACCAATCTATTACCTCAGCAGAGTTGTGTACATGTGAAAAATATTATGACTACAAGCCAGCAGTAAAGCTGACTCTATGACTGCAAGTTGCAAGCATGCAGAGAATATGTAGAATTGTATAGAAATATTAGAGAAGCACTTTCCCACATAACAAGATAAATATATTAGTAAACTGCTAGATTTAACAGCTAGGAGAAGTATAAGTAAACAAGAAAGAAAGTTCATAAGCATATGATATGAGATAGATTAAAGGAAGAGAGAGAGGAGAATTTAGCATCACAGACTACCACCATATGATCTTAGTGCTGGCACAAATGGCTGGGTAAAATTTTATTTTTGTATGTCAAAGTAAGGTTGTGTAAGGCTATATATGCTTAATGTTATGTTATTCTTTAGATATGTATTCTTTGCATTTTGAAGTGTGGTTGAAATAATTTTTTTTTAACAGTAACATTTTATGTTTGCCTTTTTTGGAGTGATACTGTATATGATATACAGATGCAACGTTGATAAATAAAAGCATATAAAACAGTATCGGTTTGGCTGGTTCACTTTTCTACTCAGAAATACTAGAAGAAAAAGGACAAAATGTCTGAGGAGAGAAATGCTTTAGCGTGAGTTAAATAAAACTTATTCTTATGCCCAGAAGAGGGACACAGCATTTATACAATGATACTCAGATAAATTATTATATTTTAAAGTGTTAAGAACTATCTATCTGACTTCTATGCAAACAAACAAAAAAACTTTTCCTCATGGAAAGACTGCATGGGACAGCTGAGGAAGGCATTAAAGTGCTGGGAACCAAACCTGGTACTAACATTATTTCAACTAAAATGATGAGTCTTCTGTAATGTATAGTTCAGTTCTCAGCTGCTCCTCAAAACACAGACCTTATCTTTTCTAGTTCTGAAAAAATCCTGAACCAAAGCAGGAGCGGAGACATGGGGGAAGAAAGATTGAGGGTCTGCTCCTTCTTCCCTTCATTTCTTTCCCAGCCATTCAGCCGCCAAGCAAAGGATCTGGGACATAAAACTTCAAGAACATTTAGGTTCACTGGACAAATCCAGAGTTGTAAAAAACACCTTTATACTTCCCACCTATATGACCAGTATAACACCACCTAAATCTAGAAGAGTTTTTACCTTAGCCAGATTTAATGTGTTGCCTTCTAATCTCCTGGAAGGGAGATTTCAACGCATACCCTATTCTGATCGTTTATGTCCCTGTGATGGTGGTGAAGTAGAAACAGTGGGGCATGTCCTCTTATACTGTCATTTCTATCAAGATCTCCGCAAGGATCTTCTCTCCCCTATTTTTCAAAAATTCCCGGGAAGATCCGACAAATTTTATATTCTTTTGCTGCTCTCCGATAAGGTTTCTTACATTACTAGTAAAGTGGCCAAATACTGAGCTGCTGCAATAGCTTGCTGCAGTCTCCTGATCATATAAGGTCTTTGAGTGCCCCTGCCCTTGTTAGAGATGTCTTGTTTAACTTACTTTGTAGGAGAGTTGGGGTGGCATACTGATGGTTATATGTGTCTCCTAATTTCATCCTATATCATGTGACTGCTGTGATGTTTTAAAAGCTTTTATATCCTTCAAGTGCTGCTAGCTAACTCAGAACTTCTTTTTAACTTTAATGTCGTAAAAGAGCCAAAGGGTGCATTGATGTCTTGACCAATATCTCTGATATTATGTGATTTTATCTAAATAATGTATTCTTATCTTCCTGGTCACTGACCGTAATAATAATAATAATAAATAATAATCATAATAATCATAATAATCATAATCATAATAATAATAATAATACCAGCCATTTATCCACTGAAGTGCTCTAGCATCCCAGGCACTTCCCCACTCCTCACAAAAGAAAAATGACATGGGACCTATTTAATTACAGTGTAAGCAATGTACCTTGGTGGGTCTATTGAAAAGACAGGAACCTCCTCCACGTTTTAAAAAATCTTTGTATTCTTTAATGCTGCACTTTGAGAATTTTCTGGGGTGGTAGACACTGAAAAACAAGAAAAGACAGTAAAGCTGTAAAAAATGTAGAATCCTATAAAAAACTGATATAGGTTTGCTTAGATTAATATAATATTGCAGCTCCAGTCACCTAAGTTCAGTCTCTTAATATTTTCCAAACTTCCCTCAGTATTATTTTGTTTGAATTAATCAAAATCTCTATGACATGAGTTAAATGCAGATCTCTGTCATTTCTTTACCATCTCTTTGACACCTGCAACTTCAAACAATCTTCAATTTGAGAGAGTAACCCATCATAAATAAAGCTACCTGTCATCTTTGGTTTACTCTCTTTAATTAACTTTGTAGATACTGTATGCCCTCCCCATATGAAGAATGACTTAAAAAACGAATACCTTTCCACTCAGATCTCCTATCTGCTAAACTCATATTTGTTTATGTGCTGCATCAGGCTGCATAACAATTCCCTGTCACTTGTTGTTTTGTTGTTATGGGCTGTCAAGTCATTTCGAACATGGTTACCCTGTAAATTAAATTACCTCCCAAAGGTCTTATCATGAATAGCCCTGCTCAGGTCTTGCAAACTAAGCCCTTATAATGAATTAAGGATGAAGTGCTATATCCTCTTACTAGGGAGAAAGCCCCACTGAACTTAGTGGAACTAACTTCTGAACAGATGTATAAAGGATTGTGCTCCAAGTGACTTTAACCTTCACTTCACCAATAAGGATGTAGCTTAAAAAGTGAGGGGATCCCCTCTCTCAACTTTCCTGATAGGAACATAACCATTACTAAAGGTATAACTGAACACATGCTATTCTGAAACGAAAGAAAGTCAACATTTCTGAGCAAATCTCCCAGTACTGCTCCACCTTCCTTTGGGAAGGTATGAGATCAAGCTGGCAAGATCAAGCGGACTAATAGAAAGAGAGATGGCAGAAGCTGTTGCATAGGAAAGGATGACACAAGTTCTAAAGAAGAATCCATAAGCAGCTCAGACATCTTGGAGATCTCATCTTTTCAACAAAGCCTGCACATATGAATGAAATCTTCAGTCTACTCAGCCCTGATCCAGTGAAAAATTCTGAGTCCCTTGCTTCACCCACAGAAATATTTTCCATGTGTACCAAAGCAGGTCCATAAATGAAGCACACGCAATTTCACTTTCCTTATCCTCATTCACTGGGAAGTGAACTCTTTAAGAATCACAGATCACAGAAGACTTTAGTCCAGGCCCCTGCTGATGGAAATGCTTTCTTTGATGGGCAGGGGACCTCCAGCGTCTCTGGAAGAGGTCTTTTTTTTTCCTGGCCAATATATCAGGCAATTTTAATTGGGGTGTTAGGAACTGAATTTAGCTCAAACTGTGTGAAAGGTATGTGCTGAACTATTGAGCTATAGCCTTTCCTCCTTGTTTATCTAAGGCCCTGGTCACACTAAGGAAATGTTCTCTAGTTATCCACCAGTTACATCATTGGCTTTTTTTCTGGTCACATGATGCACAGTCAAGATCAAAACATTTATTTTCTACTCCCTGAGAGGCTTGTGTTATTTTGTACTTCTGTTGTACCGGTGCATTCCTTACCAGGTTTGCCTGTGTGCACAACCCATCCCACTTCTTTTCTGAGACAAAGACTGTAAGGTTGCCACCATTACTGCAGTTCACATATTCTTATTTTTTCCTGTCCTGTCCAGAACATCAATATGTTGCTAAAAGTATATTACAGCCAGGATTTTTGAAAAAGATTCATATTATTGGTACATCAAGCTGAGGATGGTTGTCATTATTGGCCGCACAGAATGAAAAAGTTTTACAGTTGCCCCTTCCTAGCTGCCTGTGTGTTTGTATGTGTGGGCGGAGCCTGCCACCCTTACTGTCCCTTTTTTGTATCCGTGGCCCCATAAAGTGATAATTGTGTGAATTTATGCCTAGGTTCTCAGATAGATGATACCCGGACAGCTTGACTTCCATCTTCCAGTGTCCAGTGGATATACAGTGACATATGGTGGTCCAGCGTCCATAGTGCATAATACATTTCTGCAGGATCAACCAGTGCAACGGAGGACACTTCTCAAAACAGAAACCCCCTTAGTCTTGTACCAATATATTGACAAAGTGAATAATTTTTTAAAAAATGAGGGCATAAATGGACTGTTGAGAGAGAGAAAATAAACCAGCAACATTGTGTAGCCAACCATATCCATTCAAACAGGAGGAAATAGTCCGTTGCCGCTAAAAGTGCTTGGGACAGAGGTATGGAAAGTACTGGAAGAAACACAAAACATTTTCCTCGTGTGACCAGGGCCTAAAATGGGTACAACAGCTTTCTTGTCTAGCTATTGCAGGTCTTCCAGGTCTATCAACCAGGAAGTTCCTGAGCAATTCATTCAGACCTAGCCCAGGGATTTTGACATCCCTACCAGCAAAACAGTAGACGTTATGAAACATGGAACGGAAATGAGACAAGAGATGAGACAGTCTGGCTGTGTTTCAAACACAACCCCTTTCAAGAAACAACTTCATCATGCATTATCAAGTAAGATTGTAGAGGTCAATATTACTGCAGACAGCAAAGGCAGTCTCAAGCACAGAAACTACTTGCAGAAATTACATTTTTGGACCACAATTCCCAGAATCTTTCTATTAGCATGGACACTGTATGTGAGCTTGTGGTCTGTAGGGCAGGAAAGGAAATAGGCAGCTGAGAAAGAAAACTCCCCTTCCCACTCTTCTCAGAGCAGGGAATGGCCAACTTTTTCCTACGAAAGGCTTTTGATTCCAAAAAAGCAGAAGCCCCAGGAGCGGGGAGGGGGGCAAATTAAGGTGGGAAACTATGTCTTCACTTTTATGTCATGCAGTCTATAGAAAATAATCAGATTGCCCCAATCCTGGAGCATTTCCCACATTATTTGTCAATATAATTGCACCCTTCATTACCCTCCTGTTACCTGAAAATCTAATTCAGTGGTTACCTCAGTCTATTTCTAATTGTTACTGCTGATCTTTCAAAAATGAAGTATTCTATCTTAAGTGTTAAATGTCTCTTACTATATTATATGCATCCAAATGCCAAGTCTAAGCATTTAATTTCCAAAGTTTTCTGCAACATGCAGTGACTGTTTTATTATTTCATACCCTGTTTCTTCCATAATGCATCCACCCCAGGAATCTGTGCAGTCACATCCTTCTAAAGCAAAGTGAAAAACACCAAAGAAAAAACCATATATGAGCAATAAAAATAAACTCCACATAAAAGGACTAAAGAGAATAGCTAAGAAACACAGTTTGCTCACAGAGGTTAGTAGTAATTCCAGCTAAACAAAAATATATCTAGGTCTGAGAATGGGTCAATTGAGATACTATAATTAATTTTACATTTTACTGGAGTATTTCAATAGAAAATTTGCTGTGCAAAATTATGAACCCAGCCAAAATGTTCTGAATAAACTTTCAGGGCCTTTAAGCTGTTTTCTTTTCTTTTCTTTTCTTTAATGAATTTAAAAATATGTAAGAAAATCTCTAAGAGGCTTGGAAGTAAACTATAGAGATAGTGCTGCAATATTTCAGACCATTCCGTATGTTGCTTTGCTCTTAACTGATATTTTAAACATATTTTTATTGTCCAGACACCTAACTGTATAACACATTTAAAAAACACCCTGTAATTTCAAAATCATTTTAAAAAAAATCTTGTAATGAGATACTGGATGAGAAAAATAATATCTGGGGTAGCATGTTCATTTTAATGGTTGGTACCTGTCCCATCCATACTCTCCTTCCTCTTCACACTGCATTAATCTTGCAACTTTTAACCATTTTTTAAGTTTAAAATGTCCATAACCTTTTGATATTATTTTTATAGGCTGGACACTGAGTTCTGTGAGTGAAGGGGTGCCTCCACTTGATTTTTATTAATTTCATCAAATTCAGTGCAGTCCACATAGCAAGCCATTCCTCAGGAGTAGAGATAGGCACAAACTGCCAGTTCGGCAGTTTGGGCTGGTTCATTTATTGGCTGAACAGTTGTTTTGTGCTTCAAAGCTCTGCCTACTCCCACGGGTACCCACTCAGAGGTAGTGCCCAGAGGAGGTGGGGCAGGAAAGCTAAATCGCTGTCTCTGAGTGGGTGCACGCTGGAGAAGGCGGGGTTTTAAAACACTGAACACCCATTCTGCCAGTAAATGAACCAGCACGAACTGCCGAACCAGTGGTTTGTGCCCATCTCTACTCAGGACCCTTTGATGAGAAGACTACAGGAAAATCCTGTTATGAATGTTGACTTCCAGCAAACAAAAGAAGGTGTAAATGAACTATTTGAGTTGATCTGATATCTTTGAAAAAGCTGACAGAAATTCAAGGTTAAGCAGGGTTGCAATTGTTAACTGTAAGAAATGTGAATTTGAAGTGAATAAAATGAAAAAAGGTAGATATGTAATGTTACAAGGTGTAATGGGGGAAAGAATATACTTCAACTAATGTTTACTCTCTGAATGAAACTCAAGTCAGTTTTTTAAAAGGAAGTGTTTAAAGAATTGTAAGAAATATGGAAGAGATTTGTAATAATGGCAGGGGTCTTTAAAATGGTAATGGATAAAGAGAAAGATAATTCAAACCTTAATAAAGATGAGAAAAATAATAATGTTACAATTTTGAATAACAGAAAAGGAGAACTGATGTGAGGTGTCTGGAGAGTGATGAAAGGATATGAAAAGAAATTTATTTTTTATTCCTCAATTCATAAAAGTTATTCTAGGACAGATTATATATTTGTATCTAAACTTTGATTTTGAGAGTGACTAACACTGATGTGGGTGTTATAAAAGTAACTGATCATGCTTTATTGAACATGGACATTAAAATTAAATGTGATTATAAGACACTACAAAATGGAGAAGACATACAACTATTTTTCAGCAAAAGAATATCCTAGACAAAATAGAAAAATAAATGATGGAAATATGGGGCATTAACGATAAAGAGTTATTTCATTTAATGATAAATGAAATAAATAAGAAATTTAGAGGAATATCCTAAAATAGCACTCTTATTAATGTTTGATAGGGAACAATGTAATTGGACAACTAAAAAATTAATTTCCAATTTATTAACATTGGCAAAAATAATTATAGTTAGGAACTGGAAAATAAAGTATGGTTCCCCAAATAAACATATACAGTGGTGCCTCGCTAGACGATGTTAATCCGTTCCACGAAGATCGCTGTCTAGCGAAAACATCGTCTAGCGAAGCACGTTTTCCCATTGGAATGCACTGAAATCTCTTCAATGCGTTCCAAGGGAAAACTCAGTCGTCTAGCGAAAATCTCCCATAGGGAAACATCGTCTAGCGAGTGCGGGTCCCCGTCGGAATGCACTGACAGCTTTTGACCACTAGTCGGCGCATTCCTATGGGGAAACCTCATCGTCTAGCGAAAATTCCCCATAGGAGACCATCGTTTTCCGAAACGCAGTAGCGATCACAAAAAGGCATCGTCTAGCGATTTCCTCGTCCTGCGAGGCAATCGTCTAGCGAGGCACCACTGTAGTATAGAGAGGTTTGGGATACAGTTATTGATGACAAGATAACATATAATATTAAAGTAAAGAAGCGGTTGAGAAGTAAAAATATTTTTAATGATATTTGGGGAGAATTTATTGATTTTGTATTTACAAAGGAGAAGGGATGTGTAGCTTCACAAGAGTCAATGCAATTTTGGAAGGGGAATGGGGCTCCACAGAGGGAGGGAAAACTGGTTGAATCTTCAAATGGTCCAGTTGAGGCGGAGCATGATTTTGTTTTGTTTTTTGTTATTTGCTATTAGAGGTTTAGTAAAAATAACAATTTTTTAAAAAGTATGTGGACTTCAACACTTGCACAGCTCAGAATATAGTCCCATGTTTATATGTTAATTTTTCAAAATCCAAACTGCAAAATTTTGTAATCTCTATTTAAAGAATAGAAGGAGGTAAACACCAAGTACATACTCTGTTTCCTGGATGCTGGTTCCCACTGTATTCCTAAATTCTGAGCCAAACTTTGAGATAGTTCTTGTGCCATTGCCCAGGGAAGACCATACTGTGGGGGGGGGGGGGGAATTAAAGAAGAAATAAAACCCAACAAAACCAAACACGGGTTATTACAGTTTTTCATTTCCATCTTGCTACTTATTCTATATGGAATTTAATAAAAATATATCTACTGAAATTGACTCAAACATCTCATATTTATGTGGAAATATTTTTTAACATGAAGTGAATTTATTTCCAAGACTGCATTCTCAAACTTCCACAATGTATACACTAATTACTGTAAACAAGAAAGCAACAAAAACACATTTATACCAGAAAGGAAGCAACAACATCTTAACGCTCTTCTACTAGTAATGCTGTGGAAACTCACAAAACTCTATGGAATATTAGCAAAGGCACATTTTTCCCAGAATGACACACTTTATACACTCAAACATCATAATAAGCCATGGTTTGTGTTATGCATGATTTGTTGCTTAAGCCACAATAGTGCATAAAGTGATAAAACAGTTGCTTTTCTTTCCTATTTCTGGCTTGTTTTTCTCTGTAGCTTTTGTAAGCTCCTGTTTCAGGTCGGGAAACAATCCAAGGGACAAGCTAGAACCAAGATAAAATCTTATTTATAAATAATTAATAAATAGATAATAGCTAAAATTCTGTTGCCAGATATAACTCTGCATAAAAGGCTGATGACGTATCAGCCACAACAATTTTTCAGAAATCAAGTATTTCCAATTTTTCACACAAAGCTCCCATGGAAAATCCCTTTCACCACTGGAAAACCGTTGGTGACTGCAGGACAGGAGGGGGAAAGTCTTTAATTACTATAAATTGCCGCTGCTAGGAAGACTTTATTGGAGGCAGCAATTTTTAATAGACTACTCCCCATCCGCAGTCCCCAACAGCTTCCCAACACTGGAAGGGATTCCACAGGAGCCTCAGGACCTTCAGGGGAGAAATCAGTTATGTTTTATCTATGTTTCCAAAGCGAGAAGGGGAAAAAAGGGAAGGAGGCAGCAGTGGCAGTAGTGCCTCTGCTGCTTCCTTGCGCTCCCCAACTCCCACTGGCACCAGGCAACCGAACTAATTCTCTTCCAACATCTGACAAGGCATCGGTTTCACCATCCTTAGCAGCTCCCCTACCCTTGTTTCTGAAATTGGGACAGAGAAGAAACAGCCGAATGACTCTCTCCTTCTCTTTTTTTTACTGAAGACAAGGGACCCAGAAAAATCAGATGTTGGAGCTCCATGGTGCCAATTTGCTTATAAATGCAATTATTTTAAAAGCCCATGTAAGGCCCTCAACCAATATACAATGCAGTTTACTTACTAAATGTTGTCTCAAACACACAAACCTAAAAAAAAAGTGACTTGAAACTAACTTCAACAACCCCCGTCCAGCTCCCAATTCATTTCAATACTGTAACCAAGCTTTATGAGTCTCACAGACTATGATGGAGAGCCATTTAACTCAAATTTCTGAAACTACAAATCTGTAACAAAATACAGATGACTGACTAGCAAAATTATGTGAATGATTTCTACAGATCAACAAGAAAAACTGCTTGATGCTAATGTGAGAATCACAGTGGAAGAAGCCATGGATAAAATGGAGCAAAGTACAGAAAGTAAATTTGGAATTACATTGCAAAGTCAATTTCCAAGCACAAGATTCTATATTGACTTAGCTGACAAAAAAGCAGACAACTGTTCTGCAAATATCTACAACACAAAAGGTACATAAAGTAGGCCAACTACTTTTTTTCTGTCATATACCGGATTCCATATAAAAAAATATTTCATCTCTCATATAGATGCTTCCTTCCTTCTTCTAAACTGAATGCTTTCATTAAAGTGTACTATTGAACACCAAAGCTAAAAGAATAGACTAGACCAAGTTGAGCAAATTTTATGTGCAATTTAATATCTTTCAAAATATTTACGAAAAAGATTTGGAATTCTGAGGATGAAGTGAGGCACATCTTTAAAAAAAAAGGATATACAGTATGATGAGGGAACACAAAATTTCAAAAAAAGAAATATTACCTCATTTACTCCAACACCTCTCGGCACAGAACATATTCCTCCAAAGTAGCTCAGACTACTTCTTTTGTAATGAAATGTCACATTCCTTAGAAAAAGATAAACAATGTGATATTGAAAGCAATGCCTCACAATGTAAGGACATCATATATATTTATATTTGGACTATTGGAATTTTCAATAATGAGCTTTCCTGCAGCACAAGGAAGATACCTACAGATAGGTTACTCTGCACCATGCTAATTAAGTATTTGAGTGACCTCCTGTGTGGAGGAATAACCTATAATAAGCTACTAGAATGGTCTTAAAGGATCTCCTGCCACATGGATGCAACATCTACAAGATATTATCAACCCATGTAATTAGAGCAAGATGCAAAATAGCTGAAGTTCAGACAATTCAGCTCACCTGCAAATGCTTGAAAGAATACAGGACTTCACCTGCCAGATAATTGATTTTTATCAATCGGTGTTGGCTTCCGGCATCCAGTAATGATTCTATAGCTTTCATTGAGTGCTACGTCTGCCTGTTTTGCATAGGCTAAACTACACCACACTGGACTGACATCTTTGCTTGCAAAGTAGCACCAAGCATATCATTCTTAGCTTCTGCGGCTGTATGCCCCAACTGATTCTGGATAGCTTTTGAAGAATATTGTTTTCCTTTGCATTTTGGCAGTGTCTGTTGTTTTGGCAACACAATGATCTAGCTGGATGTCCTTCCAGGAAACAAAGTTTCTGAGATATCTGCTTGTTTCTTAGATGGGAGACACATATTTGAGCCTTGATAGGCTTGGATTTAAGTTGATTTCTATCATATGTGCCAAGTTCTTCTAATGCGTCTGTTAAAATATGTTATACCATCTGAAAACTGTACAACTGAGCAGCAACTGTGAGATCATGAGCATAAACAAAACTTTTAATGCCTTGAAGAAGTTGGTTGCTGGTATAGATGTTAAACATAATAGGAATCAATATGCTGCCCTGGGGCAGGCCATTGTTTTGAGCCTTCCACCAGCAGTGCTATCCTTTTGAAAAAAAAAATCACAAATTACTTTAGTTACTTTATAATCCTTGGTTAGATTATAGAATTTTTTCAGTAGTACTTGATGATGAACAGTGTCATAAGTCACCAAGAGCAAAGGCTACCTCTGTGATCTTCCTAGTTTCAAAGCTGTCTTCAATATGTTGCATTAAAAGTAGGATTTGTGCCATACAATTCTTACCACATCTAAAGCCAGCCTGTTGTGTGATGAAGGGTGGTTCTGCTACTTCCATTAGATGGTGAAGGATACTTTTTTTCCAGGACTTTATAAAGATGACAAAGTAGTGATTATGATTAATTTTGGCCCTGACAAAGGCCTTTAGTTATTGGTGGCCACTTGCAGGATATTGTCAGTCATATAGTCACACATCCAGTGGTGTGTGCCCAAAGGACATGCAAATGTGTTCATAATCTTCGGGAAGTCTCTTTCTGTATCTAGCCCGCCCCTCATGTGGCAGTCATCCTATCTGTGACAGTTTCTGTGTTCCAGCAGGATAGAAATATGCCTAGTTTCTCTGCTTCTTTAGGCCTCAAAAAAGTGTTGACATGGGAAGCGGATCTGTTTGAGTCTGCTGGCTCCAACAGGGCTGAGTGTGAAGCTGTACCATTGTTTACAGATATGATGGTGAGAGCACTGGACATGCACTGGACACTTTGACCATCTTTTTGTGGAGAGCTCTATCCACTTGCAGAGATCCCTTATGAGATCTAGGGACAATCTGGGGCTGCACTCCTCAGACTAATCATCAGTCATTAGGGTTGTAAAATCTGAAGCCCTTTCAGAGCCTTGTTTTGTAGTTATAGTCCGTCTAAATTCCTATAAAAAGATGAGAGGAAAGATTTCTAGAGCAATTAATATGTGAGGTAAAATATCTGGTAAAAGACCAAGGTACTGTCTTGGATGAAGGCAAGAAAAACACCAGAAGGTTGCTCCCCTGACATGGGAAACCACTTAAAAGCCTAATGTGGTATTGCCTTTTGGAGCTATCGGGAACAGCCTCCATCCAATGATATCCTCAACTAATGGATTAAATAGCTCAGCACACTTGAAAATACCTTTTAAATCTCTATACATACGTCAATCAATTTTTTCTTTCTATCCACATAGAAAGACTTCTGAAAGATGTAGTACAAACACTGCAATCTGCAAGGAGATTCCATCGCAAAAGTCAAAATCATTTCTATTCCCTTGCTCTGAGTGCTCGTCCAGACAATATTTGTTCCTCTGAAAGTACCTGGTTCACTGCTGTTTGTTACAGATTTTTCCCCGCTGTATATAAGACATAATCAATTTTTTCTCTAAGAGGAGTGACAAATCCTTGCCTTACAGAACTTTTTCATACAAATACAGGAGCAAGTGATACATTTAATCAAGATGTTGCTGATAAATCGTCTTCTTCAAGGCTGTGTGTCAAGTTCTTGTGGATAGTTTCAAACTACTATCTGAGGAACAGCTTGAAATCAACACGCATGCTGCAGCTTTCCATCTGAGAAGCTAACCTGGCCTCTACACCATCAGCCATGTGAATTTGGGACATTAGTAACAGCAAATAAGTTTGGAACTACCCACAAGAACTTGATGCACAGCCTTGAAGAAAATGATTTATCAGCGAAAGCTTGCTGTTTGTTTTTTGTTTTATATTCTCAATGGTCAACTGAAGGTATCACCTGCTCCTGCATTTGTACTGTTTCCACGATCATGCGGCCTTTTCCTGATTTTCCCAGAACTTTTAAATGAAATTCCACAGCACATTTGAAGCTTTCAGCGCAGTTTATTCCAGTCAGGAGAGCCTCCCAATCAAAACTATATAATTAGCACATTATTTGGAAAAAAAGCTTTCTTTGGAAAACAAGCTACAGCAGATTTCTGCTAAAAATCCCAAAGTTTCCCCAAAAAGAAGCTTTTTTTTTTGTAAATTTGTATTTTTTTAATGCAAACAATGGATGCAAGCCCTTGTAAGCCCATTTCACTCAGGAGGAACTGAGACCAAATAGGATGGAATGTTTGCCCTGCATGGATAAGGCTTAACTTGCAATGAAGTCCTCTTTAAATGTACTCATTTGCAGGGCAAGAATTGAAATATGGTAATTTAAAGAAAAGTTAAAAATCACATCCCACACAATGCTGACTTCCAGACTCCCTGGCTCTTCTGACAGACTTGGTACATCTCCTTCCATAATGAGAGGAGTAACACCTGCCACTGTCAGGAAATATCATACTATGTCATGTGCATCTTATGGATGTCTCTGCCATCTTTTCTATGAAGGTAACACCTTCGTCATGGGCTAAAAAATCCCATCTTCTAATAAAGAAAAAAAACCCAATGGAATTAATGAGTCTTGAATTAACTGTTGCTGCAAGAGCCAAAGTATTTATTTTCCCCACTGCTCTATGATAGGAAGCTGCTTTCTACAACTCAAAAAACTAATCATTTAACTCAGTATTATCTACTCTGACTGTCAGCAGTGCTCTAGATTTCAGGTATTTTTCTCAACCCCACCTGGAAATGCCAAGAATCAACCTGCAACTTTGTGCACGTAAAGCATGAGCTATGAACAACTGAACTGTCCTCTCTTTCTTCCTCTTTCATACATAATCCCACAGTAATCATGTTGTTCCCATTCTGCCCACTCAGCCTTGAACAGGAAGAGGTATGCAACACTTGCAAGATAATTTATTTTAGGACCTTTTTTTCTAGTGGTAGTTTCATACTTCCGCAAACTATATTATTATATTTTTGATCTGGCCTCAAATCTTTGTACAATGGCTGTGATCTCCAAAATTTAAAGACTGACACCGCTAATACCGTGCTCAGACTACAAGCTACCTATTGTATAACACATATGACCCACATTCCATTCTGCTGGACTATATGTGGATTTGAGACTACCTTGCAGACCACCACAAGAGTACACTGGATATTATTTTGAATCTTTAAAATTGGTTCCTTGTACTAATTTACAAATCTCTGAATCAAATTGATTTAAAATAAAACATGGAAATAAAGTATAGAGGTCTATATTTTAAAGTTTTTCTAATACTTGAATCTTCCTTTTATAAGTGCAATGATAAAGTAACTGAAGTCAGCAGCATTTAGGATAAATTTAGAAAAAAAATCAGTAGACAAAAATGAAAACACGAAGGACAGGTCTTCTGGAAAAAAACTATGTACAAAATAGAGCTCACTATACATACGAGAGAAGATGTACAGCATCAGCATGCTGTTTGATGGATTGCTGTCGATATTTGGAAAAATCATGAAGCATCTGCCTTGGGTCAGGACGAACATTAATACGATCTCTATCTGACCAGGTTTCAACAGCAACCAAAACAACTCTGGTGTTCAGCTGCTCCTTGTAAATCTGTGGGCAGAGACAGGACAGGCACAGGAGTAGAACACTGGGTCATACATGCAGTTAGCCAGTCAGTCAGTGGAAGGACAAAGGGGATGAAGCAGGAGGAGAACATGGGAATACAATTAGCTGATATATCTATAATTTTCCTAGCAATCAGTATTTCAGTAAGGTTACATTAAATTCTACATTAGAAAATATCATAGTTAGTACCCTATTGAGTTTTTACAGAATGGAAAGTCCTACAAGCATAGTGATGCAGGAGTGCACTGTTTGTGTAAAGTGTTGCTGTTGCCCAAATGGAGGTCAGGTTTTCTTTATGGAGATAACAATTTCTAATGTGGTGCTTGCGTAGGTGGCATGAACCTGCATTACTATGCTGATGGGACTTTTTTGCTTAGCAGAAACTCAATAGAATATTGGTCAATGTATAATTATTATTGCACCTTCATTATTAAGTGCTTACACTATGCTATGGGAAATTTAAAATGTGACAGAATATAATTTTACAATTATGTTTCTTCAATTATATGTATCAGAATTTATATGAAGTCATCAACAGAGATTTCTGCAGTGTTGGTGATGGCCTCTACCAATCGGAACTCCAAGAGGCAAAGGTCAACACAGACAATGCTCTCTCATCTCGTCTGCAATACTGTTCCACCACTCACTGCATTAAAGGAGAAGGACGGTTACTTACCCAACTGTGGTTCTTTGAGTGCTCGTCTGTGAATTTACACTAATGAGTTTCTTTTACACATGTCCAGAATGTTTAGAAAACTGCTATAGTTGAGTCTAGCATTTTGGTGGGCCCCACCCCTCTACTGCACATGTAAAGTTGTTTCCTTCTATTTACCTCAGTTCCAAATTTGCCAAAAAAAGGGGAGGTAGGGACATTGAGAGGGGAGGCAGGCAGGATTTGTGAGTTGACAGATGACCACCTGAAGAACTACAGTTCTTGTAAGTAACCTGCCTTTCTTCTTTGTGGACTCTGAGAACCCATACTAATGAATTAGTAGTTAGCTTACCTCTGGATGGTACTAAGTACTGAAAATGACAGTGCTCTGATTTTTTTGGAAAGAAGCTGCATTCTTTTATTTCAGTGTTCTTAACAAAGAAACAAACAAAGAAGGCCACTAGAGGGCAGAAGGGGGCTTTTTTAGCCAAAAAATCCTTCTAAGTGGGGAACCAGTTAGCAAAAATGCAGGAAATACTATGAGTTTGGGATGGACCAATTCAATTTTTTTTCTCTTGCTCACACAATGCAATAGGAAACGTGAATCAGCCTGGAGACCCCTCCATCTGTAATTTTTCTCTCCACCAGGGATGCTTTTATTTATTTATTTTAAAAATAAATTGGCTGCCCGTTCGCTTCCGCATTGATTTCAAAGTTTTAATGATTACATACAAAGCCCTAAACAGTTTAGAACCTCGATACTTGGCGGAACGCCTCCTCTCACCTAGATCTACTCGTATCACTTGTTCTAGTCAGGAGGGGCGACTGAGGAGCCTAACGCCGAGGGAGGTCCGGAAAGAAAAAACAAAAAACCAGGCCTTCTCGGCAGTGGCTCCCCGTCTGTGGAACAACCTCCCCTCCGAGATCCGTTTGGCCCCTTCGCTGGGCAGTTTCAAAAGCCAACTGAAGACCTGGCTATTCAGACAGGCCTTCCCTCCGGGCACCACATAATATCTTTTGATTTCCATCTTGAATAATTGTTAATTCTCTGTAAATGGTGGTATAACTGTTTTATATGTTAATTGTTTTTATATTCTCTGTTGTGAGCCGCCCAGAGTAGACTGTGTCTAGATGGGCGGCATACAAGTCCAATAAATAAATAAATAAATAAATAAAATACAAGTGCTTTCAGATTGGCTCAGACGTATGATCGCCTGGACTGATGCAAAAAGGGAGGACAAGCTGAGCACATGCGCACATACATAAAATGGTGCTTTGACAATGACCATTCTCCCTTGCCTAATGAGGAAGAACAAGTCATGAACACGCACACGAACACATGCATGCACATGCATGCACACAAGCAGCACCACAACACACTCATGAGGACCAAAGACACTTTTTTATATAGCTCTCCTCTGCAGGGCAACACTCCTGGTTTCTGATTTTGTTTTACAAGTTAAGAATGGAGCTTGTCTCCATAGATGAGAGGTGTTTTATATATATATATAAAACAGGTGTTATACATATATATATATATATATATACACACACATATATATATATACATATATATATACACATATATAAATATAATTATTTCTCATCTAATTATCGTATACACACACACACACACACACACACACACACACGATAATTAGATGAGAAAATTGAAGTAGGAAGCCTTTTTGCTATTCATAAGACAGTTTGTTGTAAAGGCACCACCTTCCTTCCGGGCTATAAACAGAACAGCAGGAAAACAGCAAAAAAAGGCTTTCTCCTTTTTTCTGTGTGGCTACTTAAATAGCACACACCCAAATTCCTTGGTGCAACTTCATAATGAATTAATGTGAGTGGATTTGTATTTCCCTCACTGTGTTGTCACACCCTGACTAAGCATGTCTTTTTAAATTAGAAAATTAAGTATTTTGTGAAGTAGAATTTAATTATGATTTACGCAGTGAAATTACAACTACAAATTTTGCATTTTCATTGGGGAAATACGTTTAAAAGATTTTTAAATTACATTTTAAAAAGTTACAAACTTTACATTTTTAAGAAGTATTTTATACTTCTTCAAAGCACAGAACTTCCCCAAGTTGGTGATTTCGTTGTGTATGTGCAGATGGTGCTGTTTTGACTACATCGTAAGGGCTGGCATTATTAGAATTCTGTTATTATTGCATTAGTTTTGCTTCCAATTTTTAAATGTTGTTCATATCCTAAAAAGACTTTCAAATTATCATTCACTACCACCTGTATGTTCTTCTTAGTGTCTGTCAAGTCAAATATTGAATCATTTACCATTCATTGAATTTATTATGGCAATACTTACCGCATCAACAAGGTTTACCACGGATTTTGCAAAATTATTCGTATAAGCGTAGGACGAGCGATGTTTTTTGAACTAAAAGAAAAATATTAAGTGCTAATATGAGATATTTGCTATTTGATATTTTCTCCTAGCAATACAGCAGTTCTGCTACTAATAGCAAGCAGCTGCTCTGCCAGTAATATTTTTCTTTTAATTGCTAACATTTGTATAGGCTACAACCTTCCCCCCCCCCAAATGATGGTTAGTTGCACAAAACAGAGTAAAACCTACTATAAAAAGGTCATTTGAAACATTTTTGCACCAGTTCCATTTTAAAAAGTGATTTTTTTAAAAACTGTTGATCATAAGCCCCTGCTCTGCAGCTCACTCTGAATGCTGCCTTTCTTAACTTCATTCTCACTAGAGCCCTTAGAATCTCCCAATAATTTAGATTCCAAATCTCTGTATAATTTCATGCATTTGGGACAAGACAAATTCTACGGGACATTAACTGGATTAAAACACTATGTTGTACCAGCAAATAACATGAATAGCAGTTGACTGTTGCAAAAGCAGAATATATTCTATATGTGATCATTTGATAAGAGGTTTGCTGAATACAATGAACTCACCATTTTATAGTCATTAACAATCATAAGTTCAAGGTACTTCATTTCTTCAAATATGCCACGTGATGCCTGTAAGATTAACAACATCAGTTGGAATCTTATAAATGAATTCAGTGTTGCTTTATCATTAGCCATGAGACACTATCTAAACCTGATTTCACTTAAGAAAGAACTTAACAGCGCTCTAGGATGCAACAAACGGACTGCACATTTTCATGACAGTATCTCTAACTACAGTTTATTCATATCATTGGCAATTTCTTTTTCACATAGTCCTCCTTTTTTGTATTAAAAGTTATATTTATGGCCTATGCCAGAATTTACAGTATAAACGGGATGGAGGGACACTTAGTAGTGGAAGATATACTTGGTGAAGTTATTTCAACCTTGTATGCTGCCTCTAGAAGGTTTGGCTGGGAGGGACCTTTCTGGGCTCGGGTGACTGTCAATCAATCCAGCAGTAACCAAAATAACTATACTCCTGCCTTTGATTTAAAAGAGAGCAATGCCTCTCTGCTTAAGTTTCTTTTCTCCTCTCTCTTTAGTCCGCTGGCAGTTATGCAGTTAGCAGTGTGTGAAGTTACAGGAGTCTTCTAGAACCATGCTGTGAGTCTGTTGAGATCTGTTGTTATAAGTCATTTTGTAAAGTATGCTGTTTGACCCCTTCACGGATTGCTGCCTTGCCGTGGCAAAGGGGTCCGAGTATGTAATTCAGAGATGCTATGGGCTATGCCGTGCAGGGACACCCAAGACGGACAGGTCATAGTGCAGAGTTCTGACTAAACGCGATCCACCTGGAGCACGAACTGGCAAGCCACTCCAGTATCTTTGCCAAGAAAACTCCATGGACAGAAACAAAAGGCTAAAAGATATGACGCCGGAAGATGAGCCCCTCAGGTCAGAAGGCGTCCAACATGCTACTGAGGAAGAGCAGAGGACAAGTACAAGTAGCTCCAGAGCTAATGAAGTGGTTGGGCCAAAGCCGAAAGGACGCTCAGCTGCGGACACGCCTGGAAGTGAAAGGAAAGTCCGATGCTGCAAAGAAAAATACTGTATAGGAACCTGGAATGTAAGATCTATGAACCTTGGTAAGCTGGATGTGGTCAAACAGGAGATGGCAAGAATAAACATTGACATCCTGGGCGTCAGTGAACTAAAATGGATGGGAATGGGCGAATTCAATTCAGACAATTATCATATCTACTACTGTGGGCAAGAATCCTGTAGAAGAAATGGAGTAGCCCTCATAGTCAACAAAAGAGTGGGAAAACCTGTACTGGGATACAATCTCAAAAATGATAGAATGATTTCAATAAGAATCCAAGGCAGACCTTTCAACGTCACAGTAATCCAAGTTTATGCACCAACCACCGATGCTGAAGAGGCTGAAACTGACCAATTCTATGAAGATCTACAACACCTTCTAGAACTGACACCAAAGAAAGATGTTCTTATTATAGGGGACTGGAATGCTAAAGTAGGGAGTCAAGAGATAAAAGGAACAACAGGTAAGTTTGGCCTTGGAGTTCAAAACGAAGCAGGGCAAAGGTTAATAGAGTTCTGTCAAGAGAACAAGCTGGTCATCACAAACACTCTTTTCCAACAACACAAGAGGCGACTCTACACATGGACATCACCAGATGGGCAATACCGAAATCAGATTGATTATGTTCTCTGCAGCCAAAGATGGAGAAGCTCTATACAATCAGCTCTATACAGTCAGCAAAAACAAGACCTGGAGCTGATTGTGGCTCTGATCATCAGCTTCTTAGAGCAAAACTCAAGCTTAAACTGAAGAAAGTAGGAAAAACCACTGGGCTAGTCAGGTGTAAGCTAAACCAAATCCCTTATTCTTCACAGTGGAAGTGAAGAACAGATTTAGGGAACTAGATTTGGTGGACAGAGTGCCTGAAGAACTATGGATGGAGGCTCGTAACATTGTACAGGAGGCAGCAACAAAAACCATCCCAAAGAAAAGGAAATGCAAGAAAGCAAAGTGGCTGTCCAACGAGGCCTTACAAAGAGCAGAGAAGAGAAGGGAAACAAAATGCAAGGGAGATAGGGAAAGTTACGGAAAATTGAATGCTGACTTCCAAAGAATAGCAAGGAGAGACAAGAGGGCCTTCTTAAATGAACAGTGCAAAGAAATAAAGGAAAAGAATAGAAAGGGAAAAAAGTTAGGTTACCTACCTGTAACCATGGTTCTTGTAGTGGTTCTCTGTGAATTCACACAAATGGGTCTATCCTGCGCCTGCGCAGGACGTTCGGAACTTTCTAGAGCTTAGAAAAAAGCCAGACAGTTAGTCTCCCCCCCCCGAGGGTATATAGGCTCCGCCTCCTCCACCTTCCTTAGTTCCCTATGTCCGCCGTTACTAGTGAGTAGGTATAATGACCTGTTATCGTGACGGACAGCGGGGAGGAAGGGAGGGATGTGTGAATTCACAGAGAACCACTACAAGAACCATGGTTACAGGTAGGTAACCTAACTTTCTTTGTAGTGGACTCTGTGAATGCACACAAATGGGTGATTAGCAAGCTGACTCACCGGATGGAGGGCCGTCACGGTATCAGGGATGACAGTATCGCCCTTCCAAAGGCAGCATCATTTTTCGCTCTGACATCGAGGCGGTAGTGCTTCGCGAACGTCAGAGGATTGGACCAGGTAGCCGCTTTACATATGTTTTGAATATGAAGAGCGGTGGACGTAGATATAGCTCTGGTGGAGTGAGCCTTAAGCTGGTCTGGTACCGGTTTGTTTGCAAGCTGGTAAGCCATTTGTATGGATTGCACGATCCATCTCGATATTGTCTGAGAGGATGCAGGAGCACCCTTGTTATGCCCATGGTAGCACACAAAGAGACGGAAAGAGCGTCTGAAGTGCTTGGTTCTGTCCAAGTAGAAGGCAATAGCCCGCCTGACGTCCAGAGTATGGAGCTTGCGCTCGATTGGAGTGGACGGCGATGGAAAAAATGTAGGAAGTATCAGTGGTTGATTCAAATGGAAGTCTGATACAACCTTGGGAAGAAATGAGACATCCAAGTACAGAGTAACTTTATCGGGATGCATTTGTAGGTATGGCGGGTCAGACCTAAGAGCTGACAGTTCACTAGCCCTTTTGGCGGAGGTTATGGCCACTAAAAAGGAAGTCTTGAGAGAAAGCAATTTCTCGTTACAGGTTGCCATGGGTTCAAATGGAGGCTTGGTAAGCGCATCCAGGACAAGTGGAAGCGACCATTGAGGTACAATGGGTGAAGAGGGCGGCCTGATGTTCTGCAGGCCCTTAAGGAATCTTTTAACCGTGAGGTGAGAGAACAGTCTGGCGGAGCTAGAGTGAGATGGCTGGTGAGCAACGATCGCAGAAATATATACTTTAATGGTGGAGTGTGCGAGTCCAAGATTGAACAGATGCAGTATAAAGGTAAGTAAGGTTGAGAGTGTAACTGGGACTGATTGGAGTCCTTTGGACTGAACGAATTTCGTAAAAGATTTCCATTTGTTACGGTATAGGCGAAAAGTCGACGGCTTTCGAGAGCGGTCTAGAATCGCACGGAATTCGGGGTTATCCTCCACGCTGTCAGGTGAAGAGACCGGACATCTGGATGGAGAAGGGCCCCGTCGTTCTGGGATAGCAAGGACGGTATTAGAGGTAAGTGAAGTATTTCCTCCGTTATTCCTTGAAGGTGGGCAAACCAGGGTTGTCGTGGCCACCACGGAGCGATGAGAATCGCGTTTGTCCGGTATTGAATGATCCGGACTATTGTCCTGAGGAGCATTGGTATGGGAGGAAACAGGTAAGTGAGTTCTCCGGACCACGGAATGAGGAAAGCGTCTCCGAGTGACGCGGTGTCCCTGCCCGCTCGTGAGCAGAACTTGCGGCATTTGGCGTTGCGGTGAGATGCAAAAAGATCTATGGTGGGTTGACCCCATCTCCGGCATAGGTCTTGAAAAATCGTCTCGTCGAGGGACCATTCGTGCGTCCTGGTACGGAGCCGGCTGAGATGGTCCGCTAGATAGTTGTCCTCTGAAGCGATATGAATCGCTTGTGGAAAAATATGATGGGTACGGCACCAGTCCCAAAATCGCATGGTGAGATGGAGAAGCGGTAGGGATCGAGTCCCACCTTGTCGGTTGATATAGTGCATCGCTGTGGTATTGTCCGTGACAAGCTGCACAGATTGTCCCTTTATACGCGGAAGAAAGGCTCGAAAGGCCTTCATGATGGCGAGCAATTCGAGCTGGTTTATATGGAGAGACCTTTCTCTCGGTGTCCATAACCCGTGAATCCTGAGCTCTTGGCAGTGAGCGCCCCAGCCAGAAGGGCTTGCGTCGGTCGTGACCTGTATGGACAGGAAAGGAGGTTGGAAGGGTTTTCCTTCGGACAAGTTGCGCGGAATCGTCCACCAGATGAGATGCTTCGCTACATGTGACGGGACCTGCAACTTTTTCCGCGGGGAGTCCGTTAAAGGATCGAACTCGCCCAGGAACCAGGACTGGAGCGGGCGCAATTCGAGCTTGGCATGAAGGACGACTGCCGTCGTGGATGACATGAGGCCCAGTAGATGCTGAACATCGAATGCGGTGACAGTAGCCAGGGGTGAAAACCGTTGTATTGCGTCTCAAATCTTTTGGATTCTTTGATAGGGCAAGAATGCCCGCGCCCGGGTCGCATCTAGCATTGCTCCTATGTAATTGACCAGCTGGGATGGTACCAGAAGGGATTTTTCCTGATTGATCACTAGACCTAGCTTGTTTAAGGTCGCGAGAGTGGTAGTTGTAGCAGCGACGGCTTCGTGGTAGGATGATGCTACCAGGAGCCAATCGTCGATATAAGGGAAGAGTTTTATTCCCTTGGTGCGAAGGTGAGCCACTACAGGGGCCATGCACTTGGTAAAAGTCCGAGGGGCCGTGGAGAGCCCAAATGGAAGGGCAGCAAACTGGTAGGTTGTGCGGTGGAACCGGAACCGGAGATACCGTTGATGAGAAGGGTGAATGGAGACGTGAAAATAAGCGTCTTTGAGGTCGATGGTGACGAACCAGCTTCCCTGTGAGAGAAGAGGAAGAATGGAGTCGAGTGTTAGCATTCGAAACTTCCTGTAAATGATAAACTGATTGAGTTCTCTGAGGTCCATGATGGGCCTGATACCTCCATCCTTTTTAGGGACGGCGAAGTACCGAGAGAAGAAACCCCCGTGTAGATCAGCCTGTGGGGTCTTGACGATCGCCCCTTTGCTTAGGAGGGATGAAATTTCCTCCTGAAGAGCCACCGAAAAGGGGGTGGTCTTAGGGAGATTTGATGGAGGAAGTTGGAAGAATTCTATGGAATAACCCTTCTCAATAATGGTTAGGACCCATTTGTCAGTCGTAATATGTTTCCATTCAGAGAGAAATGGAAAGAGTCTAGTCCGGTAAGAGGAGTAGTTAGTTGTATTGCTTACCCCGGCGCTGAGGTTTACGAAAGGACTGCTTGTGTCCTTGGTATTGTTGCTGCTTGAAAGTCGAAGGGTTCGACTGAGATGACTGGAAGGTCCTGTCGTGTTGCTGCTGTCTACCATACCGAAATGGTTGGTACTGAGAAGATGCTTGGTAAGCAGGTTTTTTGTAAGTAGGTCTCTGATACCGATACGGTTGGTATGGTATGTAGGACTTTGCGGTCTTCCGCATTTTATGGATATTCTCCATAATATCATCAGTCTTGGAATTAAAGAGGCCATCCGCATCAAAGGGAAGATCCTCGATTTTGGTCTTCGTATCGTCCAGTATGTTCGCCGCTCCGAGCCAGGCATGGCGACGGACTGCTACTGCTGTAAGCATGGATTTGGACGCAATTTCAGCTGTATGCTTTGCTGCTACTCGTTGCTGTCTTGTAAGGGTATTAGCCTCCTCGTAGACGTTGAGGAGTTCGGTCTTGGATGGCTCAGGAAGGCTTTGTAAGACGGGGACAATTTTATCCCATAGGTGCTTTTGATAAGCACCCATTGCGGCTTGGTAGTTCGAAATCTTAATCAGTAGAGCCGCAAGGGAATAAAGTTTTTTACCCAGGGCGTCATTTTTTCTGCCTTCTTTATTGACAGGTGTAACAGAGGACCTGCTGCGGGATCTATACTGGGTAGCCTCGACCACAATAGAATTAGGCATGGGATGCTTGGTCAGGAAATCCGAGTCGGAACCGTGGGTCTTGTAATGGTGGTCGATTTTTCTAGGGATTTGGAGAGTCGCAGGCGACTTATCCCACGAAGCCTTTACCAAGTCAAGAAGTGCTGGAATGAGGCTAAGACTGGGAGGAGATGACTTGTCCTGCTCCATATCGTGAAAGACAAGGTCTGTTTGTTGCTCAGGAACTTGCGCATCTAGGTGTAAAATCTTAGCCATGCGCAATATAAGTTGAGCATAGGACGAGTAGTCTTCCAATGGGTATTGTGAAGAAGTACTCGGAGCACCACCATCAGGTACATCAGATTCCGAAGAAGCTGAAGAGTTGACATGGGACGATTCAGACACCAATGAGGAGGGACGGTGCGATATTGGTACCGTGTCTCTCGGTATTGGTTCGGCATCAGAGTGTACCGAAGGAGAGAAAGGGTCTGTATCATGGCCCTCTGGGCCAGAGTACATCGTCGCAGTCTGTACCGTAGATCGTCCTGCGGGACGTTTAGACCGTTTTAGAGGCGCAGAAGGTGCCATCGGTGTCTTCCTCTTACGGGAAGTAGCAATTTGGGGTGTAGGAACATGCCCCTGTTGCTGCTGTAGATTCTCAGGAGTTGGAACCGAAGAAGGGTACCAAGCTGAGGAGGGGTAAGCCTGTCCCCTGAAGTCAGGCGGATAGCCGTATCCTTGATATGGGTAGGGCTGGTATGGACCGAAAAAAGGGTGACCATACTGTGCCGGCATTTGTGGACGGTATTGGTCCGCAGGATGTTGAGGTTGGTACGGAGAGGTATGCGTACGCTTCTCCTTTCGCTTTCTAGGAGTGCGAGACGGCAGCTCCTGTTCTGAATGCGAGTCAGTATCAGCCCGCCCGGAAGATCGCGGGCTAGTAGGGGCAATGGCCGCGCTGGGAAAAACCTCAGCCGCAAAATGGCCTGACGACGGAGACATGCTCATGATATCGTGAGCAGCCTGGGCCAGAGGAATGATCCGCTCCTCCATATCCGATTGCCCAATGTCGTCTCTAGAAGACTCCTCGAGTAATATAGGAGGCACAGGAAGAGGCAAAGTTGTCGATTTGGGTGGCTTTGCCAATTTCTGAGATTTCGCTTTATCATTCTTCTTCTTTGAAGGTACAGCCGACCTGGAAGCCTTGGTGGAAGCTGGCTTAGGCGGTCTAGAGGAGTCCTTCTGCTTAGAAGACGCAGAACTCAAGGTAGGCTGCGAAGAATCAAAGGCAGTGGTGCCTGCTTTAGGTGTCTCTACACGTGGAGGGTTCGGGGAAGTGGTAAGAGGAACCTCCATAGCAGGCTTGAGGGTTCTTTCGTAGAGAAAGGCCCGGAGGCGTTGAGACCGTAGTTTAAGAGCTTGTTTGGAAAAGCTTTTACAAGCGGCACACGCCTGAATAAGGTGGGATTCCCCCAAACAAAATAAGCACTTATCGTGCTGATCCGTTAGCGGGATTTTCCGAAAGCAAACGGAGCACTGTTTGAAGCCCCGAGAGGCAATAAAAAGATAAAAAAATAAAAGGGGGGGAATCCGGGAGGGGAGGGGGGGAACGGGAAGACGCAGAACGTAGGAAAAACTTAAATGGGAAGGCAGTTCTGGCGTCTTAAAGAATAAAAGGTAAATTTTTAGAAGGAAATACTTTCCTTAGCACGCTCTAGTGTTCCTACGTCCTACCCTAACGGCGGAAAAAGAGGAACTAAGGAAGGTGGAGGAGGCGGAGCCTATATACCCTCGGGGGGGGGAGACTAACTGTCTGGCTTTTTTCTAAGCTCTAGAAAGTTCCGAACGTCCTGCGCAGGCGCAGGATAGACCCATTTGTGTGCATTCACAGAGTCCACTACAAAGAACCAGAGATCTGTTAAAGAAAATTGGAGATATGAAAGGAACATTTTGTGCAAAGATGGACATGATAAAGGACAAAAATGGTAGGGACCTAAGAGAAGCAGAAGACATCAAGAAGAGGTGGCAAGAATACACAGAGGAATTATACCAGAAAGATCTGGATGTCCCGGACAACCCAGATAGTGTGGTTGCTGACCTTGAGCCAGACATCCTGGAGAGTGAAGTCAAGTGGGCCTTAGAAAGCATGACTAACAACAAGGCCAGTGGAGGTGATGGCATTCCAGTTGAACTATTTAAAATCTTAAAAGGTGAGGCTGTTAAGGTGCTACACCCAAATATGCCAGCAAGTTTGGAAAACTCAGCAGTGGCCAGAGGATTGGAAAAGATCAGTCTACATCCCAATCCCAAAGAAGGGCAGTGCTAAGGAATGCTCCAACTACCATACAATTGCACTCATTTCACACGCTAGCAAGGTTATGCTCAAAATCCTACAAGGTAGGCTTCAGCAGTATGTGGACCGAGAACTCCCAGAAGTACAAGCTGGATTTCAAAGGGGCAGAGGAACTAGAGACCAAATTGCTAACATGCGCTGGATTATGGCGAAAACCAGAGTTTCAGAAAAACATCCACTTCTGCTTGATTGACTACGCAAAAGCCTTTGACTGTGTGGACCACAGCAAACTATGGCAAGTTCTTAAAGAAATGGGAGTGCCTGACCACCTTGTCTATCTCCTGATAAATCTATATGTGGGACAGGAAGCAACAGTTAGAACTGGATATGGAACAAGTGATTGGTTCAAAATTGGGAAAGGAGTACGACAAGGCTGTATATTGTCTCCCTGCTTATTTAACTTATATGCAGAATACATCATGCGAAAGGCAGGACTGGATGAATCCCAAGACGGAATTAAGATTGCCGGAAGAAATATCAACAGCCTCAGATATGCAGATGATACCACTCTGATGGCAGAAAGTGAGGAGGAATTAAAGAACTTCTTAATGAGGGTGAAAGAGGAGAGCGCCAAAAATGGTCTGAAGTTCAACATCAAAAAAACGAAGATCATGGCCACTGGTCCCATCACCTCCTGGCAAATAGAAGGGGAAGATATGGAGGCAGTGATAGATTTTACTTTCTTGGGCTCCATGATCACTGCAGATGGGGACAGCAGCCACGAAATTAAAAGACGCCTGCTTCTTGGGAGGAAAGCGATGATAAACCTAGACAGCATCTTAAAAAGCAGAGACCTCACCTTGCCGACAAAGGTCCGCATAGTCAAAGCTATGGTTTTTCCAGTAGCGATGTATGGAAGTGAGAGCTGGACCATAAAGAAGGCTGACCGTTGAAGAATTGATGCTTTTGAACTGTGGTGCTGGAGGAGACTCTTGAGAGTCCCCTGGACTGCAAGGAGAACAAACCTATCCATTCTGAAGGAAATCAACCCTGAGTGCTCACTGGAAGGACAGATCCTGAAGATGAGGCTCCAATACTTTGGCCATCTCATGAGAAGAGAAGACTCCCTGGAAAAGACCCTGATGTTGGGAAAGTGTGAAGGCAAGAGGAGAAGGGGACGACAGAGGATGAGATGGTTGGACAGGGTCATCGAAGCTATCAACATGAATTTGACCAAACTCCGGGAGGCAGTGGAAGACAGGAGGGCCTGGCGTGCTCTGGTCCATGGGGTCACGAAGAGTCGGACACGACTTAACGACTAAACAACAACAACAATGCTGTTTGATCTATACAACTGTGACTAAATAAAACTTTTTTTATTTTTTCTCTTACCAATGTTTCATAGTGAGTTGTTGAGGCTGCAGGTGCCAGTTGATGAGACAATAAGGGGTGGTCTATTCTGGGGAGACTTGAAGCTAATTCTGCTCTGTAAGTCCCTGAACACCTGCTCTGCAGTTTTTAGCCAAAACTCAAAACTCTGCAACAATACTTCTTTAAAAAAATCCCACCTTTAATCTCTAGGATCTCTGGTTAAAGGGAATTTAGTTAACAAAACTGGGAAGGAGCTCTGACTGAGACCACAACTGCCTGTCAGAGTTTGTTGGTAATACCTGGTGAAAACTAGTCGTGGGGATAATCAATCTAGTTTTTTTCTCTCCCTTCCAGAGGGGCTGGAAGTAGACCAAACTCTCCCTAGAATCAAACTGGGAGAGTGCAAAAATAATAACACTTTTCTTTTAAAATCCTTTTAAAGCCTTGCCATTGCTTCAAGCAGCACCTTGACTCTTCAGAGCAGCCCTGTCGTATTCCTAGGCCAATATGCTCCTGGGAATACATTCAAGTAGGGATGCTTTAAACAGAAAAGCCACCTTCTGAAACAGCAGCAAGATGAAAAAGGGAAAAATAAATCATTCTTACCTATTTATTTTGAAAAATAACCATAGTCAAGTGACTTTCACTCTGCCTTGAAAATTGCCAGCCATTTCCAGCAAATTGCCCCATTGGAGCAGGGAGCTCCTATAACCAATTAGTGGTATAACCATTCAAAAACCATGAAGAATATCTGCTCATTGCTATATGATTGGGCCCAAGACATGCCACATGCCCCTCATAATCAGCATTTGTATCCATGGATGTCTATCCTGGTACAAAACTGTTGTATCTGTGCAGGATCTAGTGAGTATTTGCATATACAAGAATCAAAGAGAACTTTAATAAGCATAAAATTCTTTTCTACCAAAAATATATTACACTTTTGAACAAACATTCAAGGAATTATCTGAAGGCACATGATACATGATGAAGTAAGCTGGTCTAAACAGTGCTGGATGGGAGACTATCTGGTCTTGACTGCCAAGTTAGAACAAAGGTGGGATATAAGTAAAATAAATAAATGAGCAACCATCCTTCCTTCATTCCAATGGAAATAATAAGTAATAATATGTGACGATATATTCATTCATTTAATGTTTCCATCCAGCTAGTGCTGGGACCCTTGCTCCTCCCCAGTACTGTGCATAGTTTGCTCAGGATGAAATAATAAATTCAATCCACAGTATCTGAGCAGAACATATTTAAGTTAATGGCAAGATTAATGAGTCTGTCGAAAACATATTTATTTTCTGTTGCCATAGTAATCTTATACCAGAAAATTCCTTTGCTCCTAGGAAAAATCCCACAAACAGAAAAGGTATCTTCCTTCTTTTCCCATTTCTAAGAAATAGTGTCTAGATTTCTATTTATGTTTGTGTAAGGCATGCTCTACCTGCATAACTAACTGATGAAGCACTAGGCCTGGTATGTCTTAGTAACATGCCTGGTCACATGGCTGATTATGTGGTTGGGATGCATCCCAGCACCTCACCAATTGGGTAAATTGGATCTGGCAAGTTAAGCAAACCTCACACAAAAACCAAGAGGATTCCAATTAGTACTGTATGTACTAGAGCTGGGGGTATTTGTATACTAATATCCCCGCAAAGGTGGCGTTAACGAGGGTCCAGCCCCATGGGGCCGGACGGTCCACTCACTGATTCGCCACAGACGGCACAATTCTACCAATGGTTCCGCAGTGCGCGATCCGCTCGCCACTCCTGGCAGGACACGGGAGGACAAGCCTCGCTGCAAGGTCGAAGAGTGGCGAGCGGATCGCGCACTGCGGAGCCATTGGTAGAATCGCACCGTCCACGTCTGTGGTGGATTGGTGAGTGGACTGTCCAGCCCCATGGGGCTGGATCCTTGTTAACGCCACCTGTGCGGGGATATTCGTATACAAATACGAATACCCCCATCTCTAGTATGTGCCCATTATTAGATGCAATTTTGGAGTTTTGGAGAGTTGTACTCTCTTCATGTACTTAATAACTTCTTTTAAATTAGTACATACTTAAACATTTTAATATTTTCCAATATATTTTTATGCATCAAGTGAATAGAGCTTCCAAAACATTGTACCTAATTTGAATAGTGATTTTGTTCTACCACACAATAAAATGAAATAAGATCTAGTGAAACTAATGCTCAACTGAAAACTAGAGACTGGATCCAACAGTTTCATTCTAGTGACAGAAGCAGTTCCATCTGGAGTTCCAGTAATCTCCCCTCCCACCTCACTCTGCATAATACTTGTTGTATAATACTCCTTCCTCCGCCCTCAAATATTCATTCTTCAGTCTTCCTATTCTTTTCTTGGTCCATAAAGATTTTTTGATTTTTTAATTAATATAACATTCTGTTCTTTTTCAGCAACTAAATATTTTTTCTGCGTCACTATTTTAAATACAATTATACATCCAAGGTGAACTATTGCCACTTTTCTATTTGAAGTCATGAAAACATTGATGAGGTTAATCAGATTTTCCCTATCCATGGTCACTGCATGGCAGTGAAAATCACAGTACAAATCTGTTCAGCATGTGAACTGAATGTATGAAAAATTACTTTTAACACAGTTTTCCCATGTATTTTAAAAGCAAATATCTTGTGATCTGGCGCAGGATCACTGACATCGTAACACTCACAGCCCTCCTTCTCCTTCTTAGCCACTGCAACTCAGACAAGAAGGGCCATTCAGAAGTAGAGTCAGTATCTACAGAAGATAAAAGCAACAGTAGAGAAGTTGCAATTTCATGGCACAATAGTATCTTACCTTTATCAAATGAAATACATTGGGTTAATATATCATTTCCCTGTGTGTCTAAGAGTCTCTCTCTTCTTATTGCCCTTCACTGGTACTGCCTAACCCCATAAAACATATATTTATTTTCTGTTATGGAAGCCATTAGAGATAGGCACAAACTGGCACAATGGCAGTTTGTGATAGTTCATGGTTTGTCAGTGTCCATGAACCATGATGATTTTTTAAAAAATGAGCCAGTTTGTGGTTCCCTGGGTTCGGGCACATATCAAAATGAAAGGGGGCTTTCTGTGTTGTTCAGCTACACAGAAAACCCCCTTCATGGGTTTCCCATCCCACAACCTCCCTTTATGGCCCCCAGCATCTACCTTACTTGCTCTGGGGCTCCTTTTGCCCTCCATCAGTGCTGTGCTGCCCAGCTAAGTAGGACAGTAGGCTGTCTGGGACCTACTTCCTGCCTCAGTGCTTCTTGGGAAGCTTAGGGTATTGTGGGTAGTATATTTCTTTGATGGTTCCCTATATATAGCTCAATGAATAGCAAAACTATACTTTCCACAATATCCTAAGCCTTTCAGGAAGACTCACCAGCAGCGCTGCAGGCTTCCCTGCCCCACCTCCTCGTCTGAGTGGACAATCACATGAAGAAGGCAGAGGAGGGAAGCATGCTGCAGTTGGTCAGTACCTGAGCACACAGAGGAGGAGGGGGAGTGAAGTGCACTAAGGGAAAGGATGAGACTGGGCAGATTTCTCCACAGTTTTCTCTGCACTAAAAGGAACCAAATTCCAACATTAACTATATTTTCAGTAATTAGAGCCATTCATATGTATATATTTCACCCTGGAACCAACAGACTTTTTCTCTGTGTTCTATGACCATACCAGATAACAACCCCAGAAGCCTAATATATTCTAACATTAGCCACTGCTGCAGACTGTCAGTGTTGTCTCAGCAGTGGCAGCAAAGTACAGTCCTCTATTAAAGCATCTTCCTTCAAGTAACGTCAGAGCAGAGCAGAAAACACATTTGATTTCAGATATCAGGGCTGCTCCTTCTCCATGGTACTTTTAACGAACAGCTCACCCCAGAATGCATTAATAGAATGCATGTGACTTCAGGAAGATAGGAAAGACCTGCCTCCAGCTTTACTTCACAAACTTGCACATATTCATATAAATTGTCATATAAATATGTTCAGCATGTTCAATAGCACAATACACATGTATACACATTATGCATTCCAAACTAAAAAGTGGAAAAACATTGAATATTCCACAGAGAAATGGCAATGCAGATGCAAGGAGGGTGTACTCTTTCCCTAGGAATCAACAATGAAAGCCAAAATGATGGTCTCCACATTCAAGGACTTCAGCCATCACCCTTCAAGGACCTTCAGCCACAAAGCTAATGCCAGTTCTGGCTAACACTAACCAAGACATGCTTTAATCATGTGTTGAAGTCCACTTGGTAACTTTAACCATGGTGACAGTGCCACTGACACAACCTTTAGACATAATTCAGTGGTGGGCAGGCTTTCCATTTGAGAGCAGAGAGAAGTAAGGCAAGTACTGAACAAGTGCAGATTCCATAATTTCTTAGTTAAGAGATGGGGCACATTAAATATGGTACTATCCAGTCAAGGTGAAGCTGATCTACCTACCATACTGATAATTTCTATTGACTAAAAGTGGACGTATTTGTTAGTATTATTCCAATAAAATTTTTGCAAGTTGTACTGATAATTGTCAAAGCAGAATGTTTCACTTAAAAAAGCTAAATTTACAAAATTATTTTTTAAGACTAAACATTGAGTTATTATCATAATATAATGTAACCAATGTCCTACCAGGGTCTTCCCATTGCTTGGAGATATTTGCTCCTAAAGTTTTCTGAATGACATGTGGCCTACCTGTACTGCTCTGTAAAAAAAAGAGAGAGAGAGAGAGAGAGAAACAGGTCTATCATATTAGTACAAATTGGAGCACAAGGCATTCTAATATATGAAATAGTTTTCATTGGTTTGGACACATGAAGCTTCATAGTACAAATCATTTGGATTTATCATACATTAACAAATTAATCCAAATGTGAAAGATCATGTTATGTGATATAGTCTTTAAGTCTAGAAAACCTCTTACTATACTTGTCTAAAAAGCCAAACCTAAATCTGGTTCTTCCTGCAGAGGTAAGAAGGAACACTACTGTCTCTCCAGAAATTGTATATTCCATTTTCTGGGCAAAAGCATCCACAAAAATGAACCCTCGATGAAAACCTCAATCTAACATAGCAACTGTCATACATAATCTACACAGGGTAGAGAAGAGGATAGAGAGATATGCAAGTGTATCATCTTAAGAATTGTAAGTAAAAGCACACTAAAGAGAATGATAGCAATATAAGTTTAATTTGGACAGATGTATACAAAACGACGTGTGTGTGTGTCTATACACATACATCAAAAAAAGTATAAAAAGGAACCTTGCCAGTAAGTAGTAGGAGAGTCCAGAAATGTTACCACTTACGGTGTAATAATAGTCATATTTCCCTATTCTTTACTTTCACATTTGTTATTTTCTTTCTGCTGCTAATTTGCCTTGAATGTATTTATATCATAATATATGTATATCTGTATCACTTCTTTTATATATTTTAAATTCAATGTTGTTTGCATTAGACTTCTGAAGTTTGGTGCAAATAAATATTTGGCATATTTATGTTTGTTGTTTTGACTTATGTGAGTAATGGAAACTGTGCACCTGAAAATGGCATTGAAATGTCTTTTCATTATGTTAATTTTATATGTACTTTTCAAATCTATTTACACAGAGAGAGTGGCATACAACATTTTTAAAAGCATAAGTTTAGAAGCAGATTTTCAAACACAAGAGCAAAAACTATTTTTCAGCAACAGGAAATGCTGGGGCAAAAACAGAAAAGAGAGTTCTGGCTGTACACGCAGTTTATTTCTGTTTGAGGATGTTTTCTGGATCTTGGCCAATATTTTTAGGAATAGTAGTTTAATAGAAATCTTCACTTGTTTAGCACTAACTGAAAACTGCGAAGAAACAGTTAACAGAGTACACAATTCATGTCAGTTGTTAAACTGAATTCAGCTGGGAAGTTTCATCAACTAATTTCAAAAGGCTAGCATTTTACTGTAGCCTTTGACAGTATGCCTTTAAGACTTCAGATTCACCATCCAAACACTTGACAAATTGAGCTATTTTATTGAATGACTGAACCTTGTTACATTAAGACCATATGTCATTCCAGTATTGTGGATAGTAAATAAAAGCAGGCTTATATATGAGACATCAGCATAATATATATTACTTTCTTCCCCTATTTATATATGCCTGTAACAAATAAGAATGTAAATATTTGTTTTTCCTATCTTTGTAGATGAGGACAAGGAATTGCAAAAATTCTTACCCTGCAAGAGGTATAGGTGTTTGCTTTTTGGTGTTGTCAATATAGTAATGTTTATGGAAAGTGCATATCTAGCACAAATTATGTTATCTTGCATAAGTTATACCATTTGTTCATAATGTCAACACAGCCTAAATCTATGAGAACAAAAAGTTTAGTAAATATTCTTCACATTCTCCCCAAAAAGCAAAGGAAGAGCTATATATTTAGTCATGAACTTACCATACTATGAATCAACTCCAACGGTTCTATCAAGTATACATAATTGTCATCTTCAAACATACCACTGAAACAAAAAGGAAACAAGTATTTAGGACCACTACAAATTCAAAGAAATTGTGTGTCATGTGCCATCATATTGCATTTGATTTACAGTTACCCTAACAGGGTTCTCAAAATAATTGAAATATTTAAGGAGTGGTTTAACCAATGCCACACACACCAGTGAGTTTCAATGCTCAAGCCGGGATTTGAACCTATATCTCCTGAGTCCTACTCTATCACTCTATCCACTATTCCACATTGGGTACCAACAAGAAATTATTCACAATTTATTAGTCATACGAATATGCACTTACAGACCAGTACATTCACACAATGAAATGGTTCAAAAAGCTAAGGGCACAATAAAAAATGGTCTCTGCAGCATTTATGGTCAATTACTTTTTAAAACAGTCATGTAATATTTAGGAGGAGGGGTGCAAAGGAAAATGAAAATTAATGAATTATGGCAGTAAGGGATGAGCTGAATACATTCATGCATGTTCTATTTGCAAATCTGTCTTGTTCTTGATGGCACTTACTGGGTAAAAGAGACTTGGACTCATAATTTGAATCAAGCAGCATGCTCCATTAACGTACAGGGAAACTAACCCTCCATGGTCTCTAAAAATTCCAAGCCTTCCCCCATATAAATAAATACAGTCAACCCTCGACTTACAAACTTAATCCGTTCCGGAAGGAAGTTTGTAAGTCGAAAAGTTCGTAAGTCGAATCAGCATTTCCCATATGAATGCATTGAAAACCAATTAATCCGTTCCGGCTGTTTTTGGTTCTTAGGTCGAGGGGCGGTTTGTAACTCGAATCATTAGTTCCCATAGGAACTAATGCAAAGCCGGTTAATCCGTTCCTACCACTAGGGGCAGAATTTTTTTTCTTTTTTTTCCTTTTAACCTAAGATGACTTAGGTTAAAAAAAAAGGTTTTTTCCGGTTCGTAACTCGAATCTAAGTTCGCAAGTCGAGTCAATATTTTTCTATCAGAGCGGTTCGTAAGTCTAAATGTTCGTAACTAGGGCCGTTCGTAAGTCGAGGGTTGACTGTAGTTGGTTTCACTTTATCAAAAAGGGTTACATTTTGTTGAAAAGATTATGAGTGAATTCTGAGCATACCCAACTGAAGCAAATTAAAGATTTCCAAGAAGACTGTTCTAAAAACAAAGAACTGCCTTGCTGAATCAGCCCATCTAGTCTAGCTCATTGCCCCACTAACATAAGATGCTTCTTACAGACAAAGAGAATGGTATAATGTCACCCTCTTGTTTGTCTCCTGTACAAACACTAACCCATAACACTGGCTCTCACCTAGTAAAATACCTATCAGTAATACTTACTGGAGCCCATTACATGTGGAAAGTGCAGCTCTGGAATTCTTGATACCTCTGATATTTCCATGATAATAACAGTGCTCTCCTCCCTGAGGATTCACAGAAAGATGTAAAGTTTTGCAATACAGTTTTAAATAATTTACTACATACCCAAAATGTACAGGTGAACTGTCACTAGTGTATCATATTTAAAGCTACACAGGACTCCTTCCCTCCAAAATCTTATGTTAATTATTAGCATGCTTCTTTTGAAGGCAGAAGTTTGGTTGCCAATAGAAGAAGCATATGAGTTCTACCAAATGAAATAAAATGTGCTACACTCATTTAGTGTTTATTTACTAGGGAGTGAACCTGCCTTACAACAGTGGGACTCTCTATCAAGTAATCCAGGCAACGTGTGATTCCCCAGCACTCTATCCACATCAACACTCTCACACCCTCCAAAATTTTAAAAATTGCCTCTTGTTCCTTCCAGGGGGGATGTAGAACAATTCAGTCAGATTGTGAGGGCCTCCCAGCACCCCTCCCACTCTCCATGTAAAAGTCTTTGAAGAAGACAATCGTTTTGATAGAGTAGTGAGCAATTCACTCATCTGACTTAACTATCTTGTCTGTAATTGTACTGTGAAGTATACTTTTCTCAGCCATCTAAGACTGCTATATTTATATTTAAAATTTAATAGGTGAGTTAATTTTTTTAAAGCAACAACAGATAAAAATTTAAAAGGTCATAAACAGAGTTGCTAAAAAAATTTCCTGTGAAGATAAGGTACAGCAACGATTTCTAAACTATCAAGAAAAGCAGTGAGACAGCAAATTAACCAGCTGTCCTTCTATGCACCTACTATCTATGGTCAGAAAGGAACAAAGAAGGGGAATATTAAAATTAACCTTTGGATACAGGAAAAGGTAATGCTTCTTCTCTCTTTAAGACCTTTCAGAAAGATTTCACAGTGTCCCATGCATTCTGAAAGGCTTGTTACAGAGACAATGGAAAAAATGCTATACTCCTGCTCTTACAGTAAATTGTTTCTAAATGTATTCCATTCAAAATCTCTGCAAAGAGAGACAGAGAGAGAGAAACTAGCTCTTTCTTTCTTAAATAGCTAAGAAATGCACTTTCCTTAATCAGTGGGTTAATAAATTCATTGTGTGTTTTAGGAATTTAAGTTATGCATCTCATGTAGAATATATAATTTCAGGTCCTCTCATCCTATTTAGTCTTAACAGTAAATTTTATTCAACACACATTGGTGAGATGACTAATAAGATGACTAAATATAGCTTTTTCAAAACAAAATGTATCACAGATTTATTTAACAACTCCCAAATACATGGAGCCTAAGCCAATGTCACATTCAGGAATTCAAGCCTCCCTCCCTTGCAGCTTTTTACAGCAATGAAAACATACCCTACTGCAGAGGGCTTTCCAGCCATCTGGAGCAGGTTTTTGGGGTACATGGAAAGCAGCAGCCTTCCCTTTTATGGTAGATTCTACTCTTGTTGATTGTCATAAGTAATGATATTATATATACATTTAGCACTGATGCAAACACATTTAGCACAAGAAAAAGACACTAACAATATTCAGCATCATCCACGCTTTCCACACTGAATGAAAAAGTCTATTAGGAAAAACAGATTGAATTATTATTATTAGGCAATGGGTGTGGAATCTCTTATTGGCTTTAATATAACAAAAATAGAATGATATGTTTTTGAAATCTGTTAAAAATTACCAAATATTAAAGTAAAATATATGCAATATTTTAAATTTGGGTAATAGTGACTTCAGGGACGTGGTGGCGCTGTGGGTTAAACCGCAGAAGCCTCTGTGCTGCAAGGTCAGAAGACCAGCAGTCGTAAGATCGAATCCACGCGACGGAGTGAGCTCCCGTTGCTTGTCCCAGCTCCTGCCAACCTAGCAGTTCGAAAGCATGTAAAAATGCGAGTAGATAAATAGGTACCACCTCGGTGGGAAGGTAACGGCGTTCCGTGTCTAGTTGCGCTGGCCATGTGACCACGGAAACTGTCTTCGGACAAACGCTGGCTCTACGGTTTAGAAACGGGGATGAGCACCGCGCCCTAGAGTCGGACACGACTGGACTAAATGTCAAGGGGAACCTTTACCTTTACCTAATAGTGACTTCAGAACCTAGCTCTATTAAAAATCTTTCCCTTCTGCCATTAGCTGCCAAAATATTCATCATAATAGCTCTAGAATCATAATAATGCTGCAATCTAGTTATTTTTAAATGTTAAGATTATTTGTCCTCCCTCGGCTGATATGAAAATATATGCAGCTCCTGGTTGCAGAGAATTACTTCCTCCAAAATGTAGGGGTCTCTGTGTGAGGTGCTCAGCTTTGTCAGACCATTTCTCTGCTTCTTAGAAAATGTTTATATGTGTTCAAATTCACATAAAGTTTTTAAGTTATCTTCTTAAGATTTGTTTAAGTTCCACAGTTTATTATATCCAAAAGAATGATATTTGATTGTTGTAATATTCTGACAGATAATAACAAACTATTTTTCTATACACTTATTTTTGTAAATGGCTTTTTTATATACAGTATGTGTTCACAATGACAAGCACTAGTCACACTTACATCAGCGCACGAAATTAAAACTGCACTGCTTTCATTTGAAATGTACTAGAAAAATAAAATAAAACCACACAAGTGTAGAATATACTAACGAGGTTTCATTGTTCAATTAAAAGGGGAAAAAATTAAGTTACCTTTGAAAATTGTGGTTTTCCATCCTCATAATGAATCTCCACATATTCAGAGGATAATAAATCGCTACAAAGAAATGAAGATCATATAAATATCGCTCCTCAAGCAGTCATGTTAAAGACTGTGCATGTGATCCTAGTTTATATAAGAACTGAGAATGTACAACAATAAAGATTTTAATCTTAATCATTGATTATCACCTCAAATCTGAATGTATTTGCACGTTACTTTTCCTGAATGACTTCTAGTACATTCATATAAGTTTATTTAATTATGATATTGTTTTTTCTAACTTTATATAATTATTGATGGAACACCAAAATCAATTATTTTACTCAGAGCTTAGAAGTAACTACTTTCAAATAACATGTTTCTTACAATTAATTCCCTTTCCAGTAATGAAGGTTTTACTCTATAAGAGTTGTAACTTAACAAGTGATGATTTCACTCCTTTTGCACTGTAACTATAAATTTTGTAACACCTTTATAGTTAAGGAGCTGCCTTCACTAGGTGGAAATGAAGGAATACCAATTAGTTCAAATTTTTATTAAAGAGTTAACTCAAGACTCTGTCACAGATCTTAATGCAAAGATGTGTGTTCTGTAGCACAGGCCATCCACTTGTACTATTCAGATGCATTTTTAAACTAAGTACTTTAGTTACTTTAGCAAACAAAAAAGGAAATTGTTACTTTTTCAATTGCATCTACAACTATATTTACTTTGAACTACATGGGTAAGGAATTACTACAGTAGGACTCCATATCCACTGAGGATTGGTTCCAAGCCCCTCCGTGGATACTGAAAACTGTGGCTAATAGTGAATGTTCCATACATAGCATGGTAAAAGGAGGGGAAAAACATTAATTATTTTCACATGCATTACCAGAACTGGCCACTAGAGGGTGCCGTGCTAAGCATTCTTCACTAACAAGCATTCAGAGAATGGTCTCTGGCTCCTTCTAGTGGCCAGTTCTGGTAATACATATGAAAATATTTTTTTTCTGGATTCTTTTCTTTTAATATTTTTCATATCTTCAGTCTGTAGTTAAGTGAATCAGTGGATAATGATCTCGTGAATAAGAGAGTCCTACTGTATTTAAAATTAGCTTTCTAGGCTTGGACTTTACTGAACATCTGAATCTATGTGAGAAATGTTAGAAACAACAACACACAAAGAAGAAAGGAAAAGATTTCAAGACTACAAACTGTCAGATACAAACCAAGATATCTCAAACACAGTTATCACCAGGGAGAACAACTTAGAGAAGAGCTCAGAATATTAGCAGCAAACAGTTCTGTCAGGGTCAAAATATACAATACACTTATAACTTACTTTCATTTTTAATCTGTTTTCATTTTTTAAAAAAATGAACCACAAACTGTAGCTGTTCACAAGAATGTACCTGATCACTTAAAAGCACTGGGGAAATCACCAGGAAGTGGTAATTGTGGTTTCCCCAGCACACTCTGTACACTTAACACTTATAAAAGCCTTCTACCAGTGTAAGTCTATAGAACATGCTTGTTCAACTGTGTCTTAAGAGTTTGCCAGAGGCTTCCCCAGTGTGTACAGCTGACCAAACCACTGACCAGACCAAATAAATAATTTGTAGTTTGAATTAGATGCAGCATACAGTAGGACTCCTATATCCCAAGGCGATTGGTTCCAAACCCTCCCCCCCCCCCCCATGGATACCAAAAACCATGGATAATTGTGAACACATAGGAAACACATCTTGAATATATTTTTAAATTTTATTTTATGAATTTTGCACATAACAATGAAATACAATACAGAACATTAAATGTTATGTGAATGTGGTCTACTGTGATGTAGCAACAGGCATATGAACCTTCTGATGATGTCAGAAGGATCGTCTGTTTCTGATGATTCTAGTTGAGCAAGTGACAACTATGTTGATGGTTGGATTTCACAAGCAGACAATGTCAATGGTTGGGGATTCTCAACAGTTGAAGGGTTTTTTGCCAAATAATTTTGGAAGAATATTGTGACTGGAAATTGTTTCATTCTTTTTAACTCATCGAAATGTGCTGAAGAGGTTCTAATGCTTTGGTGATCATACAAGTGACTTTAATGCTGTGTTTCATCCGAGGATCATATTCCATACCTTTGTCATTTAAAGTCTGTGCAATTCAAAACACTTCAGCAAATTTCTCTACTGTCCACATTTTTCATCATTATCATCTTTCTTCGCCTCTATAGATGATTTAACTAGATCTTCTAATTCTTCATTTGTTAACACTTCTCAATATGTTCTTCCACTTCATCAAGCATGTCAACAAATCCTTCTCCACCATTATTTCAATTTCCTAACTTCTTCATCTATCCCAGGAAACCTTTAAAATAATGCACAACTTTACACCATAAATTCTTCCAGCATGCATTCACGGTCTCTGGTTTTAATCCACCTACTGCAGCTTTGACGAATATTAATGTGTCAGCAATAGTGAATAATTTCCAGCACTGCATTATGTCAAGATTAAGGTCTGCATCAATTGCTGACCAAATGAAATTAAATACCAGGCAGGTGTACGTTCTCTTGACACACTGAACGATGCCCTGGTCAAGGGGCTGAAGCAATGAGGTTGTATTCAGAAGAAAAATACAACCTCAACATTTTCATCCTCATAGCAAACAGATTCAGGATGGTCAGGTGCATTGTCTATTATTAACAAGGCTTTAAATGGCAAATTCTAAATATTTTTTCACTTCTCAGATAAAGCATTGGTGGGACCATTCCAAAAACAAGGGATCTATTAACTAAGCTTTCCTGTTATGTTGCCAGAACATAAGCAGATACTTTTTGTTTTTAAGAGTGCGTGGATTCTTCAATCAGTACACTACAGCTAGCTTTATCAGAAGACCTGCAGCATTGGCACACAGTGTCAGAATTATCTATCCTTCCATATTTTATGCCCTGGTACCCACTTTGCATTTTTATGAATGCAGGTTCTGTTGGGCATCTTCTTACAGAACAAGCCTGTTTCATCACAACTGAAAACTTGTTTTCATGGTATCCTTTCTCATTAATCACCTCCTTAAATTCTGCTGGAAATGGGGCAGCAGCTTCCACATCAGCAGATGAAACTGCTTCAGTAAGTTTTATATTTCTCAGTCCAAATCTATTACTAAATCTGTGTAATCATCCCCTACTTGCAATAAAGGGCTTAATATCACTCATTTTAGGGGATCCCTTGCTAAAGTCTTTGTATAGGTTCAATGCCTTCTGACACAATGCGTTAACATCTATTGGAACAGACTTTCTGTTCATGTCATCTACCCACAAATTTAATCCCTTTTCCATCTTAACTAAACACTTGCCATGCACTGTGGCTGTAACTTTTGGAATTTGAGGTGTGACAGCAAGAGTAGCATGAATTTCTTTTTCCACAATTTCATGGATAGATTATTCATTCTCACCATACTTTCTAACAACTTCAGCATGTGGTTTGTTTTCCTTCCATGTTAGATCGAGAATTCTAAGCTTTTCACATAAAGGGAGAAATTTACAAGTTCTCTTTGGCACATGTGATATCCCAGCATCACTGCTCTTCTACTCTGGGGCCATTATGTAAATAAGGGTTACATACTTGAACACAAACACTGTAATATTGCAAGAACTGATCTGAAAACCAAGAATGGCTAACAGCTGGGTGGCGTATACACTGTGGATTCGCTGGACAAAGGGATAATTAGTGTCCTCAAGCAGTACACATGATTTCAATTATAACTGTTTACAGGTGTTGTTGTTTAGTCATTAAGTCTTGTCTGACTCTTCGTGACCCCATGGACCAGAGCACGCCAGGCCCTCCTGTCTTCCACTGCCTCCCGGAGTTGGGTCAAATTCCTGTTGGTAGTTTCAATGACACTGTCCAACCATCTCGTCCTCTGTCGTCCCCTTCTCCTCTTGCCTTCACACTTTCCTAACATCAGGGTCTTTTCCAGGGAGTCTTCTCTTCTCATGAGATGGCCAAAGTATTGGAGCCTCAGCTTCAGGATCTGTCCTTCCAGTGAGCACTCAGGGTTGATTTCCTTCAGAATGGATAGGTTTGTTCTCTTTGAAGTCCTGGGGACTCTCAAGAGTCGCCTCCAGCACCACAATTCAAAAGCATCAATTCTTCCGCGGTCAGGCTTCTTTATGGTCCAGCTCTCACTTCCATACATCGCTAGTGGATTCAGATTCAGACGGTTGAGTTCAGATTGGGCCCTACAGGCAAATGGCTACTCCAAAAATGAAATCACAAGAGCCATCAAACCAAGAAAACAACACCAAACTGAAGAGGAAAAACAGCCACCCACAAATAAAGTATTTCTGCCATACATCAAAGGGGTCACAGACCGCATGGGGAAACTTTTGAAAAAACACAACCTACAAACAGTATTCAAGCCCACCACAAAAATACAACAAATGTTACGGTCAGCAAAGGACAAAAGGGACCCCCTCACCACTGCAGGAGTATACCAGATACCTTGCAGTTGTGGCCAGGTATATATTGGAACCACAAAACGCAGCATGCACACCAGAATCAAAGAACATGAGAGACACTGCAGACTAAAACAACCAGAAAAATCGGCAGTGGCTGAACATGCCCTAAAACAAGCTGGACATGAAATTCTATTTCAAAACACAGAAGTACTGGACAACACCAGCAATCGTGTTAGACTGCACAGGGAAGCCATTGAAATCCACAAACACCAGCAGAGCTTCAACAAAAAAGAAGAAAGTTTAAAACTCAACAAAGCCTGGCTCCCAGCACTGAAAAATACAACCTGCAAAAGGTCAACGAACTCTACCCAGCCACAAGGACCGGTGATCACTGCACACAAAAGGCCAGCTAACGACACCCATCAATCACAGTGACAGATAATCTCTCCCCCTTATCACAACAATACATCCACAACAAAAAACACACTGATCACCAAAATCACCCATCTCCTGAAAAGGACAAAAGCTGATCCCACAGCTATAAATACTCAACTATCCAAACAAACTGCACCAGAGCACAGACAGAGTTCTGACTCCTGTCCTCTGAAGATGCCGGCCACAGAGACTGGCGAAACGTTAGGAAGAACAACCTTCAGAACACGGCCAAAGAGCCCGAAAAACCTACAACAACCATCAGATCCCGGCCGTGAAAGCCTTCGAGAATACATTGCTTGTTCTGTCAACACCTGTATCAATAAACAATTTCTATTTGGTTCTTTTAAAATGACATATGGTCTGGACATCTATTATTAATAATGGGTATTGTTGATGAAATCAACTGGTGGCAGCTGAGGGGCACGTAGCGTGAGCTCCTAGTTTGGTGGAACAATCAGGGGCCACGTGGAATCGTGACAAATTGGTGGCACAGCACTGGGATACAAAGCAATCCAGTGAAAAGTTGAATGGGCTTGAGTTTAACGGTAGCTAGAAGGGGTTAGGATCTGTGGTAAGAAGTGGTTACCCGTTAGAGTCTTGGAGAAGACTTAGTTTCGGGGCTTCTGGACCCAGATCTGGGGAATCCTAAGAGAAAGAAAATACCTAATCAAGAGGAACCATTTTACCTCAGGATTTACAAGACCTAGTGGCTAGCTCAAAATCCGGAGCTCTGAGGGTAAAGGGCAGCGGCGGATAGAGTGGAAGCCTAGGTCAGGATAGATCTGAGGGGATAATAAAAGCTAAGCAAAAGTTGTTCTTGTGTCTGGAGACAGAAATTGCCCAGAAAGGGAAATATTGTGACAAGGGTTGTGAGCTGGGGAATAGCTGAGGCCAGCTGCTTGGAGAAGCGCAACCTAGTTAGAAGGAAAGCCACTGAAAGAGAGAAAAAGGCTTATACTTTTGGCTTTTGTGAGGGAAAAGAACCAGTCCAGATTAATAAGAAATTGTATTGTTTATGCCACCCAAAAGAAGTAAAAAGTCAGTTATGGAGGCGCAGGCTGAGTGAGCTCCACGGTACTGAGGGAAATGGGAACCCTCAAATTCAAAGGGATGAAGAAACTGAGGGACCTGTATTGATTGCCTCAGAGGGAGAAAATATCCAAAGCTCCCAAGAATTTGAGAAATGGAAGCTAGAACAAGAATACAAACTCAGAGAATCAGAAATGAAAGAAAAATTTAAAGAAAGAGAAAGGGAACTAGAAATTAAAGAAAGAGAAAGGCAAAGGGAATTTGAGCAAGAAAACAGGAGAAGGGAATTGGAGCTAGAACTGGAAAGAGAAAAAAATCAGAGAACTTGAGAGGCAAAGAGAAAGGGAAAGGGAATTTGAGCTAGAAACCAAGCAAAGAGAAATGCAATTCCAAATTGAAATGAAGAAATTGTAATTAGCTGCTCAAAATAATAATAATAACAATAATTCTAGTAAGGTAAATCTCTCAAAAATCGATCTAAAGAAATTTCCTCAATATAGGAAAGGGGATTGTCTTGAATCTTTCCTGATTTCATTTGAGAGAGCTTGTTGGGACTTTGAGGTTAAAGATGATGAAAGGATGATAATTTTAAGGTCACAGATAAGTGGAGTTTTTTCTGAACTTTATTCACAGATGCCTCTGGAGCAAGCTAGAGATTTTGAGGCTTATAGAAAGATGGTGTATTCAAGATTTGGGATTAATTCAGAGCACCTCAGAAGGAAATTTAGATCAATTTCAAAGAAACCTGAGGAGTCTTTTGCCCAGCATGGAGCACGTTTGACGCAATTGCTCCATAAATGGCTGGAGCAGGAACATGTCACCTCCTTAGAACAAATGAAAAATATGATTGGATTAGAACAATTTTATTCCATTTTGCCAGGGGAATCGTGTTATCTGGTCAAGGACAAGAACCCTAAAAATGTGCTGCAGGCATCTGAATATGCTGATTCCATAAGTGAGATCAGAGATCCTCGGTTCTCTGAGATAAAAATTGGTAGAAAAGGTTGGGACGACAGTAAATCCAGTAAAAACAAAAGTTACCTCAGTCAAGCGCAAGCTAAGGGAAACCATTTTAAGGCGAACTCCTCATTCCCAAAGCATAGTCCCCTGAAACCTAATAGTTCTGAGGGAAAGATTAATAAGACCCTTTATTTTGAACCCAAGGCCAGTAAACAATGTTATGTGTGTGGGGAGAAAGGTCATTTTTGGGCTCAGTGTGAGACTCCAAAGACTAGGGATTTTAACCAGCATAAAGGTGGAAATTCCAGTCAGCCTAAGAAGGTGTTTTGTGTGCAGCATAATAAGGCACAGCAATCGTCAGTTGAAGCTGAGGCTTCTTCCCGCCACAGCACGGTTGCTAAGGAAATGGACTTGGCAGAGTGCCCAGACATTCCCGAAGTGAGAGTGTTACAATGTTTCCTAATCCAACACGATCCTATTTTACTAGAAAACTCAGCAGAAAATATTTGCATCAACGGCGTAAAATATTTTAGCCTTAAAGATTCATGCTCTCAGATAACTATTTGCCATCCTGACCTAATTCCCTAAGTAAGACATGATAGAACATAAGAAGGTTTCTGTTAAAGGGATAGGTTCTGAGTTGGTGGCCCTTCCTACAGCCAAAATTTCTGTGAACTATAATGGGTGGTCTGGTATATGGAAAGTAGCAGTGTCAGACCAAATCCCTGCTCCTTGTCTGATTGGTTTAGATCTAGCCAAGCATGTGCAGAGTGTTTTAATAGTAACTCGCTCTCAGGGGAAGCAGATTAAAGCCTCTGAGGAAAGCACTGGAACTCTTGTTGAAAAAACCACTTTAGAGGAACAACCTGAAATGAAAGAAACAGCTGATTTAGTGCTAATGAGAAATCCTAGTAGTTTCTCCTTTATTAATGAGCAGAAGATGTTACCTTGAGTGATTGCTTTGGGAAAGTTAATGAGAATCCCATTCCTCTGACCCCTGAACACCCAGAGAGGTATTGTGTGGAAAAAGATTTATTATATAGAAAGGTTTTAATGGCACCTCATGGGGGGGGGGGAGGACCCCACAAACAGCTAATTGTCCCTGTTAAATACAGAGAAAAAATTATAGAAAAAGCACCCAGAGGTGTATTTGGGGCACACATGGGAATCTCTCGCACCAAGCAAAGAATGGTGCAGAGCTTTTATTGGCCTGGAATGGGGAAGCAAGTGAAACAATATTGTCAGACATGTGATACGTGCCAAATGAGTGGTACTGGGGATGACAAGACGAGGGCTAAGCTATGCCCACTGCCAGGGATCTCGATCCCTTGCCAATACGTAGGTCTGCAAAAGTCCTTAGAGATAGCAGGACAAAGCTTAAGGAGTGCTCCTGAAAGGCAGAGGGGCTGGTGTGATGAAAAGGTCCAGGAAAGAGCATTCTGTCCCGAGGATGTAGTGGTGATGCTGAGACCCATAGAAGGGAGTGAATTGCAGTTAGCAGGGTCAGGACCTGTGCATTTGTTGCAGCAGCACTGGAAAGTTGAAGGGACTAGTATTAAGAAGGCTCCCCATGCAGCTGCAAAAGTCCTGAGCATCTTGCAGAACAAACCCCTACCTGAGAAACCAGAGATTAAAGGAATAGAACCAGATAATGAAAATCTCAATACATCCGAAATAAGCCAGGTGTTTGAGAATGCATTCTTGAAAGCTTTCATGGCCGGGATCCGATGGTTGTTGTAGGTTTTTCGGGCTGCCTGGCCATGTTCAAGAACACAACCAGACAGCCCGAAAAACCTACAACAACCATGTTTGAGATTGCACTTAAAAGAAACTTGCCTGTGAATCTTGAGGTGACCCATGATAGTGGTTCCCCATATATGGAGAGCTTTGTGACAAAAGTAACTGTGGGCGAGTTTATTGGTGAGGGTGAAGGCAAAAGCAATAAGATTTCAAGGAAGAACGCAGACATAGCTGTTCTGGAGGAGTGGAAGAAACTGCCTACCCTTCCCACAGTTGAGAAAGTGACGTCACGAGTCGAAAAGAAAACAGGCTTCACCCGGAAAAGGCGAGCCGAGGACATCCAATGGACGTCAGAGTGCCAGGTGACTGTCGATCATCTGAAGAGAGCGCGGACTTCAAAATCTGTCCTTGTTGCACCGGACTTCGACCAGGAGTTCATCATATACACGGATGTGCCAAAGGTGGGACTGAGAGCTGTGCTGTACCAAGCAGATGACCGCGGGAGCCTACACCCAGTGACTTTCATCAGCAGGAGACTCCAACCTGGTGAGAGACATTTGTCTGCCATTGAGAGGGCGTGCCTATCTACTGTATGGATACTGCAAAAACTGAAGCCCTACATTTGGGGAAGGAAATTCATCCTTTGCACCAACTATTTCCCTTTGGTGTGGCTACAAACTATGAATTCCAATAACAGTAAACTTGCAAGATGGGCGCTGAACCTGCAAGACTTTGACTTTGTGATCCACAGTGTAAACGGGACTAGGAGTGTGGTTGCTGACGCCTTGTCTCGAAGGCCAAATGACTAATGGGTGGATAAAAAGTTTGTAATATTGTATTAACTGTTTGTATAATAGTTATGGAATATCATTAAAATGCAGAGTTGCTTGGATGTTGATGAACTGAGAGGTGTATAGTGATAGTAAAAATAATGGTGAGTATCCTTGTTAATGTAAAGGTAATATAATATGATTTGTATCGGGACATGTCCCAACATGTTAACGGCCCCACCCATGTGGGTGGTCATATGCTAGACCTGGTGTTTTCCACAGGGCGGAGCGAGTGTGGTCTGATGGTGACTGATCTTGTTTCAGTTCCCTTGTCATGGTCAGATCACCACCTAATAAAATGTAACCTCGCAGTGGCTCTTCCCCCCCGCAGGGAGCAGGGTCCTATTTTAATGGTCCGCCCTCGAAGGCTACTGGATCCATTGCGATTCCAGGATGCCATGAGAGGGATTCCAGCTGATCTGTCTGGCGCTCCTGTCGAGGCTCTGGTTGACGGTTGGCTTGCTGCCGCCACTAGAGCTGTAGACACGATCGCTCCTAAACGCCCTTTCCGGAGCAGAGCTCGGCCAGGGCCCTGGTTTAATCAGGATCTGCGAGCTATGAAGCGATATAGGAGACGGCTAGAGAGCAAATGGAGGAAGAAACCGACGGATTATAATAAGGAAGCTGTCAGGATCGCGACTAACCGCTACCTGGCTAAGGTGCGGGCTGCTAGACAATCACATATCGCTAACCGGATAAGCGAAGCTTCAAATCAGCAGGCGGCACTTTTCCGTATAGTTCACGATCTATCCGGAATTGGTCTAGGTGATAGGCCTCCTACTAATATCTCACCTGACCAATTTGCAGCATTTTTTAAATCTAAAGTGGAGACCATCCGCCGGGATCTTTCTCCTTTTTTAAATACAGTGGATCGAGCAGAGATGTCCAGCGCTCCGTCCTGCCCAGTGAGATTTGAATGCTTTCAGCCTGTGACCCTAGACATGGTGGACAAAGCGCTCGATCGCTGTCGGGCCACCACCTCCTCCCTTGACCCTTGCCCGGCCTGGCTAATCAAAGCAGCCAGGCCTATAACAACGGAATGGGCCACAGAAATAATTAATGGGTCTCTCCAGGAGGGCAAGGTTCCCCTTGCTCTCAAGGAGACACTCATTAGGCCCATTAGGAAGAAACCAAATTTGGCGGCGGACGATATTGGCAATTATAGGCCCGTCGCCAATGTTTCTTTCCTCAGCAAAGTGGTGGAGAGGGTGGTGGCTGATCAGCTTCAGGCTCTTTTGGATGAAACCAATGCCCTGGATCCATTCCAGTCGGGCTTCAGGCCGCGTCATGGCACGGAAATGGCACTGGTCGCACTGTTGGATGACCTGTTGAGGGAGGCTGACCGGGGCAAAATGTCCTTGTTGGTCCTCCTCGATATCTCAGCCGCCTTTGATACCGTCGACCACGGTATCCTCCTGGGGAGGCTCTCCGAGCTGGGAATCGGTGGCCTGGCGCTTGCCTGGCTCCGATCCCTCTTGGAGGACCGTCCCCAGAGAGTACAGCTTGGGGAGAGTGTCTCGGCCCCGTGGAGTCTCAATTGTGGGGTTCCGCAGGGGTCGATCCTCTCCCCAATGCTGTTTAACATCTATATGAGGCCGCTGGGAGGGGTCATCAGGGGGTGTGGGGCTTCGTGCCATCAGTATGCTGATGACACCCAGCTCTACATTTCCTTTTCACCTACCTCAGTGGATGCCGTTTCGTCCCTTGAGCGCTGTCTGGAGGCCGTGCTGCAATGGATGCAGCTGAATGGGTTGAGGTTGAACCCGGACAAGACGGAGGTACTGAGGGTGGGTGGCCCCTCCGTTGGCGGTTTGGGAAACTCCCTCTCTTTTGGGGGGGGTGACTCTCACCGCAAAGAGTGAGGTGCGCAGCTTGGGGATACATCTGGACCCGGCGCTTACCATGGAAACCCAGGTGGCGTCCGTGGCCCGCTCCGCCTATTTCCATCTATGGCGGATTGCCCAGCTGCGACCCTATCTTGATGGTGGGGACCTCACCACTCTTGTCCATGCGCTTGTAATCTCGAGATTAGATCACTGTAATGCGCTCTACGTGGGGCTACCTTTGAGATTGTTGCGGAAGCTTCAAATGGTGCAGAATGCGGCAGCCAGACTCCTTAGTGGGGTGAGAAAATACCAACATATCTCTCCCACTCTGGCTGCCTTGCATTGGCTGCCCATTCACTTCCGCATTGATTTCAAAGTGTTGATGATGATGTATAAAGCCCTAAACGGTTTAGGACCTCGATACCTGGCAGATCGCCTTCTCCCACCTAGTTCTACCCGAATCACCCGTCATAGCCAGGGGGGACGGCTGAGGGGCCTAACGCCGAGAGAGGCTCGGAAAGAAAGAACAAGAGGCCGGGCCTTCTCGGCAGTGGCCCCTCGGCTTTGGAATAACCTTCCATCAGAGATCCGCCTGGCTCCCTCGCTGGGTGTTTTTAAGAGCCAATTGAAAACTTGGCTCTTCAGGCAGGCCTTCCCTCCTGTCAATATTTAATTTTATTTTATTATAATTTTTTTTCCATCTTGAGTATTATTAATATTAATATTATTGTTTTGAACTGTTTTATTTTTAATTTTAATTGTTCTAATGTTTTTATATTTAATGTTTATGGAACCTGCCCTGAGTAGACTTTGTCTAAAAGGGCGGGATAAAAATCAAATAAATAAATAAAATAAATATTGATGTAAGTAATACAAATCATATTATGTTAATATGAAGGATGAGACCGATGAGATGAGACCTCATCCTGTAGGCTAGGCATTTTCGGAATCCCACTGGAATCCTCTGGAAGTCCTACGTGGCTTATGAAAGTTGTTTTGTCCTTCACATCTTCTTCTAACTTTAATTGCCAGTAACCAGAACTTAAATCTATTAAGTTCTGGTTACTGGCAATTAAAGTTCTGGTTAAGAACTTAATAGGAGAGTGGGACTTGTAGTCAATGAGAATGAGAGAAAATGGAGTCTGTTAGGTTTCAAAGTGAAAGGAGTTGAAGACACGGGAATGTGGAAAAGGCTGAGAGGCTGTTTTTCCTAATTTACAGCCAGGCTGGTACAGAGTGAGTCCTGATAAGAGGCAAGGTCGAAGAGGCCCCAGTGCGAAGACCCAACAAATTCCCTTCTAATTGGAATGGAGATAACACACCTGCATCTCCATGAGAATTGGAGGCAGAGTGGACAGTTACGCCTCTTTGAGTTAATTAGTTTACAGTCATGAAGAAGGAGGTCCGAGGAATGTAGAAAAATGGACAATGGGTTATGTTTGAGAGGAGACCATTTTGTGGAAGATAACTTTTTCCTGAGAGAAGTTCTTGATGGTTTGTGTTATGTAGCTGAAAGAAAAAGAATGTAGCATAGTAAGGAAAGAAGGAAGTGGGGCTAGCCCACCTTAGCTAAGCGCTTTAGTGTTTATTATTTTAATGGGAAGTAGTTGTTGTATTTAACTATGGTAATCCTTTGAACATGTCTTTATGCTAATGCTTAAGCAAACAAACTGTTTCTATGAAACTATATTTTCTTAATAAAAAATAATTATAAAATTTCCAACTGAGGACTAGTCTCTTGGATCAGCAGGGTTTGGCTAAATCCAGAGGAGTGATAAAGGCCATTGACTAGCTACCATAGAGAGGTCCTATTTAAATGAGCTGTTGTGAGTTCTAAGGAATCACAAAGCCCATGTAGCAGTACTTGCAAAGTACTGAGTAAAGTAAAGTGTTCTTTAAGGGTCAGGCTTGTTCAAGGCACAGATGCTATGCACTGCTGAAGGTTGAGGACTTGCCTCAGCGTAAAGCGGTAGATTTGTGGCCTGTGGAACTCCCTGCCTGAATGCCATATGCTCCTTAGGGAGACTTGAGCATCACAGCATGAGGTTAATATGTCTTTATTAATGCAAAGGTAATGTAATGTAATTTGCATTAATGTGAGTAAAGCAAAAGGTTAATATGTCTTTGTTGATGTAAGAGTAACATGATATATCCTTAGTGATGTAAATAACGTAAGAGGTTGATATTTGTATTCTTTCATAAACCTTCGTTTGTTTATGAGGGCAAACTGTTAAGTTTCCCCTCCTAAGACAAACGTATTAAGGGGGGAGGAATGTGGTGTTCGCCCATGTCATGAATATTCATCTGCTATTTGCATAGACCAATGGGAGTGCTGGAGGGGTGGAGTCACGAGGTATAAGAGACTCAGGAGGAGGAGTTTAGATAGACAGAGATAGGGTTTTGAGATGGAGAATTAGAGTGTTAGAGAGTTGAGGGAGTTTTGGAGTTTGGGCGGGAGAGTGGTGGTTGAGGGTGGATAAAGAAGAATGTTTGTTTAAGAGTTAACAACATTGCTTGTTCTGTCAACACCTGTATCAATAAACAATTTATATTTGGTTCTTTTAAAATGACATATGGTCTGGACATCTATTATTAATAATAGGTATTGTTGATGAAATCAACTGGTGACAGTTGAGGGGCACGTAGCGTGAGCTCCTAGTTTGGTGAAACAATCAGGGGCCACGTGGAATCGTGACAGCCCCATCAACTGATATACAACACTGTTTAGAAATAGATTAGACGTTTTCCCAAGAAGACACACACCAACCCAAAAACCACATGACTGTAAACTGACCTCAAAAACCCTGATCCATCTTCCAATTCATTTACACAGCATAACCACATCCTCAGTTAACGAAAAGTATCAGTGTCTTTTAAAATATGAATTTCACTAGACTCGCACCTTATAGAAACTTACAATAAAGTTAAAGTATTGGTATTTAACATTATTACATTAAATTCATATTTAATTAGGAAAAAGCAAGTGTAGTGAAAATTAAAAATAAGATATCCTAGTAAGACACCTCAAATGCATTTTGCTATTACTTCAAGAATTTCCCCCTTCTAAGGCCTCCCCTCTCTGTGCACAATCACAAGGCACACTTCTGGTTTCAGAGGTTTTGCAAAGTTTATTGCATAAAATATTGTTCTACATATCTTTAAGGAGGAATATGGAACAAATTTATCATCATAGGAAGACTTTCTTCCTTAACATTCCTTGTTTCTAACTCACTTCACATCTCTTCTCCTCATATCCCACATGAAAAGCATTCCATGTATTTCATATCCTTATCTGCCTGCTATCCTACCACTGCAGTTACCTTACCCATATGTTTCAGTAACAGAAGGGTAGCAACCAATTGCATAGGTGTACTTCTTGCAACATATAGAGTGTAAGGTACTGTATCACTGCAGTCAGCTAACCCACTGCAGTCAGGTAACTTTTCTCGGTGAGAGATTACATAAATTTTGAGCATACAGAATAGGCAGAAATAATAGATAGCAAAAATGTGGAGTTTTCCTGCACTGGAATGCAATTTTCCATCACTAGAAGATCCTTAAATGCTAATGTATAGTATTGAAGTCTAACAAACATGACATGCATATTAAAAATGAAAAAAACAGCAGTTTCAATGCAGTTTTACAGTTTAGATTTGAACAGTGAAATTACAGTCTGGTTTCTTAGGGACTGTTGTATGTTATTTGCACAACCTGTTAACATGAACATCAGGAGGAGGAGGGACTGTTTCTTTGTGGCCTAACATAGAGAATCCTTCAGGAAATGAATTCAGAGCCCAGTTATTTCTGAGATTTAAAATACATCATGACTACTACAATCAAAAGAAGAAACAAGGACTACAAACTTACTTATTCAGTGAGAGGTCAAGAATAAACAAGGAGCCAAAGGCTTCAATCTGGAAACTTGCCTGAGCCAGATGCACAGCCTGAAGACAAGAAGGAAAGAATGTGGAGCAAACACAAACGATACATTGTTATTTTGCCAAGTTATTCATAAAAAGCCAAGTTATTAATTAAGGCATTTACACACTTTTAATAATCGTAGCATAATTCAAGGCACGTTGTAAGCATTAAAAAGTTATTACCATATTAAATTAACTTTAACATTTGACTTATTACATCCTATAAACAATATACAATACTAGATAAATAAGTAACATCACAGAAACACATTTGCTGCATTTAAGTAGCTAATATATTCAAGGTGATGCTGGGGCGCTCCTCTTCGACACTCCGGCCATTGGCCTGCGGTGTCCCTCAGGGTTCTGTTTTGTCTCCTGTGCTATTTAACAGCTACATGAAACTACTGGGAGAGATTGTCTGGAGTCACCAGTATGTGGATGACACATAACTCTACCTCTCCTTTTCATTTAAATCAAAGTAAGCTATTTCACTTCTAGATCATGTTTGAAGTCAGTAAAGGACTGGATGAAGGAGAATAAAATGAAACTTAATCCAGGCAAGACAAAGGTGCTCTTCGTCAGTCAAAAGGCAGATCAAACAATAGGGATTCATCATGTATGAGATGGGGTTACACTCCCTCTGAAAATACAGGTATGCAGCTTGGGGGGTGATTCTGGATTCATCTCTGAGCCTGGATACCTAGGTTTCAGTGGTGGCCAGGAGTGCCTTTGCACAGTTAAAACTAGCGCATCAGTTGTGCCCACTCCTGGAAAGGTCTGATATGGCCACAGTGACACATGCCTTATTTACATCCCAGCTGTGCTGTGCTGTACATGGTGGTGTCCTGGAAAATACTTGAAAATGCTGCAGCCAGTGTTAAGTAGGGCTGGTTACAGGGATCACATAACCCCCGTTACAGTAACTCCACTGGTTACCAATCCATTTTCAGGCACAATTAAAAGTGTTGGTTTTAACCTATAAAGCTCTAAATGGCCTGGGTTCAAGCTATCTCAAAAACCGTATCTCCCTTTATGAGCCTGCCCGTGTGTTAAGATCATCAGGGGAGGTCTTTCTTTTGGTCCCACCACCCTCAGAGGTGCACTTGATAGGGACAAAGGAGAAGGCCTTCTCTGTTGCTGCTCCTAGACTCTGGAACTCCCTCCTATAGGAGGCCAGGCTGACCCTATCTTTGCTGTCCTTTGGCAAGCAGGTGAAGACCTTTCACTTCAGGGAGGCTTTTCCTTAGCGACTGACTGTCTAGGAGCAGTTTCAAAACAGGATGGTGTGTATTTTATTGCTTCTAAATCTGTTTTTAGTAATGCTTTTGCCTAACATTTTAAATGCAATGTTACTAATCTGTTTTAATATTTGAATAATTTACTATTTTTAGCTTTTGATATTGTTTTTAATGATGTAAGCTGGCTTGGGTCCTTTTTTAGGAGAAAGGTGGGGTAAAAATATTTTAAATAAAATTTAGACATAAATAAAATTCTAAATGCTTCAAACAATGCATCACATAATACATATAGCGGCCTACACTAATATCACTAAAATATTTTGTAATATCTCTCTAGTGTGAAGCCTCCATTAAAATATCAGCTTGGATTGTATCTTATCTCTGAAATGAATAAACGAATGCTTGCATATGGGTGGGCAGAATATTTTCTAATAAGCTGAGGCGATTATGCTAAAATAAATTCTGCATCAGAGTATAAGTATGTTTATAAGGATCTTTTCTTCCTATAAAGGAGTCCAAAATACTAACTTTCAACGTAAACATCTATCTGGCCCACATTCACAGTCTCCTCTGACATACATTTATTTTCAGGTTCATCAGAAAACAATGAGCACAACAGTAGTGATAAACTCTACTTGGTGTCCATACTGAACATATGTTTTTCATTAATTCATAATGGATTGTTTACGTTTTTATTCTCTTAAAAGATTAAGGACTTTGCAAGGTACCCTGAGATATGAGCTTACTAGCTGAAAGGCAGAATATATACTTTTTAATAAATACACAAAAAAGCAATCTCAGCTATACAAAACAAACAAACAACTCATTTATCTGAGCATCTGTCAACAGGACCAAAAATTAAGATGACTAGTAATTTCACTAACAATTCAACATGACAAAATGAATTCTAATACTCTGACTATGCTATTAATATTACATTACTTGTCACTGTACTGTCCTTCTATGAACTACACATTTGCAGTTCACACTGTAATTAGGGAACTTTCATAGTACTTCCTTTATGACATAAGTAAGGGATATCATTCTTTAACAATAGCAGGAATCACTGTGGTAAATTCTAACACTAGTCCCTGTTTGTTTCAGAAGCCTTCTTCAATTATTCATCATTCTATAATAGTTTGTAGCTTACAATAAATTCACAATCCCATTAAAACAATCCACAAAGTTTGCAAGTAAAGCAGGATGACCTTTTTATATGCATAGGACTATGGCTTAGTCCAGGGGTCTCCAAACTTTTGACCATGGGAGCCACACCGGATATTTTGAACATTTTTGAGGGCTGAAGGAACAGGAACATGCATGCACGCATATGCGTGGCCACACACATGCACGCACACACGCACACCCCTACCTGCCCACCCACCCACCCGCATGCCCAGACACACGGACACATGCACACCCCCACCCGCCCCTGCACGCACGCACCCCCGCCTGCCCACGCGCACGGGCTGAAGGGAACGGGGTGGATAAAATGGCAAGGCAGGATGTGGCTCGCAGGCCGCAGTTTGAAGATCCCTGGCTTAGCCAATGAAGGCTATTAATCCTTAAAACCCAGGACTCTTAATATGTTTACTAAGGATGTTCCATTTGCTATAGCGATGATGATGATAAATTAAAGAAGTGTACTCTTCAACATTTTTATTAATGACTTGGATGAGGAAATGCAGGGAAACTTGCAGATGAAACAAAATTGGGTGGAATAACATATCTTGGAAGACAGGAACAAAATTCAAAAAGATCTTGATAGGCATGAGCACTGGGCTGAAAACAACAGAAGGAAATTTAACAGGGTTAAGTGCAAAGTTCTACACCTAGGGGGAAAAACCAAATGCACAGTTACAAGATGGGGGATACTTGGCTCACCAATATGTAATGCAAGAAGGATCTTGGAATTGTTATAGATCAGAGGTCCCTAACTCCCGGTCCGTGGCCCGGTGCCAGTCCGTGGCCTGAGCCGGACCGGGCCGCCGAGACAGACCACCCGCCCCCCCGCACGCACTCACCCCCGCACAGCCCGTTTGCGCCTGCACGCGCGCTCCAGCACGCCCGTGCGAGCGCCGCCGTTTGCGCATGCGCACAAGCGCGTCCAGACAAGCGCCGCGCCACCATTTGCACATGCGCAAACGGCGGCGCAGCACTCGCACGGGCGCCCGTGCGAGAGAGAGAGCACTTGTTCGCGCCTGCGCACGAGTGCGGGGGTGCCCCGCCTTCCCCAGCCGGTCCACGGACTGAAAAAGGTTGGGGACCGCTGTTATAGATCACAAGCTGAGTATGAACCAACAGTGCAATGCAGCTGCAAAAAAGGCAAATGCTATTTTAGGATGCATTAATAGAAGTAAAGTCTCCAAGTCCCATGAGGTACTAGTTCCCCTCTATTCTGCACGGGTTAAACCTCATCCAGAATACTGTGTCCAGTTCTGGACGCCACACTTTAGGAAGGATGCCAACAAACTGGAGCAAGTTCAGAGGAGGGCAACAATCAGGGGACTGGAAACCAAGCCCTACGAGGACAAACTAAAAGAACTGGGCATGTTTAGCCTTGAGAAAAGAAGACTGAGGGGAGATAGGATAGCACTTTTCAAATACTTGAAAGGTAGTCATACAGAGGAGGGAAAAGATCTGTTCTTGATCAGCCCAGAGTACAGGACACGTACTAATAGGCTCAAGTTAGAGGAAGCCTGATTTCGGCTAAATATCAGGAAAAACTTCTTAACTGTTAGAGCAGTATGACAATGGAACCAATTATCTTGGGAAGTGGTGGGCGCTCCAATGCTGGAGGCATTCAAGAGAAAATTGGACAACCATCTGTCTGGTTTAACTTGGATTCCTGCATTGAGCAGGGGGTTGGACTCGATGGCTTTATAGCTCCTTTCCAACTCAATTATTCTATGATTTGAAGTATTCCTAATCCAACTCTGAATTTATTTACATAGCAAATGAACCTGTACACACAAAGCTAACATCTGAAGAGAGTTTTGCAAGCAGAAATTAAGCTGTTATGGAAATAAATAAATAATCCTCCTCTCATTCCCCAAGAACAATATAACAAACACATGCAGCTCCAGCTACTGTATCTGGAGAAAAAGAAACACATAGAAAAGATAAAATTGCACAAGATCTCCTCCAACCAAGGGTTATAAATATACAGAAACTAAGTTCCATGTACATATAAAGTCCTTAGCAAGATTTCAGCAACAGCCTTTGCATTTCATTGCTCTAAAGATGGAGAATAAAAGCTGCATTTCAAAAGCAAATTAAAAATGTATAATTTCTTAAAGATCAGAAAAAGTGTCCACGCAACTTCACCCAGAAAAACAACTTATTTTAGATTAGGATACACTATCTGCTGTCACTCTCCTCAGAAGTATTACAGGCTGCTAGCAGTATGGAAAAAACAAGCCACATCCTAGATTTCCCAGAATGGAAACAGAGAAAGCTCCCTATTCCCTCCTACTAGGAAACAGGTGTTGGGATTATTTGGTATTTATTGGCAGAGTGAAAAAGCCTAATACTGAATTTGTGAATATGAATAGTAATAACTGTAGTAACAGATAACAAAGTAAAACAAGAAATATAGTATTGATTAAATAGGATACTGGCTAGTGTAGGAGGAAAATACCCCGAAACTTGCTTACAAGCCCCAAGAGCTGGTTTCCATTCTTACATTTGTCTCACTACGGAGAAGAAAAAGAAACAAAAAGTGGCCTCACTGAAAGGAAAGAAACCTAAGAGTATAAATCTGCATGAAGATATAAAAAGGATGAATCAGGACAAAATATAACCGTGTTATCCATCTGTATATTCTCCAGCCCAGGTTCAGATTACTTGTTCCATGTGACAGTGTTCTATTCCTACAAGTAGATCACGGATATGTGCACACGTGTATATCTTACCCCAACACTCATCAGCCATCACTTGCAGGTATTGGGCCTGAAACTTTGTACACTCCTGTACATAAAAATTGTACATAAAAATTCAGCATTCTGAAAAGGTATAGAATTACAGAATAATTTCAACTTTTCTGTATCACAAACATTTAGAGTATTTTATGGAGTGAAATTAATTTTTGTAGACTATCTTTCAATCTCTGTTGATTACATATTATAATCCAAGAACTGTAGTTGGATTCTTTTGTATATGAGCTCTATGTTTACATCATATTTATATAAACTGCATTGAATATGAACAAAGCAGAAGACAAATGTATCAGTTTAATTCTGTTCCAAGTGATTCCAAAAGTTATCTAATTTTTGTTTGTTATTTTTGCTGAAACAAAAATGCCAGGTCTATAGGGACATAATTAGTCTGTTCTTACACAACTTTGAAGCCTGTTATTTCTGCAGGTAAAATGCTGGAAATATGTTAACACTGTATTCACATATACGTATTCACAGAAATACAAAATGAACAATTTACATTTACAATTAATTGTTAGCTGAGCACAGGAAAGGCATGGGATAGGGCATGATACCACATTAAGTTTCAAAAGTAAATAGGATGAGAACTGTGTATCACCATAGACATCTCTTTGTCCAGGGCCAAATTATTCATTGCATTAATTATATGAACGCAATTTAAAATGCACAATATCTGCTATGTAAACAGCAGCAGCAAACACTTGGATCCCACAGAGTAAGAATGGAGAGTGTAACCACACCACAAAAAAAATTGACCCCACATACGTTATTTGCAGTGGGAAGTCTCTACTGGCACCAACAGAAGCCCAAATGGGCCCTTATGTACTCCTCCTGGGTAGGATTTTTCCTGCAGTGGTCCACTCCCTTCCTTTGTAGAAGAAAGCCTTAAGGTACAAGACTTCTTGCCTGAAACCTAGCACTCTGTCACCTCTTTACTGTCTCTAGAGCAGTGTTTCACAACCTGGGGGTCAGGATTCCCTAAGGGGTCGCAAAGCATTTTCGGGTGGGCAGTAACTTTATATGTGTTGTAGCCCTTGTTAAATAATTTCTACTTTCACCTTTTGGAGTAACATATTAAAGTTAGCATGTATTGAGTATGTATGAGAAAGACACTTTGGGGGGGAGAAAGAAGCCTCTACTTTATCAGAAGGGATTACCACTATTTTATAGAAAGAAAGAAAGAAAGAAAGAAAGAAAGAAAGAAAGAAAGAAAGAAAGAAAGAAAGAAAGAAAGAAAGAAAGAAAGAAAGAAAGAAAGAAAGAAAGAAAGATGCCACTTCTGCAAGAAGTCACTTTGAGAGAGCCTAAAGAGGAGGAGGAAAAGGAAAACAAACCACCACCCACAACAACCCCCAAGGAGGGGGACACAAAAACAAATGGCCTGCCTCTTCTGCAGTGAATGCAAGGAAAGCTCTGTTCCAGTGTTTGTGATTCCAGAGGGGGATCCTCTCTGCACAAAGGTTTTGCCCCCTCCCTGGATACCATAATGTCCTTCTGCCCCCAGCCCATCTTTGAAGTCCTTTCCCCTCTCTTCTCCGTATCTTTAACCTCCTCCAACCTGTTCCCTCCCCAGTTTTGAAGTGATGGTGGCAAAGTTGGAAGCAGGAAAAGTAGATGGAGGAGGATGACAACAATAGTCTTTTATGCAAATATGGCAGGGGGATTGCAGGTTACATGGCTATTATAAAAGGGGGCTGTGAGTCAAAAAAGATTGGAAACCACTACTCTAGGGTGTAGGCTGCAGCAAGAAGCTGATATGATGAATGTGAAGCCCCTGGTGAAGAAAACATACATCTCATCTGAATCTGCCAAAGAAAGAACTTTTGGCTGGAGTCCCAGTTCAGCAGTTAGTTAGTTAGTTAAAATATTTTTACCCCGCCTTTCTCCTTAAAAGGACCCAAGGAGGCTTACATCATTAAAGAGCAGCTTTAACCCACACAACAGGCTGTAAGTAATCCAAAGGTTTGCAGAGCTACAAACTATCTTCGACATTGGGGAGATGGAGGGGGAACAAAACATAGCCCATTGTAGACTGAGGAAGCCCAGTGCATACAGAAAGCTGGCTAGCTGTTAGGAGGAACAGTAGAAAACTAGAGTGGTCATGGCTGGTTAACTAGTATCTTGAGCATAATTAAACCATACTGCAACATTTGGTGGGATTCTGTTTCCACCGGACACAAGGGGAAGTTGGTAAAATGACTCATATGATTATTAGAATAAAATCAGAATTCTAGGTCTATTATCCTGTGGAGAATAAATGGGTATCAGATTTCATAAATTCAATTTTTAAAAATCTCTACCATGTAGAATAGGACAAATAAGATTCCAATATTGATAGAAATGAAAAAAGATAGCATTCTGAAGCCATGGATACTAATGAATGATATTTCAGCAAAGGTGGCTGTCAGAAGGAGGAGGGGTGCAGCTGTAAATGTCTGTGTTTCTTAGGTAATGTTGTGTTAAAGGAGAATTTCTGTTAATCATGATTTGCACACATGGTCCTTTGCAGTATAGGCAACAGGCAAGTGCTTGTTTATGCACACTCCTTGAAGAAACCATATATACAAAGATACTGTTGAGGCACATATGTTTGGCATCTGCTGTATAAAGCCATGGCTATTTTCTATAGTATAAATATTGATAATACTAGATTTTTTTTAATTTTTCCAAAACAAATACAACAATACGAAATACTTACTAACAATCTAAAACACAGTGCACCCCCATACCAACAAGGCCCTTTGGAGCAATTCTTTTACTTTAATATAGTAAGTCAGTTAGTAGACCCACTTGAGTGAATGGAATTTACAGAGGAGTTGACTCACCAAATCTCCATTGATTCCATTGGCCTAGTGTGATTTAGCATGTTGGCTACAGGATTTTGACCAACAAATGAGCCCACACACTAAGATCTGCCAAGGAGGCCCTCCTCTGTTTCTCATAGCTAGAAGTTATACATAAGGTGGAGACATGGAAGAGGGCCTTCTCTGCTGTGGTGCCCTGGTTGTTAAATATTCTGTTGTTGGATGCTCATCTGACACTAACACTGATCTTACTTTAACACAAAGTTAAAACCTGGCTTTGCAACTAAGCTTTTGGGGCCCAATGACCATGGTTTGCCTTGTATCTTTGGAATTGTGGGATTTTGTCCTCTGTGTTATTCCACTGAAGTATTTTAAACTGTATTCTAATTGTTCTAACTGTTTTTACAATCTGCACTCCACCATAAGGCCTTTACATATAAAGTAAAATATTTAAATAAATAAAATGGAGTACATTAGAAAAAACTTTATGTAAAAGCAAAGACACCTTTTAAATTTCAATCTGGGATATCAAGAACTCTTCTTAAAGTCTACCATGATTTTTAATATAATGTTAACCAAAACTATTAGACATCTGTCCATATGTGTTTAAAATTTTCACATTACTTCGGGACTGAGTCATTTTTAGGAGATATTCCCCTATAAAATAAATAGTAGCAGAGACGAATAAGGACTTCATAAAAAAAAAAAAGATCCAGGCTCTAAGGAATTCGTCAGTGTATGTCACATGTAAATATGTACCCCACAGGGCTTTCTTGATTTTCTTTACCTATGGCAACACCTTACAATAAATCAGAGATGACTGCCAAAAGGAGTAATATGTCAGATGGAGTAACAGCTTAAGACATTCTGCTATGCTTATAGGGCTTCTCAATCATCTCTTGGTACCCACTCACATAATATTAGTAACACCAGAAAATACCATTCTTTTAACTTGGGATAATGCTATTAATCAAAACTGAAGAAGCATCATCTTACAGTAGTCCTACAGTGAAAGGAATGCAGCTGACTCCCTCTTGTCATTCAAAGAGACTGAATGCTTTCAATCATATGCCATACTTGAAACTGGAAGCAACACAATTCTGGCCAACAGTAAAGAACCAAATACTTTTATAATAGGAGGTTTGGGGGAGAAAAAGAGAGAGTATTTATGACTCCCGGAAAATTATCCTCCCTAAACAGACTGCAACATACATCTCTTCTAGACAGATGCTAGCTGGAAAAATAACTCTTGGACTCATTTCTTTCCATAAGCTGCTAGGAAAGCGAAATGCTCTAGGGTTCAAATGAAACTAGGAAACTATGGGTGGTACCACAGGATTCCCCTCTCCTCCTTATTCCTTGAGCAGTGATAAGATTTACCTGCAAAGGACTCCTGGCACAAAATATTAAGAGAATGCAGTTTCATCAAATCCTTATCCAACTTTTTCAGTGATACACCTTTCAACCCTAAAAATAGCATAGTGATTTCTGGAGTATTACAGACTTGCTGAATAAACATCCTGAGGTAAGAAAATCTGACAAGAAGCACAACTACTTTGAGAACAGGGCTGTATACTCCCTTTTGCAAACCTTACCTTATTGTGTTTTTGCTGGTGCCTTGTCCTAGTATCCAAAACTTGGTAAGGACTTTCAGAGTCTCTATTCAAATAATAGACAAGTCTTGAAGGCAATATGATTTCTTTCTGGAATGCACTGCTGGGATTGTTATTTTTGCTGTTACTGCTATTAGTATGATGAAATGCAGTATCTTCATCTGCCGGGATTCTTTCTGTTTCTCCTGCAGTTTCATTCCAGTGTAGAGCTAGGGAACACAGACAGAACCATCACATATTCATACAGCACTTTAACAAATTTTATAATGTGGCTTAAGTTGTGCTAATTTACTTAAATTGAAAAATGTAGCCATATCCATTAATCCAGTGTATTTGATTATAATGTGGGCATGTATCTGTTATGCATTACTTTATATTATAAAGTTAACACCATAAAATATTTTAAATATGCAGGACTCAATTTCAAAGTAATCATGAACCTCCTTCTGCCAATGTTTCAGGCAAATATTAGCAATATAAAAGAAATTTGTGAATCTGCTGCACACACTACAAGCCTTTAATTCGTGTGCACTGAATATTAATCGGTGCCCTTTACATAAGGGCCCCTTTCACTATGATTTTAATCACACATCCTTGAATAACTAAAAGCTCCAAAAAAACTCAGTAGGATTTATTCCTAAACAAACATTTAAATGCTTGATACTTCATGGACTACAATCACACATCTCGCTACAGACCAAATTCCAGACTTCTCTGCCCGCATTACAAAATCTTTTGTTAGCAAAAGGTACACTTTCTCCTATTATCAATGTAAGATGAAATAGCCTGTAAAGCCAGCTTTCAAACAGAAATCCTCATTACTTGTGACATTTAAGATCATGCATACAACTAGAACCCTTGAAAACCTTCCAATGATGTTTTGCTGCATCAGCGCTTTTTGCAATTTTTTTTGCTGAGCATCATAAACCAGTAAGAAAATAATAAATATATACCAGTATGAGTAAGACTGAAAATTGGATTGATCAGTAGATACAGTGATCAGCCAATTGATATATAACAGGAAAGGGTCAAATAAGTAAAATAATAAAAAATGTATTTTTTTTCTCTCCTTCTCTCTCTCCCCACCTCCCCTCCCCTCCCCCCATAACCGACGGTTAGGGGAGAAAAGAGAAATCCAGCTGCAGTCATAATAAATTATTACTACCGAAGGCAAAAAAGAGAGGCCCTTTAGATAGGAATTGCGTCAACACCGAAACAAATCTGTGCGTGAAATTACGTGTGTAGAAGAACTTCGGCCTTATTATAGAGCGCTCCGCACGATAGGCGGCCAAACCCAGGACGCTGTTTGTGGTGCATTATCTCCGGGAGGCCGTGGGAGACAGGAGGGCCTGGCGTGCTCTGGTCCATGGGGTCACCAAGAGTCGGACACGACTTAACGACTAAACAACAACATCACAAGGAGGAGACCATTCACAAGAAAGTGGCATGAAGAGGGTGGTTGTCAGAGAGACAAAAAAAGGCACAAATACACACATGCACGCGCGCACATACAGGCGGCAGGAAGGAAGGAAGGACAGACAGACAGACGCGGAAAAGGGAAGAATAAGCAGACGCCGGTGCTCCTTATGTGTGAACCCTGGCCTCACACACGCGTGCCCACAGACACACACACACACACACACACACACACACACATGGCAAGAGGGAACAGGAAAAATGGCAGGAGGAAGACGCTTCTGCCACCCCCGCATTCCCAACCTGCAGAGGTGAGAAAGCGAAACGGGGGGGGGGGGGGAGAGAGAGCTGAGGAAGAGCAGCACGGGGGGGGGGAGGGGGGATCCCTCTCGCCGGGCCCCCCACCCTGCACACTTACCGGTGTCCGCAGTGACCCCCGAGCTCTGTGGGCGAAAGAGCAGGAGCGTGAAAAAGACGAGGTGCAAGGGGCGCCCCAGCTGGGGCAGCCGCGTTGGGGCAGGAGAGGCGCCGCCGGCAGCAGCCCCCCTGAGGCCCAGGAGGAGGAGGAGGCGGCGGCGGCAGCATGGAGGCGAGGGCTGCCGTCGAGAACTTCTGCCAGGCGGCTTCATGGCTCATAGCTTCCCTCGGGGAAGGGCGGAGGGTCGGTCGGTCGGTCGGGGTGGCTGAACCGGCGGTGCTGAGGAAGAGGCGCCTCGTCTGAACGGGGGAGCGGAGGGGTGGGGTGGGGGGGCGCGGGGCTGGGCGGCCCCCTCCCGGGCGAAGGCGGCGGAGCGGCTCAGCACTGAAGCTTCAGCGCCGCTTCCCTCATATTGCGGAGAGAGGCAGAGGCACGGGGTCCTGGTCCGCCTCCTCACAAGTCTTTTGCTGCCGAGGCGCCTGCCTGCCTGCCTGCCTGCTTGCCTCTCACCGCCCTCCCCCTCCTTCCACGGCAATTCTCCGCACTCAGTTGTTAACTGCCACCGTCCCAGAAAAGCGAGAGCGAGAGCCAAGGCAAGGCAGGCGCGCGCCCCTCCTCACGCCGCCCACGAGACACGCACGCTCTTCGCCTTCGCCTCCTCAGTGCGGTGGCTCGCGCGCCGTGCGTCCCCTCGGCCGTTCACCTGTCACGGCCCCGCGCGCCGCACAGAGTGACGTCAAGGCCCAGCAACGTTCCCTCCCCCAGCAAGAAATAAATAAGCCGCCGCCTCTGCCTAGTGGTTACCTGCTGGGGGGGGGGGGGAGAGCGCGCGCGCGTACTTGGAGCGAACCCGAGAGAAAGATCGGGGTGGGAGTCAAAAAGAAAGCTCGTGACGGGAGGGGAAGCCTTTTTTTTTTCCCCGAGGCCAACTGAGTTGACGGGAGGAGTGGGGAGGGGGGAGAGATGCCTTGGAGGGGGGGGGGGACGGGACTCAAGGCTGTAGTGCCAGCTGCATCCCTGCGCGACGCAGCCGGCGGGGCGCGCGTGGGCTTCCTTCCGAATGCAAGGCAGGCGAAAACCAGGTGTCGTGATGCAGCATCTCGGCCTTAGAGAGGAAGGGGGGGGAGCAATACGGCACCGAAGTCCTGCATGCGGATGTCTCTCCTCACCCCGCACTTCGTGTCGATGCAATTCCTTCCCCTCGAGATTTGCTGCAGAAGGGGGGGGGGAGGGCGGAAGGCAGCTACATTGTTTTAAACGCTGGCACGGTCCCAGATGCAATGCTTCAGTCGCCCACAGAGACTCCGAATCATCACACCAGGTGTTTTTTTTTTTCTTTTCCCCCTTTTCAGTTGGCCTCGTCCCTTGCAGTGGAGATCGTCTCCCCAGCATTTCTCCGCAAATTTCTCCGGCAGTTTTTGAACAGTAAAAATGCCACTAGAAACACATAAGGAATGGATCGTCATTACGGGGAGTGCGGCAGCCACGCACTCGAGGGACCACTCGTTTATATAACCCAAGGAATTGTTAGAAAAAGTTTGTACAGATGAAGGTTAGATGTAAAAGCTTGTAAAGGAAGACGACAGAATTTATTTGTTAACCTCTATCCTACCTTTCCTTCAAAATCTATTTAAGGTTCTTAACACAAAAATACAAATTGATTTTTTTTATGTTTTTGTGCATAGTCTATACTCTGGCTCTACTCCTGATTTGTGAAGAGTTTGTGAAAGTTCCATGGGTGAAGATGTGAACCAAGACAACCTTTTCTGATGAAGACAGTATGCAGATATTTTAAGTAAATAAAGATAATTAAGTTACACAGTTATCCGACAAAATACCAGTTACCGGAAAGGGCCCCTTCGTGTATTTTCTCATCGTAAACCTGCAGTTGTAGGGGAAGCACTATCTGCATAAATTCTCCCTTCTGATAATTACCACATATGCAAAAGCAAAGTGGTTTATAACCTATGTTCCTCATGTTTGTGGAACTCTGTTCCTAATTATCTATGTGTGGTCCTATAATACAGGACTTTAAAAAAAAGCCATAATGACTCACTTTTGGGAAGATGCTTTTCCTTAATGCTGGTTTCATTTATACATATTGTGATTTAGGCTGTTCTGAATTGTTTAATGGCTGTAAATTGCTACTTTTTTTAAATCCAATATAATACAAAATGATTTAAGACAGCATTTAAGGTGATATATAGACCAGATTATACCATAAACACCATTAAACAATCCAGAATAGACTAAATCAGTATTAAAAACATAGCATCAAAACATTAAGAAAAGGCATTCCCCCTTAAAATGAGCTTTTAAGACCTGTTTAAAGTCTTGTTATACAAACTTGGTTATTTAGAATGCTGTTTTATTGAACGTTTCGTGTAAACCACCTTATGTAAGCCACCTATGCAAAAAGGTGGTCTATAAATCTCTCAGTAAATGAATTAATGGTGTTAATTCTCATAACTTGCTTGTGAGGTAAGTCTGTATGCTTACCATTTTACAGCCTCAAAAAATGATTCTGAGTATGTATGCATTTTCCAGGGTTGCATAACGAATCTGTGCCAGATGTGGACCTTGGATCTAGATTCACACATATCCAGGTTTCTCTGCACACTGCATCGTACCCTGTTTCCCCGAAAATAAGACCTAACCTGAAAATAAGCCCTAGTATGATTTTTCAAGATGCTCGTAATATAAGTCCTACCCCCAAAATAAGCCCCAGTTAAGTGAAACCCCACCCTCCACCATTGTGCAGCAACCAGAAGAAGATGACATGACTGCATTTGAATAAATGTAGATTGTTGTACATGAAAAAAATAAAACATCCCCTGAAAATAAGCCCTAATGCGTTTTTTTGGAGCAAAAATTAATACTGTATATGACCCTGTCTTATTTTCGGGGAAACACGGTAGAAGAAAGCTACAAGGGTCTTTTTGATTCTTAGACCACACACTATCTCTAAATGGCACGATTTCCTAATTAATTTCATATTGTAAAAATTCCAGATGAAGGTCAGTAATCTTGCTTAAAATGAGATTGTACCATTCATAATGTGCCTGAAAGGTCTAGAAAATATGAGAGATGATGAAGTCATACAAGCTGATGTGTCCACACTTTCCAGTGTTGTATCTTTGGAGCTCCCCACTATCATTACCAATTCCCCTGCCAAGCATGTATTCAAACAATGCGCACATTAAGTTTTTCTTCTGACTTTCATTACTATACAAGAAAACATTAGAAAATGTGGCACAAATTTAAACTAAAAGGTCCTGTGCCGGAAATAAAATATAGACACAGCAACACTTTACTCAGGGAAACAAGAATATCATCAGCCTGTGTTTAAATGTGAGAAGAGCTGTGTGCTGCAAAGATGAATCGGCTCAGCTGGGCTGAACTGGCATGGATCCATCCAAGCTGCCAACAGAGCACAGAAATGTTAACTGTCAGTACTATGCACTTCCTTTCAAGTGCTCCTCATCTTCTACTGCCAGTCAACATTTTCAGAAACAGCTACCAATGCGATGAATATTTGAAAAGATGAATTTAGCTTCAAAGAACCACTGTGAGTTCCCTGTTCTTTCTGCTCCTGCCATGGCTATAGGAACCAGGAAACATTTAAGTAGTGTCTGCTTTGGAGAAAAACAGAGTGTACCTTTTTTAACACTTCTACAAAATTCCAAAATAGATGTTTTTGTTTGGGCCAGATCTCATAATTTAGTATTTCACTACCTGCACTGCACCCTAACAGTACCATCCAGGGAAGGTTTCCCAACTGGTATGTGGTCTTCTTCCATTCAAATAACACCCTTGGAGGTCTGCTTTTTTGCGGGGGGGGGGGGGGGGACAGAGCATTTGCTTATGTATCTATTGTGATTTTGTCCACTTTGTCTGCATATATGTTAGGAAATGCATACAGAGTAGAGCAGTGCACACAGAGTACAATTGCATCCTGTGTTATGGGATGATTTTTTGTTATAGATGCTAAAGGAGGTATGCAGGAAGTATGGCATCTGGTTACAAGGTTTCATAATCAGATTTAAACATTTGAAAAGCAAATTAAGGATTTGGCTAAATTAGTAGCAGAGCTTATCTGCATGTGGAAATTAGTATCTCCCATGTGGGGGGCATTGCTTGGGTGTATGGGCGTAAGTTAGAATAGCACAATTCAGATAGAAATGCAGTATTTACATATAGGAAGTGGGACAAAGAATGTGGGGATATTTACAGTAGTTGCACTTTGTGGCATGCTTCTCTCCATCCTTTATTTACCTGTGTGGACTTTTGCATTCTAGAATTCCCAGTTGTTGAAGTATGGAGTTCAGTGTTGGAGGTTACATTTCTGAAGTGGGGTACCTATCATGGGGAATCTTGGCAAAGAAGTCTTTTTAATGTGCTCAGGTTTCTAGGACTATTCTAGGGACCATCAGTTATGAGCAAAGTATTGGGCAAAATGTGTGAAGATTGCTGGTTAAAAAAAAAAAGGTCACAGCTACAGAGCAGTCTAGACAGAGGCCTACAGCGCAGATTAGTATATTAAGTTACAAATTTCCTTCAGATACACCACCTCTTATGGTAGTTAGTTTTCATTCAGATTTACATCACTTTACTTCAGCTGGCATACAGTCTCAATGTGAGTAGTCAGAGACTCTTGGTTTAGAAAGAATAAAAATGTATCTCTTTTACTTACACAATCTTCATGTTAGAATACAAACAAAAATACATTCACTGGTTACATAGTATGATACGTTAACTGGCTGGCTTCATTAGTTTCTTCACTTATTGACTGATTACATAAACACTCAGAACACTGAAACACTGCCTTTACTAACTTGTCCCTGAACTCTCATATTGCTATATACAGTACTAGCAAACTTTTAACAGATCCTGAGCTTTGATTGAACACTGACTGAGGTAAAAAAAGACAGGAAAGGGAAGCTTAGGTAGAAAGGGAAACAACTGGCTACTCTAAGTGATTGACATTCACCCAAAGTCCCTGCCATCAAAACCTCTTAAAGATGTAATATGCTGACAGCTATTCCAACACAAAGTACTTCTTTTGTGTGCAAAATACAGTACTGCTCTTCCATAGTTTCCCCATCCGCAGCTACCCCTTGTCAGCTCTATTTGTGCACAGCATGAGCTGTGTGTCATGTACTTTGTCATATTTTATGTTAATATATATACGGCCTCAGCTTTGGGTTTCCTCTACTGAACTGGTTGGCCTCTATGTAATCATGGACTAGAGGGACCTTTGATCTGACCCCACACAGCTCTCCTTATGTTCTTAGGAGACCTTTCTGTCAAGTGAGGTTCCATGGAACTGGCAATATGCTTCCCATTATGTGTGGGAGATGGAGTGAACTGGATATTGTGACATGCCATCATTGGAGTTTTTGTACTATTAGCAATAATTACATGCCATCAAGTCAATTTGGACTTAAGGGACCCTTTCCAGAGTTTTCTAGGTCTATTATGCTCAGATGTGATTTACTAATCCCTTGTTCTGGGGGCAGTCTGGGACTATGCAGGTTGCCCAAGGCCACACAGGCTGGCGTTTTTGCCTGGGAGATTTGGTGGGAAATTAAACTCCCGACCTCTAGCTTTGCACCCAGATGCCCAACTCAGTAAGCTATTCTGCCAGCTTTCTATATTCTTAAAGCATGGATGTCATTTGTATTCAGTGCCATGGCTGGCAAAGGGCTGTGGAATTCTAAGGAACACTGTGGTTTATCTCTGGATTTTTTGGCCATATTTTAATATTTTCTCCTTCATTTCTATGTTATGCCACCATTAACAAGCCTTGCCCAGTTTCTTCACAAGAGCCATTTTGCAGCCTGAAACCACTTCTGATACTAAGATGTGAGGGAGATGGTGGTAGGGTATTCCAGATCACTATGTTTTATTACATTCTCTGGCTATTTGTGTGTGGTAGTTCAGCTCTTCATTTTTAAAGTGTGTTCCCACGTAGAGGGCATTAGAAAATTACTTTGTAAAACTAGCAATAATGAAATAAAATTGCCCAGAATTCTCTGCATAGAACAGAGACACAGCCAGGAATGAGGAATTCATGCCTTTGGAAATACAACTGAGTTGCTATGAATAGGATAGTATCCAGATTTAGACATGTGAAACTCGATTGGAAGAGTAGGCTTTTCCTTAGCAGCTCCATCAGTAGCCTGAAAATGCTGTAGAAGAGATTGGGAGATCCTCCTGAACCGGTTGCTCTTGTGTGAGGAAATTGGAGAACCTGCCCATTCATGCTCAGTCCTATTTGGCCTTCAGAGCAACTTGTTAGCTTTACAGCCATGTTGTGAAGTAAATGTTAGGTCATGACTTACCAAGGTTACTCTGCCTAAATTTCTTCATCTTCTTACCTAGAAATAGCCCCATTGTCTTCCCTGAATGTATCTGAGATCAAACGAGATGTCATAGACAACACATGAGAAGTTAGCATTCCAGCACACTAGTGTTCCAGCGTTGGTGTGCCCTCAGAGCTTCATTCCTAAGCAATCAGACTTGGAAATGAAGCCTGTGTTTCCCTTCTAATAAACAGTCACAAGACTTGGCAAGCTATGAGAGGTGAGAAAAGCTCATGCTGCGTCAAACGGGCATCTTTTCAGCACTTCAAGTATTCCCATTTCTACTAGCATGCTACCAGTATTCTCTAGTTTGATCCTGAGTGAATATGTTTAGGTTTGCAATGCCAGTGACCTGTCAGGACACAGGTTTCCCACCTCCAGAGATTACATTCTTGTAATTGCTTTCCGGTGGTAAACGTATATACAGCAATACACTGCTTGAATGATCTATAGACCCCACCTAGTCTTTCACATTGTAAAGTTTCATCTTTATTGCAGGACCTCCAGCCATCAGCATTAATCAAGCTAAATAGCCCTAACAAGATACTATATCTTAAAAAGAGGCAATATACAATGTCTGACAGGCAGGTTCATGGGTTCCAGTCAAGTGGGAAGAAATAAGGATGTGCATTAAATATTTAAACTTAACAGGGACAAAGTGGAATTCTCCTCTTAGCACTGTTGAGATTTCATGTCCTACAGGAATTAGGATCAATATGCTTTCTTGTTACTTTAGAAGGCAGAATAAGCAGATGAAAAACTTGCTCTCAATTTTAGGAACTGTGGATACTACTACCATGAGGAAATTTTATTACATGTTCCTTATTTTTGGTTTTCATGCTTGTCTAAATCCTAAATTCATGCAATCCTAAAGGTGTATATCTGGGAAATTTAAGCCTCAAAAATATAGTCACTTAGAACCAAACTATATATTACAGACAACCTGTTGTTAGAGCTGAAATCACATTAGTGTTCAAAAGACACAACAGAGGCAGTCTTTCCTATCTGAAATAAAAGGGGGGGAGCCATATTACAAAATACAAATACAAGAATAGGTGATATCTTTTTTATGCCACTAATTAAAAATTTTGTGTGGTTTTTTTAATTTTTTATTAGTTGTCTATAAAGGTATCACCTATTCCTGTATTTCCTATTTGAGAAATCAGATGTATAACAGAAGACGCTCGTGGCCTGAAGACCAACCACAACACAGGCCAACCTGCAAATTATGGGAGGTAAGAGGAGGTAAGAAAAGCTTCCACTGGAACGATCACACCCTCTGTGTGTGCTTAAGACATTCCCCTTCTAATGATGATTTTCTGAAATGTCTAATTTGGCCTTTACTTTGAGAAATTACTTTTTGGACTAAAGCTTTCAGATCCCCCTAGCCAGCAACCATGGGATAGCCGGTCAGGGACCATGCTGGCTGGAAGATTCTGGGAGAAGTAGTCTAAGAAAATAATTTTCTGAAGTCTGTACTTAATGTTAGAGAAGTGCTTGCATGGGTGTTTGGAATTTGCATCACATGATGGTGTTTCCTTACATGTTTAATTGCAGAGGGGTTTTGCTGTTTGTTTGTGTGTTTTGTTTTGTTTTTTGGCTTATCCAAAGGGCATCAGATCATTGTTGAGGGGTAAGCAATATTTGCACAACAAACTCCACACTATCAGGATTGCTCTCAATGCTGCGGTCACTCAAGAAGAGGTAGGGATAGCCCATTTGGCAGCACCTGCATTCAAAGAGATCTGTGATTAGATCATAGAGATGCAGCTTGTCAGTTGTGAAATTTTATTTTACGTTTAAAAGTTTGGGTGACTTTTTTAAAACTCATGGAATACCACTGATAAGCAGCCAGTTTATGTGCAGTTTCTCTCTTAGTTGTATTTTGATTTTGTTTTTCTACATCTCAGTTATATGGGGAAGGCCCTAGTGGGATTCTTGGTCTCCTGGGCAAGGGGGCTTCAAAAGGTAGCTACAGCACCCTTAAACCCTAGAGCCTAGATCCTGTAGAATGATCAGTGGTTCCCAACCCTGGGAAACCTGGATATCTTTGGACTGCACTTCCCAGAAGCCTTCACCACCAGCTGTACTGGCCAGGGTTTCTGGGAATTGCAATCCAAGAACACTTGGGTTACCACGGTTTGGAATCACTGCTCTAGATGCTAGAGCTCCTAACTCTCTTAATCTGGCACTTGGTGCTGATAACAGGGTTCCATAAATACCTTCAGAAACATTATCCTGACCTGCACTCTATTTGTTGACCTTGCATTGTGCTATATAGTGCTTTCCTTTTGTGCTTCCTTCCTGTGATAAATATACCTAATGGAAGAGGAAGATGTTTCTGAACAGAACCTTATTACTCTGTAAGTCTAGTGACTTCAGCTGCAATGGCAGCATTTTTGTAATGTCATTTAAGGCTTAGTTTTCCTAGAGCAGTGCAAGGAATGACTTAGTAAATTCCACTAGCTCCAAGCTAAAAGAAGATAATCCTATGGAATCTTCCTTAGAGGAACAACATTGCTGTGTGAACAAACAGGACCTCAGTCCTTTCATTGCTTAAGATATAAGTTGCAAGGTGAAGAACCTTGGGGGGACTCTGGTGGGAGCCTGCAAGAACCAGTTGGTGAGTTAACCAACATGCCTCAAACAGCTACGTGCCAGTGGGTGAATCCCCCCCTGGGCCCACCTTCCCCTGAATGCCTGGTTTCACACCATACAGAAGAACGGACAAGTCCATCAGCATCCCTGATGGAGGTGGATAGGCCCAGCCCAAGAAACACAGAGTGCCCAGGAGGTGGGCCAGGTGGAGAAAAGCCAGCAGGGAACCTGTGTGGGCACATCCAAGAGACAAGCCTCCAGTTGGGGGAACGCCAGGAAGCACTTCACCCAAGTGAGAGGAGAAGAACCAAAGGGTATAAAATGTGAAAAAGTAGTGGTGGGAGGAGAGGAAGAGATGGAAAGGGAGGTGTGGCAGAGGTAAGTGGAGGAAAGGGAGCAAGAAGAAAAGGAAAGCTAGGTTTAGAAGGCAATTTGCAGCTGCAAAAATGGCAAGATAGCAGGCTTGGATGACATCCATGTAGAACAGAGAATATTTTGGCACAGCAACAAAAAGTGATTCCTTAATTTCTTTAATAATGTTCCTGAGTCCCTTAGGATTTTGAAAATTAAGAAAGCATGAGTGATTGCTATTTTGTTACCTGCTAAAGAACACAAAGACCCAAAAAAACTTCAGATCTATCTCACTACCTTGTCATCTTTATAAAGTCCTGGAAAGAATGATCCTTCACCATCGAATGGAAGTAGCAGAACCACCCTTCATCACACAACAGGCTGGCTTTAGACCGGGTAAGAACTGTATGGCACAAATCCTACCTTTTACACAACATATTGAAGACAGCTTTGAAACTAGGCAGATCACAAAGGTAGCCTTTGTTGACCTCTTGGCAGCCAATGGCACTGTTCATCATCGGGTACTATGGCGAAAATTCTAAAATTATAGCCAGGGATTATAAACTAACTAAAGTAATAGAAATAATTTTGCTAAATCACAGATTTTTTTTTTGTCAACTTTCAAGGACAACACAGCTGAGGACTCGAACGAATGGTCAGCCCCAGGGAAGTGTACTGGCCCCTCAACATGGACCATGGAAGATGTAGTGCTAGCTGTCTCAAATGCTCTTGATGTTGCCTACTATCAGGTAAAAATTGTCTGATATATTTATTACTTGTACTGTGGTTCTTCTGACACAAAAGAAGGAAAGATTATCTGTCCTGAGTACAATATCCTCAGTTCAGTCATTTTTTCTTCCAATGAAAATTCCAGCTTGATTGGATTAAAAACCCATTTATTTGTCTCTCTAGCAGTTCACAGTATCCATAAAGTTATCCTCCAACACCACATTTTGAATTAATCCTTCCCCTCCCCAACCTTAAGCTTTCTTAATTGCCCAGTTTTCACATCTGTACATAGGAACTGAGAATACTCTTGTGTGGATGGATGATTTTAGCCTTGCTTTCCAGCAACAAACTGTATGAAATGAACTGATAAGGAGAAAACGCTGTCTCTTGAAACTTTTGTCACTTGGAAACCGTTCTGTTTCTCCATTATCTGGCCTAACAGTAGCATCTTCACCAGGACGATCTGGACAATCAAACACTGTGACACACCCATTTTTTCATGTAAATTTTCATTATCCACAAAGTGTAAGGCTTTACTGTAATCTATAAAATGATTTTCTTCTGAAATTCCTTGGTACAATCTGGTATAAATTTTTATTTGTAATGTTATCTCTGGGGTCTTTCCCAAATTCATCTTGAGCACCTGACAAGTCTCATTGTATATACAATGAATATATTCTTATGACTGTTATAATACATCTCTTTGTCCATATCTTCAAGATGCGGAGAAGTTGCATTTTGGATTCTGATCCTATTTTTGTCACTTTTACATTCGCTTCTCATCTGTTGTTAACAATGTTAAAATTTTTATCAGTCATCAATTGAGGATTTTCTTTCTTTTTTTGACTACAGAAATAGTATTTTTTGAAGTCTTCCTGATAATATCCCTGGTTTCACCATTCTTCTAGCTTTGATCAATTGAATTTGGTAATGCAAATCATTTCTTTACATGGTCTTCTTCAGGAACATTATTTAAATTATATTTTGGCACCATTATTATTTTGATCTTCAGTTTTTCCTCTAGTTTTTGGTATTAATAATTCATAGACTGTAATCACAGTTTGCTCCTGTCTTGTTTTCACAGAAAAATAGATCTTCTCTACCTTCTGCTTCAAATTATATGATTTATTTTGTATTGTTATTGGTCATCTTGTCATGTCTGGTGATATCTATGTGTATAATTGTTTTTAAGTTTGCAATAAACTGTTGGCTTCACAAAATACACACTTTGCATTCTCTTGGATGTACACCTTATGATTATATCATTTGGTTGGGCGCAAAAACCAGTCTCATCTGGCTGAATGACCAAAGGTCCCTTTGGAAAGTACAAGGCTGTTTATTCCAGATTTTGGGGTGAGGAATTTGAAAGTGATAAGGAGTACCAGGTCAGAATCCTAGTAGCTGTTATGCTTTAACATCCCATTCTGCTATCCTTTCATGTCTGTTTGGCTATCGGTTTGCTCCTTAATGAGATGCTCTGAGAAACACAGTCGGCGAGGAGAAAGGGAAAAGAAAGCTGTACTCACTTCACATTGTAAACAACCTATTCTGCCAAAAAACTGCTACTTCTCCCACAGTGTTATTTTCTCAAGGTTCATGATAGCTTCTGTTTTTGAAATGATACTTCCTCTGTCTGTTGAGCAAAAGGCCTAATTTCTTTCTGGCCTGGTGTGGAGGCTGGCGGCAGCTCTCACAGTTTATTAATTAGCCAATGGAATTGATGCTAGCAAGGAAAATGGAAAGGGTGTCGTCTCTTGCTACTATTTTACTGGATTACTGGATTTCTTACTAGATTATCATGACGTGGAGAAATCTGGAGACATCTAGGGGGGAATTGCTAGCCCTTCTCCCCACCAAAAAATGGTGTTATTTGTTATTCTCCAAAATTATTATCTGTTCAGCTGGAATCTGAGTTGGATTGTTTGGGCTGTAGATTTAGCTATCTTTCAGTTGGGAGTTTTGTTCTACTGCTTTGAGTGTTTGTGGATCTGGGACCATATCCAATAATGCCTTAAGAAGATTAAACAGACAAGTTATATCTAAATGTTTATAATTGACTATTACTATAAGAACATACATTTTCATATTAAAGTATTGACAAAGAATTGGGTCTTGGTGATAACTGGAATTATGAAGATACAAAAAAGGAAAAGACCTAGGAAAGAAGATTGGATAAACATTTTTCATCATCTGCAAGCAAACTTAGTTCTGGGGAACTCATTGCACCACCAAAAAATCAAATTGAACCCGTACATCCAGCAATGAATTTGCTGGCTCTAACTGGTGCTGATTGAGTTGGCAAGCTAAGATCAGCAAGCCCACCCCCTCCAAAAACTGACATAACTAGAGATCCTGATGGTCTAACTAAATTACTTGGAGAACAGTGTATGCTGATTAGCCAGACTGCCAAATCTGTTTATAAACAGTTACATTGCATAGCTGAGAAACTAGATGAACTGGTGGATAGGCTGAGCTGCTGCCACATAACTATCCAAGACTCAAGATGAGCAAATTAAAGACAAGAGTAATTTGGAGCCTTATAATACTTTTAAAGCAAACAAAACACCCAGGTAAATGAATAGCCTGAGACTGATGCCATGTGATATTATTGTTCATGCACACTCTTATAGAAGGTTGATTCCCAGCTGAGGGTCAGTCAGTCAGTCAGTCAAATTTTATTGAAGAAGTCTACAGACCATTTCATCAATCATTCACCATATACAATAACATTATCAAATTTTATAAACTTACAGAGGATCGGCTCTTACATGAAAAAAGGAAATTGGATCACATGCATCTCATATATAAAGCAAATACTCAGAATTATATCAGGTCCTCAATCTATGATAAATTACTATTAATCCCGTAAAGCCTTGATTTAAAATCCTTATAAAACTCTGCTATGTAATTAAAAACAACATTTCTTTTCTTCCCCTTTCTTTCTAAGGGAGGCTGCCTTGACTGCATAAAGAGCAACCCTCTGTGTTATGAACATGCTGGATCCACAGAACAAGCAGTCTGTTTTCCTCTCGTCATCCCATGTCCTCATCCTATTAAAGAGCGGGGCAAAGTAATGTTTTCTAATATTAGCATATAACTGACAGTGCAGCAAATAGTGGGCAAGATCTTCAGCTTCATCATTCCCGCAGGGGTAAAGTCTATTTTGCACAGGTATGCCCAAAAAATGACCCCTCTGCATCATTGTATCCATTTGTTCAAAACGGAGTCATGTAAAGGCCACACGGAAGTCTCTTTTCATCGTAAAGGACACATATTTTTCTTCCTGAAACTGGGCTTTAGCCTCAGCCAGCCATTTCATAGATTTTACAGGTGCTAGTGCGGCTACGTCCGCCTGAGCTCTAATATCTAAAACTGTTTAAAAACATTTTTTATATTGCAATTAAGAACATTTACGGCTTCAATGCTATAACCATAGTTTGTGAGTAATTTCCAAAAATTTGAGAACCAAGATTTTTGAGAGGGTGTAATCATTTGCTCATGAAGGCGTGCCTTAGGAAGCCTAGAGTCATTTATTTGAGCCAACTTAATCCAATAATTAAATATCCTAAGGTGGCATATGTCTGTTACTGATGAAATTCCAAATTCAGCTCTAACTGCTTGGGCTGGAGAAGTTCTTGTCACACCCAGGATCAAACGTAAAAAATTATTCTGTGTTGTTTCAATTTTCTTACTTTTAACAAATTTCAGAACCAAAAGTTAGCATGGGCAGTACCTTTGCCTTATAAACCTTAATAATCGGCTGTAAAGAACCCGGATATCTATAATTCAGTAACTTATGCAAAGTTTGCACAGAAGCTGTTGTTTTCATATCATTCTTCTTTAACTGAGGGATCCATGATCCAGTAGGCGTAAAGGCTATGCTCAGGTAGTTATATAATCCTAGCTGTTCTATTTCTTTTGAATCAAAAAACCACTTGTGCCGTTCCCTTCTTTTACCAAATAATACCATTTTTTATTTACTGGAATTGATTACCAAGTTGTTTTCTTGGCAATAAACACAGAACTTTTAAAGCAATCTCCGCATGCCCACTTGTGTTGTTGAAAGTAAAACCATATCATCTGCATAAAGTAGTGTATTAACTTGTCTGTCCGATGTGTTGGGCATGTGAAAATCAAGATTGTGCATGGTTGGGACTACACCATTAATATAATAATTGAAAAGGAAAGGGGCCAAAATACAGCCCTGTCGCACTCCTTTAGCTGTGGGGATCTCGTGAGTTAGGGTATGATTTACTCCTGTTCTCACTTGAAGACTTGTGTCTGTATACAAGGCTTTTATAAGAAGAAGTCTCCTGTCTATATCTGTTTTCAGAAATTTTCCCCATAATAAATTTCTATTGATGGAATCAAAGGCTGAACTTAGATCAATGAATGCAGCATATAACCGTCCACCTCTTGCAGTGTATTTGGTCATCAGATGCAAGACTGTGAAACAATTGTCAATGGTAGATTTTCCTTGTCTAAAGCCTGCCTGCTCTTCTGCTATGACAGAATTTTGCTTGGCCCAATCCTCCAATTTCTGTAACAAGAATTTAGCATATATTTTTGCCACAATATCTATTAAAGTTATTGGCCTGTAATTTCTGGAGTCCTTTCGGACACCTTTTTTAAACAATGGGACCACTATACTACGCTTCCAGCCTCTGGAGATACACCCCGTGTTGTTAATGTAGGTGAATAAAGCCACCAATAACGTAGCCCACCAGAGTATTCTATCCTTGAAAAGTTCAGCTGGGATGAAATCTTCTCCTGGTGCTTTATTATTCTTTAAAGATTGTATAAGAGATATAACTTCTTGAGTAGTGACTGGCTGCCATTTGGGGAGAATGTTAATATTCCCAAGATTTAAATTTATGTTTAAATCTACTTTTATCTTTTCCCTAAATAGGTCAGTATAAAAGGCTTCCCATGCTGAGGCAGCTATTGGAATCTCAAAATTATATCGGGACTCTCCCAGATTTCTAGATACTAGTTGCTAAAACTGTGTTGAGTTCTTATTTCCGGCTTCTAATTCTAAATCTGCCCAACTTTTCATGGCATAACTAGCTTTTTTTTACTGAAATTAATTTTTATATTCTCTTCTAGCATTAAGCATAGATGAACAGGCTTTAATTTCAGAATGGGTATGCACTGCTATCATTTGTTTTCTCAAGTGCTTTCTCTGTCTATGGCATTCGGCATCAAACCAGGGGGCCTTTCTATTCTTATGGTTGTTTGATGAAGCCCGTGATGTCAGTAAATATTTAACCCTAGAGCAAATAGTTTGAAATGCATCCAGAACATGATTAATGTTTGACAAAGGGGACCATACCTTTTTTCCTAGCATATTAACCATTTCTGAATTCAGAAATAAGTTAAGATGGAACACATCTACTTGCTGCCATCTTAGTCTTTTCCCTTGTACTATGCCCAGATGTTAAGTAACCTGTTTGTCAACTAGTGTTGCTTTTCTTAAATCCGATTCAAGAGTTAAGGGATGATGATACGGGTTGGTGGTCACTGTCTTCTCTTACAGCTACTGAGATGCCAGAAAAAAGATGACTATTTTGTCTAGATACACAAATATAGTCAATAACACTACCGGTGTACTGCTTGAGATATGTATAAGGATAAGGTGATTGTTGATCAGAAGGGCCAAGAATCTGTAAATCAAACGTTAACAATATTTTCAGCAGTTTTTGTCCAGCTTTGTTTAGTTTCTTATCCATGGAAAACCAGCAAAACACCTCAGGCAGTTACTCTTGTAAACCCCATAGCTCTACAAATTTTTGAGGGGATGATCCCAAGCAAGCATTAAAATCACCCATCAGAATAATTAGGGCATTTGGGGTTGTTAAACTTAGCTCTTTAATTAGGTGTTCAAGAAGTATCCAAACCTCTTTGGAATAATACTGTGAATTTACTGGCGGGATATAGGTGTTAACCAAAAACAAAACTGAGTTTGGTGTAAATAGTTTAACCACCAAGCAATTTGGGGGAATATTATTATTTGTCACCAACTCTCCTTCCCATCCCAGATCTCCCTTAACTACAATTAGCATTCCTTCTGTAACTCTTCCTTTATTTTTAAATTTTTGAGCTGGGGCAAACCAAGATTTATAGCCAGGTAAAAGATTCCTATCTTTGTTTGATAGCCAAGTTTCTTGTAACGCAATCAAATCAAAGGTTGATAAGAATTCAAAGAGTTCCCTGATACTACTTGCTGCTCGATACTAATATAACTGGAGTTATATGTTGTTGCAGATCACAATTCAGTATTACTGATGGATGTTTACTAGGTTCAGAAGGCTTTAAAGGAATCTTAAGTGTTAGTAATGCTTCATTTTGTATCAAGTTACTTTCATTATGTCAATCGATTTTGATTATATTATCCATTTGTATTTGATGTTGTTCACCTTCTGATTCTGAATCCAGGCTAACCAATTCATCCTTGATAGGGCTCAATTTGCAGACGTTAGACCTTAGTGGGAAAATAACGTCTAACTATGGTTCAGGGTTGTTTAACATAGGAGCACCAGCTGAGGGTCTGTATTCAGGGTTAAACAACACCTGAAGTCATTATTTGGCCCTTTATCAGGCAATATAGAACTAAAACCAGTGAAGAAGATTTCTAAGAATGCATAATATCTAAGAACTCTCCTGACTTTTAACACGCCAAAGTTCCCATCCTTAATTATGTAAATGAAAAGACACTTAAAGCAGAAAGGGTGGTCCCATTTCAATATTTCAATAACATGGTAATAAGACCTCTCCTCATCTCTCAAATGGAGGATATAGAAGGAAAGGATAATTCAAAACACGGATGCCCATTTAGATTAGCAACCTGTCTGGACAGTGAATGTATTGATCAGAGAGAAAATCTCAGGAAAGGATGGGAAGTATATCACCCACGCAGGGAAGTTCTAAATTCCCCACTCATTTATAGACCGATTCAGATGAGAGAGAGAGAGAGAGTAAAAACCCATCCTCTAATCTGCCAGACTGGTCAGTGGAAGAAGAATTGCCCTGTTCCTCAGTTAATCTGCCCAATAAGGAAAACAGCACATTATTGAAGTTGCAGAATAAGTCAAGTCAAATCGAGCAACACAATTATCAGGAAGGACAAGGGGGGCGGGGGGGGGAGGCAATGTATAATCCTCATGTGAAACTATTTCCCCTAATTGCATAATTTTTAAAAAGATGCATAGGAAGTTTGAAGGTCATAGATGCAGATTTGCAAATTCTACCTCTTCTGGAATATGGTTCAGCAAAACCTAAATTAAATAAGGAGACCATAAACAACTGACTGAGTTACCAACCCCTAATACCATCAGAATTAGGGAGTTTCCCTCCAATAGGAACTAATGTAAAGCAGCTGGATAATGCAACCCCAAATAAAATAAATGGAAGTTGTTTTCTTTGTTTCAAAGCACTGGCTTTGAAACAAAGTACCACCAGAGGAAGCAGAGCCATAAGGGAGCTGAGGTTTAAAATGCTATCATGGTATAGCAGGGTGATCTATGAAACAGAATAGTAAACAATTGTTGGATTTGTTAAGTGACTTTGAAGTTATAGTCTTACAAGAGATATAGCTGGTGGAACCTCTCCTGGTTAAAGGATGCAGCTCCTTAGGAACCACCACCTCAATAAAGGGTGGGAGAGGCAGTGGAGGTTTAAAATGCCTTGTTGCAACAGATCTCAAGGCAACTGTAACAACCATGACCCCCTGTAACCCCTATGCAGGTGCCTGCCATATTTTGTTCCCTGAAATCTCTTTGATGATAGTTAATGATTATATACCACCTTGCTCTGAGACTATAACTATCAATACTGTTTGGGCTACTTTTGAGAACTATGTAGAGCACCTTGAATCTTTATATCTTAAGGCAATAGTTATCATTGCAAGATATTTTAATGCATGTTTAGGTGCCAACAATGAAACTTTATATACCTGCTTTCATTGGGTGTTGGACCTGTGGAAAGTTGCCGAACCTCCAAAGACAAAAAACGTAACTATGCAGGGTACTGCTTCAGTCAGTTCACAAGAAGGAGGGATCTGTTAATATTCTGGTTCTGTGAATGGGGATTTAAATGGAGAATACACTCATTTTAGCAAGAGGGGTTGCAGTGTGATTGATTTTATATCAATTTCCCATTTTGTACATCAGTATGTTGTTCAGTTTGAGTTTAGTAACATTATAGAGGATGATCATTTACCACTGATACTGACACTAACATACCCAACATACAGTAACCCTTCATTAGAATCATGATCTTACTCCAATAGATATAGAAATGACCAGTAGCAAGATAATTAAATGGTCACCAGTAGTGGATTTTGAGTTGACTTAATTACTGAAGACTGAGAAATATATGAATGTTCGAAATGCCATTCTTGCTGCTAACAATGCCACTGTGGCAATAAAATAATTTCAAAATTTGTCCGAACACCTAGGAGCATATTTAATAACTAAGGTAAACAAAAGTGACTCTGGAAGAACTTCACTAATATCTGAATGGTTTGATAGTGAATGTAAACAAGCCAAAAGTCAGATGAGGGGAGTCTATCATAAATACAGGAAAACTATGTATGTATGTTGCCAGCAGACAAGCATATAAATAATTGATTATGGAGAAAAATAACAAGCTATTTAAAATGCTTTGCAAATTTTGATACAAGATTCTAGTCATCAGGATACTGGTATATTTTGGCACACAATAGCAGGTTTAAGAAATAATGTCTGCTCTGTTCCAGCATGTGTTATTGATCCCAATGAATGGTCTTATTTTCTAATTCTAGTCCTCAATATACTCAAACAACAATAGTTATGGAAAATCCCCCCAATCGTCCACCAATTTCAGTAAAGTAGATTGAAAGTCTTATTCATCAACTGAAAAATAACAACGCATGGAATGAATTTTTGGCCCCAGAATTTATAAAATCCAACATCAGCTGGTGGGCCCCTTCTTGGCTGCTTTATTCTCCCTCATAGATCAAACAGGCTTATTGTTGGGATACATCTGTAATTGTTCCTATATATAAAAAAACTAAACCTGGCAATAACTGCCCTGTCAGCTGCCTATGTGTAAGCTCTATAGTAAGCTATATGCAAATCTCCTGTACAATAAACTACTAAACTGGATTCAAGATGAAGATATTATGGCAGTAGAGCAAGAATGATTTAACTGGTGTGTGTGTGATCTATTCTAGATCATTGTTTTATATTATCCCTTGTTATGGATAAATATGCAAAAAAAGAAAAGGAAGGTGTTTTGTATGCAACATTCATTGATCTGAAGGCAGCATTTGATTTCATATCTCATTGACAACTTTGGGAAAAATTATCCTCTACAACTATGGACAAAAGACTTCTTAATTTAATTAAATGTCTTTATAGTACCTGGTTGAGTGTATGGTATACAACCAATTGGCATCTTATAGATCCTGTGCCATCCACAAAAGAGGTTAAGCAAAGCTGTGTTTTAGCTCCAATCCTGTTCAATTTGTATGTAAATGATATTGCTGAGCATTTGACATCTCCAGTTTTACGTGCCCCCGAATTGGCTACTAAATCTATTTCAGTTTTATTGCAGTACTATTATCCCAAACTAAAGTGGGCCTGAGAAGACAACTAAGGACATTTTCAAATTATTGCTGGAAGGAACATCTAGAGGTGAATTACAGTAAGACAAAAATAATGGTATTCTCAAAATGTTATGGACTCTGTAAATGGCCCTTGGATGGGCAACCAATGGAGCGGGTCCGAATCTTCAAATATTTAGGCAAGATTTTTCAGGCATCAGGAACACAGACTGCCCAACAAGAACATGTCATAGAAAAGGCTTCACATCGCATAAAATTTAAGGGACCCATTTTTCTGCTATCCATATATGATGGTTATGCATTTATTCTTTTGATTTTAGGCTGTTGGTTTTATATCCCAGTATCTTTTATGGGCTACTTGCCAAGGCATGTGGCTAATGTAAATAAAGTATGCTGCTGCTGCTGCTACCACCACCACCACCATTTGGTTGATAAATGAGACTAGTTTTTTGTATAACTGTCCTCTCACTATATCTAATGTCTCTTGTCCATGGTTTGTTTGGTTTTGGTTCTGGTTTTGTTGTTTTGGCTTCATTTTCACTTGAATTAAACCTGCTGCCTCAATGAATCCTTGGTGCAGTGTATTTTGAGTAGGCAAGCAGGACTCCAACCTGAAAGCAGGAGTTCTGTTTTTGCAGTGTATGTACAGATGGGTTATCCTCCCCATGGAAATAAATGGGTATTTATCAGTCAAATATTATTTGCATATTTCCTTTACTTGGAATCTGAACTGTATGTAGTTCAGACAAAATATGGTCCACTGAATAAGCTGTCACATGATCTGTTAAAGCTTTGTTGCAGCATCTTGCTTTTCCTTTGTCATTATCCAAGCTCCCCCTAGACCACACCCTTGGACAGACTGAAGTTTCCTTGTAAATTAATCTGTAAATCGGCAATTGGAAGCTCCCCTGTAGTGAGAATTTCTTAATATAATTGAAAATAATCTGAGAAAAAAACTGAAAACAAGATAGGCAGCAACCACATAACTTTACATAGCATAATAATAATTTCAAAGCAATTACAGATTAAATTGCTGACAGTATTCACAGATGCTGCAGTGAAGAATCAAGCAGAATACCCAGGGTATAGGCTTTTGGGGAAATTGGGTTTTGCTCATTTTGTCAAGCAAAATGTATCAGCAGCTTAAGGAGGGAAAGCCAATCCAGAGATAAACACAGTCTACAATTGTTCAGAGCTTTCTTGCCATTCGAATGAGCTGGTTTTACACATGCCCAGAAGTCAGAGTTGCAAAGCATTATGCAATAACAAGAAGTATGTGGCATTAAGTTGGTTCCAATTTATGGCAACCTTTTCCAAGGTTTTGTAGGCATGGATACTCAAAAGAGCCTTACTGCAGAGTCAAGGGCCAGCCACACACACACACACACACTCCTGATTACTTTGGTCGGTCCCTGACTTTGCAGTCAGGCTCTTCAATCCACTGATGTTTATTATTGAGATCCAAGTGAGCCCCTCACTAGCCATTGGTACTCAGATGTTTGGGAACACTAAGTATTCAAATGTTTGCAAACATTCTGACTGCTAGGAAAACATTCAGCTTTGGAAGCAGGGGGGTGGGGTGGGGAGAGCGTCTTAGGTCTTTTTTTTTTTTAAGAGAGTTAAATATAAAAGTAAAGGTTCCCCTTGACATTTAGTCCAGTCATGTCCGACTCTAGGGCGCGGTGCTCATCCCCGTTTCCAAGCCGTAGAGCCAGCATTTGTCCGTAGACAGTTTCCGTGGTCACGTGGCCAGCGCGACTAGACATGGAATGCCGTTACCTTCCCACCGTGGTGGTACCTATTTACTTGCATTTGCATGCTTTCGAACTGCTAGGTTGGCGGGAGCTGGGACAAGCGACGGGAGCTCACTCCATCACATGGATTCGATCTTACAACTGCTGGTCTTCTGACCTTGCAGAACAGAGGCTTCTGCGGTTTAACCCGCAGCGCCACCACTGGTTAATGTTTAATTTTTTGTTTTGTTTTTCCCAGTATAGTCAGATGGTTTCGTCCTATCATCAGTCCTGATGGCTTTTGCAAGAACTCCACCCTCCCACCCTCAGACAGTAGGTGTAACGCCACCATATGTTAAGAAATTCCGCATAAGTGTTTAGCGCTACCAATAAATCCCACAACTTTGAAAAGTTACTTTTTTGGAATTAAATCCCCCCAAATCCCCCAGCCAGTAGCTATGCTGCCTTAGAGATTTGGGAACTTGTCATTCAAAAAGTAAAATGGCTAAGCCTTGATGTTCCCGAGCTATTTGCCTAATTTAGATCATGCCTTGAGGTCCTCTTAATTGTTGCAACCCATGGATACCATGAGACCTCTGGAAAGCTTACAAGACAAGTTACAAGCCCTTCCTAGCTGATTGCTCAAGCAGCCTACCTCAGACAAGGGGATACTCCTTTTAGCCATGATGCACACCACCAGCCTCAGTCAGCATAAACTGAAGTACTCTGGTATTTTCGGTTGCCACTTTATCCATTTTTGCAAACCTTGGTGTTTTTTGCTGGTGTAATCAATAGGATTTATTGTAAAGATTTTAAGGAGGGATGACGGTCCCTGAACAAGAAGGCAGCTTGCATTCTGACTTCCTGCATAAGTAATGACAGCAAGGAAGACCCTTAATCAATGTACTTATCTCACATCCCTTCACTACTCAAAAGCAAAGCAGGAGCAGGTCAGGGTGGGGGGAGGATGATGACAGCAGGATTCAGTTTGGCAAACAGAGCTTCAGGGAAGGGCACTCTGCCTTCTACCACCAGCTGGAGATTAAGGGATAAGGAGAGATTGTCACAACCCTTGGAAAATAATTGTTTTGGCTTCTAGCTCCCAGAATCTGCCAGCCTGCCCGTGGCCAGGGAGGCTAGAGGATGCTGGGAGTTAATACCCAAGCCTTGGGTTGCACTCTGTGCCTCCTAAGAGGAATACCCGAGCAAGAGACAGGCCAGTGTGAGTTCACCCACCAACTAGAGAAGACAGAGCTGTACGAGCTTTACCCTTCACCGCCAGAGGAGGACCCCTTGGTTTCAGCAGTCTTGGGACTGCCAGAGTATAGAAAAAGACGTGTCAGCCTCTGCCTTCAGCCGGAACTGATGCAATGCTTTATTGCATTTTGTCTGTCTGTCTCATCTATGGACCACAGAGCTTGAGGAAGTTACTTTTGGGGTTGAGATTTCCAAACTTTTCATTTTAGATTGGTTTTTTGTTTTTTGTTTAGATTTAAAATGGCCAATGGTCCATACTGACTGGGGGACTCTGGGAGTTTTCACTGCAAAAAGTAACATTGGCAAAGTTATGTGTCTGTGTGAATGTGATCTACTGTAAGCCACCTTAAGGATCATGCAGGGAGTGAAATCCATCCGTCCGTCTGTCAATCAGTCTATCTCCTGCTACGAGTTAGCGATCTCTGCTTTGTACAGCTCTTTTACCATGAAAAAGGGGAGAAAATGCTGTCTTCCAAGAAATCTAGTTCTCTTTTTGACAGTTTCTCTCCATACACCTTTGTCGTTGCTCTGTGCCATCAAGTTGCTTCTAGTTAATGGTGACCCTAATAGGGTTTTTGAGGCATGTGAGATGTTCAAGGATTGGTTTATCATTGTCACCCCCCAACCCCCAGGAAGGGTCCATGGTCTGAAGAGGGTTTTGAACCCACATCTCCTGAGTCCTTTTCCAGTCATTATACCAGACTGATTCTGTTTGGTCTGGGTTCCATAGATTTCGCAGGGCTGCTTTGCCACATATAATGCTAATCCTTTTCTCCTAAATATTTGTTCAAACAGGTAGATGCCATCAGTGATGGATCTCAAAGAGAGGGGTCTGCCCAAGAAATGGTCCCTTGTGTGCCAAAGGCACAGGTGGGGGACGCGGGGGAAATAAAACCATACAGAATGGTGCTGAGCAGAGGCAAATGCCTGGAATGCTCTGTTTCTTTAATTCCCCTCTCTAATTTCTGTGATGCTATTAAAAATCTATAGTGCAGTAACTCGCTTTGCTAGTTCTGTCAGGGGTATAAAGCCTTCCAACTGACACATTTTATAAATAACCGGTGAGTAAGAGTTCCTGTTCCCATTTCTATAAAAATTCTCCTACAAATGATAAAAGAGCGGTAAATAATTGAACAAAGTGATCCAAGGTACTAAATGTAGTGCAGTGCCATTTATATTTAAAGAGGCCGCTTATTTATAGGCAGATTAATCTAAGAGTCTGGGCTGTGTTTAATAAAGACAACAGTTCAGTTGTTGGCATCGCCCACCGGCATTTTCTTCACTTCACGCAGGTGGACATTGGGGATTGCCTGACATATGGCCAAAATGGGTATCATTCTGCTCATATACCAGACCAAATGGAATAATTTATTCGAAGCAGGGTTGGATCTTAGGCCACACCTTTGTTGGATTACTAACAAGTTAGAAACAAAACAAGCTTTTGGGTTCTCCTCAGCTTGTGACTTGGCAACCTGACCTGGTTTCTTCATTACGGGCTTTCCCCACTGACACCTCTTACTTCTTCCAGCACTGTATTTGCACTTGTATATATTTATACTGCTTTATTTTTGCTGCTAGCTTCACCTTGGTTTCATGTTCTCCTTTACTCCTGGATTTAGCCTGGTTTTATTATGACATGTTTTAATCACTCTTTTATTGCTTGTATTTTATTTTTTAAATGTACCTGTATAGCATCCAGATAATTCTGGTTATTGGATGGTCTAAAGTTATAATAAATAAATAACTGAAAGCCATGCTGGCCAAGCAGCTTCACTATTAAGTGAGTAGCATTTGCACACACAGGTGCACACAAAAGGAGGTGGCCACATCTTTCAGACTGTACACAGCCGTATCCACTGAATCATTGCATGACACCCCATGAAACTGCCTTCTCTTGCAAATACTGCAACCTTAGTGCATCCTGCTCAGTGGCAGCAGCAACACAGGGTGTTAGGAACTTTCATAGCCCTGCTGTTTGATAGCTTTAGTAGGGGATGCCAGGGAGCAGGAATGTAGGAATTTCTGCATGCATAACTTGGACTGCTCTACCAATGAGTTGTGGCCTCCCTTTATGTCCCATTTCTAGGGATCCTCATTCCGATTATGTACTACAGCCCCTTGGGCCAGAGAAATATCATGGGCTAGCTTTGGAATTTGAAGTTCCTTCCTTCCATCCTTCCATCCTTCCTTCCTTCCTTCCTTCTTCCAATCAATTATTACTTACTTAGAAATCTATATTGAAATATACAATAAAATGGTGTTGATGTCATAGTAAATTAAATAATAATAATAAAAAACATAAAAATTGATAGACATTGCCTTTCAACTAACATTCCAAAAATAGAATCCATATGTTTGTACAGATCTCTTTAAATTGACCTGTGGTTTGATAATTGTATAAATAATTACTTTTCTATATCTTACTTTGCCTAGAATAAATGTACTGTAATGTGTTAACTTTCATCATTATCACGATATCCCAAATTGTATAAAACTAAAATAACAGAAAGGGAGTTTTTTATTCCAGTTAGAAGCCATGGATACTTTCGCTATTCTCAATAAATTAAGGCACAGCTCACCATAATCTTCATCCACATCATCCTTTTAAAGGTGCATAACACATTGAAATGGTTAATAGGAACTTATTGATGTGTAAATAATACAGAGCATTATTAACAAGTTCTCCTTAGGGATATGCAGAGCCCCCCGACTTGCTTGGACCCAACCCATGCTGTGCCTTTTTGCTGACACTCTGGCCTGATCCTTGTCCAGGTCCATAATGATATCTGTGCATTTCTGGTACCCTGTGAAGACTCTTTCTTGCAAATGTGCCAACAGAAACAGGAAGGCCAAGTCACAAATGGAATAGTGTGAGGAGGTCACCAGTTGGATTCCTAAGGCAGCCACCGGTCAAGGAGTAAGGGAGGGACTGCAAAAGGACAATGGACATAGTCCTCCTTTAATTACTTCTGAGAAAGGCAAGGCAGGAAGTCTCTACTCTATACTCTCTGTCACTTCTCTCTGCCCCCACCGTTCCTGTTCCCTGGATTGGCAATTACTGGGTGTGCAGTCATAAGACTTTTGATAATTTAATCGAAGACTTTGCAGCAGGAAAGGCAAGGAAGTTCCATCTCTACGGTAAAGAGCATTCATACCTTCATCCTCCTTAGTTTTTCTTTCTCTTTCCCCACTTCTAATCATGATGTGTAAATGCTGGATTTAATATGAAGGATCTGTGAGGGAACTGTCCTGTCTTCTGGACAACCAGAGGCTCTTGATTGTCACAAAAAATTGTCAAAAAATTCAAAAAATGCATAGAAATTCACATATGTACATCAAGTAATACAAACAGTGATATTTTATTGGGGTAAATACCACTGATTTTCCACATATTCTGCTATCCAGTTCTATGTTCTATGTACTATGTTCCATCCCAGAACTTTCTCCCAGTTATGCTGGTAAATGACTTCCAACTTTTTAGCATCTTTTAAGATAAATATAATTTACTAATCAGTCTCTAATTAGCTGTCAATAAAAATATTTATCTCTCTGGGTTCAAATATTTATTGCGTCATATTTCTACATCGAAGTACCAATTGCATATTTGATATGAAGCATAAAAAAGCCTTGATTTCCCCTAAAGCCTCTTACTATATATAATCTACTCTCATCCCAAATAGACATTTCTCCAAAAATAACTGTTCCATATAATAGTTAGTGGGGACAGTCCAGAAGCCAGTTTCATTTCCCATCTATTTAAAGCCTCAAAACCTTTTTTTCAGAATAGGATTATTTAACTCTTTGTCTGTATCTTGTTTTCTCTGAAACCATAATACACTTGGCTAAGACAATAACTCATTTCTATCCTTGTTTCATGTCCAAAGAACTCTCTCTTCCAGTACCAGATGCCAGCTTATCTATATGCCTCATTATATAGTTTAATAATTAGCAAATTCATATCACCTTCCTTTCAAGAATTAACTGTTTCAATTTTCTAAACTAATTTTAAATTCCACTCTCCCAAGAAAGGTATTACTTTTATATATATATTGCCATTTCTTTAATATTATCTCTTTTTAAACCCCTAAAGGAGCATTTTATCAACAGATATAAAACATGCAGACATGGATTTATTTTTATAGGAGATATTTGTACCATCTTCAAGTAGTCTGCACGTGAAATGCTTTTTATCAGTCCCTCTGTTAAGGTCTTCCCTTCCACGACTGATGTACTGTTGATCCAGTATGTGGTTTGTGGCGTGCTGCATTGGCATCCCTAAAAATAATACTGCTGTTCTAAGCAGCTGCTTGGGTTCCCTGTGCACTCAGGCTGGGTGTAATGACTGCTAGAAGCTTGTGTAGGCATCCTTCAGTCTCGAGAGACTATGGTAACGTGCTCTGAATACAGGTCTTGGAACAGCGTCTAGTGTGGCTGAGAAGGCCAATTCGAGAGTGACAATCCCTTCCACACTGAGGACAAATACAATCTGTCCCCTGTCCAGCTCCCTGATTTTGCTGGTTTCGGGACTGCCTCTTTGCCTCGGCCTGCTGGACAAATGTCTCTTCAAAATGGGAGAGGCCATGCTGCACCGCCTGCTTCCAGGCTGAATGCTCAGATGTCAGTGTTTCCCATCTGTTGAGGTCCATTCCTAAGGCCTTCAGATCCTGCTTGCAGATATCCTTGTATGACTGCTAGAAGCCACTAAGGTAAATACCATATGAAAAATGTGTACTTGTTGTGTGTTGAAGAACATGGGTTTCTTCATGAGATTCAAAATGCCTAACTTTAAAGAGAGGTTGAGTATGATCTCTAGGGTCCTTACATTTTTTTAAAAAAAATGTAGCCACAGAACTTGTACCTGAGCATCATAAACTGACCGCTCCTTGTCTTTACCCTCAAAAACTGACTCTCACAAACTCTGGTTCAAATGAAAACTGGAAGTTGCTTCAGCTGCAAAAGTAACTTGGATTTATATCGATCCAAAGGCAAGGGTGGGTGATACCTTTATTAGACCTTTAAAAAACATTCACAAACATAACCCAACTTTTGACATGAATGGGTCTTCATCAATCTGGGCTTACGTTTGTGGTTTTTCAGCGGTCCACCAAAGGACCACATTTTTTTTCTTTTTGTTGGATGTATCAACTAGTCAGCAAGGAAATGTGATCTCCCACTGCATTGGTAGAAGCATTTCCATATTTACATAGAAAAATAATTGTTGCAAAGTTTCTAGTAATTTTACATAGATGGCAGCAAAATTATTACATTTAAATGCACACAGGTCTGTGTTTTTGGACTTCTGGGATTTGCAGTCCTTCTGGCAGTCGTTCAAAAACACAAATCTGCACACCTCAGCTGGGGAATTCTTCTTCAGCCGGAGAGGTCTTCTGGAGGCAATATTCCATGGTTCCAGTTCCTGGACTGGAAAGGACGTGTTAAGCTTCAGTCCAGGGCTTTGTGAAACATTCAGTTATGTGTCCTTTGTCACTCTTCCCCACACAGGGTGCTGAAAGCAGGTAGATATGATTGGGTAGTGAACTGCTGAAAAGGCACCGTGGGGCTTCAGAATAATATTTCATTTGCATGCCCCACTGGGACAATCTGGATGTTGTCACATAAACACTTTAGTTTAGTTGATGGTCACAAGTTGGGTCATAAGCTTTAGACAGGAATGGGCAAAGTATGTCTCTTCCAGTGTTCTTGGATGGTAATTCCCACCACTCCTCACTACTGGCACTGCCGGGAGTTGCCATCCAGGAACTTCTGGAGGGGCCCTGCTTTGTCCAACCCTTGTTTGGAACATTAAGATAGGTCATAATTTTTTTGACAGAGGTGTAATCTTTGATTTCCTTTTCTGTTCCTAGTTCTTTTTTTGTTGTATAGAAAAAGTGTCTCCAAAGGGAGATCCTGGGGTTAGTTGAAGCTGGTACTAAGCACTGAGCTTGGAGGGAAGAAGGCAAACTCTTGGGGGTGGGATGCTCTCTTATTTTGGCAAGGAAATGCAGGAGATTCAACTGATGAAGGGATTCCCAGGGTGGCATAGTGGCTAGAGTGATGGACTAGGACTCTGGAGAACAGGGTTCAAATCCCCACTTGGCCATGGAAACTCACTGGGAGAGTGAAACTGGTAAAACCACTCCTTAAATATCTCACTTACCTTGAAAGCCCTTAGTGTCGCTATGAGTTGTTTTCTACTTGACAGCACAGAACACACAACTGATGAAGTACAAGAAGACAAACTGTTTTAAACATTTAAGTCTCATGTGGGGGTGCATTGCACCTACATTATTGCTCTGTTGTCACCCCCAGGTTGGCAAACAGCAGGGCACAGAATGCTTGAAACTTTGAAACTGACTGTCTTGGGTGTGCATCACCATCAGTATTTATGTATACTGATATGCAGCACAGCTACAGCATTCTGCCTGCTCTGCTTCTAGCTTCCTCTCCCATTGATCAGGGAGAAGATGCCATAACGCTATTATCTTGGCCAGGGCATTACACAGCAGCAGTTACAAATATTCTGGCTTTTTAAAATATCAGCATTTTAAAAAAATATATTGGTAGCATCTAACATAATCTATCTAACATAACTGAAAGAGGCAAGAAACCTATCTAAAAACAGTATGCTTTATTCTAAAGCAAATGTTCAACTTCTATGTCATCATATCTATCTGTCTGTCTGTCTGTCTCTCTGTCTGTCTATAAAATGATGACACAGAAGTTGAACATTTGCTTTATATTACTGATTAGAGTGTTGTTCAAACTGTGGAAATGATGAAGAAACAAAATGCTAATGAGATTAAACAACAACAACAACCCCACAATATTCCTCAAGACTTAGAAAGTCCTTTATGCCCTCAAGGCAGACTTGCTAACATTAGCTAATTACAGTGGAGGAAGAGATAAAATGTGCTGACTTTGGCTGCAATGTTATCCTGCCTGCAGACTCCATAAAACAAAAGGTACAAAATTCTGGCAGGAACTCAAAAAGGACAGTGTTCTGGAACAAAATGATATATAGCCTGCTATTGGAGCCATGAATATGCCATACAAAATGCGGTTGTGTATGTGTGTTTCCACAAGCACAGAGGCAGACAAAGAAGCACCCCATGTTAAGGACACCACATCTGAGAGAAACTGTAACTCACAGTTCTTTTCTTCCTCCTACGTAGAAGCATACCCCGTTCTGTCCACAGTGGTGTTAAAAGGTCTACCTTAAGCAGAATAACTTCCCTCCTATCACTTTTGATATGGGAATTTTCGTCCAACCATTCAAATGACTTTGTTAAAAGGCTTCCAGTTTTTGCTCTCTGTCATTAGAGCTGGTTATCATGACTTGCTGATGCTTGCAGAATGTACAACAGTGAAAGCAACTAAGTGCCCAGTTATCGGACTATTCTTCCATTTCCTCTCTATCGTTTTTTTTTAAATGTACTGTATTCCTGTGCCAACTTTGTATGGGCAATGGAATGCACAGATGGTGTGACAGGACTGAGCTTTTGCAAACTCATATCCCCTCTGTTTCTTCTGTGGCTGAGTCTCTCTGCACATCCAGCCTGAACTTGGATCTAGTGGTAAAAACAGAGGTGATTTAAAGTAGCTGGGGGTGGGGGAGTGACAGGCGGAGAGGTAACCAGGTGGGCTTGGGTAACATTTTCATCTCAATCAGTGAACACCCACCTCTGTTATAACCACTAGATCCCATTGAGGGATGGATGGATGACCATGAGGGTACCACTATGTTGGCCTTTAGTGCACTTGCTCATACAGAAGAAAGCTCTAGGAGTTTATGGGCTCAAGTCTAGTTCTCCCCCCCCACACACACACACACTTTTATTCTGAACAGATTTCTTGGAACAATAAAAATAAGTTTTCCTTTTACCTCACCAATAAGCAGCCTGAGTTCTAAAATGTAAATTCTTCATCGTAGGTCTGCTTACTAGCCTGCTACACTTTGTTAACATAATTACCACAAAAATAAACTAAACTAAATTCAACAAGGTTGTTGCGTTAGTTTGTTGCAGCAAAAACAATGAAGAGTCCTGTGGCATCTTTAAGACTAATACCTTTTATTTGAGTGGGACGTTATGGGTTGCAGCCTATTTCTTCAAGTGTATCTGAACAAAACGGGCAGTAGTCCCCAGAGGTTTGGCCAAATAAAGCTTGTCAGTCTCAAAGGTGCCACAGGACTCTTTGCTGCACATCCCTGAAGGATACAGGCCCAGTTCCTATATGTTTGGGACAGTAATGAAGGCTAGGGGCTGCAAAAATAGCTTTAAAGAGACCCTTGGAGTGAGGATGGCTTAAGCAGGCATATGTGGGCATATTTTGATTCTCAAATGGCAACCAAACAATTTCCATTCATGGCTCTTCAGAATACAGACGCAAATAAAATAAAAAAAGGGGGGAAGACATTCTGGAAGCCCTGAAGTCTGGCAGACTGATTCAAGATAATGAGAACATTGTGAGATGAGCAGAGAAGCCATAAGGCGAAGGGATTTATAATATTGTACATAGCTTATACAAGCGAAAAATGAGAGATCTGTGCTAAATATGATTATGATCCACTGTCTGGGATATAAGTATGGACACACTGCTGTTCAGCACCAAACTGAACGGCACAGAGTGATTTACTCTCCAAGTCAGAGATGGTGAAAGTCCTATTCATCATATGGACATCATTTGGTGTTTAGTAGATAAAATGGGTACTGCAGGAGAACTCCACGAGGGACAAAAGGATCTTTGCCAAGGGAGTGCCCTCTTTTTATTTCTGGTGTTGAAATCAAAGGAAAGCCCTTACCCAGGGTTGTGCCAAAATGATTCCAGGCAAGAAGCTGATCAAAGATGCCACCAAAGAAAAGAAACCTCCTGTATCAAATTATACTGTTTGGGGAATGGGGGAAAGGGAACAACATTTGAGGCATCCAGAGACCCATTGGAGAAAAGAGGCGAACGCTACAAATGCAGCCTAAAGGATGCCATCAAAAATAAGTTTCCCAGCCAATGACAGATCAGGAACATCAGCCAATGGGAGTGTATCTCAGAACCGGCAAAATAAAAGCAGAGCAGCTTAAGAGTTTGTGTGATTTGCTAGTATATTCCCCCCTCACCCCAAATACTGAAGGATCAAAACCCGATTCAAGGTGGATATTCCTGTTCTGAAGCCTGCTTGTTTATCAGCCAAAATATTTTCAGATTCTATCCTGCTGTGACGTTTTCAATAAAAGTGTATAGCATAGAGCTTACTAATTATAGGCAACAAACCAAGTGGATAATAATTCACTGGATTCTTCTTCTTGCCCTACTTGTAGATTGGGATGATAATAGCTGTACTCCAGTCAGACGCTATGTGGGTATTCTGGTCTACATGTGTAAAAAGATCTACCAGTATTGTGGCCCACCTTTCAATGTTTCTCTTAAATATCTCTGGAAGAATACCATCAAAACCCGGAACATTCCCTGGCTTTTCTTGGTTTACCAGGTCAGTTACTCCAGATATGATACTGGTGGCCATTCTGGCAAACTCCTGGTTATATTTCTAATTGAAAAGTGGGTGTCTGCTTTTTTGTAGATAATTCAGAGATGAGATTCCTGCAATCTGCCTGTGTTGAACAACTGGTTGTAAACATTGCTGTGAGACACCAAAAAGTCTTCATATCTTTCACCCTGACTGAGTTAATAAGCTTTTCTCATGCTGCTTATTGTGCACTACTCTTTTTTGCCTTGATTGATTTCTTATATTGTTCTTTAAATTGCAATAGGTCCTCTACATTCATTTCTGCTGGGTTTTCCTCAAGAAGCTTAAATTTAGATATACAGGCTTTCTTAGTGTCTCTATACTCCTGATCAAACCAACTTTTTGATTTAAATTTGCTATATAAATTTCTTTATATCTTTTGCTTTAAATGATTCACAAAGCTTTTTAATCAATAGTGCATACTGCTCAACAATTCCACTATTTAGACCTATTGCAAGAATCATAGGATATTAAGCAGTTCTGTAAAAACCTGTCAGCCTTCACTGACCATCTAATTTTAATATGACTAACTACTGCCTCAGGATTAGATTGCAGTATATTCTCAACATAGATGTGGTGCTTAAATGGCCTCATGTACAAATTTAAAGGAAGGTGATCACTATCAGGTCTGCTGTCTATCTCCAGTTTAGAAGTGGAGCCCAATAGATTGCCACTAACAATCACATGATCGATAGCACTCATCCTAGATCCTGACCAGAATGTAAACTCTCCTGGTAATTATCTCTAGTAATATTTCCATTTAGCATGCATAGATCTAATCGATGTAACATCTGAGCCGTACTGAGGCCTGCATAATTACTAATATTATCATTTGAGCAGCACACATTTAATGGGGCAGAACATGGCCTTTCTGGGGGGCAAATGTTATGGACAGCATAAAGTGCAGTATGATGCACCCCCAACTTAGTACTGAAGTCACCCCAATAACTATTTGAGAAATGGATGAATTGTTACAAGGTCTTTGATATAAATTTTCTAACCTTGCCACATTTGTTTAATCTGGGCATTGAGTTCTCATGAGGGAAGATAAACATTTATAAATAGCACTGAGCATCGATTGATCTTCACCAACACTGCTATTACAGATTGATTTTAAGTAGGGAGCTTACTCAGTGACATATGGAGCTTAGTAGAAACAAGTGTGAGTAGGCCGTCCCTCGGTCTATGCTTCTTATCACTAGGGATGGCACATAGCTAGTGGGCAGAAAACCATTTAACTTTAAGGCATCTGAAGCCCATGTCTCTTTTAACATTCAAATGTCAAACATGGAGAGGTACCTAATAAAAGAGGTATCCCTATTCTTTGAGTTCCATCCTGCAATGCTCCATGAAAGAACAGAGGCATATTCCGGAAGCTCTGCTTGTCAATCCGTCAGCTCCTGAGATGATGGAAATTCCTGTGTATCCATCAGACCATCATTTTTGATAGACATATCAAGAAGAGGCATGAGAATGAATTCACTAGAAGCAGATTGTATTAAACTCTATTGAAGCAAAGCAGATTGGGACATCTTTTAGAGGAGCAGACTGAAGCATCGAATCCTCATCTTATGCTAATGTTTCAGATAGATAAAATCTGTGGTACCAGTGAATGATCATATGTGCAGTATCCCTCATTATCTTTAGAACCCAATGAGATCAAGTTTACTTGTTGACAATCCATCTGCTGCTTTGAGTCTCCTAATAGACTGGTGTGTCCAGTTACTACAGAGGCTTGAGTATGAGGATCAGCATTAGATTGAATGGAAATGTTATGCTTCACAAGGTAATCTCTCAATGGTTATGCCATGTAGGGAGGTCAAACTACTTTTAACCTCCTCCCATTCAGTGTTAAATTCAGCCAGAGCAGCTAAGGCCTCCTTGATATAAGTATGAGCCTCCCTTTGTTCTGATGGAGACTGTTTCACTAAATTCATTGTTTGCATCACTGCAGATCTGCAGATTTGATTTTAATTATTCAAGGCCAGTTGTAGCAATCACCCTGCCTTTGCATATGTATGATGGTATTTGCATGTACCAATGGGAGTTGTTGGGAGGCAGAGCCAGAGAAACTAGAAGGGAGAGGTGAGGCAGATAAGAGCATATAGTCAGTTAGATAGCCAGGAGAGTCTGAAGTGAGAAGTCAGAGAGGAGAGTTAGTTTGTGAGGAGTTAAGGAAGGCAGTTGAGAGTGTGGAACTTAGAGAGAGTTAAATGTGGAATAAGTTAGTACGAATCTACTGAATATTTTAAGGTCCTTTAGGAACCTATTTATGTGAACTGTATCCAATAAACCTGTTTTGTTAAAATGTACACACAGTATGGACCTCAATCTTTCTAAGTAAATATTGTTGACAGAGATCAACTGGTGGCAGCATAAAAGGGAACGTGGCATGGGCCTTAGGTTAGTGAAATAACCTGGGGACACGCAAGGGGCACGTCACACCAGTTTTCTGGGAACTGCTTCCAGAGTCATGTGATGGTGAACATCTCTGAGATAGAGGTTAGATCATGTTTGAGAAGAAGACTCTTACGAGAGTAATCTAGGAATTTGCCGAGTAAGTTTTAACTTTGAATAGCGTGAATGGGGTCACAGCATGCTCAAAAGTGAACAGTAGTCTTTTTGGCCCCATATGTAAAGGGTCTATTTTCTGTGGCTGGCTATTGAACAATTAAACAAGTTATCACTGCTCTCTGTGAATCCTACCTCCTTCTGTTGACCATATTTGGAGCATTTTGAAGCAAAACCTGTGAAGTCTGAAAAATCCTTGAAGAACTGGACTCCATCATTTGGTGAGATGTTTGTTGTTGCAGAGTTCTATGCAAATTATTACTATGATTGGCCTTTCTCAGCACCTCCCACATTGCTCTGTTTGACTGCAAGTTGCTCTTGATTTGAGAAAGAGTCTTTGTAAGTTTTTATAAAGCACACTCAATTGTGTTCATTTTATTGCAGACCCTCTGTATATTTTCAAATATTGCTATCACTGTTTTCGGCAGTTAAAAGACATTGGTCTGCAAAATACTTGAGGTCTTTTGGATAATGTATTCCCTGTGTTCCGCCTTTTATCTTGAAACTATGCCTCTTGTAGTTTGGTGTCTGATTGTTTTATTTTAATTTTATTGGCATTGGGCTTTATTTTAGCATACTGTAAACTGGCCAGAATAGTGTGTCACACTAATGGGGAGGTATATGAATTAAATGAAATGAAATGAAATGAAATTAAAACCATCCTTTGGGGAAGACAATATAGAAATTACTGAATGATCCCCATTTTCCTGAGCTGGAAGAACCGCCTTATTCTCCAATGCAGCAAATTTATTGCTTAAAATAATAGCAGATGAAATAGATAAATTATTCACAGGACAACTAGTTGTTAAAAGTTTGTCAGTTTTCAATTGTTTTATTACTTTGGCAAGAGATTGACCTGGGCTGGCTCTCTGTTGTTTGTTTCCCATCTGTGTATGAATTCAGACAGCCATGCTCCCACACAAAAAAGGTCAAGTTGTTTAGTTTTATCTAACTTTAGTTCCCGAACACCTTAAGTCCTCCTCTCCCATGGTTACTATCTCCCTCCCTCAGTAGAACAGGTAAAAGTATACTAATTTTTCTCTTCAGTGGTGCAATCATGCAGTTTGTTACAGTGGCTAATTTGCCAAGTCCTTGGAATTCAGGTGAGATGATAAATCGTACAAAGCAAGGTATTTGGATTCACTTATCTGCACTCTTCTTCCATTTAAAAAGTATTAACTAAAAAGGCATTTACAGTGGTGCCTCGCTAGACGATGTTAATCCGTTCCGCGGAAATTGCTGTCTTGCGAAAACATCGTCTAGCGAAGCACGTTTCCCCATTGGAATGCATTGAAATCTCTTCAATGCGTTCCAAGGGAAAAGTCATCGTCTTGCGAAGATCGTCCATAGGGAAACCTCGTCTAGCGAGCGCGGGTCCCCGTTGGAATGCACTGACAGCTATTGACCGCTAGTCAATGCGTTCCAATGGGGAAAAGTCGTCGTCTAGCGAAAATCGCCCATACGGAAACATCGTTTTGCGAAGCGCAGTAGCGATCGCGAAAAGCCATCGTCTAGCGAATTCCTCGTCCTGCGAGGCAATCGTCTAGCGAGGCACCACTGTACTTTAAAAAGGTGTTTAACTAAAACAACTTTACATCACAAAAACTACAAAAATAAAAACTAGATAAAAGAGAGAAGCAGTCAGAGAGAAACCTCATTGCTGCCCCCTACCAGAGCTACCAGAAACAGCTATGATCTTCTTTTGCAATGGATGTTGGCCTTCACCATACTTGGACACTCCAAAACCAACTCTAATGCATGTCTAGGTTTTCTACCTTACCACAAGCATCCTGAACACTTACTCTTAACTCATAGCTATTAGATCTTTATCTATGGGTAGATGGTACCATGTCTTCCCGAAAATAAGGCATAACCTGAAAATAAGCCCTAGTATGATTTTTCAGGATACTCGTAACATAAGCCCTACCCACAAAATAAGTCCCAGTTAAGTGAAACCCCACCCTCCACCATTGTACAGCAACCAGAAGAAGATGACATGACTGTATTTGAATAAATGTAGATTGTTATACATGAAAAAAATAAAACATCCCCTGAAAATAAGCCTTAATACATTTTTTGGAACAAAAATTAATATAAGACCCTGTCTTATTTTCGGGGAAACACGATAGCTGTCATCCACCATGTTGAAGAGAGCTGTGTTAGGATTATTGCATTCGTGTTCTCCTGACATAGCTCCACAATCATTTTGTGAAGCATTGGAAAGGGAGGAAAGAGGTAAATTAGACTCTTGGTCCATTGAACTGTTAAGGCATCTCCTAGAGATTTTCTTCCACAAGTTGCCCAATAATAGAATTTTGGACAATTTGTATTGTTCTGTGGCACAAACAGGTCTATTTGTGTCAGGCTCCAGCAGCTGCACATGTTTTGAAATATTCAAGAGGATAGTTCTCATTCATGCATCTGTGCAGTCCACTATCTGGATGTCCTCTCTGGTGACATGGATCAAAATCAGGTAGGTGTGCCATTAAACACACAATTCCCACAGTAGAACAGAGAAGTACAGAGAGTGTGTACCAAATGTGTGCCTCCTTGCTTATTTATGTAGAACCTTGTTGTAGAGTTGTTCATGGCTACCTGTGCCACCTTCCCTCAAAGGACTAGCACTAAGGCTTTGAAGTTTTTTTATAACTGCTAACAGTTCTAGCATGTTTATATATAGGTGTATCTCTTCTTGGGACAATAAGGCATGGGTCTGCATGACTTTGCAGTGCACACCCATCCCAACAAGCTTGCATCTGGTTTTACTAAGATGGAGGGCTATGTTTGTTTGAAGAGTCCTTCCACTGACAGGTTGGAATGACCAGAGAAGCTCTTTTGCTAAATCTGATGTTACTTGGAGCTTCTTTTGGTTGTTGTTTCTGATGCTGTCAAATGTTGACAGGAACCATACTTGCAGGGACCTCATTTTTAGCTTTGTATGAGGGATAATGTCTGTGGTTGAGGCCATGTAGCTGAGTAACTTTTGAGCTGTAGGTGCTGTTACTAGGGGATTCAGGTGATTTTTTTTGACAAGTTGCTTGATGTTCTGTATTCTTTCCTATGGTAAATAGGCCCTCACTTTTCTCAAGTTTAAAATGGCACCTATGTACTGGATCACATGTGTTGGCTTCAAACGTGCCTTTTAAAGGTTTATCCTTAGGCAAAGATCTGACAGTAGTATTACTGTGAAATTTACATTCTTTTCTGCTGTTGTCTTTGAATCTGAGACTACAAAACAATCATCAATATATGAGAAGACATTGATACCATACCATCAGAGGTACGTAGGTACAGGCAGCATGCATTTAGTGAAAACTCTGGGCATGATCGATAGACCAAAAGAGAGGACCTTGAATTCATAAATCTTGTTGTCCATACCAAAATGAAGAAAACAAGTTTGTTCTTGTCAGATCAATATGTGAAAATAAGCCTCCTTGAAATCTATCACCGCAAACCAGTCCTCCTTCCTCAAAATTAACACTGTAGACAACATCACCATTCTGAACTACTTTGTTTCTATTTGTGAGGATGCAGGACAGATAAATAGGTCTACTTTAGTTTAATCAACATCAAAAAAACTAAGATCATGGCCACTGGTCCCATCACCTCCTGGCAAATAGAAGGGGAAGATATGGAGGCAGTGACAGATTTTACTTTCTTGGGCTCCATGATCACTGCAGATGGGGACAGCAGCCACGAAATTAAAAGACGCCTGCTTCTTGGGAGGAAAGCGATGACAAACCTAGACAGCATCTTAAAAAGCAGAGACATCACCTTGCCGACAAAGGTCCGCATAGTCAAAGCGATGGTTTTTCCAGTAGTGATGTATGGAAGTGAGAGCTGGACCATAAAGAAGGCTGACCGCCAAAGAATTGATGCTTTTGAATTGTGGTGCTGGAGGAGACTCTTGAGAGTCCCCTGGACTGCAAAGAGAACAAACCTATCCATTCTGAAGGAAATCAATCCTGAGTGCTCACTGGAAGGACAGATCCTGAAGTTGAGGCTCCAATACTTTGGCCATCTCATGAGAAGAGAAGACTCCCTGGAAAAGACCCTGATGTTGGGAAAGTGTGAAGGCAAGAGGAGAAGGGGACGACAGAGGACGAGATGGTTGGACAGTGTCATCGATGCGACCAAATGAATTTGACCCAGCTCCGGGAGGCAGTGGAAGACAGGAGGGCCTGGCGTGCTCTGGTCCATGGGGTCACGAAGAGTCGGAGATGACTTAATGACTAAACAACAACAACAACAACTTTAGTTTAAATGTTTTTCCAGATTTGTCTTTTTCTGTTGTGTTTTGTTTTTGCTCTACAGATTGAGATCAAGAGTGTGATTTCAGTTTCAAGAGGGAATCTTGTAAGTCCTCAGAAGATGAATCTGATTCCTGAAACCCAGATGCATTTGGTCTCAAAGATGCTGAACCTGAGCGATCAGGTAAGCAATGATGTTTATGTGGTCATTTTGATTTCGTTTCTAAGATGGTTGGAGCTGAGTGTCAACATCAAGAGGATTTCCAGGCTGAGCATTGCATGCTAGAGGCCCTAACATTTAGTGTCTATCTTCCTTAATTTTGAGCACCAATGTTGAGGTGCTTTTGAGGTTAAAGTTCTCTATTGGTATTATTCTCTATCTGGTCAGCATCAGAGTCAGAAGCATTTTCCATTTGGAGTTCACCAGGCTTTTCATCTTCTGGCCCATGAAATCAAGGTTTTAAACATGAAATTCCTTTTGATATCTGCTACAACAAGATTATGCAGAGAGTCCTGAGTAGCAGGGACCATGTTTCTAGCAGTAGTGGCCAGAATTTCACTGACAATTCCTACTTGTGTAGAAGAAACCATGTATGTCATCACAGCAAATTGCATCTCATTAACAGAAATCTGATGGTGGTGGTCAGAAACAGACTAGTGTAAGAAAAGCCTTGCAAGGCTCTTTTGAATTCTGCTTACAAAACTCTGGCATTATAACAAAACGTTTGTGTCTAGTGCTATTGAACAAACTGCAGGCAAATAAAGGGGCATTAAAAAACCGTAAGCAACCTATTGTGCAATGTCATTCCTAATTCCTTTGCCAAATAATTTCTTGATTACCAGAATAGGCTAAGTCCAAAGTTATAGCCAATTGAAAATTTAAGATTATAAATTCATACAGACTTAAGTTGATTTTCTGCCACCTAGCTACAGGGAAGTGATTTTTAGAAGCTAGAATATCTTATTTTCTTCTGCTAGCCTTCTGTGTAAACAATTGCCCCAGTTCTCAGGGGATGTTATGCAACTGTAAATGAGAGGGATGTTGTTCACACCAATTACAGCAGTGTGCATCCTTCAACATGAAAATTCTTCTCTCATGTAGTCTTTCCTCTTCCCAAAGCTGCTGCCTTCCAGAGCTGTTGGGATTACAGTACTCATCACCACAGCCAGTATCATTTGGAAATTATAGAATTTGTAGTCCAACATGCTTACAGAACATGGCAAGGCCCGTAAGCAGTAGCCATGTTAGCATGTGTCATTGCGTATAACAAAAATCAAAACAAAAATAAGAAAGTTTGGCATATTAGATCGAGACATTTATATCAGTATGAGGTTTTGTGGATTACAATCTACATCCCCAGCACACAAAACATGGTCTACTTTATACATGTATTTACATAGATTTTGGTACATTGCCGGTAACAAGAAGGTATGAGAAATATCTGGGATTAAACCAAACACACACACACCTGAAATCAACTACAAAATACTAATTTCAATCTTTATTTTTTTTTTGTTCTGAAGAAAACATAATTTCCTTTTATCTTCCAGATGATGTGAAAAGAATAAAAACCAGTACAGACACAGGAGAAATAAAATATTTGATTCTGCATATGCTTGCCGACTTGTCAGTGAAAAGTAAATATGATTTCAGACATTATGACTTACAACAAATCAAATTTTCATACAGAAAGCAAACTTCTGCTTGTGCAACAAATTAGGTACCTTTTAAAAGAATTCAACCTTTTAAAAAATCAATCAGCATTCACAATCTTACATTATAGTTTGCAGTAATGTACTCATTTAGATGGTACCAATCATTATAGTAGTAGAAAGGGGGCATTCATAAAGTGATGGTCCATTTAAATAGTAAAATATTCAAATATTATTAACAACGAAAAAGGAAAAAGAGAAGGGTCCAAAAGCATACCATACAATTATTTTTGTTAACAGAGATGGAAAAGATTTAAAGATAAAGTGTGGTGTGGTTAAATATTTGAACTTAAAGAGACCTCCCTTTATGAGATGGCATATTATTCTAAAATGTGACAAACCATCCCATCTGTATTTGGGGCTCTCTTGCTCAGTCTCCTGAGTAGGATATTGGATGTTGGCTCAAAAGTCCTGCCTCAAAGATACTACTTAGGATATAATGGTTGCCAGATCAGAAATTTTTGATCCCAAAAGTCAGGTTCATTGTGCCTTGTGTAGGCAACATTTTAATAGCCACCTCTGTCATGTATTGATGTTATTAAATACTACAGTATTAATAAATACTAAATATCTGTATTGCTTTATTAATACTTACACTGTATTAATAAATACTGTCATACTTCTGAGTTGAGGGACATGTAATTATAATCAAATGACTGGTTTCACCGATATGATACGCTTATCCAAAAATACATGCAGTTATCATTCTTGCTAATTTCAATGCAGAAACAATCCAAAGGAAGTAAACTGAATTCAGTACATTTTAAACTGTGGTTCAAAAGGAACTGAATTTAAATTGCTTAATATATATTAGTGCTAGCAGACAGTATAAATATCATGCTTACACTTACATGGCAGGGGTCCTAACAAGCAACAAAGAAATGATTTTGCCTCTTACTTCCATGTTTAATACAAGGAAAATCAAGCCATTTAAATATGTGTATCCCAGGAACAATACACTGTACCACCAGTGACCATTCTTTGTGTATAAACATTCACAAAATAAAACGGTAAACCTGTCCTGAGCATACTGTGATTGTAGCTGTAAAGACATACGGCCTTAAGAAAATTATTTGTAGCATGACAGATACTGTGATATACAGATAAAAGTTAGGCAAAATACATACAGAAGAAAAATAAAATTACAGAAAATTAGAAAGGGAAAAGTAAGATCTAATGGAAGGAAAAGAGGTAACCATAGTTTTAAATAATGGAGAAAACAGATTCCTAATTTAAAAAAATTATTTTACTAAACTATGGATTTTAACCAAGGGGTTATCCAGAAATCTATGGTAATCGCCGATTGTATTCAGTAGGATAATCTGAGACAACTCTTTCATCGCGAGCAATTAGGCAGACTTCCTATTCTTACAACAAAGATTGAATTTCACCTCTCTGGGGCTATTGTTTATTGCATTTATTTTGGAAATGCAGCTTTTATTTCTGCTGCTTTACTTTATTTCTACTGCACACATCCCTTGAAGTGGTAAGCAAATTGAAATGTTCAAAGCCCTTTGCAGACTTTACAGATACACCATTAAGCAAGAGCCTGCTACCATGAGTTTTTCCCTCAAATCTAATGACACATAGAATGAAACCTGTTGCCATATTTTACCCCACTGCCTAAGGGTGGTGATGTCATAATCAGCTGTGATTTTGGGGGGAAATTAAGTATTTCCAATTTCTTTCCCTTTGCTCCTGGCATCATAGAATCTCATTCATCCTCAGGAGGCCATGAATGCTGTGGGATAGGAGGGAGGAGTCTTTAATTAACAAAAATCACTGTTGCTGGAAAATTCATCACAGAGCAGCGATCTTTGGCAATAAAAACATCCCCCTCCTTCCTGAAAACCAAAGGGATTCCATTATATCCTCAGGAGTTTAGAGAATAAGTTCGAAGTGTTTAATTTAGAAAACATTTCAACTGTTGATGTCAGCTGTATGGAGCTTAAGTTACAGTAACTGTGTAAAGGGCTCTTGTTATAAAGTATATCCAGGCAAGCTGTTCCAGTGAATGTGAATAAATAAATGAAATCTTACACTTCAGAGTAGTCACTCTGTGGCACCAATGGTTTCAGTTGAAACTTTTCCAAACAGAATGGCTTACCCTAGTACCTGAGGGATTTATTTTAAGAAAAATTAATCCTGACATACATCATGCCCCATTTGATTTTATAAAATGTTTGTTACACATATGTTTCTTTGGCTGCTGTACCATTCTGAATGCACTTATCTTGCTTGATGTCAGAGGCTAACTAGGGTTGGGTTAGGGTTAGGACTTCAATGGGAGACCACCAGGTCATTTCAATGATGTCAACCCAGGGCTCAGAAAGAATTGTGGCAGAGACCCTGTAAGAACCACTGTAGGTCAGAGCTGACCAGACTGAATAATGGGCTGACTCAGTTTAAAGCCTAAGCTCCTTTTAAGAAAACTAATGTAAAATTTAGAGTCGGAATACAAAGGGGAACGTCCTACATGTACTCTTAAAACCTGAGCCACTCTTTTATTCCAGACTACTCCATGTCCCCTGAAAACTGCTCCACTGTTTAAAAAAACCCCTCCCCAGCACTACCTCTACTGCAGCACAAGGGGCTGTTGTCTAACCTCGGTTTTCAAACCTTTGGAAGGTCAGATTACAGGACTCAGCAGTTGAAGTCTAGGCCATAAAATAACACCTGGCAAATCAGGGGAAGGAAAGTGGTGTACTTGTCTGGGACAATGAGCAAAAACTGCCAGACCTAGAAGGAAATGGCCTGCCCACAGGATTCTGAGCCTTCAACCTGAAATTTTACTCATTCCCTCATAGTCATAAAAAGAAGACTACAACCAATGGAGTGGATCAGCTGACAGTACTGTTTCAGCAGCAGAGGTAGGAGCTGGTCCAGTGCTGGCTTTTGAAGACTGGACAACCTTAGAAATTTTGTTTCCAGACAGGCCATCGGCTAACAAAATACAGTGGAACCTCTACTTACGAACTTAATCCGTATTGGAATGCTGTTCTTAAGTTGAAACATTCATAAGTAGAGGCAAAAATTTCCCATAGGAATGCATTGAAAACCATTTAATCCGTTCCGGCTGTTTTTCGTTCTTATCTAGAGGCGCCGTTCTCAAGTAGAGGCATTAGTTCCCATAGGAACTAATGCAAAGCCGGTTAATCCGTACTCTACCACTAGGGGGAGAAATTTTTTTTTTTTAACCTAAGATGACCTAAGGTTAAAAAAAGGGCAGGAAAGTTCTTTCCCCGGTTCGTATCTTGGAGCTCTGTTCGCAAGTAGAGGCAAAATTTTGCTAACGGGGCTGTTCGTAAATTGGATCGTTCGTAGCTAGGGACGTTCGTAAGTAGAGGTTCCACTGTACTAGCAGTAAGACAAATATCTCAAGACCCGAAACCTGAGAATCCTAGCTAAAATGGAAACAGAAAAACTGGCTTACCTGTAAAACAGGAAATATGTATAATTTGGTGACATGTGAAAGTGCTTGGGTGTACATGGCATTCTTTGGGTTCTCACAAATTTATTTACATTTCGAATAGGCCCTGTTCCACAGGCCCAAGCTTTTAATAAAACAATTTAAAATACATACACATAAAACCATTTAACAGACAAAATATCTCTATAAGCAAAATGCACAGTCTCCCCAACTTTCAAGTTTGTGAAGCATATACAGAGGAGATTTTTCAGCAGTCACAGGGGAGGCATATAACAAGTGTTCATTGCAGATAACTTCACACATTGAATATCCTTCTCCAGACTTAAAACGCTAAGCCCTTTAACTTTACAAAAAAATAAGGTGTTAGATTTTATTCAGTTACTAAAGAAAATATATATATAATTACTGAAATTCTTCCTTAAATATATCTTTCTTTTTTAAAAAAAATCACTCTGGCTTAGTACAGTATCCTGTTTACAAAAACAAGACAAAACAAAAAAGACCCATGCAAATATCCAAATGAGTCTTCTAAGTAAAATAGTGTCTGCCTTTGAAACTGAAATCTTAGGGTGTCAGAAAACGGAACAGCACATGAATATGCAGAATTCTTCAGGGATTGCCCTGAACATGTCAATATATTCAAACATGAAAGTTCATTTGATGCTATGAACACAACACAACGATGTATTCCTCATTTATAAATCATTTTTTTAAAAATGAACTGGCACATTAGGTAGAAAGTATTCTCTTCTTCATAAAAATAGGCTAACTTGAAATTTGTTGATAATATACCTTACTGAAAATTTTTGCTTTAAAACATAAACTTTCCTTTGAAAAAGAAACCTTTCAATTGCAACCTTTATTTATAAAGTAACTTTGTTATAAAACTTACCAGTTTAAGAAATTTTGTTGTAAAAATCACCTTGTCTTACACAGAATTATCAAATAGCAGGCACTAATTATTATTAATTTAGAGGAAAACAATGTTCCAACAGTCAGTGATGAAGAACACAGTATACACATTCAACATTGCAAACGCCTGATAGAAAGATCTGTTCCCAGAGACTGTTTTCCAAAGTCAACAATCCAATTGGTTCCTAAAAGTAGATGTTAATGGAACATGTATCATATTAAGTTATATACATAGCAATATATGTTCTTGTGTATAGCTATTAAAAAAACAATTTTGCATTAAATATATTTTAAATAAACTCACTTATTTTAAATAAACCAATGCGAACAAATATGTGTATCAGTGATTTTGTGAAGTAGCATATTCCCAAAAGTTTGTCTTAAAATACTTTCAGAACTGTATTGCGAGATGACATACGTAACTAGTTTTTTTTAAAAAGAGAAACTGACATAGGTTGTCTTTTTCTGTGAAAAACTGCTCAATTTCACTGCTTGATTTCAGTGACAGTCTAAGGTTAGAAATATTGCTTATGTGTGGCATTTTAAATTAATGGTTCTTCATGGCCTAGAAAACTGTTAATCAACTCACACCTCCCCCAAAAAGAAAGAAAAGATGTACTATTATAGAAAAGACATTTCTCTTTTCAGCACTGATCTAACTCTGGAAAAATGGTCTCTGGTTGATGCTCTTGTTGACATCAGAAGAGACATGAAGTGGGTGAGAAGGGAGTAGGAGGCCGAGAAATATTTTTTCAAGTTTTGCACTTTTGTCTAGAACATACAGTACACCCTGCATACATTTGGTGAGAAATGAGACTAACCCTGTTCTGCTGAATGCATGCCTGGGAATGTGTACAGCGGATTACAGCCTTTAAATTGCTGGGTTTTAGGGTATTGTAGTACATTTGGTGGCCATCAATTACTTAAAATACACTTTCCCTTTAATTTCCACCAGTTTGGTTGCTGATTTGGACCCAAAGATTCTACTGTGTGACCTGTGTGAAGTGAGTCTATCCCACCTGCCAATACTTAAAAACTGGCCCCAACTGTCCAGGGAGACTGGAGGGCTGCCGGTGGTAGAGGATTGGTGACTTCCCCACTCCCCATAGACAGCAATGACTCCCATCCATACATCAGGATTTCATGTCCCAGGTCATTGTTGAGTGGCTTGTAATGGAGGCCTTGTCAGCCATCTAGGCAAACTGCATCCTATTAACAAGGCTGATGCAGTCCTGAAAGACAGTGCATTATACCTACTAAGGTAAAATAAGAAACAAATTAAGTTCTATACTTCCCTGCTATAATGAAAATGTATGGAAGTCTATCAAACAAGGTCTTTAGTGCTTTCAACAACCAAATATACATCTTCTGTAATTTTTATATAATAGAACAGTGCAATATGCAGCATGCCCACAGAATAGCAACCCAAACAGTCTGTAAGTATCTTAGCTTATTGGTGCACTGTGGACCTCTGGTGCATCAAAAAGATGTCTGGGAGATAAAACCTCATAGCATCCAGTTTTGTATAATTTGGGCAATCATCACTTCACGGTGTGAAGGAGACACTTTTCTCCTGTCACTTCCCATTTCTTTACTTTGGAAGAAGCCCTTGCAGTAGTTTTCTGCCTCTTTTCGGAAATGCCTATGATGCCTGCAGTGTTCAAAAATGTCCTCTTGGGCTTCCTTGCCACCTTTAGTTTTTTAGCATCCGTCTTTTCTTTCTTAAGGTGCTTTCCAACAGTAGTTTTCATTGCTTGGTGCTTGGGAATGGATGAACCAGAGGGTTTTCGGCTACAAGTAGAAATTGTCCTCCTCCCCCCCTCCTTCTGCTGAGCTGTAGTCCTGCGTGGCTGTACCTTATTACCTCTCCTAATACAATTATGCCTGACAAAGGCTGGTGCAGATGCTTTTTTGGAAAACCCCGATTCTCGATTACTGCCTTTTTTCCTCTGCCACCCTGTCTTTGGATTATCTCTTCCCAAACACTCAGCTACATGTGACTTCAAAGGAGACTGGACTTGCGTCCTATTAAATGGTGTTAACCGGAAATCGTCTTCCTGCTGTAACTCCTGAGGGTTCGATGGTGAGAGGACTAAATGTTTATAGGATTTCTCTGAAGTGCTACATACTAGACATTCAGGCCTACCTAGAGAAACAGAGGATCCTTCTGTATTATGACTTGAATTCATATCATTCTCTTTAACTGGGTGCAACATGGAAGATGGAGATGAACTGTGATGGTCTGTCGAACTGAAAGGCTTTGGTGTCATGAATTCATACTCTGCACCAGCTTGTTTCTTGCTGTTTGCATCAAGGCTGAGACTCCTGAATAGTTGGCGAACGTGTGGAGGCTTCCTGGCCTTTTCTCCACCCAAACTTTTCGGAGGTGTTTTTAAGATTCGATTAGTCAATGGGTCATAATATTTAATACAACTTTGTTTGTATTTGTACCTTATAGAATCTTTACTATCTGCGGAATGGCAGCTTCTTCTGATTTTAGGAAAGTCTTCAGCTTTGCTCTTAAACGGCTTTATCTCTGGACAAGAAAGAACATAGACTACTGTTTGAGGCTGCACAGGGCTCATAATTTTGGTATAGGATTCAGGAAGCTTGAGGGCACACAGCCTAGTTTTCATGGCGGGTGTCTTCTCACTGTCTGGCCAGACAAAATTAGCTTTCTGATCAGGTGGCTCCGTGTTCTTTCTAATGATTTTTTGTTTCACTACTGGGTAGTGCACCAAACTGGTCTGTGTGCCATGGCTAACTTTGACTACTTGGCATCTTGATGCAAGGCGCCAATTCCTTTTTTTAGGTCTTCTCAATGTTTCTGGAATGTGTTGTATTTCTGAAATGTGTTGTGTTTCTGAGATTGCAGAAGAGATGCTGAAGTCACAACTACTTAACCCTTCAGTAAATTCAGGAAGCCCTTTTGCTGACATAGCCTTTCTCTTGTTACTTGCAACTGGATTGACCCTCTCTTCTGCTTTCATTTTTTTCTTGCTTAGCCTTTTCCTTGCACGGTTAGCCAAGGATTCAGTATCAAAGTGACACCGGAAGCGCCCTTCCCTGAAATCCCGCACAAGCATTTCAATTTTCATATCATCTTCATACATGATTTGGGACCATGTTTTACCTACAAAGGAAGGAGGCACATGGGGCAGAGCTGGAAGAACTGGTTCCTCATTATGAGCTGACACATCCTTTTCTGTTTCTGGTGTTTGCTGTACTACATCATTTCTAAGAATGGAACTGAGCTGGGTGCCATAGTTCTCATCTTTTAGAGTCACTTGAACCTCTTTAAGAAGTTCTACACTTTTAATAGTTGCCTTAGATAGGAATGCTCCTGACTGAACAGCTGCATCACAGTCAAAACTTATGTCTGAGCCATGCACACTACTGTGGTCTAAAAGTGACAAAATATTCATAGAGGAATTAGTATCATCATCTCTGCAAAGGAAGTCTTTGGGGGCAGTTTCATAGCAATATTTCAGAATGACCTCTTCAATTATTTCATCTATAGAAGTTGCAGCACTTCTACCCATTTTACTTTCTTTTTTGCCTGTTAACTGGGAAGATGCCTGAAAAGCCAGGGAGCTGCTGGTACACACAGGGTTGCTGGTATTCCTGAGACAGAAGTCAGAAATCTGAGTTTCATCCTGAGGTTGTAAGCCATCTTCTTTCCAATAAAGCTGACCTGAGATTACAGAGTTGCCTCGATTGCAGGCAGAACCCTTGCATGAAAGTGGAATAGTCCTTGAGTGGTCTGACTGCAAAAGAGGGCTCAAATGTGGATTTAGCAATCCATCCTGACTGCATATGCCATGCTTATTTTGCTCACACCGGTTACTGGAAACAGAATCTGGTATTATTGAATGCTTAGTATTTTTTCTAAATATATGAGGAGTCAATGGTAAGTGACTAACAGGTAATGGACAGGGTAAGAGGTTCACAGCTGCATTTGGGCCTTTATGACTCCTTGTTTCAGTAACAGCACTTTCCACTGGAATAGGATTTTTTGTACTGCAAGAGATATTTATAATTTTTTTGGAAGTTCCTAGAGTGGGTTCTTTCCCCCTTTCTAGTCTCTGGGTAGGTGTCACTGGCACAAAAGTGTTTTTCAGTTCCTCATGTGATCGCTGGGAAATGAGGCAGCCTGACTCAGCAGTGAATCCACTGTTGGTGCTTGGCTCTTCCCCTCGGCTTACAGTTCTTTCTTTCTCTGTCAGGTCCAGTGAAAGAAATGCCTCATCCTTGGGAAGCCGAAAGCTGGCAAATGGCATGTCATCATAAGTTGGTCTGGGGGAAAGGGGAAAAATTCACATAAATATTGTAAAAAATTCCAGAAGGGTGGCCACGTTAGTCTAGTCTATTGCAGCAAAACTAACAAAGGCTAACAAGTTTTATCTAGCATAAACTTTGCAGATTGCAGTTCATATAAGATACATCTAAAGAAACAGGATACAGTCCATAAAAGCTTATGCCAAGTAAAATATGTTATTCTTACATGCCACAAGAGCAGCAAGAGATTGGTTTTGCTGTCATAAATATTGTAAATGCACTTTAACACTAAATCAGGATGTACAATTAAGGAATCGAGAGCCAAACAAGTTACTGAACTGAAAAGAGACATATTAGAACAATAAGTAGAACACACAGAACAGAATAGTACTATAGCTGCAAGCCAAGCAGACCACCAAAAAGCACCCTTTAAATTACTCTGTGACTTATAGGTTACCATTTCAGTTTTCACAGATAATAAGGTTTTGATTTAACCGTTGAATGTTAACTGTGTAACAGTGGGGGAAGTGAAGAAAGCTTTGAAAATCTGCTGCATAGGAGAGACTGCAGCACTATTTCCAGAACCACTCCTAGTGCCAAGAATGTCTACCACAGTGATTAACATTCTTCTGAGCTACACTGGGGAAGGATCTTTGAGGACAGGATAAATAAAAGAACTTGAGCTTTCTTTCTGACAGCCTTAGCTACAGCAGCCCTACTTGTTGCAAGAAAGCTTCATGCAGCTAAACAGCTGCTAGTGATAACCAGAGAATGCACAGGAGATGAAAAGCACAAGTGCCATGTCTTCTGTTTTATAACATTAAGTCTCTGGACCCCTGATACGGTGTATTTTTCAGATCCAAGCCCTTGGTAAACCATATCATTGTTTAGCTTTTATTGAGACTCCAGAGTGTTCTATCTGTTCTGGTGGCACCCTGAAATCTAAAAATCGATGCACTGCCTTTTCAAAACGGAAAACCTGAGCAACATGAAACTGTAGTCTTCAGAAATACCCTTCCTAACATCAATATAGCACGCAACATAAAAGCATAATGGATAAAATACGAAGTCATAAAACCCCTTTATACCAGCTTTCATAAATAATACATCGGGTACCAGAGGAAAATACTATTTTTGTCTGAACTCATTAGAATGACCTACTCCCCAGCTCGTGGCAGCCACATGTGAGTGATGTGATTATGGCTAACCCAGAATAGATGTTTATTCCACTCTATGAGCTGATTATGAAGAAGTACCAATGGTAACCTCACGGTGAATGCCCAGGTGGGATTCTGCTCTTGACAGGCTTGGAAAGTCAAAACAGAAGAAGGAAGAAACACTGAATGGTACCTGTTGAACTATTATCTCACTAAAGCACAGGATTACCTTTTATTTGAGCTCAGCACCATGTTAGCCTCCAGAGCAGGCCTGTGTAACGGATCTCCCACCACACTGCACAGCAGCCCATGAGGCACATTTTGTGCCAGGCCCTTGGCAGCTGTGGCAAGGTGAAGCATAATAAGACTCAGCAGTAGAGATGGGGGTATTCGTATACGAATATCCCCGCACAGGTGGCGTTAACGAGCGTCCAGCACCATGGGGACGGACGGTCCACTCACTGATCCGCCACGGACACGGACAGCACGATTCTACGAATGGCTCCGCAGAGCGCGATCTGCTCACCACTCCTGGCAGGAGGCGGGAGGACAAGCCTTGCTGCAAGGTCGAAGAGTGGCAAGCAGATTGCGCGCTGCGGAGTCATTCATAGAACTGCGCCGTCCGCATCCGCAGTGGATCAGTGAGTGGACCGTCTGGCCCCATGGGGCTGAACCCTCGTTAATGCCACCTGTGCGGGGATATTCGTATTTGTATACGAATACCCCCATCTCTACTCAGCAGGCAATACTGGATTTTTGGCTTTAGAAAAAGGAAAGAGGGCATAACATCACCTCCCCCCCCCCCCCCAACACAGCTATCTCTGGTCCTTAAATGCTGGTTCCAGCTAGCACTTACCTTCTGTTTCCTCATCACTACCATCTTCTGATAAGCAAGGGAACGGGTCTGGAATGGCATTCATGCCTTTGCCCTGGGTCCACCTACCCCTATTTTCTGTGTAAAACCGAAGGACAGGCTCATTCGCTTGCAGGGTTGTGCTAGCTAGACAGGCCGCAAGGTGCACAGAGTTATTCTAGATCAGTGGTTCCCAACCTTGGGTCACGGATGTTCTTGGACTAAAATCCCAGAAGCCTTCACCACCAGCTGTACTGGCCAGGATTTTTGGCAGTTGTAAGCCAAGAACACCTGGGAACCCAAGGTCGAGAACCGCTGTTCTAGATGGTATGGCAATGTAAAGAATTAAGCCAAAGAGAACTTATACCTGAAGTAAGCTTAGACTATCAGTAAACTGGTTATATCGATCATTCTAGAAAATTTAAGATATGCAAAAGGAAGGCCTATTTGTTATCTGTAATACAGTCACTATCATGATTTCAAATGCCTTTGATGAATTTGTTAAATGTACAAGCATTTACTCTTAGCACCCTAACAAAGGAAAGGGAAGACCACAGGCTGATTGATTCCTATAAGTTTGATTTGAATCACTGGTTTAAATCAGTGACTCACTGATTCAAATGGTGAGTTCAACACCAAGAAACTCCCAGTTTAAATGACTGACTTAGATAAGGTGTCCCACTGAGAGTTATCCACATAGTTCTTATGCAACCTGATTCTTAAAACTTGTTAATTCATTCAGTATAGCATTTTTCTGAAGAGTCTTGTGTGGGCATTTCCCAAGGGACGTATCGTTTCTGAAAGATACACAACCCAATCTTTTGTGCATCTTTACATAAGCACATACTGCTGGAACACTGTGCACACTTCCATCAGGGGTTACTCTGGCTAAGTATCTCCTCAACATTTCTTTTATACTGCTCAAGTTTGGAGATGGGATATTTGTATTCATATCTCAGACCCAGGTGGCTGGGAAGTCCACTCCCGCCTCCCCAAACCGACCCATCCAGTTATGGGTTGCCACGTGGCGCATGGGGCCAGCATTCTGCTTGTTGCACCAATCCCAAACGTAGCCTGGCTGGTGCCTCTCTGCTTCCCTGTGCTGCTGGCCACTCAGCAGCTGAGCAGGGAGGCTCATCATCCCACCTCCTGGATGGAGTGACAAGCAGCGCAGGGAGGTGGAGATGCGCCAGCCGGGCTATGTCTGGGATTGGTGCGACAAGCAGAATGCCAGCCCCACATGCCACATGGTGACCTGTAACTGGACAGGTAGGTTCGGGGAGGTGTGACTGGGCTCCCTGGTCACCTGGGTCCAGGATATTTGTATTTGTACATGAATACAAATATCCTATCTCTATGTTCTTTCTCATATACTTATTGGATGTCATATATCTACCACCAATGCCTGACGTATTTGTTGTTGTTTAGTCGTTAAGTCGTGTCCGACTCTTCGTGACCCCATGGAACAGAGCATGCCAGGCCCTCCTGTCTTCCACTGCCTCCCGGAGTTTGGTCAAATTCATGTTGGTCGCTTCGATGACACTGTCCAACCATCTCGTCCTCTGTCGTCCCCTTCTCCTCTTGCCTTCACATTTTCCCAACATCAGGGTCTTTTCCAGGGAGTCTTCTCTTCTCATGAGATGGCCAAAGTATTGGAGCCTCATCTTCAGGATCTGTCCTTCCAGTGAGCACTCAGGGTTGATTTCCTTCAGAATGGATAGGTTAGGTTTGTTCTCTTTGCAGTCCAGGGGACTCTCAAGAGTCTCCTCCAGCACCACAATTCAAAAGCATCAATTCTTCGGCGGTCAGCCTTCTTTATGGTCCAGCTCTCACTTCCATACATCACTACTGGAAAAACCATAGCTTTGACTATGCGGACCTTTGTCAGCAAGGTGATGTCTCTGCTTTTTAAGATGCTGTCTAGGTTTCTCATCGCTTTCCTCCCAAGAAGCAGGCGTCTTTTAATTTCGTGGCTGCTGTCCCCATCTGCAGTGATCATGGAGCCCAGGAAAGTAAAATCTGTCACTGCCTCCATATCTTCCCCTTCTATTTGCCAGGAGGTGATGGGACCAGTGGCCATGATCTTCGTTTTTTTTATGTTGAGCTTCAGACCATTTTTGGCGCTCTCCTCTTTCACCCTCATTAAGAGGTTCTTTAATTCCTCCTCATTTTCTACCATCAGAGTGGTATTGTCTGCATATCTGAGGTTGTTAATATTTCTTCCGGCAATCTTAATTCCGGCTTGGGATTCATCCAGTCCTGCCTTTCGCATGATGTATTCTGCATATAAGTTAAATAAGCAGGGAGACAATATACAGCCTTGTCGTACTCCTTTCCCAATTTTGAACCAATCAGTTGTTCCATATCCAGTTCTAACTGTTGCTTCCTGTCCCACATATAGATTTCTCAGGAGATAGATAAGGTGGTAAGGCACTCCCATTTCTTTAAGAACTTGCCATAGTTTGCTGTGGTCCACACAGTCAAAGGCTTTTGCATAGTCAATGAAGCAGAAGTGGATGTTTTTCTGGAACTCTCTGGCTTTCTCCATAATCCAGTGCATGTTAGCAATTTGGTCTCTAGTTCCTTTGCCCCTTTGAAATCCAGCTTGTACTTCTGGGAGTTCTCGGTCCACATACTGCTGAAGCCTGCCTTGGAGGATTTTGAGCATAACCTTGCTAGCATGTGAAATGAGTGCCATTGTACGGTAGACATAGTATTACCTGGTCATAATAACTCAACTATCAATGAAATATGGTTGATTATCAATGCAAAAAGAAATTATTTTTGGCCTAAATGAACCAAGCAAACTGTTTGATTATGGTGTCTTTCTATTATTTTCTGGTCCTTAAACACATTTATTCATCAAGGATATTTTACTGTATGAAATTTTGTTTTTACTTACACTTTGTTGACTGAAATATGGCACTGTTCCAAAGCACAGTGGTCAGTGACTCTAGAGTTGAAGTTGGACAGGCTATAGCTGGAATCTATTGCTGTTCACAATAGGTTTGAATACCTTGCTGCACCTAACTTTGGCTAATTGATGAGGTGATATGACACATCTCAGTTAGGAAATCAGGCATATAATCATGCACATGACTGAGACATGTTCTGACATCTCATGAATTAGCAGTAGCAAGTTATGCAAACCTGACATGAACACTAGTAGGATCTTAACCAAAGTATCTTATACTCTTATCTCTTATGCTGAATCCTGAAACAAAAATTATTTTAAGTACTCACTTTTCTCCATTCTTCCTACTACGACCTTGTAAGGACTTTGAAATGTAGGCGTGAATGGACTTCAAGGGCCATTTTTACAGCCCCACACTAGCCCAAGGAGATGAAACAAGAAGTGACCAGTCACCTTTTTGTGATTTTATTTTAGTTCTAAACATTTCCAGTTTTTAAGAGCTGGGGTCAGAATCTTATTGATTATTTATGTCAGCACATGTGCAATGGCATAAACTGCACTGGCAAATGGCCCGTCATTAATGGCCTGCTGCTTATATTTCTCAGTGAGTGCCAAGTCACACAACTAGCACATGACAAGGAATAGAGTGGAGACTAGGCATGTGCCTTTTGGTGGAGGACGGTAGGTGTTGTCAAATCATAGAATTTTCCATTCTTGGAGTTCCACCTACCAGACCTACACCTAAATTGTGCTCTTAGAGAAAGTCTAGGTCAGAAGGCTTCATGACCTAGGACAGGCTGAGCTTGGCCTATCGTAGGCCATAAAGCCTTCAAGCCTAAGCTTTGTCCAAGTGAGCACAATTTAGGTGTGGGTCTGAAAGGTGGAACTCCCAATATGCAGAATTCTGGTATTTGGAGCCATCCACCCCCCCCCCAGCTGCCCCCAATGAATGGCACATCCCCAGAAACAACTTATTAACTAGCAGCAATTTGCTGCTACAATTTATAATGTTTTTCTTATGCTAGCCCAAATAATAGGATTCTGGCCATGGTTTGGTTGGTTGTGGGGTTTTTTGGGGGGGGAATTAGTTGGGGGCAATACCTTCTTTTACAAGGGAATTGCACTTCCAAGTAGTGTAATCTCCCTGCTTTTCATAAAAACAATTTTTAAAAAGAATTGAGTACAAACATATTTTTCTTCGGGGAGCATACAAACAATATATTGGTGGAGTGCAGGGCTCTCATCACTTTCCAAATGGATATTAACTGAATATGTGCATTAAAATTCTACCAATATGCAAAAAATTTACCTGACATTAGTAATTCAGGAGTTGTACATTTTTTTTAATTTATTTGATTTTTATACCACCCATCTGGCTACAAAGGCCACTCTGGGCGGTTTACAAATACCATCATTTACAAAACAACAATATACAAATAACCAATTAACAACTAAAACAAAGTGCAACACTAACAAAAATAAAATAATTAAAATAATAAAGGCATGGCGAAGGGTTGAATGTATAGTTATTAAAAGCACCACTATACTAAGATGTTCTAGAGTCCGGGAAGGCCGGCCTAAACAGCCATGTTTTTAGTAACCTTTTGAAAGTTCCTAGTGAAGGGGTCAGGCAAATTTTAGGTGGGAGCCTATTCCAAAGTTCCGGAGCGACCGCCAAGAAGGTCCGATTTCTGGTCATCGTTTTATGGGCCTCTCTTGGGGTTGAAATTCTCAACCACCCAGCCTAAGAAGATCTTATAGGACAGGCAGATCTAGTTGGAAGGAGGCGTTTTACCAGATATTGAGGTCCTAAACCCTTTAGGGTCTTATAGGTTAACACCATCACCTTGAAGCTGGCACAGAAACGGACAGGTAACCAGTGCAGGGCGGCCAGAGTAGGGGAAATGTGTTGACGTCTCCTTACCCCACTCAATAATCCGGCCACCGAGTTCTGGATCTGCTGAAGTCTCCGTAGCAGCTCCATGGGCAGCCCCACATAGAAAGCATTGCAATAGTCTAATCTCAAGACTACCAATGCATGAACCAGCGTGGTGAGGGACCTGGTGTCAAGGTAGGGATGCAGCTGGGCAATCCGCTTAGATGAAAATAGGCGGAATAGACCACAGATGCTATCTGAGATTCCACTGATAGTGCTGGGTCCAGGAGTATGCCCAAGCTGCGAACCTCATCCTTTGCGGAAAGAGTGCCCCCCCCCAAAAGAGAGGGAAGCTCCCAGACTGCAGACACTAGGGGCTCCCACCCGCAGGATTTCCGTCTTGTCCGGGTTCAGCCTCAGTCTATTGTCCCTCATCCACCTCAGCACGGCGTCCAGGCAGCGCTCAAGCGACGGGACAGCATCCACTGCAGAAGGATGGAAGGAGAGATAGAGCTGGGTGTCATCCACATATTGGTGGCACTGGTGAGATGATCGACCTGTGGGACTCCACAATTGAGAGTCCACGGAGCAGACAGCATCTCCCCAAGCTGTACTCTCTGAGGATGGTCTTCTAGAAAGGACCGGAGCCAGACCAAGGCCAGGCCTCCAATTCCCAACGCAGAGAGCCTCCCCAGGAGGATACCGTGGTTGACGGTATCAAAGGCCGCTGACAGGCCGAGGAGGACCAACAAGGATGTTTTGCCCTTATCGGTCTCCCTCAAAAGGTCATCTTGCAGGGCAACCAATGCCGTCTCCGTGCCATGACATGGCTTGAACCCAGACTGGAATGGATCGAGGGCATTGGTTTCCTCCAGAAGTGCCTGAAGCTGGTCGGCCTCTACTCTCTACACTAGCTTGCTGATAAAAGGGACATTGGTGACGGGTCTATAGTTGTTAATATCGTCCACCGCCAAGTTGGGCTTTTTACGAATTGGCCTAATAAGCATCTCCTTGAGGGCAAGGGGGACCCTGCCCTCAAGGAGAGACCCATTAATAATAGCTGTAGCCACTTCATTGTTAAAAGGTCTGGCCACTTTGAAGAGCCAGGCCAGGCCAGGGTCTAAGGAAGATGTGGTGGCCCTACAGCGATCAAGCACTCTGTCGACCTCAACTGATGTCACAGGCTGAAACTGTGTTAGAGTCACCTGGCAAGACGATGCAGTGGACGTCTCAACTTGATCTACTAGTAAAGAGGAGAGATCCAAGTCCTGGCTGATGGTCTCCACTTTATGTTTAAAGAAGGCCGCAAATTGGTCACAGGAGATATTACTGGGAGGCCTGTCCCTGTGACCAACCCCAGATAAATCACATACAATACGAAAAAGTTCGGCCTGATGGGTTCGAGCTTTGCTTATCTGGGAGGTGAAGTAGGATCTTCTTGTGGCCTTCACTTTAGCTAAATAAATATTAGACACAATTTTTCCGGCTTTTAAACTGGATTCTGTCGGGGCATGCTCTCTACCCTCCTCCTATTTTTGCTTCATTGCCTGTAGTTGTTGGCTATACCAAGAAGCTGGACGGGCTTGGCAACGGAGGGGCCATTTGGGAGCGATTGTGTCAGCTGCCCTGGTGGCAGCGGCATCCCATCCATCCACCAGAGCTTCACCAGGAGCGCCAACTAGATCAGCTGGTATCCCCCGCATTGCATCTTGGAAACCAACTGGATCAAATAGCCTGCGAGGGTGGACCATCTTAATAGGTCCCAGCTCCCCACAGAGGGGGAGTGCCACTGAGAGATGGTGGTTCGACCATGAAAGGGGGACTGACACCAAGCCGGTCAGCCTCAGATTACTCTCCCCCTGTCCAGTTGAGAACACCAGGTCTGATGTGTGACCCGTCACATGGGTGGGACCGTTGACAAATTGGGACATGTCCAAGGAAGCCATGGTTTCCAAGAACTCAAGAGCTGGACCTGTGGCCCCAATCTCGGCATGGATGTTGAAATCCCCCAGGACAAGGAGCCTGGGGGACTTTAATGCCACCACCGAGACGAAGCCCGTCCGCTCCAGAAAGGAGAGTGCTGGATCATGGGGAACATGGTAGACTAGTACCATCCCACATCCATCCCTGGCCCCCACCGACACATGAAGAGCCTCTAGGCCTGGGATTGTCAAGGCAGAGAGCCTGACAACCTTCAAGATGTTTTTATAAATAGTGGCAACTCCCCCTGCAGTCTACCTTGGTGTTGGATGGAATATCTGGGTGGGCAAATTAATGAGAAGGCTATACAACCCTCTGCACCCACCCAGATCTCGGTGATACAGGCCAGACCTGCTGCTTCCTCCAAGATCAGGTCTAGAATAAGTTGGGCTTTATTCAAGGCAGATCTGGTGTTTAACTACATCAACGATAGAGTGGAATTTTGGCTGAGTGAGTTACCTCGAGTCTGGCTACTGGCAACAGAGCTAGAACAAGGGACAGCCTTCAAACATATGTCCCCTGTTCTTCTAGGTTTAATTGCTACAGTGCCAATCCTGTACCTTCCTCTGCCCATAATTACTTGTATATTATTTATTCACCTTCACTGGGTGACAGGACTTCAGTCTCGAATTTATAAAATAACGTGTAAGATAAAATGCAAAGTGACAGTTAAACAATAATAAAATCGAGCAACTGTTACACAATTTTATGTACTCTAGAGATATACAAAAGATTAATTAATAATAATGGGACAAAATGTGCTTAGCTCATACTCTGCACTTCCTGAACTAATACGCAAACAGAAACAGAATTGTTTGTTGTAGGTTTTTCGGGCTGTTTGGCCGTGTTCTGGAGGTTTTTCTTCCTAACTTTTCGCCAGTCTCTGTGGCCGGCATCTTCAGAGGACAGGAGTTAGAACTCTTGTCTGTGTTCTCGTGTAGTGTGTGGGATTGTTGAGTATTTGTAGCTGTGGGATGGGTTTTTTTGTTCTTTTCAGGAGATTGGGTATTTCCTGTGATCAGGGTGTTTTTTGTTATGAGTGTTTTGTTGTGATGGGGGGGAGATGATGTGTTACTGTGATTGATGGGTGTTGTTGGCTAGTCTTTTGTGTGCAGTGATCACCAGTCCTTGTGGCTGGGTAGAGTTCACTGACCTTCTTGCAGGCTGTATTTTTCAGTGCTGGGAGCCAGGCTTTGTTGATTTTTAGACTTTCTTCTCTTTTGTTGAAGCTCTGCTGGTGTTTGTGGATTTCAATGGCTTCCCTGAAAGCTCCTGTCCTCTGAAGATGCTGGCCACAGAGACTGGCAAAATGTTAGGAAGAACAACCTCCAGAACATAGCCAAACAGCCCGAAAAACCCACAACAACCATTGGATTCTGGCCATGAAAGCCTTCAAGAACACACAGCAACAGAATTATCCTTCACTTTCTGTACCTCTCTAAATTGCACAATAAAAATGTCTACACAAACACACATGTAGGCAAAATTGCACACAAAGGGGAATATATTAGGGAAAAGTACTTGGAAAATGTGTATATTAAAGGAACACTGCAAATGTTCACATGTAGAAAAAACACAAGTTTAAGAGTACTCATGCAGAGTTGACACAAGTTTATACTTTAAAAAATGACAGTGCTACCGACAAAAAAGCGAACAGACAAGTTCACTCACCTCTATTAATCAATTAAACAGAAAGCTCCCATAGACTGCTTGCCCTTCAACTACATCTCTATTGAACCTATGTGTGCACCTAAGCTCAGAGTTTCAACCTATACTTCTAGAACATTGGCTACAGATGATATGAAGACAATACCAAATTGAAAAAAAGATGCAAGCTATAATATCACACTACACAATTTAACCAGATTGGCCATGTTTACACTAAGATGGTCTACATTGCATAGATATTATAAAACACTCATATAAGCCACCAAACCCAATTTTCTACCTGTTGTCATGGTATCTGTAGGGATGATGCTGCAAAACATCTTGCAAGAAGCGTTCCATAAGACTAGTTGTACCCATACGGTTCCTGCAGTAAGTGGCAAAATGTCTGTGCTGGGAACTGTAGACATGCTGAAGAGGGGAAGAAAAAGTGCTTCATATTAAACAGTTACTCGAACTTAATCACTGATTTCATTAGAATACACATCATTCAGGACAGCGGCCAAAACAGGAAGACGAATGAGAAGATGAAGGGAAAATTAATTAGAAGATGAATTTGAAAGGTGTTAGTGGTACACACATCTGAATATTTCTTCTTCTTCTTCATTTCCTTTCCCAACCAAGGTAAAGAACAGGGATGGCTGACACTGAAGTGGGGACACTGGCCACTATGTAACCTTTTGGAGACCTCCCACATTATTTGTGGCCAGATACCACCAAAGCATCCTCCCATGCCCTACAGCCCTCTGAGAATGGGAAGTAAGTTGTCACACAAGGCTCTTTCACAGGAAGAGGTTACTCTCCTTGCAGAGTTGCTATACTTTGGGTAGCACAAGGAAGCAATGCTTTTTCCTAAGGCCATATCTCACTTTTATACTTACTATATTCCAATGTTCCCAAAGTATACCGCAAGTATGCTGGAGTGGTGTGAGGAAAATCCTATAGTAGTGTTCTTCTCACATGCCATAATTCTCCAGCTCCTATTCAATGGCTCCAACACATAGGGTCTCCTTGTCTACTGGTTCTATTAGCTACATATGCCACCTCTTCTCATAGCCGCAGTGGACAGGTGTGTGCAGCTTCTCTCAACAATTCAACTCCAGCTTGAGGACTTCTACACTTAATATTCACATTTTGATTCTGTTCTTTTATTTGAACCACAGTTTCCACTCATTATATGCCTGACAATTCTGCCAGTTGTGTTATAGACATGAAACAGTACTCAAGAAACAACCCCTTCCTATTCTTTATTTTCACGTTTTCAGATACATCCTAGTGGACTAGAATCTGATCAAATATTTCAACATATAATGGAAACTGATATTCCCATAATGGGAGAGAAAATTCTGCCCTTACTCTCATACCTGTTCAAGATTATTGTAGTGCACATGGCAGCAACTGCAATAGCCTTGCCTGCTCTGCATAACCGGAAGCCCAGACCCAGACAGCTCTGGTCCTTGTACGCTCAAACTGAAAAACAGAAATTTTGATACATTCACCTGTTTTCAGAGGGGGAAAAAAAAACTTATGAGACTTGCAACCTATTGTACCCAAATATTAAAACGGATCCTATTAAAGAATACTCAAAACAAAATTCACTGACATTTATCCAAAAAGAAATGAAGTCACAATCACTACATAATTATACAGGCTATAATTCTCAAATAAATGCCAGAAGCCTATAGGATATTTACACAGAAGCAAGAAGAGACAAAGAAATTGACAGGGTTAATTCAGAAGATGCCAGGCACATATCGCTTGCATGCCTGGCTATGCTTCTGATTGTGTACCTGGTGCTTCATCAACTAGTGACAATTAGGTGTTGCAACTTCTCCAATTCCTTTTATTTGTGTGTAAACATCCAATAGGACTTTGGCCAATAGCAAGGAGTCAAAAATATGTGTTGATTTCCTTTAGCAAGACCCTACAAAAGTGTTGGCCAGGCCCATCACCAGAGAGAAAGGCAAAGAAGAGAACAGGAAGTCCACTGCCAAATGAAATAGTATATCACAGTCATTTACTGTGTAAACAGCTAACACATTTCAGAGCAAAATGCTCTTTTATGATCTCAAAGTATAAGAAACATCCAATAGACAATATAGGATAATAAAATATATACAAATAAAACAGTCAGTAAAATAAAAATAAAACAAAAAAACAAGTAACAAAACAGCCATAAAAATAAACAGCCAGTAACCTTGATATAGATAATATATATAGCAACGTTAAAAACCACAAGGTTCTCAAGAGTTCAAAAAGAGCCTATCACAATGATGTAAAAGGTCTCAAAGTTCATTTTAGAAAACTCTGAAACACTTGGAATACACATTATATTGTAAAACTAAAACATATTTGCATGTGTGGTTTAAAAATAGCTTCTCCCTCTTGCCAAACATCCTTTATTCCCAGGAGGAAAAACAGACATTACTGACCTGAAACTTTTAAGAAATTTGACACTCAATGTAAGCATGTACAAAACATCCTCTCTTACAGTAAAACTCAAAGTAAATATCCAGATTTTTAATAACCTCTTTATAGTCAATAACTGCTGAAGAACTGAATAATAAAACTCCTCAAGATTATAAAAAAATGTGCAAGTACTTATATGTGACAACTGAAATGTGACACGTTATAGATTTATCATTTTTAAACAGTTTTTATAGCTTAAGTATTACTATTTCATATTACCCTTCCTCTGTGGAGCTCATTAAGAAATGTTTCACTCTGAAACATGTCAGCTGTTTATAAAGAACTATTACATTCATTTCTTTGGGATTGTACTTCCTGTTCTCTTCTTTTTCTTGCTGATTTGCTGCTGTTTTGCCCCTTGTTGTCCTCCACTTCCAAAAGAAGTTGGAAAAAGCTACTGTCTCATCCCTTCCTAAGATGAGTGAAGGTGTTATGGTTCTAAAACATTACACTTTCTAAATTATTAAATATCTTGCTGGATTGAACTACAAATCATTCAAAAATCTTAGTTTGATCATTGGTACTGCAATTTTTTGACTGACTGCTCTGAAGACTGAACATACTTTTCAAACTGCTCAAAGCTGGTAATATTTTTTTTTAAAGTGACAACTATGCTACATTATTCATATAGACCATTTGTCTGGGATTGCACAGAGCCAAACACCATAACTTCTGCAAACTAATTCCGACAATAAGTACCACATAACAGGCCATTAAAATGTTTCTAATTCAGAATATATTTTTAAATGAAATAGATTAATCTAATTATTCAATATATCCTAGGACAAGATTGTCAAGCAAGTAGATCTGCAATGCTTCTGGGTGTGCTGGTATGTATGTCCCCCAAATCTCACATAGAAAGACCACCTTTAAGAAACATTCACTTTTGATCACGTATCACCACTCCCTTTTCCTGAATGCCAGGACAATCAAGGTTTGTGCATTTAAACAAAAGCAACTTTATGAACAGTCATGTCAACATTTCTCCTTACATAACAAAATTATGAAATATAAGTGGGATCAGCAATAAAATGATGCCGTGTAGAATGCTCTTCTCCACTGTTCTAGTCAGTCAATCATGCCTTCCTCCGTGACACTCCATTCCATTCTCTCAACTCCCAGTCTTACATTCTCTTCACACAGACAGAAGCCAAAATCCTCTTGTGTAGCTATGCAAAATGGAGGAACTTTGGGACACAAATTGCCTCAAGTTAAGAAATTATACATTATTAGTTGCATGCCAAGTCACAGAATCCCATATGCAACCAATAATGTCTACAATGGCTTTTAAACTTAAATCTATTCAACTCCAAAAGTTAAACCATTTGTGCCAGCATTAACTAGGTAAAAGGATCCAAGCCAGTTATTTCACAGCTATAGATCAAGCTCAATCCTGGCTGGGCTGGCTGGGGATTTAGGAGATTCCCCTCCACAAAGATTTTTGGCAGCAAATCAGCAAGAAAAAGAAGAGAACAGGAATCAAATAATAATAAATAATAATAATAATAGTTCTGCAAAACATAGGCCTTAGTCTAGTGTGTGGATACTTCTCATCTTATGTCTTGGTAGCTGCATTTTGGCTGCATAAGCACCAACACTTAAATCTGAATGTCAGAAATATATGGATTAATTATTAATAAGAAAAAATGTGAAGGTTTTAAAATCATCTTAAACATTATAGTATCATTTATTTAAGATCAGACTGTTTCACATTCTATTTTTCCAATAAAACAAATCAGGCTTCCTGTGGCTCTTCCTCACAACTCCCTCCTCTAGACCAAAACCTCTGGGAAGGGAAAAGATGAGTGGCTAAGGACTCTACTACCATAAAATCAGAAGGAAGCTCACAGCCAGAGAGGCAATAGCTGTTTCATTCTACACAGGGAGCATAAACTGTGAAGTTCACCATCCCAGGAACAGGTGAGCGCTTCAGATTTGAAATGGCAGTACAAAAGGATGCTGGAGAAAGGGTTTGCACTGTTGTGCAACTTTCCTTCTTATCCACGAATATCATACTTCCAATTTTGTAACAACATAATAACATACATTAACATAGCAAGATGGGCTAAGTGGCATCCATTTTCATATATAATTGAGGTAGTGAGCTAAGATGAGTACATGGAAGACACCTGAGACTGTAATGGTACATAGGGGAGGAAACCCAGGCAACATTAACTGAAGGAAGATTAAGCTTTTAAGAGAGATACTACTTTAGCATGCAATTACACAGATGGTCAAGCCAAAACCAAAACAAAATCCAGTCTCATAAAAATGAACTAGATGGAATAGTGCTAAGGATGTGAACAGAGGAAGGAAAGAAGGAGGTATGGCATTTAAGAAAACCAGTTATATTTAAGAAAACCTAGTTACTGCAAAAATTGGAGGGAGTAAAGAAAGAAAGACAGACAGATGGATGAATGTCGATTTATAGACGTCTGTAACAGTAATTCACCTTTTAAATAGATGTGTTCCACTGCAGTGTTTTATACCAATAAATTTAATTTTTCAAAACTAAGATTCATTCATTTGATGATTTTTCCATTATAGAGTTCAAGTATTGGCATCCATTCTAGCCCTGCAACTTTATGATTCCAGTCACTTCCAGTTTTATGCTTTTTTCCTAGTTTTAGGGAACCCATGTGCACTCTGGAAGATACATTTGTCTCCAACATGCTGTCTGTTCTAAACTCTATGCTGGAAGAAAGAAGTTCATATTAAGAAGACAAGACCATAGTCCTTAATAGGGGAGTGGCAAGTGAAGGACTGCTTATAAAGGAGCTGATAGGAACTGGAGGGGTACTAGACTGCTGGCCATACAGCGGCCTCTTGATTCTAAGCAACTGCTATAAGGAAAAAATAAATAAATGCTAGAACACTGGTTGCTGACACTAAGCTGACATCTGTGTGAGAGACCTGAAACTCACCTGTCACTTGCATGGTAGACTTATCTAGCATCCTCTCAGCCCCAAAGTCACACCCTTCAAAGACGTACCGGGGAGGCACTGACCACATAAAATAATATGATGACTAAATAAAATGACTGCATAAAATAACAGAGTGCAATTCCTCAAGATCGATCAGTTATCTTACCTAGCTACTCATGATTACGGATACATTCATAATACATAAGCTTATCACACGCTTAGAGATTTTTTTTAAGTAGTCTGAATACCGAAGCCTACACTAGATGCTTTTATCAATCACTGCAAGTTCTAGATAAAACTCTGCGCACAGCTGAAAGTGCTTGCTAAGTTTAAAGTACGAAGAAACGGCTTCATTTTGATTCTGCACTCATTTAACTTACCTAGCATTACTTTCCTGCTGTACAGATTCTTCAATACCTTTTATTTCTATACCTATAAGGAAAAAAGATACTGGTAAGAAAAACAACTCCCTCAAAAAAATATTCTTGCTTCCCAGCTTTCATTTATTTATTTTTTTAATAGATATTTATTTTATTAAGCAGAACTACAGAATACAAAATATAAAATACCAAAAAACGAAAAGGAATAAAAAAATAGCCCAAAATAAGCCCTCCCCTCCCCCCTTCAGAGGACAAGAAATTCCAATCTCCTTTGAATCCCAGATTCCCCAGGTTTCCAGTGAGCCTTGAAAAAGATAATGAACATAAAACATTTTCCCCTAAATTTTTGTCTTTTCCTGAGCCCAAACATATATTAAATTCCAACTTTGTTTCACATAGTCTCTTGTTTGTTCACGTAGTGCTTCTGAAAGTGCATCTAATTCTGCGATATCCAACAGTTTCTTTAGGAGCTCCTCCATCGTGGGTGTTTCTTCACTTTTCCATTTTTGGGCCCAGAGTAACCTAGCAGCTACAAGTATATACATTACACAATATTTGATTTTCTTATCAGTGATTTCCGACACAATATTTAACAGTGCTATTTCAGGCTTAAAATTTAATTTCTGTTGAATGATTTCTTTTATTATTTCCCACACCTGCATCCAATATCTCTTGACTTTTTCACATGTCCACCACATATGATAATAGGTTCCTGCTTTTTTTTTACACTTCCAACAAACATTGCTATCACCCTCTGACATTTTTGCCAACCTTACAGGGGTATAGTGCCATCTATAGAACATTTTGAGGATATTTTCTCTTAAATTTACCGGCTTAATCATTTTATGGGATTCTTTCCACAACAATGTCCAATCATCAATATCAATATTGTAACCAAAATTGCTTGCCCATTTTATCATCGTCTCCTTTACCCTCTCATCCTCCATCTCATATTCCAATAGGTATGTATACATTTTTAAAATTATTTTCTCATCAGTATAGATCCACAGTTTATCCACTTGGACTTCACCCTCAAAGAAACCCACAATTTTGTCTTTTTTATATCTTGATTCCAATTTGTTCATTGACCACCAATCTGTTGCCACCCCCAGTACCTCTAGTTCTTGCTTATTTTTTATGTTTTGTTCTTTGCTAAGTAATTCTTTATATGTTAGCAGTGCCCCTTTCTGGTTCAATACTTTCAGAGTAAATGCTTCTATAGGCGCTACCCATATTGGAATTTTCTTGTAGGTTTGTATTTGAAATTTTTGCCACACTAGGTATAAAGCCTTCCTCACAATGTGTTCCATAAAGTGTGATTGCTCCTTATATTTTCCATACCACACATATGCATGCCAACCCATTCTTAAATCATGCCCCTCCAATTTCAGTAATCTTTGATTTACAAGAGTTATCCATTCCTTTATCCACGTCATAGCACAAGCCGTATAGTATAATAGCCAATTCGGTATGCCTAAACCCCCCCTTTCTTTCAAATCCTGTAACAACATGAGTTTTATTCTTGGTTTCTTAGTCTTCCAAACAAATTTCACAATCAGACGATCTAAATCCTTGAAATATTTGAAGTTTAGTAATATTGGCAGATTTTGAAAAAGGAATAGAAGTTTTGGTAATATCATCATTTTTATCGTTGAGATTCTTCCCATCAGAGATAATTGCAGCTTACTCCATTCTTCCAAATCTTTCTGGATTTCCTTCTGCATTCTCAAATAATTCTCTTTCATTAGGTTGCTTGGTTTTTTGGTAATAATAACTCCTAGATATTTAATTTTCTGTACTGCTTCAAAATTGGTTTCTGTCACTAATTTTTCCACATCTTCTTTCTTTATGTTTTTAGTCATAAATTTTGTTTTTTGATAGTTTATTTTAAGGCCTGCCACTTGTCCATAATCTTCTATTAGTCTCAAAAGCTCCTCCAGATTTCCATGAGGATTTTCAAGTATTATTACCAAATCATCTGCATACGCTTGTATCTTAAATTCTTCACCTCTAATTTTTAATCCTTTAACTCTCTCATTGCCCCTTATCTGCCTGTTTAGAATTTCCAAAGTTAATATAAATAAAAGGGGGGATAACGGACATTCCTGTCTTGTGCCTTGTTCAATCAGTATGCTCTCCGTTAAATTACCGTTGACTTTGATCCTAGCTTCCTGCTTGGAGTATATTGCCTTAATTCTTTGTAGGAAGTTTCCTTCCACTCCCATCTTCTTTAGCTGTAACAACATAAACTCCCAGTTGACATTATCAAAGGCTTTCTCTGCATCTAAAAAAATTAACATCATCTGCTTTTCTGGGTGCAATTCATAATATTCTAAGATATCTATTATTGTCCTTATGTTTGATGATAGTTTCCTTTTAGGGATGAAGCCTGTTTGATCTTTATTTATTATTTCTCCCAGTATTTCCTTTAATCTTGATGCCCAGATGGTTGTAAAGATCTTGTAGTCAACATTTAAGAGAGAGATTGGTCTGTAGTTCTTAATTTTATTTTTCTCCGTTCCCTCCTTATGTATTAGAGTAATATGTGCCTCTTTCCATGAGTTTGGAATTTCCCCCTTAGACTCAATATCTTCGGTTAACTTTTTAAATTGAGGAGTTAAGACTTCTTCAAACGCCTTATAATATTCAGCTGGTAATCCATCTGGGCCTGGAGATTTCCCACTTTTCTGTTTTTTCCATGCCTCCTCGATCTTGTACATTATGATTGAGTTATTTAATTTCTCAAGTTGTTGTGAATTAAACCTCCAGGCTGTAATTTTATTCAGATATTCCATTTGCTTCTCCTGTTCTACTTCTCTTTTTTTATAAAGACCAGCATAGAACTTTTGAATTTCTTTTTCAATCTCCTTTTGCTTGTATATTTCCTTCTCTTGTCTATCCAGTATTTCCGTGATTCTTGTTTTTTCTCTCTTTTTTTTATTCTATATGCTAACCATCTTCCTGGCTTATTTGCATTTTCAAAGAAGTTTTGCCTTGCTGATCTGATTTTTTTCTCCATCTCTTCTTGTTCTAGTAGGTTGATTTTATGCTGTAAGATATTTATCTTATTTAATAAATTCTTATTAGATGGTGACTTTTTTAGTTCCATTTCCTCTTTTTTTAAAGACATTATTAGAGTATGGTATTGTTTGTTTCTCTCCTTTTTTCCTTTGTGTATTGTATTCTATCGCATAACCACGAAAAAAAGCTTTTGCAGCATTCCAAATCACTGTCATTGCTGTGTCCTGGGGTTTATTTATTTGAAAATAAAATTTTAACTCCTTTTTGATTTTGTTCAGGAAGGCTTCTTCTCTCAATAGGTAGCTATTCAGCCTCCATGTGCCTCTTCTTGGCATTTGTCCTAAAATAATCCATAATGGGTTATGGTCTGCATATGTATTTGGTAATATTTCAATTTCTTCCACTTGATGCGTAATTTCCGCTGAGATCCAGCAGTTGTCTATTCTTGACCAGGAGTTGTGTCTGTTTGAGTAGAATGTATAATCTCTTCTTTGGGGATATCTAGTTCTCCATATATCGATTAAACTCAATTCTTCTGCCATTTCCAGGAACACCTTAGGTATCACGTTTCTTGTTCTTTTCCTCGCGTTTCCATTGCTCGTTGATGTGTCTTTTTCTTTATTTACTATTGCATTAAAGTCTCCCATGATACATATTTTCTGTTCTGCCTTTAAAATTAATTGATTCTTCAATTGAGAATAAAATTTATGTTGAGATTCATTTGGTACATATATGTTCACCAGTAGTATTTCTTCTCCCTCATAGGAAATTTTCACCATCAATGATCTCCCATCCTCTGAGGCAAATACCAAATTTGGGTTCAGATCTTTCTTGATATACATAGCTACTCCTTTCTTTTTTTGTTGATTTGAAGCTATAAAGGTTTTCCCTAATTTAGAATTTTCTAAAAGTTTTTTATCCTTTTCTTTTATGTGTGTTTCTTGGATAAATATGATGTCCGCCTTTGCTTTAAAAAGTTTGTTAAATATTTTTTTCCTCTTCTGGGGTGAATTAAGCCCCTTTACATTCACTGAAAGGAGTTTTATTTGTTCAGACATCTGCGCGGTTTTTACTACCCAATTTATCTCTTTGTTCCTTGCTCCTGGTTCTCCTTGCTGGTGGTGACATCCTTGATCTTTCTTCCTCTTCTACTTGTTGTTTTCCATCTTCTCCTTGTTCTTCTTCTGAGTCTTCTCTCAAAAATTTCAGATCTTCTTCTGTCAGTTTCAGTTTCTGTTTCATTTCTATCAGGAAGTTTCTAGCTTTCATTTTACTATTCAGGTTATATCTTCTTGCCTCCCAATTGAAAAACACTCCTTCCGGGACCAGCTTTCATTTATTAACTGCCCTGCCATAAATATACTTTTGATTTAGATGATACCTTGTGCTGAAGCAGCAGAGGTTTCATCAGCTTGTTTATTCCGGTCAAACATCTAAAAAACAAAAATAAAATTAATGCAAACAATAATCTGAACATGTGAAAATAACAGTATGCTCAAAAAATACCACCAACTTCACAATACTGCTTCAGAAAACTTCAACATTTGCTTTATCTAACTGAGGGTGCAATCAGATGGGGAAATAGTTTGCAATTTGGACTTCTTGTGGCACGGTCTGGCACAAGCTATTTCCCAGCCACCACATGCCGTACAGACAGTGCTCTAGCCCGATTCCAATCCATGCCCAAGATGAACCTAGGTGTTTCTTTATTTCAGTACGATCTAATCACAAACCCATCAAAGTACTCAGAAATGTTAGTTCTGACCTTGGGGGAATTAGGAAATGTCATGTAGAACTGCTTTTAATCGCTGTTTCTGCTTTTGTATTCTAGCCTGGCAAACCCAAACCCATATAGAACAAGATTCAATTTGTGTAGCCACAACTCTTACTTAGGAGAGTTGTGTAAATAATATTTATAAGTTGAAAGAGATTTTCCCCAAAGATTTCATAGTCTATTTAAAGCCAATTGGAGTTTCTCTAATGTGAATGGCTACAATTTGTTCTTGCTCTCTGTTTCTATACGTAGCATCTTTAGATTAGTAAAAGACATGGTGTCTGTCTCCATTCTAGGCAGAAGCCAGGCAGAACCAAATTTCATGGTAATGCAAGGACTGCTTCACACTCCCTCATACTTGTCAGGTAATGCTGTAAATGAAATTTACTATGCACACTCAGGTACGTACCCTTCTTGTCAGTCTTTACACCCATATGAAAGGCAACCTTCTCTACATCTCATGTTGGGTGTTGTTTTTTTAACAGGACTCGCATTTGTCTCCATGCTTCTTGACAGCCTATAAATAAATTTCAAGTTACTGATATTTGTAGTTCTCAAGAAACACACCAGATATATTTTGCAAACAAAATCTCAACTTGAAACTAAGTGCTAGGCTAGAAAGACAAATTGGAATGGGCTAGATTGGGCTAAATAGGGTCGGGTAAGGTTGCATAAAGGTGTGTAGTGCAATCCTTGCATCTACATACAAGGATCAGGTGGTTTTGGGTAAGGAAAGCATACCACATCTCAAGCAATGCTGTTTAGCATAATCAGGATCCTCTCTCCCCTTAAAAGAAAAGATCCTTTTCCTTTAAAGGGAAAGATTTCTCAAGACTGTTAAGCAACTGGGTGGCTGTTCCCTTGGAGAAACCTCTTGATGATCTTGCCTCTTAACAATCTTGAGAAATGAAAAATTTCTGCTTGGCTTTCCTTTGGAGGGGAAGGGAAACAAAGCTTTCCATTTTTTAATGGTTACTAACTGACACAGCGCATCACTGATAGTTTGACAGGGCTTAGAAAAACCTTTTCAAAGCATCACTAGTATCTTAGCAACAATTTAAAAAAATGCAAAACATCCTCTCCCCTGCCCTTCAAAGGAGAGCTGAATGGAGGTTTTCCATTTCTCAGGATCTTAAAGATCATTAAGAGGCTTCTCTAAAGGGACAGTCAGCCAGCTGCTTCAATTTGATCCCAATAATTACCGTATTTTTCAGTGTATAAGACACCCCCATGTATAAGACGCCCCCCTTTTTTAACCCAAAATTTCGTTCTTTGCAAGAAAGTGGAGGGGGAAGGCAGGAATCAAAGCACTTTGATTCCTGCTTTCCCCCTCCACTTTCTTTGCAAAAAGCTGCTTTTCCCCTCCACTTTTTGCGAGGGGGAAAGCAGCTTTTTGCAAAGAAAGTGGAGGGGGAAAGCACTTTCCTCGCAAGAAAGTGGAGGGGGAAAGCACTTTCCTCTCAAGAAAATGGAGAGGGAAAGAAGGAACCACATTCTTGCAAGGAAAGTGCTTTCCCCCTCCACTTTTTGCAAGGGGGAAAGCAGCTTTTTGCAAAGAAAGTAGAAGGGGAAAGCACTTTCCTCTCAAGAAAGTGGGGGAAAGCGATTCCTTCTTTCCCCCTCCATTTTCTTGAGAGGAAAGTGCTTTCCCGCTCCACTTTTTGCAAAGAAAGTGTAAGGGGGTGCTTTCCCCCTCCATTTTCTTTGCAAAAAGTGGAGGGGGAAAGCAGGGATCAAAGCGCTTTAATCCCCCCCTCCTTACTACTGTGTATAAAATGACCCTCAATTTTTCCTCTAATTATTTTAGGAAAAAGTGTCGCTTTATACACGGAAAAATATGGTAAACATGCTGGAACAGAACCAAAATGGAGCAATCCTACTAGTAGCCCATGATGTGGAGACAGAAAAGCGCAGGTAAGAACTCTCTGGGGTTGGGCTCGTTCACGCTAGCTCTTATATCATCTGGTCACCAGCAAAAGGAGTGAACCAGCCTGTTCCCAGGCCAAACAAATGCTCATGTAGTCAGGCACCAAGTGAATCTAAAAGGATCAACATTTTGTAAAAAAAAACCCTCAAATTATTGCACATGAAAACTGTGTTTGCTGACATCTATTCTGCTATTGAGTGTAAATGTAAACATTTATGATACTGCTCTTTACATTTATAGAATAAGTGGCTTTGAATCACACAGCAAGCAACATGGTGAAATCACTTTAAATGCTAACAGTATCTTAGAAAGACAGTTAAATACCATCTTCACTGGATGCACATGGAGAGAAACAGTTGCTTACAAAAGCTACATGGTGACAGAAGTTGGCGTTCTTTTGTCAAAAGACATCACTATACAGTATGTTCAGCCCCCTCTTTTGTCATCTAAAGCACATTCAAGGGGCCATATGTTCAGCCCCTTTCCTGCCAAGCCTCTAGGTCCCAGCAAGCCAGATTCTACTTATAAAACTTCTTAATCCTGCCATCTTCTACGCATATGGTATGAAAATTCATGCACGTTAACAGCATTATATAAAGAACACTATCTAGACTCTCTATGTGGTACAATACAGTACTGTTTAAGTTTTGATGCCACAACCCTACACAGTTTTCTTTGGGAAGTATGTTCCATTGAATTTAGCAGGGGTTACTCCCAAATAAATATTCATAGGGCTACACTGTAAAATGTGCCAAGTATTCTGAACAATGCGGTCTTAATACAGTCAACTAGTATAAATTTTAATATAAAACAAAAATATTTTACATTGCTAGTGCATTAGACATCCCACTAGTTATGTTTCAGTGTATATACTTGTGTGTGATTAGTGTTAGAGATAAATCAAACTCTAGATATTGTGGAAATTAGCAATATTGATGGGCAGGAACAAAAACACCCATCCTAACTAGACTGTTTTAATTATGTTTATTAACCCACAATTCAGTACAGTTTGCACTCATGGAGTAGACAAATGACCTTTTAATTAGCTATAAATAACTCTTATTTGATTTGTACTGTTGACTGAAATACATGTTGTACTGAAATTTGACCTTTCCCCCCTTACTCTTGCTGTATGCTCTACCATTACTTGTACCTTGAGCACAAAGACTCTGGAACAGATTCAAATTGTTTCAAAACAATTACATCTTCAGTAAACTCTGATTGCTAGTTTCTAACATGAAAGCAGAAAAGCAATCCTGCCCCAATCAACAATAGAATGGAGAGGAAGGCCCAAATTTAAAGAGCCAAAGGGGAGCGAGACCCCTTCCATTATATATTTCCCAGACCTGTTGTCTGAACTCTTTCCCCCATCCCACAGCTGTACTCTGGTAACTGAGGGAACAGGAGAAGAAAGCTATGGGGAAAAGGATGTTTTAATTCCTCCTCATCTTACATATGCCACCATTGCTCTTTGAAACATGCCCCACTTTTTATACATGAATGCGGTACAAGAACATGGGTTTAAACAAACAGTTGTGCTGCTGTCATGCACAGTTTGATCCTTAGTCATTGGCAGCAATACAACCAGATTCTGTGGTAGAAGATGAGGAAAAGAATGAGTAACCTTCATATATAACCAGAAAGACATTTACAATACAGAGCAGACACAAGTGCTGGTCTGAAAAAATATATAATATATACTCACATTAGGTATAAAAGCCATGCATGTTTTTGAAAGAACACATGGTTTCAGACAGGATGTATTCCACAGCAATAGGCCTATACAACCTGTAATTCACCATATCAAAGGGAGACCACCAATATCATTCTCCTTTCTAATTGTTCCCCAAATCACCAAAGCTTGGGTGATTAAGTGTCTAACAGTCTGGAGCAGAAAATGGGCTACACAAGAAAAGGAACCATTTCCTTCATAAGCAAGTGACACCCCTCCCCCACCCTGCATATTTTCTCAATGGCTTACAAAAGCATGTCCTTCTGCATATGTGGAGGGTCACTTGCTTATGAAGAAATAAATTCCCTCTTCTTGCGCAGCCCATTTTATGTTTCAAACTCTTGCAATAATGGTCTGACAAGAACTTCTGAGCTACAATAATAATTTGCAAGATATGTAGGATTTCCATTTGGAGTGTTTTAAAACAGAAAATGACAAATGTGTAGGGAACATGTTATCATTCAGGGAAAGAGTTTAATCCATTAGAATGTGGTCTGTGAAGTCAAACTTCTCTCTTCATACTATATGGAGAGATTCAGGTTGTCCTCCTACTTGGATATCTGGAAATATATCAATAAACCTCCCTCTGCTCTTATAGTCTGGGACTGGTGGTCAACACTTAATCATAGCCTTCAAGAATTGTACAGCAAGATAGGGAATGGTTTCGTAAGTATGGGGAAAAAAGATAGAAGCACTCCTGTTAGGACCTGAGGATGTACTGCAAAATGTCATTGCAGCTCCACTTGAATGAGTGAGTACATTACTGAATAAGCACGTGATTATCATTGTACAAGTACCAATCATACAAAACTCTTATGTCCTTGAGACAGCACTTCAGTGAAAGCATACTGTGTATTTTTCATAATATAAATTACAGGTCTCTAGCACTAGTTTCAGACCCACTTCCTCCTTCACTGTCTTTTTTAGCTCCATTGTGCATCTGTTCTGTTACCATCCATCCATGGAAACATCCATTCAACTCATGTATTGAAGGAAACTGATGTAACAAAATACTCTTCTCAAATATCATCAGGTAATATAGACAAACTACAGAAACAGCTGGAAACATCTTATGTATGCTTCACGCAAATCAAAATGCCATGCCTATAAATCACTTCATATAAGAAAACAGCATACAATCTGCATATAGTTCATCTGACATGAACAACTCATATATGCCCATTTCTCCATGTGAGCAAACAGCCCCAGTAGTTTCCTGCCAGTGTCTGCAAATGGTGCACACCAAACAATATTGCACCACAGGAACTTGGAAACAGATACTCTGAGATGTTTGCAGGTGCTGGTATTTTACTGCCCCTGAAGACCACAGAATAATCTATTGGCCAAAATCCATTGGGCTACTTTAGGGAAAACCATCTTTTCCCCCCCACATCTTGAAATTCCCACCTCTGCAAGAAACCACCATGTCACGTGAAAGGGTGACCTGGAACCATTCTTCCCCATATGCTCGCTTTCCAAGTGAAAAACACCGTTTCAGCGGTACCGGGACGCATCCAGTCACATGAAGACATGGAAGGGACTGAGGTGGAAGTGGCCCTCGAATGAGAACTGGGTGCCCTTGCACAGCTGAACATCGAGGGCAGGAGAGCCCACACTGCAGAATCTGCATGCCAGGGAGAGGCCCGGTAATGAACAGCGCTTGGCAGCTGCCTTTCCCCCACCAACCCAGAGTCCGGTTCCTCTGGGCTCTGCAGCCCCCGCTCGACCCACGCCTGAGAGGCACGGTGCGCCCCGAGAAAGAGAGAGAGACGGTTTTTGGCAAGGCTGCTCTCGAGCAGAAACACTAGCCAAAATGGTGGTGGCCCCGGGGGGGGGGGGTAGGAATGAATTCTTAGCCCACGTTTCGCCTGAGGACATCCCCTCCCTCCCTCCCTCCCTCCCTCTTCCTCTTCCTCCTCCACGCCCCACTGGCGACAAAGGCAACCAAGCCGTTGTGAGGGAGAGGTCACAAAGGAGCCGTTGGAGGGGGAAAGCAGGCGCGCGTGTTTCTGTGTGTGCGTGAGCGCGAGCGAGCGAGTGTGCGCGCTCCACAACCAGCCGGGAGGCCCCGCCCTCCTCCGTGCGCGCGCGCAAGAGGGAGCGGCGCCCTAACGCGCATCCTGCGCGCCCCTCCTTTGGTTTCGTCTCTACGCTGCCGGCTCCCTTTCGTCGGATTTGCCCACCTTTTTTTTCTGCGTTTCTTTCTTACCTCCATGGCTCTTCCCCCCCTCCCCCCTTTCACTGCTACCCAAAGTGTCAAAAGGCACGACGAGGGACTTCCTCTTCCGGGTTAACAGAGAAGCGACGCTGAGGCGGAAATTCCTAGAGAGGCTTTTACGCGCCTTGTGGGGCAGGAGCGCGCATTGCAGAGCGGCGGAGAGGGAGGGAGGGAGGGGTGGGTAGGTAGGTAGGTAAGTGGGCGTGAATCCGCAGGGAGGCGGTGGAGGCCTCGTGCCTGGGGCTTGTTGCCATTCTAGCAGGAGGATGAGGGAGGCAGAGCCGCCTCTGGCTTTTGATCTCTTCCCCGCCCCCGCCCCCGCCCCCACCCCTTTCCTGGGAGGGTGAGCCTGTTTTTGCTCCCCCTCGTTGAGCCCACTGAGCAGGATCGGACCCCGAGTTGAAAGGGGGTGGGGAGAGCCAGCCAGCCAGCCAGCCGGAGGAAGCTGCGCCTTCAGGAGGGACGGCCGCCTCTGCTTGCCCGCGCCCTTCCCCGCCTCTTTCTGGGCAAGGTATCTGGGGCGGCGCCCCCTCCCCGACCCCGTCCCGGGAGACGTTGCCTTCGCGCCGGCAAAGGAGACCCGCGTCGGGCGGTGTCCGGCAGCTGCACAGGCTTCTCTTGGGCGAGGGGACGACAGGAGCCCCTCTGCCACGGGGCCCGATCCTTGCTGCCTGCCGGGCACTGAGCAAGGAAGAGAAGGCGGGATCCGGTTCTGGAGGGGAGGCCAGGGGGCAGAGGCAGGAGCCCGGTGATTTCACTCCCTGGCTAAACCGCTGAACGTTTCTCTTCGGCAGTGCCCTTGACGCAGGCCTTCAGGTGGGCTGAGAGAGGCTAGCAGGCGGCTGGGTGACTGGAGGCAATCGCTGCTGGTTTTGATCACCACTGTGTGCAGACATAAAAAGCAGCAGCCCTGCCTCGCACGGATCCCAGAGCTGTGCCAAGCCCTGCGCCTTGGGGGCCTTCCTGGGACCTCCGCAGCTGTCTGAGTGCCCTTTGGACTTTGTGCAAGGTGCTGCAAATACTGTAGCTGAGAATCAGGCTGTTCTTGTGAAAGGTGTGACTCTCCTGTGTTAGGTAAAAAGGGACTGACTGGTTGTTTTGACTTTGTCCTCCACCTAAATCTCATAGCTCAGTACTTTTCAGAGCTCAGATATATGTCCATAAATACTAAAACAGAGCTATCATTCTTCAGAGGTAATTAATAGTTTCTGCCTTTTCTAGAATTATGGCAGATAAATTGGCTTAGTTTTTGTTTTTTTTTAAGCTGGTGAAGGTACCCTAATGAGACAAAAGTTTCATATGTGAATGTTCATCACTCAGGCTGTCAGCGGAAAAGTCATCACATAAATATCACATCTCTCAGGTATTACATAAAAGATGCACACTTGTATGTCCTCAGGTGTATCAAAGAGTAATGGGATTTCCCTGTTAAGTTGGGCACATGAAGAGAATTTCAGTGAATGTTCTGACTATGGGCTTGTTCAGGCAAGGTTTGACTAATTAGGCACTTCTTGATTTTGTGTAATGGATACTGTCCCATATTTAATTGCATGTTACTGTTACAATGTATTGCAGTTTTAGCCCATTTGTTTTTCATAATATCTCAGCTGCCTTGGGTCCTTTAACTGGGAGAAAGGCTCTGTGAACAATAGAATGTTGGCATAAGATTGTGCCCTGCACCATAGCTGGCACGCAATACCACCCCGTTTTTCTCATCAGTGCCTGCCCGAGTTTCCTGCACAAGAGGGCCTGCCCCTTTCTCATACCCCCAGTTTTGCCTCCCTCTTGATCTCCCTCAACCGCAATTTCATTTTCTTTCTCCTTTGTGGAGATGGGCGATTTCTTTTTCTTAACCTGTAATTAAATTTGCAGGTCCCAAGATGTTCCTATACTGCTTTCTGATTTTTTTTTTTTGAAAGGGTGGGAGAAGGAAGCACAGGAGAACATTCTCACCCTGTGATGTTGCATCTATACCTCCCCCTCACATGCCCACAGTGACATTGTGCATATCCAGTCACATCGGATTAAAACTAAGAAAAGAGCTCTGCAACTCAGGCGTGTGTTAGAAGTTTGCAGTTAACCCTGAGTAAGTACATTTTCTCCAGATTATTGTGAGGGTGTTCCTTCCCCTGGTTCAGTGATACAAGCCAAATTAGGGTGCTCATCCATAGTGAGGATCTGTATAGCTGATGGTGTTCTTTTCACTGACCTGGCATTTATCAGCAGCACTTTCAGCGTGGGGGGATGGACTGCCGCTAATCCTTTCCAAGCCACCTAATGTAAGAGACAATTTGGGGCAATCAAGTTATCTTTCTGTCATGCTTAAGTTGGTGTCTCCACACACTGTACAGTAATTCCCCTACACCTAGAATACTCATGGTAGCTCTTTGACCCCTTGTTGTTATGTGGCGTTAGGTAGCCTCCAGCTTGTGGCGACTCTATAAATGAGTGACTTCCAAAATGTCCTGTCCTCCATAGCCCTGCTCAGGTCTTGTAAACTCAAACCTGTGGTTCCTTTAGGGAGTCAATGCATCTCATATTTGGTCTTCCTCCTTTCCTGCTGCCTTCAATTTTTCCCAGCAATTTCATTTTTTTCCAGCAAGTCTTTTCCTTCTCATAAATTGGGATCACTCGTTCATGGAGTCTCCATGGATTGGAGATTATTTGATAGCATGTAACAACAACAACTTTTAAAATGTGTTTTTAGTATTGATTTTGTTTACTGTTTTTAATATATTTGTTTAATTTTTTATATTTGTATACTTACTATTTTTAGCTTTAAAGTATTGTCTTTTTAATGATGCAAGCCACCTTGAATCCTTAAGGCAAAAAGTGGGCTTAAAATGTTGTATTTAAATAAATAAATCAGTTCATACATACTGTTTGGATTGTGTGTGTTCTTGTCCTGTTATCTATTTTTTTTCCCATGTTGGACTTTTGGGATGAGTGAGGTTATAAATCTAAGGATGCTAAAATCCAACACATGCTTATCTGAGAACAAGTACTGTTGAAATGAGTATAACTTCTGAAGGAATTGTACCACAAGTGAGTTAGAAGATATTTCCTGTTTGGACAAATTGAGTCAGGCTGTTTAGCTTGCAGGTCAGCCAAATGCAATGTTGCCAGATCTGTAGTTTTGTTATGAATGCATAAGGCTTGGAAAGAACTTGTAACCTGTTACTTTAGAGGCATTAAGAAAAAGCAGGAGACAGAAGAAAAAGCTGTGTGTGTAATATGGTGAATTGTGGTCTTAGCTGCTGTCTGGAAAGCTACAAGTCATTGGCTGAAATTCTGTAAGGATGATGGTGTCATCAGCCATGGTGATTTTTTTGGAAATAATAAAAAAAGAGAGATTAAAAACTCCATCCTGTTCCATGGTCCCCAACAATTTCCTTATAACAAAAAGGATCCTGCGGGAATCTTTGGACTTTTGGTGGTAGTGGTGGTGGTGGTCGTGGGGAGAAATTGGAAATGTTTTATTTCCAAAATATCACCATGGCTGATGACTAAAGATGGGGGCGCAGCTGGACTTAATGAGGGTCCCGTCTCTGGGGCCGGACTGTCCACTCATGTGTCCGGCTGCGGCCTTGCTCATCCTTCCAATCACACCCGGAGTGCCACTCTCTTCCTGCTCGGCTTGCCACTCCAGGCAGGGGGAGGGAGGATGAGTGTTCCTGCATGGCTGCTGAATAGGAAGAGAGCGGGGCCCGGGCACGATTGGAAGGATGAGCGAGGCTGCCACCACCACTGGACGTGTGAGTGGACGGTCTGGCCCCAGGGGCTGGACCCTTGTTAAGTTCAGCTGCGCGGGGATATTCGTATTCATATACAAATACCCCCATCTTTACTTATGACATAATCAGTCTTATATGACACTGCTCTTCAAACAGGATTTCAACCACTATATATAAGGCATCAAACAACACAAGTCTTGTTGAAACCATAGAAATGCATCTAATGATAAATAATATCTGTCAAGTGCATAAAAAATTAAGTTCTGTACAAAATATGCTAATAGTAGAATTCTACTCATATCTGCTCACAGGTAAACCACATTGAGTCCAGTAGTTCTTACTCCTGGACAGTAAGTATCGGATCACAACCTAAATAACTTAATGGCCTTGCAGTCAAATTTAGAGGGAAGCATCAGCTACTAAAGAAAAAAAAAGCGGGGGGGAGGGAAAATGTGCAGGATATAATAAGCAACAAAACGGAGAACAGAAAGGAAAACAGAGAGAAATCGGAGAGGAAGCACCACTTAAGAGAGTGAGTACAGTTCAGTGTAAGTAACATCTTAAATTATATGTGCAAAGGTAAAGGTCACCAACAGAGATAATTTTCGGAGTGGGAAATTAGTTTGCATGTAGAAGAAAAGAGGAAAAGATATAGTGGGTGTTAAGAGTACAGAGTACCATACTGGAATCCCTGTGGGTGCAAAGAGCTCTTAAAGAAAACGTGAGTGAACTTTCTCATGGCTATAATTTTCAACCGTCGTTCATATGCACGAAACAGAAATCAACTTCTTAATTTTGACTACAATTCTAAACCACTTGCCAGGAAGCAAGTACCATCAAATACAATGGAACATGCTTCAAAGTGAAAGATGCACAGGATTGTGTATTTAAAATCTTGTGTTTAGACGGACTTTTAAGCAAATGACAAATGGGCAGAGCACAAATCTCACTCAGCTTCTGCACCCTTCCATGGCATAGTTGAAAAAAATTAGGACCTTCTATGGTGTTGACACAGAAGGAGCCGGTGTCCTAGAGTAGGTCCCCTCTTTCCCCTTAAATGTATCAAGTGCTCTGGAGCTACTTCATACAACCTAGACTAGTGATGGAAATGTCAGAGGCCATGAGAGAGAATCTGACAATTCTGTCTTGGATGCCTAAACTTGATGGCAGAAAAATGTACATGTGAAAAAACAATCTGGTGGTATGAAGGGCTAGAAGTCACTAAGCTTTCTTTTCTTTCTAACCTAAAATACTGTACTGTAACCTCAAAACATGCAGATTCTTTCTGGACCACAGATGCTCATGCAACTGAAACACCAGTCTTTCTTGTTGGTTAGTAGTCTGTTATGGCCTATAGAAGTAACAGCTGAAAGCAAGGGTTGGGGTGTGTGTGTTAAAGCAGGCTTCATGGATGAAAAGACTTCTGCAGTGGTGTATGAAAGATCCGTCATGGATTGATTAGTTGTATTTGTCTTCATCCCACCCTTCCCCTAAGCCATGTTTCTGTCACACAACTACCTTGTGCAGCCAGTCTGGCGGAGAAGACTGTTCAGATAACATTCATATTTGTGGGGAGTTTGAAGCTGCCTTTGCATTCACCGGGCCCAATGCTAGCAAATGTGCCACAGTGATTCTCAGAAACAGAGGCCAGCTGTTCCCCTTTCTTGAGAGGTCTGATTTGGCCATGGTGACACATGCCCTCGTTATATCTTGGCTGGATTACTGTAATACGCTCTATGTGGGGCTGCCTCTGGAAAGTGTTTGGATATTTCAGTGAGTCCAAAACGCTGCAGCCAGATTGCTACCTGGGGCTGGTTACAGGGAACATATACCCCCACCCCTGTTACAAACAGCTCTACTGGCTGCTGATCTGTTTCTGAGCACAATCCAAAGTGCTGGTTCTAACCTATAAAGCCCTAAATAGCTTTGGTCCATACTATCTCATGGACTGCTTCTCCCTCTATGAGACTCCCCCTCATCAGGGGAGGCCTTTCTTTCACCCCCCACCACCCTCACAGGGGTGCTTGGTGGGGACATGGCAGAGGGCCTTCTCTGTTGCTACTCCCAGACTCTGGAACTCCCTCCTACAGGAAGCCAGGTTGGTCCCATCTTTGCTGTCTTTTGCAATTAAGAAGACCTTTCTCTTCAGACAGTCTTTTCCGTAGCGACTGGCAGTCTGAGAGGGTTCCCCCCCCCCAAATTGGATTGTTGTGCTCTGTTGCGTTTAAATGTGGTTTTAGTATTGATTTTATTTACCATTTTTAACATGAAACTTGCATAATTTTAAAAAAATATTTGTATACTTACTGGTTTTAGCTTTTAAATATTGTCCTTTTAATGATGTAAGCTACCTTGAGTCCTTTTGGGGAGAAAGATGGGGGTGAAAATATTTTAAATAAATAAATGTTGAAAAAAAAATCCTGTTTTAGCATCCTGATCTTAGCCATTTATGCAAGTGGATTTGTCTGCCACACTGACTGGAGACTGAACATGTGATTCCATTGCTAAATCAAGAGCACATGCCATTGCATCCTCATGAAAGGCTTGCCAAGCCCCTGCTTGAGTAGAAAGGTATCCACCAAATTGCTCTCTTACCTAAACACTGGAGGCATGGAACTATCTCAGGGCTGTAAGCTCCCATATAACTTAAACTCAAAGCCTTTCATCTAGATCCACTGTTTTGAAGTTCTTTGAATCTATTTTGCATTAAAAGATAAGTGGTACAGACTGAGGGCAGAGTCACAGGTTACATCACGTTACAATTATGCACTGGTGTCACATCCTGCAGCCCTCACACTGGTGCGAAAGCACAGCCCTTCAGATGTTCTTGGACTGCAACTCCCATCAGCCCTACCTAATGTAGTGATGAGGAATGCTGGAATTCATAGTCCAATGACACCTGGTGGTGCAGTGGTTAAACTGCAGTGCTGTAGCTAAGGCTCTGTTCACCACCTGAGTTTGGTCCTGACAGGCTCAGCCAGCTCAAGATTGACTCAGCCTTTCAAGGTTGGTAAATTGAATACCCGGCTTGCTTGGGGGTTAGGGGCAGCAATGTGTAGCCTGCACAATAAAATTGTAAACTGCCCAGAGAGTGCTTTAAGTGCCATGGGGCTGTATACAAGCAGCACACTGTTTGCTTTACCACTGCTCTAGTAGCTGTCATAGATTAAGCTGTTGCTACAGTATGTACATTTACAATTCCTTGCTGCAGCTGCAGCTGCAGCAAGCATATATTTGGAAAGTACTTTTCTCAACAGAAAAAGGTGAAAGCTTGGGAAGCAAGTCAGCAGGCACCAGATATAGGGAACTGTAAAAACTATGATCCAGCTAGAAAGAAGCATGTCTCGTTTTTGTTGATTTTAATGGGAGAAGTTTAAGGAAATACTTATTTCTACCATCGACATTGTCAGTGGGATTTAGAGAAGTGTATGTTGGGATTGTGTCGTAAATATGTAGCAAATATGTAGAACCAAAAGGAGAAGAAAGATGTTATTGCATTTCTATACTGCCTTTCCAGTTTTCAAAAAAGCCTGTTAAGGTGGATAACAAAATAATTTAAAACATATGGTTGCAGGTGGATACTTGCTGTAGAAAGGCAGAATTAACATGGGTGAGCATTTTGAAAGTTAAATATGTCTAAATAAACAGACCTGGGAGTTCTTGGCTTTGCAGAATGGGCACTAACATATTTTTATTTTAAAAAGAATATGATAAAACGTTGGCCTGCAACTGATAACCTGCTTTCCCTGTATCTTGGGGGTGTGGTTTTCTCCATGGTTGATTGGCCTATAATATTCCGTAGCTTGTAAGGATACTAGCAGATGTTCCAAGACTTTTTAAATAGCTTCCAGCTGAGTTAATACTTTCTGTTTGAAGTCTCTTCCTTCAAAGTCACAATTATCAATAAATTATCACCATTCCTCCTTGTATCCGGTCTACTTTGGTCACAGCATGGCGCCATAATGAAAGGAAATTCACACTGTGCCATTCTATGCTTTATCCATTTAGAGGTAAGTAAATTTCAGGCTGCAGGGCTTGTACATTAATAATTTAAGATACGTAAATTACACCATCTTATGGACAGAAAGCAGCAATGATTTGAAATGACTTTAGTGAAAGTGAAGGAAGAAAAGAAGAAAGTGCCAAAGCAGGACTACAGTTGAACATGAAGAAGACAAAAATAATGACTACAGAAGACTACACAACTTTAGCACTGATAATTAAGAAATCAAAATAGTGAAAGATTTTGTATACCTTGGTTCAGTCATCAGTCCAAATGGAGACTGCAGCCAAGAAATCAGAAGACTTGGAAGGGCAGCAACAAAGAAACTAGAAAAGATCATCAAAGGTAAGGATGTGTCATTGGAGAGCAAGACCAAGATCATCCACACTCTTGATTTCTGATCACCATGTATGGGTGTAAAAGCTGGCAAGAAAAAAAAATTTATTCAGTTGAAATGTGCTGGAGGAGAGTTTTTCTGTCACCAGAAAAATGAATAAATGGATCCTAGATCAAATCAAGCTTGAACGATCTCTGGAGGCAAAAATGATGAAACTGAGGCTGTCATCTTTTGGGCATGTAATGTGAAGACAGGGTTCTTTGGAAAAGACAGTAATGCTGGGAAAAAGTGAAGGCCTCAGGAAGACCAAATTTTAGATGGATCAACTCCCTAAAAGCAGCCACAGGCTAGAGTTTGCAAGAGCTGAGCAGGGCTGTTGAGGAGAGGACATTCTGGAGATCTCTCATTGGTAGAGTTGCCATAGGTCAGAGTAGACTTGATGGCACATAACAACAACAACAACAGCGACAACGTTCAGGCAGCAGGACCAGTAGTGTGATTAATTTTTACTAATGGCACAACTATCCTTTTTTAATTTCCTTATTGAAAGACACTGGCTTTCTTTTTGTATCACAAACGCCAGCCTTTTTTTTTTTCTTCTACAGGGAGAAGCATACAATAAAATGATTTGTACCTTCCTTCTACAACTAATCTCAAAATGGCCTTGTGAAATTCCCCAAGTTTGAAAGCAACAAAAGAGAGGAGACTATATTGCTGAGTAATCTAGGAGAGTGGAGAGATTCTCTAGCAATTTGGCGGCGGGGGGGGGGGGGGCTGGCTGTAAGTAATAGCGTGAGTGGAACTTCTTCCTTTGTTCCTGTTTTGATGCTGTGGCTGCTCATTTGCTGTTCTTTTGCATCTATCACAATGTCTTAGCTTAGCATTGTTCAGAGGGGGCATGGCTGCCGTCAGCAAAAATGGCACGGAATATTCAGAGAACTGATGCAGTTTGGCTCAGCCTTAATTGCTTTCTTTTGCCTTTGCAAGAAATAAAGCTAGAGCTGAGCTTACCTTTTTTGACACTGGCGGCTGCAGGTTCTATGGTCAGAAGAGGCATGGGTTTTCAGGTTAATGTTACAGAGAGGCAATACATCTTAGAAGAGTGTCTTGTTCCTGTTGGCCGAGCTTCCCAGATCTGGGACACAGAATGAAGAAGAGCCTGCAGAAGGAGCAATCCAGAAGTCTGGGTCTAGGCAATTCCAGGAGCCTGCACCCATATCAGCATCTTCTAATGAAGCATGGAGATAGAGTACCTACAGTACACTCATGAGGAAAGGGGGGAGCTCTGTGCACCTCAGTGCTCTCCGATACTTGGGGTGAAACCTTTTTGCAGGTGTCCTGTAAATACACATATATACAGCGAAATCGATGAAGATGTGTCCATTGAGAGCCCACATCATTTTGCTTACTCTGAGGTGCAGCAGCAATTTCTGCATCCCCCAAGCCAAGGTACATAGTATCCAGTGCCATCGGAGTCTGCTTGGGAGGCATCTGAAGCAGAAAACGTCCTCATACTTGGCCAAGTACAATCAGGATAAATCACGTGACAATCTTTTGCCCTTTCGTGACCTCCAGAATCCGGTGCCTGGATGTCTGTTTCATCCTCCCTTACTGCCAGGCAACCCCCCTGTGTCCATCTTTGCAGCCTCTAGGGATAGAGTATGTCATCCAACTGTGTGGCTCATTTTTCATTATTTAACCGATTTTCCCCCATCTGCCAACTGTCATTTATGATAGGAGCCACACCCCTGTGGATGTTCCAAAAAAATTGTTCACGATATTGCTATTTATTTATTTTTAGAGGCCAAGTGAAAACACTGCTGGTGTTTGTAAAGCTGCTCCTAAGACACCCAAGAGCAATGAAGTTGAGAAATGTTGTTAAAAACTAGACTTTTAATCTCACAGAGCTCAGGAGGACAGTGGTTGCACAAGTGGCGGGCGGGGGGAATGACCACACCGGCTAGATCTCCACCTGGTGTGTTTTGGCCTGTCGCCCTTTACCTCCGTGTAATATGCAGCTTTACAGCATCCCAGAGCTTGTTATGCATAAACAGCTCAAGACATCTGTTTAAAACACTGATTTGTGAACAGATGCTGGGTCTTTAAATGCCAAGAAATAGATGTTTTGGACAAAATAGGCTGCTGTGCTAATACACGGTATCTCAAGCAGATGTGTAAAAATGGCTAGATGTTTTGCATTGTCATCCTCTATGTAAGAAATAGCCATGTCTATTTGTCTTATGTATTCACAAACTGCTGGCCTAATTCTTTTTTATCCCCACAGCGAAACAGCAACACCCCCTCCAAAATCATTGTGCGTTGCAACCAAAGATGGCTTAAGTTATTCTGTCACCTAAAACACAAAATCCCACAACTGCCTCTCATGGGGGAACAAAAATACAGTTATAAATAAATTGCTGCCACCCTTGCATGAAACTCCTCTCCCGCCCCATCCCCCAAAACCTGCCTGAAGCTTTTCCAACTTTTCCAAGCTCTGCTCAAAGTTAACCAGTGTATATTAGTGGTTAGAGTATCATGGTGCTATTGCAAGTCAGAGAGTGGGATTCAAATCTCTATGCCATTCACTACGTTGAGATCCAGAGACTGACCCCCAACCTACCACACATGTGTGTCTTCCCTTCAGTTCCTTAGAGGAAACATATCATAGAGCCAAATGAGCCAGTTCAACGAGGTAGCTGAAAGCTGGCATGGATACTACTAGGTTCCTTTTGTAGTTTTTACAGCCTCACATGCTGCCTGGAGAAGATATGTTTGGGCAGACCTTTATGGGCTGGGGTAAGTGCCCATCTGTCCAGCACTAACCCCTCATTCTGTCCCTGCGTCTGAATTCAAAGAGAACCTCACCTCTCTGCTAAGTCCCTTTCCCCCTCTCCTTTGTCTGTTGGAAGCAGTGAGTCTGTTGATGTCTGTTGCTGAAAGCAGTCATGTTTGTCAGTTTGTTGTTTGACCTGTTCATTTGTAAGTAATGAAACTTTTTATTCTTTCTCTTTCAAATATCTCAGAGTGAGTTATTGAGACTGTAAGTGCCAGTTGATGAGGAAAAAAAAGAGAGGGTGGACTAATCTCAGGAACTTGAAGCTATTCTGCTCCGTGAATCCCTCCACTTCTGCTACTCAGCTAGAGGAATTCAAAAATTCAAAACTCTTAACATTTTTTTTCAGACAGTACACCAGACTATAAGTGGATTTGAATTAGCTAAAAGCCAGTAATTTAAGCTTAGGCAAAAAAATCTCCAAGATGCACCACCTGTAGTATCCATGCCAAGTGGCATTACTGGGAGATTTGGTTCTTCATTAGGCCTGTAGCAAGGTTTACATGTTGCATCATACTGCAGGATTCAGAACAAAAACATTCAAGGTGAAAGAAAGTTAATTTCTGCTGCTGAGTAATGCACGGGTAGTGGAGGAGAATAAGTAAAAAGAGTAACTGAACGAGGACCCATGGAGGGAGGGAAGAAAAAGCCATTGGCAAGAAGCAGGGAGTGATAGAGTAGCAAGAAAGAAAAGGAACAAGGAAAGGAAATTAAGGGTGTTTTCCGTGAAACCTGCGTCTTCTTTCAGCCACAGTCTCATTGCAATGATGATAAATTTGAGCACTGTACCATTTAGTTATCAAAAAGTGTTTGTTTCTAACTAAATCACAGGGCAGAATATAGTGAATAAAACCTTGTAACGTATGATCATAAAGCAACAGTAGTTTATTATATATAATCAGCAGCAACATAATATCAACATTAGTAACATAAACCAATGCATAAAAACAGAGCCACAGTCTACAGGACATCCAAGTTGAGATAAATAACCTGGTAATGCTGAATGAAAGAAGAATGAAAGTAGTACAAGCTGGGCTTTTCGGGGAAGGTGTTCCAGTTGGAGGTCTCTTCCATGAGGAAAGCTCTGCTGACCAAAAGCAGCTCAACTTAACTTGCATGTGTCCCCACTTCCCCACAGCTACTCCATTCAGTAGAGACAGGCAGCCATCGACAGCGTTTTCTGAATGCTCAAAGAGGTAGTGTGGGTGGGTATGAAGAAACTGAGGAAGTGGGGAATAAGGAATATGGACTTTAGTTCCTGGTAGCTTTGATGCTTCTTTTGTGAGTGCCTGGAAAGCTGGCCAACCAGACAGAGGTCAGTAGGTGCCAAGAACAAAAGGACAATTCATACCTTCAGTTTATCTCCTGTTAATGAACTCTTCAGAGAAAGGACTGAGGGGGGAACTGATGTTTCCATGTTTATCTTTTAACAAAAGGCATACCAAAGCAGTCCCCAAAGGAATCAAATGCTTTTACTGTAACTCTTGACTTGAAAAAAGCTAGTCCACTTCCTTCCCCTGGAGTTAATGCAGATTGCAACTGTGAGAAAGGAAGGAGATGCTTTTATTTTGAATGAACATGAAAGGGGATTAAGATGTTGGTGACAGGTGTACAGTAGCTTATTTATTTGTGTAAAAGGGATTAGAAAAACTAGTTAGCTTAGTTTGCCTCTAAGAAGGGGGCTTTTGCTCTCTTGCTATTCCACGAAGACATACCAGGAAAGGTTGCACTCTGTATGCGTCCCGGATCCAAGCTACCTTTTTACTAAAGTATGAGTATTAGGTTGATAAGTTTAGCCTTTGTTGTTTTCTGGTGTGAATATCTTAAATTGCATGAGACTGTATTTTTCTACAGGTATCTTCTGCAATGTTTGAGTAACATTTTGGAATTTTTGTCCTCTTAATCTCCCCCCCCCCCCCACAATTCTTTAAAAAAAATTCTTTCAAGCAGCTGAGAGGATTTGTGGTACAAAAAAAACAGACCTTGCCTTGACCAAGCTACCAGGATTTTGATGTTTGTGAGTGGGTATAGTGGCAGGTCCCTACCTTGCACATGTTTTAAGTGCCTGCCTAACCCTGTGGATTTTTCGAACTCCCTAAGACACGGCCAGAATGGAATGTTTAGGAGTAATATGGTCTCCATTGGGCTCCATCATCTCCTCTCCAGTTAGCCCTGGGCTCACTCACCTCAGGACAAGAAGGGTAGCATGGCAGAGTGGCTATACAAGGGGGCCTAGACTAGTACCATCACAGTAGGTTATTTATTTGTGTGAGTGATTCCAGATTTTAGGTTCCCAAAATATTTTTGGAGTCCATCAGCCTATAGCTAAAGAGCAGAGATGATGGGAGTTGTAGTCCACTGGCATCTGGGGAGCCACATTTAACTCCGCAGAGTTTCGCATGTCCTAGGTGACACATCAGTTCCAGAAAATAATGAATTGCATTGTCTCTTTCAGATGTTTCAGATTACATGACACGAGACAGAGCCAACGATGGTGTCACCAAAATACTGTAATCCCTGAAACAACCATATAATGGGTGGTAACATTGCTCATAAACATTTATCCTTTTCCTTGGGACGCTGACCTGAAGCTCCAGTTTTCTTGGTGTGGCTGTAGAAAGGAAATTGGTAGTTTCCCCGCAGCAAATGCAAGAGTATTGTGTTTACTTTACAGAGTATAAATCAGAACAGAGTTGTGAAAATAGCAGAGGAGATTTAATGTTCTACTAGCAGTCGGCAGCAAGAAGCCACTCTTTCTCCCTGGTAAGCCTATTTTAAAATTTAATGTAAATTTAGCACATGATTTGAATATTAACAGCGCAATCTGATGCATGTTTACTCTGAACTGTGCTCCACTCTGGTCAGTGGGATGGGCTCCCTAAGAAGGACTTTCAGTAAAGCTATGAACTTGTGCAGGTCCAGCCTGAGACACTTTTCTGCTGGAGGCCAATGAAAAAATGGTGATTGTTCCCTTCCCATTCCATGTACAGAGGTTAGCTGGACAGGCAGTTACTTCATTGCTGGGATATGATCTCCACCAGTAAGCTAGTTTAGGTGCCCAGAGAGAGTTCTGCCCTCTTTCAAAATGGAATAGCCAATGAGTTTAAGAGGAACTGCTGGGAGGCTGCCGCTGCCGTCCCATACTTGGCATCTGCCACCAAGCTCTGTTTAATTTGCTGTTGTTCTATGTCTAATGCTAGAGGTGGAAAGAGGTGCTTGAGCAGTTTTCTGTCTCAAATGTTGAGGAGGAATCATATACCTTGATGGGGAAGGGAAGGAATTTGCTGCTTTGCCTCAGGCAGGAGAATATCTTAGACCAACATATACAATACTGGGAAACATACAATCCATATATGTGTGTGTTTTGTGCAAACAGATGATTTATTGTGTGACTAGATGGTTTTTGAAAACGTAGGAAGTGGCTTGCTAGCAAATGGACATGCTACAACTGCCTGATCAGAGAGGGACAATTAAGCAGAATTCATTCATAGAACATCGGCTCCCTCTTGATCATAATATTTTGAAACTGGATCCGCAGCTTAGTGTCCATGGAATGCTCAGCTCAGCTCCCTAGAAGGAGATTATAACTAACAAGAAAAATCTAGAGCCCTGCTTTTAGGAAGCTGGCTAAAAAAAACACAGACATTTTGTGGCTGCAACTAAAGATTCATAATTATACAGAACACATGTGTCCAGAAACACAACTGTTCTAAGGCGTGTTTAGGACCTATGGAGAATAATGTAAGAAGGAGCGTTTATGTTGTAGAAAGTTGGTGTTTTTGTTTTCAGAAAGCATGTTCCTGGTTTTTATTTTAAATTTGTATATCACAGATGAATGTCAGGAAGGAATGCGTTCATTGAAATATCAATTGATATATGGTTCCAAAACAGTAGATCATGAATTATTCTAGTCATGAATAAATTGGAGATCAGTGTACGAGGACAGGCAACTTTTAGAATAATCACTACCGTATTTTTCAATGTACAAGACAATACTTTTGTCTAAAATCTTTAGACTAAAAATTGAGGGTCGTCTTTTACACGGAAGTAAGCTGAGGAGAGAACAAAATGGCCCATACCTTGCCTCTGCAAACAGGCTTCTTTCAATCATGAGACTTAGCTTCCTACAGTCAGGATCCTGCAGCGCTTTGATCCCTTTCCCCCTCCTTTTGCTAAGCCCCCTCCCTGCTTTCCCCTTTCTTGCTAAGCCCCACGGGGCTTAGCAAATGGAGGGGGAAAGGGATCAAAGTACTGCAGGATCACTTTGATCCCTGCTTTCCCCTTTCTTGGAGGGGGAAAGGGATCAAAGTGATCGTGCAGCCACACTTGCTAAGCCCCACTTAGATTTCTTAATTTTGGGTTAGAAATGGGGGGGGGGTGTCTTATACATTTATTTATTTATTTATTTAACTTATATGCCGCCCACACTACCCAAAGGTCTCTGGGTGGCTTATACACAGAAAAATATGGTAATTGCAGATTTAAAGGTGGTGAATCTATAACTGCCACAAATTCTTTAAAATTCATTGTCTCACCTGTGGTTTCATCTTCCTCATTTCATTCCATGAGAAACATAAATGAAGAACGGATGACATTCAAGTAATTTGCCATTCAACAAATCCGTTCTGCCTAGTACTTGGGCTGTCTTTCAGCCATCTTTGATGTGAAAATGGCCAGCACATCTTTGTATCCTTGCAAATACTTAACCAGAATGATTTCTTGCCTCCCTTTATACACCCATGGAAGACTTCAGTTACTTTTGCATCTTCTTTCGGGTCATAGCCTTTTCTTCAGTGAGGTCAAGGCAGGGTATGTGACTTAGTGCCTGTTCACTTTATTTCCACAGCAACTCTTTGGTGTAAGTCAGGCTGAGGGAGCTTGACTGGTCCCAAGTCATCAGCTGGATTGTGTTGCTGACTGGGGATTTGAACTCAGGTTTCCTGAGTCCTAGACCAATGCCTTAACCATTACACCACAATGTTCTGGTGTGAGAATATGCAGTCTTTCAAGCAATATAGAAGTTTTGATTAGGATGTATATCTGAGTGTAGGATAATATAAAACAGTGTTGTATAGTGGGTTAGAGAGACTAGAAGTCAGTGGAGCAGGGTTCTGAATCTGTGTTCCCCCATGTTTTGTCCAATACTCTAATCACCATGACAGTAGAAAGATATCCCTTTCTTTTAGGTGACTCCCAAAGGTTGGCTTCCATTGGAAGTCAAATGCTGGGCTTGAAGATAGATGCAGAATCCAGTTCCTATGTGGAAGTCCAATTCTACAGGCCTCCCTATATTTTTAGGAAATATGTTGACTTTGAGTTCGTACACATTGCTTTGTTACTCTGTATTTGGTCACTCTGGTGACACACAAGCAAAAAACCCGACAAATAGGGAAGATCCCAGGCAGATGCAGACTGTTTACCAGAATTGGGGGTGGGGGTGGTGGGGTGATGTTGCAAACTGTTGAACTAATTAGAACAAGCAATCTGGGTGCATTCTGAGTCAAACCGGCCTATGTTAGATGAACAGCTGCAGTGCTCTAATAAATTTTAGACCAAATTGAACAACTCTCTTTGGGGCTATTTTTGCCTATCCATAATTGTTAGTTTTCTGTAACATTCCAGCACCCACCCAACCCCATACAAATAAATGCTTGCTATGCCAAGGCAGAAAGCAAAAGGTTTTTTTTAAAAAAAAACCTTTTTGTGTTGAACATTGGTGAACCGAACATGGCTGTTCCTCCGTTCTTCAAGCAGTTGTACGTTATGCTCAAAGACACATCCAAGCAAATGATCGCAAAATAAATAGAAGCTAGCTTAGAACAATGAGAAGAAATGAACTGATTCCTCCTCCAGAGACCAAACTATCGGTAATTCTCTAAAAGAGGAGAAGGTGGTTAGAGCTCTGGGACAAGCCAAGCCAAATTTGCACTTGTAACAAATCTTGCAAATCAAGTAGTATTACATGTATTGTCTTGCAAACTGTGGAATCCTTGCAGAACTGAAATAACAAGTGCTTGACTTGGAATGTATGTGTAATTTTAATAAAAAACTATTTTGCTTAGAACCAACTTTTTGGAGATCTTATGATTCACTGGAATTGGTTTGCTGAAAATGCCAAGATCTACTATACAAAATAAAACCAAGGAAATAAATAGCAAGTACCCTTACCATTATATTATGAAGGGAAGGTGTGTGTTACTCATATGTAATTTTGGTTAGCTCCTGTCTTCTGTTCAAAACAGACAAAAATCTCAGGTTCTCATGCTTCACCATTCCACAGCCTTGGTTATGTCAGACAGACTCCACACCAGATAGCGTGTGTGCACTATTTTGTCTTCTATGCAAACACTGACTGGTGTGGTGATTCATCTCTGTGACAAACATTTTCTTACGCCTCTTGAAATGGTGTAAACACAGCAAAATTTAAAACAGCTTCCCACATTGCCAAGGAAGCATATCCACCTTCCCTGCTGCTTGGGGAAAATACAGTGTTATTTTTCTATCTAATATCCTCTGAGAGAAGAAAGCAATAGCAGACTCTACCAGCCAGGAAAGCTGTATTCTGCCCCTTGACATATGTGCTTCCTTACAGACTTGTGGGTGACTTCCAGATTTTAAGGTGCATTTTCAGGTTCAGCAGAATTAACTGGTAAGCATGCCTCTCTCTTCTACACTCTGGATTTTTGTTGTTGTTGTTTTACTCTTTTTGTGACTCTGAATGCCTGCCTGCTCGTGCATACACATTATTTATTTCAAACTAATAGACATTCTAAGGGTGCGGTGCATCTATGCAGGCAGAAAAGTGAAGAGGCAGTAGAGTGCATTGCAGCCACCAAGGCAGGCAGGAGTGGTGCTGTTTTTTTAAACCCTCCCCTGCCTAACAGATTCCCAGTAACAGGATGACAGTGGGGAATCACCCTTCTGAATGCTCCCCTACATTCTAATGTCTCTGCAGACAGAATGCCAGCATAAGAGGCAAAAGGACAGATGTACTCGTATTCATGTTCTCTTTGCAGACAACATTTTATCCAGCAGGACCTTCCTGTTTTGTTTACACTTTTTTCTTATCTACTCACTTCCAAATTTTGGAGTATTGTATTCTCAAAGGCTTTCACGGCCGGGATCCGATGGTTGCTGTAGGTTTTTCAAGCTGTTTGGCCATGTTCCTAAGGTTTTTCTTCCTAACGTTTCACCAGTCTCTAAGGCTGGCATCTTCAGAGGACAGGTGTTAGAACTCTGTCTGTGTTCTGGTGTAGTGTGTGGGATTGTTCAGTATTTGTGGGATCAGCTTTTTGTCCTTTTCAGGAGATTGGGTGATCATGGTGATCAGGGTTTTTTTGTTATGGGTGTATTGTTGTGATAAGGGGGGAGATGGTCTGTCACTGTGATTGATGGGTGTTGTTGGCTAGTCTTTTGTGTGTAGTGATCACTGGTCCTTGTGGCTGCGTAGAGTTCATTGACCTTTTGCAGGCTGTGTTTTTCAGTGCTGGGAGCCAGGCTTTGTTGAGTTTTAGACTTTCTTCTTTTTTGTTGAAGCTCTGCTGGTGTTTGTGGATTTCAATGGCTTCCCTGTGTAGTCTAACATAATGATTGCTGGTGTTGTCCAGTACTTCTGTGTTTTGAAATAGAATTTCATGTCCCGCTTGTTTCAGGGCATGCTCAGCTACTGCCAATTTTTCCAGTTGTTTTAGTCTGCAGTGTCTCTCATGTTCTTTGATTCTGGTGTGGATGCTGCGTTTTGTGGTTCCAATATATACCTGGCCACAACTGCAAGGTATCGGGTATATTCCTGCAGTGGTGAGGGGGTCATTTTTGTCCTTTGCTGACCATAACATTTGTTGTATTTTTGTGGTGGGCCTGAATACTATTTGTAGGTTGTGTTTTTTCAAACCATAACCATGATCACCATAATCACCCAATCTCCTGAAAAGGACAAAAAGCTGATCCCACAGCTACAAATTTTGTGCAATATTGATCATACTACAGATGGTTGTGCAATAAAATAGAATTTGACGAAAGCCTACATTGCTCAGTTTATAGCCAAAAGCAAGGATGTAATAGTTTGAAGTTTGTATGACACACTTAAGAATCCATCAAACGCTTACGATGAAGTGCTGCTAAAACTAATTATCAGTGGGTCCAGTTGAGGCTCTGGGAGAATGCATTTCAAATTATAACCGAGCCAGCTATTTCACATGGGAACTCAGGAGTATCTGTGTAGATCTATGTGTTTCTCACTGTTACTAGTTTAAAGATAATTCAGGACAAACAAAGTTTTGAAAATATTTATAACATTACATAATTCGTAGTCAATAGAAAAGGATCTTGTAGTTAGTTGAAAGTTACTTGACATACTTCACAGAAGAGTCCAGCAAATGCTTTTGATCAGGCTTTTTAGAGATTTGACTAACCCAGTTATATGGGGTAGAAAATCAGGTAGCTATCCAGCAAAATTTCATGTTTTCAGCTCTTCCTGTTTCAGATATCTTTCAAGATAAACAAGCTAAGAGCAAGCATCTGGAAATATTTATAAGATAACTAAATACATAATTGTTTTCTCAGAAATAAGTCTTACTTCCTTGGGCCTTGTGGCATTGGCAATCTTATCCACATTTACTTACACACACACACACACCAAGAATACACACTATGCTCTACCCTATGTGGTGCCTTGGACCCTCATCAGAGCTTGGAAAACTGACCTCTTTTTTGGCTACATCTCTTGAAATCTTCCAGCCAACATGCCCACTGGATGTGCCAGTAGGAGATTCTGGGGACTAGAGTCCAAAAAAAAAAGTTACTTTTCCAAGCTCTGCTCCTAGGCAATGCTCTCTTGGGAGGAGCACCTCTCAGCAGAGGTCTGTTCCTGGCTCACTCCCATAGTCAAAAGAGGGAACAGGGCCTTCCTCAATTTCTACTCCCCTTGTAGGCTTGAAAACTGGATCCAGAGGGCTGGGAGCTTCCAAAATAGTGTATGAAGATAGTAGAGGGCCCTGCAGGCGGAGCAGGGAATAAGTGACAATAGCTCTCCCCTCCACTTCCTCCATTGGAAGGCTGCTGGATTCAAGTCCCTTTTGCAAATGGAAGCAAACTCAGGATCCAATCCAGTCACAGTTTCTTCAGGGTAGACAGATATTCAGGAAGAGTCTGTAAAAAAGCCCAATCACACTGCCTCCGAGATATCTAGTAAAGCTCATTTACTCCTAAAATCAGAAAACCAATTTTAAGAACTAGCACATTCAAATCAGTTACTTATTAAACTGAAAATCTGGTACTAGAAAGGGATATTTTATTTTATTTTACCGAAATTGAATGAATTCAGTTAGTATTTTTGTATTAATATCTCCCTAGATTTCATGTAAGCTATGCTGGTTTCCTCTTTACATAAGGGAAGTTGCAAAGAGGAAACACTTCGAAGATGGGTGGGAAGTTAACTATGCTTGCCTCTTTCTTCCTGAGAGGATTCAAGAGAAGGAAATGTGAAAGAGGAGAGTTGGATTCAAAGCTCCTTGAAGAGAAGATAGTTAAGTTCACTAAATTGTCCGGCTTGCTCTGGTGCCTGGAGGAATTCACTGGTGCAAGTAATTCTGGTGGGATGAATTGGTTTAGGGGATTTTTGGTGCCCCATCCACCTGCAACTCCACTCTAAATATAATAAAGGAGCTCTACTACTGAGACAAGCCATTTCTTTGTATTTCTAAGATCTGAAAGACTTCAAAAATTTGTACAGTGTCTGAAATCCACTTGAAGGCCAAAAGAAAAAGAATACTTTAAAAACATAATTTCAGATTATTTCCTTCTCTGCTTTTCTAAACACTCTTTTGTCTCCAATAAGCATCTATAGAAACATCCTGACTCACTAAAATTTGATTATATAGATATATGAATGTTCTAGGTTTTACTAAATAGAGGTAACAACTATTCACTACAATATGTGTTTTGAATTAACTTACTAATTTTTTACCCTTCAAAATTACAATAAACCAGAATAAGTTACCACAAGCTTGATGTGTTAAACCATAAAATAAGTGGTTGTGAAGGGAAAAACTCAAGGTTTTTGATTTTCACCCCTATGTATCAATGTTGCTATTTTGTTACTTTGTTGTTTTTTTGTTATTCGTTGTAAACCGCCCAGAGTGGCCTTGGCTGCCAGATGGGCGGTATATAAATAAAATAAAATAAAATAAATAAATAAATAAATAAATAAGTTCATTAAATACACCAGTGAGATTTTTTTGTCTCAGATACCAAACGAATCTGATCGGCTTTGGGTAATGTTACGCACTTAGTCTTGTGTTGAGTGGAAAGTAAACATTCACATATCATGTTTTGGGTCAGACTGATAACAAGAGCCTCACATGCTTGTGGTTGTAACTCACCAAAGCCCAGACCAAAGGAAAAAAAATCAAAAGAAACTGGCTTTGACATTTATATGCTTCCATTCCCACTTCATCCATCTTGCTGTCTCTGAACTCAGCTTTGCTTCCCCACCCATTCTCAGCTGCCAACCAAGCTACAACTTTCTCCCAAATGCTAACTTCTCCTATAACTCAAAACATTTTTGCCTGCATCATCTCTGTGGCATAATGTTGGCTTAGCTCATTCTCCATTCCATATGCCACCTACACAAGACAACTAAATGCAAATACCCCCTCCCAATAAGTAGCAATAAGGGGCTCAGCGCACTAGGAATATCTCTTGCACCAGTCATGTTGAAATGAATAGGAACCCCCCCCCCCCCCGTGTGACTCTTCATTATTTCTGATAGGTTTGTGCAGGAGAATGTCGTATAGAATTATTGCTCTATAGCTGTGCAGGTTAGTGAATCTGGGTTAGCAGATACAACGAACTGAGTCTGGGTTTTAGTTATAATTTCAAAGGCAATCTCCGAGGTGGTGAAACTAATTGGTCACAACCTAAAATTCAGATTAAAATTGAGAGTGGATTCAGCACCCCTTCAAATCCAGAGTCACCATAGATCAAATATGCCCATCTTCCACTCTCTGCTATATAAAAGATGAGGCTACCCTTGTACTTTGTTTTAAGATTAGGGTTACCTCCAGCAAACAAAGATAAGGACTTAGACAATCCTCCTGCATCTCATACTGCTGAGACAGTTGTGGAGAGGCAGGCACCACTGAGGGATTCAAGCTATACACGGAAATTTGATATTTGTTTTTCGGTGCCTTTTTTTTTTGTCATGAAAGGCATTTTCTACTTGCTTTGAGTGGGGCTGAAAATACTAGCCTGGTGATGATGTGATGGAAGCTGATTGAGCTGCTGTTAGCTGGAACCAAAAAGTCCTTTCTGGCTGGAACATACCTGAATTTCTCATAGTTCAGAAGGATCAGTGTGATGCCTTCTGATCTTTTCTCACCTGCCAGAACCGTAGTAGTTTGTTTCTGGACCAGCTGACATTTCTGAACTGTCTTCACAAATACCTCATTATTCTTTTCACTTCTGGCACCTTTCTGAGCTTCCATTTCTTTATACATCAGGCCTCTTCCCATATATCTTTTGGAAGAGCCTCTGTTGGGGACAGGCATTTCTGGATAGCATCACTCAATCCAAACAAGATAGAAGTGCTCCTGGTTAGTCACAAGGCAAATCAGAGGATCGGGATTCATCTTGTACTGGATGGGGTTACACTCCCTGTAAAAAAAAGTCAGGTCCATAGCTTGGGTGTGTTCCTGGACTCAACCCTGAGCTTGGATGCACAAATTTCAGTGGTGGCCAGGAGTGCATTTGCACAGTTAAAGCTGGTGCACCAGTTGTCCTCATTCATTGAGTTGTCTCGTCTAGTCTCGGTGATACGTATCTTAGTTATTTATATTCAGTGTTCTTTCTCAGGTGTGCGGGTGCACAGCACTGCACTGGTTGTGTGAAGCCCAGCCAGTGTTTTCACCCATTCACTTCCGGTCATGGCCAGAATCCTGCATGCAGGGGGTGGAGCCTCCATGTAGTGCTCCAGAAAATTAGAGGGAATGCTGCTCACATCCCATTTGGATTCCTGTGACACCTCTATGTGGGGCTGCCTTTGAAAAGTGTTTGAAAACTTCAGGTGGTTCAAAATGCAGCAGCCAGCCTGCTGAGTGGTGCTGAATATAGGGAGCATGTAACTCCCTTATTACAACAGGTTAACTGGCTGCTAGTCTGTTACTGGGCCCAATTCAAAGTGCTAGTTTGTTATTACCTATAAAGCCCTATACAACGTGGGCCCAGGCTATTTGAAAGCTCGTATCACCCCATATGAGCCTTCTCAGCTTTGAAGATTTTCTGGAGAGATCCTTCTCTCGGTTCCACCACCTTCCCAAGCTCACTTGGTGAGGACACAAGAGAGAGAGAGAGGGGGCCTTCTCAGTGGCTGCTCCCAGGCTTTGGAAGGCACTCCCCTGAGAAGCCAGGTTTGCCCCCTCCCTCTTGCCCTTCTCTTGTGAGGTAAAGACCTTCCTCTTCAGGCAGGCCTTCAAGTAATAAGTCATCTCAGGAATGCTGGTTTTTAACTTACAGGTTTTAAAAATGTTTTTAAATTGTTTTTATATTTGATTTTTTAATCTTTGTTGTTGTTTAGTCATTAAGTCGTGTCCGACTCTTCGTGACCCCATGGATCAGAGCACGCCAGGCCCTCCTGTCTTCCACTGCCTCCCAGAGTTGGGTCAAATTCATGTTGGTAGCTTCGATGATACTGTCCAACCATCTCGTCCTCTGTCGTCCCCTTCTCCTCTTGCCTTCACTCTTTCCCAACATCAGGGTCTTTTCCAGGGAGTCTTCTCTTCTCATGATTTATCTGTCTCTTTGGTGGAAAGGATCAGGCATTCCTGCCTTCATACAGTTTGCCTTCATCGGGGTGGGGAGACGTTCTTAAATGTGATGAAGCTTAACCAAGCCCTGGGGATACAGAAATGAGGTTATTGTTCATTCAAATCTGGAACATACCTCAGTGTTCTCGGAGATTTGCCAGTTCTTGAATCTTCCAAGTTCTAGAAGTTCTTTTCATTTGTGATGACCTTTAGTGTCTGGAATGTATGTTGACAGTGCAGGGAGTTTAGCTGGAATCTTGTGTAGTCTTGGGCTAAAACTGTCTAATATCAATGGGACCTCTAAGCAAATTAATTGGATTAGAATTTAAACCTTTCAATACACCCTCTGAATGTTCTTGACAGATCCAGCTATTTAAATGGGGCTTACTCCTAAGTAGATATTCTGCTATCAATGATTTTTATGGCAGTGTTTTTTCCTATGTCTGGTAGGGGAAGTGGTATAGGATTCTGTTACCAAAAAAGCACAACTTCACTGCTTTTTTTAACAGATTCTCTAGCAACTTATCTCCAAAAATCTCGGTTTTATCTGGAAGGGGTAGGCTAAGCCTCACTCAACCAAAGTAGAAAAGCCAATTTCACAATATATGCTGTCCTCCTTATTACAGTGGTGTTTGGAAGAGAAGAGGATGGGGCTGTAGTCCCATAGCTGGAAGATTGTTATATTTCAGAGGAGATGTAGTGCTGTGCCCCAGTTTGCCTCTGTGCCTAAGCTCACTTGCATATACATACAGTCTTATATGGTTGTATCTCACATAGCACTGCCCTGTTTAGCACTGATTCACTGCAGCATGCATGCGTGCTTGAGTGGCCATGTTGTTGTTGGTTGATGGGCCCAACCCAGTCACTCTGCACCAGTGCTCCCTGGTTCTTGTCTTTGTCCTCCACTGCCCCCCACCCAAACAGGGTTTCTGGAACTTCTTGTAGCTGAGATTAGAGCCCTTCTTCCCAGATACATTGCTCATTGCCTCCTGTTCTGTGGCTTTAATTCTAAGCAGAACCCCTCCCCCCCATGGGTTTAATGCCCACAAATTCTTCCAGAGGCTCATCTACTTGCCCTATCCTGCGGGCAAGTGTTGTTTTTTTCACCTATGCCATAAGGCATACTGTTAAAATGACCCCGTTCAGTGCTGATTTGGTTAGCATTCATTTTCTTGGAATGTGTCCTGAGCACTAAGTAGGTTATTACTGTATGCATGTTTCCATCTCTGTATCGGCCTTTATGTGCCGTTCTTAGCCAGAGTAGAAGCTAGTTCTCTGTTTCACCATTCTATTTTACAATTTCATTTATCTGCTTATGTCCTTTGTTTTGCCCTGACAAATAACTGTCTGGGAAGCCAGGTTTTTATCATTAAGGTATGTATTTATCCCGTGAGAAAGGAATTTGTTCATACAACTGTGCTGGCCAGTCAATTAATTCTGGATACCTGTGCCTGTGAACTCAATCTTGTTAACCAAGTGCTTTGAAGATACAAGTGTTACCATCTTGCCAATTCATGAGGGGGTCTCCTAACTAATGAATCAATTAGTGAGTTAGTCTTGAAATATTTTGCAAGTGAAGAACGAATACATTATGATCCTAGCCAAGGGGCAGGTGGTAGCTGGCTTACAGTTATAAAAGGGCCAGGATTTTGGGCTGTTGCTGAGTTTCAGCACAGGCCAGTCCACAGAATCATGGACTCCGCAAGGGATGTGGTGACTTTGATAGAATAAACCCGCTACAGTTTCCCAGGGCTCCCAGTGGCAGAAGTTTTCAGGTTATGTCTTTGCTTCAGTTTATCCATTAACATTAGTCTTAACTTTTTGTACTGTTTTTCTTCTTCTTCAATTCTTTTAATAAAGTTTTATATCCTTTTTCTCCTTCACTGACACATCATTGCTGTGGATCTGAAAGAACTCCTTACTTGTGGGAAGACAAGGGGCTCCAGAGGCACTGCCAGGGGTTTACCAAAGGTGATGCCAGATTTGGGGTTCTAGTGCTTTATCTCATCTTCCGTTACCGCATACAACCTGCTGACATAAGAACTCTGAAGTATAAGAAGTGCTTGTAGGTTCTTCCTACAGCAGACATTCCTCTCCACAGGGAGAGTTTTGTTATTTGCATGGAATTCATATCGTTCTTTGCACTTTAAAATTAAAATTCATCTGAACATCCTTGTATAAATGCTTCAGCCCTCTTTTGAAACACAACTGGACTTGTATATCACTCATTTTGAAGTTGTTCTCTCTGTTCACCTTTTGTCTTGTAATTCTACAAGCTGATACGATTTTGTATACTTTTATTTAATCTATGACTGAAATCCTGTTGCTCAGTGTAGAGAAAGCTCACTGAAAGTGGGGTTTTGGTAAGTCCGCTCCTCCATAAATTATATTGATTCAAAGAAGGCTACTCTAGTTGTGAAAGTAAAAGTAGCAGGATTTCAGCCTATACGATCACTCTAAAAATATAAAAACATGTAACTATAAAAAATACACAGAAGAATATATTTTAGCCACATTTTAAAATGTGAACTATATAATTCATAGCTTTAAGCAACTATAAGATTGTTATACATCAATGTGACGTTCACCTCTATGAAGCACCTACATTTTGCGCCTTCACAAAGGGTTCAGTCATTTCTTTCCCTCACTGCCACCAGTGGATTTCCTTTATAAAAGACGTTAGTCAAACACTTGTCTGGTAACTGCCAACAGAACTTATTTATTGGAGTGTAGCAAATTTAATAATAATCACAGATGTTCTTCCGATGTTCATTGTACACAATCAAATCATTAAAATATCATATATCTTGCCATATACTCAATTACCACCTGCTCTATATATTTATCTTAACCAGCTTATCTCTATTAGTATCTGTTCCTTCTCTCTCTTCTCTGACTCTCTCTGACTCCTATCTCTCTTCTATTGTTCTCTCTTTTCTCTATCTCTCCTGCCAAACCTTTACATATCCGCTGACTCCGCCCCTCCAATCCTCTCATAGGCTCATGCAAATTAGATCCTGCCCATGAGTGACAGGAGTGACGTGGGGCAATCGTCACATATGTGAACTATATAATTCATAGCTTTAAGCAACTATAAGATTGTTATACATCAATAATTCTAAAATGAAGTTCCCTTACCCAAAAGAATTAAAACTAGGTAGCATAATTTTCTTTGGTAGTTGCCCTTATTGCTTTCTCTTTTTTCTTATGTCTGTCTAATTCAGGTAATTTTATATAATTTTTGTAATTAATACGATCAATATATTTCATTTCACTTCAACCAATAAGGTTCATAACTCTACTTGCTTTGTTGGGTTTCTTTTATTTCTTTAACCATAGAAATTAAACATTTTACTGCATCCAAGCATATTCTCAAGATACCAAGTATCTAATGAAAACATTACCTAGTTAGCTTCATTTGTTACTACAAGCATGCATGTTGACTTTTGACATAGGTTATCATAAAAAGCTTGCTAGGAACATTTCCAAAATATATGCAAATGCATCATTCTATCACAGTGCTCATAATAAAAAGCAGAAACATTGTTCTACTTTAGTAAGGAAAGTTATTTAAATTCTCTGCCAATGTGCTTGAAAGCTAACTTATAGTCACAACAATCTCACATCTGCAGCTTGGGTTTTCAGAATCTCTGCTCAGAGGCCCAAGGTCAAAAAACATTAATGTTCTTGTTCATAAATGCTCAAGAATTGCAAGCCACTTGTAAAAAAAAAGGAACACAGTGATCAATTTTCAATGCTTTAAATTAGCAGGATCTTATTCACTTTGGCAGTGGAGCTGACTACTTTATGCCTGCTACCCAACCTCCATGCAGGGAAGGTCTAATTACACACATGCAATGCATTGTTATTAACTAACTTACCTGTCAAAATTATTGGTGATGATAAACCGCAAGTCTTCAGATGAATTTATATTGCCTAGTTCTAAGGACATTTTTTAAAGAAGCACATTAGCTCTCTCTCCATGTTTTTGAACAGAAGTATAAACACAGCAAACTCCTGGAGAAAATAGCACACCTTCTCTTACTCTTTTCCATTCTTTCTGTTCTGTTCTTTCTGTTTTATATCCATAGAGTTACCCATGCTGCTAATCTGAACTTGTCAGCCTCTCTTCAGCTCCATGTATGTTTATCTGATGCTGGTGTTTCCCATTTAATTGGCATTAGTTACCTTCTCTGTGTTTCATACATAAGATACTCTCCTACGTAATTATGCCACCTCTTCTCTGTATTTACTGAATAGTTGCTAGTCAGATCTAAATGCCCTCTGTGCACATGCTTTCTGTAGTTCTGTAATAAACCATATATTCAGTCATTTTAACACTGGCTTCTTACCTAGTTATTAATTCCCTCTCTTAAGGGGCTCTTATTGTCCATGTTGCATTCACAGGTCTTTCAACATGTATTTGTCCTGTGAACTCACTGACGTGTAGATAAGGACACATTGCAATAGATCCCAACTAAGTTCTCTTGTATTGGTGGATCTTGGAGATACACTGATTCTGCAGATCTGCAATAGCATAGCAACATATTATGCAGCTATGGTATTGGTTCAGCTGTGCTAGCATACGAATAAAAAACAGACTATGTTCAAGGGCAGAGGGAGGAGAAAAACATGCCTTAGGTGGAAATGTATGCTTCCTGAGACCTCAGAGGAGATCTAGAATCCACTGCTGCTGCCCCCTGCCCCACTTCATACCTCCTAGCTTTGGGATTTAAAATCCAAGCAGTAGCCAGCAGGTTCTGATGTTACAGTAGAGAAAGAGGCCCGTTGTTGTAATACAATAAGATATATCTGAACATCATAGAATTTTATACTATGAGTCCAAGCACACTTAAGCAGTAGTACATGCTATTTATTGCATTCAGGGGCAGTCTTCAGCATAGGTTTGAATATCTCTGAAATAAAGGAAGCTAAATTTTGACTGGATTATGAGTTACCTGCTGGAGACAGCAAAATGGAAAGGAGTATCATGTACATTCCTTGGGTAAGGGTCCTCTTCTTTTATGGACACTAATGGGTGCTGATAAATTGATCCACAGAGACAATACTTTTGTGCATATGGTGGGTTTTCTAACAAATGTTATGGATGGATTTTTTACTGGCATGGCTGGGCTTCATAGCAACAAGATGTCCTGTATATAGAAGGTTTTATGTGAAACATCCATGTAAAGTGGCCATTTCTGAAGTTGAGGCTTTACATGCATAAATAAAATGGAAAGAAGGCTGAACTCTTCATTAACAGTTTTTTTAAAAGTGTAAAATGAGCAAACCCCTTACTTTCTACTCACTGGACATGATTTGTTGGTCAAAATTGCTCTTGATTGCAGCTGTTTAGATGACTTATTCATGTTTACAATACACTTTCTTTAATGACTCATATGGGTGGTAGCAATATTTGTACAGAACTCATGTCCCCCAGAGAGGCATTACATGTGTGCAATTCAAAGCCTGAATAAGCACATATTTTCAAATGTTTGGTTGGCAAGAAAGCCACCCCACCAACCACAAATTAAATTTATTTAATTTAGCTTGATCTTAAAGATGGAAAAGAAAAGTGTCATCTTTAATTTAGCTAAAAATACTGTAGGTGCCTGGACTCATTCTTTATTGGTGTCTTTTAATGAACAGATGGATGAGTGGAAGGAAGGAAGGAAAGAAGGATAGATATAAATGAAAAACTTGATATAGGTCATTGCATTCATCTTAACATTTTCAAAGGTTTGTTTGTTTGTCTGGAATGATCTCTGAAATTGTAATGTCTGGAAACATGACATTTTGCAGGGATACTGCTGATTTTCCACCTTAATAAGTGGGTTGGCTATATCCCAAAACCAGGTTCTTCCAGTAGAGCCCATTTGTAATTAGATTCACTGGAAGTAGCACCTGATCACAGGACTTTACTGAATCCTTCTGTAACACATGTCAGATAAACTTCAACTACAGGATCCTTTCCCTCTGGCTTTGAACTAATCCCCTACCCAGTTTGGGAAGCAGCAGCAGCGGAACTGCCTCATCAGCTAGCCAGGCATTCTTTTCCATGTTTCATTCTCATCCGTATGAGGCAGCGGGACAAGGGTGGCAGCAACAGCCCGTTTGGGAGCTCGGGTGCTGGAGAGGTTCTCCTCCATGTTAAGGCCATCACGGTATACCCACTCTGCCTGGCCTCCTGAAAGGGTCTCACAACCCTCATCTGCTGTAACGCACCTTCTGTCATGCCTGCCTCTTCTAATGATGCCACAGAGAATTTGGTTGGCACCTTCCCTCTATTTCCTTTTCTTCCAGCTACCCAGCGTGAAGAGGTAATCAACTTGCGCATCTGGAGCAGCTGGTCAAAAAGCTCCAGATTGAGGAGACGCCTCTTTTGTGGGATGAACCAATTCCCTGCGCACCTCCTGTGGGCGTGGGTGCCAGATAAACATATAATAAAACTCTAAGTAGGGTGCTCCATTTCTGCATGAGTAGGCTAAGTGACGGACTCGATTCGAACCCTGGAGAACAGGGTTTGAATCCCTGCTCAGCCATGGAAGCTCATTGGAGGAGTGGAACTGATAAAACCACTCCTTAAATATCTCAGTTACCTTGAAAGCCCTGTCACTATATGTCAGTTCCAACTTGACAGCATAGAACACAAACACACACAGGCTAAGTGAGAAGTGGGGAGGGGGAATAAATGATAACGAGGTAAAATTGGGGTCAGGGGAAAAGAGAGTTGAGTACAGGGTCAGTGTATAAGTAACAGGTTTCGAACCCTCACAAGATCAGATGCATTTGCTAGTATGTAACATAACATCAGCACCACTCATTTAAGAAATTCAGGACATTGTGTCAGAAAAGAGAGCGGTGACTCCCTTCATATGTTATGCTGAAAATGGCATATTTGCAGATTGAAAATAAATGGAAATAAAGGTTTATTCCATATTATATAATCCTGCAAAGTCAAATGCAGATCATTCATTTCTTGCTCTGCAAGGTACCCTACAAGGACCTCAAATCAAGGTGTCTCCTGCTGCCTCTCTGGGACAACATTAACAGTTTGGCAGCTCAGAGCGAGTGAACTCCATCTTGGTGGTCACACACTGTGCAGCAATGCACTAGCCCAAGGCAGAACCAGCACTGGGCCCAAAAGTTGTTGTGAATTTTTAGAATAGGAGTTGATTCCCTTTATTAGCAGGATGTAAAGAACCGGAAACCAACTAAAGTACAGGGAAGGCATGAAGGGAATATAGCTAAAGATTCCAGCTTCCAATCCAGCCCCCTTGTATATTAGAAATCACTCTACAAGGAGCTTAAGGTAGAAAAATGGGGAAAAGAACTTTACTTACAGTTGATCTTGAGTTACAATCAGAAGAGAAGAAAAAGAATAAAATAAAGGGATTGGATCCTCAACCATGTGAGAGGCTTAGTTCACTACCCAGCCAAATGGTGAAAGAAGAGGTCAAGGGCAGAATGGTTTTATGTCTGCTCTCCTTGGAGGTCAGGAAGGACGAGGGGGAGAAACAAACAATGGAAGTGGAGAGAGACAAGAAGAGAGGAGTGGCTTACCTCAAGCCCAGGAAAACAGAGTTTGCTAATAGGTTAGTGAGAAAGGTAAACAGTCACCTTAGCCCAAGAAAGTACCTTTGGATCCTAAAGCACCTCTGCCACTGAAAGCTAGTGTTAGTGAGCATACAAGGTTGTTATTTTTCCTCCAACAAAAGTCTCCCTCATTGAAGAAAGAAACGTGAAATTTTGAATGGATTGCCAACAAATAACCGAATACTTTAGGTCAGAACTAGGAAGTAACAGCAAGATTCAGCAAGCTGTAGTCAAAAGAACTTGCATTTCTAGAGTTTGAGTACTAAGCTAAGTACTGGGTGGAGGGAGAAAAAAGACTGGACAGAGAACAGAAAAGAGTCCTGGGATGAGGATATGATTTATACATTTTTAACCCAGGCAAAGCTTGGCACATTTGAAAATAAATAATAACTATTTGTGAAATTTTGTTGAGTTTTTCCTGAAAAATCTCTGATATGGCAACAGTTAGAAACAAATGTTGGACAGATGTTACTGACTGTACATCTAGAATAGTTAGGAGGATTATATATTGAGATCAATTCCTTCACAAATCTTTTGTCTGTCCTGAAAGATCTCTGAAAGAATAAGAATAAGAAACAATAATATGAATGGATACTACTGATTTTCTAATTGCAATAACTGTGTGGGTTACATCCTGAAACTGGTTTCCCCAGAGCCTCTGTATGTGTGTGTTTCTCCCATGAGGTCTCTGAAATGCCAAGAGCTAGAAACAGATCCGAATGGGTACTACAGATTTCTCAGAATTGAATCCCCTGTGGTCCTAATTAGCTTTTTTTAGTTGCCCTGATCATAAGCATTTTCTTTACTCTTCTGATGGGGTGGTACAGAGGCTGAATGAGGACCAGGCTGGAGGCGCGATCAGACAGCTGCGAAGGCACATGCCTGATCACACCCGAAAGGTTGCTTTAAGGGAAATCACTCTCTGCAAAGTGACCTTTCCGTCTGTTGAGGAATTGCTCTAGCATGGCCCCCAAAAGCAGTAGACCTATATCTGGACCAGAAAGGTCCTGCCTGGGCATGGATTGGGGTTGGGCTGCAGTGCATTTCCCCGTGCATTGTGTGACTGCAAGGAAATAGATCGTACTGGACTGCTTCATAAGAAGTCAAAATTGCAGTCTGTTTCCCCAATGTGATCACACACCGAGAGGCTGAGAGGGAGGGAGGGAAGGATTTGAGAGGGAGGAGAGAAGAAATAAAGAACTTGGGAGGCAGGAGAGAAGAATTTCTTTAACATGTGCAAAGCATTCACTCTACAATAATAAAGAGCTGATTAACAATTAGAACTGATTAACTCTGTGATTAACACCTGAACACAGGTTATATTCGGAGAACCCATCTCTCCCACTGTGATCAGAAAGAAGATGCAAATATTTCAAGCTGGGTTGTATCATCAACATTTCTAACATTAATTTGCAAAATTGTCCGTGAATTGCTTCTTTATGCATAATCCAGCAAACCACTCCTGCACATGCTGTTCCAAGTACATTAGCATTGCATATTTTGATTTAGTTAGCAATGAAGCTAATTAAACTTAATGATGTTGAGTGGCATTCAGAAATAAATCTAAATACTGGTATAAGATGCATGAAATCTCAAAGGAACTGAAGCCCCCCACTGCTCCCCACCCACCCACGTTGGAGACTTACAGACCTGACACCAGCAATGTGTATGGAAAGGGCCTAGAGTGAGTGTGAGGATATGGGTTTTGTAGTACTTATTTCCCAGGACTTGCAGGTGTTCATTGTGCCTAGAGACTCTTTGTTCCTGTGAAGATGAGCCAAGGTCGTTTCTCAGGACTGACAACCAAAACATTCCTTACTAATGGTGTACCAGTGTACCAGCCTAGGATGAGGAGAAGGAGCTGTGGAAAGTTACAAGTTGGGCGTGGAGTTGCGGATAAAGGACTGTATGCTGATTGGATACCACCATGGGACAGAGACTTTGATTTAAGTTATGGAAGAGGGGGGTTAAGTAAGTTGTTGGTGTTTGTGCGTAAGTTGGAGAAGGAGAAGAAGAAGGACGATAGGCTTACAGCCTTCGTTGATGGATCGGAGACTGTCATGGTAACTTAGAATAGCCTAGCAATTAAGTAGTAAAGCTATTAGTTAGTAACTATTTTATTGTTTTATGGGAAAGGCTTACAGAAGCTTACTTAATACCTAGATGCTTTGCATTTAACCAATACAATTGTATCTTTTGTATTTTCTTTGTTTTACAACTTTTTACTCTTTTTAAATAAATATTCTATATTTTACCCAAGTGTAATTCTTGGGGGCAAGGGTGAGAGTGCCTTGGCCACAAGGGCTTTATTTGCTGTTTTTGGTTATTTGGGTGTCCTACCTGGTAAGGCTGGTGTGCAAGGACCAAAGTACAGAGCTAAGAGTTTTTAGCTCAAATAAGTGAGTAAGTGGGAATCTAGGGTCAGAGGCTTGCCCATAGTTGCCCACCCACACACTTACTAGATCTCACCCAGTCTAGATTGAAAAGGTGGTGGATGCTGGGAACTACAGTTGGCTCCTTCCCCTGCCGGAATGACTTCTCTGAGGAGATGCGTTCCTGACAATGAGATACTTCTTATTTGCTGCTCTGCCTTCAGTAAATGCCTGTGTCGGTTCTATGATTCCAGAGGAGTCTCCACCATGTGGTGTGGGTGGCTCTCAAAAGATGGCTGTGCATTGGGAATGACATTGTTCAAACAAACCGACTTCTCAGCAACCGGTATTTAAGTCACTAGTAAGGCTTTTAAATAAAGAATCCCTATAGTTTCCATACGCCAAAGCTCAAGCAACCAACCATATTTTGAGTAGTAATGGTGCACTGGAAAAGAGCAGAACAGTCACAGCTTTACTTCTGATATATGTTTCGGTACCTCACTGCAAACAGTATATTCAAAAAACACAACTACTGACCTCAGCTTGCCCTCATCCTGCATTGGAAAGCTCAGTTTGGCATCTCTTCAACTCAGCTTGGCACCCCAGACAACCTCCCAGTTTGCCTCACTCTTAAGGCCAACCGTCAAGTCATCATCTTGACCTTTAAGTAAAGGATGTCTTTAATGATACTGTATCTTGTAAGGATACTGTGTTTATGGAGCAAGGCATATTTTAATTTCCAGAATTCTTCAGTCAAAATGCCTTTTTAAAAAATGGTGGTGGAGGAGGAAGAACGACACGAAGGGCAACATACCTATTGTCTCACAAAACAAAAATTTCAGTGTCAAGTCTCCAGAGGAACAATCATTCTCAGTGTGGTTGCTTGTTTTCCCAGACAATTTTTTTCAGAACGTTGCAGCTAAAACGACTTTTGGTTCAGAGTTTATATTTAAAACTGACACATCAGTTATGTACCACCCACCTCCCCACTCACTGCATCCTACGTTGAGCTTTCCTTCTTTTCTGATTTCTTTCTTAGGTCTTCTGATTCAGACTCCTTGGACCAGCACTACGAAGCTACAGTTCAAAGCCATCCTGAAAGGTAAGGAAAGTGTTATCCTCGCCACACAACTTTTTAAATTATGTTACATTCATTTTCAAATGGTTAATTTTGCTTTTTCACCCAAGATGCACTACATGTTCTTGCAGAACAAGATACAGAGATTTACTTTGTCAAGACTATAGAAAAGAGTATGAGAGAACATGAGGAAGAATGCAATTCAAAGGAGCCTCTAATAGATAGGATCATGCTGGCTGATACTTACAGGACTTGTCACACAAGGCATGTGTAGGAAGACAGACTGGGGAATACCATTCTATGAGATGGGTGAAGTGAAAAACTTTGAAGAGACATCTAAGATACAAGCAGAGGTCAAATACACGGTCCAGGAACAGGAGCCTGGGATACAAATTGTAGGCTTTCGCCCACGCTTGGACTCAATATTTTAGCCTCTTACCAGCAGAACCATAGCAATTATGTTGGAGGGCATTGTTAAGCTGAATTTTGCACCACTATCTTTCTCTAAAGTTAGTGTATTTACATGGTGCCACTTCCCAACATGGCACATTTACCCTTACTTCATCACTGTGCTGATAATCGTTTTGATGAGTAAAAGTTGTTTATGTATTGCTGAGCATGTCAGCAGCCAGATGCCATGCTGAACACCATCCCATGATAATGTATGTTGATGATGTCAATTTCCTTGTAATTTCCTTTTCACCCCACCCCCATTCCCAAACCTCTCAGGAGACAGCCAGTACTCCTGGCATCCGTTGACTTCATGCAGTACGAAGACAACTTCACGGAATACTTTGAGAATTATGAAGAAGATGAGCCGCCCGAGTTTTATCTTAGCAATGCACAGATTGTTTCTCTTGTCCTCCATGGGATAGCTTTTCTTCTGGGAGTGCCTGGCAATGCAATAGTCATCTGGATCATGGGCTTTAAATGGAACAAGACAGTCACTTCCCTCTGGTTCCTCAACCTGGCCATTGCAGACTTAATCTTTGTTTTATTTCTCCCGTTCTACATTGCATATGTTGCCCTGGGCTTCCACTGGCCCTTTGGGAGCTGGCTATGCAAAGCCAACTCCTTCATTGCCCTTTTCAACATGTTCGCCAGTGTCTTCTTCCTGACAGCAATCAGCCTTGACCGTTATGTCCATCTGATCCACCCAGTATTCTCCTACAAGCATCGGACTCTCAAGAACACCCTGTTCCTGGTTTTGACCATTTGGATTTTGGCAACAATCATTGGGAGCCCTGCTCTCTATTTTAGAGACACACTAACGCTACCCAACAACATCACTATTTGCTACAACAACTTTCACCAAAGTGACCTTGATCTCATTATCCTCAGACACCATGTTCTAACCTGGGTTAGGTTCATTTGTGGCTACCTCTTTCCCCTCTTGACCATGATAGTTTGCTATTCCCTTCTAATCAGCCAGGTGAAGAAGAGTGCTATTCTGACCTCCAGCAGGCTATTCTGGACTGTTCTTGCAGTTGTGTTTGTCTTCTTTGTTTGCTGGACCCCCTATCATATATTTAGCATTCTTGAGCTGTCTGCTCACCATAACAACTATCTGCATGGTTTGCTTCGGGATGCCATTCCTCTTTCAGTTGGCTTTGCCTTCATCAATAGCTGCCTTAACCCTGTCCTTTATGTCCTTCTCAGCAAAAAGCTCCCATCCTGTTTCAGAGTGACGTTTTCAGAGTTGGTGAAACATACACTGTGGGAGGTCAGCCAGTCTGGGACAGTCAGTGAACAAGTTTGGAATTCCATCAGCTTACAGCAGTATGAGGCCCCAGAGACCGAGATCAGTCCAAGTGAAAGATCCTTAGTGCCCACTGAAGATGCATAAGGCTGGAACACATCTCTCTCTCTCTTGACATGTTTTCACTTTTTCCCGTGGAGCATACACATCTATAATGTTGTTAACAAGATATCTCAATGATTATAGTGCATTTTCTGTTAAGCTGGCTTCTTATGCCTGTGTACTAACAATGTGTTCCAATGTGGTCAACCACAGAGGTATTAGCACCTGAAAAGGCAGAAGGGTATTGGCACACAGTGTTGTTATACAAAAGAAGCAGAGTGAAATATTCATTCAGAATGAAAGAGTTATTTTCAACTTACCTTAACAATGCATTTACATTTAAGCACCATCAGTTATACTATTAACTTCGATTCCTAACTACAAAATATTTAAATGCTTGAAATACAGTATGTCACTAGTCTTCTTCATGTCCCCTGCCTTAAAATTTAGCTCTGATGTTCCTTCACAGCCCCTCACTACTCACTGGCAGTTTTCGACCTCTGTGCCATGTCTGCTCAAGACCCTTCTTTACCTTCATGGACTCCTCCCTTAAGCTTCTGCTTCTTGGTCCTTAGCTTATTCTGCTCCCTTCCTTCCGTGACACCTGCATCCATGGTCTCTTTCTCCTAGCTTCCCCACCTCCTCCTCCTTCCAGTCCTTAGCCTTCATGAGAAGCCTCTTGAGGAAGGTTTAATCACAAAATGATAAAGTGTTCCTTCCCTCACAGAATGTGGACAGTAATAATTTTAACAGCTTTCCTGTCGAAGCAGTCAGAACACCCAATGAATGTTTCCAGTCATCATCACACAAGCTGAGACCATCAATGTCAGAGGGCTTCATGGCTACACTATAGCTTGTCCTTTGGCGGGTGACAGGGTGTTGTTTCAAAGAAATGTAACTGCTTAGCTTTGCAGCCTTTGCTCTTTCAATCTTTTCTGGAACATTGTAAAATTAAAGTTGGATCTTATTTGTAGAAAATACATTTTATATCACACATGTGGGTCTATGTATATTCTATGTTACTACATTCCACAGTTTGGAAAAAGGTGACTTTTTGGGGCTTCAGTTCACAGAATCATGCTGGCTAGGGAATTCTGGGAGATGTAATGTCAAAAGTAACTCATCTATGCTCTGCACATTTCACTGAGATATATGGTAGGAATATTTTGTATTAAGGTAGCCTGCAATATATTGAAGTCACACCATCTTAGTAAAGTTATAGTACTGACAAAGTGAGGGACCAATATTTCTAGTACATTTTAAAGATTGATTCTGTTTTCTTTGGATGCAGTCTTATTTTTTGGTAACTGGATTACACACCCCTTACAAACGTGGGGAAGCAGGTAGATCTGCCTGGCTAGAAAGTAATCAATGTAGCTCTTCCTGAACAAACTGGTTTCCCTGCCTTTCGCTGGTTTTAACTATTCATTCAGAAATGACCAAAAAACATTTTTTCATTTCCACATGAACATGTGCGTTTATTTATTTTATTTATTTATTTATTTAACTTATATGCCGCCCACACCACCCAAAGGTCTCTGGGCGGCTTACAACAGCCAAAACACAATAAAATATTATGTTTAGAGACATAATATCCCCTTGGAAGCCTAAGAATGCATTTGGCTCTTGATCTGCAAAATCAAAGGGCACCACAGAGCTGGGAAAAGTTTATTTCTTGGACTACAACTCCCAGAATCCCAAACCACCGTGACTGCTGCCACCTCACCCTATGCTGCCTTGCCCCAGTCATTTGCAATTTCCAGTGATGGGTGCTTTTGTTTATTGGTAGCTTCAAAGTCCCTTCTAAGCCACGTGGCCGCTCAGTGCTCCATTGAGGCTGTGCAGCTGAGCCAATGTTGCCACCCATTTGCTTCCAGTCACGGCCAGAACCCTGTGCGCAGGGGGTGGGGCTCCTGCCCAGCCCTCCGGTAAATTAGAGGCAACCTTGGGTGGCTGGCTGGCTTCCTTCCTTCTTTACACTCAAAAGTGTGGCTGGCAAAGGAGAGGTGCAGGGAAGCAATGAGGAGGAGGTTGTGGAGGCTTGGTTACTGCCTCCCTTTGGACTCCCCCCATTGCTTTATTGTTATAATAGCAACTAACCAAGGAAGAGGAAGAAAGAGCAATGGAGCATGTGGCTTAGCTCATCTCTTGAAGAGATCTGTTCCAGATGAGGTTCATCTTCCCCATGAATTCACTTGTTCTGCAGCAGTGTCTCATCTTGTTTGGAGTCCTCTGACCCAAATTCACGGATACAAAGTTTGGCCTAGAAAATACTTTTAACTCTCAGTGTTCTCACCTGCAATACGGCTAAATGTTGTTTTTTCTTTTTCTAGAGAGTTCTTCTAGATATTCAGTGCCTCAATACTGATAGGTAGTATGCAGCTGTGTTTATCTGCTTCAGCTAAGTGTTTTCTTTGCGCTTCCGACACCTTTGGAGTCAGCTTGCATCTGGATGATCTGTGTCCACACCAGCCTTCTGCTGCAAAATCAGAGGTTCTCTTTCCTTGATGACACATAATACATACAGTACATGTAATTCTGGTCAAATTTATTCCTATAAATGTGTGTGGGCTGAAAATAGCCATAAAGCAGCTGGCATTCCTGACTGGAAAACAGTGGCTTTGTGCAAATGCAATCGCTCCCCCTGCCCCACCATCCCCAAGACACACAGCAGCCTTTACAGCTGAGAGCTGACAAAAGGCTGTTAGGCTGTCTTGGGAACTGGACCGCCCGCCCTCCTCTGACCCAACATCACAAAATGTACTGCTGGGAGTTTGAAAAGCAAAATTACAGGCTTTTCCATCTGACTCAGAAAGGAGTTTGAGAATGGGGTCATGAATGATCAGAAACACCCTGTGAGACACTCACAAAAGTAGGACTACTCTGTGATCGGTGTTAATTATTTGGAAGCTGACTGATACCTCTAGTGCTGTGGCTATCTGCCACTTCATAGGGTCACATTCTGTCGTTGTTTTGTAATTCATCAACCTCTCTGGTCAGCTGTAATATAAGGGGAGGATAGGTTTTCACAACCACCACCACCTTAGAATTGCAGAGCTGGAAGGGTCCCTCTGGATCATCAAGTCCAGCCCCTGTCAAGGAGGCACAGTGGAGGATCGAATTCCCAACCTCTGGCTTTGCAGCCAGAGACCTAAACCACTGAGCTGTCCAACAGTTCATATATTTGTTCCAGATGTTGTGGGAAATGATATTCATATATTTAGCTCTCAAGCTAGTGTGAATGACCTTTTCCAAGAAACTTAGCACAATCCGGTAAAGAATAAGGCACCACTGTATATTATAACAATGTTTTCCCACTAATTGTTCACAGAAGATATACCAACAAAGAGCTGTGTGCCATTATGGCTACATGGAATGTCTCGGTCAGGGCTGAGGAACAAATGGCCCTCCTCCAAATAGACCTCAGTTCCCATTGCCCCTAGAAACCACAGCCATTTTTGAGGGGCAAGGGGAGTTAAAGGTCCAGCAACCTCTGGAGGACCTATATTCCCCACCTGTCCAGGTCCAGAGAGGTATGCGATTTAATAACAATTGCTGAGATATGACGAGCAAGAGCTGATGCTATGACTATTGTTATTTTTGCTGCTGTTGTTATTAACATTTCCACTCCATGATTTCACTAATGAAAAGCACTTAAAAGTGACTTACAGACATAATTAAAAGCAGGCAGGAAACAGAATTTAAGCAAGGAGATATCATGGTGCAGAACGTGGAGCTATTCTATATTTGAGATTTTTCTCTCCTTCCAACCATGGGACTCTGTGAAGAAATTTGTCACAAGTTCTTTCTAATAGTAGGTTATTTGGTGGCATCAGCATCCAGATAAAGGTCCCCAAAGAGCAGGAACATGAGATATTCCAGAGGTCATTGAAATGCAATGGCCCTCAGCCCCAGCCAGCTTGGCCAATGTGAAGGAGTGTCGGAATGGAAGAGCCATCTGTTGTGGGCCCCCACCCCCCACGGAAGAATAGTTTGCTTCTCATTTTGCCCATTTTACGGAGGCAGTTGGTACAGTCAAATGAAGATGTGTGTCATATTTGGAATTCAGGCACAGGGGAGGGGGGTTATTTCTGTAAGCCTACTTATTGTGTACGTTGCTGCTAGACTGATCCACAGAACTTATGCAATAGGGTAATTTAGCAGATGGCCAGAATGTTTCTTTCATTTTTCCCTAGCTGGTGCTTCAGGGGGAAAAAAGTGTTTACTCATTCAGGGGGTGAAAAACTGCTGAAGCGGAATGCCTTGCACCTGCTCTTTCACAGTCGCAATTCAGCACCTTTTCCAAGGAGATTTCCACTACTTAAATTTCTTTTTTTGCAGCAATATGCAGGTACGGAAAAGCAAAACCTAAAGTAAGCAGTTCAAAACTTGTCTAACACTAACACAGGGTAAGATAAAAATACTTACTGTGCTGTCTGAAGGCTTTTGGTTGAGCCTGCTAATTCCCCCCATTTGTTGATGAAACTGCATGAAGCACTTTCTTTATCTCCTAAAGGTAACCTATACGAGTACTCTTCAGCACAGATGATGCTCATCTGTATCTAAAGTAAAATACTGTATTATCTTGCTTATATTGTTCTCTAGGTTTGTAATGTAAGCATGGTGAGTGATATAACAGGCTCTGGCTTGAAATGAAAGGATATTCAGTTTGCCAGCTGTCCAGAGCATAGGCATATCTGGAACACAAAGGATTTTGAACTCTCCCAGGTAAGATAAATGCAAATATGATATAAAGTCATTGAAGCTGAGTATGTTTTTAGAGGAGGTGCTCCCTCAAGTGGTGAAAGATGCCTGTTTGTTAAGTTTGTAGCATGAATCATGCATTCCAGTGTACTTTAGTTGCCACTGGAAAGTAAACATAGGCTTAATTTGTTGTTTTTGTATCTTTGGGGGAATCCTGTATCTGAGAATGCCCTTGTGAGAAAGAAAAGCATTGTTTGAAGGAAATGTGCATGACTCTTAATGTCTAATTTGACTCTTGGTTAACAGTACCTGAGGCAAACTGGAGAAAGAAAGGTACGAACAGGATGCGTTATAATAATGCCAAAGAGGTTGGGAAGGATGTCTGAAGGGTGATAATTGGTAGAATATAGAAGAATAACCAATAGAAAGATGAAGTACTTCCTTTTCCTATAGTTTTCAGGAGCAATTGTACATTCAGGATTTTAACTGTAAAGTGGGGCAGGAGAAATGGAAAGGACAGAAATTTGATATACTTGGTGACAGGAGATGGCCTGTCATGCCATTTAAAGTGCTCCCTTCCAGCCCCAAGGTCTTGGAACAGCTGCATTAAAAACCATGAGAATTGGGGGGGGGGGGGGGGAAGGTCACACATACTGTTGACCACCATCTTTTTCCCATCTTTTACACTTTAACAACACAACCATCCCATTCCCATTTATGCTAAATCTGATAGTGACAAAGAATAGCTTGACATGCTTTGCAACAACCCAGCAAGGTCACTTGAGTCTTAGGCCATTTCTACTGTATAGCAGGAAACAACATGTGGCACTGCACTCTATAAACAAGAGGCAGGGAATTACGTATCAAATGCTCAACCCTGCAGCAAAGAAAATATTACAGCAAAAGAGGCAGAGGGCTGAGATACCACCTCTCCCTTGTGCTAGTTCATTTGTGCAGACTTTCTTACGTGGAGGAAGGAACTGAAAGCAGTACAGTACCTCCCCCCCCCCCCCCCGCTATTGTTTCTACAGTCCCTCCTCAGCCCTCTGCCTCCATGGGTCTGAGGCCACCTGGAGAATGTCACTGATGGCCATGCATTTCAACCCAGGCATGGCTTTCTTGATTGCCATATGATATGCTCCTCTTGATGCCTGCTGCTGTGTCTTCCTTTTCGCAATATTTTGGCTGAGATAAGCTGCGTATGAATTGGCTGCTTCAGAAGAAAAATGGATGACCTCCCCCCATAGACTATGCCAACACTAATGAGCCATGGCCAAACACCTCCTGTTTTTAGTACAGCTTCAAGGTGACACACATGCAAGGTTTCACTAATTGGGGCTGACTGCAAATTGGCAAGATGATTCATCAATCCAAGTATTTACCATTTCTGCAAATTACACTTTTTCCTTTTTCAAGTAAAGCTGTCCCAGATAAGCAGATGGAGATTACCTGTGATAAAACTGACCAGGCTGTGAAGACATGAATGCATGATGCCCAAAGTGCAAAATTTAGTACCTCTCCCTCATTCTAGATAGATGGCATTTGGTTCCATATCAGGGCAAACAAAGCCCTTTGCGCTATCTTCCCGAGACAGAAAACTGTAATTTGTCAAACAAAAGGTTGCACCATGAAGTCTGAATCCTGGATGTACAGAGACTTATGCCGTTACCACTGATCATTCATTTGCTTTCAAAACAACTGCTAGGAAACTGTGGCTATATTCACGCATGGTTTTGATAACTCCATTCAGTTCTGACAATTTAAAAACTAATGTGCTAATGAAAAAGTGGAGAAAGCCTTTGTCAACAGAGGTGGGAAATTGTAAAGGAGCATTTTTGGATCCTGTACCACTGTAAGATGTAAAGCAGCAGATTTACATGTCCACTTTCCATCTACCCACCCGAAGGTTAAGTTCAGCTACCTGATGCAGAACACAGAATCTCATACACCTGGAATGGGCAACTTCCAGAGGTAAATTTCCCCCTCCTCAGCAATGCATGCCTTCCAAAATGTAACTTAGGCATTTTTTTTCAGAACTAGAAGCTCACTTGTTGTACAAGGTGATCCATCACTCATTTTTTCAGCTGTTTTTTTTCCGGGTTGTGGCAGAGAGCCATAAAAGTGGCTTTCATGCTTCCCACCTTTGATGGACACTATCCTAGGAACGACCTTGCAAACGCTTCATATAAAAAAATTAATTTTATCTAAGCAATACATTTCTACTTAAATAACATTAAATGCAAACTCTCATGGCTATGCAGAAAATGCAAGAAAAGGGAACTGGTTAATTCTCTAACTGCATGAAAAGTGGGACTTCTTCCCTCCTACCATGTGGATCTTTTCAAACCACAGAACTAATTCTCAACAGGTGAGAAATCTATTTTGGCATCCACAGTTCGACACAGAGGGGATGGCGCATTCATAATCAAAGTAGTCTTAAATCCATCAGGTACAAAGCTGTCCCCGCTTCCAGCTGGCCCCATTTCAGAGCCCTGTAACAGTAATTATTGGTGGAAAACAAACTATACTCACAGAGGCTTCTACAGTGAATTTGGCCACCACTGGATTGCTGGAGTGGGGACCACATAGGTGTTAGGCTTGAACCCTAAAGCACTGTGTCTTCTTATAAAGGATGTATCAGTTCCTTCCAGTGAAATTAAATAATTCCTTATGAACCTACAAGCCTCACTGGTGGACAGATTGCTTCACAGAAGAAGCACACCCTTTTCAAGGATAATACTACTCAAATCAATACATCTTCAGTGACAAAATTTGTGAAAAAATTAGAACACATGCAAGCTTGAGTGCTGCAATACTTTTATTCCTGATGCTATCTAGAATTAAATTTTGTTGAAAGCAGCTACATCCATTGACTGTACATAATCTTCAAAAGCAGTGATTTTCTCTTCCAACATATCAGTTCCAACTTTGTCATCTTCAACTACACATTGAATTTGAAGCTTCTTGATTCCATAACCAACAGGAACTAGTTTGGCTAGAAAGAAAACAAAGTAACTATCAAAACTGAACTTTTAGTCTTTGCATTTTTATAATATGTAACTTGGGGTGGAACCACAACTTCCTATGGAGGCAAAAACATGGCCCAAACAGCCCCAATCCTTGCTTCCGTCTGTGGGTATGTAAGCAGAATAGGAATCAGGGACATGGCACACATCTGGAGTACAACAGCAGGGAAGTAAAACTATGAAAAGAACCTCAGGTGAAGGAACACACTCTCCTAGACCAGTGGTTCTCAAACTTGGGTCCCCATATGTTCTTGGACTGCAACTCCCAGAAATCCTGGCCAGCACAGCAAGTGGTGGAGACTTCCTGGAACTGCAGTCCAAGAACATCTGGGGACTCCAGTTTGAGAACTACTGTCCTAGACTCTCTATGATTATGTGTAAGTATGTGCCATTGTGTGTATACAAATACATATCCTATCCATCAAGTCTTAGAAGTAAAGTATCAGAAGACTGTTTTTAAATCTTCCCTCATAAGAGCATCTCTTCACGGATGTGATCCTACAAGGGCAGTTATTCCCACACCCAAATATATATTTGAGAAGAAAGGCTTACAAATGGCTTTTTAAGATCACCAGAGGTCTTTGCTATCTGAACTGGACATACATACTTCCACCAAATAAAAACTTTGATTTAAGAACCATTTGTCTATGTAGAGTGCCAACTCAGCTACAAAACGATGATCTTTCCACGATCAGTCAACTACTTACAAGATCCCCAAACCAGGCCGTCAGCCTGAATGCTTCTGACACACTCCTCCAGTTTGGCCATATCTGTCTCATCATCCCATGGTTTCACGTCCAATAAAAGGGATGATTTGGCAACAATTGTTGGCTCTAAAGAAACCAAAGAATAGATTCTAATTAGAAACTACAAAACAGTCTCTTTCAACTGAAAACATAAATTCACTATAGAGGTGTTGTGGCAAATTTTCTAGGGAAAACATCCAGGCAAGAATTACATTACTTCTTGTTTTTGTTGGTAGTAGAGGACACCAAATATTTAAGTACTTCTGAATTGTAAACTAATTTTAAGTTCTCCACCTAATCAGAATACTGCAAGAAGGTGCACTGCAAGATCATATGTCCGTTACACAGCAGTTGTCTTCCCTTGTTTGAGAAAAGAAGCACCATACAGTGTAACTGCTGATCTTCCACAGTGGGAATACTGCAACTGCCACAGTACAGAGCAGTTTCAGGCCAGTAGCTGTGGAACCCTGCATCATCTATGATTAGGGGGTCAGTATTGCACCAGCACGAGCAAAGTACAGAATTAACTTAGATGCAGTATATTCAACTGCTTCCATACCACTATCTGTAGATAATACTGGTTATAAATCTGAATTTAGCTTCACGTTCACAAAAACATTTTTTTATAACCAGAGACCCATTCCAAGCTACATTACATTAGCAATATTTTGTACAGCACAACTGACCATGGCAAGTCTCATTCATAATGGCAGATTTACACTTGTGTAAGTTGCAGTGGCAAATTGCCATTCAAGAATAAGGTGCTGGTTGTGCTCCTGAGCATGTGCCCAAACTCACAAGAGCTTAGGAGCACAATGAGCACTGCATTAAGGAGTAGCAATTTGCTGCCAAAACTTATGTGCATTACTCCATTTCACCAATAGAATTCCAGCCAAATAATTAAATAATTCAACTGCAAAAAACCCACCAAAGAGCTGATTAACATACTTTTGGCTTTCTTGGATTCATATTGAGCAAGCCGCTCTTCCCTTAATCGTTTTGCTTCTTCGCTTTCCTGTAGAAAAAGAAGATCACATCAAAACAACACAAAGTAACTGTTTTCATAAAATGATCAAGCAACACCGGATCATTCAGGGAAAACAAATCATCATGATTTCAGCCGAAAGATGGTGATTTGGTTTTGTTCATCATGTCACCGGTTAAATGTTTTGAACAATGATCAGCCTGCTCATGAAAACTGTCTCTACAGATAATTAAAATTCACTACACACAAAGGAGAAGACATCTTATTCCACTACCCAATTAAACTAACTTCTATTGGCATAATCCTTGCAGCTGAAAGTTAACAGGAAACAGATCTGGGTACCTCCTCTTCATCGGAGCCAAAGAGATCAATGTCATCATCATCTTTACTATCTCCACCTGCTCCTGTTGTGTCTTCAACATCTGCAGGGCCATATTTTCCCAAAGCCTTCTTCACTCCAGGCAAGCTAAAGAAGCAGACAGCACTTCATTATTTATATTGCCTTCATGCTAATTACACACACCCCAGAATTAAACGACAAAAATGCTGCCCAGTTTTGCCCCCCAATCAACAAAAATTGCTACTTAACTATGCTGACATTTGAAAGGAAAAGTACCAGATGTCCAATACAAAGGCACCTGCTGTCCAGCAGGCTACTCAGTAACTCTTATAGATAAGAAACATCACAGACCAAGGTCTATGTCTGCAGTAGAACTAGGTGGAAATAAGGTGTAGAACAGAGGGCATCACTTCAGACTCCAAGCGAGAGGTGTTATTATGAACTTCTCCATCACATCTGACGATCTCTTATAACTAAATGACTAACACATCAGGAGAAAAAGGTTCCTGCTCTTGATAGAAAACCTGTATTGTAGGTTTTCTATCAACAAGGAGCAATCAAAAAGTAGATTTGCCCACCAGCAGCCTGAAGTGATGCAGATATTCTATCACTCGTTCTGCTACACGTGGAAGACCAGGACTAAAACAAAACATGTATCTCTATTTAGTGTCTCCTTTCATTTCCTTATTCTGGAGCTATTATCTCAGAGTAATCATAGATTTTTGGCTTGAAATTGGGTTTGCATCTGCCTGGACAAACTATAGATTATTTTCTTTGTTTAGTCATTATTATTGTATCTCTCTTCAATTTAAAAACTCAAAGAGATATACATGCTTTCCTGTTCTACCACTCCCATTTTATTCTTAGAACAACCCTGAAATGGATTAACCATTTTGTTGCAGGCTCAGAGTTTCCTCAGAAATTTTTTTAAAAAAAATTCTAGTGCAATGCTAGTTTTACATTCAAACAAGGGAGGTCTAAAATATTTTGAAAGTGTAGGAAGAGCTCCACCTGGTGCCTGGAAGTACAGACTAGAATATATACTGCTGATTCATGATAGACCACTGAATTATTATTGAATAATATAAATTTATAGCAGCAAGTTGAGTCTTTGATAATGTTCATAAATAATAATCTAGAATAAAAAACAAAATTAGTCAATGCTCTTACCAGGCCACCAAAATATAGGAAAAGAGTGGGGGAAAGCTTTTTGAACCCTTCAGAACTCAACAGGCTAGGCATTCTCAAATGAAAACAAGACATCATGCTTAGTGTTTGAGAAGACAAGGTGTGAGTGAGAGAAATGCTGTCCCCCATTTTCATCACAAGGCTTGTACAGAGCTACACTTGGGGTCAATGCTGGGGTAGAGAGAAGTACCTTATTTAAGAGTAATTTCAATTTTCAAGAATAGCATCTTTCACGAGTAATAACATTCTTTAGAAAAAGAAATGAATCAACAGCTTTCACAATTTCCCTCAATGGTACATGTATCATGTAACAATTACAGTAGTACCTCGGTTTACAAAATTAATCCGTCATCCGGGACGTTACATAATGTGGAAATTACGTAAAGCGGAACGCGGATTGCCATAGCAATGGGGGCGGCACTAGAAACCTCCAGGCGCAATGCATCCTTTTCGTACAGCTACCCCCCCCCTCGTAAAAAACGTAAACCGAGGCATTATTTCTTACGGATTTCGGTTCATAAACCAAAAATTACGTAAACCGAGGTACGCCTGTAATAGAGCTTAACTTATGTATTTAATATCACCTTATTTTCCCAAACACTGTAACAGAAATGAACTGGAGCATTACAAGGTAGTATCAGAAACTTCCAACAGACAGGATTTGGGACACGTTTTGGAGATATCATACTCATGGGATACTTTTCAAGCTGAAATACAGCTGCTCAATATTAAAAAAAAATGTTAACCCAAAGTTGAGAGTAAATACTCAGTCATGTGCTGTAAAGTAGAACTCACAGCAACTCTAATAGGATTTTCAAGAGAAGCAAGATATTTAAAGAGTGATTGTACCAGTTTCACACCCTCAGTGAGCTTTCATGGCTGAGCAGGAATTCTAACCCAGGCCTCCTGAGTCCTAGTCCACCACTCTATCCATTGCACTACATTGGGTATTGAAGCACTACCCTAGTCATCATAAATAGTAAGGAAACCACACAGAGAATCTGATTTACTATGTTTTGAATAAGTACTCTTTTGGGTTTAGATTTACACACTCATACGTATGAGATGAATGGAAAGCATATGTATATAATAGATTTAGGATGCTTCCTCAGGATAACAATCGGATAAATTAATTACAACTTTGAATTTGTCCAGTTTTGCCTGTTTTTCACACATTTCTAATCAATTTTTTATGGAGCAACACATTTTTCCTCTCCACTTTATTGCTCCTGTTGCTGTACAGCTATTCTGGTCAGCAGACCTTTAAAAATTGAAGAAATCTTATGTTTCTAGGGTTCTTCTTTTGCCTGGAACAGAGACTACAACACCAACATAGAAATTAATACAAAACAGATGCATCCAGCAAAGGTGTCCCACCTTGCCTTTTGTTTCTCATAAGACTTAATGTGGTTGTACCATCGCAGGGCATGGTACAGCTCCGAGGGAGGAGGAGTGCCAACTGCTTCAAACACTGCAATGTCTGCCTGGGACGGGACATACCTGCAAAGAAACATATTTGCATCAAATCTGTTTCATTTAGCAAACTATGGTAATTATTACAAATTAAAAACAATCAAAGCAAATCATTCAAGCTTTCTTCCAAACAGAAACCGAACCCATACAAAATCTGAGAACGCATGCTAGTGGATACCACCTTGATATTGGATGTCTAGGTACAAGAGTCATTCTGAATGGTTCATGCATACATCGCTGTTAAAGATTACTTTCTCATTAACTGTCATGTTTAGTTTAAAGCCCCTAAGGGTATGTGTGCCAGAATTCTCCACTGCTTTCTACAGAAAAATGAAGGGAGCCATCATAATCACTCACTCATCCAATGGTGCTTCTGGAGCAGACTATGGAAGATTTGATGCTAGCTGCCTGAAATGCTCATTTACTATTGCATGAAAAACATCTGACATATTTATGAATTGTACTGTGGTGCTTCTTACATGAACCGAGAAAGACCATAATCATGGCTACTGAAAGTGGTTTCTCCAAGACTCATCTATGCTGCCACTAGATACATGGTGTCTGAATAGTCTATCTGCCATAACAGCTCCATGTGCAGAACCAAAATTAACCAATGTTGGTAGGGGAAAAAAACCCTACACCTTTTTTTCTTGCAAAATGTATAATCCACAGTGGGGTTTCAAGACCTAAAGTCACCATACAATTTAGACATACATCCTTGGGTTGCTGCCTGGATAGCTCAGCAAGTTGGAATCAGGGTGGATTTGATTAAAATCATGATATAAATTAAAACAATTTCTTTGATAAAAAAATTAAAAATCATTTTTTATTTAAATCAATTTGATTTTTAAAAAATCATTGATTTTTATCCAAACCAAATACTTGGCTGCAAAAGCAGGGTTTGAGTCCCCACTGTGTCTCCTGTGGGTACAGCCAACCTGTGTAGCCTAGAGCAAGTTGCATGGTCCCAAAAGTGCCCCCAGAAGAAGGGAATGGTAAACTACTTCTCAGTAGCCTCCCCTCATCCCAAATTCTCAAATATGCTGTTCTGGAATGCTAATCTGATTAGTATCCCTATGGTTAAGCAATAACAGCCTTCTGATGCATGAGAGCACTTGGTGGCTAGTGGCAAACCAGCTGTGTACGTGTTACTTTTGGTGCAAGCTCTCCCCCTCCCTAATATGCCCACTCCGCCACACCGAGGTTAATTTTGAGAAAGGGCCCAACCTCTCCCATTCATCTGCATGTGTTTAGTCCCAGAGGTACAGGAACTGGATGAGGTTCAATAGTGCATCAGCTTGCTTAAGTACAGCCATGCTGCCTTTGTACATGTGCTACTTTGTTCTGTCTTCAAGGTGATTGATTATATATTGATGCCTCTCAAACTTGATTTGGCAACAGAGGACACATACTTGAGAAAGGAAATAAAGGTTCAGAATGACCTACTGCTGAGTAAGAAGGAAAGTGTCACACAAGAAAGGAGGGAGAGTTACAAGTTAAAAGTGCAGGTGGAGTCCATGCACTAAGTGCTGCCCTTGCTGCTCTTTGTGTTGCCAGCAGGTGCTACGAGGGAGAAAATAGCAGAAGCAACTTCAGGTTCACATCTAATTGTGAGGGATGCAGTTTTCTTACATACTAGGCAGGGTGGATTTGATTTATATCAAGGCAACTGAAATCATAATTTAAATCACAATTTAAATCACTAGTAAGTAAGACTCAATTTAAATCACGATTTTTAAATGTAAACTCATTCTTGCTGGTAGTTATAATCTTTAATATTTGCAACCAGATGATGTCACATTTAGAATAATAACCTGTTGGATTAGTAAAACAGCCATATCAGAACAGATTAGTTTAATAGGTTAATTGTTTAATTTAACTAAAACAGTAACATTATATAGCATACATATTCTTGTATTTGCTTAATCAGGACGATTTGCAGAACAATGGAATTAATGTATTTTCCTGAACTTTGTTCATTTTATAGTTTTTACTATGAAAAAGTGCATGCTATCTCAGCTTGGATAACTTGGATTGATTGAATTAGTTTACCAAAAATGTAAATATTGCATGAATATACAACTTCATAATACATAACTAAGCTCTATTTCATGCTGAATAACCTTTGAACTACAATCTATCTTAAATAGAAAACTATATTTAGATAGGTGTTTCCTCCAAAAGCATTTCATTAAAATAAATTTCATTTAAAGAAAAAAAATCCATTTTTTAAAAAAAACATTGATTTTAATCCATCCTGATACTAGGTCATTTCTTTTCATTATTAGGAATTTGATGCTTTTTCCCTTCCCTGAATGGTTTTTCTGAAGCACTCAGTATGTGAACATCTTGCACATACACACAAATAGTTACATTTGTGTATTTAGGTGCTGAGCATTATCCTAAGTGAAAACACTAACCCTCTCTTCCCTTATATATCAAGGTTCTTAATGACCTTTTCCAAAACCCTGATGACCCAAAAGGGATTTTATCTGGGAATGGAAACCAAAGTTTATGAGGAGAGACTGAAAGAACTGGGTATATTTAGCCTTGAAGAAAGAAGACTGGGGGGAAATACGATACCACTCTTCAAATACTTGAAAGACTGTCACGCAGAGGAGGGGCAAGACCTGTTCTCAATGATCCCAGAGTGCAGGACGTATAATAATGGGCTCAAGATACAGGAAGCCAGATATTGGTTGAATATCCAGAAAAACGTCCTGTTAGAGCAGCACCGACAATAAAACCAACAGGAGGCATTCAAGAGAAAATGAGACAAATGTCAGATATACTTTGATTTGGATTCCTGCACTGAGTTAAACATGATGGCCTTAAGAGGCCCCTTCCAGCTCCACAGTTCTAGGACATGATGAAAGGCTTCCCCAGGACAAAAAGGGAACTCTAGGGAGTCTCAGAACCTGAATGGGGCTGGGGGAATAGGAAGCTTTCAATTCATTTAAATTGATTATTTCCAGTGCTAGGTCTGATTTACACCAGGATAACTTAGCACAATAGGATTCTGCCCAGTGAAAGGACGGAATCCTCTCTCCCAGCTAATTCAGACCCCCCTTTCCTGTCAGGACTTTCAGACGTTGTTTGAGCAGAACAATGTAACAACCATCTCTGCGTGAAACCCCCAAGTCCTTCCTTTAGAAGCGCTTCTCAATGAAAATGCGATGGCTGTGCCACCGTCCCATCATAGGCAGGGGACGACCCCAAGTGGCCAGACGGTGGAATGGTTAATACTGTATTTTTAAGATTAAAAAGGTTCTGGGGAGGGTGAATTGTTGAATCATCTTTTTGTCCAATTCTTTTTCCTACGGGAGAAGCAGAGGGCTAATGGGGCTGCAAAAGTGATATCGGGCCCTGTATGGCTCCCATACCCCGCAGGTTCCTTAACCATGTCATAGGGTTAGGCTCAGACCCTTCCGATGTGTACTTCTAGGTCAGATAGAGACGTCACCCCACTGGCCCCCCCAGAGGTTGCGATAAACGCCACGTGGATGCACCTGACTCTGAGATGGGGGCCGCGACCCTTGGCAAAAGCAGAAATAAAGAACCGAATTGGGTACATCTACCCCTGTAGCGGATGCCCCAGAAGTAAGACCCCACAGTACAACAGGTAGACTATTATTAGTAAGGCTCCATATCCCGAGGCCTTGAGCAGGTTAGCCTCGGCCTGCCCCACAGGGTTGTAGCGAGCGCCCCTCTTCCAAGCATAGCGCCCCTCATTCGCGCACACAATTAAACGAAGAACTCGGTTGCCGACCAGGCCCGGCAAGGAAGCCTCTCCTCTCCACGTTTGGGAAAAGGCCCCCAGTTTCCGGGGCCACCGAGGCCACCCTTCCCGCAGAAACCACGGCTTCACGTTCCACTGTCGGAAGGGAAGGCCTTAGACGGGCCTGCAACACCACACACAGCCGCTCGTTTTCCTAAGCCGTCCCCAGGAAGGCCTGCAACCCGGAGCCAAACCCACCCCCACCCCCCGGCCACGAAGGAACCATGAAGGGCCACCGCGTCTGGGTTCCTGGGCCGGCTCTTAGCGGCCCCTTTCCCTCTTTCTGCGCCGGTCGGAGCCCCCACGCCTGCTTTTAAAGGGGGCGGCGGTGGAGGTGGCCTCTTGTTACCCGCCTCTCGCCCAAGTCCCTCAACGTGACAAAAGCAGGCCCTTCTCCTGCCGACAAGGAGCAAGGCGGCGGCCCAGTTCCGCATCCCAAGCCTGCCGAGACGAGGAGGGGAAGCCCGACCCCCAGCCCCGCGACCACCCCCAGGGCCAAGGGTCCTAGAAAGCAACCGGGGAAGGCGAGCGAGGGGCGCGGCCTGCTCACCCCTCGATGTAGCTCTTATCCGCTAAGTAGGTGTTGAGGAGCTGGAGCCCCGTGGGAGATTTCAGGTCCCCAAAGCCCATGACGGCGCCCGAGTGTCGGGTAAAAGAAAGGCGGCTGAGAGAAAACGTAGGCCTAGGCTGACACCAAGCCAGCACAAGCGCCGCCCAAAAGAGAACGCGTGCTTTCCAATCCGGCCTTTATACGGGGGTAAAGCACGCAGCTCAAAATCCCTACGCAAAATACTGGGTTGACATACCCTTCCGCCGTTCAGGCAAAAAGCTCTGTGCCCGCCCCGCTGAACATCTTCAGGCAACAGACAAAGGGTTAAAAGTGGGTGGGTGTGAATTATAACGGCAGAACGTGGCTGTCGCGCTGACGTCAGTCGAGAGAGATTTTTTTTTTTCCTTTCTTTCCCGACCCCGGACGTGGCGTTTTATTTGGGGCCGTCGAGTCGAAGACTGCCGAGCGCTTCGCGGAAATTGCCGAAGGCGCCGCCATATTCCTGCCTCAGAGAGTACCGGAGAGGAGGAGGAGGTGGTGTTTCGGGTCGCCAGGGCGGGTGTCCCCCGGCTGAGGACGAGGTAGTACGAGGGCTTGCGCGGTGGGCGGCGGCCTTAGCGGTGCTTCTCCCTTCTCCGAAAGGAAAACTTTTAGAGCGGGCCTGTGAGCCGAGGCTGGGTCTCTCCCGCTGACCTGTGCCATGTCCTTGAACGGGGTCGGTCGCCTCCCTCCGCTCAGCAGCGTTTCTGTGGGTGGCGGTGGGAGGAGGAGGAGGAGGAAGGCAGGTCCCTGTCTGGTTTGGGATGGGACCCCGGCCCTCCCTCGCTGTAGGGGGAGAGACCGCCTTCTGCCCCCTGTCACTGGCATGAAGGGGCGGCCCTTGTCTGTGGCAGACACGGACCTCTGGTGCCCCCCCGTTAAAGACTCTTTAGTCAGTTTTATTGTGAAAACAGTAAGAGGCCTTGTGAGGCCATCAGGGCGAGCAAGCCTTTTCCCCTCCTCCCCCTGTCATCTTTCGTGGACTCCAGCCCAGTCTATCACACGACACGGCAGTTGGCGCAACAAATGTTTTTTTTGTGGCAGCCTCCACTCCAAGGCTGGGCACCTCAGGTGCAGAAGGCCTTGTTCTCTGTCGCAGGAGAGAGAGAGAGAGAGAGAGAGAGGAAGGGAGAGAGGGATGCACATGACCTACGGGTAAAAATAAGGGTAGGCAGTGGAGTTAGGAGACTTCAGTATGGGAGAGGTTTTCAGAGCACAAATGGAGGTAGGTTTCTCTCACACACTGCATGAGCCTACCCAGGTGGTAAGCCCGGTATCAACCACAATAGCATCGGTGTGTGATAATCGCCTTATCATCTCGGTGTGCTCAGTCAGAAACCTAGTGATTAAGGTGCTTCTGTAGACATTTGTTTCTTTCTGAGCTAGCAGAAGTAGTTAATGGAAAACTTACTGCCTGTAACATTATTCTGGTTATACTGTAATTTAACTATATCTGTTCATATGTGCATTCAAGTAAGAACCTTGTTGTGGTTAAGCCATGTTGCATACCAGTGTGTAAAAGGGATACTTAGGATGATGCTGGAAGGTGCCTATGAAAAGAAGACCCAGTGGTTTCCCCATGACAGAATCCATTCATTGCCTGAACTATTTCAACAATCCCATCACTACAGGTTTCATAAAGATGCTCAGCATAAATGATTGGACTTTCCAGCCATATTGTGTTTGGTTTAACATTTTGTTTAAAGAAGTTGTAGCAGTTCTTCTAATAATTAACAGAGCAATAAATTTGCATAAAGTTCTTGAGTTTGGAAAAGTGCAACAAAAACAGAATTTCTTTTTGTGCCCTGTGCTAGAAATAGTTAGATGAATAACTGGATTTTATGTTCTGTGTTGTTGGCTAGGAACCAACTTATAGCAACCCCAATAGGGCTTTCAAGGTAAGTGAGATATTTAAGGAGTATTTTTTCTGGTTCCACTCCCCCAGTGAGCTTCTAAGGAAGTATAAAAAGAATTTGCAGTATGAGGTGGGGAAAATTGAAAAATGTCATAGTAATAGCATTAGGAGTAAATATTCTTGGAGGAAAATGAAATAAATGTTACTTTGAGGAAACGGCAATTAAATGCCAATGGAGATGTGAGTGGCTGAGAAGTATTTGCACAATTAGAAAGCTGTCTGAGATGTAATCATGTGAAAATTGTTTTTATTCTCTTCTCGGAAGCAGTTTGGGCATTCAAGTGTGATGGCTCAACAGGCATATTGTACATATCTGATTAAGGGACGAGACAGTATGGAAAAGTATGGATAATTTATAGTACAATGCTTTTTGCCTGTCCTGTTGTTTTAAGTTCACATTTTCAGCCTAAGAGGAATGACTCTTTTCTGCATTTCCCGTCTTTTTTTCAGTCTGAATGATGTGAAAGCAGCAGTGTGTATAAGTGGTACTCCTGGGTCTTCATAATTGTCATGACAAGGCACACCGAAGTGTTAAATTTCAAGTGTTCGAGTTCTGCATCAGTTTGTGTTAGTGCTACCCTGTTTCCCTGAAAATAAGACCTAACCTGAAAATAAGCCCTAGTATGATTTTTCAGGATGCTCGTAATATAAGCCCTATGCCAAAAATAAGCCCTAGTTAAGTGAAAGCCCGCCCTCCACCATTGTACAGCAACCAGAAGATGACATGACTGTATTTGAATAAACGTAGATTGTTGTACATGAAAAAAATAAAACATCCCTTGAAAATAAGCCCTACTGCTTTTTTTGGAGCAAAAATTAATATAAGACCCTGTCTTATTTTCGGGGAAACACGGTAGACATTAGTACTTTTTGTTCTTACTTTGTGCAAGATAGAAAGTAATATGTGCATTTGTTACTTGGAGACAGCACTCAAAACTTACCGTATTTTTCTGTGTATAAGACGACCCCTCCCTTTTTCTAACCCCCAAATTAGAAAATTTGCACGATTGCACCCCTTTGGTCCTGAAGCCCTTTCATGGCTGCTTCAGGATCAAAGGGGTGCAAGCGTGCCGCCCTTTCATGGCTGCTTTACCCTGTGGCTTCGCAAAAGGCAGGGAAAGCGGCTGCCTTCCGTGTATAAAACGACCCTCAATTTTTTGTCTAATTATTTAAGTAAAAAAGTGTCATTTTATACACGGAAAAATACGGTAGTAAATCTTGAACCTCAGATTCACAAGATCATCTTCTGCTTCAGGGCTGAATGAATTTAACAATGATCTATAAAGTGCAGGCATTTCTGTATGTGTGTGCCTTCAGTTTTCAGTGTAGAGTATGTAAAACCTTTGAGTTAATTCACAAAATAAAATTGGATATTTTTTAATAAAGTAAAGTAGTCACTTAATACTTTGTGATTTAAATATGCTCAGCATAAAAAGTACATTGTAAATCTTTATTGGTCTTTAGTGCTTGTCAACTTAGAAAGCTGTTTGACTCTCATTTTAGAACTTAATGCTAACATTTATTTCCAGCACCATGCTGCGACTCCCTGCTGTCTGCAAGACCTTGGCTGGTGTCAGTCAAACTACTAAAGGATGTGGTAAGTTGCTTTTTTATCTAGACCCCTTATATGATAAACTATTGCCTGAATTTTTTAATGCAATTTTCATTACTGTGTTAATGATTAATGAATACTGCATAAAGAACCTTGAGGCAGATCATGGGAGGTCTGTAGTTGTCTACATGTTTAAAATGTTGAGAAGCGGCACAGTGTGAATTGTCAAGTCAGGACTTTTGAAGTGGGCTTCAAAGAAAAACAAATTCCAGTAATGAATTCTGTTACAAAAATGTGGTGGAAGTAATTTTGGTGCTTATTTATAAGGTAAACTGAAATCTTCATAATGGACATATTTCAAACCAAAAAGAAAACCAGTTTACTGGGACTTGCACTAATTCTAATAATGCAGTCTGCCATGTTTTGTTCTAGTCATTTCTATGAAAATGGTTTGTAAGACAAATACAAGACACATGCTGAAATTCTATTGCACAGCTCTGCATGGCTAATGGTAATGACATGAGCAGCAGTGTCAAGTTGCTGCTGATTAAAGGCTTCCTTTATTATTTTGGGATGCACATGGCTTGTTCACATTATGTATGAGTTGCATGCACCCTGAAATTGCCTTTAATCATTGATGTTTTGCCACTGATGATGACATCTTCCCTGTTGTGTACGTAGAACTGCTCAATAGGATTTCAGCCACAGAGCTGAACCAGTGTTTCTGTTCTGCCAACCAAAATGTGCCTTAGTGGAGTTCAGCCTAGCATATACCTGCTGATTCCCCTCACCTTTTTCAGACCCCAGAACTACCTCTTCTACTGCTCTGAAGGACCTCCCAGCCCTGTGGAACAGTCACAGGGAACTGGAGGGCAAGAGGGGTTTTGGTGAAAATTGCTTCCTCCCCTATGTTGTCTGTGGATAAGCTCTGCTATCAAATACTGATGGGAGGAGCTTTTCCATCTTCAAGAGGCTTTTGTTGGACTCATTCTGTAATGATATTTGTGATAGTAATTTCTTTTAAGATATTCAAAAAGGAAAAACCTAAAAACAATGCTGAAGTGTCATGTATATGTATAAAATAATAGATTTCACATCAGTGCTCTGGAGAAGCCTGCAGTTTGAGGCTGTATTCTTTATTGATTTCCTCTTTACTATCCATAGTACTAACACAGTTAACAGATAATCATATGCCAAAATATGGAAAAGATCCTTTTTTCTCTTTCTTTCACCTTTAACTTGATAGTTTAAATAAATAAATAAAATCATATTTCACTTGACAGTTACCAAGGTCCCAGGACACTAGTATCATAGTGCAATTTTTCAACATTGAATTCCAATTAGCTTTTTATTTTGGGAGACAATGTGAGTTTGGATTGTCAGTTTATCATGTCAATATGCTGCTAAATAGTGGCTGTAAAATTAAAATATTTAATATGACTTTGTGGACCGAATAATTTTCCATACGTCATCTTTTTGTTTTTCAGTACGCTCAACTGCTACAGCAGCCAGCAATCTGATTGAGGTTTTTGTTGATGGCCATCCTATCTTGGTACCGCCAGGAACCACAGTACTTCAAGTAGGTGGAATTAATTTGGATTCTATCACCCTTTCTAGTACATCTCAGATATTTGCAATAGTTTATTTTGTACTATTGGGAACATAAAATAGCTTTGTACATCAGTATACTAGCCTGTCAGAACTGTTGAGATTATTTACATTTTGTAGCAGATTTTTGTTTTATTGCACACACTATTTTTGTGGGATTTTCCTGCATAACGTGGAATAGATCTCTTGATGTTTGTTGTTGTTCTGCTTTGTGACCTCTACCAAAGAAAGGAATCATGACAGCTTTTGCATCTCTTGCTGCATTACTGATGACTCAGAATACTGCGTTTGTACTACCTTATCCATTGTTAACCTGCAGTGTGGGAGGATGTTACCCAGAGTGTCTAGGTCTTTCACATTATCATGGTTATGGGCCAGTCATGTAAAAATGTTACAGTAAAATTGCTCTTGAGAATGAAGATGCAGAGGCTGCCGTTTGAAAAGCAGCAGGCACACTAAATATGAGAATCTTCTGAAATAGTCTGAGGCTGTATTTTCCTTAAACTCTGATGTTTGCTAAGTGAGCATTTACATTCACTGGAGTATGACATAATGCTAAAATGAGCCAAGAATTCAGTGGATGCTGCCACCTAAGCTACTGCATTGACCTACTTCATGTTTGGCTATACCATCTTGCAATGTTAGTGGCTCTGTTATTCCCTGATAGAAGAGTAATAAGAAGTAACCTGACATGGCAGAGAGCACAGGCAAAGAAAGTTTGTGCAAATCGTGTTCACCATTTTAGGATTCCATGTATAATACCAATCTGAAAAACACATTTTGGTCTGTAAATTAGTTCCTTAATTTATATTCCATTAGTGTACAGATTGTCCAGTACCTTGTGTAGTATTTCCTCAAGTGTGCAGGAGTTTTTTTGTAATCATTGCATTCATTTAAGCAGTTTGATGTTTGGTTATCGCATACAAAAGGAAATATTAGATGTATTGAGAAAGAGACACATTACAACCTCTTGGTTTTTAAAAGGGAAAACTGAGTACCTTTTCCCAGAACAATACTTCTGGAAAAATATTCTGGTCTGTACCTTGATACTTCTTCATTATTTTTATTTTTCTCTAGGCATGTGAGAAGGTTGGAATGCAGATCCCCCGCTTTTGTTATCATGACAGATTGTCTGTGGCTGGAAATTGTAGAATGTGTCTTGTGGAGATTGAAAAAACCCCTAAGGTTATTAATTAATCTATCTTTGCCAATATTGTTTTTTTCTAGAATTATGTAGACATGTTAATTTTGCAGAATTCCTAATGACAAAATTGCTTGCATGCAAATAATGTTAACAGATTTACTGCTGGCAGCTGTTTTTTCACTTTACTCTAAATGTTCTGTTTCCCTGCAATGTATTTGTAAAGCTTCATTACTCTTCCTTCCTTGGCACAGACCCACTCCAAAATTGTTCCCAATGGTAATTAAGTTTTTGAAAAAAACTTCAGTTGGCACCACTTGAAGTTTGTTTTTTAAAACAGTTAACTAATGGGAGTATGCATGTGGGGAAAGTGAAAAGGGAACACTGTGGGCTAGATGGTTAAGCCATGCATTCTACCATTAGCCCTTGAGCCAGAAATTCCCCACTCCTGGTCTAAAGGTTTGAAGTGTTTGTACTAGAGATGGGGGTATTCGTATACGAATATCCCCACTCAGGTGGAAATAACGAGGGTCCGGCTCCATGGGGCCGGACTGTCCACTCACAATTTTGCCGCTGCCGCCAGCTCCGCGGTGCCTTCCTATCGCGCCGTTGTCTGCAATCGATTACCCAGTCCTTGCAGGAGGCAGGATGACAAGCCTCTCTGCTAGGTCTGAGAGTGGCTAATCCAAAATCATGAGTGGACCCTTATTATTTCCACCTGTTCGGGGATATTCTTATAAGAATACTCCCATCTCTAGTTTGTACCACTGATGCTTCCTACAAAGGTCAGATAGTTTTAGGAATGCCATGAGCAGAGATGAAAGCAAGAGACATCCTGTGCTGTTATCCCTGCTACTAGTATTTGTTAGTATACTGCCTTTGAACATGGGAGTTTTACTTAACCATCATTGGTATAACTGATGCTAGACCTACAAGCAATGTATTTATCTAATTACATCTAAAACCTTCTCAGCCATTACTACATTTTGTGTATACTGTATAAATTAACATGTGTGTTCAATAAAGTTCTTTCTTTCTTACCGTGTTTCCCCCAAAATAAGACAGGGTCTTATATTAATTTTTGCTCCAAAAATGCATTAGGGCTTATTTTCGGGGGATGTTTTATTTTTACATTTATTTTTACATTTATTCAAATACAGTCATGTCATCTTCTTCTGGTTGCTGCACAATGGTGGAGGGCACGGTTTCACTTAACTGGGGCTTATTTTTGGGGTAGGGCTTATATTACGAGCATCCTGAAAAATCATACTAGGGCTTATTTTCAGGTTACGTCTTATTTTCAGGGAAACAGGGTACTTACTGTCTTGAATATGCTGCCATTTTGATGACCCGGGGTCTGAATGTTAGAAGGATAGGAGAAAACAAATACATGCTTTCTTCCTAGTATCGTTATATGTGCATCATAATTATCATACTGGGAACAAAGAATAAAATGAATTTTTTAAAAAATTGAAAGCTAAGATTGCTTGCAAGCTAGCAATCTAATAGATGATGCAGAAGAAGAAGGAGATGGGAAAAGACTGGGAAGGCAAATGTAGGAGCAGCTGCCCCTTAATTGGTCAGTGGATGTGGCCAGGTGGCTCTCCCCTTTGCAGCAATGGTTTTTTCTAGGCTGTTGGCAGAGGTCAGAGTGTCTCTTTATGTCCTTCCACCCCCACCTTGATGTCTGCCATCTAGATGGGAAACAACTTTGTTGGGTCTTGAGATCAATTTTGCCTCCCAAGGAACTGCTGTGGGCCACATCCCCTTCTGAAACTTCTAATTTAATCAAGTCCATGCACTTGCTTTAGAGGATAATTACTATTTTTGGAGGCTTAAGTAGTTTGGAACAATAAACAAAATATTTCTTCTTCAGCAGCAAAGTAGTCTGGGGGCTGTATGTTGCCTGACCCTGCAACTAAAGCCAACCATACTTCAGGTTGTATCGTAGACAAATTGTTTAGATCTCTGTTGATTTTGATTGCCTACTTCCACACATTTTCCAACTCTATAATACTTTTTTTGACATGGAGTGAATACAACTTTACTTAATATTCTACATACACATGACTGCACAATAATTTGTCAATGACATAACTAGATAAGCTGCACTGTGCTCAGAGTAGATTTAGTTAAGCATCATTTCCCTGCCATATTCAGAGCATGCACACTTGCAGATTGATTTTTTATGTATGTCTTTAATGGATTTACAGCCAGTAGCTGCTTGTGCCATGCCAGTGATGAAGGGGTGGAACATTCTGACAAATTCTGAGAAGTCCAGGAAAGCAAGGTAAGCTGCAGCAGATTTTACAGAACTTGCAGTTGCAGGCTTACTTGTTAACCTTATAATGGTGACTTTTTAGATGTAGGCCTCATTTTTTTAAGTTTTCTGTTTAAAAGAAAACCCACCAAAATATCTTTCAACAAACACACTTTCTGAAGAGTAGAGAACTTAATATTATTTTTTAAATTGAGTGAATAAATAAATAAATATACTTCATGTTTCATCAGTTTAGTTGTGCTTCTTACATGCTATGTGCCACGTAACCATGTTTGTTACTTTTTAAATTATTAATTATGTTTTGCTGACCTCCAATAGGGAAGGAGTAATGGAGTTCTTGTTGGCAAATCATCCATTGGACTGTCCCATCTGTGATCAAGGAGGGGAATGTGACCTTCAGGTATAGAGTCTAGATTTTTTTTAAATGCTGTTTGGAGTGAAAATATATGACTGTTTGGTCATATATATGTGGATTTATGTTTGGTTAATTGTCTTTAGGACCAGTCAATGATGTTTGGCAGTGATAGGAGTAGATTCCTAGAAGGCAAACGTGCAGTTGAAGACAAGAACATTGGCCCGCTGGTGAAAACTATCATGACCCGGTGCATACAGTGCACTAGATGCATCAGGTAACTGATCTCCTGCCTAGTGCTCCAGCAGAACCATGTGCACTCTGTTGTTTTGTGATGAGAGTCTGTCAGTACACACTTGCATAGAATGTGCACATGCATATGAATTCTGGGTGTCCTGTTGTGTGGGAGATAATTTTTACCTAAGCCAAAAAGGAAACCATAATGTGAAGAGAGCAAAATGCAGGTAAATCAATATAGGCAGTTGGTGATAGTCACATTAGGATACTTATGGTCCTTGGCAAACAATGATGGAACATTAAAGTGATCAAAGAAAGCAGCCCTTCCAAGTTATCCTGACACTTGGATCCTTACAAGAGCATGTGAGATGCCATCAGCAACCACCATATATGGAACGGCAAGTTGTGCAGAAACTAGGAGTGTGACTACAATGCAGTTTACCTGTGGTTTGCACTGGAGTTGGCACAGTTAAATTTGATTTATTTTATGTCACTTACATAATGTACAACTAATAATGAGTAAACCCAGTCTTTTTACATGTGCTGTAGTTGCTTTTGGTTTAGCCAGCACAGGCTAGTATTGTGGGTGCTTGCATAGCAATTCTGCTTCTATCATCCCCCTCCCCCCCCCCCCCGTTTCTATCAAGTGTGATTGCCTATATTGGTCCAAAGGGGCAGTGGCAGATGTGTCGCTTTGGTGAACGGTGGGGCATCTGTTAATGGTGTTGTGTTTTTTGTTTTTTGTTTTTTTTGCAAGTTGACATATCATTGAATTGATGTATGTCCCTGCCCAATTTTTTATTTTTAAAAATTGGTTACTAGAATGCCAAAGGGGGCTTCATTTTAAAAGAAGCTTTTTTAGTTGAGCCTATTTTTAGCCAACAAAATCCGTTATAACAGCCTTTACAATACATAACTGCTGCTTTAAAATGTTGGTACATATAATTATACAACACAAAATGTAGATGTGCATATGTATGTTTAAATGTGTTTGTTATGAAAGACCAGAATGTTGTATTTGCTTGGCATGGCATTCTAACCAATCCAAATGTGTCTGGAGTCAGCCAAGCAGCTATTATAAGGCATGTGTCAAAAGTCTGCCAGATAGGGACTGCTACATTATGTGATTCAGATAAGGACATGTACAAACGTGTGACAGTGTCGAATATGTGACAGGGACTAAAATATGTAATAGTGGTTGATAGGGCTGGCAAGGAATAAAGATGTAATTGACAGGGTTTGGTAGGGTAGTTAGGGCTTACAAATGTAATAGTATGATGAGAGAGTTAGTCATTTACTAGAGAAAAGTATGTCAAGAAATCAAGAATGTGTAAAACAAATGTCAAAGCACTATGAGTTATATTTTACTTACGTTTATAAAAAGTTTTTAATGTTTTAACCAAAAGCACAAGTGATTATTTACTATCATTTTGTTGGCACAAACACACACAAGGGAGAACATAAAAATTTTCTATACAAAGTGGGTTTTTATCAATACTTTTCAAGCTGCTGTGTGCAGACTCACAAGTTTATTATTTATTATAGCCAAAAGCTAACATTAAGAAAATATTAAAAAACTTAAATATGAAAATTCATCTCTTTGATCACTCCCTTTCCTTTACCCTATCTTGTGAGTGGAGTGCTCTTCAGGCTGCTGACAAATTTTGAAAAACGGCACTCCGCTCTGCTAAGATTCCCCACCCCTCATTTTCACATTCATCTCTGAGGTATCTAGTACATACAGAAAAGTTCTTTCTTCTATCCACTGCAACCTGGGGTCCACAAGAAAGGAAAGGTGCATTGGAGCCAAATGGATTTCCATTCCAAATTTTCCATATGTAGGTTGAATCTGAGGTGTTAACGTTGTCTGATTTTGTTTTATTTTTGTTCCCATAAGCATTAGCATGTATTAGTTGAGGCTTCTGTACAACCTTTTAAAACAACCTAATGTGGAGGATATAACCAGAGCCTGAAGGACTAGTAAGGCCAGCTTATTCACGTGTAGACTACCTGATGCTGCTAATGTACCTGGTGACCAATGCTGAGAGCCATTGTAGTGGATAGAATGACAGACTAGGCCTCAGGTGATCTAGGTTCACATCTCTGCTTATCCATGGAAACTTACTTGGGGTTAGCACTGGAAACAGTTCCTTGAACATCTCACATACTCAAAAGAAGGGCTGATATAAGTTCAGGTGTCTTAATGGCACAAAACAAAAGAAGAGATCAGTGATATTTGCATCTCCATAGATGGTGCCAGGTCCAAAGAACACCTCCCTATGCATATGCATAACTTGGACCTTTGTATAGCATGCAGTTCCATCTCAAAACTCATCACACACCTTCATCAAGATAATCAGGAGTGGCTACTTATACTGTCCTTGCCTATCCTGGATGAAGTGTCAGCTTGTTGTCTTCATCTGTCCCAAAACCTATGCAGCTGTAGTGTGCTTAACTTTAATATATTGCAATAACCTTTTATTCATTAGCTACATTAGAGCTATTTACAACCATGACCAAAGCTTCTAAGTCTTTCTTTTAGATTTTCTTGCATATGAGGTTTTTCTTTGAAGTTGGAAAGTATGGTATTCAGTATTTTGTCATGTTTTTATGTTTCTCTTGGCTAGGTTTGCAAGTGAGATTGCGGGAGTTGATGACCTAGGAACCACTGGGAGAGGAAATGAGATGCAAGTTGGTACTTACATTGAAAAAATGTTCATGTCTGAATTATCAGGCAATGTGATTGATATTTGCCCAGTAGGTGCGCTTACCTCGAAGCCATATGCTTTTACTGCTCGACCCTGGGAGACAAGGCATGTATCTTAATTGGTATTCACAGTGTCAAACTAAATACAACCTTTTAATATTTGTTAAATGTAAAGTTTCATTCAAAGATGCTAACACTTTTTTCTTTGCCCTTGGCCTGAATTTTTAATTTTACTTGAACTTTGAAGATCACAATCCCAGTGAAACTAACTCTTAAAGGATTTATAATGAGTGGCAGTGCACTTTAGATTAGGAGAAACAGTATCTGTTAAACTGAATGAATTTGCCTACTGTATGTTCAGGACCATGTGCTACCTACGTCATGCTGGAGAACACGATCACTGACAGTGCTCTGATTTCCCAGATGAGCCGTTCTATATATAAGAATGCTTATCACTTGAAGGTTTTATTAAAGGCTGCTACAGTGAAGGTCGAAGAGTGATAGTAATGAAATATATAGTAGTAGTCTATATAGTTGTTCTGTTGAATGCTGCAAGTAGCCAGTTGCTATTTTGGAGTATATGACGTGAAATTAGTACTGTGTGTAATCTCTAGCTTTCCCCAGCCTTGTACCTTCCAGAGTGTCAGGACAGCAACTGAAAACATGACGGGATTTGGTGAGGCATTGAAATTTGTTGTTCAGCTATTCCCCAAAAGTGTGATTATCGGGCTCTGTGCTCTTTTCTTAGAAAGACAGAGTCCATTGATGTTCTTGATGCAGTAGGGAGCAACATTGTGGTGAGCACTCGAACTGGAGAAGTGATGAGGATTTTGCCAAGACTACATGAGGATATCAATGAAGAATGGATTTCTGACAAAACAAGGTATCACTGTATGTCATCTTTTTAGAAGCAAATCTTTGTAGTGTACAAAAATACAGTTGCAAGGCTCTTTAGTCCCTTGATGAGGATTTAAAATCTGTCTGAGAACCAATTTGTAAACTGGTGCTGGAAGTATTTTCTGTTGTAGCACAATTGTCAGAGCCAAACTTTTTACCGTATTTTTCCGTGTACAGTGGACCCTCGACTTACGGAATTAATCCGTATTGGAACAGTGGCCGCAGGTCGAAAAGTCTGTAGGTCGAGGGTCCATTTCCCATAGGAATGCATTGAAAACCTATTAATCCGTTCCGGCAGAAGGAAAAAATACCCCCCTCCAAAAAAATTAAAATAACAGCAACAGTGGAGCAAGTCCCACGCTGGGACTGCAAAAAAAAAAATCACCAAAAAACAAAACAACACAGAAACATACCCCCCAGCCCAAATCTACCCTCCAAACCCCACCCAGAACAACTTTTTAAAAAGAAAAAACAGCAGCACCTTACCAGTCTGAAGCCTCCCGGGGTTCTGCAGAGGCTTCCCGCGCTTGCAAAGCCGTGCTTACTCGCGAGTAGACCTGCGCCGTTGTTGGCGCTTACTCGCGAGTAGACCCCCCTGCGCCTTCGGGTTCAAAGGTTCTCATCTGTCCTTTACAATTTTAAGTGCACTTGGAAAGCAGGAGCTCACTCAACTGCGACACACCCTATATACAGTAATGGCCGACAGACCTACAGCACAAAGAAGCAGCCTCGGCGCCACCTATAGTTAGAAAGTTGAATTGCCCGCCTTTTCCCCCTGCCTATTTCTGTTCTTATGTCGATTCTCCGGCCGGAAGTCAAAGTGAAATTTTGCGGCTGGAGAAGTCCATAACTCGAAAAGTCCGTAAGTGGAGCCGTGTGTAAGTCGAGGGTCCACTGTATAAGATGATACTTTTATCTAAAATCTATAGACTAAAAATTGAGGGTTGTCTTATACACGGACATAAGGGGGGAAAAGGGATCAAAGCGCTGCAGGATCGCAGCCCTTTGATCCTGCAGTCCTTTGATCGCTGCTTTGCCCCTCCACTTCCTTTACTCCTCCACTTCCTAAGCCCCGCAGGGCTTATGAAGTGGTGGGGAAAGCAGCCATGAAAGGGCTTCAGGATCAAAGGGCTGTGATCCTGCAGCCCTTTAATCGCTGCTTTCCACCTCCAGTTCCGCAGCTCTTTGATCCTGCTTTTGGGGGCTTAGGAAGTGGAAGGGGAAAGCAGCAATCAAATTTTCTTATTTGGGGTTGGAAAAGTGGGGGTCGTCTTATACACGGAAAAATACGGTATTTTATTTTAAAGATCATTTATTACAACTGAGGTAAATTGGGGCATTATACAGAGAAAGATGCACACAGCTGTTTTCTTTTGAAATCATGGGGATTTAGCTATTTGTTGTGAGTGTGTTAATGTATTTTAACTGTGTAATTAGTACAGACAGAATAATTGTAGGGCTTCTACCCTTTTGTATGCCATTTAGAGTTAGTATTGGAATTCTGGGTGTAACTGAACTGAAAGCATCATTGTCATTGTAAATGACAAAACAGAGCAATCTATAAATTAAAAGTATTGTATTTGGCTTGGTGCCAGTAGTTCACAGTTAATGAAGTAGGTATTTCAGTAGTTGCTTGTATCATCAGCTTCGCCTTTGCTCTCCAGATTTGCTTATGATGGTCTGAAACGGCAGCGTCTTATTGAACCAATGATAAAGAATGAAGAGGGGCTGTTGACTTATGTGTCCTGGGAAGATGCCTTGAGCTGTGTGGCAGGAGTGGTAAGAATGTTTGCTTTGAATGGAGCTCTGTTGATCAAAACAAAGTAGTTTGACCCATTACTTTACAACTGATCCCTATGAGGAATGGAAACTTCTGGCATCATGATTTCTGGCCTCCACGTTGCCCCATAGATCCTGTAAATTTGCTTTGAGAGTGTGGGGAATTTCATGAGCAAATAAAAATGGAGGGAAGATGAGAACAAAAAATTCACTGCTTGTTGAATCATAGGAACAAAATTGACAGTAAGATCACTTACTAGTGGTCCTTAGTTTTGTTGACTGCTGCTTCCAAGATGGAGTGCTTGTCAATATGATGGTTAGTTGCATCAAATATGTTGTTTTTCAGGAGTGATTCAAGCACACTTCTTGCTTAGTGAGTGATGAAATTTTTTTGGCTTACCTCTTTTCGTATCTTGTGGAAGGTTAATGTTCTCCATAACTCATATTTTGGCTAGTGGCCGGTTGTGCATTTTTGTACACATAATTAACATTGTGCAAGTGTCCATGCTGTTTGGCAAGGTGTCTGTTGCATGACTGGTTGCACAACTGATTTTGCACTAGACACCTTGCCAAGTAGTACCCTCACTCTAGTGCAGTGTAAGTTGCATGAGTGGATATCCCTAACAAGATACTGGATAACTTTTCTTTCTTGGCAAACATGTTTTAATTAGCTTTCAGCAGCAGCAGATCTATTATCTCATTGTTTTTGGTGTTCATTTATTCCAGTTGCAAAGTAGTCAGGGTAATGACGTAGCTGCAATTGCAGGAGGACTGGTGGATGCAGAAGCCCTTGTAGCGCTCAAAGACCTGCTGAATAGAGTTAACTCTGACAACCTGTGCACAGAAGAGGTTTTCCCTACTGGAGGAGCTGGGTAAGATGATGTGGACACGTTGTACTAGTTTAATAAGGGGCTGAGAGTAGTTCATATTACTATGACTTGGCTGATGTACTTTGATAGGAGTAGAAACTTGTCTGATAGAGGGTTTCTTGTAGGTTTTCTAGCATAGTTAAAAGTTACTGCAGTATTTCACACTTGTTGGTGTCTGGAATATTGTATACTTGGTATTGTGCTATTACAAGCATAATTATAAAAAGCATATTTGAAGGTATAATGTAAAAGTTGGAAGCTGTTTTTCAAAAGGATCTCACCAAATTAGGGAAATGACCATTAAAATGGCAAATACAGTTCAAAATAAGTGTAAAATTATTCACACTGACCTAGAAATCCTAACTGCTTGATGGAGTCTGAGCTGGCAATGATTGAGTGGAAAAGGGAATGTATAGTGGACAGCTCAGTAAAAATGTGTGGCTCCTGTGAAAAAGGGAGATTCTTCTTCGTGGCCTCCGTGAATACACACAATTGGGTTGTTCTGCGCCTGTGCTGAACCTCTTGGAAGTTTCTAGAGCTTAAAGACACATGATTAGTGGGACGTTCCCCCGTGGAGCGCATGCTGCGCCCACCACTGATCCCCTCAGTCCCCTTTTTCCACCGTGTTGGCTAGACCTGTTTCGGAGAACTAGAGAGATCTATTGAATTAATACTTTCCATCGAATCGTCGTTTATTTTCTTCAAATTCCTTTTCAATCATCTTTCTTTATTGGAAGTTTCCCCTGTGAGTTTATTCCATTTTTTTCTCTGTCCGCATTTGCCGATCCCGTCCCCCCCACGACCGTTTTTTCCCTCCCCTTTCCCCCGCTCTTTTATGCCCCCCTGGGCCTTTCAAGCGGTGCGTTCTCTGTGAAAATAAAATCCCGCCCACCGACGGCCACGACCGTTGCCTTTTCTGTCTTGGAGAACAACATCTGACACACTCCTGCTCCGAGTGTAAAAGGCTAACTAAACCAGTGCTAAAACTGCGTTTACAAAGACTGAGATCTTACCTCTGGGAGAAATCTCTGAACCCACCTCCAGTCGCTATAGAGTCTGCACAATCTCCAGACCCTCGACCCGATCGGCAAAATCCCCCCATGCCCGTTTCCAGCCCAGCGACTCCTTCTCCTCACCATAAGGAGAAGTCGAAGTCCGCTTTGAAATCGAAATCGGTGTCGACGACGAAGGCCTCGACTCGGTCTCTAGAGACTTCTAAAAAGAAAAAAGACAAGACGACCTCAAAGAAACCGAAAAGACCCTCAAAGTCCACTCAGCTTGACCCACCACAGTTGACTTTTCCATCTCCCATCCTGGAAGAATCATCTAGAGATGCTCCGGGCTCTCTCTCTGACAGAGATGACCCATCTCTACTTCTGGCCCAAGCTCCAGCCTCTGCTGGTAGCTTGTCGCCGAGTATTGGCCTCTCTCCGGCTGATGTTCATTCCAGCCAGGCCTCGGCCCATTCGAACCCTGCATCATCAGGGCAGGCAATTCCAATTGAACTATCTGGCTCCGATTCGTCTCGCCACTCTCCTAGAAAACACCGGGAGAAAAGACGACATCTATCACCTGCGCTGTACGACCTCCCACACCGGGAATACTACTATTATCCGCAATCGTCTCGACACCAGTTCCGGGATGATAGAAGAGATATATACTACCAATATGACCCATATCTACCTGACGATACTCAAGAACAGCTATATTATGATGAGCCTAAAAAGGTCCGCTATACTTTACCGTATCCACCCGATACTCACCTTCACTCTCTCCATCTCCTCCTCAATATCAACACCGGTCTCAACATTCGATACCGACTCATGCAACCCTTCCGGCTAAGCCAGCCCTAAAACGCCCTTTATCGACTGTAGAACATTCAAAGCGTTCTAAGCATTCCTCCAAACACCTTCCCCAGGCATCACTGCAAGTTACTACCACTTATAAAGGTCCCCCTCCTCCGCCTACAGACACTGAGAGATATTCCACATAGATGCTTCCCACAACACAGCCTCCCTCCTCCACACAAATATCGATGTCAAAACCTCGACACCAATCTCCTTCTTCAGGTTCATCTCCATCGATTCAGGACTTTGCCTCTGACATATCACAGGAATCACCATCTAATTTACCGACACCGACTTCTGATGTCACTGAGAATCACCCACCCTCTCCATCAGAAGACTTCACTTCCTACTCTCAACTAGTCATGAGAATGGCTAAATCTTTACAACTTGAAATTGAGGAACCACCACCACCTAAACAGGACTTGGTGTTCGACGATATTAATCAAGATAAAACGCCCCCTCTCAGTCTGGCATTCATTTTGGCTATGCTTGATTTGATCAAGGAATCGTGGGACAAACCTCCCTCTTCCTTACAAATTTCCAGACGTGTTGAAAATCATTATAAGACCCATGGTACGGATACTATGTTTCTCACCAAACATCCGACACCGAACTCCATAATAGTAGAGTCAAACCAATCAAGAGCCCAAAATAAATCCTCAATTGCACCTACAAATAAAGAAGGTAGAAAATTAGATATACTCGGCAGGAGGCTCTATTCCCTCACCTCATTTTTGATGCGAGTTGCCAATTATCAAGCCGCAATGGGAGCTTACCATAGGCAACTATGGAATAAGATTCTCCCAGTACTTGAAGCAGCCCCAGAATCGGCTAAGACAGAAGCCCTTAACATCCATGCCGAGGCTCGCCAAACAACAGAGAATTACATCTCGCCATACCGCTGATGCCACCTCTAAAGCTATGGCCACCTCTATCGCACTCCGGCGTCATGCATGGCTTAGATCTGCTGGGATATCGGATGATACCAGATCTAGAATAGAGGATCTACCTTTTGATGGACCTTTCAATGAAAAAACGGACAAGGTGATGGACAACCTCCATAAGATCCGTAAAACAGCTCGATCCTACTCTACCCAGCAGACGTACAGATACCAGAGGCCACAATATCGAAGACAACCTTTTTACCAACAACCATACCAACAATTTCAACAACCATACAGACCATACAAACCTCAAACATCGGATAGGCCCTTTCAAGGACCCCCAACCTCGGCTCCATCTTCCTTTCGAACCCAGCAACAGCAACCACGCCGCCAACCCTTTCGGCGCCCTCAAAAGAAGGGTAAGCAATACCCATAGACTCCCTTCACCTACTTTCAATTCTTCAACCATGTTCCAAACAAGATTGCGTCCCTTCCTTAATGCTTGGCAATGTATAACTAATGACCAATGGGTCCTTTCCATCATTAAAAACGGTTACTTCATTGAATTCGAAACTATCCCACCTATCGGAAAAGTTAAAAATAGCCCTTATTCGACAGTCCTTCAAGAAGAAGTTTCCCTTCTTCTCCAAAAGCAAGCCATAACAACCATCCTTCCCTCTGTCCTGCATGACGGTTTTTACTCCAGATATTTTACAGTACCGAAAAGGGATGGAGGACTCCGTCCCATCCTCGACCTCAGGAATCTCAATAAATTCATCCGACCTAGACACTTCAGAATGTTGACACTAGACACTATTATTCCTCTCTTTTCACAGGGAGACTGGTTTGTTGTCATCGATCTCTAAGACGCGTACTTTCACATCTCTATTCACCTGAATCACCACAAATTCCTTCGATTCCGATTCGACGACATCACATACCAGTTCTGTTCTCTCCCATTCGGGCTTTCCACAGCAGCACCGAGGACTTTTACCAAATGCATGACACCAGTTGCTGCCTACCTTCGACTCCAAGGTATCAATATATTCCCTTATATAGACGACTGGTTGATAGCCTCAGCCTCATATCATGATGCTGTCAGAGCTACACAACTCACTCTTGATACTCTTTGAGACCTCGGCTTCAAGGTGAATCTTGCCAAGTCACATCTCGAGCTGTCTCAAAACGCTACCTATATCAGAGCGTACTTTGATTCCCTACAAGCCAGAGCCTTTCCCACATGAGAGAATCCTTAAACTAAAAAAAGCTATTCAACCATTCTGACCTCTAGCCTCGGTGTCGGCCCATCATGTCCAACACCTCCTCGGACTCATGGCCTCGACAACCGCAGTTATACAGCACGCACGGCTCAAGATGAGGTCGCTTCAATCATGGTACCTGTCACTATTTGATCCCGTGGTGGACCACCTGTCCATGCGTCTTATAGTAACACCCGAGCTCGCACGTCAACTCACCTGGTGGATGTTTCTCCCGAATTTGCTCGTCGGGAAACTCTTCTTGCCTCTCCAATTACACTTACTCGACCACCCTTTGAACTGATGGCTACCTGTGATCTTAAACTACTTTCCTTGAAAACATCTTTTCTTGTGGCAATAACATCTGCTAAGCGGGCTAGCGAACTTGCAGCCCTCCGATCCAATCCACCCTTCCTTCAGTTCCATCCAGATAAGGTCACTCTGTATTTTGATGTGTCCTTCTTACCTAAAGTTGTATCTGAATTTCACCTCAATCAACCAATAATTCTACCTACCCTATTTCTATTTCCGTCAACACCTCTCGAGCGCATTTGACATAAGACGCTCCCTCGCCTTTTACATTGACAGGACCAAATCATTCAGAAAATCAGAGACTCTTTCTATGTTTTCATGGTCCTCATAAAGGGGCTCCAGCTTCGCCACAATCTATTTCTAGATGGATTGTCCAAACTATCTCATTGGTGTATGAGCTAACTGGCAAAACACCTCCTGAACATTTAACGGCCCATTCTACCAGAGCGCTGTCAACATCTACTGCCTTCCAGCGTGGGATTGAACTCCCTCGCATCTGCCGTGCAGCGACATGGTCTACTCCATTGACCTTTGTCAGACATTACCATCTTGATGTTAGGGCACGGAATGATGCTGGTTTTGGCAGAGCTGTTTTGGCATCCTTTCTACTGTGACGTCCCACCATCCGGTAAGTTAGCTTGCCAATCACCCAATTGTGTGCATTCACAGAGGCCACGAAGAAGAAAGAGAGGTTACCTACCTGTAACCATAGTTCTTCTAGTAGTCCTCTGTGAATCCACACATCCTGCCCATCCTCCCCTCTGTCCGTCACGTATACTTATATATAGTTCTTTGACAGCGGCGGACTTTTTTCAGGAACTGAGGGGATCAGTGGTGGGTGGAGCATGCGCTCCACGGGGGAATGTCCCACTAATCATGTATCTTTAAGCTCTAGAAACTTCCGAGAGGTTCAGCGCAGGCGCAGAACAACCCAATTGTGTGGATTCACAGAGGACCACTAGAAGAACTATGGTTACAGGTAGGTAACCTCTCTTTTCATGTTGACGACCATTAACAAATAAAACATAAAACTGTCAGTATCATACTGTGCTAATATAGTTGCTGTGTGACCACACTGGTCACACCTCAGCAATGCAGTAGAGCTGGAAGAGGTGCAACAAAATGATCAAGGGAATGGTGGTGTTTCCTTTGAGGAAAGCTGATGTTGTTTGGGGTTGTTTAGCTTAAGAAGAAAAGAAAGCAGTTGTGGAGGAGGGCACACTGCAGTTGTGTAAAATTATTCATGCTGTGAAAGAATTGATTAGGAGATTTCTGCTTTTCAAAATACTAGAACTAGAGTTCCTCTAATGCAGCGGTCCCCAACCTTTTTGGGACCGCGGACCAGTTGGGGGGTGCGGGCTCCGTGCGCAGGGCGGCGGGGGCACCCCCGTACTCGCTGGTGGGCGTGTCACGCTTGCGGAGGGGCGTGTCACGCTTGCGAAGGGGCGTGTCGCGCTTCGAGTGCAACATGCCCCTCCGCAAGCATGACACACCCACCGTGTGTGCGGGCAGGGGACGGAGATTCATCTCTGTGGCCCAGTTCCAGGAGGGCCGTGGACCGGGGGTTGGGGACCCCTGCTCTAATGAAGCTGAATGTTATGAGACTAAAGATGGACCAAAGAAAGTGCTACTGCTTTGTTGTGGTTTTTGTGAATCACGCATACAGATTTGGCACCTCTGCAGAAAGCAGCCTTGAAACTTTCCAGAGCCTAAGAAAGAGCATTTCCCCCTCCCTCAATGCCAGTGCCCATGACCAGGCACACCCTAACAGCTCTCACCCAGTTCTCCTCTGTCTGCTTTCAGAATGCTGGAGCCTTGCTTACCTAGAATTCAATAGTTTTTCAAACTATAAATAGTTCTTCCTTTACTTCTTCTACTTCCTTGTTTTTCCCTGACTCTTTGGGAGGGGAAATAAGTACTGCAGTGTGGAAAAATATATGGGATAGACTTCGATATTCTTTTATGTCTATAAAGATAAAGGGAATTTTTTAATAAATTAATTTGGTAATGATATTTAACTCCCAGCCACATACCTTTGTCAAATATTATAGACTGAATATTCATTTCCGGCAGGATGCTTCTTTTGAATGAGCAGTGCTCTCATTGGCTATAGCATGAGATCTCTCTTCCAGTAAGTGAGCTTGCTAGTCATCCATATGCATGATTCACAAAGACCATGATGGACAGGTTGCTTACTTGTAATTGTAGTTCTTCAAGTGGTCATCTGTGAATTTATACATCCCACCCTCTTCCCCTGTGTCACATTCAGTTTCTGTCTGGGCCGCGGACAGAGGAGAACCAGGTGAGAGCTGTTAGGGTATACCTGGTCATGTGTAAGAATGGGGGTGTGGGGGAGAGAGACACTTCTTAAGATCTAGAAAGTTCGAAGGCTGATTTCCGTGCAAGTACAGAGTCCTTATATGTGAATTCACAGATTACCACTTAAAGAACCACAGTCATAAATAAGCAACCTGTTCTTTGTTAAGCTGTGGTAAGTACTAAAGAATGTGGAGATAGTTACTTATTTGGATGACTTTAAATTGGGATTAGACACATTCATGGAATATCACTCCCCCCCCCCCCCCGCCACCACAATATAGCAGATTGTTGCTATTCCGTACTGTTACTATCTTCATAGTTGCTTTGATACTTCAGCTCCTGATAATCAGCTGTAAGGTGGTAGTCCTCTTTGTACTTGGCTATGCTAGTCCTCAGACATCTGACACAATCTGCTACCAAGACTCTTGAGTTTTACCAGCTTGATGGACTGTTCTGTTGGCATAGCCTTTAAAAGCCCAGGGTCATTTCCGCCACCTTCACAGGTGTGTGTGATGGGGACATAGGAGAGAGCCTTCTCTGTTGCTTCTCCCAGACTTAGGAACTCACTCCCACAGGAGGCTAGACTAGCCCCATCTTTGCTCGTATCCTTCTGCAAGCAGGCAAAGACCTTTCTTTTCAGGCAAGCTTTCCCTCAGTAATCAGCTGTGTGATTTTTAGATAGATTACTATGCATTACTGCTTTGATTGGATTTTTAGTACTAGTTGTGTTTTCCATTTCTCAGAGTGGCATTTTAAAATTTCTGTATACTTACTGATCTTTGCCTTAATATTGACTGTTACTGATGTAAGATGCCTCTTTATCCATTTTTCGTAGTTTTAAATATGGTCCTTTAATGATGTTAACCACAGTTGTATACTCATTGTTTTCAACTTTAAATATTGTCTTTCATTGGTGTAGGCCTCTTTTTGGGTCCTTTTCAAGGAGAAAGGCATTGTAAAAATATTTTGAATAAATAAATTTCCATGTCAGTGAGGCAACAATATAAGATTTCATGGAGGGATGAAGATACATAAGTACACTACTTTTATTTTAACATTAAAATGCTTCTTTATAGAGACATCTCTTGGTCCTTCACATAGTAACTCCGTATCACAATTATTATGTTTAGCTTTATGTTTTTGCTTTTGTGCATTCTCTTTACAGAACAGACCTAAGATCTAACTACCTCCTTAATACCAAGATTGCAGGAGTGGAAGAAGCAGATGTTCTGCTCATAGTTGGCACTAATCCACGCTTTGAAGCACCACTGTTCAATGCCAGAATTCGAAAGAGGTTTGCAATTCCATGACATCAGATGCAAGTAATTTATCTCTGCAGATTAGAAACCACAACTGGAGAAGCTAGATTGTATGTGTGTACCTGCTGTAAACTAAAGGCTATATAGTATCATATCTTGATGACCATGGCTATGGCACTCCTCATGCATTGTCTAGTGTATGACATCGTAATGAGAAGAAGGAATACTGTTGAATAAGAAATGTGAGAATCAGAAACAAATACACATGGTGTTCCATATAATAATAGAGATATGTTGTACCTCTAAGTAAAAGCCAGAGGTTCTCTAGTTCATTGTGTATGCTGGGGTGTTATTCTCTTCTAGTAGAGTTGCTTTATACTGCTTAATAACCAGCCTCTGAAAATATAGGCAGCTTCAAAACCATCCTCTCTGGTTCTGCACAGATTGCTGCTTATTACTTTGAATGTCTCTGCATGATTTATGTTGCCTTTAAGTCAGAGATATTTATCTGTCATTGGCCAGAATTCTACTAGTGTTGACATAAGATTTGTGTAACATGTCCTGATTAATGGACAACGTGTTGGGCCATTTTTGGTAACATGTCAGGTTATGCACTCACAGTTGTGCAACTAATATTTGGCCCAGCAGTTGGTAAATAGTTGTGGCAAGTCATGCAAACGATAGGATTCTGGCTGGTTTGTGCGATACATTTTTCAAGTTCAGCAACATCTGCAGAAGATACTAAAGCAATATATTCTAGAAATATGAGCTAATGTAGCATAACTTTTTCCATGCACTAGAAAAATCATGTCTTTCAAGATAGTATGTTCTATGTGCTTCATTTTCAGTTGGCTACACAATGAGCTCAAGGTGGCTCTTGTGGGCAGTCAGGTTGACTTGACATACACGTATGATCATCTGGGTGATTCCCCACAGATACTCCTGGACATTGCTTCAGAAAAACACCCATTCAGCAAGGTAATTTAGTAAGAAATCTGTGCTTTTGCTAAACCCTTTTATTGAAAATTGATTTATTGTTCTAATATCCAAGATATGAATGGATTTTCTCCTCTCTTGCCTCTTGTTCCATTTATCACAGGTCCTGAACCAGGCTAAAAAGCCAATGGTGGTGGTTGGCAGTGTAGCATTGCAGCGTAGTGATGGAGCAGCTCTTCATTCAGCCATTTCCACCATTGCACAAAATGCTAGGACAAAAAGTGGAGTTGGTGGTGACTGGAAAGTCCTGAACATTCTCCACAGGTTTGGCTCAAGCTTGATGACTGTCTTTCTACTTCCATCTCCCAGCATTCTGACAACTGATTAAATTGTTGTCTCCAAAGGGATGCAGCCGAGTAAGACCTTGTAGAACTGCCTCGTTAGAGCAAAATATGAACTTCATTGCATCACAGAACAGTAATACATTATTTAACTCCAAATATAAGAACAACTTTTTCTTGTATATATTTCTCAAAAATTGAGCCTCCCTAGCCAGCTGTGCTTCTAAGCAGCAGCAGGTTGGATTAGCATCTGCTTTCTGCTGGAAGCACATCTCCTTGATTTTGGGCATTCCCATGCCCCTTGCATCACAGCTCATCTCATCTCATTCAGCAGGGTTTACTAACGTGTATTGTTTTTAGAGGGCAGAGAAGTGCCCTCTTGCTAGCCCATTAACAAGTATCTAAATCTGAATCGAGTTCTCATAGTCTGATCGTTGTCAATGCTGGCTTGGCTTTTAGGCATTTTATATCAAGACATCTGAACAGCGGCATGATGCCTGTTCCTTTCAGTCTGTATGCATTGGGATAAGAGAGCTTGTAGGCTTGGAGTTACTTCCTTCTGTATAATCTGTAAACCTGTTCCAATGGATGTAATTTGTTTTGTCTGAAATTTTAACTCATGCTGCTGCATCTTTTTGTTACAGATTTGACAGCACTTTGTCAGAGTAACCTGTCTTTTCCACAAATACAGTTCTACTGAACACAGAGTTGCTTTATATAATTACAACAAAAATTAAAATGTGGTCTATTAACAGATTATAGTTCACAGGACTGATTTTTTTTTTAAAAAAAAAATTCAGTTGAAAGGACATACTGGGTGAAACAGTAATCTTTTCTTCTGTAGGTTTGCAAGCCAGGTAGCTGCTCTTGATCTCGGTTACAAACCAGGAGTGGACACAGTGCGGAAGAATCCCCCCAAAGTACTTTATCTCTTAGGGGCTGATGCAGGTTGTGTTACTCGTCAGGATTTGCCTAAGAATTGTTTTATTATCTATCAAGGTAAGTTGTACTATTACACCTTTCTTTTGGCCAAGAGAGGGAACTGAGCATGTTAAAGCAACAAAAATATGGATTTTACATCTGAAATATATTTTTGATGTCCATCCATTCCTGATGCAGATTTTTATATCAATTGTTCGAAATATTTGCCATGGCAAATATTCAATATCTTGTGCTGTGCACCTTATAAACAGATTTTGGAAAGCCTCTTTACTCAGCTTTCAAAAAATAATGTCTAGCTGATTGTTTCATTTTTGTAAATGATCAGCATTGTTTGGATTACAGTTTCCTTCAAGCTATCTTTTCATGATTTGCAGTCTGGTAAGTAGCTGCTATCTATTGTTCCAACAACGCCATTAGTAACTCTTAGGTTTGTCACGGAAAAAATTGAATAATATACTCAGTGTTTCTTGGCATATTAATGCCAAACTTAATTTTGGGATTTGTTTTGCATATTCCATAACTTGTTTGAATGGCTTTCAGATTCTGAAACTAAAAAAAGTGCAAGCCACATGAGTTCTTATAAAGATAGAACTAAATTATTTAAAGTTATGCAGTAACTCTCAGCAGAGCCAGGAGTTTAAAACAACCCACATGTGTCCTGTTGGTGGAGCTCATGTTTCCCTTGTTTAAAGTGCTAATGTTTTCATAGTGTAAGATGTCATGCTAAACTGGCTGGCAGTCATTCCTGCCAAGAAAACAGTTTGAAAGTGCAGTTTGGTCACATACCCTGTTTAGGCTGCACTCTTAAACTCTGTTGAACTGAATGGGATTTTCACCTGAGCAAGATAGATAAAGTATTTATTAGTTAATCACTAGTAAGTGTGGTATACAAATTTAATAAATTAATAAATTATAAATAGGTATACTTAGAAAGAGATGTTTCCAGAAGAAATGTCATTCAATTGACCATGTTTAGTATTTCTGTTAACCCATGAAGTAAGATTTTAACTCTGATAAAATCAGCTGATGCTGCCCATAAGCAAATTGAAAAGTCGGCAGGTACTGGATGAAGTATGACTTTTCAAATTGTTTGGTTGAGTCATAATAACCCATCAAATAGAGCAAACCCTGATGGAAGTTGCTGATGTTTCCATCAGTTGCAGTTTTTAGCCAAAGGGTAGTAAAAGTTAAAGAGTAGCTGTGAAGACAAAGGAATAGTGTAAAAGAATGAAGATTGCTTAGGCAGGCAGTAGTTTATGTAATAAAGTTAAGGATATACTAAGTTACTTAGATTAATATCTGAAGTATACTGGTGATAAATAAAAATTCAGAACTCTCTCTGAAAGTTTTAGAGGCACTGAAATCTGGTTGAATTTTAGGCCTCCTGTTTTGTAAAATGATGCCTGCAAGGACATATTTGAACCACGTCAGTAGTTATATAAAAAGTGCAGTAAGATGAGACAAATAGCTAAAGAAATAAAAAATGAGGCATCCAGGCACAAGGCCTAATGGGAAGTAAACTAGTCAAAAAAGCAAAAGTAGCATTGGGTAAGAGTGACACATCTAAAGGCTGAGTAAAAACTAGATTAAAGGCTATCTTTGTGGTCCTTGGACTTCTAAACACAATCCCCATCTTTCTCTTTTGTTTATATTAATTAAATGCAGCATAGATACAGAAATCCAGACTTGGATCTGTAACTGGTGGCTGAAGTGAGGTTTCCCGTCATTACTGATGGTTCTGTCACAATCTTTTCTAGGGCACCATGGTGATATAGGTGCTCCTATGGCTGATGTCATTCTTCCGGGAGCAGCTTACACTGAAAAGACTGCAACCTATGTGAACACTGAAGGCAGAGCTCAGCAAACCAGAGCAGCAGTAACACCGCCTGGCCTGGCAAGAGAAGACTGGAGAATTATTAGAGCAATTTCTGAGGTAGTGCAATATGCTAGAAATCATACCTGTTAGTGGTGCTGTTTTGTTTACCGTATTTATATAGTCCTTTCCAGAATCAGTGGCAGAAGCTCCCAGGTTTGGGATTTGCTTCTGCCTTCACTTCTGCCTCTGCCCACCTGAATTGTTCTCTGGAAGTCAGTTATACCTGTTCTCTGGCCTGGTCTTCTCAGATACTGGAAACTTTTTAAAGTGTGACTTTGCAAAGTAATTGCCACAGAATATATGTAAAGGCTTTTGGGACTATTTCTTTATTCAAATGTATTCTGGGATCTGAGTGTGGAATCTGATAACTGTTGCTCCAGCAGTATGTGTGGGCTGAATGATTAAATGTGAGTTTAACTTGGGATTCCTGGGAGAAAATATGTGGGCTTTGTTTTGCTTCTTGGAATATAGTTATAACATATTGTGTGCTGCTGTTAGTAATGGTTAGGGCTGGCCAAATATATTCTAACAACTAGTGGTTGAAGTCCAGTAATAAGTTGCAGCTAGAGTAGATTTGTTGAATCTGTAGAATTTACAGAGGCATTGACTCACCAGATCCCTACTGATTCAATAGGCCAATTCTATTTGCAAGTAACTACTGGATTTCAGTCAGCTTTGGGTTACTGTACAGAGCAAATATATCAATGGGTTAATCTTTCTATTGTATTTATGCCAAGCAAAAATTTTACTTTTCCATAATATTACATTTTGTAATATCAGATCTGTGTCTTCAGCTACCTTGGTAAACCTTTAAATGGACACAAGCAGCACTTTTGAAATTAGTCGTTTTAAGCTTGTTTATTCTGAATATTCATTGTTAAAAAAAAACCTGCACAGAAATTTACTTATTTCCTCCCTCCTCTTATCTGTTACAGGTGGCTGGCATGACTCTCCCTTACGACAAACTTGATCAAGTAAGGAAAAGATTGGAAGAAGTGTCTCCCAACTTGGTTAGATATGATGATGTAGAAGAAGCCAACTACTTTAGGCAAGCAATTGAGCTGTCCAAGGTAAGATGTTCTTGTAACAATGTATACTTATCTCGCTATAATAAAATAAGCATTTTATTATAAACTGAAGGTGTACCACATGAGAAGAGTTTTGCGCCAAGTGACTACTCAGTTCTTTGCTATTGACTTTGTTGTGCTGGTAATTGACGTGTATCCATACAAAACGTTCATATAAAACTTATATGAAATATACCATAAGCTACCACATAGAATTATTTCTATGTTAATAACGCCACGGAAAAATTAATTTTATCCAGTGCAATAAAATTAAAACTTGAAAAAAAAACCCTGTATGGTTGAAATCCAGTAATGGAACTTATATTACAAAAGGCTGATGATGTCATCAGCTGCAGTAGTTTTTTGGAAATGAAAATATTCCTCCCTGCCCCCGAAGGTCTTAAGGTTCCCTTGGGATCCCTTTTGTCACAGAGAAGTCATTGGTGGCTGTAGGAGTCTTTAATTTCTAAATATCATTGCCGCCAGTAAAACTGTCCTGCAGTCCCCAACTGCTTCCTCATGAAATGTATCTTAAGTCTAGGGTACATATCTGCCACAAAAAACTGTTATGCTAAATTACATCATCAGCCTTACACAGCATATGTTCTGCTGCTGGATTTCAGCCTACATATAATATCCAGAATATCCCATAGACTTTCTTTGCAATGAAAGCAAGAGAACTGTTATATGAGCCACGAAAGGATATGTAGTGGTAGTTTGCACAGAATTCCTGATCAGGACAGGTTGTTGGTTTAAACAAAAGGTTTTCCAATAATGTTTTCCTTGGCCTATCTGAAAGGTCATTCCAGAGTATAACAAATGTTGTAATAAATCCATTTGATTCAAATCTGTAGATCCAAATTTAATGCAACATAGTCTCACTCAACTGTATTTGCCATTCTTCTGTTGCAGACAGTGAATCAGAAACTTCTTCCTGAGCCACTTGTTCCACCCCAACTCACAGTTAAAGACTTCTATATGACAGGTAACAGTGCTCTTATTCTCATGGTCTAATAAATTACTAATGTATACCCTTAACATAACTATAGTTATGTCCTGTAAACTTAAGAGTTGATCCAGTTTTGTTTTCATTCCTATATGAAATACTCCAATAGTTGAAACAAGTGCTATTTATTACACACAGCAGTACTTAGTCTTATAAAAGTTAGAACACAAACATTTGTCTTTTCAGATCCTATTAGTAGAGCATCACAGACGATGGCTAAATGTGTGAAAGCTGTTACAGAGGGTGCCAAGGCGATTGAAGAACCCACCATCTGCTAGAGAATGAAACCTGACTACTGGAGTCCATCAGGCATGATTATGACTGAAACGACTAGACTACAAAATAGCTTTTCTTTTTTGTTTAGGTCCCTACTTTCTTTATGAATTGCAAAGGAAAGTTTATTTTAGGCCATCAACCTGCACTTCATAATATAAAATTCAGCTCACTGTGTGGAGACTTGTGTGTACTGATTGTGTACAGACATGATGTAACATTAAAACAATTTTACTGCGCATTGTGATCCTTTTTTAAGTTTAATGTCTAAAAATTCTGAGATGTAAATATGGAAAACTTTGGATATATGTGAAATATAACATGTGCAAGAAAGTTTTTGATTAACTTCTCTTCCTAATCTATTGCCTTCTTCCACTTCAGAAGATTATTTGATCCCACAGGAGAAACTTGAACAGAGGCACCATAAACTTCTTGGCCCCTTAACTATAGTCAGTAAATACTACTATGATGTCTTCCTCTTGCATTGTTTGCTCATTTCATTTATATCCTACCTTTCTACCAACAATTGGACTCATAGAATAATTGAGTTGGAAAGGGACTATAAGGCCATGGAGTCCAACCTCCTGCTCAATGCAGGAGTCTAAATCAAAGCAGATCTGACAGATGGTTGTCCAATTTTCTCTTGAATGCCTCCTGTGCTGGAGCACTCACCACCTCCCAAGGTAATTGGTTCCACTGTCGTATACTCTTAACGGTTATGAAGTTTTTCAAGGAAGCTTACAAAATATTTAAGGAGAAATGCAAATAAAACAAGCAATAACATATCACATTAAAACCAGGGGGGGGGGGGGAAACATTTAAAACAATTAAAAACCTACGGTATCCACCATTAAAGCACCTTCATTGGCAGCCTGTCAGCAGCTAAATGGTAGATCAATAGGGAAAGGCCCAACTTGATGTCCCTTAGAGAAGGTGCTCCACAACCTGGGAGTAGCAACTGAAAAGGCCCTTTCTCATGTCCTCACCAAGCATGTCCGAGGTTGGTGGGAACATGAGAAAGGCTTCCTGTAAAGATATTAAAACCCATGCAGGCTTACAGTATATAGGAGATAAGTCTGTCAGATAGCTTGGACTCAAGCTGTATAATCCAATGAGCACTCTTGAGTTGTGTCTGAAGGTAGGCCAATAGCTAATGAAGCTGTTGGAACAAACATTTTTTTCTTCTCACTGTAACTGTCTCTGGTCAACAGCCTGGCTGAAGCCACTGTACCCACTGGAGACTAAACATTTTCCACATAAGCAAATTTATAGTTGCTATGTACTGTCACGTCACCTCCAACTTATGGCAACCCTATGAGTTGAATGACTTCCAAAATGTCATATCGTTAAAATCCTTGGCTTAACTCTTGCAATCTCAACCCTGTTGCTTCTTTTTTTGTGTCAATACCTCGTATTTGGTCATCCACTCTTCCTAGCATTACTGTCTTTTCCAATGAGCACTGTCTTCTCATGATATGCCTTAGTGTCATTTTTGCTTCTAGAGAGAGTTCAGGTTCTGTTTGATCTAGGACACACTTGTTTGTCTTTCTGGTGGCTAGAAATATCTGAAAAGATCTCCAGCACCATATTTCAAATGAATAGGTTTTTTTTCCTGTTGGCTTTCGCCACCATCTAGCTTTCACATCCATACATAGTATTTGGAAATACAATTGTGTTGATGATCCTGCCCGTGATCTCCAGTGATGCATCCTTACATTCTATGATCTCTAGTTCCTTTATAGCTGTCTTCCCAAGTCTCAATCTTCCTTTTCATTTCTTGGCTGCAGTCTCCATTTGGTGTGACGACTGAATGGAGGTATATCTTATACTATTTTGACTATACTATTCATTGTCAACATGAAAATTATGTAGTTCTTCTGTAGTCATGATTTTTGTCTTTGTGGCTGAAAACCTGTTGCTTAGTGTAGTAAATTACAACAGATTAGGCTCATCGAATCAGTGGAGATTTGATGAATAAACTCCCCATAAGTTCCACTGACTCAAACGGGACTACTCTAGTTATGACTTATTACACTAAAGTTAAATGAAACTACAGGAGACTCATTTGAATCAATGGAACTTGCAGAGATGACTCACCAAATTTCCACAGATTCAGTGTGCCTACTTTAGTAAAACTCACTATGCTAAAAAATGGGATTTCAGTCAATGTTCTACTGTACTACTGCTGCATATCTTAAGTTATTGATGTTTCTTCCACCAATTTTGACTCTACTTTTATCTGAATGTAGTCCAGCTTTATTCAATCTGTATTCTCCATACAGACTGAATAGATGAGATAAAATACACCATTGCCTGACACCTTTGCCTATGGGAAACCATTCTATGTATTCTCAAAGGCTTTCACGGCCGGGATCCGATGGTTGTTGTAGGTTTTTCGAGCTCTTTGGCCGTGTTTTTAAGGTTTTTCTTCCTAACGTTTCACCAGTCTCTCTGGCTGGCATCTTCAGAGGACAGGAGTCAGAACTCTGTCTGTGCTCTGGTGCAGTTTGTGGGATAGTTGAGTATTTATAGCTGTGGGATCAGCTTTTGTCCTTTTCAGGAGATTGGGTGATTATGGTGATCAACGTGTTTTTTTGTTGTGGGTGTATTGTTGTGATAAGGGGGAGAGATTATCTGTCACTGTGATTGATGGGTGTCGTTAGCTGGTCTTTTGTGTGCAGTGATCACCGGTCCTTGTGGCTGGGTAGAGTTCGTTGACCTTTTGCAGGCTGTATTTTTCAGTGCTGGGAGCCAGGCTTTGTTGAGTTTTAGACTTCTTTTTTGTTGAAGCTCTGCTGGAAACCATTCTGTTTCTCCATATTCTGTCCTGACACTTGCTTCTTGTCCCGGTTATGCATCACAGAAAATCAAATGTTAAGGCACACTTGGTTTTTTAGAACAAACCATTGCTTTTCATTAGCCACACAATCCAAGGCTTTGCTGTAGTTTATAAAGCATAAACTGATCTTCTGAAATTCTTGGTCACTCTAGTAATGAACGTATATTTTCAATTTGATATCTAGTGCAGTGGTCCCCAACCTTTTTGCCTCCACGGATCGGTTTAGTGTGTGGGCGGGGGGGGGGCGTCTGTCCGTGCATGTGTGGGAGGGGCCGTGCATGCATCTGCACGTGCAGGGGGGGGGAGGAGATTTGCCTCCGCGGCCTGGTCCTGGCAAGGCCGCGGACCGGACCAGGGGTTGGGGACCTCTGCTCTAGTGCCTCCTCTTTTTCGGAATCCAAGCTGAACATTAGGCATTTCTTGCTCCATATAGAATAAAAGTCTTTTATTGCAACATCTTGAGCATCACTTTGGTTGCATGGGAAATAAATGCTGTGGTTCTATATTTATATTCCTTGGTGTCTCCTATTCTTGGGGGTTAGAGTATCTATTGTATGTTTCCTGTCTGTAGACCATTGTTTTGTTTTCTATATTTGTTGGCTTGTTCTTGTTAGGATTTTGACAGATGCAGTCTCTGTGGCTTGAAAGAGTTCTATTGGTATCCCACCTACTCCTGGTAATTCCTTCCTTCCAAGTGCTTTGAGAGCAGCTTCCACTTCACTTTTAAAAATGCAGTTTCTTCATCACAGAATTCATCTTCAAAGAAATCTGTCATATTTGCATCTCTTCTGTAGTTCTTCAGCATGCTGTTTCTGCCTTCTCTTTATTTGATCCTGGTCTCAGATAGTATGTTTCCCTGTTGATCTTTCAGCATTCCTAATGTAGGTTTAAATTTCCCTTTCATTTTTTGAATCTTATAAAAATGGATTCTCACTTTTTCTTTTGTTGTTCCTATTTGTTTGCAATTATTATTGTAATGGTTCTCCTTTATCTCAACACAAAAGTTGCTGAAAAGCTGCATTTAGGATTCTGACCCTGTTTCTGTCACATTTTGCTTCTTGTCTGTCCTTAACAATGTTAAGTGTTTCTTCCATTATCCAGTGAGGGTTTTCTTTTCTTTTGACTAACCAAATTGTCTTTTTGCATTATTCCCTGATAATTTATGTGGTTTCAATCTATGATCAATTGAGTTTAGTAATGCAGATCTGTTCTTCATATGGACTTTAAATTCACCAGAAATGTTACTTAAATTACATAAACCCTCTCTTGGATTGACACAATGTGGTGAGGAGGCTGTTGAAAGCAATTATGTCAGGGGGCTAGACTCCATTGTGAGTTTAGTTTGGACTTATAGCAGGGTCACCCAATGTGGAATGGTCAAAGCTGAGAAACCAAACTGAGATGCATCCACCCTGTTCAGGAAAAACAGTCACATCAGCAAAAGAGAATGGACAGTTCCAGTGGTGATGGAGACAGGGAAACTCCTGAAGGGGAGCGACTGGCCAGCAGCAGTATTGGAAGATGATACTAGCAGATGATCTTCCACAAACAATGGCAGTGACACCCAAGTTAACTTTTGTTAAGTACTGGACAGCAGAAGCCAATGCTATACCACTTATGAATATTTTTTTAATACCCTATGATGAGAAAATCCAAAATGAAAGCATATTACAGTAATCAAAATGGGATGTAACTAAGGCATATGTTATCATGGCCACATCAGACTTCTCCAGGGATGGATGCAGCTGCTGCACTAGATTTAATTGTGCAAATATCCTCTAGCCACCACTGAAATCTGGCCATCCAGGCTTGGAGATGATCCCAGTTTGTGGTGGTGGTGGTCAGGTGATCAGGACTGTTTCAATTTACCAAAATCCATGTGTTTACCCTCTATTACGGGGAACCTTAATATTAATTTCCCAGGATTGGTAAGGGAAGTTGGCATTAATGCTGTTTAAAACTAGTGTGGGGGTTAGGAAAATACTGTAATTCCTACACAGGTAAATGCTTTAACAGTGCAGATTAATAAAATCAACTGCCCCAGTTTTCACCTAATTTTGTTAAATTTATCAACTAACTGCTATGCTCCTTGAGAATCTGAGAATGGCTGTAAACCAATGCATTAATTTACTATCTTATTTTATACAAATTAGTTTTAAGATGCCTCTGTTGGCTGGAATGCATTCTTCCGTAACTCCTGGTACACTTTAGCAACAATACAAGTTTCTTAGTAAAAGTTTCTTAGTTTGTCAGCTTTTCAATATACGAACTAAACGGAAGTGTCAAAGTATGATGTTAGCTCATTTTCAGGGAAAACTGCTTTTAGTGTTGCTTTGAGCTTGTTTCCTCAAACCCACAAAAACAATAGCAAGCCCTGAGCAATATTGTTTGCATGCCAAACACTGCACAGTATAGTCATGAAAGATGAGATACCAGTATCTGGTATGTTAATATTACCTTAACTCATGAGCAGGCTGTTATTTATATGTTCCCCCAATTGTAGAACTATATATTTAAAATACAGTAATTGACAAAATATGCACCAAGCAGCAGAGATGATATCAAACATGAGCTGTAATTGAGTCTTGGGGTGGGGAGTCTTGGGGTGGGGTGCGGTGGGGTGGGGGGATGCCTGCCCTAATTTCCACTTCCAGCTGCTTTTGACCCACCTTCTGCAGAGCCTCCTTTCCCCCCAGTACTTGCACTGTTACTTGGGATTTCACACAGTACCCGCACTGTGTTATCCTCTACATGTCCTCCGATTGTTCTTTTTTATCATGCACTTGCAGGCCTACAAAAGCATGTTGGTCTTCATCCCTCTTCTTAGGATAGTTGTGGTTTGCAGGCATTTAAATTGGGGAGTTTGATGCTATAGCCAATTTTCAATAAAAACAGATACAGCAGCATATATTATGCAGCACATAGTACCTGCCAGCCAGCTGCATCCAATCCTAATTCTATATTGTCTTTGCATGTTTATCACATCACACCATCATGCTGCATGGGGACACATTTCTGTTAATACATGAAAGAGGCTCCCACCAGAGCGTTCTTCATCTTTCCAACACACAGAAGCAATTTGTGGTTTTCTGAGCACAAGGGTTCACACCAAAATTTGAGAGCAAAGGAACAACAGATATCCACTGTATCCAGGTTCGCCTTCAACCAGTTCAAACTGATTACCCAGCTAAATTTCTACTTGGACAAGGGGTCACATTGGTTCATGTGCTGGTGATCTCAAGGATCGACTACTGTAACACTCTACATGGGGCTGTCATTGAGGCTGACTCGGAGACTGCAGCAGGTGCAGAATGCGGTGGCTAAACTGATTTCAGGTGTTAAGAACATTGATCATATTTTGCAAGTTCTAAATCATCTGCATTGGCTTTCTGTGCCTCTCCGAACTAGATTCAAGGTACTAGTACTTACATACAAAGCCCATAATGGTTTGGGGCCTCATTACTGTTGGAAACTCTCCCCCTAAAAACTGTCTTGTCCCATCCAGTCTTTTCAAGCCTTGTTATTACAGGTGGCCACACCTAGGGAGGCTGGGAAGGTTGTTACTAGAAATGGAGCCTTTTCAGCTGTGACTCCATCCTTATGAAACAGGCTCCCTCTGGAGATCTGTCAGGCCCCTTCTTTGATGACATTTAAAAGGTTGCTGAAGACTGAGGTTTTTAAGGAAATGTTCAGACACATCCTTCCCTGAGGTAACAGCGGGATTTGGTTTTACTCTGTCCTACCACCATAATTAGTTGTTTGGAGATATTTTTAGGTTTCTTATTAATTTTTAGTTTACCTATTTCATTATGAGGTTGTTGGCAATTGGGGTGTGTATGTGTATTGATGGTTGTTAACACTGTGAGTAGTGCATAGCACTAGGTCAGGCAGTATAAATATTTAATAAAAAACACATGTACACACACTCGGACACAGAACACTTATTATTTCTAGTGAAGAAAACAGAAGCCCCCCTACTGTTCCCATCTTCTAGAATGACAATTCTACTCCCCTCATCACCTCTAGCTTATCATTTCTCCAGCAAGGGCCACTTCAGCACAAACAAATTACTACATGGAAATGACATGTTCAGGGATTACGAATCCCTCTTGTAGATTATCATGGGATTATGGGAATAGCCTCATTTGTACAATCGTAGAATGAAGCAGCTTTTCACAACAGCCCACCCATTATTTAACCAGTAAACCTAAATTCTGTATTGTAATTCAGATTTCAGAATCCGACCATCAGCCATTCTCACGACATGCCCGAGCCAATGTAGACGTCGCTGTGTCGGTAATGTATACATGCTAAAAATTCCAGCTTGTTCTAGGACTACTCTATTTGGAACTTTGTCCTGCCAGGTGATACCAAAAATGTGTCGGAGACAACGCATATGGAACGTGTTCAGCTTCCTCTCCTGCCATGCACAAAGAGTCCAGGACTCACTGCAGTACAGGAGTGTACTCAGGACACAGGCTCTATAGACCTGGATCTTGGTATATGCCGTCAGCTTCTTATTAAGCCATACTCTCTTTGTGAGTCTAGAGAACATGGTGGCCACTTTGCCAATGCGTTCATCCAGCTCGGCATCTAGGGAGAGAGTGTCAGAGATCGTTGAGCCAAGATACACAAAGCGTACCTTGAACAACCTCCAATTCTTGTGTGGAGATGGTAATAGAGGGAGGTGAGTCCACGCCCTGGCCCATGACTTTTCTTCAGGCTGATTGTTAATCCAAAGTCTTGGCAGGCCTTACTAAAACGATTCATAAATTGTTGGAGGTCTTCAGCAGAATAGGCAACAACAGCTGCCTCATCGGCGAAGAGGAAGTCCCGCATGCATTTCAGATGGACTTTGGTCTTCACTCTCAATCTAGAGAGATTAAAGAGCTTTCCATCTGATCTAGTCCGGAGATAGACACCTTCTGTTGCAGTTCCAAAGGCATGCTTCAGCATGACAGCAAAAAAGATCCCAAACAGGGTTGGCGCGAGGACACAGCCCTGTTTCACTCCGCTTCGGATGTCAAAGGGATCTGATGTTGATGTACAACAATATTTAGAATACAATAATCTCCATCCTTAAGTTAAAAATGCTTAGTTAAAAATAAGTTTCAGTGAGGCCAGTGGTTTTTATTCCCTGAAAAATATATGAATGCAGTCTGTATCCAGTTGTAACATTCTAAGGATTGTTTGATGAATTTATGAAAAGAAACATGACCCCACAGTGAACGCTATAAAGTCTGAAAGGGAGAAAAAACTTTGAAACCATTTGCCAGGCTTACTTCTCACTGAGGGAATAAACCAGAGTTTCAGCTGTACCACTTCAGATTGCAGGTAATTCACATTCTAGAATTAAATGCCCCTCTATGAAAAGATTTCATCCACATAAAAAACTAGATGTTAGAGAAAACAATCCAGTCTTGTCTTTGTACCAGCTTGTCTATTTTCAGAGTGCAGGGATTTCTTCTGGAGCAGTCTTACAAAAACAAACAAACAAAAATACACAACACACTTATTTAGAGTCTGAAGCAGGCAAGTCTTTGGGTCCAAGTCCCAAGTCCCTATTAAAAACAAGCTTTTTTTCCCCAGAAAAAAGGAAGGGGTGGGTGGGTTCCAAGTCACAAATCAAGTCTGAGTCACTGAAACAAACCAACAAACCAGAATTGAGTCTCTGTCCGACTTGACAGCAAGTCCAGCGAGTCCAGGCCCCATCTCTGGTCTGAAGTGATACAAATTAAATTCCAGTTTACCTTTGATAATCCAGACTTATTCCTGATGTTCTTTGGTGCCTAGACTGTGAGTTAAGAGAATGCCCATGTATACAAATGGACAGGCCTTCAGCAAGTTGGCTGATCATAAGTATGCTTATTTATCAATATGTAAGCTCTCATAAAACCTTCTCCTAATCACAGGATTGCATTTCAGTATCTTTAAACAGAAATAACTTCAGAATTGATAGTGAAAGCAAGGATGAGGAACTGCAGACTATCACGCTGACCCTGACTTATAGACCCTATCAGTCTGGTCTGTGGCATTCCCTATCTCCCCATATTTTACAAGCAGTACACAATCAATTATCTGTTCTACACTTTTTAAATTGCATTTTGTATATTTTAACCATATAATATGTTTTATGAACTGGCTGTACACTTTTTAAATTGCATTTTGTATATTTTAGCCACATAATATGTTTTATGAACTGGTTGTACATTTTTAAACTGCATTTTGTACATTTTAGCCACATAATATGTTTTATGAATTGGTTGTATATTTTTAAACTGCATTTTGTATATTTTAGCCATAAATATGTTTTATGAGCTGGTCACCCGACCGTAGAATTTATTTTAATTTATCGGCCCTGTTTCCACAGAATAGCTGGTATTTGGTGGAGGAGCATGAGAGATTTTGGGTTTCAATCTGCTCTTGAAGGGCTTGCATTCTACTTGAAAGGTCAGGTTGGTAGCTCAGGTATATTCTTTCATACTTGACTTTGCCAGCTAGTGTATCTTGCAAAACAACTTTCAGTGCCCCATCTATGACTGCTCCTGAATGATTCTGATGGGCAGAGAATTATCCATGCCTTGTTTGCATCACGTTTAACTAATGCAGAACACTCGTATGTGCAGATGGTTTAACAAGTCTAAAAAATTCTGGCTTGTGGATGAGCCAAGTGCGCTGGTCCTTGCTGGCTAGTGAAATAACTAAACATGGATGTTCCATATCTAATTTATCCTGATGCCTTAACTGGCAGGAGCCTATCCTCAATGGACTATTTTTCCAGGCTTAAATGACCGAGCAGGTTACGCTGTCATAATAAACAATCCATGAATGGAAACTTAATTATTTGTTTAGCTGCTCCGGCTGCAAGCAGGAGTGACTGGAAAGGGTGCAACAGCATGCTGCTTGTCTGCAAGAAGGCGGCTTCTTGCAGAATAAAGCAGGGTCCCCTTATCCAAGGGATTACTATCCACTGATTCACTTATCTGAAAGTATTAAAAATATTAAAAGAAAAAAATCCAGAAAAAACTATTTTCACATGTATTACCAGAATTGGCTACTAAAGGGACCCAGAGAATACAGTGGTGCCTCGACTTACGACCATAATCCGTTCCAGAAGATGGACGTAACTCAAAATGGTTGTAAGTCGAAGCACCATTTCCCATAGGAATGCATTGAAATGCAATTAATCCGTTCTGGCCGAAGAAAAAAATCACCCCCCCCCCCAAAAAAAATCACTGCAAGACTCATTGGAAACGCGATTAATCCCTTCTGGCCAAAGGGGGGGGGGAAGCAATCAAGTGTGCAAGACCCATTGGAAATGCACAGAAAACAAACGGAGCAGATCAGAAATGCACAGAGAACAAAGGGGGCAGGTCGGAAATGCAAAGAAAACAAAGGAAAAAGCAAGGGAAGCATGCAGGACCCATCGGAAATGGGGAAACCCCCCCCAAAAAAGCAACCAAACCCCCAAGACCCATCGGAAATGGGGGGGAATCCAAAAAACAAACAAACACCCCAAGACCCATCGAAAATGGGGAAAAAAACCCAAAAAAGCAACCAAACTCCCCAAGACCCATCGGAAATGGGGGAAAAAAACCAAAAAACAAACAAACCCCCCAAGACCCATCACAGCACAGAAACATAACCCCCCCAGCCCAAAACCATGCTGCAAAAACACCCAGAACAGTTTTTAAAAAGCAGAAAACAGCACCTTACCTTACCAGGCAGCCCAAAGCCTCCCTGCAAACACACACACACACTCACTCAAGCAGAAGCGAGGCAGTCCCAAGCCTCCTCCCAGGCACACTCTCTCTAACTGCTGGGGCGAAAGAGCTACAAAGAAGCAGCCTCATCACCACCTACAGTTAGAAATTTGAATTTCCCGCCTTTTTTCCCTGCCTTTTTCTGTTCGTAAGTGGAAGCTCCGGTCGCAAGTAGAAGCAAAATTTTGCGGCCGGAGCTGGTCGTAACTCGAAATGGTCATAAATAGGGACGTTCGTAAGTCGAGGCACCACTGTACTATGAATACTAGTGGCCTCTAGTGGCCCGTTCTGGTACCGTGTTTCCCTGAAAATAAGACAGGGTCTTATATTAATTTTTGCTCCAAAAAACGCATTAGGGCTTATTTTCAGGGGATGTTTTATTTTTTTCATGTACAACAATCTACATTTATTCAAATGCGGTCATGTTATCTTCTAATGGTTGCTGCACAATGGTGGAGGGCGGGGTTTCACTTAACTGGGGCTTATTTTTGGGGTAGGGCTTATATTACGAGCATCCTGAAAAATCATACTAGGGCCTATTTTCAGGTTAGGTCTTATTTTCGGGGAAACAGGGTAATACATGTGAAAATATTTTTTTCTGTCTCCCCCCACTCCCCTTTTACCATGCTATACATATAGCTTTCACTATTATCCATGTTTTCAGTATCCATAGGGGTGCTTGGAACAAATCTCCAGCAGATATGGGGGACCTATTGTCCTGGATTATCATGACATGCAAACTCAGCCAGTATAAGGCTGTAACTGAGAAAAATCCAGAAGTTACAAAATACAGCAGCTAGGTCACTAACTGGTGCATGGAAGCATGACCACATTGCTCCAACCCCACTGGTTGTCAACTGTTTCCCAGGCTCAGGTCAAGATATTGGTTTTAACTTTTAAGGTTTGCAATACTTTAGGTATGGGTATTTGAAAAACTGTCTGTTTCATTATGAACCTCTCTGAATACGGAGATCTTCTAAAGAAGTCCCCTGAATATCACCTTCAGAGATTCAAGGGAAAAGATCTTTAGCTGCATTGCTTTTGAACTCTGAAATGCATTCCCGCTGGAGTTCTGATCGGCCTTAACACTCCCTATATTTCGTAAAGAGGTCAAGACTCATTTTTAACTTGTTTTATCTAGTTTGAACAAGTTTGTTTTTTTAATGTTGTTTATTGTCTTATATTGCTCTCCAACATTATGTTAAAATCGTAATGACTTTGCCTCTTGCACTTAAGGTACCTGAAAGAGAATTTGGAGCTGCTCTACCCTGGCCACCATTTGCATGAGGTCTAATTTATTTTCTCCAAGGCAATGCAAAAAGGGAAAAAAGACTTCACACCAACCTCTACTTAAAGTGCTTAATGCTTTCTATGTGCGGTTTACAATTTAATTATGCAGGCTACACACTGCCCCCCTCCCCCAACAAGCTGGGTACTCAATTTACTGAGCTTGGAAGGATGGAAGGCTGAGTCAATCTTCAGCCAGCTACCTGAGTCTGTTGGGATCAAACTCAGATCAGAAGCAGAGTCTTCACTGCAGTACTGCAGTTTAACCAATATGCCATGAAGCTCAGCAGCTCACATCCCCATGGCTGTAAATATGGAACAGAATACAAAACCAGGACTAGATGATACCTTTATTGGACCATTAAAATATCTTATCAGTGGTCTGATAAAGGTATTGCCCAACTCTTTTGGGATTCTTCTTAAGTACACCACAGATGTTTCTTTTCTTCTTTTTATTATGTTCTGCTGTGGAATTAAGAGCATGATCCAAAAAGAGACACACTGTGATGGACAACTGCCAGAAAGAAGAGTTGACTGTACAGCACACGAAACGTACACTCAACTCTCATAATGAATGAGACGGCTGCATCATTCATAGAGCATTCATAGATCATTCACAGATAACATGCCCCCCTCTCAGTAACTGAAGGTGACAAGTGATTGAATTGCCTACATATACAGCAGCCAAAGAATACCTGTAGATGGAATTCTGCTTGGTCACTGCAAGAGCCAAAGCAAAATGACAGTGGCAAAACCTTTTGATTACTTAGTAAAGTCTAAAGTTTGCCAACAGAGTTTTCACTATTGGCCACCTTCTACTTGAAAGAAAAAAAAATGATTATTTGAATGTCCAACAAAAATTCAAGATCCTAATAGACTAGAACAGAGAAAGCCAACAACCTTCCAGTAGCACTTCCTCCTCTAGATGTCTGTTGACTAACCACACATTCTAATATGACCAGAGCAGCTCAGGGGGGCCTAAAATTAGCTATTCTGCAATTATACTAGAAAGATGTCTCCTTTATTGTTTTTAGAACAATTTCCCCCCATAAGAAATATACAGGACTGAAGGGAAATCTGGCAATTACTACTGACAAAAATAACCAGTTAGTAGTTAATAAGGCCAATTTAGAAAGGAAAAACTATAAAAACTACAACTTCAGGACTAGAGCTAACCTATTACGTTTCGCAGCTTAGTAAAAAAAAATGTTCTAAATGCACTGACATACAAAAAACAAAAAGCATATGTGAAAACCAATGAAAGTTAATTCCAATCTGTTAAAGATTGGAATGCCCAATTCAGTGGCATGAATACTAGCAAAACACACTAAAAGAAATAACATATCCAGCATTTGGACAATTGAGAATCAGGACTCATTTGAAACAGTCTGAAACATGAAGTCAATGCTGAATTGAAGACATGATACCTTACCTAAGAGAAAAGCTATCCTTAAGCACTTTTAGAAGAGGTAGCCATGTTAGTCTATGCAAGCATATCAGACAAGAAACAAAACATAAGCAAAAACAAAACAAAAAAGACAAAAAAGATAACAGCAGTTTAAACCCACTTCACTGTTGCTACTGCCTGAACCACAATACAATTTCAACCAAATGAACAAATCTTTGAAATACAGCAACATTTACATTTATGTACTATAAATCTCTAAACATTTTTCTAAGTATTGTTCAACGCTTTACTTTATATCAGACTTGATGAATTGATAACTGATGAATATTAATCTTTTGTAATGTTATAATTTTTACATACTTTTTGTGTGAGACCCAAACACATAGGCACACCAAAAAACAGAGAAGGAATCGCAATCTCCCCTTCACAACTTTTAATTAAGAGTTTGGAATAAGGACCTAAAATTAGTTTGAGTTTTGAAAACACATTGACGCTTAAATTCGAAACACAGATAAAAAGATTTCTACTATGGCAAAATTACAAAATACTTCATAAATTTGTTAAAATCACACTGCTGCCTTTAAAGTCATTGAAAGTACTTTTATTTCACTCTCAGGTTGCACTGTTATAAACAGCAGAATACATAATAATACATCCCATGTATTTATATTTAATTTTTTTTCTGATCCCAGATACCATCTTGGTCTCTAAACATCTGTGCTATTCCCATCTAAAACCCGATTAATCTACCTTATGCTGAGCAAAGTAAGATTCAGCTCTCCCAAAGCCATCCCATGTCAATTTCAGGTTACTTATACAGAAAAAAATATTAGCCATTCCACAAAAGTTTACAGACATTTTTCAGAACTATCAGACAAACTTATTAAGTTCACATTAAACTTCAGATATGATGGAGAAGGGAGCCAAACGCTGGCCCCTTTTAATTTAAATAATCATAACAATTCATTAGAAAAACTTTATTAAAATATTCTCTTTTCACCTTTTAAGTGTCATCTGAGCTTCCAAGGAATTAAGACAAACCACTTGATCTTCCTTCTGCACAGGAGGTTCTGCCCCACATCTTTATAAAATCTGCCTTTCTAAAAATCAACACTTCATCCAAAAACGCACTGTACAGTACTTTTCTCCCCTTCTCCTCCACCTCTTCCTCCTCCTCCTTCTTCTTTCTCTCTATACTACCTCCAAGATGGTAGGAAAGTTGTTGTTTTGGAGGGCAGAGGAACCGCTCTCTGGTGTTATGTCCTCTCAGTGCCTGTAGTGGTGCTGTAGGAGGCTGCTAAGCTCTCTTCTTGAGCAGCCCCAGCAGCCCTGCCTTCTTTGCTGGAGAATATATTCAGGGATTCCCCTTAATAATCACCTACCCTCTGAGCACTTTGTAGTTTTAAAATAATAAAGAGCTCCCGTTCAAAGCTTTCTTCTTTTCTAAAAGCAGGAATCTTTCCCCTCAGAGCCAGGGGGGCAGCAGCAGCAGCAGCTCCTCAGCACTGAAGCCGCTCCGAGCCCATTCCCCGGTCCCTCTGCTGGGGAGGAAACTCTGGTCTGTCAGCCCAACAGAGGGAAAGGGGGGAGAGGAGAGAGAGGAGAGAAAAAAAAGCAGCTGGAAAGGTAAGCCAGGCCCGGCCTCTATCCCCGGGCTCTCTTAAAGCGGCAGGCGGCACAGGGTGCGCGGGGCGGGTGGCGAGGCGCGCTACGCGAGGCCGGGGATTAGGAGGAGCGCTGTAGGCCTCGAGGAGCTGAAGGGGGGCGGCGAGATTTTGGAAGCCGCGGGGTGCTGCGGGGACGGGGGCTCTCCGAAAAGGCCGGGTTGTCTTAAAACCGGGAAGGAAGGCGGCCGTGTTGGGCTGTATTGGACGGGCAGTGAGGGAGAGGCCTCAACCCAACTCGGGCCTGTGAGCTCCCCGCCCCCGCGGGGTCCCGCTCCAGCCCCAGCCAGCCCTTAACACGAGACCCTAAAGCGGGTTCGGGCGAAATCCACCCGCCCCCATCTTGCTTTGGGGTCCGGGGGTGGGGGTGGCGGCGGCGGCGGGGGTGGCGCTTAAACCCGAGAGCACCGGCTGGGGCCCTTAGTCGCGCCGTGGACTGGAAAGGAGGCGGCGGCCGGGCATGGGGGAGAGGAGGTTCTGGGGGTGGTGGGGGAAGGCGAAGGAGGCTAGGAAGCCGACTATTATTTTATTCCACATTATAATTGTAATCAGGATGTCGGACAAGATGTCCCTCTCTCAGCGTAGACTGTGGGCGGCGGGAGGGGGGGTGTCGTTGCACCCCTTCGGGAGCGTGTCCGGGAGTCGCCGGCGGCCTTTAAAGTTTAATTCTGGGCATCGCCGTCTTCCCTCTTTTCCCCGTTCCCTTGTTGATTTTAGACGGGTATTTTCCAGCGGGGTTTGGCCCGAAATGAGCGGACGGATGTTTTACCTTCGGTCCTAAAAGGTGTATATTGGCGGGCGGGCGGGCGAGCGAGGGGGGGGGGGAGAAAGAGAGTGAAGAGACCTTTTCCGCTTTCTAAACACTCACGTCTCACCCCTCTCCTCCTCTTCTTGCTCCTCAGAAACCATCACGTTAATTTAATGTCATGTTCATCATGATGGTCGTGGAAACTTTTCCGGATGCCTCCTGATACTCGGAGAGTAGGCGAAGGAGTAAGGTTTCCAAGTCGAGGGGGGCGAAAGGCGTCTTGCGACACGTTGCCCGTTACGAGGTCCCCCTCGGGCGCGCCTCCCAACGCCTGCTGGGCTCTGGGTCGGGGAGCTCATTTTCGGGGAGTGGGACCCCAAGGGCGGGGGGGGGGGGCGGCGGCGGCGGCGACTTCTTGCTTCCTGTGGTCCGCTTGGCCGGACAGCTGGATCTTCCCACTTCAGCCGTTCGTAGGGGCTGTCACTAAACATATTCAGCCACAGGAGCACGTGCTTGGGTCTGTGCACTAAACCCCAGTTCTGTGAATGAGGTGTGTGGCAAAAGGCAGGTCTCCCTGGTTCTTCTGGTCGGAGGTAGCCTGGAAGGAATTTACCACCCAAGCCCTCTAATCACAGAGAAGTGGGAATTGCATGGTGTCAGAATATGTTGCATCAGAAATAAATTACAAAAAAGGTGTGTGTGTATATAGCATTCTTTAAGCTATGGTATAGGTTCTAGGGTCAGTATCTGTGCATGGAAACTTCTGGTGTAAATTGTAAATGGGCTTTTTCTCCCCCTGAATAGATCAGTGGAACTGTGTAGGTAAAAGAAAGTCATTGAGGTTGATAGTATTAGCACATAGGTCTGCAATGGCCAGATTGCTGGGCCAATGTTAAGAAAGGTTGCTAGAGTTTCCATATCCACAGCAGGTGTGTATATTCTGTACGGTCAAGTCAGTTCCTACTTACGGCAACCGTAGTAAGGTTTCCAAGGTGTGTGAGATATTTAAGGAGTGGTTTTACCAGTGCCACCCCTCCCCATGAGTCTCCATGGCCAAGTGGGGATTTGAAACCAGGTCTCCAAAGTCCTAGGTACAACACCATGCACTACACTGGCCGCCTGCCCATAGTATGTTAATGTGCACCCACCTTCAGGTGAACTCTTGGTCAGGATCCAAAGAAAATACAGATCTAGTGCTGTGTACTCAAAAGGACTTTGGATTTGTGTTTCTCATACTGCAACTCTTCAAACCTCATGTTAGACAGTTTCTGAAACAAGAGGATTTGGGAACTGCTTTCATAACAAAAGAAAATTTAAAGCAAAACCAGTCTCAACAACATTGTATTCTTGCAGGGCCCTGAGTGCAGTTTGAATACAGCTTTAGATCCCAGCCGTTGAGTGATCAACAAGATAGAAGTATACTTTGGGTGAGGAGGGATGGCAGTATAAAGTAGACTTTTATGAGATATCAATGGAAGATCTGTATGGTCAAATTCACATGATTTTTAGATGAATATGGCTCATTTTATTTTGTTTTTTTGTGCTGGCAGAGTCTGAATTCAAGTGTGTTTGTGTAAACAAATGTTCAGTTAGAATATAGCTCAGCACTGCCTCTCAAACTGACATCCCAGTGTTTAGAGACCTGATATGGTGGGTGGGATAACAGCAGCTTTTTATCATACCTAAGAGTGGTAGCCTTAAGTTACCACCCAAACTCTCTAAGTATACACATAATGGTGGAGTTTTCATTGAAGTAATTTTGTCAGCTGTAAAGTGGAGCTAAGACCTAATCTGTTCTTTTGCAGCATTAAATTCATTTAAAGCAAACATGCTTACATGACAAGGAGGGAAGTCATATTGTGACCAGGCTTTTTATTAATTGTCTAATGTCACCAGCATGAATGGTACTTCTCAAAGTAGAAGAGGATAGGGTTGCTGCTCCGAAGAGCTTACAGTGTTTGCCGTTACTTAAGTATTTCAGTATTCAATAGCTGGCTATGTAATAAGAGATTAGTGTATGGTAGAATTTTCCTTCCCAATATCCTTCTTTGGAAGTGAGTTTTAAAGAAGTGTATTATGATAGGGATGCAAGATTTGCTTGTTTTTCATGTAGGAATGTGCTCTGAACATAAATTAGTAAGAAGACACTTCCAATTTCCGTTTTGATTTTCATTCCATGAAGCACATCCTGGGGTTGCTCTGAAGATGCTTCCACTGATATATAAGAATCAATCCAGTGATGGTACACTATGGTCAATTTTTTTTCAGTGGGCCTTCTACTCCACTTTTCAGAAAATCAAACTGCACCAGCATACTTTTTGTCCAGCAGCCCAGTTAGTAATGTCAATGTTAAATTTAAGTCACTCCAGTGGTCTGGTTTGTTAGGGAGAAAATGAGTGTAAGTTTAGGTATAAGGATTTTTTTTATTCCTAGCAGTGGTGTAAGTTTGGTGTTTCAACAGTGCAGAAAATTCTCAGAATGTACAACTGATACAGCAGCTTTTGAAATGGCAAGTGTACTGTTCAGTGTCTCACTGAGCAGGACAATGGAGTTTCAGTATTAAATGCAGTCCTGTCCATCTTGCTAGGATTATTAATGTTACAAGAGCATGTATGTGAGCAGAAACATAGCTATGAAAAACACAGGTGTCTAGTGCAAAAGCTCTGCCTTACCCCAAATATTGCGTAGAATACTGCTTAGATTTGCCTGGTGCAGCAGTATTATTTGTTTACTTTTATTTATTTAATATATTTATACCCCATTTTTCTCCTTAAAAAGGACCCAAGGCAGCTTACATCATTAAAATACAGTATTTAACATTAACAACAGTGAGTATACAAATACAAAAGGATCAAACAAAGTTCAACAACACATTTAAAAACATAAGCAGTAGGTCTTCCCGTGCTGCCAGAGGATTTTTTCTGCCACCATAAGTGAGTAGTTTCTTGCACATGACCAAACACTGGCTTCCCTACTCTGGTACTCTTTGGATGTATTGTGCTATCAACTCTCATCATTTAAGAAAGCATGGAGGAGAGTTGGGGGTGATGAGAGCTATAATCCAATACTTCTGGAACGTGCTATCAATAATCCTAAATATTTATAAACTGAGATTGTGTGTGGATGAATATTACTAAATATACTTAAATATCCACTTGTTTTTGACAAGAGGAGAACTTTACCATATTTCCTCATCTTATTAGGAGTTGTTGCAAATCTAACTAGGTAATGAAATGGACTCCATACATTGTATGCACACTGAGAAATGCTGTGACTTAGTGAATGGTAATTATTCCTCCAAAGCAAGGGAAAGTATAATTTAAAAATTAGGGGCAATCTAAAGCCGAAGATTTCATTCTGTAAAGTAGTAAGTGGCATATTCTAAAATAAGAAGTATCATCATGTTTCATGTGAAGCAAGAAGGTACTCTAAAATAGGGTCATCTGATAGTGCTATTAGTGAAATTGCATATGCTTTTTCCCCCGGTTCTGAATATTTTGGTTCCACCAGCCTACCCTGTCTGCAGATTTTAAAACTATTACCAGTTATAGAAAGACAGAATGGGGGCAGTTTTGTCATATGTAGCTTCTGTAGATGTGTGTGTGTGTGTATTTTGAAGTGTTCAAATATAGAATTACAGATGATAATGAGAGAAATGCTACTGGGACTAAATTAACATCTTTCTGATATGTGGGAGTTAGTAGGAAGAACAAGATGATATGAGTCACTTTCACTGTGATGTTAGATACATGTGGAAATAACTCCTGTTTGTTTCAGTGGAACTTACTTTCAAGTTTGGGCTGTGGTCCTATGCAAATACCAGGGAGCAAACCTCATTGAGCACACTGACACTTTGGGACAAAATGTGCGTGGCACTGGGCTATAAGTGTGCATAAGAACAAGCTGTACACCCCTGATCTCAATGTCCAACCAGAATGGAGATGTGACTGTACCTAAAGGCATTGCCTGCAGTAGATGGTTCTTTGACATTCACTGCATAAATGAACATACCAAGAGAATACTGTTTTGTCTGTTTCCGTGAGTGAACTGCCATTGAGTCAAAACTGTTGTAGCTCTAAATATGGTTAACCTGAATAAAGTAAGTCATTTATCTCTGCTCCCGTCTAACATTATGTCCAGTGCTCCAGCCAGCTTAGAGGGCCTCAGCATTAGAAAGTCCCTTTACTTGTGCAAATATTGATAGAAACAGGGATGGAGGAGGGTGAGGTTTGTGTTCATCTTCACAGGTTTACTTTTTCTAAGTAATGCTAAGTGGTAGTTATTTGTGAATATGTCTCTGATAGAGATGGGCTGTTCATATTCGTACTCACCAGCTCTTTCCTGCCTCCCCATGCGGCCGACCCTTCCAGTATGGAGGTGAGATGGGGAGTCTCCCTGCTCAGCTGATGAGTGGTTAGCTGTGGGGGGAGGTGGGGAAGAGCCAGCCCGGCACCTTCCGCAATTGGTGCAACGACAGTGGAGCTGAACACCGCTCGCCGAATGGTGAGTGGACTGGCCCGTTCTGGGGAGAGGGAATGGACCTCCATGGCACCTGTAGTGCTGCTATTCATATTCGTATCCCCAGGGATATGAATAGCCCATCTTCAGTCACTGACACTGGGACTTTTGTGTGCAGGAATCATGGCAGCTGCTCAACAGCAAGTTATTAATATATGTCAGTGTAACATATTTCAGTGCTAATTTTAGAGCAGGTGTGGCAGTTGTGGTCTTCCAGATGTTGTTGGACTACAGCTCCCATAATCCTGCACGATTGAATAGGCTGGCTAAGGCTATTGGGTATTGTGGGCAAAAACATCTAAAGGGCCATAATCACCTACTCCACTTTAAAATTCAAAGTATAGCTTTATCACCTTGCAAACTTAAGATTGCAGTTTTAAGTACATTTACTTTTATTTATTTATAATATTTTTGTCATTTCTTTCAAGGTAAATCTCCCCCGTACTAGTGAGTAGCATTACATTAAATGGAACTTGACTTTTAGAAATTATGCTTAGGATCATGCTGTTGGAAACAAGTTGTAACATATGGCTTTCTAGCCTAGACCTCAGTTTGTTAGGTGTGTAGAAACTGGGTTCCCCAAGTCATTGTGATAAGCTGTCACCTCTGCTAATTGTGGACATTTTGGAATACATTCCAGTGAAACTCCTTGAAGTATTGGTACTTGACTTTTCTTTTTCTGACTTTGCAATAGTTTGTTAGTTCTGTCACTTTGTAATTAACACTCTATTGCTGCACTATTTCATGGAGGTAATAGCTAGAAATGTTCCTACCACAGACACATCTGGTCCCTTAGCTTGCCTTGTTTGTTTCTCTTAAAAATAACAAGTTCCACAAATGGTTTGTATGTCTGGGAGGCAACCTTTGGTATGTACCTGTGTATGCATCTGTAGAAATTCACAAGCACACATGAAGACCCCAGTTGGGTGGTGAACTGCATTTGAGAAGACAGAATGGTATATTACTATCATGTTTAGAGGGTGCTAAAGGCACATTTTTGAAACCAAAAGTTTTAAAAGATCATTTGGAGTGGGAATCTTTATTACATTATTGATTGCTTATCCAGAATGTTATGGACATTTGTAAAGGTTTTGTTCATTTAAAAAGGTCAATGATGCATGTACATTGTATTCAGTGATTTTCTGTGGGAAAAATTATATTAGTAAAAAGTGGTCAACTCTTGTATTTGTTTGACTTTCTGGCCAACTAAAAATATTCCTTGTGTCATCCAAGGCAAACAGGAAGAAAATGGTTTGAGCATCTGTTCATATAAAACCATTGGCATTGCTGTACTGTGACCAAGGCAATGACAGCATGTCTATTTTAGCTGTTTTCCAAGGTTTATATCACTAGTTCAAAGTGGGCACCCTGTTTTCAGTTATGGGTCAAATACGGGCTTCAACATAGCCAAACTTTAATAGCTGTTGACCAAAGTCCAGTCAAAAGGTAACAAGAGTTTTTAGTCCACAAGTGTAAATTTCAGCGGCAAACTGCTGCTAGTTAAGAACTCAGTACAGTATTTGCATGCCAAGTAACGTGACTAGTGTGAGACAGAAAATAAAATCACCAGCTTCTAGTAGCAATTCCCCACTGATATTTGTACCAATGGATTAGCCAGTGGGGTTAAATAACAGGATTCTGGCCATTTTCATTTTAATTAATACTGTTTTAAAAGATTAACGCTTTTCATTCATAGAAGTACCAGGCTAGTACACAAATATAGTGAAACAAAATCAGCAAAATATATAATCAAAACAAAGAAAAGCTACAAAACCCTGTAAAAAAGAGCACCTCAGCCATTTAAAATGACTTGGCAAAGAAAAATGTTTGAACTGGGACCAAAACAGTTGATTTGAGGACACCGTGTCTCCATAGGTATGATGTTCTACAACTGGCATGCCAAAACTAAGAAGCTTCCCTCTCTTGTTGCTGCATAGGAACCCAGATTACGTTTGCATAACTTTACGTGGCAGAAACTGAGTATGTCGTCATCATGCACCATTAAAATTTATTTTCAGTTAATTAAATGCTTCCTATTCCTCCCACCCTTTTAAATTCTAAGACTTCTTAGGGCTTCTTTTTGTCCTGGGGAAGCCTTGGGATGGGGGGAAGCATTAATCACCAAAACTTGCTACCGGATTGTTGCCACTGGGATCAGGACCACTGGTGGTGACCCAGCAGTGATTTTTGGCAATACAAGTCTTCCCCCTCCCCTTCCTAGGCTCCCAAAGGCTCCCCCAGGGCAAAAGGGCACCCTTAGGGAGTGTCAGGACGTAAAACAGATGGATCGGAAACATTTAATTAATTTAAAATAAATTTTAACATCATGAGCTGATGATGTCGTCACTGTCTGCCATGTAATACTATTCGAAAAGGATTTGGGACAGTAACAGAAATCCTGCTTCCATAAATTACACCGTATAAGGCTGCTGCGGTGATTTTTTGAATTAAAACATTTCTGACCCCTCCCCCTGAAGGTCCCAAAGCTCCTGTGGCATCCTTTTTGTCACGGGCCTGTGGGACAGAGAAGAGTGAATCTAATTTCCGATTTTGAAAATTTTATCTGGTGCTGCGAAGGGGGAGATTGCAATCGGTTTAAAATACTGGGCATCCTGGAGGCTTTCCCAAGCAGCAATATACCTATTTTTTGTAGAGAATTATATGAATGAGTGGGGGCCAGGGTGCAAAAACAGCCTTTGAGGGCTGCAACTAGCCCAATGCCCATACTTTGTTCACTTCTCATATAAAGAGACATTCCAGCACATACTGGATTCCATGCATTTAAGAGTTTGGAAGGCAAGCCGCTTCTTGAATATTCAAACACTACATTTTATTCAGAATCAGTGTAATATGATGTCATCTGGCTATACTATTTCAGATCCTGGCTGCTACATCCTGCATTAGCTGAATCTTCCAGGTGATTTTCAAGAACAGTCCCACATATAAGCCATTATCAGGAGGTTCTTTTCTCGTTTGCATCTGTGTATCTGTGTGTGCACTCATAACATGCACACATCTATATCTTCCATGTAATGCTTGTTTGAGTGCCTGAAACCAGAAAACTAAGAAAGTCTGCATTCTTCCAGACTTTTAAGTTAGGAATCTTGCAGTCTGTTGACTCATGTCTGCTGAGTAGACTAGGCATGGATAGCTTAGCATGCCATCTGAACCAAGGATTTGGTTTATTTTATCCAGAAGAGAATAAGTTATCTTTAAACTGGGGCTTGTTCTTGGGATACAACAGTCTGTAATCCCAGGTTTGGGTGTCTCACAAGACTATTCCTGGTTCATTTACCTGAACAAGTTAGTGAACAGATGAACATTTAGTGAACATTTACCTGAACAAGTTAGTGAACAGATGATGAGTACCAACTTGCAGCTCATTTGTATGGTGGCTAAACTAGCTAGAAGTCTAAACAGGTATATATATGCATATGTCAGTGTAAGCAGGAGGCAGGCTTTGACCTAAATAGCTAAGGTCACCAGGGACAGGGAACAAAGCTATTTACCACCCCAGTTATCTTCAAAATTGTGCTTTGCTACTTTTTTCCTTTAAGAAAGTACATGCCATTTATTTCTGTGGGGGAAAGTGAAATACTTGCTCTGAGAAGAGTGGTCCAGTAGAGGGAAACTCTATTGTTACCTGATATTCCTCATCACAGATTCTAGGAGGAGGAGCAAGGTCTTGCTTTTTTCCTTCTGTGAGTAGCTCTAAAAATGCAGAGGAAGAACAGCTTTCTCCCCCCTTTTTCTGAAACCAGGAGTCTGATTTGGGAAGTCAGAATGCAGCTCCAGAATTGGGGAGAGTATAAAGTATTTCTCACTCTTTAAAAGACATGGAAGCAGTATTCCATTCAGGGGAAAGAGGGAATAGGGGTCTGATCAGATGGGTGTTGAGCCTGCTGTTTGGACCTCCGTGGGGACGATCACACGGCATAATCACTCGAGTACACCGAATTGTCTCCAGAGCATTTCTACCCACACCTTTCCGGCCCATGTCATGAGCTTCTCCTCTTTTTGTGCAGGTAGGTTCACTCTGGTTTGTTTTGTTTGCAGTGTACTTGATCACTGGGAACAGACCAAGAGTGCGCCTTTTGCCAGTATTGTGAAGTGACTCAATAGGATGGCCACTTCAGGATATTGGCAAATTAATCACTTCCTCTGCTCCCTGGAGAAGCTGAGGAAGTGAAAAAAATTTATACAAGTGTGTATTTGACAGTGAATATTTGTGGCAGCACTTCAAATATAATACTTCCTCCTTAAAGCTTTTGTTAGTTTTGCTTCTCTCAAGTGGAGACCCTGCCCAATTTGATGCAGGCGGGCTCTCCACCAGACCTTGAAAAGCAAAGCCAAACAAAGCTTCCAGGAGGAAGCGTTGCAGTTAAAGTGATGCAGTGAATATTCTGTTAAATATATACTTAGGTGTTTCCCCCCCCCCCCCTTTCTTTGTCCTTCCACGGAGCTGAGGAAGTGATTAATTTGCCAGTGTCCTGAAATACTGTCTTATTAAGCCACTTCACAGTATTGGCAAAGGCTACTGTGGACCAAATAGGGTTGTTTGAGGACTATATGCCATTTGGATGTGAGGATCACACCAAATGGTATATTGGACCTCCTACCAGTCCTATTTAGTCCAGCCTGCTCCAGCCAAGCTGTGTAGACAAGCCCTAGGTTTTGAAAATCAGACTTGGTCTCTCACTCATTGCTCCAGTCGGAGCAGTTGCCTTTCTGTCTCCTCTACCTACCTGGCCTTCATGGGAGTGCTTTTGGTCATTGCAATATTTATTCTTCATATCATGCCCCAAATCCTGAGAACATGTTGAGAGTCAGTTATCATCTGCACAAAGTCATTCCCCCTCAAAAGTATGTAGTATAAGAACTGCATATGTCTGCTGGTACAGTTAAAAAATCCACAATGCAGATCCATGGTTTCATCCAATTTTGCAATGTCTGTGCTCTTTAGTTGGAAGCTAAAAGATTGAAGTGACAGTAGAAGAAGATCTCTGCAAATCATAGTGCTTGAGATGGTGCCCCCAAGCATGCCTTGCCAGCATATCTCAGCAGATTTAATGGAAAAGATAAATTATATGCAGGCAAATCAATTTGACCCCCTTCCGTTTCTTGGTGGGTTGAAGTGGATTTTCAGGTCTTGCCTATTCAAAATAAATGTATTTTATACTTAAAGGAGGCCCTGACTCCTAAACTACAAAATTGAAAAAGCTCTCTAGTGAGAACATTATATGGGACTTCCATCTCCTGAGAAGAAATTGAACCAGCCTTTATGCGACAACTCTGATGCTAGCATACCATTATGTTTCATACGTCGACCAATAAGTCAGTATGTATTCTGTTGTGATCTGCCAAAGTTGCTACGAGCCTACCGCTGACCAGGAGTAATATATCCATTCCCCGTTTTTATTCCACAGAGTAATCATTTACCACATGTGTAAAAGTACCTTCCTGTTAGTGTTATAGAGAATATATTTTGTAGATGTAGTTTATCTAGATAATTCATAATCGTCTGTTCTTTTCCAAAAATGAAATGAAACAAACAAACAAACAAAATCTGCTGCCCTGTGACTGAAAGACTGAAAAGTATTTTAGATCTGTTCTTTTCCAAATAAACCTGTTGTGGGTTTTTTAGGATTTTTTTTAAAAGGAAAGCTGTTTGCCCTTTTCCCCTTTCGACTTCCTGCAAGTGCTTGATAGATTCTTTAAAATATCTGTAAATAAAATACTGTAATAAAATTTTATTTTGCATCTTCTTCATCCATTATAAACAATGCATTGTAATTTTTAAGGTATTTCCTGTAGTAAAGCCTTTTGAGGGGCTGCATCACTGAGCTAGATTAGGGAGCTTTTAGTTACCCAGATGTTTTGTACTGCAGCTCCCACTGCCGTTAAGTGTTCGCTATGCTGGTGGGACTGATGGGAATTGTAGGTCAAAACATTGTTGGGCCAAAGGTTTCCCACCCCTGGGTTCCAGGCCTCCACTTTTCTACACTGTGCTGCAACGTGTCCTACATTTACACCTCTCCCTTGAATTGCAGCAGGCGGCTGCATCTCCCACCTATACCAGCTTCTTTAAAGCCAGCAGGGCTATCGCAGGGCTTAGTCTGCAAGTCACCTCAGCCTCAGAACACCAGCCTACCAATGCAGGGAGTGACACCCACCAGACACACTATAACACAATCCAGGGAGTTGTCAAACAAAAGACCTCTGCCTCTCCTGAACCCCACCAAGGCTCCTTTAAGGCTCATTCCACACCATACTGTATGGAAAGGATTGTTGTTGCTATAGAAGAGAACCCCCATAAAAATGGTCTCTGTCTCTGTTTCTGACTCTGTCTCAATCTGTGTGTGTGTGTAAATCAACTGTTTGTTTTGTAGTTATGTTTTTTGAGGCACAAGAGTTATGCACGGATTTTGAACTACACAGGGCCCGGCACCCCTAAGCACAGTGTTGTTGAAGGGAGAAGTGTAATAACCTAGCAGCTAAAGCACACCGGGTTGTCAAATATAGTATAATGAAAACTGGAATGGTGTAAACTTCAGTTTTTTGTTTGTTTGACTTATGGCCTCTTAGCCTCAAGGATTTTGTGGCACTGGGTTACTGGATTACTGGAAAATGTGAGCAATGTGTGTGCTACCATTTTATAGGACCATAGCACTTTGTAGGGCGTTGGGGCTAGGGAGAGCCCATGATTTCATAGCCCTGCCTCGGTTTGTGCACTAATAGTGCCTTACAGTCCAAATCACTCCAAGACAAGCCTTTAAAGAAGAAATGGCCAGAGAAATAAAATATATAAATAAAATAAACTTCTGGAAATACGTGTAGCAAATCTGATTCTAGACCCCGACCCTCCAAGTAGAAAGCCGTAGTTGCTATCGGGGAGCCCAGCTCTTACGTTCTCATTTGTGGTTCTGCTGACTGAAGCCATGCTGCAAAACTTGGCAAGCAGCGCGGGGGTTCTTGACTGGGAGGCAGCATCTAAGAATATCGTGTCACACAGAGGAATGAAGGTTGAACTCCCCTTAGCTCTTTTTTTCTTCCTACTCCCTAACTCAGCATCTAGGTATCCTTGGAGGCAGTCTTATAGATTGCAGTTTTCAAATGCTACCACCATCCATTGCTCCCCGACCCCCACTCCCACTTGGTCTCCTGGTTGCTCTTTGGCCAAGAAAATGACTCAGTTGCTTGGTAATCTTGAACTGATATTTCCTTCATAGAATTTGCCTTAGGCCACCCCTTCACAATTAACCCGGCCTGTTTCTAGTTTGGGCCCTGCATCCTGTATTATCTACCAAAGATTATGCCAGATTTCGCTGTCTCCTTGTCACAAAGCTTAAGTAACTTTCCAAACTATCCCAAACAATGCTGTATCTACTTTAAAAAATAAGACTGGGATGTATGTTCTTTGCCCCGATGTTTGGCATGTGGGAGAGAGGGTGGGCAGGAGGAGAAGGTTCAGGTAGAAGGGGTGCCTAAGATGGGGACAGATTATGAGATCTCTTTGTTGTCCAGGGCATTCTTGTACAGTAGTTCCATCAACGTAGCTGAAAGCATGTGTGGGTAGCAAGGCAGTTTGTCAGTGACCAAACAGAAATGAAAAGAAAGAGACTAGATTCAGTAAGCAAGGACTCTCTTGCAGCCCAGATCTTGATGTAGGTATTCATTATTTTGTGACTGTAGTTTTAAACCCCTTATGAATCACTTTCCAGCATGTTTGGAAAAGGAGCACCATTAGTTGAATGGAGGAAGAGGAGGAGGATCCGCTTCCATGCTATGTAACATATCGGGCAACAAGGATTCTCCAGCTCATTTGGTCTTGTGCGAGTGTTTCAGTGTCCTCCCATGTCATGTGTTGTGTCAATGTTCTTTGCCATATTATTCGAGGGTGTCCTTGTTGTCGTTTGGTGCCGAGGGGGTGTGTGTCCAACTCATTGCTACCTTAGGGATCCAATTGTTCTCCAAACATTGTTCTGCATAGTTGAATGATTTCCCTGCAAATCAGATTATTTAGATCCAAAATAGAGGTGTAACAGTCCCTGAACTACAGATTTTGCCATTGTGTTCCTTAGTTGTAATGAAGGATGATTGGTTGAAAGCTCTCTTAAAGGTTTGCCTTCAAATGTGAACATACATTTTTGAGGTCTGAAGAGGGAAATGCAGCTTGAGGTGTGATTTAAAATCGAGAAGATCGTATCTGGGTTAAGGGCTGAGCACCTCTTCTTTTATCCTGTGCAAGACTGCACCACTCTGAAAGAGAAAGAAACAGCTATGTGGATGGTTGATTGCACTCTCTGCTGATGGTGCCTGTGGAGACCTTTGGACCCATGAGAGATTATAGCACAAGCAGTTCTAAAACTTGTGATTCATATGGAATAGAGGACATCTATGAGTTTGTTACCATATTTGCCTAGTAGTGGGATTCATCAGAGTGTACTAATGTTGGTGAATGCTTCGTCTTCACAATACCCCTGTGGAAGATACATTTTACATGTGACTTTCAGGATAGCTAATTATGGATCTGGGATGAACCAATGGATTCACTTTTACTCAGTGAACTTTGTAGTCCTGTTTCTCTCACAAACTGTCATTAACAATTTCTTCTTCTTCTTTTTAAGACAATCTGCTTCATCTTGACCTGCCATCATTCCAAGATAGTAGCGTCCCTGCGGCTCTTTGCTAACACTGACATGGTACAGAAGATTTAAAATTGGGTAATTGGTCCCCTTCAAGTAGATTAGAACCAAAACTTCTATTTTCTTCTTATCTGACATGGAAATGTATCTTTAACATTCCTGTGATGTGTGTGTTTCTTTCAGCTGATGTTCACAAGGAAAAGAGTCACGTGATGTATGAAGGCAAACACATACACTTTTCTGAGGTTGACAATAAGCCGTTGTGCTCGTACAGCCCCAAACTGTGCAAGCAGAGACGACTTAACGGCTACGCCTTCTGTATCAGGCACGTTCTGGAGGACAAGACTGCCCCCTTCAAGCAATGTGAATATGTGGCCAAATACAATAGCCAACGCTGCACCAACCCCATCCCCAAATCTGAGGACCGTAGGTGAGTATACATGCAGATATACTCTCACATAGAATTTTGCCCATATTTTAGACTCTTAATTGAAGGCTCCGTGAAGACACAAATGAGGGCCTTTCCAGTGGTTGCCCCTAGAATTTCTCTCTGTCTGCTGTCCTTCTGCTGATGGGCGTGTACCTTTCGATGCAGGCAGACCTCTTGCGTTCATTCCAGGTTGTTATTGGAAGATTCTCTTTTCTATCTTATGGATATGGTTTCATTGTGTTTTAAATCTGTTTTTATGTTTTAATTATATTTCTGCTTTTATTTGAATTATTTTTGTTAGCCGCCTTGAATTCCACTTTTTTCAAGGGGGCACCGATAAAATAAATAGCCAACCATGAAAGGTAGGAATATAGAGGAAGTATTTCTGAAATGAAAGCTGAGAGTTCCTGGAAATCATTTTTGCACAGAACTTTATGTTTAAAAACTGCAGAAACTACTCTGTTCCCTTGGACATTATGATCCTCTTCTGGGCCACAGCACTGGATATTTTTCTTCAGGATGTGTACCACCCCTTGTCCAGGGGGACAAGGCAGGTTACAGTATTTTTTGTCATTTTATTCTCTTGATAGTTTTGTGTGGTCATTTCAGCAAGAGTGATAGCTCCCCAAGTTGCTTCTGGGAGTCTATTGCTGACACAAGATTTTGTGATGCTAATGTCCAACTTTATTTTTAATACCATAGACCTAAATATATAACTGTAGAAAAAAACAGGAATAATGTTAATAAGGCTTTGTGTTCTGTGGCTCTGTTCAGCTCTGGAAAAGTTTCTGGATTTGGTATACATTCACCATCCTTAGAACCAATGTGCACACAGAATGAGTTGTGAAGAGTAGGGAAGTAAATGCACATGTGCTCAGTTTGAAGGTCTCACAATTTAGGTTTTCAGGAAGAATTAGGGATGGGATGTTAGTGCAAAGTATCAACAACCTTGATATTAAACCAACTTAAGAAATTCAGTACACTTCTCCCTTGAATTGCATGGGTCTGAGCAGCACGTCTTTGGTTATACCTGGATTTTTTTTCCAATAAATAAATAAATATTCAATAAATAAATAAAAATTCAATGAATACTATGCTGCTATTCATCTCCAGGAAGTGGTCGGAGAAACGTGAGTTGCAGAGTTATTGAGACCCCTGTTTTTAGTGGTGTGGTAGCCCCTGGGTCAGTGGTGGCAGCCCGGCTGGCCCCCTCTCCTCTGTTATGGTGGCTTCATGTGGTGACCAAGGAGGGTGGTGGGGTGCGGGTCAGGGGAGGTGTGTGTGTGTGTGTGAGAGAGAGAGAGAGAGAGAGAGAACTCTGGCACCTAACCCGCATTGTTGAAGGGAAACGTGTACTTGGCTAACAGTGCTTTTTGTAATTTAACATCTGAAAGGAGCATCTTATAGGCTATAAATGTGGATGAAATCTTTCTCCAAAATTAGAATGTGTAGAATTTCACAATTGGCTTCACAGCTTAAACTCAAGTAAATGCTTGTTCTCTTCTCAAAGAAGGCCTAAGAAAAAAGTTCTTAAAAATAAATGGGCATAACTTATTCATTATTAGTTGCTATTGACTAGCTTTCCTGGCACTTGCAGTGTTCTGGTGGTGTCCCATCAGTTTTGGTTCAAATCCTGACTCATTCTTTAGTTAGTAGTGGAAGTTCCTGTTTTGTTTTGTTTTTTAATTTTTTATTTTCATATCAGGGTAGGGAACGGGGAACAATGAGGATAAGGATAGAACGGGAGTGAGATTGAAAAGGTACCTTACAAACAATTACTATAGTTTCCATATAGTATACGATCGATTCAAATTATACTTTGAATATGTTACACAATCCGTTCGAGACATACTTGATATTAATCTAATCATTGACTACATGGCTGTCTATTTTTTTATATTATCCATTACTCTTTCTATTTTCGAACCATACATATAATTTTTCCCAACATTTCTGGTGGTTCTTTTTCCTTGTTTCATCTAGCCATTCTGATAATTTGTCCATTTCTGCAGTTTCAAAAGTTTTGGCTATCAATTCCTCTATTTGCGGTATTTCAGGCTCTTTCCAGTGTTTTCCAAAAACTAATCTTGCGACTGTTATAATATGAATCCCTAAGTATGTTTTTGCAAGGTCCATAGAGTCCGGCAAAATATTTAATAAAAATAATTCAGGTTTCATAGGAACTGGACTTTCAAGAACTTCTGGTAAAAACTGCCTCCCTTTGTTCCAGTTTCTTTGCGCTTTTTTACAAATGCACCACATGTGATAGAATGATCCTTCCTTCTGTTTACACTTCCAACATAAATTTGATATTTGGGCATTCATTTTGGCTAAAGTTATGGGTGTCATATACCATCTATAAAACATTTTGTAAATATTCTCTTTAAATGTAACAGATTTAGTTAATTTTATATTTGTTTTCCATATTCGTTCCCATTGCTCTAACTCTATATTGTGCCTACCATTCTGTGCTCACTTAATCATACATGATTTCACTACTTCCTCCTGTGTATCAAAGTCTAACAAAAAATTATACAATAGCTTAATATGTTTTCCCTCTGTCTCTAGAAGGATTCTATCAAAGGGTGTATTTTCTAAATAGAATCCTTGTTGTTTATCTTTAACAAATCTTGATGATAGCTGAGATCGAGCCCACCAGTCCATTTCAATTCCTTGATCCACTAATTCTTGTTGGGTTTTGAGAGGGCCATCAAAGTTTAAGATCTCACTGTATTTTACTATTTTCTTATTTTCTCTCAGGTTTGGGATGGGGGCAAACGCCTCAATTGGTGTCACCCAGTGTGGAATTTTCCTATACATCTGGTTCTTTACTTTATTCCATGTCCGTAAAAGTGCTTTCCTCAGAAGTTCTTGTTTTTTGAATGACTTTTTGTAATTTTTCCTAAGGAGGAAGGCAGGCCAGATAAAGCTATATACATTATGAATATTTTGCTATGGTCGCAAACTAATACAGTTATTCTGTATATAATTTTACAAGATGACTATTTAGCAGGGCAGCAAGAAAGTTATGTAGTCGTGGAACAGCATTGGAAAACTAAAGACAGGAGGAAGAAAGGGACACAAGTTATCCATTACATTTAAGAGGCAAATTTACAGATATACTCATAACTGACGGAGTAATTAAGAAGCTGCTTCGTTTTTAGATAGAGTTGTAACTCTGAGACAGATTTGTAATTGTAATGACTAGTCCAGGGATTAGTTGAAGACAGGGTTATGTTTGCAGGTCAGGGACCAACATTCTGTAATCAGAAAATCCACATTCAGCAATACTGCAATAAGCATCACATGCAGAATATATTTTGAGGATGTATTTTGCTGCATTTGTTACCTAAAACTGGAATCAGAATTTATCTGATAGTGCTAGATTTTATCTTATGGTATTGATGCAAAAGATTTCAATAAAGAAATAGAAGAAGGCATTAGAGTTACAACTTATTGCCAAACAGTAAACTAATTTTCAAGAATATGAGCAGGAGTCACTGAGGCATTCCCTAAGTCTCTCCAGTTAGCCAGTTTACTCAAGAGTCATACTGATAATAGTTTATATTTCCTGCTTTGTATGAAAAAGCTATGCCGGGCAGACTTCATTTATTTATTTCTAATATTTATACCTAGTATTTTTGCAAAATATATAAGCAAAATGATTTTGACATATAGTCCAAGAGGTGTGTGTGTGTGTGTGTGGCCCTCTTGTTTAAACTAATGGCCAGAGTCCTGTCGCCTATACAATCACATAAGGGCAATCACACAAATGGCAGTAGTTGTTTCTCAGGCTTTCCATAGTGTACCCAATCTTCCCCCAGTTGCACAGCTGATCATGTGCCCTGCAACAGCCTGGGTCTGATGAAAAGTACTTCTATCATAGAATCATGGAATAATTGAGTTGGAAGGGGCCTATAAGTCTATGGAGTCCAACCTCCTGCTCAGTGCAGGAATCCAAATCAAAGCAGATCTGACAAATGTTTGTCCAATTTTCTCTTGAATGCCTCCAACGTTGGAGTACTCACCACCTCCTGAGGTAATTCATTCCATTGTTGTACTGCTTTAACAGTTAAGACGTTCTCCTGATATTTAGCCTAAATCTTCCTTTCTTTAACTTGAGCCCATTGTTACATGTCCTGCACTCTGGAATGATTGAGAACAGATCTTGTCCCTCCTTTGTATGACTATCTTTCAAGTATTTGAAAAGTGCTATCATATCTCCCCTCAGTCATCTTTTCTCAAGGCGAAACATGCCCAGTTCCTTCAGTCTTTCCTCCTAGGGCTTGGTTTCCAGTTCACTGATCATCCCTCCTCTAAACTTGTTTCAGTTTGTTGGCATCCTTCTTAAAGTGCGGTGTCTGGAACTGGACATAGTACTTTAGATGAGGCCTAGCCAATGCTGAATAGAGGGGGACTTGTACCCCATGGGATTCGGAGAATATGCATCTGTTAATGCAGCCTAAAATAGCATTTGCCTTTTTTGGAATCACATTGCACTGTTGGCTTATATTCAGCTTTTGATCTACAACAATTCCAAGATCCTTCTCACTCACAGTATTACTGAGCGAAGCATCTCCCATCTTGTAACTGTGCATTTGTTTCCCCTGCCAGGTGTAGAACTTTGCACTTATCCCTGTTAAATTTCATTCTATTGTTTTCAGCTCAGTGCTCAAGTCTATCAATATCTTTTTGAATTTTGTTTCTATCTTTTAAAGTATTAGCTATTACACCCAATTTTGTGTCATCCACAAATTTGATAAGTATTCCCTGCACTTCCTCATCCAAGTCATTAATTAAAAGTTGAATAGCACCTGGTCCAGGACTGAGCCTTGTGGTACCCCACTTGTTACCTCCTCCCAATTTGAGAAGGAGCAATTGATAAGCACTGTCTGAGTAGGATTCTGTAACTAGCTGTGTACCCACTGACAGTTGTTTATTTAATTTAATTTTATTTAAACTATTTCTAACCCGCCTTTGTCATTAAAAAGGACCCACGGCAGCTTACAAAAATTAAAATACAGTATTTAAGCTAATCCCCTCCACGGATTGCTGCCTTGTCGTGGCGAAGGGGCTTGAGTAATTCAGAGAAGCTATGGGCTATGCCGTGCAGGGACACCCAAGACGGACAGGTCATAGTGGAGAGTTCTGACTAAATGCAATCCACCTGGAGCAGGAACTGGCAAGCCACTCCAGTATCTTTGCCAAGAAAACTCCATGAACAGAAACAAAAGGCTAAAAGATATGACGCTGGAAGATGAGCCCCTCAGGTCGGAAGGCGTCCAACATGCTACTGAGGAAGAGTGGAGGACAAGGACAAGTAGCTCCAGAGCTAATGAAGTGGTTGGGCCAAAGCCGAAAGGATGCTCAGCTGTAGACGTGGCCTGGAAGTGAAAGGAAAGTCTGATGCTGCAAAGAAAAATACTGCATAGGAACCTGGAATGTAAGATCTATGAACCTTGATAAGCTGGATGTGGTCAAACAGGAGATGGCAAGAATCAACATTGACATCCTAGGTGTCAGTGAACTAAAATGGACAGGAATGGGCGAATTCAATTCAGACGATTATCATATCTACTATTGTGGGCAAGAATCCCGTAGAAGAAATGGAGTAGCCCTCATAGTCAACAAAAGAGTGGGAAAAGCTGTACTGGGATACAATCTCAAAAATGATAGAATGATTTCAATACGAATCCAAGGCAGACCTTTCAACATCACAGTAATCCAGGTTTATGCACCAACCACCGATGCTGAAGAGGCTGAAATTGACCAATTCTATGAAGATGTACAACACCTTCTAGAACTGACACCAAAGAAAGATGTTCTTCTCATTTTAGGGGACTGGAATGCTAAAGTAGGGAGTCAAGAGATAAAAGGAACAACAGGTAAGTTTGGCCTTGGAGTTCAAAACGAAGCAGGGCAAAGGCTAATAGAGTTTTGTCAAGAGAACAAGCTGGTCATCACAAACACTCTTTTCCAACAACACAAGAGGCGACTCTACACATGGACATCACCAGATGGGCAATACTGAAATCAGATTGATTATGTTCTCTGCAGCCAAAGATGGAGAAGCTCTATACAGTCAGCAAAAACAAGACCTGGAGCTGATTGTGGCTCTGATCATCAGCTTCTTATAACAAAACTCAAGCTTAAACTGAAGAAAGTAGGAAAAACCACTGGGCTATTCAGATATAATCTAAACCAAATCCCTTATGAATACACAGTGGAAGTGAAGAACAGGTTTAAGGAACTCGATTTGGTGGACAGAGTGCCTGAAGAACTATAGATGGAGGCTTGTAACATTGTACAGGAGGCAGCAACAAAAACCATCCCAAAGAAAAGGAAATGCAAGAAAGCAAAGTGGCTGTCCAAGGAGGCCTTACAAAGAGCAGAGAAGAAAAGGGAAACAAAATGCAAGGGAGATAGGGAAAGTTACGGAAAATTGAATGCAGACTTCCAAAGAATAGCAAGGAGAGACAAGAGGGCCTTCTTAAATGAACAGTGCAAAGAAATAGAGGAAAAGAATAGAAAGGGGAAAAACAGAGATCTGTTAAAGAAAATTGGAGATATTAAAGGAACCTTTTGTGCAAAGAAGGACATGATAAAGGACAAAAATGGTAGGGACCTAAGAGAAGCAGAAGACATCAAGAAGAGGTGTCAAGAATACACAGAGGAATTATACCAGAAAGATCTGGATGTCCCGGACAACCCAGATAGTGTGGTTGCTGACCTTGAGCCAGACATCCTGGAGAGTGAAGTCAAGTGGGCCTTAGAAAGCACGGCTAACAACAAGGTCAGTGGAGGTGATGGCATTCCAGTTGAACTATTTAAAATCTTAAAAGATGACGCTGTTAAGGTGCTACACTCAATATGCCAGCAAGTTTGGAAAACTCAGCAGTGGCCAGAGGATTGGAAAAGATCAGTCTACATCCCAATCCCAAAGAAGGGCAGTGTCAAAGAATGCTCCAACTACCGTACAATTGCACTCATTTCACACGCTAGCAAGGTTATGCTCAAAATCCTACAAGGTAGGCTTCAGCAGTATGTGGACCGAGAACTCTGAGAAGTACAAGCTGGATTTCGAAGGGGCAGAGGAACTAGAGACCAAATTGCTAACATGCGCTGGATTATGGAGAAAGCCAGAGAGTTCCAGAAAAAGATCTACTTCTGCTCCATTGACTACGCAAAAGCCTTTGACTGTGTGGACCACAACAAACTATGGCAAGTTCTTAAAGAAATGGGAGTGCCTGACCACCTTATCTATCTCCTGAGAAATCTATATGTGGGACAGGAAGCAACAGTTAGAACTGGATATGAAACAACTGATTGGTTCAAAATTGGGAAAGGAGTACGACAAGGCTGTATATTGTCTCCCTGCTTATTTAACTTATATGCAGAATACATCATGCGAAAGGCAGGACTGGAGGAATCCCAAGCCGGAATTAAGATTGCCGGAAGAAATATCAAGAATCTCAGATATGCAGATGATACCACTCTGATGGCAGAAAGTGAGGAGGAATTAAAGAACCTCTTAATGAGGGTGAAAGAGGAGAGTGCCAAAAATGGTCTGAAGCGCAACATCAAAAAAACTAAGATCATGGCCACTGGTCCCATCACCTCCTGGCAAATAGAAGGGGAAGATATGGAGGGAGTGACAGATTTGACTTTCTTGGGCTCCATGATCACTGCAGATGGGGACAGCAGCCACGAAATTAAAAGACGCCTGCTTCTTGGGAGGAAAGCGACGAGAAACCTAGACAGCATCTTAAAAAGCAGAGACATCACCTTGCTGACAAAGGTCCGCATAGTCAAAGCTATGGTTTTTCCAGTAGCGATGTATGGAAGTGAGAGCTGGACCATAAAGAAGGCTGACCGCCGAAGAATTGATGCTTTTGAATTGTGGTGCTGGAGGAGAGTCTTGAGAGTCCCCTGGACTGCAAGGAGATCAAACCTATCAATTCTGAAGGAAATCAACCCTGAGTGCTCACTGGAATGACAGATCCTGAAGCTGAGGCTCCAATAATTTGGCCATCTCATGAGAAGAGAAGACTCCCTGGAAAAGACCCTGATGTTGGGAAAGTGTGAGGGCAAGAGGAGAAGGGGACGACAGAGGACGAGATGGTTGGACAGTGTCATTGAAGCTAACAACATGAATTTGACCAAACTCCGGGAGGCAGTGGAAGACAGGAGGGCCTGGCGTGCTCTGGTCCATGGGGTCACGAAGAGTTGGACACGACTTAACAACTAAACAACAACAACAATTTAAGCTAATAAGCACACAATACTAAAAGGATTAATGAATACAATACCAAAAAAATGTAAGCAACATCAACTCATTCTACAATCCATTAAAAAACCCCTCACTGAGCAGCCATTCACTCAGGGAAATTTTGCCTGTTTTGTTTATTTATTTAAAATATTTGTATTCACCTTTAGGATCCAAGGCAGCTTACATCATTAAAAAGACAATATTTAAAAGACAATAATAAGTATACAAATATTTTACAAGAATTAAACAAGTATTATATTAAAAACGGTAAATAAAATCAATACTTTGTTGTTGTTTAGTCGTTTAGTCGTGTCCGACTCTTCGTGACCCCATGGACCAGAGCATGCCAGGCCCTCCTGTCTTCTACTTCAATACTAAAACACATTTAAAACAGAGCACAATAATCCATTTAAAAACCCCTTTCAGACCACCATTCATTAAGGAAAAACCTGCCTGAAGAGAAAGGTCTTTGCCTGCTTGTTGAAGGACAACAGAGATGAAGCCAGCCTAGCTTCCTGTGAGAGGGAGTTCCAAAGTCTGAGCACATCGACAGAGAAGGCCCTCTTTTGTGTCCCCACCAAGTGTACCTATGAAGATAGTGGGACAGAGAGAAAGGCCTCCCCTGATTATCTTAATTCCCAGACAGGCTCATAGAGGGAGATGTGGTCTTTGAGATAGCTTGGACCCAAGCTGTTTTAAGGCTTTATAGGTTAAAACCAGCACTTTGAATAGTGCCCGGAAACGGATCAGCAGCCAGTGGAACTGCTGTAACAGCGGAATTATATGTTCCCTGTAACCAGCCCCAGTTAGTAATCTGGCTGCAGTATTTTGGATCCTCTGGAATTTCCAAACGTAGAGTGCATTATAGTAGTCCAGCTGAGAGGTAACTAGGGCATGTGTCACTGTGGCCAGATCTGGCCTCTCAAGAAATGGGTGCAGCCGGCACACTAGTTTTAACTGTGCAAAGGCACTTCTGGCCACCACCAAAACCTGGGCATCCAGGCTCAGAGACGAATCTGGGAGCACCCCCAAGCTGCAGACCTGTGTTTTCAGAGGGAGTGTAACCTTATCCAGCACAGACTGCAACCCTATTCCTTGATCTGCTTTTCGACTGACCAGGAGCACCTCTGTCTTGTCTGGATTAAGTTTTAGTTTATTCACTTCCATCCAATCCATTGGTGACACTAGACACTGATTCAGAACTGAAACAGTTTCCTCAGCTTTAGATGGAAAGGAGAGATAGAGTTGGGTGTCATCTGCGTACTGGTGACACCGAACCCCCAAACTCCAGACAGCCTCTCCCAGCGATTTCATGTAGATGTTAAACAGCATAGGGGACAAAACAGACCCCTGAGGGACACCACAGGCCAATGGCCAGGGTGTCGAACAAGAGTCCCCCAGCACCACCCTCTGGATTTTCCCCTCCAGGAAGGACTGGAGCCCCTGTGAAACAGTACTTCCAATACCATCCCAGAGAGATGGCCCAGAAGGATACCATGGTTGATGATGTCAAAAGCCGCCGAGAGGTCCAGCAGAACCAACAGGGACACACTCCCGCATCAGGTTCCCGGCATAGTTCATCCACCAAGGTGATCAAAGCAGACTCAGTCCCATAACCAAGTCTGAAGCCAGATTGAAATGGACCTAGATAATCCGTCTCATCCAGGAAACCCTAGAGTTGAGAGGACACAACCAGCCCTTATCCAGCCTGCATCTAGTTAGCTTGATAATCAGAATGTCATGGGGCACTTTGTCAAAGTCTAGATATATTATATCTACAGCATTCTTACTGTATCAGACCGAGAGCTTACCTGATCAAAACATGAGGTAAGATTAGTCTGGCAGGATTTGTTCTTGATAAATTCATGTTGGCTCCTAGTTATTACTGCATTGTTCTCAAGGTGTTTGTAGAGTGACTGCTTTATAATCTGCTCCAGAATTTTCCCTAGGATTGATGACAGGCTGACTGGTCTGTAGTTCCTCAGTTCCCCCTTTTTGAAGATAGGGACAACAGTCCTCCTCCAGTCATCTGGCACTTAATCCATCCACTATGATATCAGGAAAATAATAGACAGTGGTTCTGAGATCTCTTCACCCAGTTCCTTCAGTATCCTTGGATGCAATTTGTCCAGCCCCAGGTTTTAAGCTCATTCAAAGTAGTAAGGTATTCATTGACAATATATTAATTTGTTCAATAAAGATAGACTTTCTATGAATGCCCTTATGTGCATGAAAACAACTATTGGATTTGGTCAATGAGATTTCATTTTCCCAGTATCGATCAATTGGTCTGGACTGGTAAAGGTTATATAACTGTGGACTGGACTGGATTGCAGTGCTAATGTGCTGTATGGAGATGTTGACACTATCAAAGCCTGTATTTCATTCCAGTAATTCCACATTAGTGGTAGTCTATATAGGAAATAATGCACTAGTGCACTTATGATGCAGCACTGGTTTACATAGAGTAGAAATTAAGGTACTAAATGGTGTATCAGTTTGTCCGTGTTGAATGGAGTGGGTTTGTATTCTGAATTTTTTTTTACTTTGTGGGGTATAGCTTTTAAAATGATTGGGGTTTTTTTAGAATTTTCCCTGGTGTTTTGTTTTTTTTTAACATATGATTATAAAGACATCAGTGTTGGGAAAAGAAATTCAATCTTTATTGAATAAATTAACAGTAAAAGATTTGTATAAGCCATCATATGAACAAAGAAACTAAACAGCTAATGCCAGTATAACACCTTGCACTCACCAATTACTTTTTACCAGTTTGATCTGTAAGGAAATCACTCCGGCTCACAAAGGAAACAGATTTGCCGTATAACCGTGTTTCTTAAAGCAAAAAGACTTACATGCTTTAAGGCAGTGGTCCCCAACCTTGGGCCTCCTGATGTTCTTGGACTTCAACTCCCAGAAATCCTGGCCAGCAGAGGTGGTGGTGAAGGCTTGTGGGAGTTGTAGTCCAAGAACATCTGGAGGCCCAAGGTTGGGGACCACTGCTTTAAGGTGTTAATCACAAACCTAAGCAGGAGGGGTGCAGCTCAGAATTTTCCTCGTGGAGGCACAGTCTAGGATCAGGCAGATTCCATCAAAAGGCCGTCCTCCTCAGTGCAGCAGCCACAACTTTCATTGCATGATTGCCACTTTAAATTGCCACTTGGGTAAAAGGCAAACTGCGGGCCCTTAGAATGTGGCAGGATTGGAAGATAACACTGCAACATCAGGGAATAATAGCTGTAATTAAAAGGTTACCGAAGAAACGGGAGGGGGCACAACTCCCTAATGTTTCCATGGGGAAGGAACTAAAATAATGAAAACAACTCCAAGTTAAAAGTGTCAACAGCTCAAAACTAATGTTAAGAGCAGTATCTAGCTAGTCTTCTTTACCCGACTGAAAGGCAGGCAGTGATAGGAGTAGGCAGACTATTCAAAAACACCACTACTGAGAACACCGTGGTTTTGAGTTCCTCCCCACCATGTATCTGATGGCTGGAGGAATCTGGAAGGCCTCTGAAGCAGGTTCGTATTATGTGGAGCTGCCTTGGAGGATGTTTGGAAACATCAAGTGATAACAGAATATGCCAACTGGAACTATTCCCACTGTGCCTTCGTCCCACTCCATCTACGTTGGGCATTAGAACTTTAGGCCAGCAGTTTGAATTGAGCTGAGAAATAAGTTATTAACTGCTGTAGATGAAGCAAGATTGGAAATAAGGGGGCCCACAAGCTTCATCTGGAGAAAGATGCTCCTAAGCCACATTTGCCAACGAATTATCCAAGGGCAGAGTTGGATCCAAAAGAATATCCATGCTGTGAACTTGCTGCTCTCCAGGAGCATCCAGCTCTGTTCAATCAATTCAAATTTGAGATAACTCATTTCTGCTTTCTTTCTCAGTAATCGTAAGCTACATATTCAAGTCTAAAAAATGTTTTAGCATCGTTTGTGAAAGAATTTTGCTACTTTTTAACAGAAGCTTTTAAAGCGTTTCTAAAAATGAAGAGAGCTAGAAACAGTCCTTTAAAAAGGACTGAAAAGTGTGATTTCTTAGTGCAAATCTGCGATTTACATTGCATGTCTACTCATAAATTCAGTGGGACTTCCTGCCAGGGTCGTGTGCGCAGGATTGCAGTCTTAATTGCCTGTTATGTAGTAAAAGTGTCCCTTTCTCCCTTAAACTTTTCAAATGTCCGTGTTGAATGGAGTCAACAAAAGTTTTAGTATATTGCATCCATCAAATATCAGTTGTAAAAACTCTTGATACATTCCAGTTTTGGCTGCTCATCTGCCTGTTTCAGTAGAGTGGATATGGGGAGGAGTATTGACTTGTGGAGTGCCAAAGATTATTTAAACCTTAAACAGTATGAACTTGTCCTGCTTAAGGTGATGCTTGTGCTTGTTTATCCTTTCACAGAATGTAGGCCTGCTGCTCTTAAGAGACAAATAGCCCTAAGGTTATTAGCTGTTAATTATCTTGTATCTTACACTATGGAGCTGGTGCTGTGCTATTGTTGTTGTTTTATAACATTAAAAAATAACATAGAAATGGAAGGAGACTGCTATACCAGCCTCCTTCCATTTTTATGTTGTTTATGCTCCAAGGAACATAGGAGAGCGTGCATGGTTCCTCCACGCCTTTGTCCTCACAACAGTGCTCCAAAGTGGAGAATACCAGACCCAAGATCATCCAGTCTGCTTCATGGCTGAATGAGGATTTCAACCCAAGACTTCCTGCTCCTAAACTGAAATTTTCAGGTTTAGATTTGTTTGCATGAAATCCACAATGTATTTCCTGCTTACTAAACCTGAAAGGCAATGCAAGCTGGTTCTTTGCTGAACTATTTTCTGTGGCCTGCACTATTATGTAATTGCTATGCTTTGCTTCATTTTCAAGTGTGAAAATGGAATATTGGGGGGAGGGGAGGTACCTTTTCTACAGGAATGAGTTAGATGAGCTAGCACAGCTATTTTTATTAGGACTGGGGGGGGGGGGGAAACCCCATCCCAGATTGCTTTAAAAGATGCCTATTGTGCAGAAATGTAACATTGTATCCCATACATGGGCACCTTTAAATGCAGGGTACAATTCTGAAAGTGTTCTGATCTAAATGATAAACTGAGAACATGTTTTATCTATAGCTACGGTACAGCCCATGTTAAAATGTCTTCTGCAATTCAAACCTTATTTTTACTTTGGAAATTATAAATTGGTCATGCAATATTGAAATGTACTTTATTGAGACAAACAAATATGACTAGAAAGCTCTTTTCTCTGTTGAGCTACACTTGGCCAAAGACCCAGGTGGAAAAGATCATTTTTGCTGATTGTATTTTTCAAAGGTACTGCAACAGTCACCTACAGGTCCTTGGCTTTTTACCGAAAAAGGAGAGGAAGAAAAAGAATGATCCCATAGAGGAGGTAAAAGTTCGGCACCAGATGGATTCGGTGGCCTTCAGTCTGACAGTCCCTCCTTTGGCCTTGAAGATGCCCAACGGCCTGGATGGGATGTCCCTCTCTCCCCCGGGGGCCAGGCTTCCTCTCCACTACTTGGAAGCAGAATTGGAAGACCCCTTTGCTTTCAATGAGGAAGATGAGGATCTCAAGAAAGGGGCAACTGTGAAGAAAAAATTGCAGAGCAAATTAGCTCAGAACCGGCAGCGCCAGAAAGAGACCGAGATCCTGAAAGTTCGCCAAGAGCACTTTAGCCCCCTTCCTGCACCTTTGCAGCAGCCTCCGCCGCAGCCACCACAGCAGCCTCATCTCCCACCTATACCAACTTCTTTAAAGCCAGCAGGGCTATCGCAGGGCTTAGTCTGCAAGTCACCTCAACCTCAGAACACCAGCCTACCAATGCAGGGAGTGGCACCCACCACACACACTATAGCACAAGCCAGGCAGTTGTCAAACAAAAGACCTCTGCCTCTCCTGAACCCCACCAAGGCTCCTGCCCAAGACCCCCCTAGGACTGACAGGATCCTCATGAAAGCCACAGCCTTCTCTCCGCACTCCTCATGCATGAGCCGGCTACAGAGACTGGTGAAACTGTGCACCCAGAAACAGCAGCTTGATGCTGATCTGTTTCCACACTTAGGTAAGTGGGGGTCTTTGTTTTGTTCATTGGATTTACTGAATTTTCCATAGATTAGTAGCTACATTACAGATTGATGCTTCCAGTTGCTTGGAGTTTTATTCTTCCAAGTACACACTTTTAATGTGGAAGTACAATCATAGGTGTTCTGTAAACTCAAAGCAGACTGAATATCTATGTCTCTCTAAGAATATAGCTTTTCACAAGACAGATTTTTTTGTTCACATTGTCATTTTCCAAGACAGTTATTTCAAGGAGCCCTATAGCTCTGAGCACCAGTGTTAGTCTTTGTTAGGTGCATAATTGGCTTGACTCCCTGCGCAGCTTGGAGTTTCTTGGGGTGTATTTTACTTCCATAGCCAATAAAATACACTAATACATCTTTTGTGTATTTACATAATCCTGTAGAGTTGCACAGATGTTTTAGTGTATTTTACTTGCTATAGAGCAGTGCGTCTCACTGCTTATTAATTGTGTGTGTGTGTCTGTGAGAGAGAGAGAGAGAGAAGTCTCTTCCCAAGGACTGGAAGATGCTCCTGATCATTGTGGTGATAGAGGGAAGGAGATTCAACCAAAATCTCTCACTTGTATGCATGTTGCCATGAGAAATGAAGTGGTATTGGAGGCTGGTTGGAAGTGTTCATTTCCTTTTCTGCCTTCCAGGGCTGGACTGGTCTGAAGACAGTGGAGAAGAACTGGAAGAGCTGGAGCAAACCTCACCATACCATGTTGCATGGTCTGTCCGGGAGTCCCTCAGATATGAAAGGAATGAGTAAGTACATGAGTAGAAGCAGAATAGCTGTGTGAGTAACTGTGTGTAGCAACTGGAAATAATGCACCTGTCAAACTGGTATCTAAATTATGTAGCCAGTGGGGAAGGCAGACAATGGCTAAAGGGACATTCATACAAACTTTGAGACCTTGGCCATTGTATTCAGATTAATTCTGAATCATTAAAACTTGTATGTTAGTCTTTATTTTGCTACATAGTGTTTTTTCTTTGTTCCTGAAAGCCCTAAAATGGTGTGGAAAACATGTTAATGCCTTGTTTATTTATTATTGTTGTTTAGTCATTAAGTCGTGTCCAACTCTTCGTGACCCCATGGACCAAAGCATGCCAGGCCCTCCTGTCTTCCACTGCCTCCCGGAGTTTGGTCAAAGTCATGTTGGTAGCTTCGGTGACACTGTCCAACCATCTCGTCCTCTGTCGTCCCCTTCTCCTCTTGCCCTCACACTTTCCCAACATCAGGGTCTTTTCCAGGGAGTCTTCTCTTCTCATGAGATGGCCAAAGTATTGGAGCCTCAGCTTCAGGATCTGTCCTTCCAGTGAGCACTCAGGGTTGATTTCCTTCAAAATGGATAGGTTTGTTCTCCTTGCAGTCCAGGGGACTCTCAAGAGTCTCCTCCAGCACCACAATTCAAAAGCATCAATTCTTCGGCGATCAGCCTTCTTTATGGTCCAGCTCTCACTTCCATACATCGCTACTGGAAAAACCATAGCTTTGACTATGCGGACCTTTGTCGGCAAGGTGATGTCTCTGCTTTTTAAGATGCTGTCTAGGTTTCTCGTCGCTTTCCTCCCAAGAAGCAGGCGTCTTTTAATTTCGTGGCTGCTGTCACCATCTGCAGTGATCTTGGAGCCCAAGAAAGTAAAATCTGTCACTGCCTCCATATCTTCCCCTTCTATTTGCCAGGAGGTGATGGGACCAGTGGCTATGATCTTAGTTTTTTTGATGTTGAGCTTCAGACCATTTTTGGCGCTCTCCTCTTTCACCCTCATTAAGAGGTTCTTTAATTCCTCCTCACTTTCTGCCATCAGAGTGGTATCGTCTGCATATCTGAGGTTATTGATATTTTTTCCGGCAATCTTAATTCCGGCCTGGGATTCATCCAGTCCAGCCTTTCACATGATGTATTCTGCATATAAGTTAAATAAGCAGGGAGACAATATACAGCCTTGTTGTACTCCTTTCCCAATTTTGAACCAATCAGTTGTTCCATATCCAGTTCTAACTGTTGCTTCCTGTCCCACATATAGATTTCTCAGGAGATAGATAAGGTGGTCAGGCACTCCCATTTCTTTAAGAACTTGCCATAGTTTGTTGTGGTCCACACAGTCAAAGGCTTTTGCGTAGTCAATGAAGCAGAAGTAGATGTTTTTCTGGAACTCTCTGGCTTTCTCCATAATCCAGCGCATGTTAGCAATTTGGTCTCTAGTTCCTCTGCCCCTTCGAAATCCAGCTTGTACTTCAGGGAGTTCTCGGTCCACATACTGCTGAAGCCTGCCTTGGAGGATTTTGAGCATAACCTTGCTAGCGTGTGAAATGAGTGCAATTGTACGGTAGTTGGAGCATTCTTTGGCACTGCCCTTCTTTGGGATTGGGATGTAGACTGATCTTTTCCAATCCTCTGGCCACAGCTGAGTTTTCCAAACTTGCTGGCATATTGAGTGTAGCAACTTAACAGCATCATCTTTTAAGATTTTAAATAGTTCGATGGAATGCAATCACCTCCACGGCCTTGTTGTTAGCCATGCTTTCTAAGGCCCACTTGACTTCACTCTCCAGGATGTCTGGCTCAAGGTCAGCAACCACACTATCTTGGTTGTCCGGGACACCCAGATCTTTCTGGTATAATTCCTCTGTGTATTCTTGCCACCTCTTCTTGATGTCTTCTGCTTCTGTGAGGTCCTTACCATTTTTGTCCTTTATCATGTCCATCTTTGCACAAAATGTTCCTTTAACATCTCCAATTTTCTTTAACAGATCTCTGGTTTTTCACTTTCTATTATTTTCCTCTATATCTTTGCACTGTTCATTTAAGAAGGCCCTCTTGTCTCTCCTTGCTATTCTTTGGAAGTCTGCATGCCATTTTCTGTAACTTTCCCTATCTCCCTTGCATTTTGTTTCCCTTCTCTTCTCTGCTCTTTGTAAGGCCTCCTTGGACCTTTGCTTTCTTGCATTTCCTTTTCTTTGGGATGGTTTTTGTTGCTGCCTCCTGTACAATGTTACGAGCCTCCATCCATAGTTCTTCAGGCACTCTGTCCACCAAATCGAGTTCCTTAAATCTGTTCTTCACTTCCACTATGTATTCATAAGCGATTTGGTTTAGATTATACCTGACTAGCCCAGTGGTTTTTCCTACTTTCTTCAGTTTAAGCTTGAGTTTTGCTATAAGAAGCTGATGATCAGAGCCACAATCAGCTCCAGGTCCTGTTTTTGCTGACTGTATAGAGCTTCTCCATCTTTGGCTGCAGAGAACATAATCAATCTGATTTCGGTATTGCCCATCTGGTGATGTCCATGTGTAGAGTCGCCTCTTGTGTTGTTGGAAAAGAGTGTTTGTGATGACCAGCTTGTTCTCTTGACAGAACTCTATTAGCCTTTGCCCTGCTTCGTTTTGAACTCCAAGGCCAAACTTACCTGTTGTTCCTTTTATCTCTTGACTCCCTACTTTAGCATTCCTGTCCCTTATAATGACAAGAACATCTTTCTTTGGTGTCAGTTCTACAAGGTGTTGTACGTCTTCATAGAATTGGTCAATTTCAGCCTCTTCAGCAACGGTGGTTGGTGCATAAACCTGGATTACTGTGATGTTGAAAGGTCTGCCTTGGATTCGTATTGAAATCATTCTATCATTTTTGAGATTGTATCCCAGTACAGCTTTTCCCACTCTTTTGTTGACTATGAGGGCTACTCCATTTCTTCTACGGGATTCTTGCCCACAATAGTAGATATGATAATCGTCTGAATTGAATTCGCCCATTCCCGTCCATTTTAGTTCACTGACACCTAGGATGTCAATGTTTATTCTTGCCATCTCCTGTTTGACCACATCCAGCTTATCAAGGTTCATAGATCTTACATTCCAGGTTCCTATGCAGTATTTTTCTTTGCAGCATCGGACTTTCCTTTCACTTCCAGGCCACGTCTACAGCTGAGCATCCTTTCGGCTTTGGCCCAACCACTTCATTAGCTCTGGAGCTACTTGTACTTGTCCTCCACTCTTCCTCAGTAGCATGTTGGACGCCTTCCGACCTGAGGGGCTCATCTTCCAGCGTCATATCTTTTAGCCTTTTGTTTCTGTCCATGGAGTTTTCTTGGCAAAGATACTGGAGTGGCTTGCCAGTTCCTGCTCCAGGTGGATTGCGTTTAGTCAGAACTCTCCACTATGACCTGTCCGTCTTGGGTGTCCCTGCACAGCATAGCCCATAGCTTCTCTGAATTACTCAAGCCCCTTCGCCACGACAAGGTAGCAATCCGTTAAGGGGTGTTTATTTATATGAAACTATAAATTCTTACATCTTAGTTCTTACATTTGATTCTTGAAAAGTAATGGAAGATCTTTGTCTGCTGAATTTGAAAAAAGGGATATATGTAGTACAGAAACTGAAGTCAGAATCAAAACATGATAAATGGTTTTCTTGCCCCCTATCCTTTTTTGGTAGTTCTGGTCTGTTCCAGTGTCAAGAGCACTGCTTTGCGGTCCAGTCACAAGAGCTGCTACTTGGCAACATCGTGTAGGATTGGCAAAGAGGACATCTGTGTTCCATAATATTATGATGTATCCTGTGGTATTGTACTGTTGCTGGGTTGCTCAGTGAGTTAGATATCTGGCTGTGGAATTAGAGGTTGGGAGTTGGATTCTCTGCTGTACCTCCCAGGAAAAGAGCCAAATTTGGGGAAGCTATACGATTCCAGAGCACCTCCAAAAGAAGAGAATGGTCAACTAATTTCTTGAGTATTGTATACCTTGAAAACCTTGGAAAGGGTCTCCATAAGTCAAAGCAAAGTGTGCTGCTTATATACTGCCCCATAGCACTTCAAGCACTCTCTGGGTAGTTTACAAGTTAATTATGCAAACTACATATAGCTCCCCCCCCCCCCCCCCCAGTGAGCTGGGTACTCATTTTACCGATCTCTGAAGGATGGAAAGCTGACTGAACCTTGAGCTGGCTACCTGCGATTCAATCCTGGGCTGTGAGCACACTTTTGGCTGCAGTACAGCAGTTTAACCATTGCACCACAAGGCTCTTTTGTCAGAGTTGACTTAATGGCTTTTTATTATTTTTGTTATCATGGCATTGTGTTAATAAGGCCATTGCACTTCTAGGTCATTAGATGTTGCATAAAGATGGAAGGGTATAGCAAGAAGGAGCAAACAGATAAGGGAGATGGGTTTTTTATGCCATTTAAAAGCCTACTGAGCAAAATGCCAACTGTGCATGTACACCTTGAAATAGTGTAGAAGATAGTTATGGTGGGAGAGGCCCTTATTTATGTCTTTGATTCTATATTGTGCTTGGGTCCTGTGCAGAGTTCTCGTGGCCTGTTGCAGCTGATGGAAGAGAGATGGAGGTATTTTCTCCATTTCCTTTTTCTGGTCCCTAGAATTCTACTCCGGAGAGTTGACAGGCCTTCGTGAACAATGTGGGAGGTATCAGTGGGGGCTGGAAGGGAAAGGGAGAAAAAACTAAAACAAGTTCTCACATCATCCAGCAGGAGCCTCCTTCCGCTGGATTAAAATTCCTGCAAGCTCCTTCTGTGAACTGAAGCAGTTTGCAGAAGGACAGCTCAGGATTCAAGTCAAAAGTAATTACCGATACATTAAACACTGCACACAACAGGTAAGCCTGCAGAAGAAAAGCTGCATTAAAATGAATGGTGAAATCTCTCAATTATTAAAAGCCTCAAAAAATATTTTTTAAAGACTCCACGGGATGTTGATGAGACACTTATCTGAGTGTTGAGAAGTGAGCTTGGCAGGAGAGTGATCTTGTAGATGAATAAGGTGCCTGGGCAAATTGGTAGGAAAGCTGTTGTTCCTGGAGACATCTAGGACCCAAGCTGTATACTGAATAATTTAGAGGCACTTGTTTGTGGATTAATATTGAAACATTTGAAAACCAGCAACTTTACCAGCTATATCTCTTTCTCCCCCCCCCCCCCCCCATCTCACAGGCCAGATGGTGATGACGCCTGCGGCAGGAGTTCCCGCATTTCCCAACTTTGCACTTACTTTCAGCAGAAATATAAGCATCTTTGCCGCCTGGAGCGGGCAGAAACTCGTCAAAGGAAATGCCAACATACATTCCGGAAAGCATTGCTGCGGGCAGCCAGCAGAGAGCCGGAGTGTGCTGGCCAGTTGCTACGGGAGCTTCGAAGGGCTTCGTGTACTCGAACCAGGTGAGTGGCATCCATTGCCGTACAAAGAAAGATACAATACAGCTGTGAAACTACATGCACACCTGTATGCAGAAGCCTAATCGACCGTTATACAACATGGGAAGACGTAAACATTTAGCAAGGAGCACATGGACCCTCTCCCTCCATTGTCTCATTTTTCCTGGTTACAGAGCCATGTCAGAAGAGCAGAAGGTACTGCTTGCATTTAGATTCTACACATGAGCAAGAACAAAGATTGTCCACTAACCCTAAATGGCTAGAGTAAAAAAAATGGAGCATTCCAGTGACCGATCCTGGTTTTAAGCCTGGTATTTGAAATGGTAGAAATGTGCTGTTTAAGTTTGGAAAGATGGTCCTCTGTTATGGACATGTTTGATATGTTGCTGGGCGGGGGTATTCATTCATGGAAAACTCATTTTAAATTTGGACTAAAAAGTCAGAATGGTATGGTTTGAAATCTGAATTCAGAAAAGTTTCAGCTCTGCGATAAAATGCAAGGATTATAAACTAATCACTGAGAACCACAGGTACTCATAGGTTTTCTCATAATTAACCTTGGAACGGTTTGTGTTGGCTGTTCTTTAATTTTCACACCTGACAAAAGGCACAACCTCTTCATTCACTACAGTCTGTCTATACAACATGCTACAGGTTAACTGCTGGGGGTGAAAACTGTCACCATCTTCTTTTTGTGGACTTCCTTGTAGCATGTGCTTCCTGAATGCTGAGCTTGATGTGAACTGTTGGCCTCCTGAATTATCACGTTGATGTTTTGCTCCCTGTTGTCCTTTTGTTACAGCACAAGCCAAGTGAAACAGAGGGATGCGTCTCCATGTGTTGGAACCACGAAGGGTGAACCATGCACCAACAAGGCTCTTCCATTCACTAAGCATTGTTTTCAACGTATCTTTTTCATTGTTTTCTTGTTTGTGCTAAGGACTGAAAGTGTAATTAGTTACCTATGCCTTACTCTTTGTTTCCAGAGAAGATTTCTGGAAGGTTCTTACTAATATCTGTAGATCTTGTTTGTTTGCATTTTTCTTTCCACGCTGTGCAGCATAAGACTGGGATGAACTTGCAAGAGATTGATTCTGTGAACTATTCAGGACCTGCTCATCCTTTAAATCTACCTGCACTCCCATTACTGGCTTCTAGCCAGAATTCCATAGTTAGCATTGTTATACACACACACACAAAACAATATTATATGAATGAGCCTGTATTGGTTGTTAAATGAAAACACACAAATGATATGACTGTGTTGAGTTAGATGGGTTTGGTTATCACAGAAAATCTGAATCAGCTTCAATTGCTCCTAAAGGTTTCCGCAGGGTTTGCAGTCATGGAAAACGTAAAGCAGTAAAGTGGCCTAAAATGAAAAGAGATGAAAGATGTGTAATCCTGCTCTGTAGACTAGAAGAGGAAGAATGGTACGTCGTATGTCAGAAACCTTTGCAAATGAAGAATCTGAACGCGAGCATAGGGAATGGCAGGAGCCCAGGAAAGGGGCGGGGGGGGGGGGGGGAGAAGAAGAAAAGACTCCAGATTCAGGAAGCTCAGAATTTTAATGTGTTTTCCTGCTTTCCCGCTTTCCTCTTACCTTATGTATTTATTTAATCTCTTTTGGGGCTTCTTCCCTCACACCCCTTCCAAATGGCAAATTTAGCCTTAGGTCATTTTAGATATTGAAGAAGATTTGAGAATTATAAAGAGAACAAAGAAGACAAGGGCAGCGCGTTTAGATGAGACGAGAACAAAGTATTTGGAAGAAAATGGCATATTGAAGATGGATAGACTGGTTTGCATATCCAGCTTTTACAATCCATCCTCACTTGGATGTTTGTAGAATTAGCCAGTTAGAGATTTCAGTGGACTGATCTGTGTATCCAGTAGCCCTCTTGATTAACTCAGCCACCTCTCAGTTCACAGTCCAGTAGAATTTTTGCAGAGGTGCCGTTTATATGAATTAGCACTTCTTGATGGAGGCTGTAAACGGTGGTGCCATGACTTGTGGAAGTACAGCAGTCCCTTTTTTGAGCTGCCATAAAGGTTATTCATTAGGGAGTCTGTGCCAGATCAATATTGGCCCTGTGTTTATGCCATCAAGGAAACTCTGGGTGTATTAGTCACATATGTTCCTTCACTGCCTTTGTGTACCTAAAATAGTAGAAATGTTGCTGTTTATGAGGCTGCTTGTTAAAAAGGGGAACTTATTGCCCATTGGTTCAAATCTGAACACATCTCTGATTATCCATTATGTAAACAATCTTGTAGAAGGAAATTTTGCTGCCCAGGAGAGGGGAAATGAGAGAAGGGGTGGTTGGGAAGGGATTAAAAATACACCAAGTTTATGATTCTTTTCCAAGCATATTAACCTCTGCTGTACCTAATCTTTCAAAAAGGCAGGAAGAATTTTACAATGTTTATGCCTTCTCATATGTGGATGACAAAAATCCTCTTTTTAGTATTTCGGTATAGATTGTCATTAGCTAGTTAGAAGCAAACCTATTGATTGCACTACCCCTGAAATGACAGTATTGATTAAGAATCTCCAGGAAACAGGCACATGGACTCATTAGCAAAATAGCTACTTCAATAAGCCCATCTTAATAAATTATAAAATCATTAGCAGTTCTGCTTGATGGCAGTTTTCTGCTTTAACTGTTGACTTTGCATCTTTCAGAGCTTGAAGCATGGGTAACAACAAAATTGACTGAAAGCTAGATCTTGACAGGGTGTAGATCATACTTTACTTTCTTTGAAAATCAAAGAGTAGCCTCTTCCTCCATACTGCATGTTGTTCTTGACGCAACTGTATATAGATATCCTTTTGAATCGGTCACAGCAGCTTTTCTCAAGCTGCACAGCCAAGTTTGCAGATGGACAGCAATGCTCTGTGCCAGTTTTTGACATCACACATCAGACACCCCTGTGTGAAGAACACGCCAAAAAAATGGTAAGCTTATTTGATAAGAATAGGCTATAAACTCACACAGCATCTCGAACAACAGTATTTCCAGCAAACCACAAGATAACATCAGAGTTCAGCAGTGTTTCAAACTGTCACATCTCCATTCAGGAGTCTGTAAACTGAGTTGAGGGGGTGGGCACTATGTTCTGCTGATATTGACAGTAATGAATGTCATCATCATTAAACATGCTTTTAAAAAGTGAAGCAACCAAAAGGATTGTGATTGAAATCTTCAGAGTTCTGTCATAGTTCAATCCTACATATGCTCACTCACAGCTGAATCTGTTCAGTACTGCCAAATACAGTGGTGCCTCGCTAGACGATTGCCTCGCAGGACGAGGAATTCGCTAGACGATGGCTTTTTGCGATCGCTACTGCGCTTCGCAAAACGATGTTTCCGTATGGGCGATTTTCGCTAGACGACGACTTTTCCCCATTGGAATGCATTGACTAGCGGTCAATAGCTGTCAGTGCATTCCAACGGGGACCCGCGCTCACTAGACGAGGTTTCCCTATGGACGATCTTCGCAAGACGACGACTTTTCCCTTGGAACGCATTGAAGAGATTTCAGTGCATTCCAATGGGGAAACGTGCTTCGCTAGACGATGTTTTCGCAAGACAGCGATTTCCACGGAACGGATTAACATCGTCTAGCGAGGCACCACTGTACATGGATAGGCAGAAGGATGACATTTGCCTTTGTGAGACATCATCTTGTCTGGTGTGTTTTGTTTAATAGTAGACATGATCTTATGGTTGTTCTGCTGGAATGCTACACTGAGATGGAAGCTGAGTATTCTGGTTCTTTTCTGTGGTTTATTTTTGATGTTCGGATATTGTCTGTCAAAACAGGCTCCTATTATTTGAACATGCATGTTCTTCTCTCCCCAGGCAATTCTTATACTTCTCAAAGGCTTAAAGATGATTCCCAACTTTTCCTTTTGCTGAGCACACTGGTCGTGTAATATAGTCCTCATAATAACAAATCCAAATTTGGCGAATTCTGGGACCAGATCAGTGACCCCCTTTCTGCCACCGCGAAGTTAGTTGCTTAAGAGGTTGAAACTCAGTGTTTGCTTCTCCTAAATTAATTTCAAGAATAGGCCTTTTAAATTACAGTACCTTGTTAGCACTTGGGCCTTAATATGGCTCTGATGTGCACAACAAAGACAACATCCCAAGTTTTTTTTCTTCTTAGCTATTACGTAATGTGTTCTCCAGATTTCACATTTGTGCTTTAAGTCCTCTTCTGCAAAATACTGTCTTTCAGGTGGCATTTGCAATATGCCATGTAAACTATTCAAAGAAAAGCAATTCATTTTTTTTCTAACCTTGGGCTTTGAAAACCATTCTTCTGACTCAATGCCAACCTTTCCCCTTCTAAAGACCATGTTTAGACCAGAGTGAATGAATCTGGAAACAGTTCAGCCTGAATGTATTTTTGATTCTTCCCTTCCCTACCACTGGTGGAGGACAGAATGCAATTAATCAGATTTCATGATTGATCTTTGAATTTGTCATGTGTTCTGATCTTCATGACATTGAAGTGTTTTGGAAAGGCAATAAAAGACAAAAGGGTGTGTTCTTCATGTGTTCTTTCTGTCCTCACTATAAAAGGATAACTTCTTGAGAGGCGACAGCTCCCGTAAAGTTCAGCACCAGCAGCAGAGGAAGCCCAGGAAAAAAACAAAGCCACCTGCCCTTACAAAAAAACACAAGAAGAAGAGAAGGCGAGGGCCTCGGCGTCCCCAAAAACCAATTCCTCCTGCTGTGCCCCAAGGAAACCTCAGTATGCCCACCAGCATCTCACTGCCAATGGAGATATCCCATATACGGTTAGTACTCAGCAGTGATTTTTCCCCCCTTGTTTGGCCCATTAGTTTTGGAAAGGATGAGCTCAGTGAATGAATATGTACTATGCTCCCTGTATGAGAATTAGGATTACTAAGGCTGGTTCTCTGCACTATTACTTGGAAGTAAGTTCTGGTGAATCCAGTGGGACTTACTTCTGAGTAAACATTCCTAAGAACAGGCTAGAAGTTTATTTTCACACAATGAATTGATTAAGGACAGCATCAGAAAGGTGAGTGATTCTGGGTCTATCATTCTACGCACTTGCAGAGTGATCACTCCCTCCTTTACCTTTTTATGGTGCAGTCTAGGCCCTTGGCAGTCATTTATTAGGCCAGCTTAGAGACAGTTTAGGCCAGTCTTTGTGACCTAACATGCCACTCTTTGCTAATGATGTAATGCTCTTTCTTTTTCAACAATGCTTTCTTTGTTAATAATTCAGCCTCCCAAGAAGGCAGGCCTTTCCTTTGGTATTCTGCATTTTTATGGCTCTTGGGAGTCTCAGTTAGGGTTGATGAGACATTTCCGTGCTAACTCCCTTGCAGAAACAAATGGTGGTAGTGACACTTTTCATTATCTTTTTCTTGTGCCTATTATTCATTGATACATCAATTCTGCCTCTTAATTCTGCCACTTATTGAAAGCTTAGTGTCTTTCCTTGTGCCTTGTACTGAAGGGAACAACGGCAATTATGGGATGAAAATTGTGGTTTTATACCACCTGCATTTCCCTCTGGTAGGACTAGTTGTAGGTAGAACATATCTAATTTTGGATTGGGTTTCCCTAGAGGAGAATGTCTGGGCAACAGACACTTAATGTAATATGCAAACTTGTATCTTTAAAAGAGAGGCTAAAATGGCAGTGCCCCTTTATGAGTAGGTGTGGTTTCTTTAGAGATCCAGTCATTTAACAGAAGCTGGAGATTCTAAGTTTGCAGGGGGATTCCCCCCCCCAAAGTATCAAATAATGCATTCTTGTCTTGTATTTATTTGAGGTGGAAGAAGTTGCATCAATAGGTTCTTCTTGTGAGGTGGAGATTGATCTGTGGCCCGAATTGCCTTACTTTGGGGAGTATAGCTTCAAACATATTTTTTTTCCTTTAATTTGAAGGCTTTTGATCTTTTGAGATATCAAAAAAGTCAGAACTGTGTTTGGTCAATGCATATCTTACAAATAGAAACAATAGAACAAATTGATGTGAGGCTTACAGAATACTACTTAACATTTCTTTTTAGGAATGTATTAATCCAGTCCTAGTAGTGGAAAACCATTAGGTTGACAGACAGCATGAAAATCAATGGATATGTTTTGAATATATGATTACAGCCAGCATCTCCCAGATGTTTGATGGCTAACATCTAGTTTTCTTCTGGATTAAAACTGGAGCACACTACATTCAAAGAGATATGCATAAGATTTCTTGATCAGCTCCCAGATCATTGGATAGGGATTATCCTTGCAACTGGAGGAGAGCCCAGTTCAAATTACCTCCTAGCATTGGTGTCTTCTCTTCTGGCCATTCAGTTCGGCTTCAGGAATGGAAGTAAGCTTGCTGAGCAATGATGACATTTCAGGGACTCCTCTGCTCCTTGGAGTCTGTTAAGTGTGGACAGAGTAAGCGAGTTGCAGGACATCTTCATTCACTGCTCAGAACTTTGATAAAAAGAGGGATCCAGGTTGTGTCAGTTCTCACTATGCCAGAAGGCATGGAGCAGGAATAGGTGATCTCAGTGGTTCCAAGAACCATTTTTCAGATTGACTGGCGGCCTGAGGGCATCAGCTTTTCTGGACTAATGGAGGCACAAGAGAGGCAAGATTGCTACTAGCTCTACTATGTGGGCCGTAGTTGCAATTGTGCATTGTCTCTACAGGGGGTTGCCTGTTTTCTGTCGATACGATCTTGCTGTAATGCTGTCTGTGTAAATAACTGCACTGACTCCTGTAGATGGAGACTGTAGGGGATGGGCAGTACTGTTTAAACCTGTGATGAGGGAAAGTGAAAAAGCACATATACATATATATCCCTCGATAGATCAGTGCCCAGCAGTCAGACATGGTGGCAGACGGATGGGAGTGACTGGTTTTCCTGTATTCCTAGGAGCCCTTCCACGCCGGAGCTTAGTACGGACGAGCTGCCCGATGACATCGCCAATGAAATCACCGACATTCCACACGACCTCGAACTGAATCAGGAGGATTTCTCTGATGTCTTACCGCGGCTCCCTGACGACTTGCAAGACTTTGATTTCTTTGAAGGTTTCTTTTCTTGTTTTATGTCAAAAATCTGCAGTGACAGCCCTGTGAAAAGGAGGGAGTTCAAAGCTGGGTGGAAGGGTAACGGGGTGAACTCTGAAGCATTTGTGGAAGTAGCTTCATTTTTTAAAAACATTGAATAATGTAAGAGCATCGTTAAATAAGAGGGTGGAAGAAATAATGGCTCAGACTACGAGTTCTGAACTGTTATCAGTCTGACGCAGTAACACTGAATTTGTGAATGCAGAGCAAGTGCAGGAGTCACCTGAAATGTATTAACTCTGCTTTGGAGAGAAGTTAAAGTAGGATAATGTTAATGGTTGTAAACCCTTAACATTTGGCTTGTCTATCCTGCAAGGTCACCTTTTTTTTCTTCACATTTTTTTGCTTCACATTTTAAAATGTAACTCTTCTATACTTAATGTATGTTTTTGAAAAGGGATTTCTATAAATAGAAATACTGTGCAGCTTTTCACATTTGTTTTTATATCTGTGGTCCTGAATTCAAGGCGCATCATCAGATTTTATTCATTTGTTTGTTTGCTTTAACTGATAACAGAATGTTGAATATTGGAATTTAAAGAGACCTTATTTCCCCAGAAGCCACAAAATGGAACAAATTAGCCAAAAAAAGAGAGCAATTTTTACACCCTGAGTGGCATTATGAGCTTGCAATTAGGATCAAAAGAGTACTAAAATCTGTGTGCCTTAGCTTTGAAGAGATCAGACTTTCTGTGTTATGACTTGAAAGATCTATGAGTGTTTGAAGTCGATCTGTTTCCTTAAAAATCATTCCACGGTCATACCTTAAGGATATATTAAGTGATCAGCTTTTCTGACAGATATGTTTGGATATTGAGATTTTCTTCAAAATCTTCCCTATATGCCTCTCCCTGCACTTTCTGATGTGCATGCAGTGGATGGTAGTTGGACAGAGGGCCTTTTCACTTGTGGCATCTTGGAACCACCTTTGGAATTTACTCCTTAGGGAGGCTTGCCCATTTAGCTGTCATTTATTGCTAACATATGAAGAAAAAAGGAAGACTTTTTCCTTTTACCAGACTTCTAGAAATTTCACTTAGATTAATTTTAACATGGCTTTTTGCATTATATCTCCGTTGCCGTGCTGCATTCTGTTGAAGGGTGTCATTGTATTCATATGGTTATGTTTTAGTGTTAGTTGCCTGGGTAGCATTGTTGAAGAATGAGATAGAAGAATCCTATACAAATAGGTAAAATTAAGTCAGAGAGAAATATAGAACATGTATGATTCTCCATTTACAGACACAAATACTTATTCAAAAGGGAATATCTTACATGGGTATTCTAATATTATTAGGAATGAAGTTGTAAAAGAGAATGAAATCTCTGTCCTTATTTTTAGTGCTATGCAAATAATGCTGAGTTTAACATTCAGTCATTTTATTTTTCCTCTGTTGCAGGCATTGCTCACCAAATTCTGCAGTAGGTTTTTGTTTTCCATGTTTGTGCATCCATTCCATGGAACAGATGCTTCTCTCACTGATAACATCCACATACGTTACCACTTTCTTACAAAATAGACATGTTCGGTTGTATTCACAGCAGAGAACTTGTCTTGTCATAAAAGAAAAGATTGTTATAACTTCTTAATGCTCATTGAAAGGGAGAAGCCTACTTTCATCTTCTCTGTAGGAAGCTAATCAAAATTCTTCTCTGACCTCTGGTCGGCTTGCATTTTAATAATAGAAAGTTGTCTGTCCACTGTCTGGTTCAATCTAGGACAGTAGATCTTCCTTCCTTCCTTCCTTCCTTCCTTCCTTCCTTCCTTCCTTCCTTCCTTCCTTCCTTCCTTCCTTCCTTCCTTCCTTCCTTCCTTCCTTCCTTCCTTCCTTCCTTCCTTCCTTCCTCCCTCAACCCACTCTTCTCTTCCAAGTATTAGTAACCTCGTAGGCATATTGATCAAATTATTCCATGAAATGTAAATTCATGGCAGGCACAAGGGACCAAACCCTAATTCATACCTGGGGCGGCAGAGAACCTTTACTCTGTGCTGCAGTGCTCTGTCCTGCAACCCTTGCTTTTTGCCTGAAAAAAGAAAAGTTGCATTGGTTCTTGGAATGGGTGCCTTCCTCTTTGACAGCTTACCTGGTAAGTCCATTATGTCGAAACACATACAGAGCAGGATTACTAATTAATATTTTGTCTTTTTCAAAAACTTATTTAATGCAGGTAAAAATGGAGACCTCCTCCCTACTACTGAAGAGGCTGAGGAGCTGGAACGGGCTCTGCAGGCGGTGACTTCTCTGGAGTGCCTGAGCACCATGGGAGTGCTCACACAGACGGATGGTGTGCCAGTTCAGGAGCTCTCAGACAGAGGGATAGGGGTGTTCTCCACAGGTGCTGAAACTTCAGGAATTCAATCCTTGAGCCGAGAAGTCAACGCAGACCTAGGCGAGCTGCTGAACGGGCGTATAGTACATGATGACAATTTCTCCAGCCTGGACCTGGACGAGAGCTTGCTTCGTTCTGCCACCTTATCCAACCCACCTACGCCCCTGGCAGGGCAGATTCAGGGGCAATTCTCTGCCCCAGCCAACGTTGGCCTTACTTCTGCCGCTCTGATAAGCCAGAGTGGGCTTGGGGAGAGAGCCTTCCCAGGACAGTTTCAAGGACTTCACGATGGCAGCCATGCCTCCCAGAGGCCACACCCTGCCCAGCTGCTAAGCAAGGCAGATGACCTAATCACCTCACGACAGCAATACAGCAGTGACCATTCACACTCCTCACCCCACGGAAGCCATTATGACAGTGAGCATGTGCCGTCTCCCTACAGTGACCATATAACATCCCCTCATGCCACCTCATATTCTGGTGATAACTTGGCAGCTACGTTCTCCACGGAGATGCCCATCATAGCACAGCATTTGCTCCCATCACAACTGGAGGTGCCGCTCAGTGGGGTGGTAAACCCCAGGCCTCCCTGGGGGAACCTCCCAGTTAGCCTCGGTGACCCTTCTCCATTCAGCAACCTGCTTGGGGCAGATGGACACCTCCTTTCCACCTCCCTGTCCACACCACCTACCACATCGCACTCAGAGACCACCCAGCCTGCCTTTGCCACCGTGACCCCCAACAGCTCCAGTGCGCTTCCGGGGTTACCGCAGACTAGTTTCAGTGGTATGGGTGCTGCCTCTTCTGAACTCACGGCCTCCACTTCTCCCAAGCAGCAGCTCCCACAGTTCAGTGCTGCCTTTGGCCACCAACTGAGCTCCCACAGTGGCATTCCCAAGGACCTGCAGCCCAGCCATAGTTCCATAGCCCCTCCAACTGGCTTTGCCGTAACAGGTGCCACAGCTACCAGTACCAATAATGCATCTGCTCCCTTCACCACCTCCAGCTGAGCTTGTCTGTCTGTCTGAATTTCAGGCAGTTGGGGGGTTGTCTCTGTGTTCCCCTCCACCCCATCCCCAATCTTTTCTCTTCCTGGGTTTTTTTTTCTCTTGGCCATCCCCTTCTTTTTAAAGACTATTTTTAAATTTAAAATTTTAAGAAAAAGAGGGGGCAAAAAGTCCAAATTCAGTGCAGACCAGAGTTTTCCTGTTGCTAAGCTCTGATCTAATTATTTTTTGTATGCTGTTTATGTATTGGTGCTCATTTACTCCAGGCAGGTTTGTTGTATGTACCCAGTTAATACCCCGTTTAAGAAATTCAATGGATGTCATTGACCTTAGACTGAGAAATGAGGGGACAGATGTCATTGACCTTAGATTCAGAAATGAGAAGATACCTCAACTAAAACTAATGCAAGTTCCTAAGTTTCAGATCAAACTTTTAGCCCCATTAGCGTCTGGGGATGAGGTGAGCAGTTGCTACTTTTTAAAGATGCAAGTGGGATGAAAGGGAAATCAATCTTTTTGATTTGGTAATTGGGCACTGTAGAATTAAGCCAAGACCATAGTTCAGTTGTTCATTCTGTCAGCTTGACAGTGGGCTCTTGACCTCTTCTGTGACTGTATGAGTGTGTTTGTATGTGTGTGTGGTTGCGTGTATGTACTTGATGAGTAAATTACAGTTCTCTTTTTTCCTGTTGAGAAAAAATTGTTTGAAAACCAGTGACTGCAAACAAATTTGTTTTCTGAAATTGAGTTTATTCAGTAGAAGGAAAATTGAATTCATGGAACCAAGTCAGATGGTGGTGGTTGGCTCAGAGTACCCAGGGTGATTGTTTGAAAAGCTCTAGTTACTTAAAAAAGAAGTTATAATGAGGTACTTGCTCAGAAAAAAAATGTGCTAATCCCTAAAACTGATTAATTGCTGCAGTACTGTTGGTGAATTGACTTTTTCCAATGGAGCATTGTCACAGATTTCTTGTATGGAATCAAATTTTTAGTCAAAACTGGTGGAAGTGTTGTGGACCCTTTTTATTTCATCCAAACTAAAAGAGATAACAGTTGCTGGGGTTTCACAGAGAGTTGTAGCCATTTATGAGTATTGGGTGTTTTTGAAGATCATTCCAGAAATAGTGAGTACTTCTGGTGCTCCTTTACTATTTATTCAGAGATATTTAGGTTTTGTCAAAACTCTTTTATGAGAAGTCAGGTATGAAGAAGAATGGATAAGCTAAGCAAATTTAAAGCAGTGGAATATTAAAGATAGGCATTTTCTGTCTCTTGCCACTAACTGCTCCTGCTAATAAATAAGCTTTAATGAATTCACAGTCGGAGGTTATGTTCCCTGAAGAATTGGAACAATCCAATTTATGGAGTTTGCTAGCATGAGGGCTACTCTTTGATAAAATGTTATTTATGAAACAAACAGTTAAGATTGCACCTCCTACTCATTCCCCACCAATAGGCCTTGTCCTTGAGGTGTTTGGGGCTACAAAAAATGAAAGTTTTCTCATGAGGTTGAGTTTCCCTCGAAGGAAACAATCCTTGCTATTTCTTTTCTTCAGTGGACATAGAAAGAATGGTCTACTTGTACAACCAGGCTTTATTACATCTTATGGCAACAGGTTTGAACTGTACATATTTTTGTCTGATTATATATTAGAAAGATATGAAGAGAAGGCACACACTAGTAAATGATCTTAATTAGGTTGCAATTGGGAACAAGAGAGAATTCAGATTCTTCTTTCGGACTGAAGCAGTTGTATTCTACCATAGCTTTTATACTCTACTTACAATGGTGCTTATGTGAAAAAATCTGACACAGGTCCCTCTGCTTTTAAACATATTGAGCAGAGAGGCTCCAGGAATTGCCTGTTGCTATCCTATTAATTAGAAATACTGCCTTCTCTTAAGAAGGCGTGCTGCATATTATTTTGAAAGGATCAGGGAGTAAGAGTTTGCCCTTGAAAGACATATGTAGCTGGAAACCATTTTTGTGCTTTGAATCTTGTGAAATCTTCCCCTACCAACTCGCAGAGTGTATAATAAACATCTAAGTGTGAGAATAATTATATTTGTAATGTAGATGTTTTATGCCACATACTGAGCTGAAGCTAAGCTCCTTATATCTTCTTTTCTCTGTTTGTAGTGCATTGTGAAATCAGGCTCCACCAGCCGGGCATCATCCTTCCTCCCACCCAAGAAAAAATCCTTTCTGCTTAAATTAGATTTTTACCTTGTTCCTGCCTGTCTCTTCTTTGCACAAAATTTGAAAGAGTAATGGTCAGTATCTTACTGGATTTATCAAGCAGGAACAGCAATCAGGCAGGCCTCTTTCACTATCTTATGAGGTGTCTTTCATCCTTCCTTGCATGACTTGTGTGTTACAGCTCACAATGGACCATCCACAAAATGGTGGGAACCACTTGCCAGTTGTTGTTCCATGCCGAGTAAAACTAGCTGGATGGTAGCCGAAGGCAACTAGCTCTCACTGGAAGGTGACTTGCCTTGAAAATTCACAAACTCTCCCTTGTAATTTATATAGTTTGTGCCACTTGGCACTGTTTAAGTGAAAACCCAACCGAGTGGCAAGAAGCTAAAGCCTGCTAACCCAAGGCCTTTCCAACCTCTTCCTTTGCATTGCATGCTTCTCTGAACTACGAAAAAGCATCTCCTGGAGGCGAGGGCACCCTGGAGGGCAGCATTCCATGAAGTGATTCTGCTAAAAGGGAAAACAGGCAAGTTATCAATGGGTTTTTAAATAAATGAATGAATGAGTATTTATTTCTAGACAGCCTTTCTCCCAATAAGGGAACCCAAGGCCCCTTGTAGCCCTTTCTGCTGTTTCTCAATTATGGTTCACAACTTAGCTTTAAGAAAGAAAGATACACGTTTTTGTTCATATTCAGCCCAAAGGCTTGTGTGGTGTAACTTGACCCAAAGGATCTTGCTTTTCTGCAAGTGACACAGGCGCTGTTGCACTTGGTTATCATGACAGAAACAAGCCTTGCCTCTCCCAACTTTCCCCCCGCTTGTGTGTTGCCATCCTTTCCTTAGGCGCAGTTGTAAGAAGAAATGTAAGAACCTTCTGGTTTTGTTTTTGGCTAACCACTGCTTGTTGTGCCATCTGACAAATTAATTCATGTTAACTGGCATGTCTCAAGGCAGCAGCAAACTATGCTGCCTGAAGAAGGCCTGTCTCAACCAGCCAAAGATTAATCATGATTTCTGGGGTTGGGGAGATACAGCAAGCCATGGTTAAGAAACAGTGGAACTTAAAGCATGCAGATACCTCTCTGGAGTCACACCAGGGGAGGATTGTGGAGCAGTGTATAAGCCCAGGGTAGGCTAGCCTTATGCCTGTTACATCAAAGCAGGGCTGGGCATTGTGTAAGCCATGAGCTGCATGCAGCCCCAGAGCTTCTCCCATGGCTGAAAAAAGGTTAGCTAAAAATTGGAGAGCCATACCTCCTGAAGCCTCCAGGGGCCATGACTGCCTCTTCTAACCCTGTTCTGGGGCCTGCACCCTTTGGGGGAGGAGGGGATAAAATAACTGGAAGTGACCGTCTATTTACATCCAGTTTCAACAGAAGGGGCAAATGGGACCCACAGATATCCAAGGGATGATGAAGAATAGGTTGGAAGAGGCCCCCAGACCCTCTTCAGCCGCCCACCCCCTTGCAAAACAAAACAAAACATGTTTTTAGCTTGGTATTGGTATGCAAGTGAAAGTGTAAAAGGTTACATACACGTATACATTCAGGCAGGAGCTAGTTACGATTTAGCCTACATGCAAGTTTGGAGAAGGGGAAAAATCCCCATTTTAATCTTAGTTTTCTTATGGAAATGTCATTGTTTAATTAAAACGTATCCTGTAGACGTATCCCTGTTGCATTCTTGCTGCTGCTTTTACTGTCAATACTATTACTAGTAACCTTTTAAAACATTCTTTTATAAGAAGAAGCCACACTGGGGGGCTGCAAATGAATTCCAACCAGGATTTAGGTTTTTAATGTCATAATATAGGCTGGGTTTTCAAAGTCATTGTGGGTAATTTGATTCACAGTTTTTCTTTTATTTCATGTTTCTTATTGTTGTGATTTTTTTTTCCTGTTAAGGAGTTGTGATAATGTTCAGTTATGAGTTACAAAAAGGCAGAACATGACGTTTTCCAATGTGATTAAGGTGATGTGAGAGATTAATATCCACTAAAAGACATTTTTCTTGTAAAGTAGAAATGGCCCGGGGGGGGGGGAAGCGGGGGCAAACTTTGTATTCTTTTAGTATGTTCAATAAAATAGCTTGAAAATACTGTCTCCTTTGAAGTATGATGCTGATGTGAGAGTCCCAATATTTTATTCCATGATAATTGTTAGTTCACAATAAACTTCCTGTCGCATAAGCAAATGCAAAGAGTAGTACTGTTTGTATAAGGTCATTCTTTATATATGGAAGCAGAAGAAACTAAAACAAGATAGGATTAGTGGTTCTTGCCATTGGTGTCCAGGTTTGCAAGTGAAAAATGAATAGCTGGTTTCATAATTCCTTTTGGAAATTGATCTTCTGGATGGATTCTGAGTGAGTTTTTCCCCACCTTGTTGTCGTTGCTGCTGCTGTTGTTTTGGTTGTATATGTCTTCACCTTCCAGTTGTTTCCAAATTAGCAGTGTGGTTAAAATGCGAAAGAAAGGAGCCTGCTTTGCATTGCCACTGGAGGGCAGCATTAGGAAAGTTTTTATCTTTCTCTTTTTCTGTCTAAAGAGCCTAAGATTATGAACTAGAAGCATTTCTTTTTTCCTGGAATGTGAAAGCACTAGAGAGATAAAACTCAGGGCTGAAAAAGGAAAATGAGAAAATAATTCAGTGAACCTCCTCTGTAAATCCTTACAGCATGCATGCATACACAAACCTACACAGACATGGTATAAATGCAGGAATTGGATTAATGCATTGAACTTCACCTACTCATGTATTTTCAGCCTCTTGTGCCCTACGTTTATTAATTTTTTAGGTAATGCTTCCAAATCTATCCCCACCCCTCAAAAATACAGTGCCACTTATTGGTTCCATTATGGAGTAAGCTGATTTACCATGAAATGACTTTTGTAACCTGCATTGCAAAAGACGGAAACAAGCTAGTATGTGGATCCAGTCTGAAAAGAGAGGCAGCTGGATTATACTATGAAGTGTCTATAGCCATTGAGGAAACAGGGTTGACTTGAACTTGTTTCTTCAAATGGTGATGATGGTCATTGCCCAATTTTGGCCGTATCTCAGGGATTCCTTGTTGAAATAAAGGCAGTTGAAGTAGTTTTAAACAAGTTATTTTCCAGTACATAGAATGTCATCAGAGCATAAGCACCAGAAAGAGAATGCTGTGTTGGTTTTGGCACATGCAGGCTTAGGGGTCATTCTTGTGCAGACGTGCTTCAAGCCCAGCATCTTTTTTCTCCATCGTGGTCAGCTTTAAGCTTTTATTTAAACAAACTCTTCCCCCGCCTTCTGCCCTGCCTGCATCATAAGCGTTCAGAATACTTATTGTAGATTTTTAAAAGAAAACGTATATTAATTTATGCTATTAACATCACCTCATAAATTATACATTTTATACTAAAAACTATTGTGTGAAATGAATTATGTTGCATATATGTTTTAATAGCTATAAAATTATACACTTTTTAAAAAAAGTCACCCCTTCCCACCCCATGAAGCACCTTTTTACACTGGATATTTGCCATGTTGAGGTGTACAGTTATTCTTTGCTACCTTGCAGATATAAATATATGAATAAAAGTATAATACAGTTAAAGAGAAAATAGTATCTTGTACAGGCAAAATGTTAAATCCCTTTTTTAAAAATCTGTATATCCTTCTGAGGATTCTTGTGTGGTTTTTCTTCTTCCTTTTTTCTTTCTTTCAGTAATTGAATCTGTGGTTTGTATCTATGATGGTCAGATGTTTTTAGTTACAGGGTAAATAGATCACATTAAAAATCCAGTTAAAGCAGCTGGGAACTTGTGCACCAAGTTTGTAAGCTTTTTCTCCCAAATAAATATATACATGTCCAGTTTGCTCTACAGGTTGAAAGCTCAGATTTCAAAAATATTAAATGTAGGGATCCGCAGTGTCTTAACTGGGAATTTTCTCCCTCCTGTCCACATGAAGGAATTCCCGCTATGACTTCCAAATAAAACTTAGGTATATTGTGTACAGTTACGTATTCTACACACACACACAAATATGCATTGGGGGAACACTGGCCGAAATCCTGTTGCTTAGTGTAGTAATTTGCACTAGAATGGGCCCATGGAATCAGTGGAGATTTGGTGAGTCAGCTCCTCTGTATGTTCTACTTAATCAAATGGGCCTATTCTAATTGCAGTTTCCTATGTTAAAGTAAGTTGCAACTGGAGTAGGCCCATTTTGGAACGTAGGGAGGGGTTGGCTCACTAAATCCCCACTGATTCAGTGGGCCTACTCTAGTACAATTTATGCTAAGCAACAGGATTTCGCCAGTATGTGTGATCTATGAATGTGTTATATATTGTATACAGCTTATGAGTTTTTTGTACAAAAGTAGTTGAGAGGTGAGAGAATGTATTGTGGAAATTTGATCATGTAGTCGGCATTCATGTTGTGGTCATGGTTGCACAAACTACCAAACCACATACAGATTTTTTTGTTGTAAGCCTAATTCTGGTATCTTGCTTGCTTGCGGTAATTTTTAAAAAAAGTTTCTGAATCCCATTTCCCATTGAAGCCTCTTAAAATGACAGAAAATCCCAGGTTTTCAAGTCAAATAGATACATAATACATAAATAAATGGGGTGCTTAAAGAGAATTTAAAGTGGAAATTTAGCCATGTGAGCCATCTGTACCAATTTAATACTAGAATTTTCTGCCTCCTACTTTGAAACTGTTCTTGTCATTAGATGTTGAAACCCCATGCTAGGTAGCTTTTCCTCCTCTCCTATTAAATTCTTTAGTTCAAAATTCTACACCTTGTATTTCAGAAGGGGATCAAGTATCTGAAAAACACTTAATGAGGGAATTTTATACAGTACTAAAGCTGTTTTCAGTCCCAAACATAACCATTTTATTTACTGATAATTTCACAAGAACAGGAATTTTATTTGAGTGAATGCAAGTGTAACTCTTAACTTCTTGCTGAGCATGCTTAGCAGATGGGGATACATTCTTTTACCATAGTCACTCCCTTTCCAGGAGCAAATAAATTTCATCCCTTAACTGTGGTTAAGGAGTCTGCCGGTTCCTAATGTTCAGTTTTTCCAGGGTTTTCTCTTAAATGAAACTCATTCCAGCCCGTCCCCTTCAATTTTAATTTAAACAAGATAAGAAGCCACTCATTCCAGGGTACCACTAACTTCTTTTGAACACTGATGAATGAGCCTTTTGTTCACTCATGCAGCTCCTTTTGTCCTCCTTTAGGAAACAGAATCAGACCAGGAGGTCTCTAATTAACCACAGTTTCCCATCTCATCCTAACTGGGTTATTGGACTGGGAACTAGCAGAGATCAAACACACAGTTTGAACTTAACCTAGAATACTAGTTTATTTATTCCACTGGAACAGTCTTTTTGGAAAGACAGAAACTATAGTTCGCGACTTCCAAGTTTACCTGCAGCTCCCTCAAAGGGTGAGTCGAAAGGGTTCCATGTGCAGGAAAGATGTCGTGCATATCTTGGTTTATTAAGCCAAAATATGATATATGAATGTGGCTGGTGTCCAAACCAAGAATTGTACTTAGTCTTAAATACGGCTGGTTAGAATGAGAAAGGTTGTGAACCCGTTTTAAGCTGGCAAACCTCCATAAACCATAGTTAACGCTAACCACCATTTTGTCTGCCATTAGATATGAGGACAAGATGTGATTAGTTGAATAAAGAAGTAAGTCGTTTTAGACTCGTCCTCTGCACCTGTGCCTGCGGTGTGAACACGTAACAGAACAATAGAATTTAGGGTTGTGTGTGAATCCTGCACTGCATGATGTGTGACAAGCTGCTTGACGGCAGTGAAAGAAGAAAGGGGGACTAAGCTCCAGGGAGTGGGAAAGGCCCATGCCCTTCCTGTGCTGGCTACCCGTTTTGCCACTTTCAGTTGGCAAAGGGCCGGGGTGACATCTGCACTGGCCTTTCAGCATGTTATACAGGAGGCCCTAAACACTGGTGCTTGTCCCCTTTCTCATCTGGAGAGACAGCTCTGCTGTATCCAAACTGGGAAAAAGGTATGCCTGGAAGGCCACATGTTCTGCTGTTGTGGAGATCATGTCATTTAAATTAAAACATCCCCATTCCTCTTTTGCTGCACACATTTACATGGTGGGACTTCTGATGAAGGCCTTCATTGCCAAACAGGTAAACCATGTACACGTTTCCCTCTTAAAACTGATTTGCCCAATTTCCAGTTTTGTAGTTATTTTTCATGAAAAGCATATTCCTTGTACATCATATGCATGCTGTGAGAAGGGGGGAGATGTGGGTTGTTTAAGGTCTTTGCTTCCTATTAGTTGGTGATTGTGGGAAGCATCAGAGTGAATTTATTTATGGAAGAGAAGAGACTCTTTGTGTGTATATGTGTACAGAGAGATGTATATCAGATCTGGCAGTACTTCACTGAATCGGGAATTGCCCGTTCCATGTACAAAAGGGAATATGAATGTGAGACTTTGGATTCTAATGATATGCACATAGTTGTGCCCATATGCTAACTGTACATGTGGCACACACATACAAAATATAGATTACAGTGTGTGTGTGTGTGTGCTTGCGTGTGTATGGGATAAGGATCTGTGTATAAGAAGCTGAAATTGTAGTTCCATGTGAGAGTCTTGGATGACTTAAACCATTTTAATTGCCACTGCTTTTGTTTTAAGCATGGAATTCTCTCAATGTGTTTGCTTTTGTTTCCAATATCAAAACCCTATGAGATCTCTTCCAGTTCCTCTCTTCCTCTTCAGTCAGGCCCATTCCACCATTTTAGTTCTTTTATTTTCCTATCCACATGCAGCACCCTCAGGGCCCATCTTTCATCTGGGTCTGGCCTGTGCCTTGCCAACAGATGAGAAGTTCACCCTCAGTATACTCAGAATGAATTTTGGCACTCCTGTGCAGTTTTCTTAAACATCTCGTTTTGAAGCCCATTAGTTCAACAAACAACATTTCCCTCATAAGTACATACCTTTTTAAATTTATTACTCCAGACATAAGTCCCTGTCTTTTTGTCATTTTAGTTTCCATATGATGATGCCTCTTCGCATGGTGGTTTTTTTGTTTTCTCCTGACATTCCTTATTCTTACCACTCTGTGTTAAATACATTGCTTGGGGATTAAGCAGTCTCTTCCAAGTTCATCACAGAGACCACCTTGAACTCAAGGTTTATACACTCTTAAAACTGATAATTGACTTGGTTCATTTAGTATTAAATAAGTGATTATTTATTAAGTTTAAAAAAATAAGAGTCCCTTAAAGAAAAAGAGGGTTCTTCTTCTGCTAAAGCTCCATCCACATGACCAAAAACCCAGCTTGCACATGGACAACTTCAGCATACAGCTGGCTACTTAACGAGCTCATCATCCAATTATTTGGATGCACAGCTAGCAGCTTGTTTTTATGCATATAACAAGGCGTCGGCAGTTGTCCTGACTATATATGATGAACCTCTTTGTTATGCAGGCACCTGCCACTCATCTTAAGCTTTCCATGTTCAGCTAGGTTTTGGTCATGTGAACTGGTCCCAAACTGGACATTTATAGCTGCCAGAAGAAGAGTCCATCTGTTCAGGAATATATGAAATCCACAGAAATTTGTAACAAGGTGCAGCACAGAATGCATGGTCAGATTCTTCAGTCTTCAGGGCAACCCTGTTTAATAATTTTTTCCCCTAAATGCTGAGAGCAACATCTCCCCCTTAGCAGGAAAGTGTAAATCACCGCTGTGATGTATACATACATACATACATACATACATACATACATACATACATATATGTGTGTGTGTGTATGTATGTATGTATGTGTATACACACACACACACACACATATGCAATCTATTTTCCCTCACCCCCATCTGCATTCATGAATCTATGAGATAGAATATATCCTTTTTGTGAGTTTTGGTTCATTTTTGACATTTAGCAAAATGCTGTCCCTTCTGGAGTTCTCAAAAGCCATTTGAAATTTAACAAGAAGGAGGTTGGGTTAGCCTGTTTGTAAGTGTGGAATCTTGTTGATTGTAACAAACTGCCTTTCCATTTGAATCGTATTTTAAAAATAGTAACAATTAGCAATCTGCTGTACACAGCAGCCCCTCCAAATTTCTCCACCATGAGCATGCTTCCATCACTGTTTACTTAGTGCATTCGATAAATAGCATTGGTGTCTTTGAGGAGCCAGTATATCTTGATGCCTCCACAGGAAAACAATATTGTCTCGTTGGTCTGCCACAACTAACAACCCTTTGAACGGTGGGCTATTTTTAAAAAAGAAGAAATGCCTGGAAATAGAAGTCTTACTTTTTACTCATTCAAAAAGTTCTATTGTGTTCAAAAGGATTTCTCAGCCTGTTTTCTACAGTACTGCTTTATGTAATTCTGTCTTTTCCTATGTCCAAACAGAATTGTTGTGTTCAGGTATTAAATATGGAAAGGCAAGGATTTAGGAACACAAGTGTAAAGCATGGCTGATTTAAGCAGTTTAAAGCCAAATATCTTCATCCAGATGAAGCTGGAAAAGAGCAAATAAATAAATGGATGAAAACACACCAGAAAGTATGGAAAGGTGCAACTTCCTTCCTCCTCAGCAGTCCTAGAGAAGAAGGTAGTGTTTGGGTCATTTCAAAGCTCATTCTTGTTACCGATTGATATCAGAAGCAGCCTCATGTCAGAGACGTTCATGGCTACCATTTGTGAAACAGGGAAAAGTGAGGTAGCAGTGCATTGCAGGAAGTACAGCTTGCTAATGTTAACATGTGTCCTTCAGAGTAACTGGTCTTGCAAGGACTAGCAGTCTATGCTCATTTATTGTTTCCATCCCAGTACAGTGGCTGCTTTTCCTTTGCCTATGCTGTTGAGTTGAAAGGAAAGAAAATGTTCATGTTTAAGCTTAAAGAAGCGCTTAAAGGGAACATACAAATTCAATGCTAGCATGTACCAAAAAACGAAACACAATTCTGATCTCAAGACTAGAGTGGATAGGGACAATCAAGAACAACTAATCCCTGAACATTCCAGCATGAAATTCACTTTTAACATATTTCCTGCTGGAAGGTTTCAACAAGGCAGCATTCCAGAGGTAGGTTGTACGGCTGGTGTTTGTATTTTCCCTTTAAATTGGAAGACTCACATGTTCTTCACATTTCTCAATGAATGTACTGTACTATCATTAAAAAAAAGAATCAATGAAATTACAAGATTGGTCTCCTTTGGTTATCTGGTCCTTGTTTAATTGGTTTAAGGGTTTTTGTATACAGAAGTTTACATTTTTATGTATATTCTTGTGTAAAAAAGGATGTAATATGTGTATAAAACACTGTATGTATTATCTGTATATAGTGTGAGAAAATGATTTTTTTCCTTTCTTTTTGGATGTATTAATAAATCTTGCTGTGAAGTAGTGTGGGGTTTATGTTATTGAAGTGAAATGCTCAGCTGAAGGTTTTGTTAGTTACAGATGATTATAGAACTTGGGCTGCTCTGTATTTCAATGCTCATGGTGGGTACGTGATATAAAACCACACAGAGTAAAGTGAGTGATCATTCTTACAGGAATGCTACCTACATGACCTCTAACTCAGGTGCTGGGAGCCCCCACAGAACCTTGAGAACCTGGGGGTTTGCTGCTTTTTTTCCTAGTAACAAGTTTCAAGCTTTTTGGAGCAAAATGGAAAATATCTGGGTAGGTCTTCTATAATGAAACAAAGACCATATCATGTAACATTGATTAGTTCTAACAAATGCTAAGATGGTTCAAAGTATGAAAGGCATATTCACCATGGAGATTCTAATAATAAAAAAAGTTGACAATAGAGCAGTGAAATCAACATTATCTTTAAAATCCAGAAGAACAAAAGCCCAAGTGGGAAATTTAAACACATTGGCCAAAATCCTGTCGTGCAGTTTAGGTTGTTTTTATTATTATTATTATTATTATTATTATTATTATTATTATTATTATTATTATTATTATTATTATTATTATAGAACGTGTCTACTCTGGGCGGTTTACATAAAGCATAAAAATAAACAACAGGTAAAATCCAAATTAATGGCAGAGTCCAAGATGGAAAAAGAAAAAGAGGAAAAAAGAAAATAAATAGGCTAGGTAATGGCTGTAGGGAAGGCCTGCCTGCATAGCCATGTCTTCAGTTTGAAATGTCAACCAGGAATTAGATGTAACTTTTAGCAGTGAATTACCTCAAGTTAAGAGATCTCCATAGACACTCTATGTTGTGCGCTGAGTTGCACATCTAGGCACACCACAGTTAATGTCTATCTTACACTGAGACGATTTGCCAATAAAATTACACCTCTTGTGTAACTGCAACAGGATTTTGGCCACTGTGAAAGCTTGTCTGTCAGCTTTATTTCTTTTCATCTGGGGGTTCTCCTGACTGACTCTGTAGCATTTAAATCATGTTTTCTCTCTACATACACTTTTGGACTAGGGGTTATATATATATACTGCTTGTGTTTCCTGCACATTGCAGTTGCATTTATTTCATATTCCATTGACTTCCCTTTTGACCATTCAGCTTTCTGATCTAATTCCTGGTTGACATTTCAAGCTGGCCTTTGACTGACTGTGGACCAGAATGATGCCTTGCTATTTGCACTGTGATTAGTGCTAATAAGCAAAAGAAGAATAGGATTTTGCCATTTCAGGGCGTTTTCATTTGTCAACCCACTCCCTCCCAAAAGAAAATAAATATAAACCCTGAAGAAAAACGGCTGTTGCTATTCATTTGAAGGAACACCCAGGAATGCTAGCATGTGACTGTTTTCTATCCTGTAAAAAATATGTCTGCTGAAAGAAGTGTTTCCTAATATAGGGGCACTCTTTCTGCCAGCCACCCTGCAGACAACTAGAGCATATTACTTTGAAGTTGTGGTGGTCATTGCAAGCCAAGTTACCACCCATGGTGTACACCGTATGCTTCTTTTCATATTCACTGTCCTACTACAGAAGTTAGTGTGTGTGTATGTATGTGGGGATATATGGCTCGTTACAGCCAAATGGTGCCAACGAACATTAGACCTTTGTTTACTGGACCTTATGGCAGTTCTAAGCTAGTGAAAAATAAAAGTCTTCTACTACATTTAATCCAATGTCAGCTTTAAAACAACAACAACAGAATTGTTATCACACTGAAGCTAACAAAATAATCGTTTACCTGTCAGCATGTCCTTTCATACTCTGATAGACACATAAATCAGGTCCATTCTAATAGAAAATAACAAGTGAAGCACTGTGGGTATGAAGGCCCAAGAAGCCAGCACTGGAATAAGGGGTTTCCGGTAGTCTCCCAGCAAAAGCCATGATGAATATTCCAGCCCTATAAAAATGCAAATTGATTATGTCATGTGATCTCATCTATAATGTACCTTAACAAATAGAGGAAACAAAACAAATTTAATATGAATGGTGATGCTTTGTCTCACACTCTTTCACCCACCCACTGATAGAATTTCTTTCTAGAAATTCCCTTTCAAGAACAAATGACTAGAGTAAGCATCCCTGTAACCGCCCTTCCATATATGCCTGGGAGGTAACTGTGTAATCACTGATACTCAATCTATTATTCAGATGCTAAATGAGAGTTCAACACATTCTCCTAGTATGCAGTTTGCTCCTCAGCTGAAGTTTGTTGTGTAACTTCATGGGCCCATGAAGTCTTTGGTATAGGCTCTTTCTGCCTGGGAAGGCAACACAGGCCTTGGATTTTTACTGCCTCTCTGACAGTGCCTTCCTTCCTTCCTGGAATGAATATTGTGGGAGCCATTTACTGTGTTACACCATACAAGTGTCCATGAATGATGTGCACAGGGCATTCATTCTGGGTTCTTTTTGGAGGGGGTGCCTCATTTGTTTTCAGGGTTTTTTTTGTTTGTTTGTTTGTTTTGCAAGTCCTTTTTTTTTTTTTTACATGAAAGGAGACAACTTTTCCAGGTTATTTCACTTTGTTTTTGCTCATTCATTTGTTGAGTTCTAGTCCAAATTAAGCCCTGCAGAACCCTTAAAAACCACTCCAACTCCACAAAACAGTAAGGCAGCAGACAGTCATCTGCTCCAAAAGTGGGTAGCAAAAGTTACTTGAGAAAATAAAACCAGGCATCCTCAGACCTATGCAGGCACTAACTATACTTTAAGGTTCACATTCATTACTATCAACATTGCCATCCTCATCCTCAATCCATCATCAGGAAACAGTACAGATGAGAAAAATAAATCATAATGGTCATCATGGGACATATGTAGGGTGGCACTCTTTTATATTATGCCATTCATCATCATCTTTGTCAGTGCTCATGGCAGGCTGTTACTTTGCTTGCATGGCACAGGCACCCCACCTCCCTCCCTCCCCAGCCTTCAGTGCACTGAACACTACGCCGCCAGTGCCCACCACCACCCATGGTGCCACCCACAGCAATGGCAAGTTCTTCTCAGACTGCACAAGTAACCTTTGAGGTGCAAGAGCAGATGTGGATTGGCCTCAGAAATGGATGAGGAGGGGGGAGGGATTTTGACTGGTTGGTAACAAGCCATGTACCCATCTGTAGCGGAAAGCCCACACATCACTCCTGCCAGTCATTTAGAGCTCTAGTGCAGGAGCCTATGACAGGACAGGAGGGGCGGAGTCAGAAAAACAGAGAGAGACTGAGAGAGAGGAGATTGTGAGGTGTTTAGACAGAGAGTGGAAAGTTGATGCGTTAGAGAATATAAAAGAGTTAATAGGAATAAGAAATAAATAGACAGTCAGAATATATTGTTACCTTGATTAAAGTGAATAAATACAAACAAGCATATATGTAATCAAATCAAGTTTAATGAATGAATAATAAAAGAACATTAATGACTTTACATCTGTGATTTACCTACCAAACCTTAAATAAACCTTGTTGTATTTGGCAGCACTAGTCTAAGATTCATATTTGGTACATTGAGCATAAAATCCTCTGGTGGCAGCGAAAAAGGGTGAAAAGAACAAGTCATGTCCGAAGGTGGACCTGTGTTTGAGGGAAGACAAACGGGACACTGGGGGTGCACGACACCATCTGCTAACCAACAACCACCAGTTCAAAAAGCAGCAAGCCAAGCCCTACCGCCCCCAATTAGGAAAGAAGAAAACAGTAAAACCAGTCCCACAGCATGGCAGAATCAAAGACCATGAGTACAACAGAAGAAAAAAAAAAATCAAAAAAAGGTGTCAGCAGTCCACCATCAGCACGCTGGCCCCCACATTCCTGCAGAAGTCATCCAAAAAAACCACCAAAGTTTATTATGTATATGTACCTCTAACAGAATAAATTAAATACACAGGAAATCACAACCAACTGGCAAGTAAACATCTGGAAAGCAGCACACACACCCCTACACGGACTAGACATAAAACAGCTCTGAGATGTCTATACTGTTTACATCTCCATGGCCAGCACCTGCATCCCAAGTAAGCTTGTTAGGCCAGAGGGCATGATAGTGGCTGGGATGGGCCGTAGCCCTTGCCTGGTGCAGTGAAGAGAAGGACCTGGTCATATGGTTGTCGCCAATGCAAAACTCATGTCATGGCTTTAAAGCGAAGGAAGGAGGGAAGCCACACACACAACCCATTTCATATCAATTTCAGCCCTGTGGCTCATTAGTAATGATGCTCCTTCATGTTCAGATTCATTCAGATTTAGGCTTTTGCTGAACCTAAATGAAGTAGAAGGGAGAATGGCTGGTATATGTCTCTAAAGCATGTGCCTGTATGAATGAATATGAGTGGAAATGTGTGTGGACATCATGCATATAAATGGAAAGGTATGTGCAGGAATTGGTGGGGAGTAGAGATAAGGCATCTATTTTATTTATCTATTAGGAATGGGATGGGGGGTATGAATCTCATAATGCTCTATTCTGGCAGTTCTGATAGGAAGACATCTAAATGTGGCTCACCTAAGAGAAGCTAGACCTAGCTTCACCTAAGGTTCCTGTTCCTGTCCTGGTGCTAGCTGGGTGCTTTCTTGCTGAACAGGAAGTGAGGCATCTCTCAGCCTAGCCCTGCCTCAAAGCCTTCAATTGAGACCTTTATCAAGCCGCATTTAGGTGTCTGTGGAGTAAAACTCTCAGGAGGGAGAATTATAGGATTTGTAGTCCAACCCCACCCCAAATCACAGTCCAATAATTTATATCTCCTTATCCTCTGAACTCAAAGTGCTGTATACAGCTCCCAGTCTCACTTTATCCTCACAAAAAGAAAAAAGCAAAGTGTGCTGCCTATATACCACCCCACAGTGCTTAAAGCACTCTCTGGGCAGTTTACAATATTTTAATTATACAGGCTACCTGTCTCCCCCCCCCCCCCCCCCCGCCCCTGCAATGAGCTGTGTACTCATTTTACCCACCTCAGAAGAACAGAAGGCTGAGTGAACCTTGAGTTGGCTGTCAGAATCCGTTGGTATCAAACACTGGCCCGGACCAGACTTTAGGCTGCAATGCTACAGTTTAACCACTACGGCAGGAGGCTCCAAAGTGGGTTAGAATGAGAGACTGTGACTGGCCTGAGATTCCAACAATGAGTTTCACGGCTGAGTGGAAACCTGACGTCAGGCTCCCTGACTCCTAGTCCCATGCTCTAATCACTGCACCACTTGGGTTGTTCGGATGTACGTGTTTTTGGGGGGAGGGGGAAGGCAGCCCCACGCATTTGGGTCTTGGTCCTGCCCACCTCTGCCATACAGTCCCTTGGAAGGTATCCAGAAGGGAAGACAGCTCTGAGTCAGAAAAAGAATTCCTCGCCTTTGCTTTTCATTTGCGCATGAACAAATGCCCCACTCCTGCCATTTGCTGCAAACTCCGGGTTTCTAGAAGGCTGCCACATTATTGTCTCCCTCTTTAAAACCATGCCTCTCCTTCAACATAAAAGGGAGCAGACAACTCACCGTACTGCAATAAGCCAGCACAACAGTTTTGTTATATCTCAGTGGGCAGCTGTGTTGAGGAAGCTCCACTTTTCACTTGTGGGCAAAGTTGGACTGGTTACTGCAACCAACGAGAGATTGACGGCATTCCCTGCAGAAGTGGGGAAGTGGGTTGGGGACGAGCAAGCCAGGAGCGGAAAGTCATCCTGCAATGAGAAATTTCAAATGAGATCTTCACACTGCAGTGGAGCTGGCAGCACGAGGAGGAAAATGGTGCTTTCAGCTGTCATCTCTTGAATAGGCATGCTAATACTGTTTCTGTTATTTAAGCTCTCTAGCCTATAATCATCCCATTTCTTGCCAGATGGGAAGTGTCTCCTGTTTTATTAATATTATTGCTGAATGTGTGGTTTTTGAAAAGATGCTGAACTGACATCCTTGGGCACTGACTGGCTTTTATTAAATAAATAGAACAGATTTATTATTGCCTATAGACAGGGCTGTTGATACTACATACACACACATACACACATGCATGCACCCAGGGCAGAGGGAGGAGACACATTCCAACTCTGCATAGAGGCAACCAGGTTCAAAATATGCTATTCTAAACTTTCTTCTAAACTTGATTCAGGAAGTTTGTCAAAGCCTGAACCGTTTCAGCAACCAATGGGAAAATTTTACTAGGAAAGACACAGGTAAGACAAAAGTAAGCAGAGCTGCCTACAAAGGTGACCATACTGGGGACTTGCCAGGCCTCGATACAAGACAAGCCAGGGGTCGGCACTTTTGCACAAAGTATCCAAGCAGATCAGATACGGATTAAGAGAACTCCAAATGCCCACAGCTTGCCCATTCTGAGTTTGTGTGTCCTGCTTTTCCCCCAAAGGACCCTCAAATCTTGGACTGAATAATGAGTTAGCATAGGTAAGAGAACAAGATCAAAGCCTGTGGAAGAGAAACAGGTAATAAAACTATTTCTATAGGTGTTTTCTTTCTTTCTTTCTTTCTTTCTTTCTTTCTTTCTTTCTTTCTTTCTTTCTTTCTTTCTTTCTTTCTTTCTTTCTTTCTTTCTTTCTTTCTTTCAAATGTGCTTCTCTGCTCCGGGGAGCAGAAGGTTAGAAATGTATAAATGTTCTAAAGTCCAAATGGAACAGCAGGAGTAACTCCATTGCTGGTCAGGCACTGCCATCATCTTCTTTCCACCTGCCCGCTGACGTGACTGGGCATTTCCTTGAAGACACCACCTTGCATGAGTGAAAGAGCAAGGTGATGACATTCTTCTGCTCCCAGGCTCCTTGGTGGCAACCTGCTACCATAGTGGCTGCTAAATATGATGGCTCTGATAACTGGAATGGAGGGGAAGATGGGAAAGCAAAAACCGTCCCATCAGCTCTGTTGAGAGACCAACCCAATGGACCGCCTGCTCCTTCACTGGTTGTCTTTTAGCTGCCTTTCGATCTTGTAGCAGAGGGAAGGGACGAAAAAGGGACCAGCTGCTATTTGGCTGCTCCTCTCCTTGAACTGCATAGGGATTGTTTTCTAAACATTTTACACATGTATAGCCAGAATCCTATTGCTAGAGCCTCTTAGAGTAGTTGTTGAATCAGCTGTTGAAATCCTACTGATTTTATGGCTCAACTTTAGTTGGGACTACTAAGTGTCCAGAAACTTCAGCAGGTCCAAAATGCAGCAGTCCGATTGCTGACTGGGGCTGCTTACAGGGATCACATAACCTCCCTGTTACAGCAGCTCCATTGGCTGCTGATCCATTTCTGGGCTGAATTCAAGGCATTGGTTCTAATCTATAAAACCCTAAATGGCTTGAGTCCAAGTTATCTCAAAGACCACATCTCCCTTTATAAGCCTGCTCAATGTTAAGATCATCAGGGGAGGCCTTTCTCTCAGTCCTGCCACTTTTACAGGTATTTCTGATGGGGACACGGGACAGGGCCTTCTCTGTTGCTGCTCCCAGACTCTGGAACTGCCTCCCACAAGAGGCCAGGCTGGCCCCATCTTTGCTGTCCTTCCACAAGCAGGCAAAGACCTTTCTCTTCAGGCAAGCTGACCAGCTGCCTGAGTGGGGTTTTTAAATGAATTGTTGTACCTTACTGATTGAATGCGTTTTGGTGTTGCTTATGCTTTTCGGAATTTTTTGATCCTTTTTAGTATTTGGATATTGTTAGCTTTTATATTGTCTTTTAATGATGTAACCCACCTTGGATCCTGTTAAGGAGAAAGGCGGGATAAAAATGTTACAAACAAACAATAGGATTCTGGCCTATGTAGTTAATCCCTAAAGAGCTTGGAATTGTTGCTTAAGTTAAGGGAGAGACAAGGTTCTGTGAATCCAGCCTGACATAAAGCCCCATTGCTGACCAGAGCATGGAAAAGCACAGCTGGAAAGTTCTGGTCCATTTTTGTTTGACTGTTCTGAACTGTGCTGTAAACCCTCTGGTTAGGGAATCATTGCATCAGGTCTTGAGGCATGTTTCAAAACTCCATAATCCACATTTGCCCAACATGGAGGAGAATACTTGGTTTATGTTTTAGGGCACAGCAGCAGCCCTTGCATCCAGGGTGAGGGCTTGACGCCTTCATCTCCAAATCCCCAGCTTGGTTTAAGCCCTGGGGATAGGAAGTAACATTGCAGCAAGCTTATCCATCTCCCAGGTCTTCAGATGGAACACAACCCACATTGTTTGGTGTACAGCCCAGTGTCCTTGCCTCAGGATCTCATTTTAGGTTGCTGTGCATTCAAGTTATTGACACGAGATAGAAGCTGCCAATGGCTGGAAGCTTTGATTTGCATCTTGGATGACTTTCAGCACATCTCCATCTTCCAGCAGAAAATATGTTCCCATTCCTGCTGACTCGTCTTTCTCTGCAGAAGGGGCAACAGCACTGATGCTCTTGCTTCAGCTTTGAAAATATGAAATCCTATGTTTGCCATACCTTGAGGGGTTTACTGGAATATCTATTCTAATCCATTTTTGTCAGAGTAACTTAACAAAACAGAAATATTAAAATAGGGTAGCAAGATATTCCAGCTTCTCCATTCTTCAGCTGTTCTGAATCAAAGTGTATATTATTCTTCTATTTTCTTCCATATTCTTTCCTAGCAGTTTCCTGGCTTTCTCATGCTCTCATATATTACTCCAACAACACACACATATGTATGTAACTGCACGCACACATATACATCAGGCTGTATAATTAGGCAGAGTGAGGCAAACCCATTTTGAGTGTCAAGAAAGGACAGCAAATCATTAAGTTATTTACTTCACTATTATTGCATTTCTACTCCCTGGGATGGGAATGGGGGCACAGAGAGGCACTTGGGACACTTTATGCTACTAGTGCCAAAATAATTCAGTTCATTTTGGGTAGTATGGATTATGAGCTGGACAGAGGGGGAGCACAATTTGTTGCTGTACTTCAAGTAGCAAAAAAAAATGAAAGTACAAAAAGAGTGCATCAATATATCCATATTTAGAATCAAGTTAGAAGGAGAGGGTCATCTCTGCTTCGAATTTCCTTTCTTTTGGGGTAGCGTCAACCATAACTTTTGGCTTTATACCAAAATACTTTTTTTTTCTCTTTAGGGGGTTTCTCTGATTTTGAAATATAGGAAGACATAGAAGTTAATGTTGGGGAAATAAAGTTTTTCTTGCTTGTATGATGGGAGGCTTTTGAAAAGCTACCCTAAAAATAAACAAAGTAAACAGTCAACTGGAATATAACACCTTGGACTCACTATACAAAGCAGACCAATGTCTTTCAACAGTTCTAGCTGAATCTCTAAGGAAACCACATTCAATGGAAAGGTAGCTGCAATTTAAGCCTCTCTCATCTGCATACTACTAAAGGTAAGAGAGGTAATATATATTACAAAGTGTTACTCATAAATCTGTCTATCTCCTCATAGGATGTTGGTGTGGTGCTCAAAGGCTTCCCGTTGGAAAGGCACCCCAGGATGATATATGTTCCACCAAAAGCTAATCCTTCCCACTGGATTAGACAACACTATTCGCCCAAAATTGCTACTGTACATCATCCATTTGTCGAGTCATAAGTAAAGACTTCAAGGTTTCAGAAGGTGGCAGAACTGGGGGAGGTAGAACTGCAACACCAGTGAATAATAGCCATAATGAAAAGATTACCAAAAAAAAAAAAAAAAAAAAAAAGATTCCTCCAGTATTCTTGTCTATGAGGGTCAGGTCTGTCACAGTTTGCTATCATGGAAACCTGTCATCAACCATCGCTGTTCAGTAGCCAGAGCAACCATATTTAAAGAAATGAACTTTCTCCCTTTTAAACCTTTTCATCTCTTCAAATCTCATTTCTCAATACAAAGAGCAGTTGAAACATTTATACCCAATTTCCCCAAAAATAAGAAGACTTCATGTTTTCAAATAGAGCTAGTTACTGTACACCAAAGGTGGCTTTTTGAAGTTTTCATATTAGGCAAGGGGTAGATAACCCACAAAATGCTGGGTGGATAGCCCAGTGAGCTAAATATCTGATGGCAGAGCCAGAGGTCAGGAATTTGATTCCCCATCTGTGCATTCCAGAGGAGCCAGCCTGTGTGGCCTTTGGGAAAGCTGCACAGTTCTAGGATGACAGCAGAAGAAGGGAATGGCCAACCACTTCTGAGTATTCTCTACCTAGAAAACCCTGAAAAGGGTCACCATAAGCCAGAATTGACTTGACAGCACACAATCATTATTATGGTGATAGAGGCTGGTATGATGAACCCCCACACACCACAATTTGCCACTGCACCAGGCTGGACAGATATCAAGGTCAGAGGATCTGCTTTATTTTTATGAGCAGATCATGAAAGGTCCACGAACCACGACATAGGTACAACACAGTGAATGGGGTGTTACTAGAAATGGATGAGAACTCTGGTCAGTTGGTTTTATTATATGACCTTACCAGCATTCACAGACATAATGGGAAGAAAAGAATTTGTTGTTCTGAAAAAAAGGTACCATCTCCTCACCGTTAACACCTGCAAAGCAGGCAGGTTTGAGATGGCCTCATCTGTGATGGGAGAGTAGCAGCAGTACCTTTAGAATTTGGCAAATGCCAATGATTGAGAATTTCACTGGGTTCATTTTTATTACAGATCTGCCAAATTTAACACTCCTCCCCTCCCTCCACAAACAGTCTAGAAGGAACATGCTATTAACATAATTTGAAAGTGAGTAGAAAGGTCTGTTTGTAGGTAGCGGTGCTGAGGCCAGGTGCGATTTGGTGGCTTAGAGATGGGACGTAATGGTAGCTAGGGCATTCAAAGAATTGTGGCCCAACCGTCCCACTCCATCTCTGTCATAAACCATGCAGTGGGTTAATCTTCTCAGACAAAAACAGACAGACATCTGAGTGACCACATACAACGAAGTGCAGCACCAAGCTCAAAACTGGCCAGTAGTTCCCGATCAGGAACAACAAATCAGTGGTCCTGCCATACAAGTAATGGGTGTTTAGGATGCAGGTGGATAAGAAATGTGCCTCCATCAGTCTCGGCAAAGCTTTTTCTGGCAATTTGCTATTGCTAACCCACTGAGAGTTGGAAACCTTTGATGTTCCAGTTCAAATCTGAGACTCTACCTGCCAATCCTAATCTATTTATTTATTTCATTTAAAATATTTTTACCCTGTCTTTCTCTAAGGTAGCTTATATCATCAGAAGACAATATTTAAAAGCTAAAAACAGCAAATATGCAAATATGAAGGAAGAATCAAACAAAATACCACCCTAAAAACGGTAAACAAAACCAGCACTAGAAACAGATTCAAAGCCACAAGGCATAACACTCCCTTTAAAACCCCTCCAGACAGCCAGTCACTGAAGAGAAAGGTCAATCTACCTTCTGCTCTCTTCTCCACGGTACCATTCCTGCCTCCTATATGGTCAGTTGAGCCAAGGCAGTCAAGGCAAAAAATCTCACAAGTATTACTCCCCATCCCTGGGTTTTAAAATAAGGAAATAAAATTACTAATCATTTGCTGGTTCTTTACAGCATGAGAAAAAATGGGTGTGTGTGACACATGTAGGAAACAGTCCTTCTTCAGTATTCCTGCAGTCTGAAGATTTCTGCCAGAAATCTTATTTTTAGCACCTCAGACTCTCTTTCCTTTTTCTTGACAGTGGTGCTGTCACAGACATGGTAATGTTTTTCCTATCAGGATATCCCTAATCAGCTGCCTCCTCTAGCTTAATGGTAGGGCTGCCCCCTGGACTGTGTGGGCCCATTTCGATGTCTAGGTGCTTGTCATGATAGTTGTCTTGTCCCAGCCACACGGAAGATCCTTTTGGCTCAGAGTGTGCAAGCCATCCCTTTCCGAACCCCTGTTTCCTCTTGAAGAGATCAGTCTGGTTCCCAGTAGAAGCCATAGGTGGCCTGTGATGCAAGCAGAGGGTCACCTCACCCTGAAATGTAAGGGTAAGTGTCCCCACCCCCAACTCAAACTATGATCCACCCTGATACAAAAGCACCAGACTATCCTATCCCATGCAGGGAAGTCTCAAGATCTGGGTCACATTGTGCCTGTTTTTCTACTCCTTTTTTGTCCTTTCCCATCTTGGAGAAAACTGGCCACCTCAGGATGACATAAGCTCAGCTTTGAAGGAATAACAGTCCTGTTCCCCATTTGTCTGCCTTTGTCAAGGCTGCATTAGCAAAAAGCTTCATCAGTTCAGTGGAGTGTTATGAATTAAGAGAGCCACTTGACTTGAAATCTACAAGAACCCTTGCTTCTTTCCAAACCAACCAGTAAAAGACAATTATATCACTGAATTAAAATGGCTCTCCTTTCAGGAACCAATGATGATAACATCTTCTTAACAGAGCCAGCTGTTCTGCTCCTTTCAAAGACATCTATTTATTTTCCATTTTCCATTGCCCCACATAATGAAGTCACCTAGGAGGAAAACCTAAATATAAAGAAATGAGGAAGACTATGAAGCCCAAATAGATGCATTGGCACCCGGATCATATCCATAGTTACACTGATGTAAGTCCATTGAGTTCTATCACACTTTAAATAATAAATATTACTTGCTCTCAAATTGATTCTGGCTTATGGTGACCCTTTCCACACTTTTCTAGTAACAGAATACTCAGAGGTGGTTTACCATTCCCTTCTTCTGGGGGTGCTCTGAGACGATGCAGCTTGGCCAAGGTTGCACAGGCTGGCTTTTCTTCCAGGAACCTCAGTGGAGAATTGAATTCCTGACCCCAATGCTCCATTTCATTGAGCTATCCAGTAACTCATGTATGTTCATATGATCATAGTCTGGATGGTGCCCATTATCTCTCTTTTTTTCTTATCTTGCTTTGTCAGCCATTTTTAACTGCTTTGTGCACCAGATTTCTATGCATTAGATCACATCTCAACAAAATGTTTATTTACTCTTTCCCCCCATCTTTTATAGCTAGTGCCTAAGCAATCATTGACTGTTTACAAAAGAAACTAAGGATAATTAGCAAAATGCAGATCGAGGCAAGCTTGTGTTAGAAGGAACAGACAGCCTTTTGCCTATTAAGGGAGTTCTGCTTCTAATGACATGTTGACTGTATTTAACCCTAGTTTGACCCCAACTGTTACTATAATGAGAGCAGGCTTGTTCATAAATAGGCTGTTGTCATTAATAATATCCCATTGTTATGGTGGCCAATATATGTGCCCTGATGTATGGAGGGCAGTCCTCTACAGCAGTGGTCCCCAACCTTTTTAACACCGTGGACCGGTTGGGGAAGGCGGGGCACCCCCCTGCGCTCACGCGCATGCACGAAGGGGCGGGTGCGTGCTCGCACTCGTGTGCATGCGCGAAGGGGCTGTGTGTGGGAAGAGTGCGTGTGGGGTGGGTGGGAGATCTGTCTCCGTGGCCCGGTCTGGACCAGGCCACGGACCGGCACCAGGCGGCGGACCGGGAGTTGGGGACCCCTGCTCTATAGGAAAGGCTATTGGTCTTTTTTCTTTCTTTCTTTCTTTTTTTACATGTCCACTGCTGGAAGGATGATCCAGTCCAAATCCACTTTAAAGGCCAGGAGGCTGAAGAAGGAAGAGTGGAGAAACTGAGGTTGCCTATGGATAGCCAGCACCAGTGCAGCAGACTAAGCAGCAGGCACACAGGTCACCTGATCTTGAGTGTCCTGTACATCTTTCTTTCCATTTGCTTCAATATGGATGAATTACAACATACCCCCTTCCCTTCCCTTCCCCTCTTTTGGCAAAGTAGCCAATGAGTTGTGCCCTGACCTGAAATGGATCACACCAGTGGCATCACCCCCATTGTGGTATGTTCAAGGGCTTTTTTTTTAAAGGAAAAGGAACTACACTCCAATACCTAATCCATCATGAATCCTCCCATCCCCCATGATCAATATCTGGAGGATGGTATAAGGGTGAAGCCTTTTTCTTCTGCCCTCACCCCCAGATGCCCGTGGAGTGTTCTTTCCAGCTATTACTGTCTGGCCCTGAAATTATCCTCCTTTTGAGATCAGGTTCAAATAATTCAGCAATTTGTTTCTAACAGTGGCTAGCTAGGTGGTAGGTTTAAAATTGATAGGTCTGTCCAGGGCCTCAATGGTTGTCAGTTGGGCTTTTGCACAGCAGTTGTGATCAACACCATGATTCGTGTAGGGATGCGTAGAGTTCAAAGTTTCTGAAAACATACCAGTCCTTGCCAAGTGAGCCTGAGTGAGCCTGAGCCTGAGCTCACTTGCCAAGTGAGCCTGAGCCTGAGCAAAAGGGCATCACTCCATCCATCCATACTAGCAAGAGTCAAAATAACCTCAGTATCCTTCATTATGCAAACAAAGCCTGCACAGAGTTAGTTCTGCTTTGGACCAGACAAAAACAGAAATTGCTCCAAATTCATAGGCCTAACTATATTTTCCTTGGCAGTCATATCAAAGGCTGAGAAAGGTCTGGGAACTGTGTTTTGCTGCTGGCAAGGGGTCAACTTCTGCTTCTGAGTTTACACATGCTGCCGCTGAGAGAAACTGGCATAAGATAGAGGAAATTATTCCATAAAGCGATTGGTTTTCGTTTTGATCAACAGAAAGTCGTCATGTATATTAATGAAGGTCATTCTGGGGGGAAAAGATGCTGCCTGTTAAAAACTATTTTTAATCTTTTTAACCTGCAAAATTAAATATAATCTGAGTATGAACAGAAAGTTTCTGTGTGCCTTGAAAATCTGGTCAATTTGTTGAAAATTATGGTAGGCATAATAAAAGAAGAGGAGGAGGAGGAAGATCCCTCCCAATGTGACTATTTTGTAGAATGGTGTTCTGTTGTTGTTTTTTTAAATCATTTTATCTGTTTTGGTCTGTTTCTGAGCATAGGGCATTTCAGAACAGGACAGGGCTATGACTAAACAGGTATCAGTTATGTGTGCTTCCAGAAGAGGACTGGAGAAATGAAGGGGTTGCAGGGACCATGATTCAGGAAACAGGTGCCCCAGGTTCACTCCACTCAGGGTTGGGCCATGCATTTAACGACTGCCATATCAGGGTTTGCTGGGTTGAGCCCTGAGTCCTGGGGCCACACTGGCTTACTGTGGAAGCCACTTCTGCTGCCTCTTGCTCCTCCAGCATTATTTCTGCATTGAAGCAGAGTGTGATGGAAATCTCTTGGGCTCAGGAACAGCCAGTGATGAAGATGGAGGATGGGCTGTGGTTATGGGCCAACATGTTATCCTCTAGAAAGCCTCCAGTGCCATGGGTCTCAGGATAGACATGTCGAAGGTGTCTGCCCAGTCCCCCTCTCCTCAGACTCAGTTCCTGAGCCCTCAGCCAGCTTCATCCCTTCGTACTCCCTCATTTTTATACCCTCCACCCCTCACCTCCTCATCCATGACTTTCCATCACATGGCCCCTTCCTCAGGTGATCCTCATAACCAGCAATGGGCAGCTCTCTTTCCAGAGCATCTGTTATGAGCAGACTAGGGCATTCTTCAATTTAGGATTCAGGCTGAATTCGCTTCTTTTTCTTGACTGGTGTTGCCAGGTGCCATAACCTTGGTGGGAGGGCCTGCGGTGCTCCCACTGTGGGAGATGCAGGGATTGACTCTTCCTTAGCCCCACTGCAGAAGATAATGCCAACATTCAATACAGGGAACTGCTGTAAAACCTCTGTGCACATTTCCCTCTCTGAGTTTTCCTGGACTTTGGATCAATCATTAACAGTGAAATTCTGCATTTGTCAATGCAGAAGTTATCCTCACTGTGCCAGAACCTAAGAAGAGTCCACCAGGGGCAAAACAAACTCCAGCATACCGTTCCCACACAGACCAAACCGATGCTCTATAAGGAGTCACTGCGTTGAGACTTGGTCCAGCCTTAGGTATCAGCTCTCATCTTCTGCTTCTCGTCTCTTCATATCCAGTTCTTCAAGCCCGCTCATTTAGGGTTTTTTCCCCCCTCCTCTTCTCGTGTTTCCAGCCTCCTATCCTTCTTCCTTAAGCCATTCACAAACACCATGGTATTCTTTCTCTGCCTGTCAATTGTTCACTTTAGTGATTTTTCCACGTCTAAACAATTTGCTAAAAGACCCTGATGCTTTTCTTTCAGATTTCATTTTCCTCCTTTCTATTGCTTTTCATTATGGCTCTATACTCAGAAAATGTTGTCTGATAAATAATTCTCAAATCAAGGGATTCCTCCATCTTCATCTCCTCCTCCTCCTTATGAGTACTGCCTATTATAAATCCTTCAGAATCATGAAAAAAAATCCCCATATCATCCATAATTCAGTCTTATTCTGTCATCTGTCTCTTGCTTTTCCCGTTTAACTGTTCAGGGTTTGATTTGCAGGCAATTGTGTTGTTTGATGTTTAGGGCTATATACATACCAAAACAAGCCACACCGATCTCTTCTGCTTGGCAAATTACATTTTGTGTTTTTTCTAGAACTAAAAACAACAACACATCCTGTGTTTTCAGTCTTGAGACACTTTTCTCAGATTACTTTTTTCATTTGATCCCCCTGAAAAATAATAATATCTAGTTTCAATCTTGATGGGCACATTATTACAACATTATTTTGCTTAGTAGATGTCAGAAATGTTTTCATGGCTGCGGTTTCTGCAGTAAAATTGTCCGAGTGCAAGAGTGAATTTTCTACCCACGCAGCACATACAGGATGCCCATAATACATAATGCCAAAAAGAAGGAAATACATCACAAAAAAGAGGGCACGGATTTGCATATGTTTATTTGTCTGTATAAGATTTAGGAGCAATGTTAGAATTAATTACTACCACTTAGAAATACTGACTGATCAGATGACTTTTGGGTCTGCTAAATCTGATGTCCATGTGTCAACTCTTAGTGGATGGCTTCAAAGCCCTTTTTATGGTTCGCTGTCTTTAAATTCACTTGGCTTTCAACAATATCTGGCTGTCCAAATAGAGGGCTGTCTTCTGTAAAGCAGGACATGTAGCCAGCCGAAATATTTACCTCATGAGTTCCAGAAGCTAGAAATCAAGATGTGGTTGGCTACGGGGACACTGATAGGCCCCACTAAATCACAGGTCTGCAGAATCAACAATCAACACTGTAAGAACTGGACTGAATCTCGATTATGAAACTCAAAATGTCAGGATCTCTCCTTCTGCTTCTAGTCACAACCTGCTTATGACAGGAGAAAAGCCACAGATACCTTGCATTATATACAAATCTCCATATTGCAACCTGCCAGCCTTGACCCTAATCGTTTGATAAACTGAAGACATCTAATAGTTATTCTTGTTTTTTATGCTATGGGAGCAGCAAAGTCATTTCTCGCCATATCTCAGTCCCACAAAGGAATATATTATTGCATGTAGAAGGCACAAGGGATAGATTAAATTACATGAGGAAAATCAAGCCACAAACATACTCCCCATGGGGTGTCTCTGGACTTGAGTGACTGTATTTGCATGTTCCTGTCCCTCTTTTTAACAGGAAGGAAGCTCACTATGACACAAGTAGACAATCCTAGCAGTATCCGGTGGTCTCATAATAGGACACACAAGAGTGAGGTGTGCTGTGAGAGCTGGGATTAGGAAAGAAGTCAGTTGCATTTATATTTCTGTTTCGGAAAAGTTCATATTGCACCTCCCAATGACCATCCGTGGGATGCTCATTTCTAGCCTCAGATATCTATATGTTTTAGAGGCTTGTGATGCATTTTGGAGAGAAAAATATGCTCACAGACCATGGATGCATTTTAAAAATGGATACGCTTAACGTGTATATTTGAAAAATTGAAATAAAACATTTTAGTAAATGTAAAAATGCCTAGGAAAGTGGGTATACAAAATACTTCTATATTTGAAAAGAATAATAAAAAGAATATACAAATTAAAATGTGCATAAAAAGCATACACAAATTTCTGTGGAAAAACTCTTGTAACTCAGTGCAGAAACGGCAAAATAAAAATATTGATGGGAAACTGAAACACTCAAAGAGAATGCGACTGACAGATTTTTATAAACATAAGCATATAGGGCATTTTATGTATATTTGTAATTTTTTATATGCCACCCAGCAGCTTTTGTTATTGGGCAGTTTCAAAGTGGAATAAATGTAAATAGCAAGGGTTTCCATGTACAGCTGGAAGTTTCCTTGTGATTTTGCCACAGAAATTGCAAAGAAGACAAACTTTTAAAATTCGGCAGTGGTTGGTCTCTTTGGTAGCAGGAACACATCTGGCAGTAAAAGTAGCCAGCATATGTCTACACAATGCACAGTTCTCTGTTCCCCTTGAACATCCTTGCTTTGGATCCTTCTCACACCTCCTCCTGAATTAAAACTCAGCTCTCACATTCATACTGTATCATCTGGCTCTGCAATTCTAGCTAAACTCTTTGACAGTGTGAAAACAGTTCTCTTCATCTATTGATGCAGCTGTGGTTCTGTGGAAATTAATTACCCATATAATACCCCCTCCCATTAGATCGTATTAATTATATTTTTATTCCATCATGTTCTCAACGGGCTGAAAACTGATGTACCTGGTCTTCCTTCACTTTGGCTTTTATCTTTACTTCAGCTCTGTGACTGAAGCGAACGCAGAGCTTGGAAAAGCTGTCGGTTGGATGACAATCGCGGCCCCCCCCCACACACACACAGGCCAGAGAGATCCTGGAACTTGTCGCCTAAAACAAATCTCTTGATGATGAAGAAGTGGAGTGGATAAAACGTGGGTCTCTGGGACCTGTGTTGGGAATGGTCATGGAATTAATCCATGACACCAGACTTCTTTTCAATCCATTGCCAAATAGGATCGGGCTGGGAGGTTTTGCCAAAGGCAGCTCAATCGTTTGCCCGTCATGTTTTTTCTGGTTATGAACTGGAGGCAGTGAGTACAGTGGATCTCGTTCAGTCAGATACCGAACAAAGTTGATGATTCCGGCAATGCCATGCCTGTGTTTGGGGGCGGGGGGGGGGGGAATAACCCTACTAAAACAAGCAGAAAGTACAAGAGTTCCATTGTTTTTGCAGTCAGGGAAGGAAGAGCACAGTCATTCACCATGCACCTGTAGCTCCATGTTTTTAATTCTGCTTGGACTATTTTCTTATGCTGGTGCTGAGAGGACCTGGAAACAGCTGGATTTAGGCCCATGTTTCACATGATGGAAATGTCCATGGAGGTGTCTGCAAATGCAAAAGGAAATGTAAGATTATTGACAATGTAAATCCATAAAATTTAGCACTCACAGTCAGGAAGTAAGACCCATTTTCCCATGTTCTTTCCCACTCCCTAGCAGAGTAAAACATCAGAATTAAAATTCCCTCAGACCAAAACCAACTTGCCTTTAATTTGCACTCTTAGGGGTTAAAATGGACTGCCACTAATTCATCTACTAAACCCTTTATTGATCAATCTATCCATGAAACCAGTGGCTGCCTGAAGGCTAATAAAAACGTATACAGGCAAACTATGAGAAGCTTGAAAGGAGAAAACAGAAATAACCAGCCACTAAAATATTGTTATTCTTTTTCTTTGAGTTGCCTATGTTAATTTTTCATGTTTAGTGGCATTTCCTGCCTCTGTTTTTGCACATGCATGTGTGTGTACATTATGTCTATACACAAAGATAGTTAAGTCTGAATTTTCCCACAATTCCCTCCAACAGAGGCTTAGCTTGCCCCAATACTGATGAACTTGTTTTCCAGGCAGGATGTACTTGGCTTCATCCCTCTGTTCATCTAGTCCCTCTTTATTCTGCTTGGAATGCACAGCCTGCTTGTCCTGATTTGACATCATTGTTTCATATTCTTCAGAAAACCTCCTGTTTATGAATGTGGGATATTGTGCTTTTTTATCTACAATTCAGAATGCCAGGAAATGGCCCAATACTGCTGCACAATATTGTGCCCGCACCGCCAGCAGGAAAAAGGACGCCAAACTTTACATAGCAAAGGGCAGCCTGGATGTTGATGACACCCCATATCAGCAGTCAAGATGGTCAATCAGATACCCTCTCATGCTCACTACGATTCACAAAGTGACACCAAGGAAGAGAAAATCCCAGAAGCTGACTTCTTTTTCCATTAGTTAACCACTTCTCACCCAAACACAAAGTAATTGTCAGGGCTGCTTTTCAACAAGTGTGAATGGTAGTGTGTGCGTGTGAGGGGATTTGGAGGAAAGAGCAATCTAATAGAAGATGTTGTTGGTTTCCAAGATCTGATCAGAGCTGTTAATGATATAGCATTTTGAAGGTCATTAACTCATATAGTCACCATACATCAGAAGTGACTTGATGGAACATAACATCACTGGACTTGTTTTTCTTAATTACAAGACAATTGTACAGTGACAAGATGGATGGACTGGCTGAAACTGACAGGATATAGGCACCAAAGCTCTGCTAACATTGAGTAAGACCATCCCCAGCCACAAAGCAAAAACCAGCAATTTCACAGATTAAACAAGTGAGCTTCTGAATACAGTATTCGTTCTTTAGTCTTATCGAAGTATCTTTTTAAAAATGTTTTTATAACAAGACACAGAATCCCTTCATCAGCATGAATACCTGTTTGGCCAGAAAAGAGTTAAAAAGTTCTCCTGGGAGTCAGCTAATTGGGTCCTGATTGACAGGGTGAAAGGTTCAGATTGCCCTAGACCTGGAGCTGATTTTCCCTTTGAAGACCTGTGTCAGGAGTCTGGTCGCAGAAATCCCAAGAGAATGATGACTAAAAGCAGACTGGGACAAACACAACTGCTCTTCTGATTTTGTAATGCAGAAATATTTTGAATATGCCTTACATAACTGTATGCTAATTCCCTGAAGATACATGACAAAATGTCCCTTTCTAGAGGACTGTCACTCCATTACTTTCTTTAAAGCAAGCCTGGGTTGCTGCTTTTTCCGACTCTTCAAGAAAAACTGTCTTTTGACTGTTTCTGTGACATTTTAGTGCCCTCCAAATATCTCCCTTCCCTGCCTGTAAAACTGCAACAATGCATCTACTTTGGAACACTCTTGCTGGTAAGCCTGTTCCATCCATGCTCATTCTTATAACAAAGTGGTAGTTTTTCCCTTTGAAAGGCCTTTTCTGAGGATCATTATTTCAGCAACTGAAGCCTTGATTCTTTCCAAAAAAAATTTAAAAAAGGGAGTGTGGCCAATCATTTTCTTTCAAGACAAGCAAGATTGTGGGTCCCACCGCCAGGTTATCTGAACTGTTTTAAATCTGGAGATGTTTAAGGTTGCTTGTTTTCGTATGGAGGGCACAGTTTTACTTTAAAAAAACCATAACTCAATACCCCTTTGCCCAAATGTGCTCAGATTTGTCAGAGAACAATACCAGCCTGTCTGCTACATCTGTGCCTCATTTGGTGTTAATCCACTGTCTAGCTTCAAAGTTATAGGTTTTTTTTTTGTTTGGGCTGCCCCTAATTTTAGATTTGCCTTGTAGAATGTTGATTTGCTCTGCAGCACAATAACATCGCTGCACTACCATGCAGCTTAAGAGGGTGCATTTTCTTAGTATGTGAGTGATATATGTCAAAAATGTAAACCTCATGAGGATCTCCCAATATGTAATAACTTGGTTTTAACTCAGCTCTAGAAAGATGATATACATATCCTTCACTTTATTTCATTAGGAAATTGCTTCCCCTCAATTACCCTGACAGCTTCTATTTTGACAGCTCTAACTTGCAGTAAAAGCTTCCTGTTCATCTTCATCTTCATCATCTTCACCATCATCATCTAGACATTTCAAAACTTTTATATCCATATTTCTGCTTTCCTCCATATTCACCTTTTCCAAACCCTTATGTTATTCTTAGCTGGCACTCTGAAGGGAGATGTTATGACTCATACGTATACTCAACAGCACCCCTGGGAGGTAGTTTATGTAGAGAGAGACAGGGCAGGGGGTGGGGATAGAAGGAACCCAAACATGTTAAGAGCTAAAAGGAAGGGATCTATCTAAACAATGGCCATGCTGGCTGGGGGATTCTGGGAGTTGTAGTCCAAAAAGCAATTTCCTTAAGTGCTTGACTTTCCAGCCTAAGGGAGCATCCAGGGAGATGGTTCTTAGCACCACCAGTGAAAAGTCACTGTACAATTTAATCTGTCTTTTATTCCTTAATTGATTTTTATTAGAAAGAGAGAAGTTGGAAGAATGGAAGGATTGCAAATGGAAGGCAACAAGGTCTGGATTCCCTGTTAAAGGTTGTGAATGAGACCTTGAGCTGGTTCAGCGCAAGCCTTGTGAGGAAGCACCCCCAACGTCACCATGCTATAGCCACTTTATCCACTACCCCCTCAAATGAGCGACAGCTTGGATTGAAAAGGTTTGTTACTTTCTACACACACACTCTGTTCCTTCCTGCCTATGAATGAAGTGAGAGCAAAAAGGAGAGATGGATTCTGGGAGCTGTAGTCTTATTAAAAGTAAAGACTGTGCACCGAAGTAGGCGAGCACTGAAATTGCAAATAGCACTGTACTTTGTCCCCAAACATCAGGCAGACAGGTACTCAGATTTCTGATGCAAGTGTCTGGAAAAAAACAACACTTTTGCCCATCAAAGAAATTTCGTGCTCTGAAACAGCCTTGGTTTTCCCCACCGCTGAAGGAGGGAAGGCAAAGCGGACACTATTAGGAAGTGACAGGAAGATGACAGCACACGTACACCCCCAAGCCACTGTAATGAGTTTAACATCCATTGAAGAACACGAGTGCTTTGGAAATTAGTGAGGGAAATGGATTTTGAAGTTTCTTCTGATTTTGCACTGCTTTCATGCTGTCACTCAAAGTTGATGAGGGTGCCAACGCATAGTGGAAAAGGGGGAGGCAGAGGGGAAAAGCCATTGATGAACCATCTCAGGTTATGTTCAGTTTTCCCTCAGCTCTTGGCTACAGAGGCTTCTCTTCCAGTTGTGTCATAAAATTATTAGAACAGTTTTAATGCATTCTTTTATTTTGTGTCATTTCTTCTCAGGGTTGCAATTCAGGGTTGCATTAAAACCATAGAGCACGGTTGTATCACATCTTTGCTATAATTTTATATTTTAGGATGTATAGAAAAAATATGCTGGGAGTGTGAAGTATGGCTCACTGATGTGGTCTATCATCTGTATCCAAATATTTGCCACACTGACTGGGACTGACCCACCTGGAGCAGTTTTGGAGGCAGCCTAAAATGCTTTGTCCTCAGATTCATGGAGGTATTTGTTTCTTTCCAGATCAGGGGTTGAAAGAAAAAAGACCTGTGAATGGGGAAAGCAAAGAGCTGTGACCCAGAATGGGAGACACCCTCCACCATCAGCATGCTTACCTTGCATACATTTATGTACTTTTCCAGGTATGGCTGAGAGTCGCCTCAAAGTAGCATTTTGCACCATGAAAGAAACAATCTGACAGTCTATCCTAAGTGGCAAAATGGCAAAATCGCTTGGAAGAGAATCCAGAGATGGCTCTCCAGAAATATTTTCCAGGCAGGACAGAAAAGCGATTTTGTTCCCAGCGAGGACAAAATGCACCAAAGGTATAACATGAACAGAAAGGCTGATCGAAATCGATAAATACTTTGGTCTCCTTACATCTGGTACCAGTCTACAAGAATGGCAGGCATTGGTATTTGTTTGCAGTGCACTGATGAGGAGAAAAGAAAAAGGGGGGAAAGTAGAAAAAGAAGGGGGGAAGACATTCCCTGATGGTATTATCATGTATCCTTTCAAAGCCCCCACAAGGAAGAACACATTCATTCACCCACGTTCCACCCCACCATCTAATAATGTAAGGCAAGTATGTAAGCTGATTAATATTTTTCAGGAAAAAGAGAATCTCATAATGCAACGGCTACCCTAAAAGCGATGCAGCACCTTCATTCCGCTCAATGTAAAATTTCTGCCTGAGCAGCAGCAAAGGGATATAGTGCCCACGATCCTGTGTGTTGCAGCATAACATAAAGTTGCACAGCCATAACTTTGCCAGGCATTGCGCCCAGGAAACAAGGATTGCATAAGTTGTACATGGTGGCCAATTGCTCAATGCACATGTAGAAGTGTTTCACAAATAACATTTCTGCCTTTGCTTTCTTACAGCGACTGCTTGTATAACATTGAGTTACACAAGTGTGGCTACTCAATTGGATTTCAGCCACAGACTCCAGCGACCTCATTCTGAGCCCTCCTCAGGGTTTCAGCAGTTGGACTGCCCAGGAGAGCTCTGGGGCTTTATTGGTGATTCATCTGTCAATCTCCTTCTTCCATGGTGTTTCTTCCTTGTGCTACAATTGTAACCCTAACACTGCTGGAGCAAATATGTGATCTGTTGGGTGGCCAGCCCAAAAGATCCACCTCAGGGATGACTTGGGCTTTCTTGCTTCACACATCGTCATGTTGCCAGTGAGTTTTCATGGCCATGTGGGGCTTTGAACCCAGGTTTTCTGAATGCTAGTCTGACACTCTGTCTATTATACCATGCTGGCTAAATACGGAAAATTACCAGCATAGTAACACAAACCATCAGGCTGAGACAAGCAGGTTTTGTCTGTGTCTAACAGTCTGACCCATGGGGGTATTGCTTAGTGTATTCCCTGTGGCACTTCTCCGTAATGAAGAAGTTGGATCACTTAGGGTGAGATCAGATAGCAATAAAGGGTAGTGTCTGAGAGTGCTGGAAAGATTGCTTCCCTGGGAGTGATCTCCCTTAAAGTGACTCTTCTGTCCCTACAGGAACTGCTGCAGTCCAGCTCCCAAAAAGAGTAACCCTGCTACTGGACCAAAAAAGATCCGGCTTGGGCTCAGAACAGGGTCGAGCAACTTCGTGATCTCCTGTATGTCAGCTGATCACTAGAGAATATCTGACATCGGACCGTGTGACAAGAGGACTAAAATGCAAGCTGTCTCTCCATTGGATCACACTCTTCCCTGTTTATCAACCATCTTTTCTACAGTGGAATTATTCTCCCACAGAAATAGCTGTATGTATAATTAAGGAGTGATCATAGAGCTTGCATTTTGGACTGTGTGTGACATGGTCCATGTGAGCTACAGTATTACATTATGTACAGGTAATAGCACTCCAGTCTGACCCCAATCAGAAAGATTATATCAGAAAGATCTGGATGTCCCAGACAACCCAGATAGTGTGGTTGCTGACCTTGAGCCAGACATCTTGGAGAGTGAAGTCAAGTGGGCCTTAGAAAGCATGGCTAACAACAAGGCCAGTGGAGGTGATGGCATTCCAGTTGAACTATTTAAAATCTTAAAAGATGACGCTGTTAAGGTGCTACACTCAATATGCCAGCAAGTTTGGAAAACTCAGCAGTGGCCAGAGGATTTGAAAAGATTAGTCTACATCCCAATCCCAAAGAAGGACAGTGCCAAAAGAATGCTCCAACTACCGTACAATTGCACTCATTTCACACGCTAGCAAGGTTATGCTCAAAATCCTACAAGGTAGGCTTCAGCAGTATGTGGACCGAGAACTCCCTGAAGTACAAGCTGGATTTCGAAGGGGCAGAGGCACTAGAGACCAAATTGCTAACATGCGCTGGATTATGGAGAAAGCCAGAGAGTTCCAGAAAAACATCCGCTTCATTGACTACGCAAAAGCCTTTGACTGTGTGGACCACAGCAAACTATGGCAAGTCCTTAAAGAAATGGGAGTGCCTGACCACCTTATCTACCTCCTGAGAAATCTATATGTGGGACAGGAAGCAATGGTTAGAACTGGATATGGAACAACTGATTGGTTCCAAATTGGGAAAGGAGTACGACAAGGCTGTATATTGTCTCCCTGCTTATTGAACTTATATGCAGAATACATCATGCGAAAGGCAGGACTGGAGGAATCCCAAATCGGAATTAAGATTGCCGGAAGAAATATCAACAACCTCAGATATGCAGATGATACCACTCTGATGGCAGAAAGTGAGGAGGAATTAAAGAACCTCTTAATGAGGGTGAAAGAGGAGAGCGCAAAAAATGGTCTGAAGCTCAACATCAAAAAAACTAAGATCATGGCCACTGGTCCCATCACCTCCTGGCAAATAGAAGGGGAAGATATGGAGGCAGTGACAGATTTGACTTTCTTGGGCTCCATGATCACTGCAGATGGTGACAGCAGCCACAAAATTAAAAGATGCCTGCTTCTTGGGAGGAAAGCGATGACAAACCTAGACAGCATCTTAAAAAGCAGAGACATCACCTTGCCGACAAAGGTCTGCATAGTCAAAGCTATGGTTTTTTCAGTAGCGATGTATGGAAGTGAGAGCTGGAACATAAAGAAGGCTGACCGCCGAAGAATTGATGCTTTTGAATTGTGGTGCTGGAGGAGACTCTTGAGAGTCCCCTGGACTGCAAGGACAACAAACCTATCCATTCTGAAGGAAATCAATCCTGAGTGATCACTGGAAGGACAGATCCTGGAGCTGAGGCTCCAATACTTTGGCCATCTCATGAGAAGAGAAGACTCCCTGGAAAAGACCCTGATGTTGGGAAAGTGTGAAGGCGAGAAGAGAAGGGACGACAGAGGACAAGATGGTTGGACAGTGTCACTGAAGTGACCAACATGAATTTGACCCAACTCCGGGAGGCAGTGGAAGACAGGAGGGCCTGGTGTGCTCTGGTCCATGGGGTCACAAAGAGTCGGACACGACTTAACGACTAAACAACAACAACTGACCCCAATCCATGCTCAATCCATGCACCTTTTGGATTCAGCAGTAGGAATACTATTTTGGGGGGCTGAGCTGGAGTGCTCCCTGAGAGATAGAATAGTCTCTTTATGGGAGATTTCTCCTTGCAAAATGACCCTTTGTAGCTTGATCAGGTGCACCCCTGTTTTTTGTTGTTGTTGTTTTTTGGCTATCTAACTACACCCTTAGTCTATCATATTGTCCTGGCAAAAAGTAGTTTCTTTCTTTCGTGAGGAGGCGGGATCTGATCTTGCAATGTTAGAAACTATGCATAATGTCTTCTGGAATACTCATGGCCTCTCGTTTTAGTCAGTGCATATTAAATATTAAGACATAGATGCTTTCTTGTTCTGTTTTTCATAATCTAAAATGAAAATTTCCTAGACCCATCGCACTGTGAACTTACAAGCATCTGGAAAGTTGTGCTTCTTTCATGGTCAAGGAGCATGTCTTTTCTGATGTGCTTGAGTCTTGGACTCAGTTGTAAATAATGGTAGGAATGTATTTGATGCTAAATCTCCCTCCTCTCTGCCACCCCCCCAACTGCCCTCTCTGCTCTTCCGCAGGACAGTGCTGAGGTGGTTTTGAAATCCCCTTTCATGTCTCTCCAGTTAGAGATCACATGCAAGAAGATAATGTAAACCTATAAATAATCTGACATTCTCCAAACTCGCCATGTTATTGAGAAATAGGAGAAACAGACTTGGATGTTGTTGTGATTTACATTTCTTTTCATGCACTCAAAGCAGATGGAACTGTAAATCCAGATGAATCTGTTTGCACTACTTAGGTAATTAAGCATGAAAGCAGTTCTCCAAGCTGGACCAATTTTCGCTTACGCACATTCTCTTTGGCCATATAAATAGTTTCTTTCAAGTTACTAAGGGACAGAATTGGGATGATAGATCCAAATGTACCAACAGAAGTGACTTTGCAAAAAAAGGACTATACTCAAATGCAGCCCTTTGCATCCCCCAGATATGTCAGATTACAAACCTCCTCATCTTTAGCTGACACAGCCTGTGAGATGATGGCAGCAGTGTAGTTCCATACATCGGGAGGGCATCCGGTTGAGGGAGGCTGCTATAATCATGATCATCTGTCCCATAATATATCACAACACAGATAGGCAAAAGCACCTGCAACTGTAGTGGCTCTGAAAATCAGAATTGCCTGTCTTGAAAAGCTGCAAACCTTAACTTTCGAATACAAAGTATGACTAGAGCTTCTGGATAGCTGAGTGGTTTAGGTATCTGACTACAGAGCCAAAGGTTGGGAGTTTGATTCCACGCTCTGCTGCCTTGACAGGTCCTGGACTCCATGATCTGTAGGGTCCCTTCCAGATCTGCCCTTCTGAGATTATGACGATGGTTATTATTATAAAAAGGTTCTCACTGGAAGAGCTAATTAATTAATTGATCAATTTTATTTAAAAGATTTTTAACCTGCCTTTCTCCTTCAAAAAGTCCCAAGGCAGCTTACATCATTGAAAGATAATATTTAAAGCTACGAACAATGAGTATAAAGAGGCAGCTTACATCATTAAAAGACAATGTTAAAGCTAAAAACCTTAATTATACAAATATTAAAAAGAAACAAACATCACCCTGAGAGATGGTAAACACAAGTAGTACTAAAAACCCAGTCAGAACAGTAATGCATAACAATCCATCTAACAATCACACTCATGTAGCCAATCCCTGAAAGAAGGCTTGCCTGAAGAGAAAGAGAAAGGTCTTTGCCTGCTTGCGGAAGGACAACAAAGATGAGGCCAGCCTGGCTTCCTGTGAGAGGGAGTTCCAAAGTCTGGGAGCAGCCACAGAGAAGGCCCTCTGCCGTGTCCCCACCAAGCGTACCTCTGAAGATGATGGGAGAGAGAGAAAGGCCTCCCCTGATGGTCTTAATTCCCAGACAGGCTCATTCCCAGAGGGAACCTTTTAGATAGCCTGGACCCAGGCCATTTAGGGCTTTATAGGTCAGAACCAGCAATTTGAATTCATCCCAGAAATGGATCAGCAGCCAGTGGAGCCCAGTGGGTGGGGGTGGGGGTGGGGGTGGGGTGGGGTTATGTGATCCCTGTGACCAGCCCCAGGCAGCAATCTGGCTGCTGCATTTTGGACCCGCTGAAGTTTCCTCACACTTTCTATCGGCAGACCCGCATAAAGCTTGTTACAGTAATCCAGCCAGGAAGTAACTAGGGCATTTGTCACATGGCCAGATCAGATCTCTCAGGAAAAGGACATAGCTGGTGCACTAGTTTTAATTGTGCAAATGCATCCAGGCTCAGAGGTTGGGGGTGCTCCTGTGGGGTAAGCTTTGGGCCCAGGAGCAACTGCAAGCAAAAATGGGGAAGGCTCTTTTTTTGGGATTATGACTCCCAGAAGGTTCTGGCCAACAGGGCCGTGGCCATTCCAGCTGGGACATTCTGGGAAGCAGCCTTGCTTGTGAAATGGGAAGGCGAACTTCTTCTTTTTTAAAAAGGCTTGGTGTCAGTGCTAGAAGCAAGCTGTGCTAGAGTACCTATGAGACAAAACAAAACAAAAACAAAAGGAAACCAAAAAAGGGAGAGTGAGATGAGCCCTTGTTTGCACCTTGTTAATGCCGCTTCTGCTGTGGCTGTGCCTCTTACTTTCTTCCCTTGCCACACTTTGGATGGTGATGTATGCAGGGGCGTGTGTGCTCCTTGTCTGTGGGGCCCCAGACTTCACCCCCAAGGTCCAGTCTTAGATATACCAATAGTGGCACAGACATATGAGAGGACTATACCACTTGAACCAAGTAGGAAGGGTAATTACCCACTGGTAGACCACCTGCTTTGCAAGTACAAAATCTCTGCCTTCAACATTCAGTCCCCAAAGAGTCTCAGGTTGTGGTCACACTGGTAAAATGTGCCTGTGTTGTCCCGCAAGTGCAGATCATGGAACTGTCATGCTTTGCAGTCACGTGACATATATTCCAAGACCTGGGTATCCAGCTGCTCTTGTTGGTGGGGGTGAGAGCCCCTTGCTGCCACCTTCACTCTTGTCACGGCCACCAGAAGGGTGGCAGGCCGGGCACTCACAGGGCTGGGCGCCACAACGTTCAGCCCTGCCATCTTCATGTCCCTCTGCTGGCAGTGTGGTTGGTTGGGAAATGCCTGGTTGGCGGCAGCGCCTGTGGGCGGGGAGCCTTGCCCTGGCATCACTCCCCTCCTGCTCAAGCGTAAGGCAGGTGGCCCTTCCCTACAACCTAGGAAAAGTTTTAATAAATAAAATAAGAGGGCAATGCGAGTGCCTGTCACAGTCTCAAATGACTACCTTTTCTGAGAAAAAAATATCCTGGTACAGCCATGCACACAGGATGCCTGTGACAGAACAGTCCTGCGTTACTCCTGGAACAAAAAAAGTAGAAGGGTGCTGGTGGGAGGGAAATGCTATGGGGGTATCATGGGTGTAGAGGAAAAATTCTAGTAATGGCCATACATTGTCTGATCACATAATTTAATTTCAAAATCAAAGGATGAAAAATGGGCAACATTTCATAAGTGTGACCACAGCCTCAGATAGTATGTCTGGGAAAGATCTTTCCCTGGGTGAGACCCACAACAAACAGCTGCAGCTTGTTGTTAGGGAAAACCGAGCTAGAGGGGCACCCCACTGACTCGGTCTAAAGCAGGGCAGGATGGCCATTTACCCTGCCCTATCAGAGCCTGGAACAAAACTGCAGGCTGGCAGATTCTCGGCATTGCCATCCAAAACAACGTGTCCCCTTGGGCTCTGGTTCTCTTGCACAAGGCATGAATCATATGCACTGCATTGTAACTACGGGAAGCACCAAGAGGCCACAACCCTTATAGCCCATTGATAATTACATTAATTGCGCCCATGAGGGAAGTATGGATGAAGAATAGAGAGATCTCCTACTAACCTTTTTATCTCCCAACACACCAATTAGTAATCAGAGTCGTGCTTCGCAGTGAAACCTATAATCAAGTTATCTGGGCCCCTCCAAGTGCACATCACCAAATTATAAATTATTGAACTCTTTTGACATATTCTGTTGTTATTACCGATACTGACATAAATTGAAGAGCACTACGTTTTCTATTCAAGCCGAATTACTGTGAGGAGGCAAGTCAGAACCAGATGGCTGGATATTATTATTTTTTATGGGTCACAATGGGGCCACTGTCTCACAACGTCCACTTCCAAAGAATACAACTCCTGTACTGGGCTACGTCGGTATCTGCTTCTCCCTACAGAAGCCCCCCCCACCCGGTAGGCATTCATATTTATTCTGCTCATGGAGGAAGACAAAAACATAGCTGTTAAGTATGATTTGTTTGTTTGTTCTTTGTGCAAATCCCCTCCTGACAAACACAGCAAGCTGGCTTATACTGAGTCAGAGCACTGGGTCAAAAGTAAGTAACTGGAGGTGGCTCTTGGGGAATCTTCTGGGACCCTTTCTCCGCCCTATCTGGAGATGCTGGGCTCACATTTTTATGCAGTCAAAGCATGTATTCCAACACTGAGCTGCAGACCTCATTCTTGGAGTGACAATAAACAAGGAAAACATACATTTAAAAATACAGGGCTGAATCCTCTGTGCCCTCAGCCCTTATGCAATGGTCCATCATGCAAGTGGTTAGATTGTTCCTGGACTTGTGCAAGGAAGTATTCTGTACCCCCTTGGTTTTTTAATCAGTGTTTTACAATATTTAAGAAATGGACAAAGTGTTTTGGTCCACAGGTAATTTGCAAATGGTTTGGGTAAGTGGTCACAAAGGCTTCTGCATTTCTCTCCAGTGTGACATGACTTGGAGAAGAATAGTCCAGGCTCCGTTTCCTGAGGGGTGGGGACAACAATGGGATATACATGTAACAATTTAAAAAAATGTCCAACTATCCTTAGCCTGGGACTAGAGCATTAGCACTGCCTGTGGCTGCAACCATTTCACTCATTCTTTTAGGACGAAAGGATACCACTGTTTTTACCAGTAGAGTTGGTGTGAGATTCTCTTCCTCCAGTAGGTCACAGAAAGCATGTTAGTGGGATTCTGAAAGAACAGAATAGGCAGCAGTGCCAGTCTTGATGTGGCCCCATCCATGTGTGAGCACACTCCCCCATAATGGGAGACCCAGGGCTGTGCTCCTCCCTTAAAAGGGTATGATATGTTCTGCATATAGATTGAACAGACAGGGAGATAAAGTACATGTTTGCCAGCAAGAATATATCATAGAACTGCAGAGCTGGAAGGGACCCTATGGATGATTGAGCTAAGTCCAGCCCCTGGCAAGAAGGCATAGTGGGGAATCTAACTCCCAACCTCTGGTTCTGCAGCCAGATACCTAAACCACTCAACTATCCAGCAATTCATAATGAAACTACTCTGTTCCTCCATACTCTGTCCTAACAGCAGCTTTTTGTTCACATAATAGGTTATTTATCAGTAGAATCAAATATTATGGTTAGAGATGGGGTATTCGAATACCCCCACACAGCTGGACGTAACTCATGTGTCCACTGGCAGCAGCGGCTCCACTCCCCCTTCCAATCGCTCCGGAGCTCACGGTCAGCTATCCACTCATCAGCCTGGCAGGGAGACTCGTCTTCCCTCCTTCTGCCAGGAGTGGATAGCCAATCGCAAATACCCCCATCTCTAATTATGGTACATTATTTCTTTAATGATCTATAGCTTTTCATAATCCACACAGTCAAAGGCTGTGGCACAAAATGATTTTCTTCTAAAATTCTTTACAGTACAGTAGGCATCCTTCAGTCTCAAGAGACTATGGTAACGTGCTCTGAATAGAGGTCTTGGAACAGCGTCTAGTGTGGCTGAGAAGGCCAATATGAGAGTGAAAAATTCTTTAGTACACTTCAATATCTACATATATTTGTAATATAATATCTAGTGCCTCTTACTTTTCTCAATCCAACTTGAACATCGGGTGTTTCTTGCTCCATATATAGCTCCATATATAGCAAAAGACTTTGTTGAAAATCTTGTATATCATTTGCATGGGAAATTAATGTGATGTTCTTATACTTTCTGCAATCTTGATTTCTGTATATAATTTCCACATGAACATTTGTTACATTGACATGTGGATCTGTAATAAACAAATTAGAGGTTTCATAGAATCCTATGAGTTGCTCCCCTGCTTCTTTTCTTAATTCCCATGCCAAATTCTGTAATGACATTTGAGTCTGTTTCTACATGCTGGTCAGATATGATCACCAGCACAGACTGTTTTGTTATGTGATGGGTTTGTCTCGAATGCTTGCATAAAAGCTCTGAATTTCATCCTTTTTTAAGCAGCTGATTGAAGATACCATTCAGTCAGACATCGCATTATAGCCCCAACCAATTGTACTATGTCTCATCTTACTATTAAAGCCATATTATTGCTTCTGAGTTTGTCATTTCCAAAGTAAAACATTCCATTGGTATGCAGTCCTCAAATTTTCCCCCTCCCAGTCCTTTTCCAATCTGCTCTCATTCTTCCTTACTATTTAGATTTCTCATCTGAGAGCCACTATGTTGGTCTCGGTATTCTTTTAGTACTCCAGCTAAGGAATAATAGCTTCTCTCATACATGATGAAGACAGAGGAACTGGCTGGAAGCCTGAATGAGTGACATATCATCTCCCTTCCCCTCACACACACAGGTAGTCTGGAATTTTGGGATGACAAACTAAGTTTTGAGTAAATGATACAGCAACTGAAAAACCAGAGGGCCATCAGGCAGAGGGAAACAGAGGCAACACAGAGCTCAACATTTGTCTTCTCTTGGGAAGCAGCACAACGGTATTAATGACATTCCAGACTGTGTGATTTTCTGTGAAGTTTGCAAAATGAATAATTGGTAACAGCCCAATGTGAAAAACGGCGATAGTATCTCAAGATCTGGTACTGGTTTTCATTTGCCATACTTCCGAGTCTGTTGTTACCTTCAATCACTCTGTCTGTCCATCTGTCCACCCGCCCACCTAGCCTCACATGTCAGGTGCTGCCTAAGTGCAGCTTTTTACTAAGTTGTATTTGTGACAAATAGGGGGACGTGGTGGCGAGGGGGACGTGGTGGCGCTGCGGGTTAAACCGCAGAAGCCTCTGTGCTGCAAGGTCAGAAGACCAGCAGTCGTAAGATCGAATCCACGCAACGGAGTGAGCTCCCGTCGCTTGTCCCAGCTCCTGCCAACCTAGCAGTTCGAAAGCATGTAAAATGCGAGTAGATAAATAGGTACCACCATGGTGGGAAGGTAACGGCGTTCCGTGTCTAGTCACGCTGGCCACATGACAATGGAAATGGTCTACGGACAAAGGCTGGCTCTATGGCTTGGAAACGGGGATGAGCACCGCGCCCTAGAGTCGGACACGACTGGACTAAATGTCAAGGGGAACCTTTACCTTTACCTTATTTGTGACAAAAGAAATCTGAAGGTGCCCAGCAATAGCAGAGGTAGTGAAGGGGAAAAGGAAATGGTGCAGAGAGTCAGCTTTTCCTAAGATCTCCTTCATTCCTGATATGAAATGTTGGGAGTGGTATATAGCTCAACACTGGACTAATCTTCTGTGGGGGTGGAAGGTCTTGGGTACAATCTTTTGCTCAAGTGTTTCTTGTGTACAGAAATGAAATGACTTGCAGGATTGCTGCTAATACCATCAACAACAAATGGTGCAAGTTGCCAACTCTTCCCTGTCCTATAGTATAATTGTACATGGTCTAAGTAGGCCATTGAACTGTGGTCTCTTATTAAAAAATATTGTACAGAAATGTGACTCCCAACTGTTTGGATCGGGCATTGCAGGTTATGTTTCAATTTATGGAGGAGGACAGAGACATAATCAAAGACCTATTAGTTGTAGGAGCTAGTTAGAAAAGTGGAAAGGCTTCGAACAGGAGAAGGTTTCTTCTTGTACTGTGTGGGCTCTGATACTGCTTTGATATGGTTTTTGCTAGGAGTCTACCAATGGTTGCCTGTGCACTTGATGCTTGCTACCCATTTACTGTGTGAAGGGGAAAATATGTGCTTATTGTTCCAATAAATAAATTTGGGATAAAACAGAATAAAACCTAGACTTTAGTGCAGAATCCCCTAGAGCTGGCTTCTGTGTATGCAAGTGTGCAGAAGAAGGTCAACATGGAACTGTCTCCATGGCTGGCCATTCATTGGAGAGAAAGGGAAGGGGGAGAGAGCAAAAATGATTTTCTTGAAGATGAAGGTAAGTGACCTAAAGAGGAAGTGATCATCAATAAAAATGAGGATAAACAAGATACCCACATTTACCTGACTATTTATTAGCCTCTTCTTCCCCTCACTTCAGTCACTTTAAATACAATATGCTGCACATATTTTAATACAGAATACACTAAAAACTGGCACAGGCACTGAAAAAGCCTTTTAGAAACCGAAAGGGAAAAAATGAGTAATGGAGGTCAATATTCTGTTGTGTAGAAATACCCATGCAATGGCAGTGATACCACTGGCAGTGACATATTGTAGCTGATTAAACATTTCCTTTTTTTGGGGGGGGGGGGTGCTCAAGACTTTGTACCATTGTCTATATCCCAAAACTGAAAAACCAATTCTTTAATTAGCTGCAATCTGGCACTGCCAGTGACGTCACTCCTGTTGCTACATAATAAATATTGGTATAATATCTGCTAATAATGTCTATGACTAGACTTGAAATATTATCATCTTAAATAATAACAGTTTGGGCTGCGAACTGGTTCCACTTACTTGGGAGCAAATCCCAAAGAACTCTTAGTACACATTCACAGGCTTTCATTGGTAGACTCTGCACTGATTAAATATTTTCAGTTGATTAGCCACTTTCATATAATCATTCAATCGGTTAACTTAATTCAAATAAATCTGCATCTCAACAATGCTTCAGTGTTGGCACTTTCTTGAGATGCTGAAGGAAGCAAAGGGTCATTGTTCCAGCAGCTCCTTCTGCTGCTGGAACAAACCTCTATCTTTCTTCCCCCCACCCTGTCTTGTTCATTTCCCATTACATTAACGTAGGAGAACCAAAACAGCCTTTAAAAGTAAACTACCCTTATTGCTCAGTCTGACCAATTAAAATTAATCCTCACTCATTCATTCATTAAAGTCTAAGTTGATTAATCTCCCTAGCAATTCTGTGTCTAATGTGTTCTTCCATTAAGCTAAAATGAGAGGCATGTGTATGTGTGTGTGAAATCACACTGTCATGGCAAACCAGTTGGAAACAACTCTTGAGAGAGAGAGAGAGAGAGAGAGAGAGAGAGAGAGTCTCTATGAGGCAAGAACTGGGACTGGACAGGCATGGTTGTAGGTTCACGCTAGTTGCCCTACCGAGGGCTAAAGAAGAAGAAGGTGCTGGAGAATGAAGGGGGGGGGGAGCCATGCCCTTCTTACTCTCTCCAAAACCAGGTTTCTTCCTGCCAGGCTTTTACCTCATTCCCCTCACGGCAGAACACTCCAGGGTTGACTGATTGCTTGACTCTCTGGCATCGATTGCTTCTTGGCTTCGTTCTCATCTCTGCTTTCTCATTTCGGGACTTGGCTTAGCTCCGTGCTGAGAAGCCTCTTTGGGACACTTGGTGTGAAAGATGGGCTGGAAGGTAGCATTTTGTCTCTTGCTTCCCTCCTTCCCTCCCTCCGATACCTTCCAGGAGTGATTTACTCCTACATCCCATGGCAAGAAAAAATTGTCCTCACCATGCCAGTTCATGTGAATCACATCCCACGATGTGCATTTTATTTTACTTTGCAGTTCTCCCCATCTGTCCTGTACAAGAATAGTAGTTAAATTAAACTTTGCAAATCCTAGCTTTGTGGATTTATCTTCTGTGTGCCCTACCACTAGGCAAAGTGAGGCGGCTGTGGAAGCCTCCTACCTCTTCCTCCTAAACTCTCAGATTTTCTGTTCTCCCCAAAGTAGCTTGGTTTAAAGCCACATTCAATTCCCACTCCACTCCAGTTGGTTTCTGTATGTGAAATAGAAAATTTTCCTACTTCTGTCCTGTGGCTTGCTCGACTCCTTTATGATTATGTGGAAGCCATGGAAGCCAAGGGAATGGAAGGAGGAAGTCTTTGATTACTGATACCAATACCCTGTTGGTGACATCATTACTCCTCTGTGGACATTGTTACAAAACATTATTTCAGCCATTATGAGTAAACAGCACATCTGCTGATCTGTACAGCTAGCACAATCCCGACACCAAGTTCAGGTGAGTGTATCTATACAAACAATCCCAGTTTGTTGAGAAAGTGTGTTTCCTTGTGAACAACAACCATGCTCTCTGAGAATCATGGGAGGTAGTATTACAATGTGCACCAAGCTAGGGAAAGCTGTACTGTTTGCTGTAGCATCATTTGTCACTAATTATGTAATCCAATCCACTCTCAGCTGCCATTGGTTTTCTCACTACCAAATCCGCCTTCTATATCTAAAACAATGGTTCTGGCAAGCACTCCAAATATAAGTAATTACAATATGGAGAAATTTGCCAGAAAACACATTTAGCAAAACCAAGCATGTCAGGGCCTGGCCTGTGTAATAGCCGTCTTCACAGTCACCCATTAAAAAAAATATCAGAGCTGGAAAAGATACAGAAAAGGATGCCTGAAAGTTACTAACAATACTCATTCTGTTCTATGTATAAAAAAGAAAAAGAAAAAAAAAAGGAAGGAGGTGGGGCTATTAAAAGTTTGCAAAAAGGAGTCAACAGTGGAGTCCCCACCCCACCACATTTTGATGGGACTTGAAGTTGTCTGTTACAATGCTGACTAACAGTCATTACAGGATTGATAAAGGAAGGTGTGAATTCTTCACACAGTTAATTTACGGATTTCCAGGGAGAGAGTTGCATCAGCCTGTTGCCGCAGAAACCACAAGGAGCCTTGTGATACCTTAAAGATAAATATGTTTTACTTAGAATGTCTTCCATAGATTGTGAAGTAAGCTGACATCCACAATAGCTTCTATCAAATAAACTGTCTGAGCATTTAAAGTGGTATAAAACTGATTTTTTTTACTTCTGTAATTCTAAGATGGCAGGTGTCACATTGGAATGAGAAGAGCCAGTAAGATTCTGAATACAATTGAACTCAGTGTATGGCTATCCCATTTCATCACGTGCATATTCCGAGGTTGCCTCACACGGTCCTATGCAACCATGTGGAAAAGCTGTTTGTTTGTACCATGCACCATGAAGACAATTTTTATCTCACATCCTCACCTGGTTAGGAATTTAGGGTAAAATGATTTTTTGCCTCAAAGCCAGATGCTAGAAATGACAGGCTCCTCATGATGACATGGACAATGTATTTACAACCAGTAAATAGTCATCTACAGCTTGCTAATTTTCAACAGATTATGTCTGTTGGGTGATTTTATTCTATGCCATCCTTGCTGAGAGACAAACACCATCATGAGTTCTGGTGTATTTGCAGAAGCCTTCTCCCATCACAATGGGTGGAGATAAGGTTTTGTTCTGAGGGGGCTTCATGTCATAATTGATTGGCTGCTAGGTTAACACCATACAAGTGAAACTGAATCGAACTGAGTTTCCATCCCTCATGTTTTGCAAGCTGCTATTGGTTTCACTAATATGGCAATGTGCTTTATTTGTCCTCGCCTTAACAAGAGTTTTATGCAGTCCACGTGAGGTTGAGGCATTTGTTATTTCACTAATTATCATGCACTTAAGCTAGACTCTGAGGCCAAAATTCTGCTGTGGGAAACTGCCCACATAAGGGCAGTTGCAAAAGTGGTTTCCACAACTTGCTGGATGTTGGTTGCATGATGATGGGTTGCATGCGACTGATTGCCCAGTGAGAGTACAAGAGCTCCCAGCTAGCATCTGGGGCAGGTTCCTTTCTGAACAGGAAGCTTCAGCAAAGCTAGGCCTAGCTAGGCCACAAAGCCTTCCAGCTCAGGCCTCCTCCCAGGTGAGCCACATTTAGATGTCTGTAGGTCTCTGTCTGTCAGGAGGAATTCTCAGAAGGGAAAAAATTGTCAGATTTGTAGTTCAAAAATTCTGAATGGCACATCCCTAGTGGCCATCCAGGTGTCTACAGGAAGCCCATCAGCAGAACACAAGTGCAGTGGCACCCTTGATGTTGCATCTGCCAGTCCTTCTCCACCCATTGTCATGGATTGTTAACGGTTGTTAACAGTGGTCTTTCTGGTGTGTGTGGTCCTAATCTTTCTGGGGACGGGTGAAAGGGCAGCATGATAAATAGGAGACAAATTGTATCTAAGGCCTCCATCCGTGTTGAGTGAGGGATTTTCTATATGCACATCTATGGCCTCCCTGACCCCACTCTCAAACCACCTACCATGTTTTTCCGTGTATATGACCCCCCAACGTATAAGATGACCCCCTAATTTTGTCCCTTGCCAGAGGCAAAGGAGCAGTCAATGGGCAGCAGTGAGAGGTGGCCGAGCGCGGCTGCTCCTTTGCCTCCGTCTCTGCCTCCTCCTGCTGCTGCTGAGCCCGCGAGTGGTGCTGGAGGAGGCGATCCAGCGGCGGAGGCAGCAGCAGCAGGAGACGGAGATGGAGCCAAAGGAGCAGCCGCGCTCAGCCGCCTCTCGCTGCTGCCCATTGACTTCCGCTGCTGCCACCGCTGGATCGCCTCCTCCAGTGCCACTCGCGGGCTCCCTTTGGACAGGGACAAGGCGGCGACGTGAACTGGAGGTGAGCCCCGGCAAGTCACACTGGAGGAGGCGATCAGGCGGCAGAGGCAGCAGTCAATGGGCAGCCGCGAGACATGGCTGAGCGCGGCTGCTCCTTTGCCTCCACCTCCGCCTCCTTCTGTGTATAAAACGACCCTCAATTTTTCCTCTAATGATTTTAGGAAAAAGTGTCGTTTTATATATGGAAAAATATGGTATCTTCTTGGTCCAAAATGAGTACATCTTGGTCATCCAATGAGTGTCCTTTGTCCTTCAAATGAAGGAACACTGCTGACTGTGGTCCTGAGCCGTTGCCCCTCCTGTGCTGGGCCATTCTCCTGTTTAGTGGCTGTTTGGTTTCTCCAATGTAAAGCTCTGAACACTCCTCTTTGCATTGGACCACTTATACTATATTGCTCCTGTTATGTTTTGGTATCCAGTCTTTTGGGTGGACAAGTCTCTGCCTTAGTGTGTTTGTTGGTTTGAAGTGCACGGGTATGTGGTGTTTTCCAAAATTCCTTTTGAGCTTTTCAGACACACCCGCTATGTAAGGAATGACCAGGTTCTTCTGTTGGCTCTCGGTCTCAAACTGTTCCATTGTCCTCCTGGGTTGGGATGAGTTGTTTTGTTAAAGGCCCATTTGACTGAGTCAAGAAATGCTTTCTTTTATCTGTCCGTTATAATTTACCACTCTGCTTCAGTTCCAAACGATTTGGGGAATTCTCACATTTTAGATTAATTTCACTTTAAATGTGCAACTGTGTTTTTGGACCATAATTCCCAGAAATTTTCAGGGAACTTTGAGAATTATAATTCCAGAAACATAGTTTGGCAGGACAACATTCTGGGAATTACTGTCCAAAACCACAAATCTGCATACTTCTAAATGTCACCAAAATCTGCCCTGGAAATTTTTCAGTTTTTTGGGTTTTTTTTTTAAATTGAGGATTTGTCTCAAAAGTGGAAATGGTTCACATTATTAACCAACATTCTTATTGTGTTGCCACAACATGGCAGGAAGATTGGGAGTTTTCTTAGCTTTTGTGGTAAAAGCCACAGATACTTAGTAGAGGGCCCTGAATCCTTTTTCCACCACAGTCCACTCTGCACTCAGTTGGCATGTATGGGTGGACAGGGAGAGCTTTCAATAGCTTTAATTTTTTTTTAATTTTTGGGCAACAGCGTCCAGAATTCTGGGACTAGAAATCTAAAAAAGTAACTTCACCTCTTCTCCCCGATCTTTTTTTGTCTTGCAACGTTATGTGTTTTCTGTCTCCTGTAGGAATGTTTACAATAGAATTTAACACCAAATTATAAGCCATAAATTACTGCATGTGAGATGTAACCACACACCCAAGACTCTTAGGAATAATGAAGGCTTTGCTTGTGAATTTAGCATTTCATCCAGTATTTCATTCCCCCCCATATGTCTGACGAAGTGAATTTGTCTACGAAAGCCACACTAAAACGTAATAGTCTTTAAGGTGCCACATGTTTTTGTCTCATCTCATCGTTGTCTTGTTTCTTTGGATTTTGCCTGACATGCTTGCACAGACTAACACGGCAACCTCTTCTAAGACTTCGCCAAGCGGTGTGTCTCTGCAGAAGGCAGAGTACTACCTTTTCCACTTACAAAATAGCACTTGAGGGAAAATGTGGTATCTATACAACAGACATGCAATGAGTAAGGAAAGGGGCATTTATTGGCATCCTGTCTAAAAAGCCAAGTGACTGTTCAGGGCTTGGGCTGAGGATATCTCTGTAACAGGGCTTGGGCTGATCTTACGCACAATGCAATTCCATGTTTGGCTGGCCACAAATTCAAACCTATGCCACCCCCCAACGAGTGTACCTGAATGACAGCACATATCCATACACTGGATTATTACATTCACCGGTTAGGTTTTTACAGTACTTCTGTACTTTTACAATGGTCACTGTCCCCCTGGTGGTGGAGGGAGAACATGGCAGTGGGTTCCATTCAGAACATCTCTGCCATCCTGTGGTCTTTGGGGGTGTGTGTGTGTGTCACCTTGGAAGGCCCGCAGGAAAAGTCGTCTTGGACCTTGAGCTCCCCCTGCAAAGTCCTGCTCACCAACATTGGGACGGATGGGTAATTTACATCAATTTGGGAGATGGTGTAAATTAGTTGCAAGCAACGGAAGGGGAATACGTATAATTAAAGAACCCGTGAGATTTAGGTCAGTCATTACTAGGTCAGTTCCACTGATCTGGAGCGGAGGACCCAGTGTGCAAAGTGGTTGTTCATTATGCCTGCTTGTTCCTGAGCCCACACATTTTTGGGAAGTCTCTCAAATGCTGTTCCAAGGAAACAAACCATCCTTGTTCTTCTAGAGGTCAACCACTAGATGGCGCTCTAGGCTAACAGACTGTGGAGGGACCAGTCCAAGAAGCGTTCTCAGTTTCACATAATCCTATTTTCTCTAGCACTGGATCAAGCACAATGGCTGAACTATTGCCCAGAGTGCCTCCTTTCCATCAGCACTGCTAATTATTATCATACATCATAGGCTGTTTGTGGTGTGTGTGTGGGTGTGAAAGAGAGAGAGAAAGAGAGAGAGATCCAGTTTTAGCAATTCTTTGCTTATGAGTAGCTAAGGCAGGCAGTGAATGGAGAGAAGTATTTCATCTCGCCTTTTTGTCCGGCACTAAAGGTTTCCATGCAGGCACCACATCTATGTTTCTTCTGAATGAATTGTGGGATTGCTGCTGTTTGTACATCCAACCCACCTGTTGCGTTTCCCAATTCTACTATTATCCACCCTCTTCTTTAGCTCCTCCTTCCTTCTTTCCTTCTCTCCTGCATGTCTGTGGCTAAAAAATACAATACATTTAATTAAATGCAGAAAGCAAAGCTTTTACTTTTAAACCTCTTTTAAGCTACTCTTGGGAAAAAGGAATACAATGACAATGCTGAAGCCATCCATAGCTGAGCAGGGATAGGATGATACCAGGGGATGATGCCAGGGGATCCAGAGCACCAGCTTACCGTTGCTCTGTTGTGGGTGACTTCAACATATCACTCTTATATTCCTTCTTCATAGAAGTAGCCTTCCAGGACTAAATCCACCAACAGTCAGAGGAGCTAACGAAATGTGCTTAACCATTTAAACAGCTCATAGATAAGAATAAATATAATTTAATGCGAACCTTTGTTCTGTAATCTCCCCCTCCCTTTGAAGTATTTAGCTTTTCAGTGCTCTAATCACATTATCATTGGGTTTCTTGCATATTCCACTCTGTATTCAGCTCATACCACTCCTGATTACCTAATGGGCCAGATCTTCATGGCTATATGAGTGCTGATGTCAGTACTATTCCATTGGAGTCCGGATGTTTTCCATGCACAGAAAACCTCCCGAATCTCATGGCTCAATTTCACTCTTTCATTTTGCATAACTGAAATATAGGCACGAGAATAAACAGCCATGTCATGTTTATTTAAATGTTAACAATATTTTTCTTGCATCTAAAAAGAGACAATAAAACTTTAGCTCTGCTCTTTCTTTCACCTGTTTTTAACCCTGCACCACCAGCACCGCCAAATGTATCTAGTTTTGACAAAATTGTTTTTCATTATTTGTCTTCCCAGGCCTCTGCGCTACTTTCTTTGGACTAATTTTTTTTTAACCTACTGTTATGTTTTGTGATTGTAAGGGCAATCATTGGCCATTAACAATATACTATGGTTCAGTGATGCAGCTGAAGCACAGGAGAGAAAAAAATGATGATGGAAAAGGCAAGGGTAGATAAAGGTGAATAAAGCTCTATGCATGAACAGAGGAATGTAAGTCCAATACCTTCAGGAATGTTGTTAAATGTAGCATTGGCATCTCTTCTATGAAACAACACACTCTCTTTGACTGCAAAGCCTAAGAGATGCTCCTTCCAAGTTTCAGTGCATGGGGTGGGGTGGGGGTTATTGTTTTCCAACACGGTTGGGTAAGTCATTTGGTTACTTCCAATGCCCTCAGAACATGCAGGTGTGTGGTGTGATTTTGCAGTGCCTTTTGTTTAACCAGTCGGAGCTGCTTGGAGTCCCACATTGGCATTTCCAAATCTCCTGGGGCTACTAGTCACGGAAACTGTATCCCATGTTAGGTTCCAAGATCAGAGGCAGCAACAAGGGAATGGAAGACAAAGAGGGCAGCTGTCTTCCTATGGGAACATCTCACAGGCTTCTGGCCAGCCATGGGGTAGATGGAGGAACAGAAGCCTTTGGTTTGACCCAACAGGACTCTTCTGACATTCTTAGGCACTAAAGGTTGCACTTGGTTTTTGCTGTGTTCAACTGGGCTGGCTGAACCAGTTTTCCTTTCTTTTCATGGCAGCCCCCCATCCCCAGTGGTGCACAGTGCTGCGCAGAACACTGGCTGAATGGAGCTCATGAGGAAAATGATGAGATCCCTGAAATCCCATGAATGTATCTCTTTAATATTTTAATACAGTAGAGTACTGAGTGGTTAAACTGCAGTACTGCAGCCAAGCCTCTGCTCACGACTAGAGATGGGGGTATTCGTATACGAATATCCCCACACAAGTGGAAATAACAAGGGTCAGGCCCCATGGGGCTGGACTGTCCACTCACGATTTTGCCGCTGTCGCCGGCTCAGCGGAGGCTTCCTATTGCGCCATTGTCCGCAATCGATAACCCACTCCTGGCAGGAGGCGGGATGACAAGCCTCTCTGCTAAGTCGGAGAGTGGCTAATCCATTGCAGAGAACGGCGTGATAGGCAGCCTCTGCGGAGCCAGCAGCAGTGGCGAAATTGTGAGTGGACAATCTGGCCCCATGGGGCTGGACCCTCATTATTTCCACCTGTGCGGGGATATTCATATTCGTATACAAATACCCCCATCTCTACTCAAGACCTGAGTTTGATCCCGACAGGTTCAAGTGGCTGGCTCAATGTTGACTCAACCTTCTATACTTCAAAGTAAAATTGAAATTTACTTTGAGTAAATTAAGTACCCCACTTGCTGCGGGGCAAAATGTGCTTTGCATAAGTAAAGTGTAAACCACCAACAGACTGCTTTAGCACTATGGGACAGTATATAAGCTAAAATATCAACCACCACCACCACAGATTCGGGATTCAATTCTACTAATCTGTTTTACAAATCCACCTTAAGTCATGCACCATTCCCAGCCTGGTTCTCCCTTCAAAGGGCTCTCTTGCAGGGAACAGAGAGCACAGCTTGGAAGTGTGATTGATTGATTGATTGATTGATTGATTGATTGATTGATTGATTGATTGATTGATTGATTGATTGATTGATTGATTGGCAATGAGGCTGTAGGAATCAGGAATCAGAGTCATCCAAAAAAGGCAAGGTTTCCAAACTATGGCAGACAATGTAGGTTCTGTGGTTCCATGGGACTTAAGGACAACATGAAACATTTTCTTAACTGTTCCCCCTCCAACAATACACACATGTGTATGTGCCAAGAGAGCATTTGTCTCTGACTTCTTGGTAGTAAGGAAAAGTCAAACTTCCTTCCCACAAGGAGCCTGGCCAAGGAAGGAGGAGCTGTCGATACAGCATGGCTTTATCACGCTTGGCAAACAGAACAGAAAACACTTCTGCATGGTAATCAACTGATAAGGGTCGTACATAAATCTCTTGAACATGGGATGTCTGTGTATACACTAAGGCAGAAATATGTGAAAATAAGGCAGGGTTCGTGGGTTCCTACTCCCTTACCCAGTTCAAAATAGGTCTGTTGCCAAAAGCCAGCTGTTGCTTAATGATTCTGGGCAGAGTGAGCAATGATAGCAACCCTAAAAGAGACCCATAATGCTTGTTTGGGGGCAGCGGCAAGTGACTGAGATGGTGAACTGGGTGATATTTCATTAAAAGAGATATTTCTGAAATCTGGAACTCATTTCTGAACCTTACCTTGCAGCCCCCATTTTCCAGCTCAGCCTGAGTAATCTGCCCCACATTTGAACAGGTGGAATTTCTCACCTGCAGCTGTACCAGGGCCTGCTGCTGCATGTGGACTAGGATTTGAATCCAGAACTGCCATCCCCGCAAAGTTGGGTGACCACCACAGGCAGCCTCTTTTAGGAGCTGTGAAAGGGCAGAGGTTTGGGGGTTCTTCAGTTTGAACCAGGAATTCTACGCTTCAACTTTGGGCATTTTCTACTCTTGCTGGCAGCAAGAGGTCTTTGACTAGGTTGGATGGTGGATGTGTTGCCAAGAAACCTACTGAAGTGGAAATGCTGCCAATGCCCTCAGACAGTTGGCATTGCAAAGAAGCAATGTATTTTGGTCTCCTTCACAGCCGATTGCAATAGGAGGTGGAGGAGGAGGCTGTTCAAAAGACATAGAGCTCAGGACTTTCCGTTCTGTTCCTTTGGACTGTGCCTTCTAAGGCCAGAGGAAACCAGCCCAGATTTGGGAGAGGGGGTGTCATATCATGCTGACAGTGACCTGCTTCCTCTTCAGGAGTCACACTATCCCTAGCCTTCAAACTGGCTGGGGGAACAGTCCCGACATCAAGCAAACCGTAGTCTTCAAGCTTCAGCCAACAGTTGGCCTGGATGTAGCCATCATCAGGAGGTCGTTTTTTTCAACTGTGAAGCTTTTTCAGAAAATGTTATTGTGGAACTAAATTTTAAATCACCAGCTACCTCCCCCCTGCCCCCCCTTCTCTCTCAATCAGAAAAACAACCTGACCTTAGAGGCCAAGAAAGGACCTCAGAAAGTGCATCATTTTTATATTGTCCTCCTCTGGAAGGTGGGAAAGGGTCACTAAGGGAGCACCAGCAGGACTTCCTGGGGCTGGTGTTCCACCACGGAGCAAGAAAGCACTGCCTAAAAGCCATCAGTCGGTCGAATGCTGCCAGACAGCTGTTATCCTAAATTAAGCCTGGGTTCCCTCTATAGACATCTTCCAGCTGTGTTGATACATTATCAGACTCGCCTGTTAAGTAGATCTATCGTCCTGGTTAAGTGTTTTTACTTGCATGCTCCAGCCTCCTCCTCCTCCTCTTCGGCTGCCACAACCATCCATCACTATTGCCTCTCACAACCCATAACAATAGTGTCTCCCAAGGAAGCAGAAAAACAGGGAGAGGGAGAGAGAGAGGGAGAGGGAGAGAGCACAGCAACAGCAACGGCGGGTGGGTATCGGCTTCTGTATTTCCTCTCTTGTGTCCTTTGCCATACCCCCTCAGCCAATGCAAAGCAGAATAACTGGAACACCTTCAGAGCAAGTTACTTTTCAGGACTACAACATCTTGAATTTCTCCCACCAGCATGGCTGCTGGCAGTGTTGGTTAGGGGATTCTGGGAATTCCAGATTTATTTTGTTTAAAAAGCCTCTCTTTCAAACTTTCCTCCAAAAAGGCTCTTTCTAAAAAGATGCCTTTGTGCAGTTCTGTGTCTAAATTTTAATCCCCAGCTTTGTTTATGCATGGACTGTGCTTTCTTTGTACTTCTGCTGAATGCCACCAAAGAAATTTTTGTATTTCTGCCTAAGGCTACGTGCAGATGTCAGAGTTCTGACTGTCTTTGTTCCCAGTTTGGGGGGGGGGGGGATCACCATATTGCCTTCTTTCTGGTGAACTTTTACAGAGGTTACGTACCACTAACATGACTCTGATTTACCAAAACCTTACTATCCACCTTAGGACCTGCTTCAGCTGCAGATCTTTCATGGCTTAAAATATTTTGCTAAAATGTTGGACTTTTGTGATTTTTTTCTTTTTCCCAATTTTTGCCATCTAATTCTGGAGAACTTAAAAGCTTGCTCCCCCCGCCCCCCCACTAGAGGCATGAATTTATAGTTGATTCTATTAAAGGTACTGTCTGCCTCTGAATTTTGGACTTTGCTATAGTCCCAGAAGGTGACTTTTCTAATCTCTGAGTAAGACTGCATCCGTTTTGCTTGATTGGACCTCACCAGACTTTTGAAATCCTCATTTAGTTCCACTGCAAGTTTTGCTTTTTCTTCTAAAATAACTGTTCTTTCTTTCTCTTTCTCTCAATCTCTCTCTTAAAAAACCCTTTTCTTCTGCTAGTATTTCTCTCCAGGGACATGTCAGTAGAGAGACCCAAATCTCTCAGCCATAATCAGTTTCTGAGTTATTATGCCAGCAGAAGAGAAATATAGAGATTTGAACTGAGTAGTTTTATTTTATTGCAGTTCAGACTCCCTTTCTCTCTTTCTCTCACAAAAATGACTGTACGTAAGCTTCAGTGCACAATCAGATTGTTGAAAATGTGTGTGATGCTTCATTGGCACCATACAGTCTTGATTACTTGGTTTTAATAAAGTGCTAAAGCTGACAAATGATACACTTATTATCGCCAGGATCCAGGGAAGCCATCAACAAAAGCTAACCCTCCTTTTCCCCTTCTGTGTAGCCACACACTGTGTAGTTGCTTTGGGAAGAAGATGCATGGTGAAATGGAGAGGGGGGTGGGTGCTATCTTCAGATCGATATTCTGCTCACATCATGGCTGCTGTTGACCTTTGGCAAATCGCTTCACCTCTCCTTCCTTTCTTGCTTTTTGTCTTGTCTCCTTGGATTTTAAGCTCCAAAGGGGCAGCGCTGCTTTTCAGTCTGTGGCCACGAACGGCTGGACCAACAGAAGACAACCAAGGGAACCCTGTGAGAGAGACAGAATGGGAGATAAAATCCCAATGGGTTCCTCCCTTCAGTTGCAGGCGCCTGGACCAAACTCCTTTGGAGTTGTTAATCAGGAACCTTGTGCATTGAGTGACTCAGCAAAAGCATAGAAAATATACCAAATTTTGTAATGAGCGCTGATGAGAACCTCACGTTTCCTTGTGTGTCTCTGTGGCTGCCCAAAAACAGAGGAAAATGTTTGGATAACTGTAATGAAACCTTTGACAAAAGAGCCTTTCCAGGGTTCAGGAGTTGGGCTTCATGGCCTTCTTCTCCATGAGTGGCAGAAAGCAATTAGAGAAAAAATAATGCTTCATAGCTACACTGGTCAGATCATCACTAGAGCTAACTTGACAGAGAATTCTGTTTTTCTTTAAAAAGCATGGAGTTCTCAGCCCTTTGATTAAGCTCCATGAAGTTATTATTTTCTATTTACTTAATGTTCCGGGATTAGTGTTTTTAGCCTAACTATTTAGCACTCCTTCAAGATCAATTTTTCCCTATTGTAAGTACAGATGTCTCAGTCTTGCTGTTGGATAAGGCAGATGTTTATATATGGCAGAACTGGGCAAGTGTGGCCTTCCAGATGTTGTTGGACTGTGACTCCCAGGTTCCCTCACCACTGGCAATGCCAGCTAGGGCTCACAGGTGTTGCAGTCCCTGCAACGTCTCTAGAGGGCCACATTTTGCCTATGGAAAGAAGCTCGATCGCTATAGTATTTTTGCATAATCAGCCACTTTGTCCAATGGTGGCAAGTATTCAAAGCTCAGAAAAGTGACATTTTTGGACTACAACTCCCAGAATATGGTGGAGATGGGGACAATGATAAAAGCTAATGTGGGAACTCAAGCTAAGGGAAAGAAAACAACAGATTACCCTTTGCTGATTGCCATGGCATGATAAATCCTTCAGGCTACCTCAGGTAGGAAAATCCAGATTTCCAACTAATTCAGAGAGGAAAGATTCACTGTGTTTCCAATTACTAGGAAAAACAAGGTCCTTCAGAGGATCTCTGTTCATTTTGCTTCTTTCAAAGCTGTGAAGTGCAAGGGGCTGATTTTATTGAACACCTCATCAGCCCTAGTTGAGTACTTAATCAGTGTTGCAAACTCTTGAACAAGCTATAGAAGAGGGTGGTATTGGAAAATAACTAGCCCTTTGTTTCGGCCTCTTATCTGTACTTAAGAGGGCAAAGGAAGTTTAACCCTTTGTGTAGCGCTCTTGATCTTGTGACTTCGGGTCACAAGAACTGGTCATACTTTTTATCTAGACACATCTCTCCCTTTGTGGGGCTGTGGGGGTGAGCGGCTGCTAGGGAGTTCAGTGATATTTTGTTCCACCAAACTTTCATTCTCAAGGGGGTAGCGAATAGTTTGAGTGTGCCTGATCCTGCAATATTGCTCCATCTAAACCCAAGTAATAGATAGCCTTCATACGACTAGGGAAGGGCTGTGACTAGACAGTGGGCCACTGTATCAAAAAAAAAAAAAAAAACAAAAAAAAAGCAAGAAAAAGAAAAAAGACCACCGCCGCCCCTGAAACCCTGGAGAATAACTCCGGTCATTGCAGACAATGCCACACCACATGGACCAACATTCTCACGTGGAATAAAGGCAGTTCCTCTTTTTTTTAAAAAAATAAATCCTCATTGTTCCATAAATATTTTTGCTTGTGGAAAATGCCACCAGAATAGTGCAGAGAGTGCCAACGTTCAGAAATACTTTGTGTAGCCCACCAACCTACCAGCATCTTAGGGATGAAAAGGTAGAGAGGATTTGTAATTCAATGCAAGTTTGCAGTTGAATTACAATGGCAATTGCATAGATATTTTTTTATCGATGTCACTTTTCCCTGAAATTTTACAAGAGCCGAAATCCTGTTGCATAATGTAAGAAAAGTAATATGTTTCTCTGCATTCCTCACTGGTAAATAAAGAGCCACTGCGATGAGGGAATCTTCATTACTAGCAAGGAACCAAAACGTAGGACTTTCCTTACATTTGTTGTTGTTATGTGCTGTCAAGTCACCTCTGACCTATGGTGACCCCATGAATGAGTGGTCTCCAAAATGTCCTGTCCTCAGTAGCCCAGCTCTTGCAAACTCAAGACTGTGGCTTCCTTTAGGAAGACAATTAACCTCGTATTTGGTCTTCCTCTTTTCCTGCTTCCTTCCACCTTTTCCAGCATAATTGTTTTTTTTCCAGAGGATCCTGTCTTCTCACAATGTGCCCAAGGTAGGACAACCTCAGTTTCAACATTTGTGCCTCCAGAGGAAGTTCAGGATTGATTTGATTAGGACCCACTTGTTTGCCTTTCTGGGAGTGAAGAGTATCTGCAAAGCTCTCCTCCAGCACAGATTTCATACCAATCAGTTTTTCCCCCCTGTCAACTTTCTTAACGGTCCAGCTTTCACACCCATGCATGGTGATTGGAAATGTGATAGTATGGGCGATCTTGGCCTTTGTCTCCAGTGACACATCCTTACACTTGATCTTTTCTAGTTCCTTCATTTCTGCCCTACTGAGTCTCAGTTGTTTTCAGATTTCTTGGCTGCAGTCTCCCTTTGGACTGATGATTGAACCAAGGTATACAAACCTATTTCAATTTCTTCATTGTCAACACCAGTGTACTGTGTATTTCCTCTACAATCATAATTTTGGTCTTCTTGGTGTTCAGCTGCAGTCCTGCTTTGGTACGTTCTTCTTTCACTTTCATCAGAAGTCATTTGGTGCCATCTGCATATCTTAAATTATTGATGTTTCCCTCCACTGATCTTCACTCCTCCTTTATCTGAAAATGGTCTGGCTTTCTGTATATGTTCTGCACACAGATTGAACAGATAGGAGATAAAATGCATTCCTGTCTGACACCTTTGCCTATAGAAAACCATTCTGTCTCTCCATATTCTGTCCTCATGAGTAGCTTCTTGTCTACAGTAAAAGTTACTCATCAGGACCATCAAGTGCTGAGGCACACCCACTTCTTTCAGAACAACCCGTACTTTCTCATGATCCACACAGTCAAAGGCTTTGCTGTAGTCTATAAAGCACAATCTGATCTTCTTCTGAAATTCTTTGGTATGCTCCAGTAACCAGTGGATATTTGCAATACAGGATCCTAGTCACCCCCAAATTGTCTCCCAATTCAGACAGCCTGGATAGCCGTGGCAATAGTCCCCCTGGGTTAAAAATGCTGCTGCTGAATGCCAGGTCAGTAAAAGGGAAAACGTCAGATCCTGGAGGAGCAGGCTGACCTGACCTGTATTACAGAGACTTTCCTGGCTGGATGAAGCTGGGGGAGTTTTGCCTACCTAGATTCTCTGTGCTGCAGCAGCAGGCCAGACCTGGGGGGCGGGGGCGGGGAGATGGAGTGGCAGTAGTTTATTGTGAGTCCATCCCCCTCACCAGGTGCCTTGTCCCACAGTTTTCTGGGTTTGAGTGTGTATACTTAAAGGTGGGCAGAATAGGGACAGAATAGGGATTCTGTTGGTGTACCGTCCACCCCACTGCTCAACCGTCTCCCTTCCTGAGCTGACTGAGTTGGTATCGGAGGTGATGTTGGAGTCCTCTAGGCTGATAGGACTGGGGGACTTCCATGTCCACGCTGAGACCAACCTATGAGCAGCGGCTCAGGACTTCATGTCCTCCATGACAACTATGGGTCTGTCCCAAGTGGTTTCTGGCCCCACACATATAGCAGGGCACACTCTGGACCTTGTTTTTCATGCTGGGCAGGATGATGGTCATTTGGGTGTGGAGGAGCTCTCTGTAGTTCCATTGTCATGGACAGATCACTACTTGGTGAGGTTTAGACTTACTGGAACTCTTAATCTCTGCAGGGGTGGAGGACCTATTAGGATGGTCCGCCCCAGGAGACTGATGGATCCAAGTGGTTTTCTGACAGCTCTTGGGGAGTTTCCTGTTGCCTTGGCAGGCGATCCTGTCGAAGCTCTGGCTGATCTCTGGAATGGGGAAATGGCCAGGGCGGTGGACACAATCACTCCTAAGCGCCCCCTCCCATGAAGTAGAGCCAGGCAAGCCCCCTGGTTCACCAGGGAGCTGGCAGTGATGAAACGAGTGGGACGGAGACTAGAGCGATGATGGCGGAAAACTCAAGAGTGAATCTGACTGAACACAGGCTAGAGCCCATTTGAACGCCTATTCCGTGGCAGTGACTGCAGCAAAGACAATGTTCTTTGCTGCTGCCATTGCATCTGCACAAAGTCGTCCAGCAGAGTTGTTTCAGGTGGTCAGGGGCTTAGTACATGCCCCACCAAAAGAACAAAATATTGACCACTCCACAATACGCTGTGAGGAATTTGCACGACACTTTGCAGATAAAGTCGCTCGGATCCGCTCTGACTTGGATGCTGTAATTGATACAGACCCAGTGAATGTAACTGGCCCCGACTTGTCCTGTTTTAATGGATATTTTTAGTTGGTGCAGCCTGATGATGTGGACAGGATTCTTGGAGAGGAGAATGCCACCACATACGTGCTGGACCCTTGCCCTTCCTGGCTCATAAAAGCAGCCAGAGGAGGAATGGCCGATTGGGTACGGGGAGTGGTAAATGCCTCCTTGCAGCAGGGTAGGATCCCTGCTTGCTTAAAGGAGGCAGTAATAAGACCGCTACTGAAGACGCCCTCCCTGGATCCCAGTGTACTGGATAACTACCGGCCAGTCTCAAACATCCCATTCCTGGGCAAGGTATTGGAGCGTGTGGTGGTTTCTCAGCTCCAGGGATTCCTGGAGGAAGCGGATTATCTAGGTCCATTTCCATCTGGTTTCAGGCCTGACTATGGGACAGAGACAGCTTTGGTCGCCTTGGTGGATGACCTACGCTGGAACTGGACAGGGGGAGTGTGTCCCTGTTGGTTCTGCTGGACCTCTCAGCGGCTTTCGATACCATCAACCATGGTATCCTTCTGGGCTGTCTCTCTGGGATGGGACTTGGAGGCACTGTTTTATAGTGGCTCCAGTCCTTCCTGGAGGGGAGAACTCAGAAGGTGGTGCTGGGTGACTCCTGTTCGCTGGCCATTGGCCTGTGTCATTCCTCAGGCTTTTCCTTTGTCACCCATGCTTTTTAACATCTACATGAAACCGCTGGGAGAGGTTCTCCGGAGTTTTGGGGTTCGGTGTCACCCAACTCTATCTCCCCTTTCCACCTAATTCCAGGGAAGCTGATTTGACTCAGGTCCGCAGCTTGGGTGTACTGCTGGATTCATCCCTAAGCTTGGATGCCCAGGTCTCGGTGGTGGCCAGGAGTGCATTTGCACAGCTAAAGCTGGTGCGCCAGCTGCACCCGTTCCTTGAGATGTCGGATCTGGCTACAGCGACACATGCCTTAGTTACATCCCGTTTGGATTACTGTAACACACTCTATGCGGGGCTGCTTTTGAAGACAGTTAGGAAATTTCAGCTGGTGCAAAACTCTGCAGCCAGACTACTGACTGGGGCCAGCTACAGGGAGCATATAACGCACCTGTTATAAGAACTGCACTGGCTACCAGTCCGTTTCCGGGCCCAATTTAAAGTGCTGGTCATTACCTATAAAGCCCTATACGGCTTGGGTCCAGGCTACCTGATAGCCTACCAGGCTATCTCCCTATATGCGCCTTCTCGGCGATTAAGATCATCAGAGGAGGCTCTCCTCTCGGTCCCATTGCCAGCACAAGCACAGCTGATGGGGACACGGGAGAGGGCCTTCTCTGTGGCAGCTCCCAGGCTATAGAACGCTCTCCCTCGGGAGATCAGGATGGCCCCTTCCCTGTTATCCTTCTGAAAAAAGCTAAAGACCCATCTCTTCAGGCAGGCTTTTAACAATTACAACTGAATCCCTCAACCCCATTTCAGCAAATAATGTTAATATTTTCCATGTTTTAATGTTTTAATCTTTTAATTTAATTTTTAAATCATATATTGTTTAATTTATCTTTTAATATTTAACTTATTGTGTTTTTAAATTGTGTGAATTTTAATGTTATGAGCCGCTTTGGGTCTCTTGTTGGGAGAAATGCAGCATATAAATAAAACTAACAATAATAATAATGAGATTTTGAAGTGCCTCTTCCTTTTCAAAATCCAGCTTCAACATCAGGCATTTCTCGCTTCATATAAGGTAAAAGCCTTTGTTGCAATTCCTTGAGCATGACTTTGCTTGCATGGGAAATTAAAGCAATGGTCCTATAGTTACTGCATTCCTTGGCATCTCCTTTCTTGGGAATTGTAATGTATATTGAGCATTTCCAGTCTGTGGGCCGTGGTTTTGTTTTCCATATTTGTTGGACTATTCTTGTTAGGGTTTTGACAGAATCAGTCTCTGTGGCTTGAAATATCCCATCTATCTCTGGTAATTTATTTATTCTTAGTGCTTTCAGAGCAGCTTTCACTTCACTTTCTAGAACTTCAGGGTCCTCATCATAGGCTTGCTCTTCAAAGAAGTCTGCCATCCTTTTGTCCCTTCTGTCTAGGTCTTCAGTATACTGTTTCCACTGTCTCTCTATTTTATCCTGGTCAGACAGTGTCTTTCTCTGTTGGCTATTCAGAATTCCTAATCTAGCCTTAAATTTCCCTTTGATTTCTTGGAGCTTCTGCAAGAGATCACTTGTTTTCCCTCTTTGTGTTGTGCTCCTTCATTTCTTTTCACAAGTTATTTTAATTGCTGACTTTCTCTCTATATGCCCTTTCAATCTTCCAGCACAAAAGCCAAGCAGACTAGCTCTTGAATCTTGCTTCAGTGCTGTCCTTAGGACATCAGGCTTTCCTGCACCGGTGGGCATCAGGCTAACCTACTCATCAGGCTAACCTCCTGCCCCCCAATTCTGGGTGAGAACTTCCAGAATTCTGCAGCCACCACTGCCACTGGGGGATTCTGGGTGGTTTAGGCTAAAAAAACAAAGAAAGATATTTTTTTCAAGTTTTTTTTTCCAGTAGCTGCCCACTTGACAGTGTGTGGCAGCAGTGATGTATCACATGGACAGATCCATGTCCCATGCTTTGCTTGCTGGAATGTGTGACCTTGGTTGTCTGGCTGCCTCTTCTTCATCATCATCATCTTCATAATCATCTCAGAACTGCAGAGCTGGGAGGGACCCTATGGATCATTGAGCCCAGCCCTGTCAAGGAGGCACAGTGGGAATTGAAACCCCAACCTCTGGCTCTGCAACCAGATACCCAAATCACTGAGCTATCTTGTTTGCTTGGCTGTCCAATGAACTTCAAATGGTGGAGTGGTCATTTTGAACATCCTGTGGCTGCGATTCACTCTCTAAAAATCAAAGTTGGGTTCTTTTCAGTTCTAGATGTGGATCAAACTAGGGAACTTCCACACACAAGGGATGAGCTCCATGAAGATGACTGCCAGGATAATGACCTATGCTTTCTTAATATGGTGCAAAATAGCAAAGTAAAGCAAAAAAGCAAAGTGTGCTGTTTATAAACTTCCCCATAGTGCTTAAAGCTTTAATTTTAATTATTCAGGGTATGCATTGCCCCCCACCCCACCCCCAGCAAACTGGTTACTCAGTTTACCAACCTCGGAAGGAATGAAGGCTGAGTGAACCTAGAGCTGGCTACCTGGGATTGATCCTGGGTAGTGAGCAGAGTTTTGGCTGCAGTATTGCAGTTTAACCACTGTGTCACAAAGTTCCTTTTCCCACTCTAATTCCTAGAATCCCCCCAATCAGTATGACTCATGGGTTTCTAAGATGTGCACATTAGGAAAAAAAGGGAAGTCTTCCAAGCTCTGGTACAACAGAAGGGCTAAGTGGAAGAATTATTCCGTGTCCAGGATGAGGCTTGTTGGTGGTTCCTTAAAAAACCGCTCCCCACAAAATAAGGTACAATTCCAAGTACCCCTCTTTTTATGTGGCAATTTTCTGACAGTCAATGAACGTTCAATTTCATTTTTCAGAGAAGATAGCCAATAGATTCTGATCTGAATCCATGTTCCTATTTTTTAAAAGAAATGCTTTTGCAATTATGCACAATATGTGCATAAATCAAAGACAGCTTTTCAAAACTAATGAAGCAGAAATCTGTTTTTGCTCATTTAAGTGATCTTCCTGTTGACTAAGGAATTAACCAAGGGGCGGGAGAGAGAGAGAGAGAGAGCGAGAGCTGGGTTGAATCTAAGAAAAGAAAAGAAAAGACAAACTGTTGGTTGAAACAAAGAAATGTATTAAGTCTTAGCCACGGCTTCTCAGCAGTGATTCTTACACCTCATCAACAATTTAGTTTAAAGGCAACTGAAGCTGCTGCTGAAATGTCAGGTTTGTTAGGGAGATAATCCACTTTTGCTTAAAGCACGTTTGAGTTACAAATCATTTAATGCTGGGTAAAACCAATGTGCCAGATCCCCCGTCTGAACATGTTTGCTCATGGTGGTAAATATTTTGTATCATGCTGATCTAATTTGCATGCCACGGGGAGTCACAGACTGTGTTAAGGCAGTTTAGCAAGTCAATATGCATATAACATTAAATTAAGCCCTTGATGCAATGAGAAGTCTCCTCTTGGCCTGACGATGCATTTGCCTAGCCAGGTGGCCACCAGAGTTCTTCCCCAAAGGCTGTGTGATTGGGGCTAACCATCTGAATCAATGGCATCAGGCCAGCTTTAGGCTGACTGATGGCACCTTAACTTTCTCCCACAGCACAGCTGGATGGCATTTCCCAGAACCCTACAGATGTCTCCCCTCCCACCTGCCAGAGCCAGGAATGACAATTTTTCAGAGATTTGAAGGTGGTCATGACAGAGCTCACAGCTGCACATATGCTGATTTCTTCTGTCCTGCAGCAGTCCGTCTGGGCAAGCAGATTCTGCTGGTTTAGGCTTAAAATGAATACAAGGACAAATAGCCAGTACATGTCAAATAATAAAATTAGGAGTGCAATTCTGGGTCAGCCAGAAGATCAAGGGCCATCTAGGTCAACAGTAGGCCAACTGAAGGTGTGCTGAACCCAAAGCCCTCCCAACATAGGCACATTGGCATTGACTTAAGGCAGTGATTCCCCCCAACCTTAGGTAACACAGATGTTCTTGGACTGAAGTTCCCAGAAGCCTTCACCATCATCTGTGTTAGCTGAGGTTTCTGGGAGCTGCAGTCCAAGAACACCTGGGATACCCAAAATTGGGAACCACTAGCAAGTCACTCTGGTACAATTTTGTGTCAGCATCATAACCATATCTTTGGGCTGGAAGAGGACTGGATCTGGCATGCCTTGACTCCTCCTTCTCCCTATACCTTCTCTGCCCTCTTCTGGTTCTTCTGCCAGCAGAACAAGCTAGACTTTACAGCCAATGCTTAATGCATGTTGCTGTTGTCATCATCATCATAACTAATCGTGTTTCTATACCACCTTCCCACTGCTAGGTAATGTTCAAGATGGCTTACAAATATAATAAAAGATTATCAAAATGACAGGTTATAAAAACAAATTCAGTAACAGAATCAAATAAAACCAAACATGAGGATAAAAACCATTAAAATCAATTATGTCTAGAAATAGTTAAAATTATTACAATAATTTTATAATTATTATTATTATCATAAACCAGTATGAAAAGATGAATTAAGATTGCACTGCCCATTTGTGGAGTAAGTTGTGTAGCAATGAAACCTCTCTAACTTTGTATTCTAGGATTTTGCAAAGGACCAAATAAAGACAACCACTGAGCCCTATCCTGCTCCCAAATAACCACTGTGGACCACTGGAATCTATCAGTCAAGTCAGATTGAAAGAAACAGAGAAGTCATGAAGGGTAGTTATGCTGAGGAATTTTAATTCCAAAAATTGGTATCTGCAGAATTGTTGTTTAGTCGTTAAGTCGTGTCCAACTCTTCGTGACCCCATGGACCAGAATCTGCAGAATAGATATTTATAAATCACTCAGAACAACAACAGGAAAGGCATCACACAAAAAAAGAAAAAAAAAAGAGGGCACAGATTTGTGTAAAATTGGGCCATACAAATTAAATGTAAGTTTAGAAAGAAATACTGTAATTTAAACAGAAATACATCTCACCTTAGTGGGGATGATCACATGACTTGTAAGCTTGCTCAGTCTCCTCTCCTGGTGAAACCATTGATGGGCAGCCTCAAAGACCCTGGTCCATTACCTGGATGTGGAATGGGGAGCCCTTCAAGAGAGGATGCCTCCAGAAAACTGGACTGACTTTTCTGATGTCCAGTCTGTTGTCCACCGGCTCTTCGAGGGCCTCTTCTGCCTTTGCAGGTATAAGCCAAGGGTTCTGGCTCCTCTACAAATGTGCTGGCTGTGGCTAAAGGGAGTTGGAGTCCAAACTACTTGGAGGACATGAGCTGCCTGCTCCTGGTTTAGGCCAGCACCGGTTTGTCTTAATGCCTATTGCTGGAGATGCTGTACCCAAGGAACACTCCTTGGCTCACTTTGGGAAAAGTTCAAGCAGTGCCTCAAAGAAACAAACACATTATGGAAGTGTCACCTCACCAGACCCAGTGCTCCATTATCCATGTTTCTCTCCACAGAATGTCACTAGCCTGTGAAAAGACAGACAAGAATGGATGTTTCCGTTATAATAACTTCCACTGCTCCACTGTTAGCAATGACAGAAAGCACTGTAAGAGTTGGATAACAACCTAGGAGCCAAAGTTCCTTGCTAACATCACACATATAATTGATGGATCTATAGAGAGGGACCAGCCAGCAAAGCGATCCGTGAGCCAATGAGACACTTATGGGAGAGAACACCGGCACCTCCACCACACTTGGGGGCAAACATGCCTTTGCTTCTTCCAAACCTTACATGTCTTCAGAATTGTGTAGGTGGAACCAGGAACGTCAGAGGAGCGCTCCTTGTCTGATACAGAGGATGACCCATCTAGTACACTGTCCTCTTTCAAGCTGTAGACAGATAGAAACGTCTGAGAATCCTGTAAGGACAGCAAACAAACCCCCCACCACTGTTTATCAGACCCCCTCCACCCCTCAGTTACTGGTATTCATCTAGAACTATCCTCCATGAATCCATCGAATCCCTTTTAAAACCATCTAGGCCAGTGCACCCCCACCCCCCAATAGACAACCCAAATTTACAGCTGAACCACACTGCCAGACATTGACTGTAACTCAGGAAAAGCCCACTTAAAGCTGGTGCTTTGCTCATTTTAAATGACTTTCGATGGTTTGCCCTGAAAATTCAGCAGCCAACTGAAGGAAACCAATTTCAAGCAAGCCCAAAACTTGTTTTAAATAGGTGGTAGCAGATTCCTGTCAAATTTTGTCAGCAAGGCAATGAACCCCATTTAAAGCAAACAAAAGGCTTGTTTTAAGTAAGGGTTCTGGTGGCATGATTTGCATGTGAGTTTGCTGGGCAAGGGTGTTGTGTCCCCCGGTGAGCAAAACTGGCCTCTGGGTGCAGTGTACTGCAGGTGTCATCCCAATATCATGCCATCAGGATTCTTAATATTTTAAAGAGACAGGAGCTATGCCTGGAATCAAACCCCCAGTTGATGTAATAGAGACATCCTCTTATTTGAAGAGGCTAATGAAACTGATAGAAACCCCACCATGGAATAGCTCAATGAGATTATTAGTGCATTTGAGTTCTTTCTTCCTTGGGCAGCAAAGAGTTTAAGGCAATCTTTTATGCCTGGGCTACAACACTTCAGATACAGATAAACAACTTACATTTTCTTGATAAAAGTAGAAAGAAAAAAGGAAAGGACAGAAAAGACAAAGTCATTCCATGGTGGGGAGATTTGCATCCAGTGGAGAATACATGTAATAGCTAAAGTGGCAATGGTTTGTTAAGTCAGGAATATGACTACTAAGCTGTCAATTAGTAGTCCTAGCCAGAATGATCCATCACCAAAAGTTTGGCAGGCAGGGACTAATGGGAATTGGAGTCCTACAATATCTGGAGGGTCACAGATTCCCCAGTCCCCGTTCACACGAAGGATTTTCCAGCCAGGAGCTAGTACCGGGATTTATTGTAGCTGACTGGCGTCTGTTGAGTCAGGGAGAGACAGACAAAGCATCCGACCTGCGGAGCACACAACTGGTCCCGGCACTGGGTCTTGCTTGCCTGCCACAGCTTCACATGCATTTCTCCATCACAGGCTATCACTAACCTTCCCCCAGCTCAGCACCCAAATAGGCAGGACGTGGGTTTCACTCCCAAGCCTGGCTGTGTTGCACATTCGAAGGTTTTAGCAGCCATGAGTGTAGTTATGCAAGCGAGCAAGCCACACAAGGGTCTGCGGCTACATCATTTCTTTGCTTCAAATTGTATTTCTTAACAATGTTTTCTAACTACAATAGATGCTGACCTTTTTTTGTCAGAGTACAGAAAGTTCTGAACTGTCAGCTATTTGCTAAGAGCTGGTAGCTCAGTGACCAACCTTTCAGGATACCCTTGACACAAGCTGGCCAGAGCATGGGTTGAAATAATACTATGTACAGTTTGATGCAATACTTGGACCCTGGTACATTGCTGCTGCTGAAATCCGTTTGTTGACTTGTAAATGGCTCCCCAACATTAGTCATAACTTCTTTGTGACTCAGGTCTGTTCAGCCTGATGGGAGCCTTTTATAGCTTTTATAAAAGGCACTGTTTTGGAGTACAGAACAGCGCCTTTCATGAAGGCATGCTGTAGCCCTCAGGCTGTTTGGTTTGAATTATGTACCTTCGTACACCTTACTCAGAGCTTGGAAACATTACATCTTTGACCTACAGCTCCCAGAAACTCCCAAGCAGCATGCCCATGGAGCTTTGGGAGGTGTCCTCCAAGAAAGGACCTTTTCCAAGCTCCAGTTTTACTTCATAAAGAAGATGCTTCAACAGCTCAATCATTTCCGCTTCCTTCTTTGGCAGAGGTATGGACTGGCCCCCAATTCTGTCTGTGTCTTCATTAGAGCGTACAGATCAGGACCCAATTTGTTCTGTGCTGTTTTAGGGGATACTTCAATCTGATTCATGTCTTTGCCAGGATTTTCATGTAACCAAGTACATAACATTTTATTTTAAAACTCCCAACCCCACAAATGCTGGATTTAACACTAGGATATATGGAAGGTGCTGTTCTGCTCTGCTCCGCTCTGTGGTTACCACAGAGCAGCAGTGTAAGGGGTAAATGTGGAAGTGCAGGTGCGCCTCATGACAGTCTACGTCGCCAGGCCCCCTTGCGGAGAGTCCAAAAATGCAGGCAGCTGGATCAGCCCATATCAACAATTGAGGAGTTGTTCTTTTGTAAACCTGATGGCTCTTAAATGCCTGTTAAAGAACAAACCACCCACAAATACTTTGCGTTGTGAAAGGGATAACACTGGCATGGAGATGCACAAATAGTACTAATTTGGTTTTGGTATTTGGCTGAATGCAGCACCTAACCCTGCATTTTGGTATTTTTTGTAATTCTGTTCCCAACTTTTCCCAAATGGCAGAATGGTTTGAAGGCTAGGAACACACCGTCCTTGTCCTGTCTGCGTAGCTGTCACTTAGTAATAAAACATTTCCTTTAATAACCTTTCTCTTCAATGCATCTCATGAAGTGAACGGTAGTCCATAAACATTTGTGCCAAATTAAATGGGTTAGTCTCTCATTAGGGTGCCAGAAGCGTCTTTCTTTGCTTTCTGTCTTCACCAAAGCCAGTCCTTGTTGATGATTCCCAACCCCATACAGATCAAGATATTTCTCAAGGAGGCAAGGATGGCATTTATAATTCTGATGAAGGAATACTCCAGCACTTGTATTTGCTGTGGTGAACTCCCATCGTTGGCCCTTGAGTGAATTGAATATATGGGTAAGTCCTAGGGTCATTTTTGTGGGCCAATCAGCACTCCCAAAGTGTTTACATAAAAAAAAAAGTTGCTCAGAAAGTTCTCATGTGCCTTCTGGGGACAACTTTGCCATGTTTAACGGGTTCCTCAGTACTCCTCAGCCCCCCACACTTCCTGCAAATCTTTTTTTAAAAATTACTTTTTGGACTTTAGACGACACAAAGAGTCCTTTTCAATTAAAAAACCCTGTCTCAAGAGAAAGGTCTTTGCCTGCTTGCGGAAGGACAGCTATGATGGGGCCAGCCTGGCCTCTTGTGGGAGGGAGTTCCAAAGTCTGAGAGCAGTCACAGAGAAGGTCCTTTCATGTGTCCCCACCAAACACCAAATACCCAATGTAGCAAATAATGATAATGATAATGGTGTGTGGTTGTGGTTGTCGTCAAGTTGATGCCATCTTATGGTGACTCTTCTCAGGATTGTCTAAGTATAGACTATTCAGAAGTGGTTTCCCATTCCCTTCCCCTGGGTGCTCTCTGGGAATGTGCAGCTTGCCCAAGGCTAAAGAAGCTGGCTCTACTCCCTGTAGGCACCGTGGGATTTGCTGCAGACCTGAAGAGTGTCCCTTGGCGTGTCTGAGCCTTTTAGCTAGAAATGCCACAGATTGTCCCAGGGACCTAAGGCACACGTGTTCTCCCACGGACGGAGCAACAGCTTCATGGTGGCCCTGGCCTTCCCTCTTACTAGATGGGATGTAGGCAAGAGGTGGGGGCTCTGCCCTGGAGGGGCGGGTTCTGGGGTGATGTCAGGGTAATTCTTGTCCTCCTGAAAGGGCAGAGGTTTTTTTTTTACATCTTTTACAAAGAGAATGCAGAAAAGCACCCCCAGGTACTGCAAGGTGCCGCAAATTTGTCTCCCTGTGTGATGGATAGCAATGGAATGGGTTTGGACGGGCTTTTCACAATACAGCAGTGTCACCTCCACTCAACACCTACCTCTGTTCCTCCAGCACAAGCCCTTTATTAAGCTGCATAGTTTTACCCTTTCTTCCTATGTGAAGAGTGTCTGAATATTACAGGCTCGGCTCTCTTTCATTTTAATCTTTTGAAATTCCTCGTTAGAGGAAGACTTGAGTGGCAAGCTTCGTGCACTGCATATCCAGGTAACACAAATGCAGTAGACTTGTGACTGGCGCAGGGTGAGTAACTTATCTTTTAAAGAAGGAAACCTGGACTTTGCTACAAAGCAGGCTTGGTCCGAGCGACGTCAGCAGTGCATTCTAAGCATAGCCCATTGGTGTTGTCAGCTTGGTTGGACTGAAAGGCTTTAGTAACTGGACTGCAGGAGTTCTAGGGACATCAGACTTAAAGGTCAGCAATGCACCAGATTTCTTTCCAGTGTGTTTTACCGCAAAGGAGGAGAGTGTGTGCCCCTCCTCCAGATGTTGTTGAACGGTAACTCCCAAGGCCTTTCACTATTGGCTGCTGGATGGGACTAGTGGGAATGTCAGTCTAGCACTACTCGAGGGGCCACGCGTTTTCTAGCCCTAATGTAAGGAGTGGCCCTGACTGGGTACATGACAGCATGTCCAATGTGTTGGAGTTTTATTTGCAACCTTGCATGCTGTCTGTGGTTTGTGTAACTGGGAGGGACTTTGTTAATCTATCCAACACTAACCAATTGTTACTTCGCACTTCTGAATTCAAAGAGAGCTTTGCCTCTCTGCTGAGTTTCTTTTCCTCTCTTTAGTCTGTGGAAGCAATTTTGTTTGTCGTTCATTTGCTGTTGATCTGTTCACAATTGTAAGTAATGAAAACATTTTTATTCTTTCTCCTACAAATATATCAGAGTGAGTTATTGAGACCTTAAGTGCCAGTTAATGAGAAAGGGGTGGACTATCTGGGGAATTTGAAGCTATTGTTCTCTGAGCATCTCTGCACTTCTGCTGTGTAGCAAAAAGAATTTTACCAGAAATTCAAAACTCTGCAACACAATTATGAGAGATAATAGTTGGATTCTGAGACTTTCTCAGGATTCTGAGACTTTCTCAGATCAAGAGGATGAACAGGAAAGATGATTTTTTTAGCTACTGCATTGACTGAATAAAGATCAAGAAACCACAAAAAATGTAAAATACAGAATGCTAGAAACCTTAGTGTCACATCATGGCAAATAAAAAAAAATTACAGATTTGTTACAGCTGAGCATTCAAGGTGACAGCAATGAGAATAGAAGAACAGGAAGGAATTTCATTGACCAAAGTACCCCAGAGACTGGTTTGGACACAATACAACATTGCCTTTTAGCACTGCTGCATCAAAAGTCAGAGTAGCCATGATGATGTCCAACCTCTGGCAGGAGAGGAGGAGGAGGAGGAGGAGGAGGAAGAAGAAGAACAACAACAACAACAGCAACAGCAACAACAACAAGAGATTTACAGACCAGTTTGTCCTCCCAGGCCTCCCTCTTTCTGCCTTTAGTTTGCTTTTCCCAAGCCGTACTATATAGGGCCTTCTCCTTTCTTGATGTCTATGAAGGATTGTATTTCACGACACAAAATGTATACTGAAGTGATAACTTTACCAGGTCAACCAGAAAGACACAAAAGTTTATGAAAAACACTAACCGTGCAAGCTTTCAAGAAAACACAATTTCCTTCAGGTAGATGTAAAAAGTGATGGGAGAAAGGGAAGTGTGGAAGTGTGGAAGTGTGTGGGAGTTGGACTGATGGAAGCAACTAGTTACAAATTGCTAGTTACTTTTGATTACAGCAGGACTGTGGTATCTCCACGGGATTGGTCCCCATGCAGATGCCAAAAAATGCAGAAGTAGCACATGCTATACATAGCATGGTATCTGGCTCCTTCTAGTGGCCAGTTCTGATAACTACACTATCGCAATACATATAAATATGTACGTATTTCTGGTTTTTTAATTTAATATTTTCAGGCAGTAGTGCAAGGCAGGGCAGGAGCTGGGAGGTGAACCTCGTCCAGTTTCTCAACCACCATCAAGTGAGGCCACAGTCTCAAAACTACAAAACCAACTTAGAAATTACAACTACTTTTAAGTACTTATTTTTGCTACCCCTTGGAATGAGTAAAACAACAAGGTTTTTAAAAATTGTAACTATAATGGTAATTGACTGCTCCTTTTAACCTTGGAATGAAAGCTAACTAATTAAATTTAAAAAGTAACTTTCTAAGATGCTTCTCTGTGCAACACAAAGCACCACTGTAGCGTCAGGTCAGTCTAAACGAGTATGCTGTTCGCATGGAACCCCCTATGCCATCAGTGGCCAACTTACTCAGATAGAGAACCTTGCTGGTTAAATCCACATAGAACTACTGTGATTTGCACTGTAGACATACCTTTAACAACAACAACAACAACAACAATAATGGTGATGATGAAGTAATTGATGCAACCTACCTTGGCTTAGACTCTGATCCAATATTTGTGATTCAATGATCAATAATAAGTAGGGTTTTCTGCTTTAAAGACATTTTTCTCCACTACTTCAGTGTTGGCATTATAGTGGCATGACAGTCCCATGTTACCCAAGGGGTTCAGCTGCACTAAGTAGCCATGCCACACAATATAAGACAAGAGGTGAATGGGGGGGATCTTCCAGATGTCCCTGAATTACAGTTCTCACTATATTTCACCCTTGGCTATACTGCATAGGTATCACGGGAACCGAAGTCCTCCAATGTCAGGAAGGTTACTCCACCCCTGCCTAAGAGTGTCCACTAAGAATCCTTCGCCAACGTTACAGAACAATTGTGCCAACACCTGCTGTAACTTTCTAAGTGGTCCTGAGGTCTCTCCCTGGGTCACACATTGCTTTTTTTTGGATGCCTTTAATCCAAATGGAGGCTGCAGCCAAGAAATCAGAAGAAGACTGTGACTTGGAAGGGCAACAAGGAAGGACCAAGAGGATCTTTTAAAACATGGATTATTTTATTCTGTTGTTTTGCTGGTTGTTTTTAATATTGCTCTTGTTTGTGAGTTTTTAACATGGTATCGGTTTAATGCTTCTAAAATATTGTAATAATTTATCATTTACCTTTTAATCTTTTTTAATACTGTAAGCCACCTTGGTTCCATTAGGAGAAAGACAGCATATAAATAAATACAGAAATAAAGAAAGAAAGAAAGAAAGAAAGAAAGAAAGAAAGAAAGAAAGAAAGAAAGAAAGAAAGATCATCAGGTGTAAGGGCAGTTGAAGACAGGATCATTTCTGGGGTCACCATTAGTCAGGAGTGACTTGATGGCACATAACAGCAACAACCCCCCCTCCACAAGTACTGGTTCCTGTAAAGATTCCTGGGATTATTTGGACAGGTGTGGGGCGATGAGCATATCTTCCTGGGTGTCAGACTTGGTCTTTCAAAACATCTTGTTCTTGCAATAGATAAGTACTAGCTTACAGGGAGCAGAACTGTTCATACATTGAACTGGGCAGCTTTCAGTCTTCGTGGGTTAAATATCAGTGCTGTTCTGTTCATTCTGGGCAGGTAACCCACTTAGCGCTTTGCTCTTTAATGTCTTGAAGACCTTCTTTTGAGGAATCGCTTTGTGCTTATGGATTTGACCTTTTAAATGTGATATTTTTAAAAAATAGCTTTGAAACATAATGCTTTTAAAATGCATAAATATAGGGTCTTACTTATAGTTCCTCCAGAAGAAGCTACCATTGCCCCTGTAACACTATAAATTCCCAGGTACAAAGAACAAGTGAGATTTATGGGACTCGGTTCCGCATTTCATAGTCTTTGGCTGTTTCACCCACTTCCTTCCAGGTGCTAGTCAACGGAAAGTAATGCTGTTATAACACCAACGACGCTGGATTCCCCAGCACAACGAGCAAGCATACCGTGTGTTCCTTTGGCTGGCAACATATTTCCATCTGTTGCCTCATTATGTGCACTGAGCCTACAATAAACAATCCCCAGTTTTCATCGGGGTGCCACTGCTCGGCTCAGATCCTGCAGATGGGTGAATGTCAGAGATGGCAATCGGCAATAATTGGCCGCGAGGCATCCTGTGACAGCAGATAATAGCTGTGTCAGGTTATCAGATGACAACAGCAGTTATTACCCATTGAAAGTAATGTGTGAGTACTCTGATGGCTTGTTGCTTCAGTGGAGGTGACGGGTTTGGAGGCTCTCTGTCTCACTTGTTCTCATCTCCCATGAACCATTTCCATGTCTGCCCTTCTACTGAGAGACACCGGCACTGTGTGCCAGGGATGTCCCAGAGATGCCCTCCAGATGGACTAGACTACAACAGCTATCCCCCTCCATGGTAAAGCGGCCAGCAACCTTTACAGTGTGGAAGGACTTGTTCCCAAAGTGAAAGAGGCTGCTGGGCCTCTGCTAGCCCCACATGAATTAACAATGTGCTGCAAAATAGACACATAACTATCCTGCAGCTCTATGTCTGGGACCAGATTTGTACTGGGTGAGATGTTATTCTATAATAGGAAACATATAATGACAGACAATCAGAGTTAGAATCATATCACCGATCCTCTGGGTTGGGATGGTGGGTAGCTGCATAATGAACAAAAAAGACTTCTGGCATCTGAAAGACTAGTGGGCTGCAAACTACTGACCTTGCCACTGGTGGACTTTTGTGACCAACTTTTGTGGAATTCTCAGGTATCTGAGAGCAGTGGTTCCCAACCTTGGTTCCCCAAATGTTCTTGGACTACAACTCCCAGAAGCCTTCATCGCTAGCTGTGCTGGCCACGATTTCTGGGAGTTGTAGTCTAAGGACATCTGGGGAAGCAAGGTTAGGAACCACTGTCCTAGAGGAATGCAGTACAGTTTGAAAACCATCATTCAGCTAGGATCAATCCCAGAACACACAGCCACAGTGTAGGGCTTTCAGTGTTGCTATAATACAGCCTATAAAGGACAGGATAGCACCATCTATGAGATTCGAAACCTTTGGTAACCTGGAATAATTATCTGCAATGACAGATTTCTCCCTGTTATTCAAAACAAATGCTCATTATACTTGGTCCAAGGACCAATGAGTCCTGGCTAGTACAGTGCTCATCAGGGACTCCTAATTCAAGGGAGATAAAGAATCCAACTGTTCTTATACTTGTATTTATGCAAAATCCTCTTGTGTTTCACCCCCCCCCTCCCCAGGTATGGCCTGTATGCATCAGAGCTATGAGGATTTTAACAAATGTGCCCAAGCCAAATCCTTCATCCCCCTTGCTCCTTTGCTGTGGAATATTATTCTCTTTTTTTAAAAAAGCATTTTAGGTCAACTCTCTCCAAATAAACAGCTTTTACCCCCTTGCTATTAAGATCTGGCGGAAGCTCTTGCTGCTTATGTCGAAAGGAGATTGGGGAGGCAGGCTTTACATAAGCCCATTAACTAGATCCCATCTGACAGTGGCATGCGAACGGACACAAAGTTTGCCCTGCTGTTTCATTACTTTCACAAATAGTTCTTCATGAGTGGGAAACAGAGGGCACAGTCCGGCCAGATTTTAAGTGTTCTTAGTCCTGTTTGGACCCAGGGGGGAAGTTTTAAGCATGTTCTCTGACTGAAGTCAGTGGGATTAAATGCTTAACTTGGGGTGGACAAGGTCCACAGTCTTCAGGATTTCCCTCCAAGGACTTCCCTCATTGTTTACCTGCATTTTTATAGTTAGGGTTGAGGCGAAGGTAAACTGACCATCCCCTACTCCCCAGCCTCATTTACTGGATGACCAAGCACAGCCCAGTGTGAACTCCAGCCTGAAACACGTCTGTGTAGCAAGATGTCCCCTTTAGTTCCAACTGGGTCCCTTCTTGAAATGTCGCCTTAAGAGTTACAGTTTCTCTTACCTTTGCCTCATGTTAACAGAACAGAACAGCCTGATAGAAACCAAGCAAGCTGCCGTTGACAGAGTCTGACTGTTGATCCATCTAGCCCAGGGCTGTCCAAACTGAATGGCAGTGGCTCTCTTGGGTTTTAGGCAGGATTTGTTCTTAGAACTACCTGGAGATAATGAGACATGAACCTGGGACCTTCTGCAGATGAAGCATGTCCTCTATCATTGAGCTTCAGCCCTTTGTCTATGAGGGTGAAGAGAGGAAGAGAGGAGGCTTCAAGACCCTGACTTTTTTCTTTGTGGGGCCATAATATTTGCAAGTCACCTTCTGTGAAGGTGGGTTTGGGTAAAATAAATAAAATCAAAACCAGCTGCATTTTACCACTGGCAGCTGCTTTGCTTTGTGCACTGGGGTGAAGAAATATGCACAACCTGCACAGGAGGGAAGAGAGACTCCCAGCCATCTACGAGTCCGTTATAGGCAGTTTTGGTTTTAAAAGGTCCATGAAATTCACCCAGTCCTGTGAACTATAACAGTTGGCCATGAATAAACCCGTAACTCAACACAACACCTCTGCTGTAATGTTTTCTGCAGAGATATAGGTGGAAGATGAGGCCTAATGCTTGTTTATGGTTCTTTCTCTGAGGCCATGAAGGGGAAAAAAAAGCACATAAGAAATGAATTTTGTGGCATCCCTGTGGGGACCCTATAATCCTGATTTCTTCTTCTTCTTCTTCTTCAGGGAAAATAAAGGTTTTATGCCTAGTCAGTATAAAAGTCTGTGGGTATAACTTTATGCCTTGTAGCAGATCAAAAGTGAGGAATGGATTTTCAGAATTCACGCAAGTTTTCAGGTTTAGTTTCAGGAAGAATTGCCTTCTAGAACCACACAGCCTGGTCCTTCAACCACATCTTCTGCACCTGGTGTGAGAAACTTGTGGTCCTATACGTATGGTTGGAGAAACACCCCCCGCTGCCAGGGACCCAAAGATGTTGAGTAAGCATGGATAGGGGTTGGGCTAGTTCACACTCACCAGAATGTCATGTGGTCACCAGAAAATGGAGCGAACCAGTCGATTCCCAAAGTGGTCTAAGCCATGGGATAAAGCATTGTCTGATTGCACCCACAGTCAAGCAATACTTCAAGGGTGGCCCAAGCTCTCCTGCCATCCTGCACACCCTGCATGGTAGCAAGGGCCTGCTACCCAGTTTGCTGTTCCCACAATGCCTTGGCTCTGAGGACCCATGGGAGGGAGACATTGTCAAAACAGACAGCTGTGGGAAGCTGCCCACTTGGAACAGTGGTGGCAATGCGAGGGATCAGCACTGGCACTCCCTCACCCAGGGTGACTGCCTCACCAAGCCTCATGAGAAGGTTAGACTTGCAGAATGGCTCATTTGTCTTGCTCTTGGGACTCCAAAATAGCACTTCACAAGGACATCATTTTGATCTCCGATGGGGTCATTGTAATCTACTGTACTCCTTCTAGTGCTTTTCAGCTGAGACTTACCGCTGATGTTCAAACAGGAAGCAAAAGCCAAGGGAAGTGCTACCTGCATCTAGGAAAATAAAGCAGAAAGCATGGAGAAATGCCCGTTTCCTTTTTGACTTACAGTTCTTCACAATTCACTTGCTTCCTATAGTGCAGCCACTTCTCAAAGGATAGTTCTAAATCTAACCCATCAAGAAAAAAAAGAGAAGAAGGTCTTTTGGGGATTGTTTTTACCGATTGTAAGCAGAAGAAAGAAAGAGTATTTTGGTAAGCAGCTCAGTATGAACCAGTCTCACATTAAAGCACACGATGGTAGCTAGAACATCTCAGGCAATAAGATTTGGAGACACTTGAAGGGAGATCAGAAAACAATAGCATCTTTTTTTCAAAAAGGCAGAAGACATTTTTAACTCATATTTAGAAGCCATCGCTTTGAAATTCTCAGGCTCTGTGACTTGAAGAAGTATGGCCTCAGAAAAGTAGTGCCAGTAAATGAAAAATAATCATTTATTGTTCATGGAGAGGGAATGCATTTGATGCTGTATCCTCCCAAAGCAAATGTTTGTCAAAGCCCCGCATCTGAGACAAGAGAGAACTTTTCCACGACCCACAGCCGGAGTGCCATATTTCATTCCATTTCATTTTCGCACATAGACTAAGTGGGAGAGATTCAGAATGTGCAAGAAAGAAGATAAGCAAAGGACGTGGAGAGGAGAAGTTTAGAAATGGATATGTTTAGCCTTGACAAATAAGACAGAGAGGTGGGAGGAAAAGAGGCCATAACTTTAGCAGGCAGGGAGATTATCTCCTCATGATATGTACGTACTCTCATATGACTCATCTGTTAGCTGGATATCTCAGACTTTCTGAAGCCACAGTACAGGTGAGAGAAGTTCTGTAAAAGCTTAATCTATTGGAATTGGGGAAGGCATTCCATTAAGTTTCTCCAAGATGGCTGGTCTCATTGTGAAGACAGTCTGTGCCTACACAATTTTAACCCCTCCCCCACAAGTAAAGAAGCCCCCAACCTCTTGAGGAAACATGATGTTATTGTGGTTCTTGAAGTTATTTCTTACTTAGCAGAGTAACATAAGTTATAAACAAGAGATACTGTATACCAAGAGTCTGTTCTAATACACCATTTGCCTTTCTTTTTGAAGGAAAAAACACACAATTGATTCTCATGTAGGCAGGAGATATTCATTGGGGAGCTAAACTCTCCCATGAACAATGACATCATCTTATTTAACGTGGTTCATCTAAAGCCCAATTGTTGATATATGGTCATGAGCAAAAGACCCCCCCTCAAAGGATTAGACTCAAAGCAAGACTTGTTCTCTCTACAACAAACAAAAGGTGGTTCCTCATGTTCTCAGATCTGCATTTCCTGCACATAATGTCATGCTCAAGCCATGCCATAACTCAGCATTAAACTAAAGTTAATGAAATCCATATTGCAAATGGCTACTTTGGCCAAAAGGAAAGTATGGAACAACACATAAAATGCTGACTTTCGTTGTTGGTCAATGCCAGGATTTATGGCCTCTACAGGTAGATATTGAGTGAGGCAAAGCCTGACTCAATTATGTTTGTCTCTGTCAATAAATCCTGATGTTGACCCCAGCAGAACTCCCGCGTCCATCTGTTTTTTTGCAACCCTTATTAAAAGATGACACCCCATCAGAAATGGAGTTCTCTGTTAAACTGACACTGTCTAGTGGCCTTGTCAGGGGGAGGGTGTGTGAGAAAAACTGCATTTCTTGTTCAATTACACAAGCAATCCCTGGACACGCTGTAGGTTTCTTGAGTGCCCATCTACAAGTTTCGATCTTCATTAGGCATTGTTAACTGCATCGGGGATGGCCCAACATTTTTTGGTGGGGTAAACCATGGGATTGCAATCTGAAATCATCCATTTCAGGATACAGAGGTAAGACCCCTAGTAAGGATAGCCATCTGTTCTCTTATTGGCATTATCCCAATTTACTCTGTGGTCAGTATATGTTGGTAAAGAATTCCAGGTTCTACCTACTTGATTTTGTATTTCTAAATAAGGACCCAGATATTGTTCCCATGTTATCTAGGAATCTCTTCACGCTTCCATAGTTTGTTGCTACTACTGGACTATCTCATGTTGAACTGCAGATTAATGCAAGTGGCAGGGTAACATTATAGTGCCACAATGACTATATCCAGCCATTTCCTTTTAGTAATCTTAGCAAGAAATAGGAACTCCTAAGCTATGTTTATAATATGCTAGAAACAGACAAAACTAAGATCATGGCCACTGGTCCCATCACCTCATGGCAAATAGAAGGGGAAGATATGGAGGCAGTGACAGATTTTACCTTCTTGGGCTCCATGATCACTGCAGATGGTGACAGCAGCCACAAAATCAAAAGACGCCTGCTTCTTGGGAGGAAAGTGATGACAGACCTAGACAGCATCTTAAAAAGCAGAGACATCACCTTGCCGACAAAGGTCCGCATAGTCAAAGCTATGGTTTTTCCAGTAGCGATGTATGGAAGTGAGAGCTGGACCATAAAGAAGGCTGACCGCCGAAGAATTGATGCTTTTGAATTGTGGTGCTGGAGGAGACTCTTGAGAGTCCCCTGGACTGCAAGGAGAACAAACCTATCCATTCTAAAGGAAATCAACCCTGAGTGCTCACAGGACAGATCCTGAAGCTGAGGCTCCAATACTTTGGCCATCTCATGAGAAGAGAAGACTCCCTGGAAAAGACCCTGATGTTGGGAAAGTGTGAAGGCAAGAGGAGAAGGGGACGACAGAGGACAAGATGGTTGGACAGTGTCATCGAAGCGACCAACATGAATCTGACCCAACTCCGGGAGGCAGTGGAAGACAGGAGGGCCTGGTGTGCTCTGGTCCATGGGGTCACAAAGAGTCGGACACAACTTAACGACTAAACAACAACAACAGAAACAGACAACTGGAGCGATGATTACCCACTGAGTGAAATCCAGATCACTATGGCAGCAAGCCTGCTATGTGCTCAGTGGATATGCCATTGTAGGCAGGTGCATTACCTAAATGGGTGCTCTGGTGGGGGTTGAGGCACCAGCTCAAGCAGATGGTCCAACACAAGCAGGAGTTCAGACACAGACAAGGACATGGACCTTCCTGTAAGCGAAGCTCAGGAGCCTGTGTCTCCAGAGTGGTGCAATGGACTAAGGAGGTCTGGGCTCTGCCATGGAAACTCACTGGGGGTGGGAGTGGAACTGGTGAAACCACTCCTTAAATACTTCAGTTATCTTGAAAGCCCTGTTAGGGTTACTATTAATCTTAATCACACATAACACCAACAACAGCAACATGATGACCTGCTCCATTAGACCTGCTCCTCAGTCATAAAGAACTGTTATATTGTGAGCTATAGATCAGAGAATTCAGGGTCCCAAGTCAGAAGTGTTTCCCTTTGCTTTTACAACCTAGGACAAAACTTTTCCTGGCAATCCTCATAGCTGACCTATGAGGTCTTGAGAATTTCCTCTCTCTTGTGGGTATGGAGGTCTGCGGGGGTCTGTGGGGGGCGGGGTTGTGGGGTGCATTGACTTTGGATCCAAACCATCTCATTTGTTATATCCATGTTATAAGGCCATAAATATGGCCCCACACAGGTGACCTTAATATTGGTTCTGTCAAACGTTGGACATCCTTTCTCTGAAACACCCTATCATCATGACATGTGGGCACAGCTGTGCCAGAGGGTTTTGTGTTTCTGACAACTGATTCTAGCCTAAACCAGTGTAGTAGTTTTCAACATGCAAAGATGTTTTCTGACATACTCCTTGCCTTGCCATAAAACATAGCAAAAGCAAGGACAGCAACTGTTGCTTCTGCACACATCCCCTTGCTGAAACACCATCCTCCTATAGCTGTCTTATGGCGCAGTTACATTATTGAGTTAAAACGAGTGATGTATCAGGGTTTTTGACTTCAGTTTAAAGTCATATGGCAGCCAGGTGGTTTTTGGGTTGGTGTGTGTCCTCTTGGGAAAATATGTAATCCATTTTTAAAGCATGTTGTATATCAGTTCATGGGGCTAGATGGTTTTTTAGAATGGTTGCATTTGAAGCTTTCTCTTGTACCCACCCACCCTCATGCTGGCTGCCTCTCACAGCCACTAGCCGCTGCTGCCATGGTGTTATTTTATATATTTATATATTTATAGCAATCTGGCATAGCACTAGAACAGAATGACAGAATTTTTAAAAAAACAGATGGTTCCCTGCAGCCTGACACACACGCATGGAGACAGACAGACAGACAGACAGACACACACACACACACACACACAGGAGGTGGAGAAGGAGAGGGACCAATGGAACAAGGGCCAAAACTGACCAAAGATATTGACTAGGCTTGCAAAGAAAGGAGATGTGTGCATGCACGTGTGCACACACAGAGAGAGGGGGTGGAGAAGGAATGGGAGCAAGGAAGGCACACCAGTGAGTGGCAAACTACACAGACACAATTCACACTGACAGAGGTGTCCACATATGCAAAAACAATTGAAAATAAACCAATTTCACAAGTGATTTAAAATCAATGACCCTCTCACAGCCAAGTAAAGTATCTTGCTTTTCAACCAAAAGACACACTTCCCAGGCAATCATCACCATCTGCGGCTCCATGTGCATCGTGTAGTCTCCTTTTCAAAAATTGATTCGAAACATGACAAACCTGATTCAAATATATTTTTCCTTACATGTAACTGTGCTCTTAGGCAGTTGTGACTGTTATTTGCATAGGAAGTCTTTACCTGGACTCTTGCATACCTTATCCATAATTCACCAGCTGAATCTGACCTTGTCTTCTGTGACTTGAGTTTGCCTACACTGCCCAGATTTTACCTGCAGTGACCTGACACCATCAGTCTTTTCTTGGGAGCTTTAACTGCCCATGAAATGGAACACAATGACAGCTGGCAAAGTGTCATTTAAACATGGGTAGTCTTTGAAAGATGGAAGCTTTGTTAGTCTTCCCCCCCTCCTCCTTTGTGAATCAAAATTTCAGCAGTGAAAGTAATTCAAAAGAAAGGGATGCCTACCACCCGAACACAGTTGTGGCTTTTTCTGCCATCCAAGTATGATTTTAAAAAGTGCATAAGGGGCTGGGCTAAGGATCTCTGAGAGAGAATTCTGAATATCTTTACAATATGAGGATTTGCAAAGCCCCTCAGGAGAAGCATCATTCAGAATTGTTATACAGATGTTCTCTTCTGATGTTTCACACAAGTTGAGAGACTCTTTATGTCCAAAGTGCATAATTTGTGAATATCATTAATGTGGAAGAAATAAGAGAACTGAATGTACCTCCTAGCCAATGTTGGCTTTAACTCTGGAATGCAAAAGCCTATTTAAGAAGCTCTTGATTTACAACAAGCTAGGGATTAGGTTCAGGGCCAACTGACATAAACATTACCATTGTAGCACAACAGCTGCTCCATCATGATCTGGCCCCACACCTCTTATGGTAATGTGTATAAACAAGCACCATTGAGTTGGGGTGATGTGGCAAGCTCTAACACCAACATCATCTTACTTTTCATGTTAGTGAGGGAAGTAATCACTGCAATCCATCTACCCAGTTTGCCTCCATATATTACTGTGAGAGCATAGATCCAGACCATGCCAAAATGGCTGCCATGCCAGAAAGGTAATGCTTGTATCCGTCTGCATACTGCTTCTGATAGGTAGCCAAATTACCCAGCCAATCCTTTGACTATCTGGTAAGAAAGATGCAAAATAATTAATCAGGGCAGTGATGAAGAGTATTGCTATGGAATGAAGCACTTGTAAAACCTCCTTCCTAAACTTCTTGGCTGAGACTATGGCATGGAATTGTAATATTATTCACTGGTTAAATAGGCAGTCCATCCCTTTAGATAAACCATGGGGACTAGGCTGGTGGCAGACGTGCTTTTAATGGATACATAGCCGGGCTGCCAGAATTGCCTTCCTTGATGAGCTGGAAGAGAGCACTAAAGAAGACAAAAAAAATGTCAGGATAGCTGTGGAAAGCAGGAAAGTATCGGTATTGTCTGTTCGCCCAAGTGGTAGCCATGTTCTCCCATTCCAGCACTTGTTTAACCAGTGGTCATGGTCCCCACCCACAACACCCATTCAGAATAAACACCTTAAACTGTCAACAACTGCCCTCAGTACTGTTCAGGGATTTGGAATCTGGTTCGTCCCTTTTGGGGGCAGAGAAAAGCAGGGAGAGACCTTTTCCTTCCCTTGGAAAAGAAAATATTTATTTATTTCATTGACACTCCACCTCTCCAGCAAAAGATAGCACTTGAAGTAGCTTACAAACTTCTTGAATGAATAAAAACAGATAATCCCCCATGTAAGTAAAAAAAGTAATAATCATAAAATAATCGAAACCAATTCCACTATAAAACTATTTAAGTCAAGCAAATACATTAAAACCATTAATATCAACAAAGGATACAGTTAAAAGCAACACAGCAGGGTAGGTTAGCTATCATATGGTAGCCAAAAAAGAAGAAGTGTTTTTACTCCCTGATCAGTCTTGATGCTTCTTAGTTAAAAGATGCCTTTTAAAAACTTTCAGTACACACTTTTGGTCTTCTTTATTTAGTGGAGAGTCACAACTCCACGTCTATCTTTGGAGAGCAGAAAACTGGAGGAGGGAGGAAGGGCAGCTAGCAAACGAAGGGCAGAAAGGAAAAGTCATTCTCAAGGACTCTGTGGTGTGCAGAAAAAACTTCTAAGTTGGTGGCAGGCCCTGAGCAAGCTCCTCACAAACACCTCATGTTAAAGGAGGAGCATGTGGACCTGCAATTGTCCAGCAAAAATATATCATCACATAAGCAAATCTGTTTTGTGATGTCATAATATGATGCCTGAAGAGTGTGAATTGCTCCGTGAAGGAAAAGAAGCCCTCTAAAAGTATCAGAAGGAACATCAGCAAAGTGAAATGACAGCTGTGAACAGCACCTCATAGTGACAAACAGGTAAAAGTTGGTGGGGGTGGTTTGTCAAAAAATATTTCACACACGTTTCCTATCAAATAATATTTGTAGGTGAACATTTGGCACATTGGTCTGTGCATGGGAGGTGAGGACAGTTAAAACCTAACTAAGTGTAACTACAGTCTGTATATATGGTTTTGCTAACAGCGTCGGATGAATTAGGCCACACAGGTCCATCAGGACTGTTAATAGTGTGCATTTTTAAATGGAAAAGCTGTATAGAAATCAAATACATAGATTTCATTCCATTGCATTCACTGCAGCACTCATAAGAATGCTGACTACTTATGTCGCATCTCCATTCTTTTACCTCAGCAGTCCCTTGCAGGAGACCTATCCACACATCATACTGATGTGGAACGTAGAGATACAGGACTGAGCTTTATTTTGCATAGGCCTGCAACCTTATGTCTTATATAAAGATGGGCATGAATTAAAAAATAAATGACCAAATTTGTTCAAAAATCGCTATTTTGTCAATTCATATTCGTATGAATAATGCCCCTGACGAATCACGAATCAATGAATTTTTAGTAATTTTTCATTAATCAATTCATTTGGCCATAATATGGCCCCCAAAGCACCTAGAGACACCAAGTTTGCAGGGAAGCTTCCTCTGACTGTCCTCTACAATCCCTTCAGGTTTGGTGAAGACTGGATTTCAGATGTCCAGGTTATACACCCACAAAGAGCCCCTCCCCTGGAAAGTTTCCCCCCAGGCACCTAGAGACACCAAAATCACAGAGAAGCTTCTACTGACTCTCCTCTACAATCCCTCCAAGTTTTGTGAAGATTCCGTTTCCCTAAGCCAGCTGCCAAAGGGCAATTTCCTGGGGGGACCCACTTTGTGGGTTTATAACCTGGACATCCAGAATCCAAACTTCTCCAAACTTGCAGAGCTTGTAGAGGAGAGTCAGGAGAAGCTTCCCTGATAATGCAGTCTCTCTGGTTGCTTTAGGGGCCATTTTACACAGTTTTAAAGTAAAAAATGAATTGAATCAATTCATCATTTCATCAGAAAAAAATTGTAAATTTGTAATTTGTGATTTGTCAACCTAAATGAATCATGAATCAAAACGAATCACCATTTTTCTGATTCATGCCCATCTGTAGTCTTACTTTATAGGAGTAGTCCTATTGGATCAATGGATTACAGGTTTTGAAATATCCATCAACGATTCATTCAATGGGTCAACTCTATTTGGATTAGGAATAGGGTATAGGCCAGCGATGGCGAACCCATGGCACACATGCCACAGCTGGCACACAGAGCCCTCTCTGTGGGCACGCGAGTCATAAGTCGCCGGATTGCTACCCCCGGCAGCCAAAGGAGGTGGCTGAGGAGGTGGCTGCAGCTGCAGTGCTAGCACCCCAACAGGCAGCGGGCCAGGATCCGGAGCAGCTGGTGCTGGCAGGGGTTGGGCATGATTGGAGGCGGATCTGGAGTGGGGTCTGGAGGCACTTCCATGTCCAGGATTCCCCCTTCTGCTGCCACTTCCACTTCTGCCGCCGCCCATTGGGTTTTTTTCCCTCTCTTCCAGTTTGGGCACTCGGGCTCAAAAAGGTTAGCCATCACTAGTATAGGCTATATAATCTTAATGACAGAGGCGACATTTGAGCCAAGGCTCCTCTCCTCATATTCTTAACTGAGCCTTCTTAGTTCATATTGTTATCCACTAGGTCTAAAGGGAGAAGCAGCTTCTGCTGAATTCTCTTTCTGTACACTGAATTCATCCACCCTTAGTTTCAGCACTCATTGTCTGCAAAACAAGCCTATGGTGCACTTAATGGTGAGCTTTACGCTAATCTCCAGGTGGGGTGTATTATTAAATCTGGTACAGACTCTTTTTGCCCCTTGCCAACAGTTGTTTAATAAAAATGCCCTATTTATTAGCTCGACGGGTAGGCGGCTGCAGAATGACCAGGGGGAGGGAAGGTGGATTGCTTGAATATTTCATCGGGCACATAGTGCTAGCTAGAATGCGCTTGGGTTACTATGGTGACCAAGGGACGATGCTCCTTGGAGTTTGCTACATAATTCTTCAGAAGAAGGATTTAGGGATGCAGAACAAAACATGGCAGGGAAGCATCAAACCTAATAAAGTCTTTGGGCTGAAAGGAAGCCAGGCTTCTGTTTAGACACCACGGTGCTCATTCGTTGTGGGTCCTGGGAAATAGTCCAATTCTGAACCAGGCCTGTTCATTATATCTCAGTCCTTCGTTCCAAGAGTTCCCCTCTGCAGTCAAATGACGCCATTTTCTCACCTGGGTAGAAAATGAACCCACTGCTATTCAAACAGACAGATAAAGGGGAAGATATCCCCCCCTCTTCTCCGTTTAAACAACTTCCTTTTGTGTCTGGTTTATAATAACGCTGATGGAAAACAGTGTGAATATTGAACAAGATGCCAGAAAGAATCTTAAACTACCCCACAGTGTTTTTATCGAGCTGTGTGAATAGCAGCTGAAGAGATGGGCTCGTTAATCAAAGCAACAAGTGTCCAGAGGGAACTTGCTGAAAAAGATGTGACTCAGGCCCCCTGCCACTCATAACGTTTAAAAATAATTGTCTCTCCCCTCGAACACAGGTGTTTAAAGTTTCCTTAGATATAAGAAATTGAAGTTGGTTTCTTATTTTTCTTAAGAAAACCAGAGTTCTGTAGCTCATAGGACAGTTGGGGTGGGAAGGAAGAGGGAGCCCTTGAGAAAGAAGAAGGGGAAGGAAGAAGAGGAGGAAAAGCAATATTCGTTCCATAACAACAAAGCACAACCTGTCTTTAATGCAGAGCACAGCAAAAATGAAACAACCGTCTTGTACAGAGATTGATTACACCTGCTGCAATTGGTAGTTTGATCACATCGCATGGCAAGTAGGTTAAGTTAGGGAGGAATAATTTATCTGCAGTCCAATTTGTACTGTGTCCTAAAGGCTACAATTGACATTGAAGGCCCACTCGGCTGGGTGGTGTATGAGAAGCTGGGGCTGCTTCACAGAACACAGAACATGAAGTCTTAGCCCAGAAACTGGGGTATGCTGACCTGCCTCAGTTACAATACAGTACTATGTTTCTGGTTAGAAGGTAGTCCTTCTATCCCTCATTGTTGCAGAATCCTATCCGTCACAGATATGGGTAGTTTTAAATCCAGAGATTTTGTGGCCTGTCCAGTACTAGCAGTGGTCAGAGAGAAAGAGAGATTTCAACACTGAACACAGAAGTCTGCTATTGTGACCACCACCTTTTCTTGATCTCCCTATGTGAGGGCTACACCATTTGAAACAGAATGGCAGATAAAAATTTATTTCGCAAAGTAGCTTGTTTGTGTGTGGGAGGGAGACTTGCCCATTGGAAGACAGAATGACTTTTGCATGTCTGATGGCTCAGACACACAGCACTGGAAGTTTTGCAGGCGTGGAGGGTTATAGTACAAGAAGAGAAAATATAAATTTGCCTTCATGTGTGATCCTACCCATTGCTGAATTTTGTGCACCATTAAATATTGAAGCGCAACTCAAGTTAGGATGGAAGTCAGTGAGTCACCAGAATGGGAACAATAGTTCGAAAAGAGGAAGATCCATTAAGTGAGAAGCAAACATGTAACTTTTCTCAAGCAATTTTAATTTTCAGAATTGTAATTCTGGACATTCTGCTACATTATGAGGTTACACATTCATGTCCTGACTGAACATTCAAACCGTTTCCACAATGTGTTTGTGTTTGAGAATGATGCAGTGGTCAGAATGTTGTACCGGGATAAAAACTGGGGAGGTCTTGGCTGAAATTCCTATGGAGCCATCGCACTCATTGGGGGCAGGGGCGACTGTGAGTCGGTCATTTGCTCTCAGCATAATCTACTTCACAGGGTCGTTAGGCGGAAAACATATGAGGAGAGAGCTTTGTCTGCCATCCTGGACTTCTTGGGGACTAAAAATGTAATAAATAGACATTGAAAACAGCTACCTTATCGCTTGGGGGCCTATTCATGTGACAGACTGAGATGGAAAACCATTTCATTTCTTTTACACTTGGTGACTGGAGAAGTGCAGGCCATGACTGCAGTGCCATGTTTGTTTTCTCCTTCTTTTCACACTTTCTTGTGTGGGTCAGTGTGCTATGCTTGCCAGCTCAGAACCTTGAAAGATAAGAGACAGATTAAAGGAAAGCTTTTTTAAAAGGGTGATGTGAAATGATCAAACCATTTTGTATACACACACACACACACAAATGGCTGACGAGGACTAACCTGTATTGGCACTTGATAGGATGATAAAACCGCTCACAGGGGCCTGTGGCATGCACAGGGCCAGGGGCTCACTCCAGCATTTTGGACCACGAACCCCTCCTGGACCTGCTCTCTGCTCTCTGTGTAAAAGCCATTTGGTTTGTAATATTTGTTATTAAAGACCTGTTTTGTTGCAATCACTTAGCGCAGCAGCCTAGGGGGCTTCCAGATGAGGCTTTTAGTGTGCAATCACCATGCTTCATAGTGGAATTTTATGAAGTCCAGAGGCAATACATTCCATCTGTAACCTTCCCATCTTTTCCCAATGGTTCTTATGTTTTCTTCCTTCCTACAACAAATCATTAAGGAAGAGAAGCTTAAAACAGCTGCTCAATGGGTTTTGACCAGGGCTCTAGGCAGTATCTGTCTGGAAACACCCTTAAATTAGCAGGTAAGCATCTCTCTCTCTCTCTCTCTCTCTCTCTCTCTCAAGCCACATAGATGTTGACACTTCAGCTTCAGGGCATTTCTTTCTTTCTTTAACAGTCAGCAACGACTTGTAAGTGAGAAGACCTCTGAGCAATCTCTCTCCTTGACTAATTAACAGGCCTAAGATTGTTCATTTGGCCTCTAGGAACAGCAGTAATTTACGGGAGGGGGATGTCTCCTCCACAGTGTCTCCTTGGTCCTGCGGAGAGAGGAAGTGAAGGATCCATAACCTTTGGTTTGCTCTTTCCCTGAGGCTGTGTTCCAGGAAGAAAGCATTTGTGCCTCTATTGCCAAGCCTGCCCTGCATGCACTCCGGTTAGCGCAAGGGAATCCACATGGACAGAATACCATCAGGGCTGTATTCATACTAGAGTGGCATAACTTATGATAACAGGAATACACAAATGATGGCCCTTAAAGGCCAGATATAATCCTGAAGACCTCTGAAAATTTTTAAATCAAAATATGGTAGAAATGTTGTCCTTCGTTTCATTCCTTAGGGTGAAAAATCCATATTTAAAAGCAGTGAGAAAGCAAAATATTCCACAATTTACTTCTCCCTTTAGGTTTTGTTATGCAATTCCTTGGCTACCTGGGGAATTTATGATGAAGGCTGACCAGCTTCAAGGGGGCTTAGACTATGTAGCAAACATAATTTCAGCCCCTGAATGCAGAATAGAATAGCTTGTTGGTGCTTCCTCCACTAGTTTTCTGTAGGATGTTTCCCCCACCCCACAGTGAATGTCAAGAGTATTTTAGAGGATGAGGTATAGTTCAGTGGCTGAGTATATGGTTTGCAGAGTCTCAGTCTCAGTTTTGATCACTGGCATCTCAAGGTAGGACCGGGAATGAATATCTCCCTGAAATCCTAGAGAGCCGTTTGCCAGTCAGTGTACTAGGCTGGATGGACCAATGGTCTGAACTGGTATACATTCCGACATCCTGTTGGACTATAGCTCAGTGTGTAGGCATCCTTCAGTCTCGAGAGACTATGGTAACGTGCTCTGTATGGAGGTCTTGGAACAGTGTCTAGTGTGGCTGAGAAGGCCAATTCGAGAGTGACAATCCCTTCCACACTGAAGACAAATACAATCTGTCCCCTGTCCAGCTCCCTGATTTGGCTGGTTTCGGGGACTGCCTCTTTGCCTCGGCCTGCTGGACAAGGGTCTCTTCAAATTGGGAGAGGCCATGATGCACCGCCTGCCTCCAGGCTGAACACTCGGATGTCAAGGATTCCCATCTGTTGAGGTCCATTCCTAAGGCCTTCAGATCCTGCTTGCAGATATCCTTGTATCACAGCTGTGGTCTCCCTCTGGGGCGATTTCCCTCCGCTAATTCTCCATACAGGAGATATTTTGGAATCCGACCATCAGCCATTCTCACGACATGCCCAAGCCAATGTAGACGTCGCTGTTTCAGTTATAGCTCAGTGGTAGAACACAAAATGTGCATTGCAAAAGTTATCATGTTTAATGCAATACATCTCAAAGTAGGGCTGTTGGAAACTCTGGAGAAATGCCTGTTAATGTAGACCCAACTGAGCTAGACAGACCAGTTGGCTGAGTTGGTATAAAGCAGCTTCTTATGTACACTCAAGACTTAAATGTGACCATGAATATTGCTAATGCAGGAAAAGATATGTGGGAAGAGGCTTCGTCCATGTAATAGCTCATACACGATGGAGTGGGCTGCAATCCACAAAAACCTCTGCCAAATAAAAAGTCTTGGTCTTTTAGGCGCCACAAGGGTTGTCTTCCTAATAGTGGATGCAAGATTTTTATATTGACATTACAGACCGATTTAAGCCTCATGAACAAAACTGCCCCTTATGCAGCAGCCGAGAGTCGCTTGACCCAGGTTCAACTGCATATACAGGCACTGGTTTTTAAAAAGCACTTTAAGCCATTTAAAGCTTTTTAATATAAAGTGCCATACACTGAGTGTGAATGATTAAACCACTTTAAATGGGTACTTTCAAAGGACCGGCCATCCCTGTATACTCTGGGGTCAGACAAAGAAAAGTTGTGCAGAGCAACGGGAAACCTCCTGGGTGTCTCAAAGGACAAGGGCATGTTTGACCTGCCTCAGCCACTGAGATTACCACCTTATTTAAGGGCATTGTTGTCTCCGTGTCTTCAAACCTGAATAATAGCTAGAAATCAACAGGTTCCCACATGCCATTTTGATGCTAGAAAAGCATCACCTTTCAATTCTGGTCTGCTATACTTGCAGCTATTAAAGACCTTGTCTTTTTTTAAAAAAAGATAATACTGTTTGCCATGTTTTTGACATCCTATCTTCTCATTGGTGCACACTCCCCCGTCCTTGCTCACATTACTTTCATCCTGCCGTGACAAAAAGTTTCCAATACTCTTTCCTCTTAGCCATCAAGTTTCTCCCTGCTCTGCGAGGCAGAGCCAAATTCTGCCTCTGACCCACCAGGTGTTGTTCTCATCCTGGCCTCCTCTCAGCTTCGTCCCATCACACTCTGCTCCACCCCTGAGCTCCTGAAACTCCAAAGCTCAACTCTTGAGTCGTTGGGTCTGAAAGTCAGGGGACTAATACCGCCTGTCTGGCTGCTTCCTTTTCCCAGCTTGCTTCACACATGTTCCTGTCCCAATGACCAGGTTAATTAGCCTATTATTTCTACTGATGTGTTCTCACATCTAGTTCAGCTTGACTGTAGCCATGCTTCAAATCTGGACACTTTGCCCAGCCCTGTGCCACGTGCATGCCCGCAACAGGCTTAGGGAACTCTCTTGTCCAAGGCCTCTCCAGCACACAGGGCTTGCTCATGATATTTAGCTGCCTGGGCTGAAGCTTAAGATGATGCCCATTCCGCATCTCACTTATGTGCCTGGTCAGGCAACCAATTATGCATCCAAGGTATACATTGACACTGTGTCAGTTGGTCATGATTGGTTGCAGTGTGCATTGTTTGGATTTCAGCCAAGGTTTCAAGAGTTGCAGGAAGAAGAAGAAGAAGGCAGCAAACTGTACTGCTTATCTACTGCCCCATAGCGCTTAAAGTACTCTCTGGGTGGTTTGCAATTTAATTGTACAGACTACACATTGTCCTTCCTCCTTGAGGGCTGGGTACTCAATTTACTGACTTTGAAAGGATGGAAGATTGAGTCAATCCTGAGCCAGCCACCTGAGCCCATCGGGATCAAACTCTGGTTGTGAGCAGAGGCTTGGCTGCAGTACTGAAGTTTAACCACTGCATGATGAGGCTCAGTGAAGAAGAAGAGGAGGGGGAGGAGGAGGCCCATTCCATGTGCAAAAGCTGACTAGACGGGCAGTAGAATGTTCCTTCTACATTGGTACATAATAAAAGACTCAAATCACGAAACAAGCTTTCTTCTGTGTATTTTGTGTTCTTTCATTCGAATGCAAGTCTTTGAAAAACAAATGATTCGTGCATATGAAAGAATGGCATACAAAATTGTTTCTTTTGTTTCCCTACTTTCATGTGACCATCCATTCACCCTTTGTCTGTCAAATTGCTTGAGAAATTTTTCATCCAATGGTATCAAGAGGGCTGCTGTCAGCAAACAATGTGAATATCCAGGAGGGAGAAGTAGGAAATTTGAATCTACAAAAGTACCTGGATATCAGTGAGGAACTCTCTTTTCCCTTCAGTCTTTTCTTGCGCGGGGTGACTGTGTGCGCGGAGCTTCTGATGCCTTCCATCTTGAATTGCTTTTCTGCCTGCCTGCACCTCTATTTTGGATCCTTTCTTTTCCATTTCTTTTCTTTTTCTTTTGGTTAGTTGGGTACAGCTTCAGGCCTTTATGTCTTCTGGTTTTGGCATTGCATTGTTTTTGGTTGTTGTGGTGAGTGGCTGTCTCTGTGTGTGCCAGTGTGTGCCTGTACCTGAGGGACTGGCTACTTTCTTGTCTATTTTCTATTATGCTGCTCCAGCCCAGAGGGTCTGTTATGTTGGTTGGGTAGCATTGAACTCATACAGTTGTTTTGAATGGGATAATATAGTCTAGTGTCTGCATAGATCTGAGGATAACTTTTCTTTCTCATGTACCATGGCTTGCTTTTGGAGTAGATTGATTCTCTATTGCTTTCCTTCTGATTTTTTGGTGTAGTTTTTAAGAGTCCTTTAGGGCTTTTGGAGTGCCAGAAAACATGAATGGGGAAACACAAAATGTGTAAAATTAAAAGACCAGTACACAAAAACATGAAAGCAAAATAAAATAAAAGAGACACCCCTGAATGAAAGAGAAACTAAAGACATACCAAATAAATAAATAAATAAATCACCATGTCCATCCTTACTCATGAGTCGCATCTTCCACTCTACCTGAAGGTGGCAAGGCAGCTGAAAGGATGCTAGGCAAGCTCCCTCCTCTAACCTGGGATATGGAACGGAAAAAAATCTCACCATTGTTTTGATTTTGACTGGGACAGGCCAACAAGCAAAGCAGCCTGTTGAGGATTTCCCAGCGCTGGAAAGAATTCTAATTTCCAACACAAAAGTGAGATAACAAGCCTCCTCCTTTTCATTGTAATTTCCATCTTTAGTGCAAAATGTCTCAGCACAAAACTAGTGTTTTTTCCCTGTATGTAGCTAAGCAGACAGGCCGGTCAGGCAGACAGGCAGGTAGGCATGTGTACACATGGACACGCACATGTGCACGCACACGCACGCACACACACACACAGTGTCAGCACAAAAAGAGGCAAATTATGCAGCCAATGCTACTAGTTTACTAGTTTATGTAAGAAGCAATGTGTACTACATTTTCAGTACATATTTTACTGAAACATACAAAGAACAGTCTCAAGAATGTACAACATCTGAGACCATCAATACAAAACATCTTCAACATCTTCTGCAAGGTCAGTTTTGTTTTGTGTTCTGTTTTGTTCCGTTTGCATTTTCTCCTTTACTGCGCCTGGATAAACCAAGTCAGGTGTTACACCCCTACCTCCAACACCTGGCTGCCACCTCTCGGAGTCTGCCACCTGAGGTGACGGTCTCACTGGGCTTAATGGGGGAGGCATATTTCCCAGTGTGAGTTACTGACAACAACAATAGTGCTCCATAAGCAATGAGATCAACAAGATGTACTGTGTGGGTAAATTGTAGAAGAAAGGCTGCTCCTTTCACTGAAACGCAAACTCTATTTAAATATTTTTCAAATACTGACTTTTAAAAGCAAATCCTGTGAACCAAGCTTTCTTTCTTTCTTTCTTTCTTTCTTTCTTTCTTTCTTTCTTTCTTTCTTTCTTTCTTTCTTTCTTTCTTTCTTTCTTTCTCCTAAAGGAGTTTGGTTCATAGACTAGTGAAGACAGCTGTGTTGTTAGTAGCCTGGCAGAGAGACACACTGACACTTGTAATGCCAATTAATAAAATCGTAAACCCACTCCATACAAATAGGCACCTGATTTTTCAAAACAGCAGCTGCTCTTCCCACATCAGCTTCAACGCTGAAGGACTTCACTTCTGTGCTGTTTGTACTGAGACTTCAATGCAGATTAAATTACAGCTGTTACTTTTGACTTTACCACTCTTCCCCATCCTTGCCACAACTTTCTGGGCTGCGAAGAAAATCATTTATTCTTTTATAGGTATTGTTTTTATAATGTACTGCTTTCCTGAAAATGTCACCAAGGCAGCTTACAGCAAACCAAAAGCAACAACATCATCAAAACAGAAAAACTGCCATTTTAAACACCTCCTAAAACTAGTAAAAACAATTTAACAGGACAATTTTTTTAAAAGCACCCCGGTATATTTTTCTAAAAGTCAAAAGAGTGGAGAGACTAGTTGTAGATTTCAAGGGATACGTGCCTGTCAAGCAAGCATCTGCAAAGGGGAGTTTCATACTAAGACAGGCGATCCCTTAGTCCTGGGTACTTACTTTTGCACTGAGTGAAGAAGTATGGAGGATCTGTTATCTTTGCAAAGAGCCTTCCCCTTCTCCAGTTCCACCCAGGAAAGTTGTTCAGGATCTGCTAAAATTCTGTCCCCTTTCTACAAGTAGTCCTCTCCCAGGACAACCTGTCACTCCAGATCAGGAACTGTTTGAGGGAAGGCACCTTTCTTAACACCAACCAGGGATGCTCAAATTTTGTTCTCTCCAGATAGTACCAGAGCCCACAGATGATCTAGAGTGAAAGTTCAAACAGTGCCTCCCACTGATGGCAAAAATATAACAAACAAATGAGCTATATGTTGTCCAGTCTTTCTAATGACACTACCATCACCCTTCTGCAATCATTCCAAAGAAACGAAGTGGCACCTTGAAAATGCACATGCTGTTATTTGGCATCAACTTGTGAGAACTGGAGATACTTCAGTCTATTGAAATGGGCTGGGGTACATAACATCTCTTGAGAAATACAGGTTGTTAGTCCTTTAGGTACCAAAAGAGCATTTTGTTTTGCTACAGCAGAGTCACACTGCTTTCACTTTGGGAATCAAAGCCATTTACTCAGGGTGGAGGAAAAGGATGCCAAACCTATCTTCCTCCTGATGACTGATGCTAACCTATCATTGCCTCTGCATACCGTTCCAGGAAAAGCAGCCTGGCCTGCAGACCAGGTTTGTGCCATGCGACAATATGGACCAATGGTAACAACCGCCCTGGCTTGCCTGCTTGCTTTTCCTCCCCTGACAAAATCAGTCAAAACACAGCTACAACTAAAAAAATATGTAAAATATCAAAAATTCTCTGAGACAATTTAAAAAGAGCAAGAAGTGCAGAATCCCTTTTTAAAAGCTCCTTTCACTGCAACCTGTTCTGCTAAAGGCCTGCTGGAAGAGAAATATTTTTTGCCTGCCAGCAGAAAGACAGGAGTGTGACCCAGGGCCAAAGCTCAAGTTCAAAGAAGTGTGTCTTTCTTGCTTTTACATCTTTTTCTCTGCACCAGTACAATCTCCTTGATGTTCATATTTTAGGAATTAGACATGCAGTTGAATCCTTTGTTTACATTCCAAAGATAATGGGATAATGTTCATGTGGCTCCTTTTAATATGTCTCCACAATTACACCCTTTCTGGCACTTGTGGAGGTGCTCTTTCTAGACATGGGATCTTCATTTCATCTAGCTTTTCCAGCCTCTTTCAAAGGGGGTTTCACAGCCTAGGAACAGCCACCAAAAAGGTCCTCTCTTGTATTCTCACCAGATGTGCCTGGGACAGTGGCAGGACTGAAAGAAGGGCTTCCCCCAAAGACTCTGAAAAACCTCAAGGCTCATAGGAAGAGATGTGGTCCTTCAGGTAACATGAAGCCAAGTTGTATATGGTTTTGTATATGGTCAGAACCAGCTCGTTGATTTTGGCCTCCCAATGGACTGGCTGTTTGTGGAGCTGTTATACCAAAGGATTTAACACGCTCCTTTTAACCAACCTTGCTCAATAGTCTAGCTGTAGCATTTTGGACTTATAGATGTAGTTTCTCAACACTTTTCAAAGGTAGCCTCACACAGAATACAATACACTAATCCAACCAGGAAGCAGCTAGGAAAGACTTCTCCAGAAACGACCACAGCTGGTGCACTAGCTTTGATAGCACCATTGTACTTTTGGCTCCTACTGAAATTTGGGTGTCAAGGCACAGGATTGAATTCAAGAGGGCACCCAAGTTGTGATCCTGTTTTAAGAACCATTTTATTTTACTGTGTTTGAGAACTGTTAGCTGCCTTGAGTGCCTTTTTTTTAATTTAAAGTAGAAACGTTGCATATATAAGAAATGAATGTCCTTCAGTAAAAACTCTCCAGGACATAGGAGGAATTCTAAGACACTTTTTGTTTGTGCGGTGAGAGAACGTGGGCTAAAGTTAAAGCACTGTTTTGAAATGGGGGTGAGGGGAGCACCATAATGGTAATGGAGCTTCTTGCATTAATAAAAAGGTAAACACAGCCCTCAGAGTGACCTGTCTTCCAGACCCTTACTGTAGTCCTCAGCAGTGGGGGGAAAAAGGCCCCATTCAGGTTCCCCTTGGTTATGAGCACATGAATAAATTAGAGTAGGGGTAGAGACTGGGAATGGTTTGGCAACACAGCAGTCAAGAAAACTGCTGGCTGGTAAAGAAGCTTGACCCTGAACTGGCTGCTTTTTGGAGCGGGTGGGGGGGTGGGGAGAGCTGCTGTTTAATGCCAGTCCTAGCAGAAAATCCAGTAGAGCAAAACAACCTTCTCTTTAATCTCCATGCAAGAGAATAAAGTCGCTCTTGGAAATCCCACTCTTCCTGACCCCTTGAAAGCCATGACATGCTGCCATATGCTTCGCTATTAAAGGAGAGGCTGAGTTCTTTGTTCAGCCCTTTGGGAGAAGAAAAACCATGTGGTGATATGGCTGGCTGGCTCAAAGGAGGCATGCAGGAGCTGTTGCAAAGCCACTCCTGATGGCCCAGATACTCTGTGATCCTGAAACAGAGACTGGAGGATAAGAAACAGGGCAGAAGCGAAGATTTCCAGACTGAATGCTGCTTAGTAGTTTGGGGACTGAATCACTACTGAAAGCAGCAGGGTGTCGCAGGAGGAGATTAAGATTTCAGGGGTGGAAATATTCCTCTAAAAAGGACCATTAACCTTTGGAGAATCAAGGGGAGGGGCAAGAATGACCATCCCTGAAAGCAGACATACGGCAGAGCTTGACTGAGTTGCTTAGTCCAGCAGTCTTCAGCTAATGGATCATGATCTGACCTAAAGGTACAGCATAAAAATATAGGTGCATCATGTGTGGCTGTGGTTGTCAAGGATGAAGGAGACAGGGTGGCTGGCTGTCCTCTTTTACAGAGGACAGTCCTCTTTTTGACAACATCCTCTGTTTGAAGGACTGTCTGTCCATGTTCTGGTTTAAAGACCAAGATGATAAGGAGGGGCATCTGGCACCTTTAAGTTACCCAGCTACACAGGGCATCAGGACTGCAGAATGAGTAGATGGGTCATTTGGTCACAAACTTCCCCATTGGAGTGAAATTTCTTGTAATTCTGTTTTAATTATAAAAATCATTGCCAATCTCTATAGCACATGCAATTTTATGCATCTCAACACCCCTTGTTTTGTTTTGTTTTGATAACGTGTGAGTTGCTACCCTAGTCCTGTACAAAGGTGGTTGCAAGATTAAAATTTATTTATTTATTTAAATAGCTACAGTTTGACACTTGCTGACTAGTAGCAGCTGTAAAACTCTTAACTACCTGGAGGGAAGCAGCAGGGGAGGAAAGGCATTTAAGGAGAAAAAACTGGGGACAAAAATGAGGATTGTAAAGGGGAGGGGAAGTGCCCATGTGCAAATCTGGAGTGAATAGGATCTAGCAGCTTGATCTCTGTATGGCATTGTCCCTTGCCCTGCCCTTTGAGTAAGGTGGCCATTCAATGTATTCTGCTAATCTGCACTTTTAGAACCCTACTGCAGGATGTTTTTATCCTTCCCCAGTAGCAGATATTTTTTTTCTATTACCATGCCTTATTCTGTTGTTGTGTTTAGCCATCGACATCCGGGCTTTTCCTTTTTTTTGGATTATATATCTTTTGAGTTGAGGATGAGGTGGGCGGGGTCGGGAGTTTTTTATTTGTTGTGAACTGTCCAGAGTAGCAGCTTGCCGCTCTACGGGTGGTATACGAATGAGTGAGGGAAGGAAGGAAGGAAGGAAGGAAGGGAGGGAGGGAGGGAGGAAGGAAGGAAGGAAGGAAGGAAGGAAGGAAGGAAGGAAGGAAGGAAGGAAGGAAGGAAGGAAGGAAGTCAGCAGTGGCCATGAAAACTGAGTACAAAGACTCCCTGTGAGCTCACAAGCAGAAGAGACTGAACAAGGAGAATAGACTAGGCTGTTTTGCAGGGATGGGGACTTCCAAGTCACAACTTGCTGTCGAGTTCAACTTAAGTTGCACCAGCTACTCAACCTGGACTCAACTGAGGTTTTCTTTTAAAGACTCAGACTTGACACATGACTCAGACCCATTTTTCCAAATCACGTTCTTGAGTCCCTATTAGGGATGGGTCTCCTGCCTGCTTCTGCCACTGCCATCCTCAGAAGCAGCAGGCCCAGTTTCCCTTCCAGGCTCACTGTCTACATGTGCACCCCCTGGGGGGGCATTGACTCAAGACTTGAACTCGAGGCTTTGGACCTGACCTGGAACTCCGTCTCAAAGACTTGAACTCAGGACTCAGGACAAAGACCCAAGGACTTGGACTCAAGACTCGGACTAGAAGACTTGTCAGCATCCCTGCTGTTTTGTGTAGGATTGGTGGAAAAGACAAACAAGGTGAACTAGTGTATTTCCAGGTAAATCCTGTTGTTTCCAGTCTGCTTGTGCCTTTTGAGGCCTTTGCTTAGAGCACATGGTCCGGGGAGGAGCTACAACTGAGCAGAAATGAGCTGGTTGGGGACATGGCTAGCAACCACTGCCTCTATAACTGTCCTCAGTCCTTGTAAGCTTATGTGTAGGCACAAGCTAAAAGGGAGACTAAAAAGGGACATTTTGCAAAGGTATTTGAGATGTGTGTGTGTGTGGGGGGGGGAAGAGAGCACACTGGAGTGGTGAAAAAGAGGAGACTGGTGCAGTAACCTGCAAAATCTATGCCATGTTTGTCTTCCTGCCTGAGGATGTATGATGAAACACCTGCAACAAGCACAAGCTGGTTTGTCTTACTGGAAGAGAAAGTCCTTTTGCTTTCGGTCCCTACCCACTCATCTCATGAAGTGCTCCTTCACTTCACAGTGGAAGTGGCATGCTTTTAGAGAGCAGGAAGAATACCAAACACGAAGCCAGCACTTGGTGGAACCCAGAGAAAGCTATGTTCTTGGAACTATGCAATCAATATGAGGCCTTCTTCATGGACAATGACTTGGGACCACTGAAACAAGAGCATCACAAGTTTCAAAGAGCATGGAGGTGGCCACAGAGTATCCTGCGTGGATAGGCAGATTCCTGCCACTTCTGAATGTTTCACAAGTGACTCTGAGGTTCTGGGTAGGGCAGTGAGGGTTCTTGGGGTGCAGGTGGTTATTTAAGGTAATCAGGAAGAGAGAGAGGAATACTGGAAATAAACATCTGGTTGCACAGATGGTATCTACAGAACAGACCTGGCTTCTTATACCATGATCTGCACTTCCAGTAACAGCCAGAGATTGCAAAGTTACTTTCTAGAAGGAATTTTTCCATTACCATTATAGCCATTTTCTAAAAAGTAATTCATTAGTGTTACTGATAGCAATTCTTTTTAGAAAGAAAATTAAGTTGCTTATTTCTTTTAGTTCTTTTATCATTCCTTTAAAAACAACAACCCTACAATAGGAGGAAATAGGGTTTCAGAAGCTTTTCCCAAAGTGCAAAGAATTAAAAAAAACAACAACGGAGTTCCTCATTATGCAAATTTAGTAAAATTATATTACTGGCCATTTTACTCTTTTGAAGCTATTCCTCACTGGTTATCCCTGAAGGTAATGCACTCCAGCCCATGTTTCTATTTGTAAGGTATCACTTTCAAAATCTTCTAATGGGGTGTGTGTGTGTGTGTGTGTTGGTGTTAACTTAAACTTAGTAAGCAAGATATACAAAGAGGTAGAAGGCACAGAGGACCTGGAGTCACCTGACTGTTTACATTTCTCAGACCAGCAGGCACTGACAACCAGGCAGAAATATAAAGTACAAGCGAGGGGGGTCGTAAAGTATGGCCCGTTTCCTAGAAGGAATCTTATTAGCATTACAGGGCCCAGATTTCTTACTGTCAAGAGCCTTCCAGTCTGTACTGACTGCTAACTTTGGCACAGCAGACAATTGTGGCAATCCTCAAAAACTAGAACCAGCATTTTACCGCTTTCCTTCTCCCTGTTTTCTTGATTTCACATGGCAAGCTTGTACCACTCCTTGGGGGGGAAAACCCAAACATTTTGTTACGCTGAAATAATCTAAGATTAATGAACTGTTGGAAATGTAATGGAAAGATTTTTAATGACAGTGTTCACTTTGTATGCGTGTGGGGCATTGAAAGGTTGCGGTCAAGCTGTTTTTACTATTATCTGCTAGAAAAAGAAATTCATTAGATGCTATCTGCATACTTCAAACTGTCTTGAATGTCTTGGCTCTATGCAGATTTAGTCTTTCGAGTGAAGTATTGTCTACATTTAGCCACAACCTCTGCCACTTCCTCTAAGTATCCCTTGATGTCTGCACCCCTTACTTCATACAAGTGTTTCTTTTTTGGGTGTGTGTGTATCTTTGTATGAGCCCCAAATACCAGTCACAGATGCTGAGAAACAGATGCGGAAAGCACATGCACCCATGAAAACCTGAAGTGACTCTAAGAACCACTTATACACAAGCAGTCTGTCAGTTTTCATTCATCCTAACAAATTATACTGAAAAGGAAAGGGAGCTGCAGAGGCTTCAGATCACCATAGGAGTGGGTGAAATAAACTATGGCAGGCCACTGCTGTTTTAATGAAATGCCAATGAGTTAAGTAATTATTATAGCCCGAGACCTTTGTCCTTGTCCACTTTATAGATGAAGGAGGAAGCTCACCATTTCAAAGAAAGCAGGATGCAGAAATCCATCTTTTTGGCACACTGTGATCTACACTGAGCAGGTTTTGGAAGGCCTATTGGTGGCTCAGTGAACCTTCCCCAAAGCAATGTCATTTCACTCCAAAGTGTCTGAGGTTTTCCATGGGTATATAGTGAACCAACAAGCTGGTGCCAACCACATTTCTGAATACTGCGATATTGCCTGCATCATCGCCTTTTAAATAGGTTGCAGGGCCTCACTGCAGTGTTTAACCTCCCCAAATGCCCCTTTTGCTAACTAAGACTGCATTTCTGGTCAATCTGAAGGTTCTTCCCTTTCCCCATTTCATTGATTGATTGATTGATTGATTGATTGATTGATTGATTGATTGATTGATTGATTGATTGATTGCAATTCTGGCAGTCTGTGTAGGCTCTGGAGGATCCCAGAACAGAACTCTGGCCTTAGAACTGCTGAAGATGCCCACTTAGACTTGCTTGTTAGTGGGGTATTACCATGACAGGGGAAGGAAGTGTGCTGGTTAGGCCAGATACAATGGCTGGAATCCAGTAGTAAGTTGCAGCTAGAGTAGGCTCATTGAATCAGTGAAGATTTGGTGCATCAACCCCTACATAATGATTCCATTGATTATGTGGGCCTACTCTAGTTGCAACGTACTACTGGATTTCAACCAATTTATGTATAAGTGAAAAGAAATGCATCCAAAGGTTTGCCTCTGAATGCAACCCCCCTCCACACACATAAATAGCAAACAACTTGTTACAGTCATCACATTGATAGCAGCACCCAGAGAGGTATGGCTATTGCTTTAGTGAAAGAAAGCAGCTGCTAGGCCCCTCATCTAATTGCCCCCACTGGCTTTTTTCTTTTCTTTTCCCCTTTTTGGTCAAAAAAGCCATGGCCACATCTCACAGCATAACATCAGTAAGTACACCATTACTGTAGTATGCAGTTTGGCCGGTAGGCAACATGCAGTGCACAGCTTGCTATTTCACAAGCTACGCACAGCAACATGCATTTGGAACTGTTTAGCATAATAGCATACAATGGGACAATTATGTTTTGCTAATGTATGCTAAGCATTCCTCAGAAGATTGAGCCTCCAGTGAGCCTCCCTCTGACTTTCTGGAAGACCAAAACCCACCATCACCACCACCACCTGCAGGCAAGGATTCCTGTTCTGCTGCTGTTCCAGAGAAGCACTGGGGGAAAGGAAGCTTGAATGACTCCTGCTTTCACCACGGTCCTTTTTTCTCCTCCCCCAAGCCTGAAGGGAAGAGAGTCATGTCTCCCAGTAAAGAAATGAATCCTCCCCCCATGGAGACACAGGGGCTGAAATCCTGTTGCTTAGCATAGTAAGTTGCAAGTAGAGTAAGTCAGTGGGGACTTGGTGAATCAACTCCTCCACAAGCTCCATTGATTCAGATAAGCACACTCTAGTTGCAACTTACTTGAGCATAGTCAGTTGCAACTAGAGTAGGCCTATTTGAATCAATGGAGCTTGCAGAGGAGGTGACTCATCAAATCCCCATTGATTCAATGAGTCAACTCTAGTTGCACCTATGCCTCTTGCAGCCCTTTACCACGGCCCAAGTTAGTGTTGAAGTCCCAAACATCTGGAAAGCGAAATGTTCCCAAGCCTTGTTTAGACCAGTGGTTCTCAAACTGGGGTCCCCAGATGTTCTTGGACTGCAACTCCGAGAAATCCTGGCCAGAACAGCAAGTTGTGACAGCTTCTGGGAATTGCAGTCCAAGAACATCTGGGGCCCCAGTTTGAGAACCACTGGTTTAGATAGCTAGTCACATTGCAAATTCTACCCTGCCCTGCAGCATGAACACCAGTGACCAGAGTGAAGGGATGCAAGCAGGTGGAAGAAAATGTAACACTATGATATCATTTTGAGATACAAAAGTGTTTGTTGGTCTGGGTGGAAACCACACGTCTGTGGTAATGCAGGGGTGGGAGATGTGTGCCTTTTCTCGGGTGATTGCATGTCCCATTACCTCTTACATCTGGCTATGCTGGCAAAGAATGATGGGAGGTATAGTCCAACAGACCCTGGAAGACCACACATTCTCTACCCCAGATATAATATGTAGTTCTGGCCTTGTATTGGCTACTGCATAGTGGTAGCATTGGAGATACACTTGAAAATGGAAGGTTTGGGTAAGGTTTTTGAACTGTGTATGTGAACCTCTTTGTACAGTGCTGCTTGCATTATTTGGCCTATTTTGTAGGAGTGGGTTATACAAAAGCAAGCAGGCAGGAGAAGATTCTCGATGTGAGGGTGCAGTGGGGAGAACGTAGTGGGGCTGAAGCAGACAGGCAGTTAGAAAGGCAGCTGAAGCTTTCTTGTGTTGTGGTAGAATAGTGTTGGGGTTTGTGGCTTGAGCACTGCTGAAGGTCCCCTGGGAGGCAGCTGTAAAACATACCAGCTGTTGGCCCTTCCCCAGGAACCATCTGCTCGATGGAGACTGCCAAGGCCCAGCGTGCCCTTCCTGTTCTGCCTAACTTCCCCTTTTCTGTGCTCCTCCTGGCCCAGATACAATGGTTACCCTACCCAAGTGGGGAAGTAGTGGCAGTAGTGGTGATGTTGCTGGGATGGGGGTAGTTCTTGATGCCACTTCTTTAGCAAATCCCCAGTGGAAGACTGGCAGCCTGCATTCCCCATCCCTTGTTTTGCTGTCTGAGAGAATAACCAATCTGAGGACCTGCTGCCTTCTTGCGTTTTAGTGCCAGCAAGCATTTAAGGCAACTGGATTAAGAGGAGGGGAAGGGATGGCACATGGGGTAGCGCATGATGGCTAGTGCTTCTGGCCACAGTACAAATAATTAACTTGCTAACGGCAGCATATGTGTGTACGTGAAAGCAGCAGTGGGGCGGCTGATGCCAGCGTGACACATTTTGTTATGTTTGCAATGGGGAGGATTTCAATTTCACGTTAATTGCTCGCTTACAGATGGCATGTGTGTACCTTGCCATGTCCATCAACATTTTCCATCAGTCGGAAGCGGGGGGCTGAGGGGGGCGGGGTGTTGCTCTTGCCTGTGCCAGCCCCACCGCCGAAACAGCTGAGGTTAAGTGGGTTGGGCTCAAGCTGCCATCTGGCCAGGTTGGAATGCTCCAAGGTCAGCCACTGTGGTTAGGAATGATGTGGCTCAGTGCCCAGCAGAATGCGGGAGGAATGGCTTCAGTATCCCTTTATCCTTTCTGCTTGGGTCCTGGGTCAGGTGAACCTGTAGGTAAGATAAGGGAGATATACCAAAGATCTCTTCCATGCATTTTGCAAGTGTGCAGTGCTGATGTACAGAATATTAGTAATCCATGCCTTCTAGATGCATGACGAGAACCTGACTAGAAATTGCTATAAACCAAACAGTTCAGCCCAGGAGTCAGATGGCTAAATAGTAGGAGCTTGGTTTATCTGGATTAGTCCAGAACTTGAAAAATTACACTAAGGACTCCCCCAGTCAACATGACCCTTGGCTCAGCATCAGTCTTTAGCCATGGCTAGTGTGTGCTGTTGACAGTCCAGAGAAGGAAAAGAAAACGAGGAGGTGTGTGTGTCAATCCTGTCATCATGTTTTCTTCCAACTACTGTGCAAGACAAATGGATCTCCAGATGATATGTGGCTGACATCCTGGAGAAAAGTAGAAGCTTTACAAAGAGAGAGATGGATGTATAAGAGAGAGCTGGCCAGTTGGATACTGAGAGATGAAGTGGAGGGTTCTAAACACCTGTAATCCCTCGTGGCAGTCTTCCTTCTATCTTTCCATCTCCCCCAGTTTTGACAGCAATCGCTTCCTCATCTTCCATCTCTGCCCATTCGAGCCTCCATGTCAGAATTATCTGCATATTTAAGAGGCGGGAAAAGCATGTTTGGATCCTTCCTACTTTGACTGACAGATACAGTACATTAGGAAACGCAGGAGTCCTTCCAAAATATACAGAAAATATCCTTGTGATTGATTATGCAATAGGTCCGTTCCAATTGGATTCTTCAGTATGCTGGCAGAGTGCAGAAACAGGGGTAATGTCACAGCATCTGCTTCAGAATTAGTCATACTTGCTTAGAGTCCTATCCACAGGGTACTTAGCCAGGGCTCCGCATTTTATAGCAATCACTACTGGAAAGGCTTTCGGATTTTCTGTGTTGTCTCTAATCGGGTTGATGCCTTGGGCCCTGAGGTTTGATGAGGTGTTAGGCCCTAACACAATGGCTCTGCCCATGGCTTGTGATTGGCTAGACTCTGCCAATCAGTGTCCAGATGAATTCCCTTCACAGGGTCCCCTCCTCCTTCTGTACTCTCCGATTCATCCACCCTGAGAGCTGGCAGCATCCTAGGCTTTGCATAATGTCACAGAATGTGGTACTTGATGAGTCATGCCTGCTCCGATTGCTTTGCACAGCGGCACCCTGGCACAGGCCGAGATTTCGTACAGCATCGCAGACTGTACATAACCATTTGACATATGGCACCTGGGATGCAGCCAGATCTCTCTCTCTCTCTCTCCTGCTCGCTCGCTCACTCTCGTTATCTTTCTTTTTAAATTCAGGTCACAGGATGTGTATTATGATTAATTATAAAGCACCTTGCAGGACCGAAGCAGCGCTGGCGGGGATCCCAAATGCTTCTTTACCTACAGCATGGTGCTGTGCATTGGGTGGGGGGGAAGGAGAGGAGGAACATTGGCTGATTTCCACTGCTTATGATTCCTCTTGTACAAATGTTTAACCTCACCAAAGTCACCAGGGCTGGATCTACATTTTGCAGACAACCCGCAGTAAACCACTTCCATCACACATCCTGTTTCAGTGCAGCAAGGATGGAGCCACTGGCTGCTCCCACCCTGGGCAATAGCAACACTAGCCAGCCAATGCCAAGAGAGCTGGGAAGCCTCCCAGCACTGACCACCCAGTGACTTTGTTCTAGCCCAGGTGGGGATCAGTTTCCGTGGCTCCATTTTTGCCACATGTGGAGCAGGGTGAGGACTCTGCTGCCTTTCCTCCTTTGCATGGCTTGTTTGTTCAGGTGGCAGCAGCCAAGGAGTATGTTGGCAGCAATAGTGGTGTTGAGGCTCTCCCTGGCCATCAAAGACACACCTGCTGCTGCCACTGTGCTCCCAGCTGCCACTATCCAGCCACCTGCCAGAAAAGCAAGCCCTGTGGAGAATAGAAGGGCTCTCTCGCCCAGCTGAGCCCTACTGTGTTTTTAAATGGTGCCCAATGTGACTATTTTAAAGTGCAGTAGAGCTCACATCATGTAAAATGATGAAAGTCGCTTCGTGTTCGAACTGATTTCTACCATGTGTGCAGTTCCAGCACAGTTTACTGATTATGAATCTCTCCTTTTTCAGACAGGGACTCTCGGACGATTTTCCACCCCTAACACCATGTCAAAACACAAATGATAAAAACAATGATAGATATCAATGATACCATTTTAAATTCCACATGTTGGTAACTGATGGGTTGTATTGGCTGAAATTCTGTTGTGCTGTTATGTGAATGGTGTAACTTTTAGAGGTGAATTGCCATGAGTTAAGAAACCTGCATAGGCTTAATCTGTTGCACCCTGAGTCTCACAACTCAGTATGCAACAGATAATGTCTATGGAGATTTATTAAAATACGGCAATTTGAATCCAAATGTTGATAATTCACATAGCTGTTACAGGATTTCAGCCATTGTATCTTTTTTTTTTAAATGGTAGAAAGTTCTGGCAGAAGCCACTACTGAAGTGCAGGAATCTATATAAAGTGAGGCTGATTCAGATATACACACAACCTCTTGATTTATTTTGCCTTAATTTCTTTTGAAACTGAATGAAAACCATTGAATAGGAAGGGATATGAGAGGTCTAACAATGGGATTAAATCTGTTAAGTCACATCCACAGATGTATCGTGCATGACATGAAGTTATACCGATTAAATTATGACTGTGTGCGTGACAAGCAGTATCAGATTCCTTGGAAGCTAATTCTTTTGAACTCCTAATGTATCAAAATACAGAGGACTACATATTCATACAAATAGCATATTGTGTTTATCAACATTATCTGCAGAATTGTAGTAATAAATTTTGAAGAGCAAACTTTCGTCTTGACAGTCCCTACAGCCACACTGACCAGGAGAATCTAAATCAGGCAAATAGCTGCCCTGATCTATAACCAGTTCTAGAGACTTTGATCTCTAGCAGGAGTGAGGCTTTTGTGAAGTCAAGAAATGGGTCTTAATTGCCCATTCAAGACCAGGTCACTCCAATATAGTACTTTTGTGGAACAAATCCATCCTCCCATCCCACCCCACCCAAGTGCCACCAACTGCTGTGTTCCTAGGGATCAGGAAAGCCTGGGAGGGTGGCAGACAATGTCACTATCCCTGCTGATCAAAAAGGCATGGTACGTTGAGCCAATAAGACTTAGCTCCACAAGTCCACCACTCATGTGAAACAAGGAACTCATCAGACTTAGAAATATGGGTATATTTTTTACAAGTACCACTCCAGGCTCCATTGGCCTTCACTGAAAGCTGCATCCTAAATCACTTGTATGCCTTTGAAATAGCAATGAAGAACATACATCATGTGCTTCAATATATGTAACTCGGTCCTTCTTCCATCTGATATCCCACTGATCAACTGGAATCTGCCTCCTGTGAACAGATTACCTCTTTCCCTGCATCATCTGCTCCAAAATGTTGGGGGACCCTCTGGATCTGCAGGGGAGGTGGTGCTGGGGCCTACAGAGACAGGGGGAATTGGGAAGATGGCCACCTCCTCCTCTATCACACACAGGTTTGGAACTCTGCTAAGAGTTACCACACCCAACATGCTGCTCCCTGACACTGGTTGTGAGTTAAGCACATCTAACAAAGCAGACCACACTGCTGAGTGGGAAACCTTATAAGCGTTTATAAGGGGCTAGCTGGTGGTAGCCTGCTATAAGGGAGCAAGAGGAGGAAGGACAAGAGGACTTGTCTCCCTCAACGTGTTTAGAGGGGAAGGAGTAGGGAGAGGCTCGAGAAGAACTGGACTCAGTTTTCTGCTCCCAGGGGGAAGAGGAAATGACCATGGTTCAGCACCCCTGGACAGGAGTCGGGGTCCAGGAAGTGGATGTGACAGGGCCCCCTCTTTTTCGCATGTGCCCTTGCCTAGCCCCATGGAGTCCATCTTGACCAGCAGGGCATCCAGGCCCTACCCCAACCCAATGAAAGCACTGGAGGCAAAGTGCCAGAAAGAGTGCCTGAGGCAGGAACAGACAGGGGCCAGGGGATGTGTACGCTGGTGAGCAGTTGGACATACAAACCCTCCCTGAAGGGAGTAGGGTGGCTTGGGGCTGTGTTGAAGACTCAGTTCCCTTGGTGGACTGTGGTCAGTTCAAACCCAGTGGCTGGAACTCAGGTTTGAGAAAAGACTGGACTTGGCAAGGGGCTAGTGAAAGCAACTCAGCCCCTCAGTGAATTGGCAGGATGGGGTGTGACTGGCACCTAAGTCTTCCTTGTATTCCATGGATATTATGGAAGCCATGACTGAGAAGAGCCTCCCTGCCACCCCCATCCTGGGTGGGGGCAGCAGTGCTCACAAAGAACAGGAATAAGATTAGGCATCCTTCAGTCTCGAGAGACTATGGTAACGTGCTCTGTATGGAGGACTTGGAACAGCGTCTAGTGTGGCTGAGAAGGCCAATTCGAGACTGACAATCCCTTCCACATTGAAGACAAATACAATCTGTCCCCTGTCCAGCTCCCTGATTTTGCTGCTTTCGGGACTGCCTCTTTGCCTTGGCCTGCTGGACAAGGGTCTCTTCAAAATGGGAGAGGCCATGCTGCACCGCCTGCCTCCAGGCTGAACGCTCAGATGTCAAGGTTTCCCATCTGTTGAGGTCCATTCCTAAGGCCTTCAGATTCTGCTTGCAGATATCCTTGTATCGTAGCTGTGGTCTCCCTCTGGGGTGATTTCCCTGCACTAATTCTCCATACAGGAGATCTTTTGGAATCCGACTGTCAGCCATTCTCACGACATGCCCAAGCCAACGTAGACGTCGCTACGCCTATCCTGGGTGGGGGCAGCAGTGCTCACAAAGAACAGGAATAGGGGTGTAAATTTTGACCCTCTCACTCTTAGAGAGAAAACAAGACTAGCCAAGCCCCTACCCCTTTTCTCCTCACAATGTGATTTCTCTACACAAACTTTTTTTTCCTTCCAGTAATCTCATGAGATTTCTCAATGGATTCATGGTATGTATGTATGTATGTATGTATGTATGTATGTATGTATGTATGTATGTATGTATGTATGTATGTATGTATGTATGTATTTGTAGAAGAAATGCCAAACTGCACAGGATTATTACAACTCCTTTGCAAAATGGCATCTTTTACGCACAAGCGTTACTGGCACAAGGCAGAAGGAAGATCACGCTGCAGCAGGATGGATCCTGTTTCTGCATGGAATGGTATTCGCTTGGGAAGGGCAGTCAGCTGCACAGACTCTGGCAGTTTCCTGGGTCGAATGACAGGTGAAAAATCAAGAGAAACGGGGAAATGAGACTGAAGTCTTGTTCTGGGAGGATGCCAGGCAACCTTGCTGATGCAGAGGAAAGTCTCAGAGGAGAGTCTCTTCCTGGCAAGACCAGAAAAACCAGAGAATGAGAAAATTTGTGAGTCCTCTTCACATCCATAAGCAGGACAGAGGCATTTCTCTGAACATGGGTTTTGGCCCTAAGTGACCTTGGGCCAGTCCGTCTCCCTCAGTCTGTCTTATTTCACAGATTTGTTGCGAGAGAAGTAGGGAAGAGGAGATCACGTATGCCTTCTTGAGCTCACTGAGGAAAGGTATATTAGTGCTATCAATAAATATTGTTAAATTTTCTGAATTAAATAATAATTTCTGAATATAAATCAGCATGTGCAAATTTTAAGCAGATCACTATGTTTTGCTCTCTCTTTTTGGTGATGTGTTTTTTCTTTTCCCGACAGAGCCTTTTAAAGACACTGTGTCTTGGGGCAGGCTGTACATTTCAGATTCCTTCCTGCCACCTCCTTCTCATGGGACCTTGTACAAGGGTCCTCCCCTCCCACACCCCAGCTGATGCCTAAAATAAGGATGTATATAGTACTTTCAGAAATCAGCTACTTTGGACACTAGAATGTTAAGATTTCCTGATTAAAGAAAATGTTTGCACAAGATAGCAGACTATGTTCAGAATATTTTAGAAGGCAGTTCACCTCTCTTTCTACTTTTGTGGCCAGCAAATACAGAAATGAGATTATGAAAATATGTTTCTTTCGGAAGATTCTTCTCTTTGGATGGAACAGATAAGGATGATAAAGACAGAGTGTTATGATAACATTTGGAAAAGGTCCAGCCCGGTCTTTATTGTAAATGATCTTCAAACCGTTAAGTGTAACTGTCCCAGGTCTACGTATCACATTCCTCTGCTGTAGAGGTTCCCCCATTCCTTTGGGTTCTTCTGACCACTTCATGCCTCCATCCTTCTCTTGACTGTGAATGCCAGCTCCTAGGACATGCTGGCATGCCAGTATCTGCTTCCTGTCAGTCCGGCTGCTCTTTACAGAGGGCCCTGTGCTCCCCACAGAGTCTCCAGTGTGGCTCTTCCTTCTACCAACAACATTCACTGCTGTGCTTGCGCCCTCTTTGCTGCTTTTTCCAATTTGTTCTCTCCGGACCTTGTGAGCAAGTAGGCGAGATGGAGGCACCTCTTGCCAGAGCGCCATCCATTTCAGCAGAGAAAGGGGGAAAAGAACAGAGGATCAGAGATGGCTGTGCCCAGAGAGACAGCCCATATAGGTTCCCATAAAGGGGTCACGAAAGAGTAAACCGACCAGGACCCAGGAGAAGTGGAAAGACTGCGGGAACAGTTAAAAATGGCAGGGACAGAGGAGGGAAAGATAGACCAATCAGGGAGAGAGCAAGAGAAGGTTGGTGGGAAAGGAAATACTGTATAAGAAAGGGAGGAGGCGCAAAGTCTAGTTTAATAGAGGCAGGAGAAAGTGAAAGCAAGAAGACAGGGAGGATCCTGCCACCCGGGTGGGAATGGATTTGGTTAGAGAATCCCTGGACACACAAGTGGGAGAGATTGATGGTGCCCAGGAAAGAAGCTGAACACAGAGAGCAGTTGTTTCCCAGAAACCTTCTTACTCGCTATAGCCAGTAAAGACGGCTGAGGGGCCTAACACCAAGAGAGGCCCGGAAAGAGAGAACTAGAAACCGGGCCTTCTTAGCAGTGGCCCCTCGACTTTGGAACAGCCTGTCATCAGAGATCTGCCTGGCACCCTCACTGGGTGTTTTTAAGAGCCAATTAAAGACTTGGCTCTTTAGGCAGGCCTTCCCTCCTGTCAATACTTGACTTTTATTTTTTACTTAGTCTTTTGTTTATATTTTCCCATCTTGATTAATACTATTATTGTCGATTTAATTGTTGTTTTAACTGTTTTATGAATAATTTTATTGTAAGCCGCCCTGAGTAGACATTGTCTAGAAGGGCAGGATAAAAATCTAATAAATAAATAAATAAATAAATAAAAATACTGGGGAGAGAGTGAAGACGTAGGCTGAGAGAGGAGAGAGCAAGAGTAGAACAAGAAAAGAGAGAGAGCCAGAGCCAGATGGAGGGCACAAGAGATGATTGAGAGGTGAGAGTCCCAGGTGACCTGGGATTTCCTTAAATTGGGTGAGCGACTGAGATGGGATGAGTACCTGGAAGAAACCACCATGCCCCTGCTGCCATTATCACCAGGGACAACTGTGAGAGACTGGGACCAGATAAATCAACGAGGACCTTGGAATGTTAGTCAGGAGAACCCGTTCATTTACCAAAATTGGAACCCTTTTTCTGCTCCATTCGCAGAGAGGAGATAGACAATATTCAGCTTGATGTAAATAGTTTTATTGAAGTTCCTGCAATAAATGTTAATGTGTTACATCTTGAACCTGTGTCTGCGTCTGAAGAGATTAAATCTAAAGTAGAAGGTACACTAAACGAATCAAAACCTGAACTCTCACAGACCTTCACACCCTTTGGATATTTTTTCACACGGCTCAAGGGAGGGACACACCGTCCAGTTTGGGAGCCAATGCCCTGCAGGACGTAAGTAATGGAAAAATATCTTTTGAAGGACTGATAAGGATTGGCAGCTTATTTGGATAAGCTCTTACTAAAGCCTCTCCACCCTTTCCCAGTGTTCCAGGATTTGGGGAAGAATGGCGCACTCTTGAGTTCCTTGGAGGGAATAAAGGCAGGTTATAATATAACAGTACAAAAATGTCTGAATATGGTCAGTCTAAGAGAAGATTGCCCCTGTTAGCTCTGCCTATGTTTGCCAGAGATGGGGATTCAAGTCTCAGGACTCACTGTCAAGTCATATTTAAGTTGCACCAGCAACTCAACTTGCAGTCGACTCGGGGTTTTTTCCCCCCCAGTGACTTGGACTTGACTTGCAACTCAGAACCCACCCACCTCTCCCTTTTGGGGGCGAGAGAGGGAAACTTTGTTTTTAATAGGGACTCGGACGTGGGACATGGGACTCGGGACTTGGTCCCAAAGACTTGGTCTTGGACTTGGGACTCAGACCTAAAGCCTTGCCAACATCCCTGGTGGCTGCAACCATTTTGCTCATGCGATCGTGACCAAAAAAACCTCACCCCCACCCCCTGCCCACCTTACAGCTATCCCATTCTTCACACATAACAGCTGCTAGACTATTTCTCTTCTGAGCACTCTTGTAACAGGGAACAGGGTGGCCAATGTCTTGAATTTTGACAAGGGGACACATTCTGCATCCCGAGCTGGAAAGCCCAGGTGTGTTTCCTCTGTTGGCCTAGCCTCAGACCCTAACATATTCAATCAGTTTGGAAGCTGTGTTGTAGAACTATACCCAGTGGCAGACAGCTGCCATCCATGATGCTGATCAGTCATACTACACTGGCCAGAATCCTGTTGCCTTAACCAAGCAGGGAAGCAGTTTACTTCTGCAGCTGCCTGGGGTTGCCCCCCACCCCACCACCTCCATCAACTTGCCGAATAAACAGTTGCATGCACAGCTGCACACGATGGAAAGCCAAATGGGAAAACTGCTTGGGTTGCTGCCCTTGCGTGCATGTTTTTGCCCCAGTAGGGTTTTGCTCATTGTCATTTAAAAGTATTCCTGGCTCTGGATTTAGTGGCACGGGCCAACGGCAAGTGGTGGCAGAGTGGACTCTATTTTCTTTCTTTCCACTAGTGAGCCTCCCGGCAATCGACCTTTGGCTCATTTCTCTTTTGTGGGGATGACACAGCCTTTTTCCTCCCCAAAAGCTAGGCATAATTTTACCTAAAGCAGCAACAGGCCCTGTGTGTGTGTTCTGAGACACACACACATTCTCGAGTGCAGTTTGCCCCACTAACACCTCAGGCCCAAAGGACTCCTCATCATGGCTTGAGCACCCTCCTCTCAAGTTAATGAAAAGTCCTTTACACAGTCTGATTATCATCTGGTTGGGAGTGGGGACGATTACATATGATTGTGCACTTGCCCTTGCTTGCCAGAGCTTGGAGAGATAATGATACTTTTTCAAAATTATTTGAAAAATTTACACCCACGACTGCATAAGCCATCTTGATTGCATGCCCTTTAATTACCTAGCGCGAGGCTGCAGCGAGTTCTGTGATTCTGTTTCCGGCTCACTTGCATCAGAAGCAACAGGGTGCTCAGCAGCTGAAGCTCCTGAAAGGGGAATCAGGAGGTCCCTGGTCCAAGGCTGGCATTTTCTGGGGATGTGCTTGGTGTCCTCAATGCCACTCACTGCTTTCTCTCCTGCTGGTGCTGCGCAAGTATGGGATGTACTAATACACAAATACTGACTTTATGGAACTACTGTAAGGATTCCTGACATAAAGTATGTGACTTCATGTATTGTGGGTTACACTCAGTTATTAGCCACTGAATGAATGGGACTTATTAAATCAACACTGATGCAAATCACATTGATTCGATATGTCTATACTAGGTGAGAGTAACAATTGGATCGAGACCTATAAATGATTTGTTGTTGTTATGACAGTGGCTGTTTGGGAGAAAGACAGAGACAAATGAAGGGACAGAAAACATGTAGGAAAGCAATTGAAAGTGGGTAAGGGGAGATCTCATCTTGCAAGATGGGATTAAAGATGGTCCTGAATACAAAACAAAATTCTGGGTTGCATTATATCTTTATTGGATCACTAAAAAGTTATAAAGTTCAAGTTCGTTGCTCCTCTTCAAGTGTAGATAGTAGAAAATCTTTCCTTTTTTTGTTTTTTTGTTAACCATCTGTGTTTGGAGAAGAGAAACCTTGAGAATTCAGAAGCTCACCTGTAACTTTTTAATGATCACTTGGAAGTATGATGCAACCCAGAATATTCTCTTTGCTCCTGGATCACAGCGACTTTTATTTTTTCTGAATCAGAAAAGGCCTTGGGATATCTGGGTCAGAGGGTTGTCTTTTATCTTACTGGCCTGGGTTTAGAATAGTGGTGGGCTGCATGCAGTTCATTGGCTTCACACGTTCCTCAGGGACATTTTTGTGGCCTCTCACACTTAAAAAAAAAAAGATTCCATGAATTTTTTGGGGAAAAAAGAAGTCCCTCTAACTTTCAGCACCACTGGGGGGGGGGGGCGCTCTGGCCCTCTAGTTTGCAATTTCAGCCCCCTGTGCGTGACTCTGCCCCCATGTGGGTTCTGTTGCGAGAGGAACTAAAGAGGCTGGAAACGATCACGGTGGGTGTGCAGAGGAGGAACACTGCATGGAGGGGGCAGAGTTGCGCACACTCACGAAGGCATGCGCCTTAGAGGGAACCTTGCTTGTAGGTAACTTAGGTGGTCCATTTTGCCATGTTTGGAGGACTTCCCAGAACTTTGAGGCCTCCTATACCTCCAAAATAGCTGGCTGGATAGCTCAGTGGGTTAAGTATCTGGCTGCAGAGCCAAGAAGTTGGGAGTTCGATTCCCCACTGTGCCTCCTGTGAGTAGAGCCAGACTGTGTGGACTTGGGCAAGCTACACAGTCCCTAGGCGCCCTCAGAGGAAGGCAAGGGTAAACCACTTCTCAGCACTCTCCATCTGGAAAACCCTGAAAAAGGGTTACCATAAGTCAGAATGGACTTGATGGTGCATGGTTATTATTATACTCCAATATGTTTTTCCAATTTGGTTTTACAAAATTGGCCACTAGAGGACACAAGGGGGCTATTCACTTTTTTAAAAAATCTGATTGTTTTTAGTTAGCAATAGGGATGGAACGGTCAAATTAACCCAAATGGGGGGGAAAACATGAAAGAGGTGGTTTCTTTCATTTTTGGAGTCTTTCATGGTTTACGATAGAGATCCTCTGAAATACAAATGATTCAGAATTCCAAAAGAGACAGGAAAACAAACTATCTTATTTCATTAACATTTCCTCATTCTTATTTCCTCCATTTGACCCTTGCATGAAAAATTGCTTTATGATATTCCAGCAAATCATGTTGCAAGTCTCATGAGGAAGGGCTGTCAGGTGCCAATGAGGATTCAGAGAGTATCTTAGAAGGTTAAGGGAGGGGGAAAAGTTTTAATCTTTAGGAAGAACTGGAAAACTGGTGTGGTTGCTCTTTTGCAACTTGGAAACTTATTTACTGTGGCTGCTGAGACAGTTTTTCTTACCTCTATTTTGGATTGGTTTTATTCCTCACTGGCCTGCTACTCCTCTGATAATGCTGTTGTTCCTCCACTGCTTGTTTTAAATTTTACATTATTTTGGTGCTGTGTTCCTCCACTTTTCAGTTTTCTTTTCGGATTACTCTCTTTTGGATATCCTGTGGTTTTTTGGCCCTTTTATTTTATTGATTTTTGCAAGAATTTCTCCCTCCTTTATGGTTGCCTGGAGTGCTTGCCTGCTTACCTTTTACCTGATGGATTCTTGTCTGCACTGCTGGTCTGAAGCTATTGACGTGATAGGGTGGAAAGCTGCCTCCCCAATTTCCTATTCTATCTTGGGGGCTTGGACTGGGAGGATTGATTATAATTGTCCTTAGTGTGGGTGTGTATGTATGTTTTATTTTGATTACAATAATTAGGATTATTTCTCTTTTTCATCTGTACTGCTCATAAATAGATGAAGATGATGATATGATGATAAATTTGAAATTTAAAGCACTGCTGGTGCCTATGTAGGTCTGTGTACAATCAATTTTCTTCAGTTTTTTTGTTACTGCCCACTTTTGAAGTATATGATTGTCTGTTACTCTGGCCCAGTGTTTTTGGAATCATTTGGAATAATTTTTAGAGTTCTGTGAGGGTTAATTTGCTCTAGTACCAGAAACCAAAATGAAAGAACCTAACAGAGCCCTTTTCAGATTTACTGATGAAAAACTAGTACCTGAAAGAACCCAAAACGAACACAGTCTGAAAGTTTTTCCCCTGTACATCCCTAGTTAACAAAAATTCAATAATGTTTTTTTAAATTATTTTTTTTAATGGAATTTGGTTTCCTTGGTCATGTCCCCCTTCTTTAGCCTTATCTCCTTGAGAGTGTAAGAAAATCTGAAAAATGGCCCTCAGCCCCACTGAGATTGCCCATGCCTGGTTTACATCTGGGCTTGAACTCACTGGGTGGGCTTGGCCAACATACTATGTCAGTGATGTTTCCCAATCTGTTTCAAAAGCCCTGCCCCAGCAAATCTAATCCACATGCAGCAGGAACAGGCTCCCTCCTGCAATCGCATCTGGCTGGGGTCCGCCTGATGCATGGAAGAGCCTTCTACATCACCCTTTGCTAGACTAGCTGCAGAACTGAGGATGCCAATGAACATTTGGAGGTGTGTGTGTGTGTAGAGCCGAATTAAAGCTTCTGTTCTTGGCCAGGTGGTCCCTACTTTCCATGGGGCTGTGGTGCTGGCAAGAAGGATCAGGGCAAAACAACATGAAGACTGCTAAGTATTTTGGGAAACATAAAAGAGGTGATTTGTGGTAACAGGACTGGAGCAGTATTTGGCTGTTCTTCTTTGACACACAAAAAGCAACAACCCTCTGGCCGGATAGGCATTTTTGAAATTAAAGCTGAACAATGAACTGTTTAGCTTTTTCTGGCTTGGGGAGCACGGAAGTTTGGCTGGCCATGGAGCCCCTGAGCCAGCTCCTACGTACAACTACCAGCATTCCAGAGACTGTAGAAAAGCAGAAGAATTTGTTCTCACTTCATCTGAAAAGCCCTGTTTTCTAAATCACTCTCCCCCTTTTCCTAACTGCTTTACAGCTCACACAGCTTCTGCTTCCTCCTGCCCTACACTTTTGCCAGGCTGTAATGAAAATGTACAAAGTACACACCACTAGAAACATGGTGGTATCTCAAGAGGATTACCACACTTGAAATTAAAGGGGCACAGGAGAAATGTCCAGTGTGACAGAGCAGGTTTGGAAAGAGGAAGTCACAACACATTGGTTCGGAGATGATCCAACTGACGTAAACCTATCATATTCGTGGGAGAGGTATGGTGAAGTGTCTACTCAGAATTAAGCCCCATACCGTGATACCTTCTTCCCATGTTTCCAGGAGATATACAACATTAAACATGGGCTGAGATCGTTTATTAGAATTAGATGGGAATTTGCAGGACTAGAATCTCATCTATATTCTGTGCTCACTTGGGAGCAACCGCAGCCGAACACCATGGTTTTCGTTTGGGGAAAGACACACAGGATTCCTCAGCAGAGCTTCAGTCCCATGAATGTTTACTCGGGTGTAAGCTTGATTGACCACAGTGGAACTTCCTTCCAAGTAAACATGCATAGGCTTATTCTGCACAATGGCTATTCTCGGGGGGGGGGGGGGGGAAGCAAAGTTAACCTGAAATAAGTGTTTCTCGTTATTTTTTTGTTTGTTTCTTTGTTTATTTAGCATTAAGAATATTTCCTTTGTTCACTGAACAGATGAAAATCTGGCCTCATTTCTCCTCTCCCCTGATGCCTTCTCAAGCCTTGTAATCTTGGCAAAAAGAGAGAGAGAGAGAGAGATCACATTGCAATTTAAAACCAAGTCCTTAAATGTCCATAAGCTGTCAAGAATTAAGAATGCTGAAAGGCAAATAAACACTTCAGCAATTTAATTATTAGAGGTGCACTTTAGCACACAATGAAACTTTAAACAGGGCTGTTCTTTCTCACTGCACTGAGCATTTTGGACATCTCAGCTTTTCCTCTACAGTTATTTCTTTTCTTTTTTTTACAGATCAGTGACACACTGACCCCAGGTGAGATTGGTGTATGCTAACTGTGCTGGGCTGGATCCAGAGTTAATCATACTTAGGACATTAAAACCATGAACGTAAATGTCAGTGGTTTCAGTAGATCTATCCTCAGTTTGCATGACTCAGAGTTGGGACTGGGGGAAAATTAAGACCAGGAGATAGAAAGACAGCTTAAAGTTTTTTTTTCCTAATCAAACCTACTGACCAGAGTTATTTCTTTTATTAGTAATAGCAATTACATGTCTTCAAAGTGGTTCTTTACACCTAGAAAACCTTGGCAGCCCCCCCCCCCGTTTTCTAGGAGTACCCAGAAGAGGTTTACCAGTTCCTCCTTCCGCTGGCACTCTGAGACCGTGCAGCTTGCCCAAGACTGCACATGGGGCAGGACACGTAACCTTATTAGCCACATATGCTCTGGGAGATTTCAGCTGGTTCCTCTCCTGGGAGGCATCCGTGGGGATTAGAACTCTCAATCTTTCCTTCCACAGCCAAGGATAATTACTTGCTGTCAAATCAGTTTCATCTTATGGCAACCCTCCAGTGGTTGTCTAGGTGTAAAGTGCTCAGAATCAAGACAGATGATACAGCAGCGTCAGCTCATCCGTCAAGGTAAGTGGGGTACAGCCCCTAGCTCATCCTCAGGCCTTTTCCAGTCCTTCCTGTTCTCCAGAAGCCCTTGTCTGTGGGAATGCTTGCCTTCCTGACTGTCTGTTTCTGTGGGTTCAACTGTGTGTTTGTGCACGTGAGGAAATATATACTTTTCCTCCTTGCCCTGCTCACCATGGATTCCTATGCCTTCTGCCTCACTAACCGGAACGGGTTAGCACATCCTTAGAACCACAAACCAGAGCACTCTTAAGGTGTTTTTTTTTTAATCCTAGTTTTCCTCAAACTTCATTTTGTTTAATGACTGCTCTTTGGGAAGGGAGGTAAACATTGATTCCATTTGCGAGTGATGGTTCCAGCAAGACGCTTTTGAAGGTCTGGGCCTCTGGTGGGAATGCCTTTTCTTACTTTCTATTTCTAAAGCTGGTCTTTCTTGCCTTGTAACTACTAGCTAAAAGGTGTGCAAAGGCTTTCTCAGGAGCTAGGGAATAATTGGCAGGACCTTCCTTATGAAAGTGGCCACTTCACCAGAAGGACAGGCTAATCGATTGTTCGGGTAAATGCACCCGTGTGGATAGAGCTTGGAGTGGGCAGCTGTGACTCACCTACCTAGTGCCAGCCTAGCTAATAGGGAAGGATTGGGTGCTTGTATTTCAAAAGCCTCTGGAGAACCCAAATTGCCCATCCTTGATGCAGACACAGGAGAGCAAATTTGAATCGGCACTGCTTGTCCTGGAAGCAATTGCTACTACACAACTAGTAAAAGCACAAGAGTCCTGTTTTGTATCTGACTACCTAATCACTTAAATAAGCTGAAATACTGCCACACAGAAACACCCCAACCCAAGAAAACCAACCCTGGAAAGTCTTTCTCCTGGAAACATGAAACGCCTCCACACAACTCTCCATGAGCATACTTTTTGTGCATTGTAATTGACTCCCAAAGGGGCTTATAGTTATAATAATGAGTGAAACAAAATGTATGTGCAGAGAAAATATGTATGATTTGTGGTAGTTTTTCTATCTGCCACGTGGAGTTAAGTGCTGAAACAACAACAGTTTGCCTCTGTCCTAAGTCATCTCTGGTGCCTTACGTACTGGTTGCCAAGCAACTCACTGTGGGGCCCAAGAGGACGGCATGGGGCACAGCACAGCTGGGAGGGGCTTCTGAGTGAAAGAGTCTGGATTCAAACCTTCAGAAGAACCATTACAAAGGGGTTTGGGTTATTGGCAACCTCATGGACACCTCGAAGCAGTTGCTGCAGCCTGCTAACTAGCCTGTGATGAGCTTAATGAGAGAAAGAAAAGAAAAATCAGAAGAGGCTAATATTGATAAATATTCTTTGTGTAAATCAATGTAATATTGATTCAGCATTTTCTGAACTAGAAATTTAGAACTATAACCTTGGAAGACAGCAGTCAATTTGGCAGAAATGTGGAAATTTAGGGTGCCTTTTTATTTGAGGCACATCTGTTAGTAGAACATTCCAGAGAGTCAAACTGTACGTTAATGGGAATGTACATTTCATACAATCAACCTGCACAGAAATTTCATTAAAGGTATGTGTCTCAGCAATCAGGCTTCCAAATTAACTCTGTGTTTACTTTCTTGCTACCAATCACAAAACAAAGTATGCAAAATGCAAGATGCATGAAAACACATGCTATGAGAAACAGATATCTTTTATCACTTGAGGGAGCATCTCTTCTAAAGATGTGCTAACCATTTCATCTAGTTTGACTCCTAGAGAGCAATCTGTTGAATGTGGGAGATAGCAGCAAATACCAGATGACATCAAGCTCAATAGTTCTTTACTGTAATTTGCCGAAAGAGAGAGTGACAACTGTTGACAGGTAAAAGAAGCACAAATTACATAATTGAATCATTATCCCCTGGTTACTGGTACAACTACATAGATCTAAGGTTATCCTGGCTTCCCACACCATTGCATCTGGAATTACAACTTTAATGGACAAGAAATGCTCTTTCAAAGTAAGGTGGTCCATGGCTTATTCTGAGGTTATGTTGATAGTTTGTATTTGGGCCTTCTAGGGAATGAATGCACATGAATGGTTCTTGAAACAGGATGTTAGCAATGATGAGAAAGGGGGGTGACTGTAAGCAGAGGCAAAATTTGTTTACTGATCGCTCAGTTTGTGCCCATCATTAAAAAAAAGTCTCATTCCCAAGGAGAGCAGAAAAACATCTTGCAGTCACAAATGTCTCTCTTCAGGGGACAAAATAATTACGTAGCCGTGTTATTTAATGGTGGGAAAAGATCCACAGCCTTCCCCCTTTGTGTTCTCAACCCGCATGTCTTTGTGCCTTGGGCACAAATCCCTCTGACCAAATCACTGCTTCATGTCGCAAAGCAACCATGTTCCTTTATTTTCTCCCACCTTTCACCTTAGTACAGTAAGTGCTTCATGCTGATTCCTTGCAAACAGTAGCTTTTCCTAATCAGTGACATGCCACCGGCGTGCATCTTCCCCTTCACAGCATGAATTCTCCTCCCTTCTCAGCCTTAAACCTGGCTTAGTGTTACATCCGTACCAGCATCAATGATGGGTAATTCTGGTGAACCAAAGTTTGTACACCATTTCAGACAGTAATTTTAAAATCTGTGCCACAGGGGGAAATTGGTTAGGACCAATGATGTAAGGTTAGGACCGTGATGCAAGTATATCTCTGAACCAATGGTTCAAGGGAACAAGAAAGGAACAAGGGAATTTACCTCAGAGGCCAAGGAAGAAGAGAATGTGGGTTCCTGAGTCTGCCTGGTCAAATTTATTTGGCTGCGAACTATTATTTTATTATTTATTTATTTATTTAAAATATTTTTACTTCACCTTTCTCCTTAAGAAGGACCCAAGGTGGCTTACATCATTAAGAGACAACATTTAAAGCTGAAAACATGTTACGACTAAAAAGGAAAAAACAAAAGCAACACCAAAAACACATTCAAAGCAGTAAGGCACAACCATCCATTTAAAAAGAAAAACACACACACACACACGAAGGCAACCCTACTCTACTATTCTGTAGAGAAAGACACATTTGCCTGGTTTTGGTCCATGTGCATTTTGTATGTAGTCCATCTGTTCCATCCAATTCCAGTATCACTCTGCAATTTTCTACTAAAAATAAAATAAAATCCACAAGTACATCCCTAACATACACATTTTGTACACAGTTTTTCGTAATGGGAACATTGTTCTGTGCAGTTCTGCTTCACAGGCCTGGTTGTGTGTGCAAACTTTGAAATGAGTATAGCATCACAAAATTCCAAGATGTTCTCCAAAATTTGTGAAGATATCCATGATTCTATGATTCCCTCCTTTGGATAACTTTGTTCCAGACTACCTATTAGTCTGGGAAGTACAAATTAGGTCAGTTCACTTAAAAATGCAGCCCAAACAAAATTCTCCTTCATCTCCCACTGTTCCATTTCCTTACTAAATCTTTTCAAACCGGGGGGAAAAAACCCTCAAATACCGATTCAGTATCAAGCAATTAAAATTGATTAATTTATGCAAAACAAGCTGATTTTATATGCAGTTTGTTGATTTGTGTGTAATTTGTTTCAGGAGCTGGATTTACACTGTGAGTGTGGGAGGAGAGGGGGTGAGTGGGGGAGAGAGAAGCAGGTCTCCAGCTGTCTCTGGTTCCTGATTCTTCTCCTTCAGGGACGCCCTTCAATACAGGGCAAGCATCCGCCAGAGTACCTTCTTGAAACTTTTTAACATATTTTCCTAGGCTTCCAAATCTCCAAGGCAGCTGCCGTGAGTCAGTACCTTTCTATGCCATGTATTTTATCAACACAATCTCTGCTTCATCCTGAGTATCTGGGGGAATCATCATAACTTATTCCAGAGTCAGGATACTGAATCTGTTCAATTTCACCAACATTGCTACATTCATAACCTTGCCATTATCCCAGAGATGATAACCTAAGGCAGAGTTGTTCATTTTTTAAGCCATTGAGCAATGTCCTGGTTATCACACTCGGCACTTCCATAAATATCAGATGCAGAGAAGCATTTTGCTCCTCCAGAATCACCTTTAGAATTCTCTGCCGATCGGGGGGCATGTGTGTGATGGCAGTGGGGGTGGCAGGCAGGCAAGAAGCACAAGGACAGCTCTCCTGTCTGTACCATCCCTGGAAGAGATCACAATTTAAAAAAGAAAACAAACACTGAATGAACAGTAGTTCTGTTGCAAGAATCCTGCACATAGTGTTGTTTTCAAAAGTCACACACCAGCATCTTTGCAGGATTGCATCTTTCGGATATCACAGATAGGGTGTCTTTCATGTTTTATCACAATGCCCCGAAGGTTGCAACTTGTCCTACCCCTCTCCCACAAGTCCCCCCACTTCTGATATGACATTGGTATGTTTTAATGAACTTTGTAGATTAAATCAGTAGTGGGGAGTTGGATGTGTGGAAAAGCGGTCAGAGAGGCTAATTAATTTGGTCTGCATACAGAGTGTGTCTTGAGATTCTCAGTCCCTTCTGAATGTAATTCTGAAAGCTTGCTTGGACTTTGGTCAAAAAATCCAAACTTCTCCAGTGTAGGCAAGGGCTAACCTTGGAAAAGACACGTAGGAAGGAACGCACAGCCCGGCTGTTTTGCCTTCAATATATCAAGTCTTGTGCAGAGCTTGGAAAAGTTACCTTTGGAGACAACAATTCCCAATGAGGGGTTGCTGTTGTTGTTCCTTTAGTCATCTGCCTGGGATGCTTCAGTTGCGTATTGCCTGCATAGACCTTGATGACCTTTGGTGTTACTTCAAACTACTATTCTTTTTTTTTTTTAATGATCCCTTATCATTGGCCTGGGACTGCTGGAATTGGAGTCCGAAACATCTGGAAGGCACCAGATTTAGCATAATGCTTAGTTCAGTCTTGAGAATGGCAGACCTCCCTTTCCCTCCTGAATTATGAGCCTTGTATAGGATTTAAGGATCTCATATGTCCAATAAGGGTCATATTTTGAAAAGAGCTAGGGATGAGAATCTGGCCCCTTCTGCAATGATTTCAGCATAGGAAAGTGTAGAACATTTCAATTTGTCTGTTTTCTTTCAAACAGCAGATTCTTCCAGAAGGAGGCTTACCCTGTGGAACTAAGAGCTGAAGTTTTTTACATTATTCATTGTGTATTTCTGCTGCAGGCTTCACTCTGCTGCAGTTTGTTGTTATTATTCCCGTTATCCTCACAAAGTAGCAGAGTTGCCTGTTGCTGGTGAGCCGTGTTAAGAATGCTTAACTACATCCCTCTGTCGCTGCAGTATCTAAAATTTTCCAGAGAGCTGAAGATTTAATCTTGCAATATTCCTTGTGAAGTTGGGAAGTTATATCCCCTCCCCAACATGTAGGGGTGGGGAATGGAAGTAGTCAAACTCTATTTCCTTTGCACAGATAGGATACACAGGACTTTTGAAAGGTTTTGGAGCATGGCATTCTAACAACACCTCTCAAATGCAGTTTTTGTAATTGGAATAAATTATGCTGATCTTAAAAGAATGATGTAAAGGGGGTCACTTTGCACAGCCTGTCCTGGCCTTCCCCCAATAGCATTTTTTTTGGGGGGGGAGGTGAGATGTTGAGAAATATTGGGTCTTGGTGAAGCTAAGAGATAGAGTCTGATAGAGGGTCCACTTATGGAGTCTGCCTAGAGATACTCAAAGGACCAGAAGTGGGTTATGGAAGACAGAGGGAGGTCCAGTTCCAGAAGCAGAGGCAGAAGGCAGAAGACATGGTAGTAGACAGATGGGTCGGTGGGTGGGTGGACTCCAGATCAAGCAGGGGAGGCAGAGAGTCAGTGAGGCTCCTCAGTGTGAGGAGTTGCTGAGATGGAAGGACCAATTCTGGAGCTAGTTCTGGAGGTTGGAAATAACCAGGTACCAATAATGAGTTACTCAGGAATAAGTCTCCTCTTTGCAACAACTGAGGCATAACTATGTTACATTATATTTGTAACTTAATGACAGATAGCTTCTTTGGGTACATGCTAATATGGTTTTTAAGTTACTTTTATAGGTGTGAGGGGTGGCTTTTCCCTAAAATATAGAAGAGGACTATCACATGGTTGGTATGCTCTCTCATGCTCTGCCTCATACTACTGCCTCATGCTCTGTTGTGGGTGTTGAGGGGAGCAACATGGTGGACAGGAGGACCAGTGGTCTGTACCATTCCATTTTTTAAAAAAAGGTACATAAAATAACTATTTTAGTTCTTAGAAACTGGGAAGAGTTATGTTTTATAGTTTGAAAATGTCACAATAACTTTCCAGGGGTGGCTTTGGACTATAAGCTTTTCAAACTCTGGAAGGAGCTCCCATGTGGAGTCACCCTAAATTCCAATGGCTCCTCCTAACTTCCACTTGCCCCAATAGCATTGATGAGAAGTAGTACCTCTTCTAACCATGATAAAGATGATAGTGCTGCAGAGGAACGCCTGATCATCCAACTCTTTTAATGGAGGTAAACAGTTGAATAGAACACCTGAGCCCTGCTCTTGCCATTCCTATTTCAAGCCCTTCCATCATAAGGTATCCAGAGAGATGGAAGGGATGGACAAGGGACATGGATGTCAAGGGTCTGTTTTGATGAGGAAAGGCAAAGATATTCACAAAAGCAGTATATACGTTCTTCTCCCAGGCAGAGTTTGGAAAAGTTAACTTTTCAATTACAGCTACAGAATCTAGCAGAATCTGCTAGCACACGCTATTCTCAAGTCCTTCAAACCTCCACCCAAACTAACATAAACCTTTGTCTGAAACATCTTTCTTTCTTTCTTTCTTTCTTTCTTTCTTTCTTTCTTTCTTTCTTTCTTTCTTTCTTTCTTTCTTTCTTTCTTTCTTTCTTTCTTTCTTTCTTTCTTTCTTTCTTTCTTCTCCTCCTCTTCCTCCTCCTCCTCCTCCTCTTCTTCTTCTTCTTCTTCTTCTTCACCAGGATGAGATATCCTGGAAATCGCAGTCTAGAAATTAAGAGCTCAGCAACATCTAAAGGCAAACATGACCTGAACCCAGTCTCCCACGTATTGATTAACAGCAATAGGCTCCTTTGGGGCATCACTTTCTCTCCCACATATTCTTGAGTTACATTTTGCTCTCTCTCTCTGTCTTCTGACTTTGCTCATTTAAGCCCTGATTTCTATGGGTTGACCTTTCTGGAATGCTTGCTAATTCCTACTGCCACTATCCCCACCATTGATAGGTGAAGCCCCATGCTTTTCTAAACCCAAATCTTAGCAGAAGGGGCAACACTCTTGCCCTTTGCTCTTTTTCAAAAGATAACCCTTGTTGGACATAAGACAAGTCCCTTCAGCATTTCTCTGGCATCATGCATCAAACCAGGATGTGATCGTGGTGTTGCAACCGCACAAACCAGCACTGTCTACACCATTAATACACTCCGCCGCAGCCACTAGCAAAACAGGATTGCAGAAACTATTGAACAGTTCAAAAAGCTGGCATGGGAGATGGTCTGGCTAAAATAGCATCTTAAGTATACATTATCACCAGCAAAACCATCAGCATTAAGGGGCTTAACCCTAAGCTTCTGATCACTGGCAGTACTTTCCATAATAAAAGTGTTGTTTGCTGCCAGGAGGGAGTAGGCAAAGAGAGAGTTGCAGCTGTTATGCTGTTCCTTCCATCACCAGTTCAAAAAACCCTAAGGAACCTTTGGCCATCCAGATGTCTGGCATGTCCATTCTCCTAATCACTTGCCCTTGTCCCCCACTGGCTGCTACTTCTGGGAGTTAGAGTCCAAAACATCCGCATGGCCCAAAATTCGCCACCTTAAAAAGGAATAGGGAACAGAGAAGAACAGGCAAGCTGAGTGAGGTGAAGAAATAATCTAGGGGTGGGTAAAAGGTGGTCCTCTTGACCTTGCTAGACTACAAACCCCAGCTTTCTTCACCATTAGCTGTGCTGGCTAAGGCTGATGGGAGTTGTAGTCCAGCAACATCTGGAAGGCTGCTCTTTGTCACTCCAGAAACAGAGCTGCTAAAAGGCAGCTGCTTAGGTCCCTAAGCATAGTAGGATGAACACAGCTTGCTGGTCAAATCCTGTAGCTGCAGCTCGCTTGTATGGTAAAACTTTGGGAAGGAAGCCTCCACTATGTGTGTTTATAGCGTCAGATCTGACAGCTCTCTAATGCTAATGATACAAACAGGTAGTATTTATTGATTTCTCCTCCGCTTAAGAATAAATTCCCAGTCTGCATTATAATGCAGAATTATGCTATTTGCTATTTCCTGAGTGGGGTTAATAGAACACGAGACCTTTCTCTCCCTCTCATTCTCTCTCATTTCCCCCTCTTCTGTTTGTTTACACTGCTCTGTGCAACAACAGCAAAAACAAAAAGGTTTGCTATTGGGATGGCAGAGGTATGTGTACATTTGAAATTCAGAAAAATCAGCATTCAATTCTATATAGCATTTCCTTTTCCAGGAAGCATATAACCTGAGGGTGACTGCGTTTTCATTGCTGAAAATGTTTCCCCCCCCCCTTCCCTCTGTTATTCAGAGCATCTCAAACAGATCCCCACCCTTAGTCCAAATGGAAGGTGGTTTAACTAGGGCCAAAGTTTAACTTTCAGTGGTTTAGTTTTATGCTGTTTTCTTTGGTAGTCATCAAAGCCAATGATTTTCAAAGGCTGGTATCTGAAACCTAGGCATAAGTCCCCACACAGCTGTCAAACATATAGGTTGGCCTTGAGCCAGACACCACAACTTGAAGCTAAACTTAGACACATCTCAAGCCAACATAGGTTGCAGACGCAGAATCTTTATGTGGCAGGAATGAGATGTTAGGTAGTAATGAAGTAGGAAGTCACTGCCGCCGCCTCTTTCGGTCTCTGAAACCACCCCATGCCATGTTTTCCTGCTAGCGCTCACTTACTTTTGGAACTGGAGCTCTAGGGGAAGGGGCAGAACCTCTGGCAAATGAGGGGAATGGAGATTCAGTAGCTCTCTCCTGCCTGTCTCAGTGCTCCTTGAGTCACCCCCTTGTTCCCTTTCCTGAGGTCGGATGGCAATCACACAGCTGTCATGTCAAATGCAAGAAGGACAGAAGACAAATATAACAAATGTGAGCTGCATCTTAGAACAGTCAGCCTGTGTAGCCTTGGGCAAGCTTCACAGTCCTGGGCACCCCCCCACACCCCCAGAAAAAGGGACTGGCAAACCATGCCTGAGAACTCTCTGTCTAGAAAACGTCTGTAAGTCAGAATTGCAGCCCTGGTCACATGAGGGGAATGCTCTCTAGTTATCCCCCAGTTAGTTTGTTGCTTTTTTTCCCCTGGTCATACAAGGGACAGTCAAGATTGAGACATTTTCCCAGGCAGTGGTATAACTGGAGAACATTTCCGCAACACCAGGAGGGTTGTGCTATTTTGTACCTTTGTTGTACCGGTGCATTCCTTACCAGGATTGCCTGTGTGCACACCCTGCCCCGCTTCTTTTCAGAATCGAAGCCATTACTGCGGCACATATATATTTTTTTAAAAATTGTGCCTGATACATCAATACGTTGGTAAAATTATGTAACTGGGCAGGCTCCACCATTACATTACTGGCAAGTAATTTTTTTTTAATTCTATGGGAAGATACAATTAAACCTTGGTATGCCAATGTCACCTGGACCAGTATTGCCATGCAGATATCCCAAGTCCATCGTGTGCAATCCATCAACGTTCCCTCTAATCTTCACCTCTCTGTGTGTGGGTCTGCCCCCCTGCATGGGGTTCCGTTGCAACTGGAATGAAAGGGGCTGGAAACAAGAGTGGCGGGTGAACAGGGGAGGAGGAAAGCTGTCCGGGGGGGAGGGGCAGAGTTAAGCACACTTGCGCAGTCATGCACCTTAGAGGGAGCCTTGTTTCTGACATATCGATGTACTGATAAATATTATTTTTAAAATATATACAGTGGTGCCTCGCTAGACGATGTTAATCCGTTCCGCGGAAATCACTGTCTTGCGAAAACATCGTCTAGCGAAGCACGTTTCCCCATTGGAATGCATTGAAATCTCTTCAATGTGTTCCAAGGGAAAAGTCGTCGTCTTGCGAAGATCGTCCATAGGGAAACCTCGTCTAGCAAGCGCGGGTCCCCGTTGGAATGCACTGACAGCTATTGACCGCTAGTCAATGCATTCCAATGGGGAAACCTCGTCGTCTAGCGAAAATCGCCCATACGGAAACATCGTTTTGCGATCGCATTAGCGATCGCAAAAAGCCATCGTCTAGCAATTTCCTCGTCCTGCGAGGCAATCGTCTAGCGAGGCACCACTGTATATTTAAATCAAGGGGCTAAATTGCCCCTTGAAGCAAGAGAGAAAATAAACTGGTACCATGCTGTAGCCAATCGTAACAATTCAAATAGGAGGAAATAAATCGGTACTGCTAAAAGTTCTTGGGATGTTTGTCCTGGGATATAAACCACATGGACCATGATTCAGTACAACAGAGGTGTGGAAAGTATTGGAAGAACTAGAAAACATTTCCCTTGTGTGACTAGGGACTGGCTTGATGGCAGAGATGTGTGGCTCTGTCTGCTCGATTGTGTAGGAAGAAGAGAAGCTAATGGGGATCTTCTACTTGCATTGTTGTGTTGTGGCAGAACCACATGCCCATTTTTAAATGAGTCCGGCTACTAAATGCTTGTGAATATTTGTTGGGGGTGTTTCAAGTGGGAAACAAAGGGCAGTGTTGCAAGAGAACAACACATACAGCAAGTGATCTGCACAAATGGAGGCAAACAAAAAGCCAGTTAGATAACCCTGTGTTTGTCTTACCATCTTGTATTTTCTAGATCCACATACAGATTGGCAAGCTTAGGGTTTTTCCCCTTCTCACCTTGAGATCACTTTCTGCTTCTTCCTGCTCTTCCTTTTGTAAAAAAATAAGACAGAGAGACAGACAGACCTGCACACATGGAAGCCAATTCTAAAGGCATCTACAATACATTTTAGGAATCAATCTTCTTGCATTATCTTGAATGGATTTTCTTAGGAAATAAACTGTAAGAAGTAAACAGTTAGGTTCCCCATGCCTTATTACTAGTTTCCACTCTAGCAACTTCTGTTCTGTCAAAGTACAAGGAAAGCACTAAGCCACTGCTCTTGGCCAGTGGCTGCTCGAAATAATCGTACCATATGGGAGAGGTTCTGAAATGTCTTTCATCTGCTATTCCATTTTCTGCAAGCAGCCTCACTTCTACAAGTGGAGTCTGCCTGGAAGAAAAGGACCTGTAGGAAAGGCAGGGCAGGAGAAAGCATTAGGGAGACGAAAGTGTGAGCACCTGCTTCCCATGCACTACTCTCCTGCTTGAAATTATTTGCTCACTCCTGCCACAACTTTACAAGTATTGAACCACGATCTATGGTTCAAGTTCAAGTTCTGTTACCCTCCCAAACTTTGGAAGGCTCAGTTTACTTAACTGTTCTCATTTGTTTCCTGGGCCAACCTTTGCTGACATTTTGACCAAATATGCACTCAAAAGCAATTCAGACATTTGACTCTATTGTGGCTTTCTTTGTGCGTAGCTCGCTCTTTTATGGTAATCAAACGTACTGCCAACATTTTCTTCCTGCTATGTACACCAGCAAAAGGAACCAGATGCTTCTTGTTTTCCTTCAAAATATATCTCAGCATTGGTTTTGTTTATAGTGTTTCAGAGGATTGGCTAAAAGACAGCCTTTAATAAACCTGGCCTGCGTTGCACTGAGTTTCCCAACGTACTAATAGTTTTTGGCTGTGGCTCTCCATTTTGATTTAAAATTTATCCTCATCTCTCATACCAATGAGCCCCTCAAAAAATAAAAAGCAGGCCAGTTTAATTCCTCTCACGTGTTTAACTTCGTTTTCATTCAGAATAGATGGCTCAATTTTTAAACAGGAAGGAGATGTGGAAAGGAACTACGTTTCAGCTTATTTCTCACACACATCAGCTAACCAGAGACCAGAAGAGAAAGCTGATTTTTGCTCCCTTTAGTTTTCATTTTTGTTCCTAACACCTTGCAGATTTTTGGTATGTAATTTGTACCATGTCAGCACTTTGTGATTGGAGATTGGTGGGGTTTGTTGGGATGTAGAGCCACACCCTACTCACTGGAAGGACAGATCCTGAAGCTGAGGCTCCAATACTTCGCCATCTCATGAGAAGAGAAGACTCCCTGGAAAAGACCCTGATGTTGGGAAAGTGTGAAGGCAAGAGGAGAAGGGGACGACAGAGGACGAGATGGTTGGACAGTGTCACCGAAGCCACCAACATGAATTTGACCCAACTCCGGGAGGCAGTGGAAGACAGGAGGGCCTGGCGTGCTCTGGTCCATGGGGTCACGAAGAGTCGGACACGACTTAACGACTAAACAACAACAAAAGAGCCACACCCTAAAGTTCAGACAGTTGTGTATCTTTTCCTTGCTTTCTTCTTCAGAATAATCCTCTGAATTAGAAGCCTCTTGTTTTTCCTGTTGTACTGGTAAAGATGGAGGCTTAGGTATCTTACATATATCTTGCCTAAATGAACAAGTGCATCAACAGTTGACAAGTGAGCTGGGACTTAAATCAATGAAGTTGCCCATTCAACTCTGCTGGCTCTCTACATTGTGGGAAAAATATTTTGAATTATTTTTATGTCACATTAATTATTTTAAGATCTGACATGATATTAGTTCACTGATTGTTGTGACCTTCTTCTACCCTTGGAAGCCTTCTTGGACTGCTAAGTGTCACTTTTTAATTGACCCTATGGTTATGCTGTTAACCGTCTAATGCCTAGAAATCTAGCTGGTGATCCTTTAGGGCTTTGCAATCAGATACAATGTGGAGTTCCAAGAAAACCCTGACACAGCTGAAAAGTCGAGCCCTGTAAATTATGCTCTGTGTCACCCGCTGTGAAAGGCAGCTGATGGCAAAGTAAAGAGTACAGTTCAGGATGTTTACGGAGTGGGAAGCCCGATCCAGCCTGCTCCTTTCTCCTCCTGCTGCCAAACTCATTCCCTACAGATTCCATGGCATCCTGGCCCAAAGGCTAAAAGGTGTGTGTTGGGGTACCCTAATGAGGGTGGCCAGCATAGTTAAATGAAAAGGATGTGAGGCACAATAATTGAAAATGTAGTGTTAAATAAGCTCTACTTCTTCCACCATAAACTGAGCATGTACCAAATGCATGGTCAGTGAAATCAATGGCCGGTTCATCCCTGCCCTGGGAGGGAAGGGTGGAAGCAGGTTCGAGATGGCCATGCTCTACCCCACTGAGTGCTATGGGGCTGACTTTTACAACCCACAGAATGCTCACCAGAATTTCCAAGAGGGAAGAGGCCACTGCAGCACATGGAGACCTTAAGACAGGCAATCTGATCAGTGTTAGGATACAGGTGAAGGTCCCAATAAATATTCAGCATGACTTTCCCAATTAGGACAGCAGGTTTTATCTATCTCTTCTTCCCCCCACCTGACCCCATTCTTTCTTATGTCATATTGTTCATGCCAAAGAAAAAATGTATTTTCTTGAGTTCATGATGGCGTCTCATGTGACACTTGACACAAATACCCCCCATTTTCTGCTACACATTTAGGCTTCTAAACGTCATCCAATGTGACAATAATAATAATAATTAATAAGCATGCACATAGATTGAAAATGCCCAGGTGTGCCATAGTAGCAACTATTATGTAAATTCATTAAATCACATACCATGTTCCAGTTCAATAAAAGAAGGAAAACACTTAAGGAAAATGTGGCATATTTTATTGCATATGCCATATCTGTAGAAGCGTCTTGTTTTTGTTCTGTTTTGTTTTTTTAATCACAGCCCTACTGGAGAAAACAAAGAAATTCAGAGGTTTGCAGTCCTTCTTATCTGTAAAACAACAATAAATATGTGATTATGTTTGTCATACTTTTAAGATCTCTTAACATACAGTAGTTACGTTTTAAGACGTTTTTAATGTTTTAGACCACACAAGCAGGGTAGAGGCAGAAAGATATGGGGAAAATAATGATGAATGAGCAACCTTAATATGCCCAGCTGAGCTGAGAAGTATATACAAAAATGGATCCAGGAGGGATTCATTCCATCCTACCCCTACTTTCTCCCTTTCTGTTTTACTCCTGGAAGGCAGCAATACACTACTGATCTGTTCTGGTTCAGGGACGGTGGTGAAAGAGTGGACAGATCTTAACATCAAAAGGCACGATGAGCCTCACTTCCTCTCTCTGATCTCTCAGCCAAGTCCTTTAATTTCATCTTGGTGATTTCCACATACCACCACCTGGGCCACCCAAGGAAGCAGGAAGGGTTGCTGCTGCACTGGAATGAAGGGGGCAGGAAGGCCAAAGCTACTGCTTCACAAACTCTTTAATTGTGACTCCACATGAACACTCCAACCCACCCACCCACTCCCCCGCTGCCCATACCAGCTCTAGTCAACCAAAAGCAGGGATTCACACCTCCTTCCCACATGTGGGAGGCAGAACACATGGCTTATGCTGGGGTCCTACACTGCACCAGGCTAGTAACAACAACATGAATACTGCTGCCATTTTAAGGGGGCGCTGTTAAGTCCTGAAGGCCAAATTCTTTCCTGTATGCAACAATCTATGCAATAAAAAATACCCAGCCTCAGAGGATTGATTTGGATAAGTGGCAGCCAATGAACTGAGATAGGGCTAGTTTTCCTGCTTGCTCTTTCTCACTTCACACTTCCTCACTAGTTATTTCTTTTCCATGTTCTCTTCTTGTCCTTATGCCGAGGATTGGAGTGGTTGCGTTGCACCTCTGGTTTTACATGACTGGTAGAAGTGAGGAGCTTCTCACACACTGAAGGAGGTTGTGGTGACCAGCGATGGACTGAATTTGGCAGCAATAGAAGGCTTAGAAAGTGAAGAAGGGTTACAGAAAGCTCTTGGCCACAGAGCGGGACTCCACCGGATAGGGGAGCTCTATGGCAAAGGATATGTGGAGCCTCCACTTTGATTCTACTGCCAGCAGATTACAAAACAGCAATGCCTCTGCAGCTCTTTCTTCCCTTTATTCATGTCCAAGTGTTGCACAATTTAAAATCATAAACATATATAAATAAACGCATACAAATTAAAATATTAAAATATTTTTGACCAGAAGCAGACTACTGCAACAGTGTTATCTTGGCCATTTGCTAAATCTTCTTTTGTACACCTGGTGGGGCATAAATAGCATGCATATATAAGTGCTGCATTGATTGAATTTCTCCACAGTCACAGAAAAGATGTCCTGTATCGAAGTAGCCCCATTTTACTTGATTATTCTTTGATCTCTCTACTTTGCTTCAAAGTCTATTAAGTGGCTTCCAGATGGTCCAGCTAGAGTCTTGTCCTGGTAGGAGACACTCTTCAGCATCCATTGATTCAGCAAGATGTGTTATTTTTTGTTCTCCATTGGTTTAGCCTAGCCTCTCATGGTTTAATATTTAGAGCCTGAGATGCATGTAAAAAACTTTTCTTCATTTTTAGCCATCGTCTAGGGGGTTGGTGTCCATGAAGTGTATAGGTTTGGTGTTGTATTACCTTATTTCATTCATTATTTGCCAGCACCTCTTGATCTACTTCTGGAAGTGCAATTCCAACCAAATAATAGACTTTTCCAATGGGTCTAGGTTTCAGGCAGCCAGTAACTATCCTGCATGATTCATTAGGAGCTACATCCACTTGTTTGGCATGTGCTGATTTGTACCATACAGCACTAGCACATTCTGCTGTGGAGTAGCACAGAGGTGAAGCTGTTGTTTTTGTGGGTGTGCATCCTAGTCTGACCCAGCCAGTTTCCCAAGTATGCTATTTCTGAGTGCAACTTTCTCTTTGGTGTTTAGACAATTTTTTTTGTAGGTCAGGGTTTGATCCAGAGTGACGCCCAAATACTTTGGGGTAGGGCAGTGTTCCAAAACCTTGACTTCCCAGTTAAGTTATTTGTGTCAAAGTAACTCTAAAGGGTGCTCATATAGCAAAAAAGTAATGGTACATTTTGATGAGCCACCTAGGCAATTGAAAAATTTAACTTTGGCACAGAAAGCCCAATAAATTTTGCTGCATGGGGCAGAAAATCCAAATGCTTTGGTATTAAAGGTATTATAATAAATTATGCAATTGGGAATTTGTTTCTATGAAGTAAACCAACAAGAACAACAGATTTAGCACTTTAGAACTCTAAGATCCATTTTAAAAGAATGCAAGTCATAAATTTATCAGAGAATCGCAAAGAAACTTGTCTTAATTTACAACTGCACTATGAGCACAATGAAAACCTCGCCTTAAGACCAGCATAAACAGCCATTTTTCTTGCATCTGCACTTTCTTTGCAATCACTGCCCACAGAAAGTTCTCCATCTCTCCATTTTTCCATCTAGCTTTAGAATGTCTCCCTATTTCCTCTTCAATAGGATTTGATTGGGCTTTATTTCTGCTTGAGATTTATATACATTGTCAAGATCTCCAGTTGTTCCTCTCCTCTTGATGACAACCTACTCCCAAATTAGATTCATTGCTGTTCTTAAGGATCCCATAATATTTTAATGCTCAAAACAATAAATTTGGTTTTCCATAAGCTTCTATCCCTCCCTAGATTGTTCAATAGGCTCACTCACTTCTCATGGCTGTGATTTGTGGCTGTTTTTCATAAAGTATTTTGCATTGGATTTGTTCCGTTTCCATTTGGCAAGAGCACGAGAAGGGGTTTTTAAACATGTGCGTAGATACAAACACACACACACACAGACACACACACACACACAGAGAGAGAGTGTGTTTTATAAGCTCAGACAGTTCTTTATCACTTGACGGGGAATGATTCCCCCTGTCCCTGTCAAAGCTGTGATTTGCTGAGGCCTTGTTGTGCTTTTTATTAAAATGGTATCACAACAGCACTTGAAAAAGCTGGCTTTACAGATGCCAAACTTTTCCCTTTATAAACGCATTTTAGATTTATATTTCTATACCCCCACCCCCCGTGCCAGCTGAGGGACGTGTACACATATGCATTGTCTCTCATCTTCTCTCTCCTACTCCCACCCTCTCTCTCTCTTTTCCTCTCTCAAATGTATGTGGCCTTGCTGAAATTGTCCTCATTTCTATCTAGGCTAAGAGATGCTTTTGCTTTTAGAAACTTTTCACGCTGTAAGTTCATAAAGCTTCCCTACTGGAGAGGTCTAAGAAGGACATGATGGTCAGGATTTCATGCTACAATGGTGGATTATTGCTGAGCTATAAAGGGCTGCTCAGTCCCGTTAAGCACCTTCGCTGTCTTTCTGAAATATGGCTTTGAAGTCTGCTTGGCTGTCACTGTCCTTGACGAGAGCTAAAGGGCATGATCACCCCAGCTTCCTTATTCAGCATTGCTAAGGGAACTGATTAGGTAGCATCTCCTCTTCCTCCTCCTTCTCCTCCTTGGCCTCTCTTTTTGAGAAGCTACAGCAACCTGGAATGTCTTATCACAGGTATGCATGGGATTCTAATGTTTTCCCAATATGAAAAGACTTATTTTGCATAGAATATCATTGGAAGAACAGTTCCCTACAGACCATCAGCTCAGCCTGGGTTTTGTCCCACAATTTGAGTAAGACAGGGCAAAAGCCCAGTGGAGAGATGATTTCATAGGGATTCTCTGGCTGAAATAGCTGTGGCAGCTTCACCATTACCTGAAAGTTGCAAACATACCCATCCCTTCACTACCACAAATCTGTTCCCCCAACAGAACTGAGGATGCAAAATCACAGAGTTGGAGGAGACCTTCTTGGCTGCTGAGTCCAGCTCAGGGAAACTCAAAAGCTAAAGGATATGCCAAACAATGGCTCCTTGCCTCTGTCTGAAGTGAGATGATGCTCACTGCTACTAAGGAACTCGGTTCCATTGTCCAATGGTTCGCACTGTGCAGTTGTCTCTCCTGACACACAGCTCAATGATCCTGCCTGTATCTTTGACCCAGATCCAGTCCTGCATCTTTGAGACAGCAGAGACAAAGACTTTGCTTTCTTCCATAAGTCAGCCTTTCAGTGATTTGAACAGTGATGACATGTCCATTCTCAGTCCTCTCTGCTCTAAGCTAAACATATTCAATTCCAGAGAGGAAAAAGGTTACTTTTTCTTTGGAGTGTAGTTCCCACAATCCCACAGCCAGCATGGCACTGACTCTGCTGGCTATGATATTCTAGGAATTATATCCCCCCCCCCCCCCAAGTAATTTTCCCCTTCTCCACCTTCCAAACCTTCCTCAGATTTGTTTTTCATATTACTGGCCATCTTAGTGTGTGACTAGATGGGGGAATTTGGAACAATCAGGGTTCCATTTAAAAGGGTCTTAGCTTCAGTGTGATCTATTTTATCTCACATTGAGTGTCCGTTCCATTAACACAGGAAACATTTCCTCACCTGTGAGAAGGATTCAGAAAGCACTCCTGCTACTTTAATTTCTCCTCCTTTTGATTATTGACACCCCTGCTCCTGCTTTCTTCCCCACCTTTTGTCATGGCTGTCATTTCACAGGCTGCGGCAATTTCCCTTTTTTGGGGGGGAGGGGGGATATAATTTAGTAAGTGGCATAGTGCTACAGCAATACATTAACCCACCATGGATACTACATTATATCTTAAACAGTGCTGTGTCACTTAGAAGAATTTTTTAAAAAAAGCATGAGAAGAGGAAAATAAAGGAAAGGGCCTCTCCACTGTCCTTTCTACTGTCAAAACCCACTGCATACATCACAGGCTTGTCACCACACAGAATGGTGCCCACAGTTCTATTTGGGAGCGAATTAAGCAACCACACAGATTGCAGAAAGGGATAATCAAGAGGTCCCAATCACACCAGATGAATTGCAGAAAGGAACAGAACAGTTTGCAAAAGGTGTGTGTGTGGGGGGGGGGGGGATTGCTCTTACTGAAATACATGTGGTAACTGGAAAATAAGGCAAACCAAACTGCACCAAAACCAAAACCCCAAAAGCAAGCTACATGCTCATCAGATCACCCTTCTGAACACATCTCAATTTTTCTATAGCTTTCCTCTGGTATGACAACCAGCACTGAACACAATAACATGGATATACTATGACCAAGGCAGAATAAACCAGAAGTAGAAAATCTGGTGGCCTTCAGATGTTTTGGACCACCCCTCCCAGCACTCCTAGCCAACGTGCTTAATGCTTAAAGTTTATAGGAGATGTACAAATACAGGATGGGTAAAAACTGGCTTGGAAGTTGTAGATATAAAAAGAATCTAGAGGTCTTAGCAGTTCACAAGGTAAAAATGAGCCAACAGTGTGATGTAGCAGCAGAAAACGCAAATGCTATGGTAGGGTATATCAACAAAATATAGCGTCGAGACCAAGGGAAATAATAGTAGCACTCTATTCTGCTCTGCTCAAATCTCATTTAGAATCCTGTGTCCAGTTATGGGCACTACAGTTTAAGAAGGATATTGAGAACTTGGAATGTGTCCGATGAAGAGCAACCAGAATAGTAATAGTAATGGTTTTGGAAACCAAGTCCTATGAGGTAAAGTTGAGGAAACTTGGCATGTTTAGCCTGAAAAAAAAAGACGAGAGGGAATATAATAGCCCTCTTCAGGAATTTGAAGGGCTGTCATGTAGAAGATAATTGAGACTGTGCAGCTTGTTCTGAAGACGATAGGGCCAGAAGTAATGATTTCAAGTTAGAAGAAATAAGATTTTGACTAGACATTATGAAGAACTCTCTAACAGTGAGAGCCAGTCAACAGTGGAATCGACTGGCTCAGGATGGGGTGGACTCTCCTTCACCGGAGAGTTTTAAGTAGATATCAGGGATACTTTCGCTGAGGATTTCCTGCACTGGCAAGAGAGAGGCCTAATGACCTTTGGGGCTCCTTTCAGCATTACAATTCTATGAGTCTATGAGGCATAGCCCTTAAAAGTATGGAGGGTACCAGTTAGTAACCAGTGTACTCTTTCTCATGACTTCAAAACTATGGTTTGATTAATGCAGACTAAAATTACATCAGCCGTTTTCACAGCCCTATCATGCTGTTGACTCATCTTCAACTTCTGATTCACTATAGTCCTGAAATCCTTTCAATATGTATGTACTGGTGCCAAACCAGGCAGCATCCTTATCCTTTGCCTGCATATTTGATCCACTCTTGCCCATAGAATTCCATTTTGTTCATTTCCATCCTATCAAGATTACTTCAAATTAAATGCTTGATGTTACCTTAACTATCCATCCCAGTTTTGTGACATCCATATATTTGCTACTGTACATTCCTCTATATCTTCATCTAAGTCATTGGTAAAAATGTTTAAAGAGAATCATGCCTAGGAAGACCCTAGGTTCATCAACATGTTACTCAAAATTTTTCTCCAGTCTGTTGGGGAACCTTTGATGGGCGAGGAATCTTTCAATATGATTTTTTTCTTTTCTTTTTAAATTTTAAAGTGCAATTGAGAGAATTTTTATTTAGTCTACATTTAATATAGACTAGAAAATTGCATTAAAAAAATCTGCTATGTATTTAATGGGAGTCAACATGGAATAGCAGGTAGAGTAGCAGGTAGCAGGTATGGGCCCACCTGTCAGCTGAGGTTCTCCCTGGCATGAACCTGAAAAACAAATTGCAAACTGGTTCATTTGGGGGGTGGGGTGTTTTGTGATAGTTTGTAGGTAGCTACAAACCACGAGCCATCACGAACCACTGGTTTTTTGTGACCATCTCTAACTCAGGACAGAGTGGGGAGCTTTTAACAACCAACATCACTGCCAGATTACTGGCAGAAGTCCCAATCTTGGTGGTAGCAGTCAGGAAGCAGTTTTCAACTATTAAAATTCTCTGTCATGTCCTGAGGCTCCCAAAGGCTTCCTCCAGACAAAAAGGAGCTCTGGGAGTCTCAGAACCTGGAATGGGAGAGGGCGGCAGGAGGAAACTTTTGATTTGTTTAAATTAATTATTTCCAGTATCAGATCCAGTTTCCACCAGCATAACTTTAAAGCAAGAGGATTTTGCCCTAAAAGTACTTTTTAGCTTTTCCAAACTTTTGTTTCAAACTGATAAATACAAACCACTAGCTATTCTGGCTGGAGGATTCCAAGAATTATAGTTCAAAAAAGTAACTTTTGCAAGTTCTGATATGGTTGAACGTGTACACTTTGTAAAAGTCGGTGAAGGAAGAGAAAGATTAAACAAGAAAAAAATAATAGACAAACAGGACTACAATTCTGGAAGTTACTGTGAAAACTAGAACAGATGCTGGCTTTAGTGAGAATAGCAGTAATAACTGGTTGCCATCAAGTCCATTCTGATTTATGCCAACCTTTTTCATGGTTTTCCAGGCAGAGAGTACTCAGAAGTGGCTTAAGATTTCCTTCTTCTGGGGGGTACCCTGGGACTGTGCCGTTTGCCCAAGGCTATACAAGCTGGCTCTTTTCCTAAGAAGCACAGTAGGGAATCAAACTCCCAAATTCTACCTCTAACTCACTAAGCTATGCAGCCAGCTAGAGATTTAGTCAGACCATACCTTTAATCATAGCCTAACCAGTTAGTTTATTGAGATCATACCTTTGAAAAAACTAGCATTTTGAATCGGATGGCTTATGATCCAATGTTATTTTTGTTCATGAATTGTCTGAGGGAACGTGTGTGATTGACAGTGCTCATCATGGATTTGATTCATCCTATTAATGCAATTTATTATTATTACTGGTGCTGATGTACAGTGCTTTATTATGTAGTATTGTGCACAAGATATAAAGGGGAGTATATCAGTAAAATATGAATATTTTCAATCAATGTTTTTTTCAAATGCTTTTAACCATCAGAACACCCTGGGCCTGGAGAGTGCCATATTAATTAACTGATTGATTGATTTCAAAGTGCTGTTAGGAACAGTTAACGCTTTAAAGTCTAAATAAATAAGAAGAACCGTATACCTCCTGGAACACACACCCTCCCCTTATTTCACGGTCTAGTGTTTTCCTCACTCACCCTTGCAGCTGATGCATGGAAAGTTTTCAACAAGAAAAGAAGGGAAAAGAAAAGGGAAAGAAGTCATTTGAGAGCAAGGAAAACAAACAGAAACTTGGCAGATCAAGAGATGCCTGTACCAAAGCAGTTGACCTTTAAAAAAACAACACCACCACGAAACATTAGTAGGTGTGGTGGGTATCAGTTACGGTGGCAAAGGGGAAAAGGCTGCTGGGAGGAGGGAAAGCTTTGTTCTTCAATGGTTGTTCTACAAGGCTCCTTTCCCCTCCCTGGACCATTAAGCAAACAGCCAGATCAGAGGCTTGTGCCAAGCAGAAGCGCCTACGGCTCCCTCCTAGCCCTGGCTTCCTAGGAGGATGGTTTAACCTAGAGTTAAAAGAGAAGGAAAGATATGCAGGTCAGGTCCGTTGGTCCTGGTTGCAGCCAACAGATGCACCTGCCAAAGACGACACGTACATCCCTCCGGCCGTGTTTACTTTCCCCTCCGCTGTAGAATTAGGTGTCTCCAGTCCAGTCACTGGGCCTGTTAAATTAGGGGTGCAGCTCTTCCCGAGACTGTTTTTGTGGGACCCCCTTGGTCTTTTCCTAGCCCTCACTTTTTTTCTGGCAAAAAAGAGGTGATTTTGAGCTCCAGGTGGCAACCAGAAGTGACAATTCAGCTCTGAAATAGGGCACAAGGGGTTTCTGCACCACCTACCACTCCGAAAGGCAGTTTTCAAAACTGGAAGTGGTTTTCTAGTCACTTCCAGTTTTGTTTTGTTTTTTCTTCCTGTTTTTTGTTTTTGGAGGGGGTTTGGCAATCTGCACAGTTCCCAGAGGGCCTTGAGGACAGAAAATTGGCTCCCAGACCCACCCAAGTTGCCGATCCCCTTTTAATGAATTGTGTTTGTACCCCACATTTCCTCCAGTGAGCACAAGGTGGTCTGCACAGCTGTCATGATCCCAACAGACCTGTGAGGCAGACCAAGCTTTCAGGATCTCCTTGTCTCTCCAGTCCCAGCACAGGCCTCTAAACCATTACTAGCTCTCCTTATAAAGCATCATACCGATTTGGACTATTGGATATTGGGGAGGTGTATATAATTGTGGAGGAACCCAGACACTGGTTTTTTTTTCCTCCTGTTTTCTTTCAGTGCGACTCATTTTTTTCCTCATGGCATCTTATAGCAATTACTATCAATTTTGGCTTCCACCCGGCAGCTCCTTGCTGTTTCTCTCCTCTTCTGTTTCTTTCGCACAATGTTACGCAATTTCCTGTCTACACTAGGCAATGCATAAGGTTTTCCTTTGCACACCACACCCCTGCTCCATGCGTTTTCTCTGCCTTTCCTCCACCTCTGTGCTGCGGCAGCGGCAGCCCACCGCCATGTACCAACAACTTCCAACTTGGACGGAGAGAGAGAGGAGACAGGGCTGCTGCCGACAGATTGGCTTCGTAACAAGCAGTTGACAGGACAATGGATTGTTATTGGATCATCCTTGGGACATGAAGTGACCATAGCTCACAATGATTTTGTCCTACCTGCTCCTGTGCTTGAAAGTGTAACCCCTTTGTACAGTCCCTTTGGGTGGTCCAGTTTACTGCAGAAACTGTCCTATGGTTTGCATGATTATAAGGGTGCACAATTATAGGGAAGGCATGCCTGGTTAATGGTTCATGTCCAATTTGAAAGCCGTGTTCTCTTGCCAGTCGTGGGAGGGCACCGTGCCAGCGTTTTGACATGGCAGCTCAGTGACATAGCGGCAACACAGCTTGAACAGTGTAGCCCGCCAACCTACACCTCTCCATGGAATGGCATACCATCTTACACCAACACCTTTCATAGCAGCACAAGGATAAAGCCTCTAGTTTAAAGTGGCCCTGCAGGGCTGTCATCTACCTACCCTCTACCCCTCCCCCATCCCAGGGAACTATCCAGTGAAGAAGGAAGAGATCAATTTTCTGGTTAGTCTGGGATTTCCACAGTGTTCATTCACACTTTTTGTTGACCCTGTTCACTGCCACTGGCTGCTCTTCAGTGATGGTTCCCCCACAGTGCTTCTCTACTCTTCCTTTGGCATTTCTTTCTTCTTCCTAAAGTGATGCAGTCCATCAGGAATCTCATCCTGGTTGTGAGCCCATCACAATATGAAACAGCTTAGCAAATCCGGACCTATGAAGGTGCTTGGGATGGATGCATGAGGGAAGGCAGGAAGTGGTGGTGTGGGGGGAGGAAGAGAGGCCACCCAAAAGACTCTTGGACTCATCCTGCTCTCAACAGCTTGGCCAGAGAGTGCTCAAGGACATGAAGTACCACCTAAACTTTGCTCATCCTCACACTTGTGAAAAAGGGACCACAGCATTATTCTCCTCACCCCTTGAGAGGCAAGGGTGCTTTTCTCTTCTTGTTTTCTTTTGTTTTGGATGGCGCACATAGAAAGGGTACAAAAACAATGTTGGTGCAATATAAGCACAATTGCACAAATAAGACAAGTCACAGAAAAGGACGACAGTTGCTGCTGCTTCATCACGTAGTAGACCTTTAAGGATTGTGTATGTGTGCTTTGGTTTACAAAAGGAGGCTAGTTTTGCCAAGTGACACTTTGTACAAATGACAGAGAACTGTGGAGTTCTAAATACCACTCACTATCTTGCTCTTACCCGGAAGCAAAGAGCCTTGTGGGGCTTGAAAGTCTTTGTTGAGGGGTGTTGTTCAGTACAAACAGCTTACATCAACTACTCTCTAACTGATGTCTGTATTCATCCATGCCTTTGGCTGCACCTCTTCTGGTGAAGCACATTGTTGTGAGTGTCCATGGCTTGGAAATGATGGGGTTAATGGAGTCCAGAAGGACTGCCTGCGATTGCCATTTCAGAAGGAGAGGCTAGAGGTACTTTGCAAACCTCAAATGTCAGCTAACTCAAAATACCATAACTTATACATCATGCCTGTAGGCTTTTCCCATGTGTATCTCTAAAAAAGGAACTATCGTAATGGTCAGTGCAAAGAAATAGAAGAGAACAGCAAGAGAGGAAAAACAAGGAATATCTTCCAGAAGATCCAATAAATCGAAGGGAAATGGAAGCCTAGACTAGGAAGGAAAGACCCACAGGAAAGCACAAATAATGCTTTCCCTTTCATGTTAATGGATAGGCACTTGAAAAACATGGAAAACAAAAGAGGCACTCATGAAGTAACACAAAACAAAAGAACACGAACATTTCACCACACACATCCCTAAATGTAACTCTTCATCCTCACTTGCACAGGAAAGTACAAAATTAGAATTTCAATCCAGGACCTTATGAGTGTCACTTCTACTATGAAAAGACACAAAAACTGAACTACAGAGCTTGTCTAACCAACAGTGCACTGTAACATAGTTTTGAACAGCAGCAGGATTCCTATGTGATGGCCAAATCAGCAAGGTACAGAGCTTGGGCACATTAGTTTATAGGTTTGGCTTTTTGTTTGTTTGTTTTGTTTTTGACTACAGCTACCATCAGCCAGCATGGTTAAACAAAAAAAGATAGAAACAGTAGCCATCCCATGCTCTGGAAACGAACCCTGCTGCTATGGAGGGTCCCTGTTTATAAGATGTGGTGAGAAAACAGAAACAAAGTACAACTGGGCAAGCCAGGGGGCTCTTGAAACGAACGGGGGCCGGGCTCAGGTGGCAACTGGAAATCGTGGTGGCAGAGCCCTTGTATGCAGTGCCTGCATGTTTACTTTGATGGCAACCACGGTCGGGTAGTTTTTAGGAGCAAGAGCCAAGCGCTGCCAGTGTTTGTTTGATTCATTTGAATATTTCATCAGATTTCTTGCTGAGGTGACAAGGAACTAATTAAAATGGGAATGCGACAAGATCTGAGGAGAGAGGAAGGGAATGAGGAGCAAAGAGTCATAGGCTGGCCTACCTGCACCTGCTAGCAATTAATTGCTGCTTCGTTCATTAAACTAGACCTTGGGTTTTTGACCCTGTCCTCTTGTATGGCTCCCAAGTATTTTTTTTTAAAGTCGTTTCTGTAAGTGTGAAACTCTCCCGCCACCCAAAAAAACTCAACCCTGTAATCTTTGCTAGGTAAGAATTTAAACATTTAAAAAAAGAGATATATATATATGTTTGTTAGATCATAATCAGCTGTTGTGGGTGCTTTGGAGAGAACGGATCCCAGTCGCAGAGCAATCTGAACACAGAGAAATTGCTTTCATTAAAACGTTAAGCCTTTGATTACTGTTGTATCCCATAAAATCAACTCCTGTCATTTGGCAGCTGGTATTGGGAGGCACTGATGGCACATCGATTCATTCCCTCCTTTCCCGCCCTCTATGGAAAAAGTACCGGCAATCAGGGAGGGGGCTGCTGGGTGAGGTGGCTTTAATTTTATTTATTCCTTTTGCTCTTTCCTCCTCCCCCAACCAGAAAGGGACACAAAGTAGAAGCTAATTCCACCTCCCAGGCTAAATGAAAAAGCTTTTAGGCTTCACGAAGTGTGGCGGGCCCTTCTCCTCGGACGTTGCCTGAGCCGTATCCGAATCTATTAGGCTTTAAACAGAGCCAGCGAGCGCAGCTGCTTCGCCCTCTTGTTTTTCTATTACCTGCCTTTTAGCTCTCCGGTGTAGCAGCGGAGAATCTCGAGCCACAGTGATTTACAGGCTGTTACAGAAGGACAGGTCTGACACTGATTGAGTCGCTTATCTCCCTTTTTGTGGCCAGCCCGATGACAACCCTTCCCTCAGGTATCAATCAGCGCATCAGCTCTTTTCGGCCTAGGTGAGGGGAAGAGCTGTCAGGGTCGCATTTTGACTGTCATATTCATCTAGGCTGCCAGCTGCCCCTCGCTACGTACTTAAAAAGTCACTCTTTTTGCCACACACAGGCAAGAGAACACAGGCCTGGGAGGAAAAGAGGGAGCAGCGGCTTTCAACTCAGTCAGACTCTTGTTCCACCAGTGTCGTCAGCTCTAAGCAGCCCCCCCCCTCTCTCTCTCATAATTAATGAAACTTTTTGCTTTTTTGCCACATCAGTCTCTCACCAGTCTCAAACCCATACGGATAATTCGCATAAAATAAAACAGGATCGTAGAATTGTGGAGCTGAAAAGGATCCAAGGGTCACTGAGTCCAATCCCCTGCTAAAGCAGGAAACCCACAATGGGAGCATCTCTGACAGATGACCACCCAACCTCTGTTTAAAAATCTCCAGTGACTGAGAGCTCACCACCTGCCATGGTGGCCCATTCCATGGTCAAACAGCTCTTACTGTCAAGACGTTTTTTCTAATGTTTTGTTGATATCTCCTTCCTTGCAATTTGAATCCATTGCTTTGGGTTCTACTCTCTGGAGATGCAAAAAAAAAAAAAAAAAAAAACACGCTTGCTTCATCTTGCACATGGCAGCCCTTCAAATGTTTGAACGTGGCTGCTGTATCATCTTTCAAACGTCTCTGCTCCAGATTGAACCTACCTGCCTTCCTCAACCAGTCCTCATAGGATTTTGTTCCAGATGCTTTATCAACTTTGTTGACCTCCTCTATATATGTTATAGCTTCGGAATAGCCTTCTTAAAATGTGACGCCCAGAAGTGGACACATTGACTAGCATCCTGTTGTCCAAAGGCAGAAGAGAGATTGTGTAAGGTTTCCTCCTTCCCTGGCTGGCTCCTTGTTGCATGACCAGTTGTGAGACTGATCTCACAACCAATACAAAAACAGGCATGTCACACAAAGCCTGCTAGACCAGGGAGGGAAACTTATGTGACTTCCTTTCTGTTCTGCTTTTAGATAACAGAATACTACCCATAATCCAAAGTGAGGTCTGACCAAAGCAGAATAGTGTGGTAGTATTACTTCCCTTGATCTGGAGTCTGGACACTGTATGTCTGTTGACACAGTCCACTATTGCATTAGCTTTTTCTTTCCCACTGTTGACTTGTGTTTAGCCTTTAGCCTGTTGAAACTGCAGGTCCATTTTAAATAGTATGTTCTAATGCCAGGCCTATACTTGCACATTGGATTTTAACTCCTCAGTTCTAGAACTTCACATTTTTCACTGTTCACATTACTTTCTTTGTCTTGTTCCAGTTAGTGATCTTGAAATCTTATCTTGTCTTCTGAAGTATTAACTACCCCTCTCAATCTGGTGTCATCAGCAGATTTGATAAGTATCCCTTCTGTACCTTCATCGAAGTCATTTATAGAGATGATGTACAGCAGAAGGCCCTGGACTGAGATTTTAGGCACTCCGGCTTCTCATTTATTTCTAGGATGACGAAGAACTGTTCAACACTCTGTCTATGGACGCATATTATCCTTATTGTGTCATTGGTTACTTCTAATTTAGTGCAAACCTATGAATTCATTACCTCTGAAAGGTCCTCTCATGTCTTGTAAAATGAAGGCCATGATTCCCTTATTGAATGAATCCATCTTATATTTGGTCTTCCTCTTTTCCTGCTGCCTTCAACTGTTCTCAGCATTATTGTCTTTTCCAGTGAGTCATGTCTTCTCATGATGTGCCCAAATTATGACAGCCCCTTTTTAGTCATTTTTGCTTCAAGAGTTCAAATTTCATTTGGTCTAGCACCAAATTAATAATTTTTCTGGCAGTCCATGGTCTCCCTATAGCTCTCCTCTGACACTGTATTTTGAATGAATCATATTTTTTTCCTGACAGCTTTTATCCCAGGACACCACATTTAGACAATGCACTCCTCCTCCAGCTGCTCACTGTGAAAACTTGCCTAATCAGACTTTCTAGGAGCATGATAAAATTGCCCATCATATCTCTTAAAGTGTGCACTGGGATTTTGTTGAACCATAAACTGCATCCCTACCATAAACTGAGATTAGCCTGCTGTTTGGAGTGCTGCAGGAACAGACTGGTGCACTCTTAAAGATGGTGATTAGACAACGTCTTTGCTAGAGCACATCAGTTCACCCCCATAGCTGTCTGGCGAGCAGAGAAAGTAATTAATTTGCCAATATCCTGAAGTGGCTCTCTTTTAAAGCCACTTCATGATATTGGCAGGAGCCATCTCCATGTGAACAGACAGACTTGATTGGATCATTCTAATCAAGCCTGAACATTCCAAAGCGGGCCACGCTATCTTGTTCGATGCTGCTAGTGTAGTCATACCTTGAGAGTGATTACAAATGAATTAGCAATAAACAGGCCCACCCTTTCTTTATGCTGGTGAAGAGGCTGGTGTTGGTGGGGAAAGCAATATAGAAGTCTCACCTTTTTCTTCGCAATGGCCTTTTCTTCTCATGATGTGCCCAAAGTAGGACAGCCACAGATTTTGCTGAAGAGAATGGGGAAGCCCCAAAAATACAGAGAAGGAAATCCAGCCTGCTGGTCTTGCTCCCAATATCAGTGGAAATCCTCATGGAGGTGTAAATGAAGGCTTAATTTCTCAGAAAGAAAGGCACAACTTTTATGATGTTCACCGCACAGTCTAGTCTAAGAACATCCCACAAAATTCAGTGGAACCTGCCCTCCTGTAAGTGTGTAAAGGACTGCTGTTTTATTCTCCTAGAGTGCACACAGATGTATATGACTTCCAGTCAGAGCTGAGGAGTTACCTTCTTGGTATTGAAGTGTTAGTATGGCTCAGTCAATGATGAGGATTCTGAGGCCAAATGACAGATCTCCATCCATGACTCACAGAATATTACAGAACAGAAACATCTATTTATATCTTTATTAGGTCCAGAATTCTACTGCATGCAGGGCAACGGGTAGAACATGAGGGAGGGATATAAAGCTAAAAAGGGTCAGGAATCCTCAGCCTCGTACTGGCTCATTCTGAAGGATCAGACAGAACAAAGGGGCGGCTGCCTACCATGCAGGCCTTGTGTTTGATTTTGACACCAGAGCGGACTGATCAGCATATGTACACACGGATGATATTTGAGGAAGCAGGAGTGGGAAAGAGAGAGAAAGCCCTTTTATGGAACAATGCTTGATCTCTCCATCTGTCTGTAGCTGGCTAGCTTTCCCTGAATCTGCCACTCAGGGCAACTGATTCTTTGAGCAATAAGCTGCGGAAATGCTAATGCAAGTGGAGAAAGAACCATGCCTTCATGGAATGAAGCACTACTTGTCTTTAGATGAAATCACAAACTCATCAGACCTACCGAGGCTCAAGAGCCATTTTGAGGAGAGAATGAATATGAACAGGGCCAGATCATATGTGGTTACTATATTTGCCTGAAATCTTTCTGAAAGATCTACAGAGAGAGTTGGGAAAGGGATGTGAGAATTCCAGATTCTCCTGTTACAAGGGGTGGGGCACCACTACACTTGTTCATTTACTGGCTCAAAGTAGATTTTTGGAAAAATTCGTATTACTTGCCACAGCAATTCATTGTTTTGTTCCCAGAATGAGATTTCTGAGGATGTATTAGGCTAGGCAATCAGACTTGCAAATGAAGCCTGTGTTTACCTTCCACTTACTAATCCCAAAACAGCTCATTTGAATGCAAGGTACACAACTGAGTAGAAATACATGCTTCTTCTTTTTTTTTCCTTTTTTTAAATTTTTTTTTATTTAAATATTTATTTTGATAACTTGGGATAGGGTGTGGGGTACAAAAGGTAAAAAGAAAAAAGGATTGGGGTTATGAGGGAGAGGAGCGACAACAATATATCAACATCCATTCTATTCACATTATCATCTCAAAATTCAATTTCCACTTTTCTACTCTTTTCTGCCTTCTAGATTTTAGTTCACATTTTGTTCTATGTTATTCAAACATTGTCTGGTGATTCTAACCATTTGTAAAATAAGTCCCATCTTTCAGTTGCCAGTTGCCTGGAGCTGGAGCGGCTTGATGGGGAGCATGGGACATAGGGCGTCTAGTCCCATTGCTGTGGTGGGTAGTGCGGATTCGAAAGGTATTGGAACTTGGATTATATGGTAATGGCACGAAATTGCAGCGTATCTGAACTCGCAGCACTGCCGATCAGGCGATCACAGTGCTTGGAAGGAAAGATGCGCTGGGGACGCACCCGGACCCACGATCAGCACAGAGAGAGGGAATGGGGGTCCGGGGAAAATTGGAGGCCAGTAGTTATCCCATGGTAATAAAGAAGGGGATAACGGAGGCCTGAGCTCAGCCTATCGGCTGTTTGATGGTCACTCGAGAACCCAAGAGGGAAATCCGAATCCGCACTACAGCAGGACCCCCCTTTGCCAAAGGATTGGCAATGTTCACGAGAACGGAATGGACGTTAATAAAGTGTGGCCCGTGTTTAACCCATACACTTGGTCTCGCGTGGTTATTCCTGGGTAAGAGGGCAATGCTAACGCTGAAGGGGGGGCCAAAGGAATCCCCATTGAGGCGTGTCTTTGCCAGCTTCCCCGGATGCCACGCGACATTACAAGGCTGTTCGCGAGAAGAGCCGGGGGGGGGGGCGTGCGTGGGGAAAACAGAGGGCATTTAAGGGCATGCACCCTATTGTCTTCCTCCTTCCATGTTTAGCTGGCAGCCCACCCGCCCACCCTATATTCTAGTGTGAGAGTAGCTGGTCGCCCTTTGGGGGCCGGATAGGAATTTTTGACCCGCCTCCTGATTGGCCAGTGGAGGCGGGGATTTTTCGCCTATCCCGCACTGGATTAGGAGCGTTGGCCTCGGTAAGGGTGGTAGTAGAATTCGGTCACACTGGGCGGGTAGTGCGGATTTGAAAGGTATTGGAACTTGGATTATATGGTAATGGCACGAAATTGCAGCGTATCTGAACTCGCAGCACTGCCGATCAGGCGATCACAGTGCTTGGAAGGAAAGATGCGCTGGGGACGCACCCGGACCCACGATCGGCACAGAGAGAGGGAATGGGGGTCCGGGGAAAATTGGAGGCCAGTAGTTATCCCATGGTAATAAAGAAGGGGATAACGGAGGCCTGAGCTCAGCCTATCGGCTGTTCGATGGTCACTCGAGAACCCAAGAGGGAAATCCGAATCCGCACTACAGCAGGACCCCCCTTTGCCAAAGGATTGGCAATGTTCACGAGAACGGAATGGACTTTAATAAAGTGTGGCCCGTGTTTAACCCATACACTCGGTCTCGCGTGGTTATTCCGGGGTAAGAGGGCAATGGTTTTTCTCCAGGGTTCTGGATTGTGTGAGTGCCTTCCACAGACAGAGGAAACCCTCTGTTTCACAAAGTTGCTCTTCACATCAGAAGCGGTGGCAAAAGGAGCATTGCTCATGTGCTCTTCTTTCTCACACATTTATTTTATGCACACTTCAATAACATCTCGATAGGGTTCATGATTAATGTCCTGTTCAGGTGTTATGAATCCAGGTAGACTGAAAATATGTGTACTAGCTTTGCTCCCCATCACAAATTTCTGTCACCCTCCTCATCTGGAGACTGAGGTTGTGCAGTGGAGGTTCTCCTTTATGCAAGGTAAACTCTCCACATATATTTTTTCCCCCAGGGTTTTAGATTGTGTGGAAAGCTTGCTCTTCGTAGGATGGAGAGAAAACTGGCAAAGAGGGTGACAAGGCACTCCCCATGTTTTTATCCTGCCTGGATTCAGAGCACTCAGTGTTCAAAACTGACTTTAAGGCAGTGGTATAGTAGTTAGTGGTGGCTCCACTCCCACACTGCACTTAACCATGGTGACATCAGCAGAGGATCTCCATGCATACAAATGTTAGATTTTTCTCTTCATTGATTCAAACTAGTTGGGGGTGGCTGAGTGTCTATCCTACGTTTCCCCCTATCCTCACAATCATTATCTCTCCATCTGAATGTCTGAAAAGAGCTATAGAATGTCATCTCTCCTCCAGCCTAATCCTTAATGAACATTCTGCACCCAGTCATAAAATGCAGATAGACTGAGTGATGTATCTAAAGGAAACTTTTGTTCCTGGAAATGTTAGTGTGTATGTTTGTGTGGGGAATTAAGTTATCTGAAACCAAGCAGCAATCCAGAAAAACCAGGATATCTTCTGCATGCATAGCACTTGAATTCTGTACCATATGGGGATAAAATGTTTAATTTTGTTTGAGTGCCTTGTTAGCAAGATTGTGTAACAGGCAGAGGCAGCAGCTGACTCTCCTAGTTTACTTGCCTTTACAATACCATGTCTAATGAGGCTTTGGTTACTGTTATGTGCAGCGTGTTAATGCGGTGTTTAGCTTTTATGTTTGATTTTTGTTTGTGTCTTTTCAGACCTGATCCCTGATAACTCAAATCCTTCTCTAACCTTTAAACCCAATCAGTTTGTATTTACATCTAGTTTAGGGCAATGGAACGGGTAAATATATTTCCAATGCTGAAAGAAATGTCCAGTTGTAGTTTTGCTCGCTGAGTTGCAGCAGCTTGTTAAGGCTCTATCCCTGAGCCACAGTGTTCACTGCTCATCAGTTATACTGACTAACTGTAAATGGGGGAGCCAACTAGCCACACTAGCAAATGATTGCAGGTGGGTTCAAAGCATTCTTTGACAAGACCTGTACAGTTGGAGTTTAATTAGCAGTGAGCTTGTGCTGAGCCTAAGCAAAGCTCGATGACAGAAATGTCAACTGTTTGCTTGAGGAGGATGTTAAAGGTGGTTGATGTCATGATCTGCCACAGCAGGCTGGATCAAGATGACCCAAAGCCACACTGCAGCCTGCTTGGTTGTGGTATATTCAAGGCTCCTCTGTGCTGGCCACAGTCCAGCCAAGTTAGACACACTAGTAGCCTGAACCCATCTGAATTTATTTAGAAGCCAAATCCAGCTGGGTTCAGACGGACTTTCTTGCAGATAAGCACATGGTTGTGGTCATAAAGCCCATGGAGAACAGAGACTGAAGTAAACCTAGCTGTGTGGTCAAGGTGTTGGGTTGAGACTTAGTCATCCTTACAGCTAAATTGCTCTGCCTGTGGACTTCCCATGGCCGACTGGTTAGCCAATGTGTGAACAGAATGCTGAACTACATAGGCCTTTGGCTTGACCCAGCATGGCTGTTCTTTTGTTCTTATCTATGCAGTATGTTGATATATAGCATGCAGTTTAAGACTGCTTGCTTGCTTAATACCAGTAATTGCAGAGGGGCTTGATTCAAACCACATGGGTAGGAGAGTCCCTTGCTGTCCCTCCTTTGTTACACTTCCTGTACATGGAAATTTCCTTCCTTCCTTCCTTCCTTCCTTCCTTCCTTCCTTCCTTCCTTCCTTCCTTCCTTCCTTCCTTCCTTGTGAGATGAGCCCCAATTAATTTTGCTGCCTTAAAGGACAAAATGTGTCCCCACATGCATACCACATTAAGTTGAATGAATTGGCAAGGGAATCCTATTTCAGTACTGTTTGCCCCTTGTTTTAAGACCCAAGGGGTGAGGAAAGGGAGGGGGCAGAGGGGTATTGAAGCTTTTACTACAGAATGTAGTATCAATCTAGATTTCCTTCTCACTTACTTGGGAGTAAGGAAAAGTTCTTATATTTATTCCACAAATCCAGAGTATTGTGAATGTAGACCCTTGGGAATAAAGGGTAAACAATTTAGTTTCATTGAGTTCAAGGAGGACTATTTCACTTGTCTGGGAGGATATATCAGTATACTGACCTAGAAGCCTCTCTTCTTTGAGGTATGTATGTGTGGAAGGACTGTGACTAGTAAGGGAAGGATATTCTGTAGTTTAAAAGTTAAATTGCAGTCATGCACATAAGCCCATGCAAACATGTTGCCTAGTCTCTTGTTCAGTGAACTCACCCCCATGTTAATTGATTATTACTCCAGAGCACTATGTTTCGTAAGAGCCTTTATGCCTGGTCACTGGGGTGAGAGAGTTTCATTTAACACAGGTGACCAAGTAAGCGTCTGTTTATGATAACTCTCCTCCAAAAAAGCTTTATAGTGCTCATCTCCCAGTGCTCGAAATAAGTTCAGAGGGCTACTCTCTCTCTCTCTCTCTCTCTCTCTCTCTCTCTCTCTCTCTCTCTCTCTCTGTGTGTGTGTGTGAGAGAGAGAGAGAGAGAGAGAGAGAGGGGTGAGGGAAAAGAGGGAGAGGGAGATACCATCAAAAGTTAGGAAGAAGGGGTTGTACCTTTAAGCCATTCTTTCCCCTCTCCTGCCATCTAGCAGATGTTGGACCATTAAGGGCACCTGGGTACTGTCTGGTGGCCAAGAAGGTTAGTGGAAGCCACCCTCCTTTGCTTGTTTTAATGCTTTGTGAGCCTCCTTGAGTCCTGCCACCAGGGAGAAAGATGGCATAAAAATGCAATCAATCAATCAATCAATCAAATAAACCAAACTTTCTTCCCTAGTAGGGACGTGGTGGCGCTGTGGGTTAAACCTCAGAAGCCTCTGTGCTGCAGGGTCAGAAGACCAGCAGTCGTAAGATCGAATCCACGCGACGGAGTGAGCTCCCGTCGCTTGTCCCAGCTCCTGCCAACCTAGCAGTTCGAAAGCATGCAAATGCAAGTAGATGAATAGGTACCACCTCGGTGGGAAGGTCACGGCGTTCCGTGTCTAGTCGCGCTGGCCACGTGACCACGGAAACTGTCTTCGGACAAAACACTGGCTCTATGGCTTGGAAACGAGGATGAGCACCGCGCCCTAGAGTTGGACACAACTGGACTAAATGTCAAGGGGAACCTCTTCCCTAGTAGTGACTGGAGTATGAAAAATCAGGCAAAACCCAAATAAAACAAATAAAATCAATCAGACAAAACCCACATAAAATAAAATAAAATAAAAAAAATTAAAAGGACAAAAATCTGTGGCACCTTAAAGAGTAACTGTTATATTTTAATGTGAGCTTTCATGGATAAATCCACTTCTTCAGACATATGGAATAAAATTTGTATGATACCGTGTTTCCCCGAAAATAAGACAGGGTCTTATATTAATTTTTGCTCCAAAAAACATATTAGGGCTTATTTTCAGGGGATGTTTTATTTTTTTCATGTACAGCAATCTACATGTATTCAAATACAGTCATGTCATCTTCTTCTGGTTGCTGCACAATGGTGGAGGGCGGGGTTTCACTTCACTGGGGCTTATTTTTGGGGTAGGGCTTCTATTACGAGCATCCTGAAAAATCATATTAGGGCTTATTTTCAGGTTAGGTCTTATTTTCGGGGAAACAGGGTAATTTGCAAGGTGACTGAATCAACATGAAAAGGTAGTCTTCGGTTCAGTTAGATGTTAAGCGTTAAGATGTTGTACTGCTGTTCCTGGACAAGAGAGGCAAAAAGGAGCAAAACCAGAATTAGTTAAGCCTATTGATTTTGGTTTTCTTTCCATTGGCAAACAGCCACCATGCCTTACCAGTCCTAATAAGCACCAGCCCACACCAGTGCTGTCATATGAGCCGATGAGCCTTTGTCTGAGTTAATCTTGTCAAAAGCTATATTGGTTTGTGTTGTGTTGACTTGAGGCTGACTGAAAAGATAGTGTTGGGTTGCTGGTGGTGCTCTTTAGGGAGGATGGGCCACAGCTGTGAAACAAAGCCATATGTATAGCTCCAGACTAAGAATATGAATCTTGTAGTCTCTTGTTCTTCAGGAAAATTCAGGGGAGGAAAAACTCTCTTCTTCACAGTGAGATTTTGGAAATCTTACAAGATTTCTCAGAAGTTTTGTTGCCATTTTTTTTCCAGGAAGAGACACCAGTTTTTTCAGGTTATTACAATTTCTATACTAAATGGCATTTTTGGGTGCAGGATTCACCTCAAAAGGAAGGAGAAACTTTAAGCTGCTCAGGATTACTGTAAGTCCTTCTTAGAATGGCATCTGTCTTGCACATTAAACTGTGCAGAATTTGGCAGTTTCCTACACAGAACACCAGGTAAATTATGAAAAATGGGAGGATACACAACTAAGGTTTTGTTTGCACGGGAAACCAAAACATTTTATTGGTACAGGGGGAAGTCTTGGCAGGGAGTCTCGGCATGATGAGATTCAGAAAACTGTTGGAGACTGAGAAGTTCTTTGAGTGTTCATCACTTCAAGGCTTCTGCCATGGAAGAATGTACTTCAATGCATCTTACATTAATTTGTAGTGGTATGATAGTGAAGTCCCAAAGCTGATTACTGTGTGGCACCAGGTCAAGACATTTTGCTACTTGACAATATGGTAGCCCTGCCTCCATGCACATAAGCTGATGGGACTGACAGTAGACTCATATTTCAACACTAGCAATGAGATTGGGTCCTCCACCAAGTCTGAGGGCAACAAAGGACAAGGGTGTGTTGCACATAACCTCTGTCTTCGAGGAAAGGGGAATTCCTCAGAGGCTCAGAACGGATGGCTTGGGTGGCTCCCATTGATGCCTGGGAGTATATGTCAGGTGCCAGTCTACCACATGATAGAGCAACTGTGTTGAACTTAAAACAAGCCATTGGTGGCACTGCAGCATGCAGTATTTGTGTGTGATGGTCACAGGTCAACTGTGCATGCACTCTTGTACCTTGCATACAAATAATTTAAACTGGATCTGTAAAGACCATGAGGACAAAGGCCTTTTAATAAAAAATGTCTGCAAAAAAATGCCAATGTGGCAGGAACGATGTGCAGATACATATAATAACCCAAGATCATAGCATTGCAGAGATGTGCTGCAGAAACACCCTGTCAGAAATGCTCCCCATCACAGGACAGAGGAGTATCCTGCCCCAAAGACACAAACATTCCACAAGGTTTTGGTTGGGTTCCAGCCGCAATAAGCCTGGATGAAAGATATGCGAATGGAAAGCCAAGTGTCACTTCTAAACACAACAGTGGCTGGCTAGCATGGCCTGGGGATCCAGATGGCCTGTGTTTCTTCTCAGCCACTGATGCCTGTGCCTCTTCCAACAGGAGACCTCTGCTGGGCCATAATTTGGCACCATTTTCCATAGACCTGTGTAAACATTTTTATTGAAAGGAAAGATAAGAAGAAAATGTTCCCTGCAAATAAGAGATTGCTGGATGCCAGCAGGCATTATTAATCCATTAGAAACGTCAAATATTTTTCTGCAAGAACATCGTACCCCCACCGTGAAAAATAAAACATGAACAGTACAACTTGTGTTCTCAACCTTATTCTAATGATCTCACCAATATGCAGCAGCAGTGTGCAATCATGGTGGGGGAGGGGAAATGCAGGAGTATTAAAAATCTAATGCCACAGTTTCTAGCAAATAATGTTGGAGGATGATAGTAAGGGAAATCTGGAGTCAGCAGATTTCCTTGCATGCAACAGGTGTATTGGTGGGAGGCCAAGTGTGACTGTGATATTTTTGTGGTTTCAGTATAATTCCTCTGTCTTTAAGTGTTAGCATAAAGCTTCCACACTGACATGATTGGTCACAATATGTAACCCAGCAGATCCATTAATCCTCCCCACCCCCAGTCCAGACAATAACAATATACCAATTTTGTTCATTCACTTAAAGTTCATAGTCTAAAAGCTTGGCTCTCAACCGCTGGCCCTCAGATGCTTTGGACTTGAACTCCAAGAATCTCTTGCCATTAGCAGTGGTTTTTGGGGCCTCTGGGAGATGATTGCCAAACCATCTGACAGACCAAAAGTTGAGAACCTTTCTTTTAAAAGAATATCACAGAACATCTATGACAGAGGTGGCAAAACTGTGGTTTTTCAGATGTTTGGACCACAACTCACAGAGGCTCCAACCAGCATTGGCAATGCTCATTGTTTGGGGGTGTGCTCCAAAACATCTGGAGGGCTGAAGCTCCCCCAACTCTACCATGATCAGCATTTAGATTCTTACTAATCTGTCACCAAGAGGTAGTTAATGACTTGAGACGGGTTGTGTGGTTCCTAGACTTTTGTGCAGACTCCCCAGTGTCAGAAATTGCCCCCTCCCATGTTTTGTATTGCATAAAAGGCTATTGTGAAGTTTGGTGAATATGACTTTAATACTCATCATGTCTGGTAGATGTATGGAAAAAGAAGGGTGGCTGGCCATTAAAAGTTGCTCTTAGGGCTTCCATGGAGCTATTGAAATATGAGGGCCTCTCAAAGTTTGGACAGCATGGTCCACAGAGTAACAGAGCAGAGACCAGAGAGCCTCAACAGTGTAAGTGTTAGGCATGCCTTGTGTATTTTTCTTACATGTCATTGGTCTAGAAACAAGCCAGTGAGGAAATGCAATCTGGGTGTTAGAATGGGATTCTGCGGAATTTCTTGCTTTCATTTAAAACAATCCCCAAGTCTCTTCTTCTTTTCTTACAGGTTGAGGATGGGGTGTGTGTGCCTTTCAATGTCTAAGAGGTTAGAGATATGACTGAATAAGATTTACTTGGGCTCTGGGGCTGCATGGGTTCAGTGGCCACAAACCTCCATGCCTCCCCTCTCCATTACAAAATGCAGCAGAATATAAAATAAGCAAAACAAGCAGGAATACTCACTTCTGCATTGCTTGTAAAGCTTCTGGGGTACACTCTCATCTGTGCAGAATTTGGGTCACTTGGACCCAGAATGTTGAGTTGTTCCATATTAGCAGTCAGATGTGATTGTAGTATTGTCTCTGATTGTTCTGAGTCATTGTGATACTTTTGTTTGTTTGTTGCAAATTTGAAGAGATCATCCCAGTATTTGCATCTACAACGGGCAGGGTATTTGCTGCTGGATGCACTGCATTGTCCCATTATCACCTGTCCCCACACAGCTGGGATTGCTTATGAGATTCCACTCTTAGTACAAATAGCCCTCTCATTTTCCCTTTATGACAGGCAGTCTCTCCACCTACTCTACTCTCTCATTCTTTCCCTCCTTGTTTTACCTGTCCACAAGGTGTGAAGTGATGGAGATGGGCCAGGAGAAAAACATCCCTAAGGAAACAGTATCCCCTAATGACATCCACCCACAAAGTGCTTGGGTCTGCAAAGAACATAGTACTGAGGTCCACACAAGCTGGCCCTATATTGGAACAGATCAAATCAAAGGAAACAAAATACAGCCCTCCTGCAGTGGCGGCATAAAAAGTGGGAAAGCAGTGGGTTTTGTCCCAGTTTGGCTGTTGAGATTAATTTCAGTGGACACTGTGATGCAGTACCAGTATCATGGGTGCAAGAAACAGCCTCTCAATGTGGATTGGCTCATAGACTATTTTACGACACAAATCTGTTGAAAACAAGTCTTGACTAAATTTACCTACAAGTTTGGAGACACTGAAGGAATGATTTCCGAATAAAAATGCATAGGATTTTGGCTGCATATCACACGGAAGACAAAAGGGGCATTACAGCCAAGGCTAATTTGTTCTGTCAGTTTCACTGGGATATTCATAGTAGCTTTGGCTCTATTATAGCCAAGATGTTATAAAACAAGTGGTTTTGAAAGCATGGACTGATGCAGAAATGTTTTAAAATACAGTTTTGAAACAGAAATGTTACAAAATATGGTTTTGAAACTCTGTACTACTGTAGGAATTCCAGTAAGTACAGTTATATTCCAGTTTTAATTTAGATCTAATTGTATGCAACTATTTGTGTACTCAGTAATTTCCCTTGGGTGGCCACTACACCACCACCTGCATCGAAAGTCATATCCAGCCAGTTCAATGGGCAGTTTGTGTCTATACCCATCTCTTCCACATGCCTGGAAGTCTGCTTTGTTGATAGCCTGGCCTTCGCAGCTGAAAAAAATGAGCAAGGATAATAATAATAATAATAATAATAATAATAATAATAATAATAATAATAATAATAATAATAATAATAATAATTTCTACTGTAATGTTTATTAAATAGTACTTTTAAAAGGCATTTATACAAATAATAGAAACACAGTTTGAGTTTGTTTTTCTTTAAACACTGAAGAATCACAGTAAAACTTTTAAAGTCCACATGGTCTGGCTCAGCCAGTAAATGGTTGAACTACCTTGAGCTGGTACAATGTGAGAAGTTCTGTTTCCTGCATACAATTATCCCCCAATGGATCTTTTCCCCCCTCATTTTTTAAAAAAATCCCCATGCTTTCTTGTCTATCCCTTCCTGCGAAGCAAGGCTCAACTATACTGCAAGACTCCTGTTGGCCACAACTACGATGGCATAATGGGGTAAGTGGGATTAACACTTCTTTCAACAAAGGCCTTGGTAGTGCCATGATATATTTTTGTGTGTGTGTAATTTTAAAAGGGGGGAAATACCGCCAAAGAACATGGATCATCTAATCTAATGGATATTTGCCAATGGAGATGTGCTGACATGAACATATGCACTGTTTTTCTCTCTCCTGCCCTGTTAAAAATACAATCAAGCACAGTTTTCTGCATCGGAACAACAAAGCACCCAGCAGAGAGGTAAGTGAGGTATCAGCTATGCAGCATTATGGCCTGATTCCACTCACTGAGTGCACACAGCCAAGCCCCTGGACCCATCAGCTTGGAATATAAAAAAATGGGACTCTTCCAAAAGGGAGCTGGTTCCACTGGATGAAATTTGCACTCAACTCCCTGTTGAATTCACGCCAAGGGCACTAACATCCTCTGGCCTCCAATTAAAAGACACAAGTAGTCCCACATAACTACTCATATAATATAATGCATACAGAGAAATCACAAGTACGCGCAAACACATATGTATTGAAATATATGTATACACGAACTCTCACTCTCTGTATGTCTACTATAGACAGCAATACTACTTTCTAATATATTTATTACGCCTGTCAGGTGACTTTCACAGATACAGCCTGTCCTTCATTCACCACACAAATATAAGAGAAATACAGCTGGGGCACAATCCAGTCAGAGGTAACTACATTGGTAATGCTCCCACTGAATTCAAGGGAACTTCTAAGTGGTTAACTGTGGTTAAGCCATGGTCCTTCCTTTAATGACAGTAGCAGCAATCATGTCTCCAGAATGACCTTGTAAAGTCTCTCTGTGTTTCTTTAAAAGGAGGTGTGTTTGTATGTGCCATATGCTGGATAGGTAACTATCTGTGGAAAAGCAACATGTCATGGTGCGGCTTCAAGGCTGCTGGAAAGCAGGGCTGTTTTTACGGCAAGGCTTTCCAAACTGCCCAACCACCTCTACCGAGGAATCCTGACCATCTGACATGGAACACATGCACTGGAATGAGAGGCATGGGCTCAGATCGCAGGACCCAGAGCCTTATGGGCTGTTCGTCTGATGTGAAACAAGTATCCTCAAGAAAAGGGTGGGCCTCCAAACATTGTTTGGTTCCAATTTCCATCAATCTCAATCTGTATGGACAAATTGCTAGGGATTATGGAAGGTGTAGTTCAAAAACATCAGGAGGCCTATAGATTCCTGAAGAAATGCACGTCTCCCAGTGCTACTGTTTATTTTAGGTAAGAATAGTGATGGACAGTCAGGTCTTCAGGGGTGTTCTTCTCCTGATTTTGTTGAGGATCTCCAGGGTTAATCAGAACACAATGTGAAAACCACCATTTGATGTCATGGGTAACAGAGTTAAATGGGCTTAAATACACCCAACTCTATGCCGGATTGTGGTCTCAACATGCTAATGGAAATACTTTGCTGATGGACTTTATGTACAGTGAAGACCACCACACATGCCACAGTCTGGATATTCAGTGCTATCCATAAGCATCCATGAATAGCCTTTCCATACTTGAACAGCTTGAATGCCATTGATGTTTGTATAATAATCTTAGAACTGCAGAGCTGGAAGGGACCCAACGGATCATTGAGTCCAGGCCCTGTCAAGGAGGCACAGTGGGGAATTGAAGCCCCAAACCTCTGACGCCACAGCCAGAGACATAAACCACTGAACGATCCAGAACTTGCTAAAGTGAAGTTCAGCTAACTGACAAGTTACTAGGGTGCACTTTGGTTGTGCAATTGGGAGTGTGAGCAGGCACACAACCGAGACCACCCCAGCCCTCATGAATTAGCTAAAATTAGCTGTGGTGAGTTATGGAAATACCAGTAGGATTTTGGCTATCACTTGACCACAAATCCTTACTGCCTAGTGTACCCTTGACAGAGAACTGCACAAAATCCTCAGTCCTAGAACATAATTGACACCCATATTCTCAAAGAGCTATTGTTTACATTCACAAGTTACAGTTTTGAAGTCTACACATACAATGTGCAAAGTGTGAAGCAGCCTCAGCACTCACTGGACTACTACAAATGTGCACCTAGCAGAGAACACATCCACAGCCATGCCTGCACAACAACACCAAACTTGAAGTTACAGCAGTGTTGCAGCAAGTGCATGCTGGTGCCAATGTGTACTACTGAGCTTTCAGATGTCTCTACTCAAATGACCACAGAACTGTGGCAATTCTGCCGAAGATCTCATCTGCTTAGTCTGGAGGTCTTTTCCACATCTCAGTCCCTTTGATTTCTCCCAAGAAAGTGGCTCGAAGGCGGCTGCTCAGAGTGGAAACAAAAGGCATTGGAAGCCAAAGCTTGGCATTTGTACACTTTTTTTTTTTACTTGTCTGCAACATACCTCAAGCATGGCACAGCAGTACACAAGACAGCATCAGAAATATATTTGACCACTGGAAAGGACAAAACTCTACCCAGTAGAGAGCTAATAATGAAAATAACAATATGCTGCTGATGAAGAAAAAGATGATAATGGAAAAGAATGGAAGAGGAACAGGGAAAATGGGGAATGCCTCTCTTGTATTCTGATACATCACACATCTCTATGTGAAGGGGAAAAATATTTTTCTAAGGCACTTGATTAAAAAAAATACATACACACACACACACACATACAAAACCCTTCAAAAATGAACAATTTGCTTTGCAAATTGCAAAGAAGAAAGTTGCATTTTTTTTCCCGAAGGGATAAGAAGGTGACAATAGATTGTTCCAGACTTTTTATTCAACATCCACGCCAGAATATCAGTTTCGACTTGATACCCTGCAATGTTACCGTAACCCAACAATTTGTAAGGGTTGGGGCCCACGCAGAGACATACATCTGCAAAGAGGTTACCCCTCTGCTGGGCAGAAAACAAACAGGATCACTGCCACTGATGTCAAAACACTTGTTCAAAGGGCAGGCATTTCTTGTAAACCTTTGCAGAGTTTATCCCTTAGTACTGCTAGCTAATGAAGAAATTAAATCTTGCCTGTCTGAGGAGGTAGTGGGCTGGGTAACCATATCTACGCCCACCCTCTTAAATCTACCTTTTGCCCCATTAAGAGTGGCCACAGCATTCACAAAATATAGATATATAGATAGATAGATATAGATATATAGCAGCCTGTCTTCCTCTTGAAGCATATAAAAAGCCATCTCCTGAGTTCTTGGGCACCTTATAATTGTGTCTTTTGTTTGCTGCCTTTTTTTTAATAATAAAAGAACTTTTTAAAAAAGAGGGACAGAAAGTAAAGTAAAAGAAAGAGCCCTTGTGATAAAGGCCTCTGCTGTTTCAATCCAAGATCTGGATTTAATAAATGGCTCTTATTCACAAATCACTTTAAGGCTCTTCAGCTTCTCTTGAGGAGGTGCTTCTGTTGAGTTTCACACCTCAGGCTGTCTTTCTCTTTTGCTTTTGTAATCTGTAGAGAAAGCACTGCTGCTCCTGTTGACCTGCCAGGCTAATCCTCCCCCCCCCCCCCCACACACCTCCAAAAAACCGTTCCCTGATTTTAAAAAAAAAGGTAAAAGCAACAACACACTTTCATTTTGGAGCAGAGACAAAGCTGCAGCTTGGGGAGGGCAGTGGGGCTTCTATTACCTAAGAAGAGATCCCTTAGAAATAAAGGAGCTTTTCTGAATGACAGTCAGCTGGATGGGACTTGTGTGTCTGCATGCACCTGTGTGTGTGTCACTTCATGTCATTTCTAAAGATAGAATGGGGCAGCAAAATGGAGGGGTGGAGGAGAGAAGCTCTCTGGCCTTGGCTGTCAGAGAAAGGAAGTGGGAACACCCTGCTCCTGCCTTCCTAAATGCAGACTTACTCCTGTGGGTTGGGATTGCTCCTGTAAGACATAAAAAATTACAGCAGTGCAGCCCCTTTGCTTGTTCCAACCCAACTCTTCTCGTTAAAAAAAAGAAAAGAATTAGCCACAGTCCTTGCAGCTCAGAGTTTATGCCTGACTTGGTTCTCATCTTCTCCTCCTTTTTGAGAAACAAGAGGGCTGTCAGGGACTCCTCCCCGCTTCAGTATTCCAGGACTGGCCTGTGTAAGATTATGGCATTCAGTTCCCATCTAAAAAGTAATCTTCACCAGCCACTCTTGCTGGAATGAAATGTCAAATGTGATTCTGGGGCAATCTGTCATGCCTCAGAGCAACACTTTTGGTGGTTCATTTTGACCTTGTGCTTGATGCCGTCATAAAGCTCAAAGTTGTAATTCTCCAGAGTAGTGGAGCTCCGAGACGACAGGCCGGTGTAGGAACAGGTACAGTAGAGCAGCAAGCCGGCGCAAATCGCCCCAAGAAGGACCCCGAGGGAGCTCATGGCTATGATGGTGACCAGAATGGGGTCCAGGGTGTAGAGCCAGCTCTTTTCTTTGTCCATCTTCGGGGTGACCGGGGAGTTGGTTGAAAACACGCTATTGTTCTTCTCAAGGTCTAAGTAGTCTGAAATGGAATGGAAGGAGACTATTAGAAAAAGGAGAGTTTTCCCCACTCATGTGGCTTGTGTGTAAGACAGCCCTCACAAGCCTGCTTTCAAAGGGTCTGGGAGCTGTGGTGGGCTCGCTCAGACGGAGGTGTCACTGGGCTGAACCACCACCTCTGCCCATATGGTGCGCACATGGAGCTGTCTCTGTTGCTGCTGCCTGCAGAAACTGGAGACCTTAATTAGGCCAGACCCATGCACATCGAAAAGCATTTTGAAAAGAGAGAGAGAGAAGTGTGCTTGGACACATGAAAGCTTTTAAAAGAATAAAAACAAGTTAGTCTTATAGATACTATGTGACTACTGCACTTCTGGTTTCCCTTTTATTAACAAAAGTTAAAACTCACTAAGAATCTAAGAAGGCCCAAAAGCCTGGCTGGAAAGAAATATTTTAACCACCCTCCCTAATAGCGGGAGGAGGAATGATATGGGTCTCCCATATCTAGATACCTAAGTGGAAGGGCCAGCTCACACAATTGATGTCTCCATGCACAGGGCTAACCTAGGAAGGACCCTTTTGCTGCCTGAGGCAGGGTAGCAGATTGTGCTCCACACCCACTTTTGTTACAAGTCACATGACTTAAAGGCAGCCAAGCTAATTTGGTGCCCGAGGCAGGAAATCCCTGGAGCACCTCTCCCCAGCCTTGGTGGCAACAACACAACAAAGTAACGTACAAGGTAAATTGTAGGGCTTTTTCTAGAATTTTTTTTTGTCTGTTCAAGGTATCCTAAATATATCCTGTTGTCTGAAGCAGCTGCATTACTTGTGCCCAATGGTAGGACTGGCATGCCACACTTTCAAATGGTGATTGGTGAATATATTTTTACAGAAGAAACTGTAGCACAATATCTAAGCCTGTAAAAAGGCATGACACTGACCATAAACTCTAGTTCGACTTTTGCATAGACAGCATTTTTAACCTGCAAAATGCTCTGCAAGTTTTAAGTTTGCCTTCACCGGTAAAGTTATCTGGCTCTCTTTTCAGCCGGGCTCCTGCATTTTTAATGTATGGACAAGAATTAGACCTTCAGCAGGTGATGCTTTTCCTAAGATACAGACACAGTGATGGAAAAGCTTCACCAGCTGCTGTATTTCGGCTTGCCATGCATCTATTTAAAGCCAAGGAGCTTCCACAGAAAAAAGCTGGCAACTTTTCCAACTACGTGGAACTATTTGAATTGTATGGAATAGGACCTCTGATTGACAGAGGGTGAATTTCATGAGATCACAGTGCATTAGTAGCAGAGATGGGATTTTTGATTTCCTTGATCTGAACCTAATTCTCCAGTGTCTGGACCACCCTGGTTGCCTGTCAACATCAGTGTCCTCACTTCACTGCATACCTCCTTCTATGGCATCAGATTTCTATAGCTACGAATTAGATTGCATAAAAATGCCTTCCTGGCTGCAACTGCACAGGAGAAGCGCTAGGGGCATTCATTCCATCACACATACGGCACAGGGTCACCCCACTTCCAACTTTTCTTCATGGAGACAGAAGTTTAATGCAGAGAGAGTCACACATCAGACCTCTGACTTCTCACACTAGCATTTTGATTTTTCATGTTTTCATTATTTCAAGTAGCCCCCTACTGTTAAGGATACTGCGTCTTCAGTTGCCAAATGTCCATGCCTAATTTGATTTTAATTTATGCTCCACTTAAGACTTTAAATTTCTGTTCTTTCTTGATGCAGCACATCTGAAGGCTATTAATTCCAATGCGCTGACAGAATTAACAGAAAACGATGGAATAAGAATATGTTCATTCAGTAAGTTTTTAAAATAATTTTTTTCACACAGTGCCAATTATTTTTCTTACTACCTTGTGCTATATTCTCTTTGAGGAGAATGTGCTTCAGGTTACTGTATTCAGAATTGCTATAAATAAATTTGTTATTACTGAAGAGGGTATGGGACATTTTCCCAGTTCTTCGATTTTCTCTTTTCTTTGACTGCTGGGATTCTCTGACAGCATGACTGTCATATGTAACTGCATCAATAGATGCTTCCTTCCAGTAAGAGATAAGGATCCCTGTAGTTACAGCAATAGTGTAGAGATGTTACATTGCTTGGCCTTTGGGGCAGGGGTTAGTGAGATATATATATATCCCAGTGGTCCATAAAAAAAGTAATGTGGCTGGTGAGATCTAGCTATGCTTGAGAAATCTAATGTTTGAAAATCCCAATTCCATCCAGTCAAATTCACACCCAGATATCCAGGAGTAATATAATGGAATTTTCCTTTGGATTTCACAATTCTTCAAATTTTACAATCAACATATCTTTTTTTTAAAAAGGCATATTTTAGGGTAAAATACTTTTCAGTTGTATGCTTTGACACAATGGAATTAGAAATGTACATTTTGCGAGAAAATACTTTCCAAAATGTTTCTTCCAGTATGATTTTGTGAAGAATTTGAAAATCTGAAAATTAATTTGGCAATGGGATGAAATGGATATATCAATGAATGAATGAGAACTCGCATGAAGACAAAGTGGACTGCGGGGGTGCTGTGATGACACAGACAGAAAACAGCTGCTTTTGCCTGATCTCCTGAGACTCAACCCCAAAAACCTTATAGTTAAAGGGGAATTATTTTAACTGTTTAAGATATGGGTTAGGAATCAAAGAAACTTCATTAGACTCATTTTTTGAAGCAAAAAACTGCTTGCAAAATTGGGTGATGCTGACTGTCCTATTATGGGGAAGAAAAAAGAGCCTCAATACGACTTGGATCCAACGTATGAATTAAATGAACAAATAAAACCACTCTGGCAAGAATGGGCTGCTGATATTAATCCTCTTCAAACAGAGATTAGAGATCTGTTGAAGAAACTATCAGGGCTAGCAAATGTTGCTAATCAAGCTTTGGAGCTGGGGATTGAGCACCAACAGTTTATAAATGCTCTGACAAGCTTCATGGCAGATCTGCAGGCCCAAACTGAGTTCCTGGAAAACAAAAGGATATACAGTACTCTAATTTGAGAGTGAGAGATGCCCATTCTCCAGTATCTGGAACTGGCTTGAATACTTTAACTCTCCAACTGTTTACTGAATTGTGTCCTAAAATGAATATTTCAAAGGAAGATTTTAATTCGGTGCACAGAATTTCCCCTCCTCCAGTAAAAGGAAGCAGGAAGCCTGGTGACATAGTGGTCAGTTTTGCAAGGGAGCACAGGAAAGATGCCATATTAGCAGCTCTTAAAGGCAATAATAATATTGTGTTCCAGAATGCAAACATACAGCTTTATCAAGATCTTTGTCCCTTAATTTTGCAATGCTGCAAAATATACTAGCCATTCACAAACCTCTTACTTGAAAAAGGAATAACACATAGATGGGGGCATCCAACAAAACTGATTATTAATTGGGATGGAAAAAGAATCATTCTCAATTCACCTTCTGAGGCATGAGATTACCTATTCTCCTTGCCTATAAAAATTCACACGTTGCCAGAAAAGGAATCTTTTGGATCATTGCAGCTACCTCCTATGGAGTTGCAAGGAAAAAGGAAAGCCAGACGCAAACATGTCCACCCCAAACAGCAATGAGTGGTTGTTAATTCTGTGATAATTATATCTAATTAGAATTTTATCTAATGATCAGAGTTAAGTGCTTCTGACTCTGTTCTCCTTTGCATATTTTGCCAATAATGGCCTAACAAGGTTAACGGGTGTTGCTGGTGGTAGACAAAGAGAACGCTATTGTCGTCCCATCTACATTCCCCCAGGTTTTGCCCTCTTGTTGCTGCTGTCCTTTGGATGACAGCCTGGAACTCCCTACATAAAGGACTGTCTCAGACAAAGGAGCTTTTGGCCATGGTTAATGTGCACAATTTTTTTTTCAATGGTACAGGTTCTATTGCATGTTTTAACCTTTTAAACTTTGCCTTCATCACTACCTGGACTTCTGACTGGTTTTCTATGATGTCTAGGTTACAGTCAACTCAAGGAACCTTCCTATTTTAAATCAGGATGCCAGATCTGAAAGTGACATATTTGAACATCAGTGGGATTCCCAATTAAATGAAGGTGAGTCCAGAATATAATATAAGGACCCTGACATAGATCTCAGGATGGCATAAACTAGATCCCTAACACCTTCTGATCGCACACCACTCCAAGCAACATTTCATCTTTTCGTGCCACGACCTAAGCCCTTCTCATGGTCCTTGAACCCAGCTTTACAATGCAGAAACGGAACTACAGAAAATATTTAAAGTGATAATTGTGAACTATATCAAAGAAAGCAATGCACAAGAAGTGCCTATCAGTATGCCATGGGATGCTTCGAAGGCTACAATATAGGGCATAAGTATTGTTGAATCTTGCCACCTAAAAAAGAGTATCACAAGCCACTAGAAATTGACTTCTTTTTGAGATAAAATATCTGGGAACTCTGCATAAGAGGGAGGGAAAATCCAAACAACTGTGAGAATTAGTTCGTAAAAGGTCTCAGCTTCAAACATTAGAGATAAATAGGATATCAAAACAATTGTAGTATGTTAACAAAAATATAATGAATTTGGCAACAAAAAAATCCAAACTGCTTGCTAATTATATATGGGAAAAACAGGTTAAACATCAAATAGCAGCTATCAAAAACAACAAAGAGGAGGAAATTTATGAGTTGCTAAAATTAATAATCTTTTAAAAGAATTTTTAAGTTCATTGGACACTACATCAAACCTTAATGAAACTAAAATTAACAATTTGCTAGCCAAAGCAAATTTAAAAAAAAAATCACTTAAGACCAGAATCTTCCTGTATAAATCAATTACACCTGAGGAGTAACAGAAATCAATTCAAAATTTAAACCACACAAGGCACCTGGTTCAGATTGCTTTGGTGGATGTTTCTATAAAATGTTTGAAGAGCAACTGTCACCTTTGGTCCTTAAATTGTATAACTCCATTATCAATGGTTATCCAACACCCCACTCCTGGATGTTAGCCAGAATAATACTAATCAACAAATCAAATAAAGATCCCACAAAAGTCCATTCATATCATCAAATTACATTACTCAATGTAATGCCAAATTATTCACAGATATACTGGGGGATATTCTTCAGATATTCTTGAGTAATTCAGAGAAGCTATGGGCGATGCCGTGCAGGGACACCCAAGACGGACAGGTCATAGCGGAGAGTTCTGACTAAACGCGATCCACCTGGAGCAGGAACTGGCAAGCCACTCCAGTATCTTTGCCAAGAAAACTCCATGGACAGAAACAAAAGGCTAAAAGATATGATGCTGGAAGATGAGCCCCTCAGGCCGGAAGGCATCCAACATGCTACTGAGAAAGAGCGGAGGACAAGGACAAGTAGCTCCAGAGCTAATGAAGTGGTTGGGCCAAAGCCGAAAGGACGCTCAGCTGCGGATGTGCCTGGAAGTGAAAGGAAAGTCCGATGCTGCAAAGAAGAATACTGCATAGGAACCTGGAATGTAAGATCTATGAACCTTGGTAAGCTGGATGTGGTCAAACAGTTTGGCCTTGGAGTTCAAAACGAAGCAGGGCAAAGGCTAATAGAGTTCTGTCAAGAGAACAAGCTGGTCATCACAAACACTCTTTTCCAACAACACAAGAGGCGACTCTACACATGGACATCACCAGATGGGCAATACCAAAATCAGATTGATTATGTCCTCTGCAGCCAAAGATGGAGAAGCTCTATACAGTCAGCAAAAAACAAGACCTGGAGCTGATTGTGGCTCTGATCATCAGCTTCTTATAGCAAAATTCAAGCTTAAACTGAAGAAAGTAGGAAAGACCACTGGGTTAGTCAGGTATAATCTAAACCAAATCCCTTATGAATACACAGTGGAAGTGAAGAACAGATTTAAGGAACTCGATTTGGTGGACAGAGTGCCTGAAGAACTATGGATGGAGGCTCGTAACATTGTACAGGAGGCAGTAACAAAAACCATCACAAAGAAAAGGAAATGCAAGAAAGCAAAGTGGCTGTCCAACGAGGCCTTACAAATAGCAGAGAAGAGAAGGGAAACAAAATGCAAGGGAGATAGGGAAAGCTACAGAAAACTGAATGCAGACTTTCAAATAGCAAGGAGAGACAAGAGGGCCTTCTTAAATGAACAGTGCAAAGATATAGAGGAAAATAATAGAAAGGGAAAAACCAGAGATCTGTTCAAGAAAACTGGAGATATTAAAGGAACATTTTGTGCAAAGATGGACATGATAAAGGACAAAAATGGTAGGGACCTAAGAGAAGCAGAAGACATCAAGAAGAGGTGGCAAGAATACACAGAGGAATTATACCAGAAAGATCTGGATGTCCCAGACAACCCAGATAGTGTGGTTGCTGACCTTGAGCCAGACATCCTGGAGAGTGAAGTCAAGTGGGCCTTAGAAAGCATGGCTAACAACAAGGCCAGTGGAGATGATGGCATTCCAGTCAAACTATTTAAAATCTTAAAAGATGACACTGTTAAGGTGCTACACTCAATATGCCAGCAAGTTTAAAAAACTCAGCAGTGGCCAGAGGATTGGAAAAGATCAGTCTACATCCCAATCCCAAAGAAGGGCAGTGCCAAAGAATGCTCCAACTACCGTACAATTGCACTCATTTCACACGCTAGCAAGGTTATGCTCAAAATCCTACAAGGTAGGCTTCAGCAGTATGTGGACCGAGAACTCCCAGAAATTCAAGCTGGATTTCGAAGGGGCAGAGGAACTAGAGACCAAGTTGCTAACATGCGCTGGATTATGGAGAAAGCCAGAGAGTTCCAGAAAAACATCTACTTCTGCTTCATTGACTACGCAAAAGCCTTTGACTGTGTGGACCACAGCAAACTATGGCAAGTTCTTAAAGAAATGGGAGTGCCTGACCACCTTATCTACCTCCTGAGAAATCTATATGCGGGACAGAAAGCAACAGTTAGAACTGGATATGGAACAACTGATTGGTTCAAAATTGGGAAAGGAGTACGACAAGGCTGTATATTGTTTCCCTGCTTATTTAACTTATATGCAGAATGCATCATGTGAAAGGCAGGACTGCATGAATCCCAAGACGGAATTAAGATTGCGGGAAGAAATATCAACAACCTCAGATATGCAGATGATACCACTCTGATGGCAGAAAGTGAGGAGGAATTAAAGAACCTCTTAATGAGGGTGAAAGAGGAGAGCGCCAAATATGGTCTGAAGCTCAACATCAAAAAAACTAAGATCATGGCCACTGGTCCCATCACCTCCTGGCAAATAGAAGGGGAAGATATGGAGGAAATGACAGATTTTACTTTCTTGGGCTCCATGATCACTGCAGATGGGGACAGCAGCCACGAAATTAAAAGACGCCTGCTTCTTGGGAGGAAAGCGACGAGAAACCTAGACAGCATCTTAAAAAGCAGAGACATCACCTTGCCGACAAGGGTCCGACAATGGTTTTTCCAGTAGTGTTGTACGGAAGTGAGAGCTGGATGCTTTTGAATTGTGGTGCTGGAGGAGACACTTGAGAGTCCCCTGGACTGCAAGGAGAACAAACCTATCCATTTTGAAGGAAATTAACCCTGAGTGTTCACTGGAAGGACAGATCCTGAAGCTGAGGCTCCAATACTTTGGCCATCTCATGAGAAGAGAAGACTCCCTGGAAAAGACCCTGATGTTGGGAAAGAGTGAAGGCAAGAGGAGAAGGGGACGACAGAGGACGAGATGGTTGGACAGTGTCATGGAAGCTACCAACATGAATTTGACCCAACTCCGGGAGGCAGTGGAAGACAGGAGGGCCTGGCGTGCTCTGGTCCATTGGGTTACGAAGAGTCAGACACGACTTAACGACTAAACAACAATAATACTGGGGGAACTTGCCACAACATTTATTGAAGAGGATCACTTGGCATCCTAAAACAAAGACAAATCTCTGATCCAATCAGAAGACTGTTCAACGTGGTATATCATAATTTTAAAAAAATAAAGAAACAATACATACACCATTACATCGTTTGATGCCACTAAAGCTTTGGACAGCTTGCAATGGCATTTCATTTGGCAAGTATGTGAAGCCATGGAAATATTATTTATTTACAATATTTTTAAATAGGGGATCCTTTCTTAAGAATATTGCATACATTGCATGAGAAACATCAAACCATGGTGAGAAGTAATAACATGAATAAAATGGACTTAGATCTTATAAATATCACTAGAGGGACTAAACAAGGCTGCCCATTTTCTCCTATACTTTTTGCATTTTCAGTTGAACCTTTTAGCTTTCAGGAGGGATCCAAATATCCAGGGAGTCTTTAGTGAACGGCAAAAATGTGTGATAAGCATCTTTGCAGATGACATTGCCATTACAATGTCTAAACCAGACAGTTCTCTCCCATATGTTTTAAAAATTCTTGGAGAGTTTGGTTAAAGATTAGCCCTAGCAAACCTAAGATTCTGGTACTTAACATGTCTTCCCTGGTAGTCAATATTTAACGGACTTAACTGCTATACCCACAACTAGCTCCTCAACAAAATACTTAGGAGTCATGGTTCCCTCTCATTTGACTAAAGTTAATACCTTAAACTAAAAAACCACTGTTATATCTTGTTAAACAAAAACTCATATAATGGCAAAAATGGACTCTGTCATTACCACGTTGCATAACAGCAGTTAATAGGTCAATTCTGCCTTGGTTAAGTTATCTCTTCTAAGTTCTGCCTACAGGGATATCAGATGTGGCCTTTAAATGATGGCAGACTATCTGTATGAAATTTATTCATAGCTCCAAGAAATTATGATTATTTCATGCATTGAATTTCCATAACAAAAAACCCAGAGGAGTGTGGGTCCCAAATTTTAATGTCTATTATAGAGTATTCCAGATAAAACAAATATTTCGTATACTTGTCCGCTCCCAACCTCCCACATGCTACCACTGGAAATAAAATCTCAGGATCTGGAAAAATGGCAAAGGGCTTTTATTCCTCCCTCTGAAAGGTAATTCCATACTCCTGATGACCAATCTATTCCTTAGGAATGTGATAAAAATTTGGAAGAACTGACAGCATAATTTTTGTTCTGCTCCATTCCCATTGATCTTCCCTTCCTTAGCCATCCTTTATTTTAGGATGTTGACAAATGGACTCAATTTATATTGTGGAAAAACTGTGATTGATATCAGTTAAGAGATTTGTATAATAGTTATGTTCCCAAATCACGGGTGCAACTGTTAAATTGAGCAAGTACTTTCTCACACTCCTGGTTTCAAATATTTCAGGTTGTTCATTTTTCTTCCCTTCAAGTAGTGAAAGCACAAGCCACTGACTAGACAATTAACTGCATTTGAAACATTGCTACAGGCCTCAGTAAATATCCAGCTGGCTTTAAAAATTATATGAAATACTACCAGTTACACTCCCCCTAAAAGACCAGGTTTGCAATTTGGGAATAATCCTGGGCCTGGTACCTTCAGTGGGACAACGAATCTCTGCTGTGACCAGAAGCACCTTTTTCCAATTTAGGTGGATTGCTCACTTGCATTCCTATCGGGACAGGAGATCCCTGACAACACAGGTCTATGCATTGGTAATCTCAAGAACCTGTAATGTTCTCTATGTGGGGCTGCCTTTGAAGATGGTATGGAAATTCCCAGACTAATTTCTATTACGAGTAAATTTGACAATATCTCCCTGATCCTGGCTCACTTACACTGTCTCTCTGTTAATTTCCATGCCAGATTCAAGATGCTGGTTTTGACATACAAAGCCCTTAATAGTTTGGGATCTCAACATCTGTTGGAGCATCTCACTCAAAGAACAGCTATCCATTTCACCCAGTCCTTCCAGGCTTCACTACTGAGGGTGGCCACATCAAGAGAGGTGAGAAGAATATCGACTAGTAAGCAGGTCTTCTGGTGGTCCTGTCCCAGTGGAATGGCCTCCCATTGGAGGTACCCCAATGGCCCCCTCCAAATTTTTGGGAAACTGGTGAAGGCAGAGCCATATAAAGAGACTTTTAATAACATACACCCGTTAATTCACTACCCATAATCTATGTACTATATTACATGTCACAATATGGTTTGCCTGATTTTGATTTGGTTCTGTTTGTTGTGGGGTAGAAGTGGGTGGGATTAATATTCTTTTATTTTATGTTCTTGTGTAAACCACGCAGAATAGTGGCTTTCACTAAGTTGGGTAGTATAGAAATAAAATAAAATAAAATAAATTGAATCCCTCTATGGCTGTAAACCTGCCAACCTAGCAGTTCGAAAGCATGCAAAATGCAAGTAGATAAATAGGTACCACTTCAGTGGGAAGGTAACAGCGTTCCATGTCTAGTCCCGCTGGCCACGTGACCCCGGAAACTGTCTACGGACAAACGCTGACTCCATGGCCTAGAAATGGGGATAAGCACCGCCCCCTAGAGTCTGACACGACTGGACAATTGTCAAGGGGAACCTTTACCTTTACCTATGGCTGTAAAGGTCCGCATAGTCAAAGCTCTGGTTTTTCCAGTAGTGTTGTATGGAAGTGAGAGCTGGACCATAAAGAAGGCTGACCGCCGAAGAATTGATGCTTTTGAATTGTGGTGCTGGAGGAGACTCTTGAGAGTCCCCTGGACTGCAAGGAGAACAAACCTATCCATTTTGAAGGAAATCAACCCTGAGTGCTCACTGGAAGGACAGATCCTGAAGCTGAGGCTCCAATACTTTGGCCATCTCATGAGAAGAGAAATCTCCCTGGAAAAGACCCTGATGTTGGGAAAGAGTGAAGGCAAGAGGAGAAGGGGACGACAGAGGACGAGATGGTTGGACAGTGTCACCGAAGCTACCAACATGAATTTGACCCAACTCCGGGAGGCAGTGGAAGATAGGAGGGCCTGGCGTGCTCTGGTCCATGGGGTCATGAAGAGTCGGACACGACTCAACAACTAAACAACAACAACATGGCTGTAAATTAGTTCCGAAAATGGCTTGGGAAAGCAGTTTGGGGATGATCATATCTGATATAAAAAGGCAGACTCTATGGAACAAGCCACCTCTCAGATCAATCCTCTCCAAATTTAAGGACCATTCTATTAACCTTCTGTACAGGTGGTATTTTACACCACTCCCGTTCAAGTCACATTAATAAAAAGGTCACTTCAATCTGTTAGAGGAAATGTGGGAATATTTGTATATAGATTAATATGTGGTGGACATGCCCTCCAATCCAGTTGTTCTGGTCCAGAGTTTTTACAGAAATACAATTAATCACAAGGCAAAAAATATATAAGATCACCAGATCTAGCTTTCTGTCCTTATTTTCAGGCAATAATGAGCAGCTAATTCATAAACAATTGATTATCTTTTTCTGTATGGCAGCACGTTTGGAAATTGCCACAAACTGGAAGGGAAGGAAACTTGTAATTTGTCTTTAGGTGCATGGAGAAACGGAACATGGCATATTGCCCTAATAGTAAAATTAACACACCAGTTCAAATTACTTAAACAACCACACTCCCAAGATGATTTTTTCAACACACGATTTCTTTTAAATTATTTTTGTTAGTAAGAATAAGACTTATTTTTCACCAGCCTCCCATGTCAATCTTTGGTGTGATATTCTAATCCATGCAGATTACAATGGTGTAAAGGTACTATGTCAGATTGTGCATTTCTAGTGAAAGATTTGTACTATTATTTTGTTGTTGCTTTTCTGTTCTTTCAAATAAAGATTCAAAAAAAGGAAAAGAAAAGAAAAAGAAAATTGTAAAGCTCAGATGGTAGAATTTTCAATAATGGGTGCCAGCAAGAGTGTTAGGGCAGCTGTCATCAAAATCTTCCATAGTACTTATTGAGTGGCATATTGTACATTGGCATAGGTGTGATGTTGTCCACTTATATTTTGCGTGGAAAAGAGGAATTGCACATTGTGAAATTACAGCTATGATGTATGAACATCTGTTCAGTTTTCTGCTCAGGAGGTATCTATTGATGGGCAACTTTAAGGTTCTTGCTTTCCAATTTTAGAGTTCATTACCTTTAAGCTATTGCATTAAGCAGCCCTTCAAACAGAGGACTGTATTTTGAAAGGTGACAATCCTAAGTACTTCTTATGTTAAATTTCTTTAATTTGTTTTTTTCCAATAATACCATTTTCTTCATTCCTCCTCTAAACATAATTTATCTCTTTATTTGTAATACTTCTTAAACCCACTATATACCTTTTAAGGCTCTTAAAGAAAAAACCATATGCTAAAAAAAGAGAGCAAAGACTGTTCCATCCATCTATAGTGAGACAAAATCTGATTGCTTTCTACTTTATCAGCTTGCTAGTTTGGGTTTCTATTTATGTCTGTGTCCATCAGTGTTGACTAGAGTTGGGCGCGAACTGGCACAATGGCGGTTCTAGACAGTTTGTTGGTGACCACGACCCATGCCAATTTTGTTTAAAAAACCGAACTGGTTCATGGTGTGTTTGGTTCAGGCCCATCTCTAAATGAAGCGGGATTTTCTGCATAGTTCAGCTACATGGAAAGCGCCCCTTCATGATGCCCAACATCTACCTTCCTTCTTCCAGGCCTCCTCCTCCCCTCTGCCATTCTCCCACTGCCCAGCTAGGTAGGGCAGTAGACTGTGTGAGGGCTACTTCCTGCCCCAATGCTTCCTGGGAGGCTTAGGGTATTGTGGGAAGTGTAGTTTTTTGAGGGTTCCCTATACGTAGCAGGAGAGGAGAGGAGAGGAGAGGAAGAGGAGGCCCGAAGCGAGTAAGGTAGGTGCTGGGGCACATGAAGGGGAGATGAAGTGAAACAAAAGGCTTACATTTACATAGGTCTTAACAAGCTGTTCTCAGGATGCCAGTCAAATTTAGGATATAAATTAACTAAATAAGGAAAGAGTGTGACCTGTATCTGTGGTCTTTGAATAGATTCCAGACCATTGGGTTTTCCAGATAATTTAAAAGTGGAAAATTAGTTCATAAGAGCAACACAATGGCTAAAATTCAGTGGTAAGTCACAACTATAGTAGATCTATTGGATCACTGAGAATCTGATGAGTTAACACTTATGTAAGTTCCATTAATTAATTGGGCTGACTTACTTCTGGATTTCAGCTAGTAAAAGAAAAGAATTTCTGAACTTGACCAAACTCTGAATAAAGTTCTAAGATTTTCACTTAGATCTATAGCAAATCTGCTTGTATTTTATGATGCAGCCTTTGCTGAAGTCCACTCGCTTACTCACCCAGACATCTTAATTCTGGCTTCCAGAAATATATGACTGTAATGGTTCCATTACTTCATGTAGCACATTCCATGTATATTGCATAGACTTTCAATGGACTGCTAGATAAAGAGGTGCTGGTCCTTGGTAATATGAATGAACCACACCACTGCAAATATCTCTCCGCCATTTTATATACCCCATCCCAAAATTATAGCTTGTGAATGGACTTAGACTGTTTATGTGTACATGTGTTTAAAATGTTATTTTATTATCAATCTGTGACCTTTTTGATTAATGTTCTTTCTGATTATTGAGTTTAGAGACAGATGTTTCTCCTGGGAATTTATTCTGGAATACGAAGAGCTCTCTTAAATTAGACCAAAGGCCCACATCCTTTTAAACTCAGTGAACAGCCAGATATCTGCAGGAAGCACATAAGCCAGACATGAAGGTATTTGCTATCTCCTGACACAGTTTCCCAGGAATTAGTCTTCAGAGCCATCCTGGCTCTGACTCCAGGGTAGCATGGATGTCGTGATCAGTAGCCAGTGATTGTACATTGTCTATTGTGAAACATTGAGAAAGGCACTTAAAGCGCAATTGCGATTAAAACACTGGAGAATCACCATGTCTCTGTAACATGTTTGTTATATGCATCAAAGTATCTCATACTTACCATCTTCAATATCTTCTCCAAAGCCTCCACCATGAATTGAAACATCACTCTCTAATGCTGGAAAATCCACTGTAACGACAAAGATAGTTTTTTCTGTGAAAGTCTACCTCACAAACCAGCAACTATAGACACTCTTCAGACAACATACAAGCTTAAATAAGCTGGTTTCGCAAGAACATTTATAACGAGGGCCAGGTTTCCTTAATATTTGTGAACATACATTGGACAGAATGTGCCCCATAGGAACTCTTATTTAATTTTTCATCAAATGGTCCGTTTTTAGGAAAATGAGAGCTACAGCAGATGCAGGTGGGGAAGCCAGGATGAAAGTAGATAATTCTGATTGCAATTGAAATATTGTCTGCAGCATCTTCATAATGGCTGTAATTCATTAGTGGCATGATCACAGGTATTATTTTTCTGACTTTCAACAGTGTCCATCATTAGTCACCATTAACAGAACATTCATTTAGGACACTCAGCATTCATTATCCGCCATGCATCTCAGTAGATGCAAAGACCAAATTACCCACTTTCAACTTGGGTTCAAGATGATTTATGAAAGTTGTGTATCAACATTACCTATGTATTAATGTAAAAGTCCAAAATAGGCTAGTGGGATGTAGGGGTAACCATTTTCTAGAATTTATGCAAATTATCTCTTGGACCCAAACCCTTTCTTAAGGAAGCAGTCTCTTTTGGTTCTCTGAAATAGATAAAAAATAAGATCCAGAGAATGTTGTGAATGATGTAAGGTTCCATCACTGTATGTTTTTCATTTGACATCTCTTTGGCAAGTTTTTTTTTTAAAAGGAAGCAATTCAAACTTAAAACATAAACATGTGTATACATAATAAATGTACACCTGCATATATAAAAGAAATATTTATATTTTCCATTTCTTTTCTGCTGAATATGTCAGACATGAAATATTTTTTCCTCCTCCTCGAAATGCCTATGCATCCCTTGTTCTCCCAGTACTTTATGGCTGAAAACTGAGGGCCAAAGGAATACATAATGCTTGTGGTTGGTTCTGGCTATATCAATGTAGAATGAACCCAGTCATGCTGAAAAAAGTCAGGTGGCCCGGTTGTAAACACCAAAAGTGAAGGGGGCTAAAATCTTCCCTCTGTGCCTACTGCTCATTTTCCTGCAGCCCTGCCCCCCAATGCCTGGCTGAGGGAGAAAAGCTTTAGGAATACGCGTATTTAAGCAGGGGCTGGGTCCCACATTCTTTGCCAGATTTCCTTTGTTGTTTAAAATGCTCCCCAACCCCCAGGTTTAGTATATCTAGTTTGGATTTGCATTTTTCTGTGTCCACTTTAAAAAGTTTAAGATGAAAAGAAACAAATGGTGGCATCTGGTCTGTGATGGCTTTCAAAAGTAGAAGTCCGTCCTTTGCTGATGCTAAAATTCTCCAGTGCTACGCATGCAAATGTGAACAGGGCCCAAAAATGGCTGAACCTCAACATCTTCATGACTGAAACTGAGAAATGGAATTTCTAGGAGTTCATCCTGTTATTTTGGGTTAAATGCCAAAACAAAAGAGGTCCATAACATAACAGAGAGGGGCTATCGCTCAGTGCATGAATATGTGCTTTGTATGGAGAGGATCCCCCAGTATCCAGCCCCTTGCATCTTCAGGGAGGGCTAGAAAATCTGCCCAAACTTCTAGACAGCTGTCATCCTTCGTTGTTGACAAGCCTGAGCTGGATGGAACAAGGATTTCACTTAATATAAGACAGCCTCCGGAGTTCATGTTCCTATCATTCTAGAAAAATGTATTCTGCTGTTCAGCGTCTTTCACACAAGTTGAAACACCAAACAAACAACAAACAATCAGCCGACAATTTGTAAGGCCAATGAAGTGAAACATGAATGTGTGCCTGACAAGCATTGCACAAACAAATGCCTCACTAGCAATGGGGTGATATAACATCCAAGAATTACAAGCAATTATTAAAACTACAGATGTACATGCCATGAGAAAAACTAGACATGAATTGCTTGCAGAAATGTATCAGGGGCTCTGCTGGTGGAACATGTGCCAACTAAATATCTCTCTGGAAAAACAAACATTCTGATAATCAAGAGGGAGTGAAGAACTAATTCAACAGCTTGTAGGGCCAGTCTTTCAAAGGCCCAGACAGTTGCAAGACATTTTACTGTATAAAGCTTAGTCTAAATGTCGTCCACCCATCCCCACATCTATGGCCAATGTTTAATCTTCCTATCCTGTTTAGGTACCGATTCCTACCTCCATCTACTCCTAGCTGATGCCCCATGGCGCTGCCTGTAGCAGGTTACTTTGCTTTGTGGTAAGGTCAGCACATCGTACATTACAAGTTGTCCCTGACTACCAACAGACAAACACCAAAACAGCTGGTTGTGGTGGGGGATGAACATTTGGTGCCACTATGGTGACAGAATTTCTCAGTTTTGGCTTGGATCCTGGTGACAAAGGGATTTTGGAAGAACCCTAGCATCTAGGTCCACTTAAAACATGACACCTTCCCATTCTGAAATTGCTCTTCAAGTTAAAAGACTGTAGTTCCATGACATTTACTTGGAAGTAACATCTGTTTAAAACAATAGAACTTGAAAACAAGGAAGGAAGGAAGGGAAGGACCCATTACGGAACTGTGGGGTTCCGCAGGGGTCGATCATCTCCCCAATGCTGTTTAACATCTATATGAGGCCGCTGGGTGGGGTCATCAGGGGGTGTGGGGCTTCGTGCCATCAGTACGCTGATGACACCCAGCTCTACATCTCCTTTTCACCTACCTCAGTGGATGCCGTTCTGTCCCTTCAGCGCTGTCTGGAGGCTGTGCTGCAATGGATGCAGCTGAATGGGTTGAGGTTGAACCCGGACAAAACGGAGGTCTTGAGGGTGGGCGGCCCCTCCATTGGCGGTTTGGGAAACTCCCTCTCTTTTGGGGGGGGGTGACTCTCACTGCAAAGAGTGTGGTGCGCAGCTTGGGGATACATCTGGACCCGGCGCTTACCATGGAAACCCAGGTGGCGTCTGTGGCCCGCACTACTTATTTCCATTTGTGGCGGATTGCCCAGCTGCAACCCTATCTTGATGGCGGGGGCCCTCACTACTCTTGTCCATGCGCTTGTAATCTCGAGATTAGACCACTGCAATGCGCTCTACGTGGGGCTACCTTTGAGATTGATGCGGAAGCTTCAAATGGTGCAGAATGCGGCGGCCAGACTCCTTAGTGGGGTGAGAAAATACCAGCATATCTCTCCCACTCTGGCTGCCTTGCATTGGCTGCCCATTCGCTTCCGCATTGACTTCAAAGTTTTAATGCTTACGTATAAAGCCCTAAACGGTTTAGGACCTCGATACCTGGCAGATCGCCTTCTCCCACCTAGATCTACCCGAATCACTCGCCATAGCCAGGAGGGACGGTTGAGGGGCCTAACGCCGAGAGAGGCCCAGAGAGAAAGAACAAGAAACCGGGCCTTCTCGGCAGTGGCCCCTCGGCTATGGAATAGCCTCCCATCAGTGATCCACCTGGCTCCCTCGCTGGGTGTTTTTAAGAGCCAATTAAAAACTTGGCTCTTCAGGCAGGCCTTCCCTCCTGTCAATACTTGACTTTATTCTTATTCTTATTATAATTTTCTGTTTTCCCATCTTGAGCATTACTAATCACTATTGTTTTGAATTGTTTTTAACTGTTTTAGTTTATAATGTTTGACTTTGTCTAAAAGGGCGGGATAGAAATCGAATAAATAAATAAATAAATACTTCACAAACAGTGATTTTCCTACAAAGAAGGTCTCTGTGTGTAGAGTGCAGTCTCCATTTGGATTGATAATTGAACCAAGGTATAAAAAATTCTAGCTATTTTGATTTCCTCATTGTGAACATTAAAGTTTTGTAGTTCTTCTGTAGTCATGATTTTTGTCTTCTTATTGTCTACTAAAGTCCTGCTTTGGCACTTTCTTCTTTCACTTTCCCCAGAAGTCATTTCAAGTCATGGCTGCTTCCTGCCAGTGAGATGGTGTCATCTACAGATCTTAAATTATTGATGTTCGTTCCACCATTTTTTACTCCTCCTTCATCTGAATCTAGTCTGGCTTTCTGTATGATATGTTCTGCATACAGATTGAACACATAAGGGGATAAAATGCACTTTTGCCCTTGCCTGACACCTTTGCATTTAGGAAACCATTCTGTCTCTCTGTAGTCTGTCCTATTGGTGGCTTCTTATCCACAATACACGTTACGCATCAGAACAATCAAGTGTTGAGGCACACCCATTGATTTCAGAACAACCCATAGTTTCTCAGGATCCACACAGTGAAAGGTTTTGCTATACTCTATGAAGCACAGATAAATCTTCTTCTGAAATTTTTTGGTGGGCTCCAGTAGCCAGCGGATATTTGCAATATGATCTCAAGTGCCCCTTCCTTTTTGGAAGCCAAACCTACCTCTAGCAATATAAATCCTCACTCATCCTTTTCCGGAAATTGGGGGTGGAGGGGAATCTAGAGAAGTTTCGTCTTGCTACGAGTCAGTACAAGATGATTCTGTATGCGTGTGGGATGTTTGGTCAGTCTCGGAGAAAAAAATGTGTGCTTTTTCTGTGAGTGTTTTGTGTATTTTTGTCAAACATGAGGTGTTGAAAAATATGATGACTGTTTTCTTGTTGCAGTTACTGGCAAAAGTAGTAGCACTAAATTGTTTGTGTCTTTGAGACCAATCAGCCTGTCTTGTGCTTGCTCTGTGTTATGTATGTGTGCTGAGCTAAAAAAAAAGGACTACTTTTGTTACTATTATCATTGTCATTGTTTTAATGTGTTTTTAATGCTGTTTTTATCTACTAGTTTTAATATTATATTTGTTTAATTCTTTTTTAATGCTGCAATAATCTATTGTTTTAGCTTTTAATATTGCTTCTTCTTTTTTAATCCTGTAAGCCACCTTGGATCCTTTTTAGGAGAAAAGTGACATATAAATATTTTAAATAAACAAGTAATACATTTCATGGAAATGAGCATTTCACATGAATTATATTTGGTGGAAACTGCGAAACAACAAGGGAGGTGGCGGCGGTGGTGCCCCTCCTTGCATCTCAGTCTTATCCTGGAGCTGACATCTCTCAAGAGGACTGGAGAATCCTCAGATAGCTGCCTCGCCCTGCCCAGGATGGCCAGTCCCAACCAGAATCTTTGCAGTGGCAAGGTATTTCTTCATATATTTCTTTACATTCCTGTCTACCTCACAGAGCCGATGTGGAGAGGAAGACAGTCCTGTACTGGAGCTTATTGGAGGAAGGCGGAATATAAATACGTAAATGTAAGTATCTGGTAACCAAGTAAATGAACACATGTAAATCTGTCCTGCATCACCTGCAACTGACCAAACCAAATCTCATTCGTCAGACACATAGACTCAAACTGAACAAAAGTGACAATCAGGACTTTCTGCGGCTCCTAAGGAACTGAATTTCCCCCCAAAGGATGTGCCTCCCCTCAGCTGGAGCTTTAAAAGGGCTCTGAAAGCCCAACTGTTTCAAATAGCTTTTAAAGGGTGTTTTATTGGCTATGCTAATGTTTTATTGATACTCTTTAGCTATGACTCTAGCAACGCTCTTAACCCATTTGAATTATATTTCAAAGTATTTTTTCTAAAACTTTTTTAAACTCTGAAGTTTTATTATATTATTTTCTTATTGCTATATTTGCATTTCTATATTTCAATTTTTAAAATTGCCATGGGCAGCTTTGGTTCAGAAATATTGCGTATAAAAATTTTTAAATGAAAGAAATTTAGAGTAAAAAAATAACCCTATCTTAACATGAGGCACTGGGAATCATATATCTTTTGAGTAACTGGAACCTTTAGTCCACTTCAACAGAACAAATCATGTAGAGCTTGAAAAGAACATGTCGCAAGTAATGTCACACGCAACACTTCATACTTGTTGGCAATGAGGGAGGCAATGATGACTTAATGTTAGAAGACAATGCAGCAACCACTAACAGTGTTAAATTTGGACTGTATAGTGCTTACTTCCTGTGTCATTTTGCTAATTTTGAGTAGTAATTTGGCAGAATTTTTAATCTCTTTGTTTTATCTCTTATTTTATCTCTTTTATCTCTTTAAGTGTTTTTTAAATGGCAGGCGATGCGTTAATTGGACATTACTAACTAGCAGCACCACCCATTACCTATGAGTAATGAGCAAGCAATTATATTAAAACACACACTCCCCACAAACATTAGTACGATAGCTTTTGCAATAATATTGCCAAACTTAGGTCTTGCATAGGTCTGCTATCCTCAGCTAACAAAAACACACATTAGGCCCAATGGTATTTGTAGTGGACACGAAAGAGAGTCTGGAGACTATATTTACTACAACTTCTTATTTAAACGAGGATCTCTTCTCTGCTAGCAGAACCAAGAAAAGGCAAAGTACAGTTGTGGATTTAGTCCCTGAAAATTGGAATGGTCAGAGCAGACCACATTTCTTTGTTTAGAAAGAATTCGTTTCCACACTCCTTTTTCTAAAAAAGAAAGCTAGCACTTCTTAGAGAAAGACACTGAGACAGATAATAGTAATTCTACTTCTTGCTAACTAAGGTAGAGATGCAGGGAGGTATGGTTGCTCCTTCATGCCTCAAGAAAAAAACAAGATGTATCCACCATCTTTTCCCAGAAAGGATTAAATGAGAAATGTAACAAGGAAAGGAAGTGACATCAGCAACCCTAGGAATATCAGTCTATGCTAAGGAGGGTTAGCATACTCAGAGGATATAAAGAACAGTCTAAGATATCCAAATATATCCTTCTCTCTCTACCTGCTCCTCCCCATGCAAAGACGTGCATCTCCTTCAGTGTAAGCTGAATTGCATCCAGTCATCTGCAGCATTCCTAAGACACAAACATCATGGTCTTGTCTGTAAGAGGAGTGATTGGAAGAACAGAGGTCAGAGACAAAGACCCTCAGTTCAATCCCTGCTATCAAAAATATTGTCAGTTTTAGTGAATGGTGGAATGACTGAAAAAAATTATGTACGTTGGGGTATGTGGCAAAGATGCCCTCTATCTCTAATCTTATTTAATTTGGTTATGGAACTCTTGATAAAAGCCATTAGAGCAAATCATTGAATAAAGGGTATAGGTCAAAAGGACAAATTTAAGATTAACCTATTTGCAGATGACATATTACTAACAATAAAGGATCCACAGGGAGTTATGGATCATATAAAAGCTCATTTGTCATATTTTGAGTATATAACTGGTCTACAAATAAACTGGAATAAATAAAAAATGATGCTATTTAACTGTAGTAAGGAGGAAAAAATATTGATAAAATAAAAACTTTGTAGTAAGGTAATGAATAGTACTGTATAAAATACTTAGGGATATATCTTACAGAAAAAGTACAAAAAATAAGAATTATGAAAAAAAATAGCATTAGAAGGGAAAATAAATTAAAAGAATATAGGAAGATAAAGCTATCCTGGTTTGGGCGAATTGCAAGCTATCCTGGTTTGGGAGAATTGTGTAAGATGAACATCATATCAAAACTAATTATTTTATTCTGGATGTAACCCATGATAGTAAAGGATGGAGCATTAAAAGAGTGGCAATGTATGATTAACAATTTTTGTAAAGGTGATAGAAGAGCTCTGATAAATAAAATATTATGGTATCAATCCAAAAAAAGAAGGAGGACTTGGTCTTCCTAATATAAAAGTTTACTAACTGACGAATCAGTTAAAAGTTATTTCTGATATTATTTCATCCCCAGAAACCATGATTTGGTATGGCCTGGAAGTACAAGAAGTTAAAAGTAATATAGAGGATATAATCTTTAGCAGAGATAATAAGTATAAAAGAATTGAAAAATCCCTTTTTGAAAAATATGATTCAAATTTGGACTAAATACAGACAAATAATTTATCCGCCAACCTCTCCTTTAACATCTATAATTAAATTAGAAAAATTTCTAGAAAAATTGAAAGCAGTTTTTCAGAAATTATTGAAGAGGAAACAGGTATATAGGTTAAAAGACTGATTGGGAAAAAATGAACTCTAAAGAAAAATTAAATTGTTAGAAGGAAAGAAGATAACATAGTTTAATGTAATTCAGTTAAATCAATGGGATAAAAAATCAGGAAAGCAAAATAGCAGTTGGTTGTTGTAGGTTTTTCAGGCTGTTTGGCCGTGTTCTGAAGGTTTTTCTTCCTAACGTTTCACCAGTCTCTGTGGCTGGCATCTTCAGAGGACAGGAGTTAGAACTCTGTCTGTGTTCTGGTGTAGTGTAGTTGAGTGTTTGTAGCTGTGGGATCCGCTTTTTGTCCTTTTCAGGAGATTGGGTGATTATGGTGATCAGGGTGTTTTTTGTTATGGGTGTATTGTTGTGATAAGGGGGGGAGATGATCTGTCACTGTTGAAAGCCTTTGAGAATACAAAATAGCAGTTGTTGAGAAATGAAGAAGTTTGAGGAATTAGTGATTCAAATAGAGAAAGAAAAGGATAAACCAATGAAAGGGTTGATGACTAGGATTTATAAGATGTTGATGGAGTGGAAAATTGCCAAGAATTTTTAAAAGCAACATGGGAAAGGGATTTGGCTAAGGAAGTAAGTATCGACACATGGAATAGTATATCGAAAAAGAGTATTTTAATAACTATGCCAGAATAAAAGAAAACACTTACAAAATGATTTGGGGATGGTATTTGATACCTGTGAAATGAAGTAACTTCAACTCTAGATATTCTAAAACTTCTTGGAGGTACAGGAAAGATGTAGGTAATAGAATTCTCTCCAAAGATTGCATTATTGTTTATTTTTTAATATGGACAGTGTGAGTAGACAAAAAAGAGCTAATAATGAATATGATAATGGTAGATAGACTAGTAATTGTGAAAAAACCTGGAAATTGAGTTTTAGCTGTCAAATAAGTAAATAGTATAGTGAAATTTGGGAAACAGCAGTTAAGGATAAATTGATATCAGATATAAAAGAAAATAAGTTTGTCAAAATTTGGCAAGACCTCCTGTCCTGGATTTTGTACTATTGAAAGGGGAAGGCTGTTTATCCACACAAAAATTAAATTATTTTGGGAGGGTTATGGGGGCATCATAACCAAAATCAAAATGTTGGATGAAGAATATCTCTACTGGTCTAGGGGACGGGTGCGCCTCCCCCCCCCCCGTTTGTTTTATCCATTGTTCTTTATTTTTGTTATGTTTAGTCATACTGTGTATACTGTAGAAATTAAACTTTAAAAAAAAAATTAAAGTAAAATCCCTGCCAGTTAAAATGCCCTGGTGCAGGACATCTGGAGAAAACATGTACCCATGACCCCAGAGACCTGCTACCTATGAAACAGCTGGACTCGGTAGACCCCTGGACTGACTCATCCTAAAATAATTTCATTATTATTTATTAGGTGTCTTTGCTTTTCTAGGAGCTAAACAAAGATGTGAAAACAATGGTCTTTCCTGCAGGTGCATGGTCTAATACACATGATAAAGGAGAGATGGGGAAGTAATAGGAAAGGTATCAAATACAACCATTAATTCTTTTTAAATTTAGAATTGGATCATATCTTAAGGGGAAAAACACATAATTCCCTCTCTTTTAACTTTACTCCTTGAAGTAATTCACATCTTGCAGTGTTATGCGCCAGAGTCAATAGACATGCAAACAGAACTACTCTGTAGATTGATGTCTGAGGCAAGCTTCTGTTAGAATAAAGAGACCGTTTTTCCCTCTTAAGGATGCAGGTCTTATAGATGGGGAATCAAGATCTCGTCTAGTGAAGCCCCTACACAACTGCTTAAGGACGGGACAGAATGGCAACTGTGGAAGGATGATGGCTAATGCAATTTTACTACTGTTGCTGCTGTGAAAATGCTAGAGGACAACTATCATCATATTGTGATCAAGGAATGTCAGAAATCATTACACTGTTAAGCACAAAAGATATTTCTCCCTCCTAATAGAGCAGCATCAAAATTTAAGCACTGTCACCACTGTGGTGGAAAAAACTGTTACTGAAACAGGAGGGAGGGCAGTACAACTGAAAACATTCTTCGCAAACAGTGTCTTCACAAACCTCATGTCATCACAGTGAATTTCTATATTAAATGCTATGCTCTGTGGGGCACCTTCCTCAAAAGGGAATGTTTAGTTCTGGCTTCAGACACTCCAATTTATTTTTTACAAATGAGATAAAGAGATTGAAGACAGGAATATGGGCCCCACTTGCTGGAATTCTGCAGTCTGGAGCCAATGCTTCATGGGCTAAAGCAGCACCCCCCGCAATGTTAGAGAATGCAAAGAGTCCCTTATGGGAAACAATTTTGTCCAGCTTAGTCACAGTTGGAATCAGAACAGTGAGAGTTGTTTTTTTCCCCTCTCAGCCACCAGCAGCAACACCAACACCAAAATAACCCACCCTTCCCTGCCAAGATATTTTTTTTTTTAAAAAAAAGAAAAGCTCTGTAACATTTTCAGAAAGTAATTATTTGAAAAGTGAGCTTGGATTTCCCAACCCACATCAGGCCCAGATAGAAACATCTTGCCTCCAGAGCTGAAAGGCTGCCAGGGTGCCTCTGAATCAAACATGTACAGCTTTACTGAGTAGTGGGGAGGGGGATGCCAACAGTGGGGTCTGATGTACTATTTTTAAATCAAGAAACAAATGGTGGCAATCTTCCTCATGACCCCAAGGTTTCCGCACGAACGGGATCAGCCAAGGGAACATCTTCCTTCCAAAGTAAGCATTTTCTGTTTCTAAGGGAGTGTGTTTAACACTCCCATTTCAACCAGCAGGACTGAAAAGTACACACTAACTTTGGCTGGATTATTGCCATTGTTTCATTCACATGACTTTCTTCTAGTTGTGCATGCAAGCTCCTGTGTGTACGCTGTGCTTAAACATAACGCTGCTTACTACGATCCAATTACTATGGTCAGCACAACACCCTCAGGTCTGGTCCATCTCAAACAATGCCAAACCACATGCTAGGAATGGTCTGGCCGCCCCAACATGGGCCAGCTCTCCCACCGGAAGGGATTGACTCTGCCAGCCCTGTGGTTGGGAAGCTTCACTTCTCAGGGCTCCTCCTTCCTGCAGCATGAAGCAGTAGGCACCGGAAAGAAGCCTGCAGAAGCTTGGCATGCTCAGAAATAATATAATAGCAGTGAATACTCTCTGCAGTGTTGGTATTTGCCAAATGCCAAAGGCTTGCACTCTGGGAATTCAAGTTTAAAGTACATAAGAAGCAAGGAGTAAACAGAAAGAAAATTACATACTGGCCCTGTGGACAGGAAGAGCCCAGGCAGCTGAACTGTATTCCCTGCTAAGCTCCAAACATGCTGGTTGGTGAAGGAGTTTCCTTTCAGTTTTATTTCCCTATTTAGGAAACAGGGAGTACAGTTTCCTACACCACAGGATTATTCTGAGGACAAATGTGATTTAAAAACAAACAAGCATAACCCTGTAAAGAGGACGAACAAAAAGTCAAGTAGTGATGGGGACGAGAGAAATGGGGGCAGGCAGAGACGAGAAATGGCATTTTAATTTAATTTAATGGGAGACCCTAACACTGGTAGAGGAATGCTGAAAGATGACCGAATCTCAGGTGTCACAGGGACTCTTAACATGCAAAACACGGGTGAAGACTTCACATACAAAATGGCATCTGTGTATCTTTGTTAAAATAAGATTTATTTTAACAAACTACAGAGCAAAGATATAAACTATAATACAGAAACACACACACACACACACACACACAAAGTGCATTTGAAAAGCAAAAACCACAGCAACAATTGATAACATTCTCTATTAGCTAGAAAGGGTGTGTGCGTGTGTGTTTCAAATAAAATAAAACAATTTCAACTCAGTCTATTCCTGGATAAAAGACAATTGTTTTCCCCTTGAAAATAATTATTTTCATAATAGTTCACACAACATCTTTCCAGATTCTAAGCTGGTGTTGTGGGAAGTCTCATGAAAGTAGAGTTGTTATTGATAAATGAAAACAATGGTGACCAGATTTCTATAAACCAGTATTTTATATTCCTTTTGTTGCGTTCATTTTGCTTGTCAGTCTTTCCTTGAGCACAACTGACCATACCCGACTCATCCAAGTATCTATTGACAAACGATCCAAAAATTTCCACTTTTGAGAAATTTCCATTAGAGATCGGGATGAAGCGCCAAAATTGCGCCAAAACCCACGAATTGCCCCCCCAGTGACCCGATGAACAATGAATCAATTCGTCATTCGTCGGGACTTTTTTTTGCTTTTCCTCCTCTTGCTATGACCCGTGGGGCATAGCAAGAGGAGGGAAAGCTGGGATCAAAGCCATCCCGCAGTCGTGGGCTGGGGGATCCCTTTGATCCCTCTTTGATCCCTTCCCTCCTCTTCTTATGCTGCACAGGCATAGGAAGAGGAGGAAAGGGGAACCAAGCCACCCCCTAACCCTGGAGGTGGGATTCCCTTCGGGCAGCTTGCTAACAGCTGATCCACGGGGGCATAAGCAGATAGGGAACAAAGGGATGAATATAAAAGGGTTATATTAATTGCTTCATATTTGTTGGGGTCTCTGGACCCCAAGAATACGAAGCAACGAATATCTGACGAATCAGGGATATTTAACAAATATCCTGATTCGTTTTTATATTAGTCTCCATGTCTAATTTCCATCCCTGCAGCTGCTAATAACATGCATAAAAACTGATAAAAGTAAAAGCTGATGAAAGTTCATCATATGGTGTTAGTGGTCTTGGTGGTCTCTGAGTGTGCATCATATGCTTAAGAAAACTTTGCACCTGGAGCTTTTGTACCAAGTAGGATTGCTACCTTGAAGTGTTATCTGGAGGCATCTCTAATGATCCGAGATTCTTCGTGGAAAAGATCTTGCATTCCAAAGACACCACATGATCTCCAGGTTTTATACTGCTTAATCTTCTCTTCAGAATAGATTTGTGAATTGTTCAGAAGTGGACAAAGAGAAGGTGGACGTGGAGCCAATAGTCTGACCCAGTGCTTCCAAACGCTGTATGTAGCATGTAGGAAGGGATTTTCTAATTCAATAATGTCCAGGTTCTGAGATTAAAATGGTGAAAGAGAATATTGTATCTGATTTTGATCTCCACTTTCCATATCAACCCATGGTGTTGAATTATCACCTTTAATTATCTGAACTAATTGCTTTAACTGAAAAGCCTGAAAGTATAATTTCAGATTAGGGACTGCCAGTCTTTCTCTAGATACTGAAGTGTATATAATTGTTTTAGAAACTCTGATTTTCTTTTTTTCCTCTCTCTCTCGCCACAAAATTCTGTAATTGCCTTTGCCATTTGTGGAACTGAATATTGTCTGGCTCAATAAGTACTATTTGGAATAAAAATAAACATTTTGGTAGACAACATTTTAATAATTGGAATTTTGCCAAACAATGACAACTTACTTTCTTATTTTAATTTTAATATTTTATAAGTTCTCCAAAGTAGTTGATTGATATTCTTACTCAAAATTATTCCTAATATTTAAGGCTGGAAAAATGTAGCATTGTTGTTGTTTAGTCGTTAAGTCGTGTCCGACTCTTCGTGACCCCATGGACCAGAGCACGCCAGGCCCTCCTGTCTTCCACTGCCTCCCAGAGTTGGGTCAAATTCAATTTTATGCTGCAAAAGAAGTGGAGTGTTCATATATAGAAGTTCAGATTTAGAATAATTAATGTTTAGCCCTGTATAAGTTTGAAATAGTTCAAGCACATATTTCAGGATGAGCACAGCCTGTTCTGGATTAGAAAGGAACAGCAAACAGAGTATCATCAGCAAACAGGTTAATCAAAGGTGTTGTGCCATTTATCTTGATCCCTTCAGTATCTGAATTTATTCATGTAGTTTCTGCAAGAGGTTCAGTTGCAAAGGCAATGGTGAAAGGGGCATCCTGATCTTGTTCCTCTGTTCATTGTGACTGGAGTGGAGTCATATCTATTGGTACTAATAAATGGTTGTGAGTTGGTATACAATCCAGGTATAAGAGATACAAAAGGTAATCCCAAATATAAGATTGGCCTACAGTGTAAACAAATATTGCCATTCCGTGTGGTCAAATACCTTTAAAGGATTGAGTGCTAATAATGATAATTTTTTTATGTAGATGATAATGATGGATTACATTAAACATCCTCCTAACCTTACACGCAAGTTTGCAACTGGGCATATAAGCCTGTTTGGCATTTGGAGATATACGTAGTAACAAAATTATTGATTCTTTTTGGTAAGATTGCCGTGAAGAGTTTAAGGTCCTGGTTCAGCAATTATATATATCAAGAAGCAGTCAATTGGGTAGGACGCCCTCCTGGTTTTAGAATTGTCACAATCCTGGCTCGTGACCAACTGAGTGGTATAGGTCCCCCAACAATATATCAGTGAACAAAGATGTAAGATATAACATCAAATCAGTATTAAAAATATTTATAGAATTGCGCTAGGGCACCATCTGTTCCTGGAGATTTACCTATTTTTATAGGTAATCTTGATCTCTTCTGCTGCAACTTGTTAGTTAAGGAGGTCTCCAAGCACATAATTAATCAGACATAGTTTTAAAGATAAATAAAATTATCTATATTTCTATCATAACTTAACTCCAATGTATAAACTGTAGTTTCATATAGAAATCTTGGAAGGTCTTAATAATATTTAGAGTAGAGATGGGCATGAAACGAAGTACAAACCAAAAACACCCACACAGGAGGTCAATTCGTGGTTTGTTTGTGGGCAGTTCAGGGAATCATGCTTTAACAAAAAGAAACGAAATGCCAAACTTTCTCATAATTGGCATTTCACTTCATTTCTTCACTCCAGAAATCCCCCCTTCATAGGCTCCAGCACCTACCTTACTCACTCCAGGCCTGCTACTGCCCAGCTGGATAGGAAAGTAGGCTGTACTTCTTGCCCCAGTGCTTCCTGGGAAACTTAGGGTATTGTGGGAAGTATAGTTTGGCTGCCCATTGAGCTATTTATAGGGAACTCTCACACTTCCCACAATACCCTAAGCCTCCCAGGAAACACTGGGACAGGAAGTAGGCCCCACACAACCTACTGTCCTACTCAGCTGGGCAGCAGCAGGAGAGGAGAGGAAGAGGAGGCCGAAGCAAGTAAGGTAGGTGCTGGGGCACATGAAGCCCCCCCCCCCCCCCCCGCCGCCGCCAATTTAGATATGAGCCTGAACAGAACAAATCATGAACCAGTTTGTTTGTTTTTAAAATCCAGTATGGTTCATGGTCACCGACAAACCACAAACCATCACAAACCGTTATTGTGCCGGTTTATGGCCATCTCTGATCTAAAGGGTTTCTGAGCTGCTGCCTATCGGTGTAGCTTCAACTTTAGGATAGTAAATCCCAGTGCCTACTGCATAAGTGCTCCCTCTGAGGTAAGTCCCACTGGGGGTATGGTCAAATGGGCATTTATCCCACTGTGGGGATGGATTGGTGTGCTCCTTTTTCTGGCAATCATGTGACATAATCACTAGAGTAAACCACCACATTCCCAGGGCCTTCCTACCTGCACCTTTCTGGTTCCCTGTCAGAGGCTTTTTCCTTTGTGTGTGTGTGTTTGGGTAGGATAGCTCCATTAGTTCATTTCCAATGTGTGTGATCTCTGGAAACAAACCAAAGCAAAGCTTGGGGCTGTTAAGGCTCCTTCCACTGTCAACTCCCCATAGTGTGAAGTGGCTTAAGAAGACAGTCACTTCAGGATAATAGCAAATTAAGCACTTCTTGTGCTCTGCAGAGGGGCAGAGGAAGTATTTAAAAATTAGCTTGTTATAGGGCACTGTTGATGCACCACACTACTCATAACAATTTAAAAAAATGAAAATTCTTTCCAGAACCTGAGGGAGACATGAAGGGGCAATGAGGGGGATATTTTTTTCTTTCTCACTTGTCTTAAAGGTTGGGTCAAGAACCTACTGTCTTCTAAAGCCACTTCATGATATGGGAAATTGTCAGTGGAAGGAGTAGGACAGCCCCTAACTTGACAGAGGAAGAAGCCAGACCAAATATGGTTAGTTGAGGTGCACATGGTGTTTGGATGTGACAATCACACCAAATGGCACAATGGGACCTCTAGCGACCCTATTTAGCCCAATCCGGCCCATTGCAATGTGCCTCTGTAAAGAAGCCCTGAGTTCAAAACAGCTTACTCTCAGGTAGTGGGTATAGGACTACAACTTTAGTTGGATAGATCTGTCTCCAGCAGGCTGAATAAAAATAATTCCATTCTTTTTTTTTTAAACACCTCTGGTTAATGAAAGTGAGGTATTGTGCTTCTGTATCCATGATTCAGAAAGCCAGGAAATTGCTGCACAATACTGTGCCTGTGTTTCCAGCAGAAAAGAAGATGCCAATCTTTACATAGCAAAGAACAGCCTGAATGTTGACAAGACAACATTAATGGCAGTAGTCAAGATGGTCTACAGGGTACCCTCTTGTGCTCATTACCATTCACAAGCAGAAGAAAATCTCAAAAGCTAACTCCTTTTTTCATCACGTCACCACTTCTCAACTAAAAACGAAGCAATTGTCATGGCTGCTTTTCAACAATTTCTCTAGGTATCTATTGCTTGGAAAATATGGATGATTATCAAGTGCTGTTATGAAACTTCTGCTGGGGGTGGGGTTAGAATTGACAAGGGCCGCTTCTGACTTCACAGAATTTGGATTTTGCAAATTGAGAGAAGGAAGGTCTTTCAGCTTTCTTTTCATCTGCATCAGGAACCTTTTCTTTGCTGAAACATTGTACCAGATGAACTTGTTCTTTGCTGCTGCTCTTGTTTTTAAATCGGATGATGCCAGTGTTTCAAACACTAGGTGATGGTTCATAAATTCTGGTATTAAGGAGGAGGGCACAGAGTATAATTGACAACATTTGCTGCTGCCTTCATCCTGATGTAGAGCAGCAGATCAGGAAATACAGAAAGCTGGGGGTGTTGAACTTGATTTAACATACATTTTTCAATCCAAAAGAGACAACCAATCAGATGCCCTAATTTAAGCCATTTCACTTCACTCCCAAAGATTCAAGTAAATCCCCCATTAAGCATCAATTTGAAAAGAAAGACTCCCACTGCAAAACCTTGAAAGTGATTGAAAGTGAGATTTTACAACTAGTATCCATACCTTTCTTTTAGCCTTCTCTCAAATTCTGGATGTGCTGTGCTCCATTCTTGAGCATAAAAGAACATCATAAAGCTCCTGTTGGTAAACCTACACCAGGCATGCTCACTGTGACTGTTTTTCCATTTTGAAAGGTCTTTTTGGTGGATCAAAATTTCAACCCATGCAGCCTTGATTCGTTCCAAATCAAAAAGTGGGTAAGGCCAAACATTCTCTTCCAGGATAAGCAAGATTGGTCTTTTCAATGTTTTAACCATAACTTGAAAATTCTTTCTCCAAACATCCCCAAATGTGGCACAGATCAAGAGCAGACTGTCTGCTACAGCTGTGCCAAATTTGGTGATGATCTGAAGCCCAGTTTCAAAGTTATCTTTTTTTGTTTGGCCTGCCCCTATTTTTAGAATTGTCTTGTAGAATGTTGCTTTGCTTTGCTACACAATAACATAGCATGAAGAGCAGTCCTTTGGGATAATGCTTCATGTTCAGTTAACACTCTTCTGACATATTAGGAGATAAGCCAATAAAGGGAAGCATTATCTAGACAGTGAGAATAAGAGAATATTTCTCCCCTATTCTTCCTCATTTATAGTCCATTTTTCACAGCTTCCTCTGAGTTTCAGTCTTTAACATAACCCTGCAGCCTAATAAAGGTTGCAGACCTTGTAAGGTCTAAAGACTGATTTCCTTTGACCCTCTCAACTCCATTATTCCCTTTGAATTTAACTGTAATCTTCACAGCAGCTCTCTTTCTCTCTCTTGCTCTCGCACTCTCTCTGTGTGTTTGTGTGAGAGAGAATTTCCTCTACAACAGTATATTTTTGTGTGCTATCGATGTTCTTACACAAAGTGTTGGAAGTGACTTGATCTTGAATGGCCAATTAAGTCCTGTTTTGCAAAAAACAAACAAACAAGAAACCTCAAAACCCTGTTCTCATGGAGATGGAAACTGCTAGAACTGATTTGTTAGTATGGATTAACATTCCTCCTCCCGTGTTTTTGGATTCTCCTTGGGAACACAGTTATAGGGAATCAACATGTTGGTCACCTGTGTGATGGAGTTGAAGCAGTGTGGGATATGTAGTCAGAGAAATGTAAAATGGAGTCAGACAGGTTCTGTGTGAAGATTATTTGAGAGACTTTGGAATGTGTTTTTCTAAGTGGTGTGAGAGTGTTTTTCTGAAGACTGGTACAGCATGATTCGTGATAAGCTGAAGGTCGGACAAAGAGGCCGTGAAAAGACTCAACATTCCGAGCTAACTGGAGAAGAGATAACACACCTGGATCTTCATGGGAATTGAGGGTGGAGGAAGGTGTTACATCCCCTTGAGGCTAATTGGTTAACAGCCATGAAGTGTCAAGAAGAAGGGAGGAGTTAGAAAATGTAGAAAAGATGGAAGGAGAAGTGTGTGTTAGAGCTTAGCTACAAGCTAACTGATTTCTGAAGGATCTGAGAGATGATGATTATTTCTGGAATGCATTATGTAGTTGGATGGTAAAGTATGTAATTGCCCAGAAGGACGTGGGGTTAGCCCACCTTAGCCCAGCTTAGTAGTGTTTCTTATTTTAATGGGGATTAGTTATTTTATTTAACTGTAATAATCTTTGAATATGTTCTTTATGCGAAAGCTTGAGCAATATAAACTGATTCTATGAAACTCTATTTTTCTAATAAAAATTAATTATAAAAATTCTTACAAAGGACTGGTCTCTTGAACAGCAGGGTCTGGCTAAATCCAGGAGAGTGGAGAGGGCCACAAACTAGCTATCATTAAGAGTCCTACCTTACTGAGCTGTTGTGAATTCTAAGGAATTACAAAGCCCATGTTTCAGTATTTGCAGAGTGCTGCATGACTTAAGGTACTTGTTTAAGGTCAGACTTGTTCAAGGTACTTACGCTACGCACTGCTGAGGTCTTAGGACTTGCCTCAGCACAAAGGTGGTAGGTAAGTGACCTGCGGAACTCTCTGACTGAGTGCTAAGCGGTCCTTAGGGAGGCTTGTGCACCACAACCTGCACTTCTAACTGCCCCACTGCTGTTGCCAAGATTAAGCAGACAACAGATACAGCTAATCTATCAAATGCAATGTCCCCTCTTATTTTCAGTCCCACTGGGTGGGGCTCCGCCTCTCTCGTGCACACGACTCTGCCCCCCCCCCCGCGAGCAGGGCTCCATCCTGATCAGAACCAAAGGGGCTGAAAACAATTGCTGTGCGGAGAAAGAGGAGGAAAGCTGTGTGGAGGGAGGTGGAGGTGCGCGTGTGTGCGCAGGTGTGCGCCTTAGAAAGAACCTTGATCAAATGTCATAATTACTCTGAGGCACAGAACTTCACCTGAGGGGGGGGGGGGACCCAACTAGTTGATCCAACTAGGCTAGATATGATCTGCCCATAGAATCTCCACACATATCTTTCATGACACATACACCAGAGTAGCCCTAAATTAAACTTCCTCTCCCTCTTAAGATTGTAGGGTTTCGTCACAACATGAAAATCATAGGACCAAATACCTATTACTCTGCTCCTGTCAGCCTAGGCACAAAGCTCAGCCTGTGGGCCTTTTCTGCTTCGTTTGAGAAAAGAAGAGCGCAATTCTGAGGACTGGGGCATGCTGACTTTGACACCGTGACTTTGTTTTTCACTTCTCTGCAGTTTCTTGTAGGAAATGGCGGGCAACTTAGAGGAGTATCACATAATCAATGTTTTCTAAAGAAAATTCACTCTCCAGGCCTTAAAGGAAGGAAAATACACTGGGGAACATTTGAATAAAGAGAACATTTATACAAAAAGCTATTTACTCTGCTAGCAATTTTCTCTATTCCCTTTGCTAATATTGCTAGTACTTGCATTTGATCAAAAGCTTTATCCTTCACAATCCCATTTCCTTTCCCAGTTCAGTTCTGTAGAGAAGCCATAATCCTATTTAGTGAGGAATCAGGCACTAGCCCTTCTGAAGTATACTTAGGAAGCAACTTCCATTTCAAACAAGCAAATCTTGTGGTTTTAAAATTGCCACTGACTTTTAAAAAATTGGCACTAACTATCGAGATATGTTGGGTCCATCAACCAGAGCTGGGGGTGGGAAATATTTCCTTGGATTACAACGCCTAGAATTGCCTACAGGACACACTGATGGTGCGGTGCAGGTGAGGTGTGGGAGTTATGATCCAAAAAAAAAGTAACTTTCCCAAGCTCTGCCTTCAGCAGGTGGATGGCAGTGGCTTCTAGCAGGATTCACAGCCTGCCTGTTGCTCCCCTCTTAATTGAGCAAGCAATGACTTTTTAATGAGAAGTTTGGTAGATCATGGCCTGCATTGCTGTTACAATAATGTGCCATTAAGTCACTTCAAATTAATGGCAGACAGTCCTGCTGGTGTTTTTAAGTTATTTGAGACATGTACTATTGCTAGTCCCACCAGTGAGTTCTCATGGCCCTGAGTGGCCCTGGCTGCCAGATGGGCGGTATATAATAATAATAATAATAATAATAATAATAATAATAATAATAATAATAATAATAATAATAATAATAATTATTATTATTATTATTATTATTATTATTATTATTATTATTATTATTATTATTATTATAATAAGCAGAGATTTGAACCCAGATCTCCTGAGGTGCAGCCAGTTACTCTGTCCACTGTGCCACACTGCTTCAGTTTTTAGTTCCTGCATATTACATATTATGTATCACATATTACAAGCAGCACATTTGTGGGTGCTAAGAACAGAACACAATGTGAAACCTGATCCCTGGAGAATGGAGACAGGGAAGGAAAGGGTCCCTTTAGGTCAGGATACAGTTACTGTGGTCTTATGGTGACGTTTCTTTTTTAAGTACAAGAGTGCTTTATTCTCTCAGCATGATCCAGAAGCCAGTACAGCCAGAGTACTTGCATATAAAGCCGGTTTAATCCCACCGGCTTCAGTGTAACTGACAGAGCAATTTATAACACTGCTAGAAGGAGCTCTATGAGCACCAGTAGCCTCCGCAAAGCTGTCTGCACAAGTCCAGAGTGATTCACAAGTTGATGTAGGTGTCATACCATCAAACAATACACTGAGCTGCACAGAGACATGATTTTACACGGAGAGACATTTTGGCCTTGGTTTCTTCCTTAATCTGGAGGCGTCTGGGAATTACAACAGTTTCAAGTTGTCGTAAATTGCCAGAGGACCTTCTTTGGGGTTTTGCAGCTGTGACTCAGCCTTTTTTTTCCTTTTTTTTTTTTAATGGCTCTGCCTCCCCAACATTTAGTCATAATGGATTTGAAGGCATGGCTAAAAGAGATCTCTCAACCAATCCCCATTTCTAGGGATGCTGTTCCAGAGGTAATGAAAGCTCCTTGAAATTCAAAAGCACACCAGAAGCAGTTTGACATACTGTGTTTTCCAGTCAGCAGACAGATTTTAGTACTTGCCTTAAAAAAAAAAATCCCCTGAATCAATTCGCTAGCATATTTCTGGCTTCAGAAACTAACCATATAAATAGCTCAAACCCAGTTTTTCAAAGAACCAATGTGTCACATTCTTCTTAAAAAATCAGGTAGAATGGAAAAGATATCAGATTACACACTCACACACATGTTCTGTGGTTTATATTTGTGTTGCCATTTAAAATACCATGTACACACTTCCATAAATTCATTTCTATTCAGCAGAACCTTTAAACATGAAATCATGTTATAAAGTGCTAGGGATCCAAGTTGCAAGGAAATTACATTTCTGAACATGCTCTCCAGTATGCTGTGCACTGATATATAGGTGCTGAATAACAGCTGTGTACTTCGGATGGCAAAGGCATATCCCTGAAGTCAATGCAAGTAATGAAAAGCGTAGCTGTCTGTTATTCCATAATTTCTCCCTATCTCTTGATGGATAATTTAAAAACTCCGAAGGAAAAAAGGCTGTGGTTTAACTGGTGTTATGTGAACATACCTCCAGTTTCACAAACATGTTGGCTCAAAATGACGTGACAAGCTAGAAAGGAAAATCTTTGCATGAGGGTGCTGAATACCTAACATGTTACAATGTCCATTGTAAAAGATGGGCCTGGCTTCTCTGCTGACCCATTCAAGACACTTTCCCTTTGTTTCAACTTGAATCATGTACACAACCAGCATAGGTTGCAGCTGGGCAATGTGGTGACCATCTTTCTGACCTCAGGCTCATATCATGCAGGATAATGGAGGCAATTGAAAGAGAAGGAGGGCTACTGACTCTCCTTATTTTCCCCCCTTTGAAGTAGTCAAAGAGGAATTCAGCTTTTGAGCAGAAAAGTGGCCCTGAGGGAAGGGGGGACACTTTGCTACAATACACACACAGTTCTCTCAAATGTAGGCTTGCCTTCCAAAGCTGTAATTAGGCACAGGGCAGAGGAGACCCAGGTGCATGTAAGTCCCTGCATTTTTCCTCCTGGACTCATAGCAGCTTGTGGCTGTGATTCAGACTTGGAAAATGGCATGGAGGGCGAGTACAGAGGGAGGAGGGCTTCAACCCTACCTCCCCATGCTCCAAGGGGGACATGAAAAGAGCACCTTTTAGCTAAGAAGCAGCTGCTTACTTCATAGTCCTAGGGAGGGTGGAGAAAAGAATGGTGAAAGTGGCACCCAAGAAACCCCAGGGAGGAGACGGGGGCATCCTATGTCGGCCATCCTTTCCCTGACCAAAATGTTTGAGCCTTCCAAAATGCCAGGTCTAATTTACGCCAGGGTTCGCCAGGATTTGTTTTCAGTACCAAGGCTGAGTTCTGAGCTATCTCATGTCATGGTCATAAAATGGGGCACTCTGCCTGGAGAGCATCTTCATCTCTTTGAACCATTACAATTAATAATGATTGGCAAACCCATATGTTGTAACCACAGCTGGAGCCTTCTCTCATGCTATTCGTCCAGTGCAACTATGATGGACCTGCCCTTGTCTGCCATGAAGGTACGTTCGTGTGTGTGTGTGTGAGAGAGAGAGAGAGAGCGCCTCCAATTTAACTGCAGAAGAGAGAAAGGGAAGAAGGCATCTTTCCTTCTTTGGGGCAGAAGCACAAAACTCAGTATGGTTGGGAATTGGAGTCCTGACAACCATAGTGGTTGGCCTTACACCACAGTCAGGACTCTCACTCAGTTTGGTGACTTGTTGTATTGGCCATGCTCAGCAGTGATGATGACTTCAGTTCTAACTAACTCCTGTGAGCACTTCATTTGCCATGATGGGCTGGCTTAATGCAGTTCATTTTGCCCTGTGTGCTTATTTGATTAGTCTCAGCTCCAGCAGAAAGAGGAGCAGTACACTGTGCAAGTCGGACAGAATGAACCAGACAAAGATGACAAGTCTCCACAGCCCAGCATTCCAGCACTGACCACTGAACAGCCTGGGTTTAATCATGCTCTTGTAAAATATTCCCATCACTGGGGACAAACAGTAAATGTAGACAGTGCAATACAGAAGCAGCTATAAAGGAGGTTGACTGTGATGCCCTTGAAAAGCCATCAGTGACTCTTAAGGGCCGACACATTTAAAAACAAAAACAATCTCTCTCACACACACAACCTCTAACATTTCAATATAAAAGTATTGAGAAGCTAAGAAGCTGCCATAATATTCTGAGAAGTCTGCTATGAGAGCTGTTTAATCCATGCAATTACTTTAATATAATATACTAGGTGTTCTAGAGATTAATGGTGTGCAGCAGGATGATTTACAGCACTGCCTTAAGCCAAGACTCTTTTGCATTAGCAGAGGAATGGACTAAGGAAGCATTTGGCAACCACCTTACACTAGAAGAGCAAGAAACTCTTGTCATTTCCTAAGAGAATCCTGCAGAAGAAAAAAAATGCAGGAAATAATCCTGCATTAGGAGGCAGAAGAAAAAAATGAAGCACTGCAACCCTTCCAAACGTAACCACTGCTAACTACAGATACTGTTTTTATGTCTTAGATGGGGAAGGGAGGGGAACAGAGAAAGAGAGAGAGAGAGACTTGGGAGGGAGTAATTCTTTGCATATTTTGTGGTTGCAGGCAAGAATGGAACATTTCAGAAGTGTTCTCCCCAGTGAGGTGGTGGTTGTTGGTGGTGGTGGTTGTTGTTGTTTTTGCATTTCAGTGCATTTTTGCAAAGAATTGCAGCAGAGTTTGGGGGCTTTTTTGGCACTGAAATTTTGTATTTTAAGCAAAAAAAATAGCAAATAAATGTTTCTAATATAAAAGACCTCCAGTTTTGTTGGGGGGTTTTTTGGCTAGCATGCTGATGATGATAGAAGGGTTTTTTTATTTTGTTTTTGTTTTGTTTTGCTGCTGCTGCTGTTATTGTATAGGAGTGAAAAATCTCAAGAGTGGTTGACCTTCTTTCCAATGGTGTGTCACAATGTGTATTGGTTTTGTCACAGATGAGAAAATTTGCAAGTATTCATCTCATCCCTAGGAAGCAGGGTGGGAGGGACAAAATGAATGAAAGGAAGGGGATGCTTACATGTTAACAGTCTGGTCATGGCAAACTTCAGGGCACTTGTACATATGCTGGGCTCTCATCACTCATATTACCTACTGTATCTGGAAGCTGAGTCATGGCAACTGGCCTTCTTTCTTGTTAGGTTGAAACTAGAGATGGGGATAAATATAAAAACGGATCGGCTTTTTCGACGAAAATAGCCGATTCGTTAAATATTCGTCCTTTCATATTTGTGGGTTCCAGAAACCCCCACAAATATGAAGGGATGAATATTTCCCCATTTTATTTGTCCCTTCATATAAAAACAACAACAACAAAAACCATTATGCCTACCAGCCGCCGATCAGATGATTGGCGGCCGATAGGCAGACACCCACCCCCATAGCCACCCACCCCCACAGTCTACCCCCACCCCCTTCCTCTCCCTACCTTAGCCCCCACTGACATCCCCTTACTGTAATTGCCGCTGCCGCCGCCGAGGTCTCCATCTGGCCTCCGCAGCCACAGCGTGTAAAAAGGGAGACTGGCTGCCCTTTGCAAAGATGGCGGCTGCAGCTTCATTTAGGGTACCCTAAATGAAGCTGCAGCTGCCATCTTTGCAAAGGGCAGCCAGTCTCCCTTTTTACACGTCGTGTCTGCGGAGGCCAGATGGAGACCTCAGCGGCGGCAATTATGGTAAGGGGGTGTCAGCGGGGGGTGGCGGGGGTGTTTTTTTAAAAATAACTTCGTTATTCGTCGCTTCATGGGTGCAACTTCATGCTTCGTGAGTCGTCAGCTTTTGACAACTCACAAAGAGGGACGACTCGCCAAAATGGTGAGTCGTCCCCATCTCTAGTTGAAACGTTTCGCTACTCATCCAAGTAGCTTCTTCAGTCTGAGGAAAGTTGGTAGGAGACCCCTGATATGCTCCACATTGGTTTCACTTTCCCCAGGTCTGAATAGGCTTGTTAGATGGACAAAGGACGGGGCGAGGGTGAGTGAAAGGACTGGGGGTGAGGGATAATCCCATTTCTGCAGTCCTTCTCCACCCATTGTCATGGGTCATTAATAGTCGTCTTTCTGGTGGGTGTGGTCCTGATCTTTCTGGGGACTCAAGAAAGGGCAGCATGATAAATAGGAGACAGATTGTATCTAAGGCCTCCACCCCTGTTGAGTGAGGGATTTCCTATATGCACATGTATGGCTTCCCTAACCCCTCTCAAACCACCTCTTGGTCCAAAATGAGTACATCTTGGTCATCCAATGAGTGTCCTTTATCCTTCAAATGAAGGAACACTGCTGATTGTGGTCCTGAGCTGTTGCCCCTCCTGAGCTGGGCCATTCTCCTGTTTAGTGGCTGTTTGGTTTCTCCAATGTAGAGCTCTGAACACTCCTCTTTGCATTGGACCACTTATACTATATTGCTCCTGTTGTGTTTTGGTGTCCGATCTTTTGGGTGGATGAGTCTCTGCCTTAGTGTGTTTGTGGGTTTGAAGTGCACGGGTCTCAGACTGTTCCATTGTCCTGCTGGGTCAGGACATTGCTTTGTTAAAGGCCCATTTTGGATATCCACAGGCCTTAAGGGCTGCCTTCAGATGTCTATCTTCCTTCTTCTTGACTTCTGTGGAGGTGGGGATGTCCACAAGCCAAGTAGCTTCTTAAGTCTCCTCAGACTGAAGAAGCTACTTGGAAACATTTCAACCTAGTAACAAAAAAAGAAGTCCAGTTGCCATGACTCAACTTCCAGACAACCTCCCCTGGATGACTGAGAATCTTCACAGATATTGCCTACTGCACTGTTACTAGAATATAGCAACACCAGTTCTTCAGCTGGCACGGTTCTTGAGCTAGCAACATTTTTATAGCAAGCAGGCATTTAATAGGAGAAGCTTTTCTAGGTATCCCGTTGTTTAGAAGAAAAAGTAGTAGTAAAAACTCCAACTGTTCATCTGCTGAAATCAAATTATGGAGATATAAAAGACCTGGCTGCCAGAAAGGTTAGTTCCTCTATTGTAACCACTCCTAGATAGTTTGTCGACTTGTCAGTGTTAACCTCTGTCAGGGCTTAAATATGGTATTTGACAAAGTTATCAAAGTTAGCTCTTAAACATAATGAACAGACAAAAGCATTCAAGTGCACTCTTCAACATTTTTGTTAATAGCTTGGATGAGGGAGTGCAGGGAATACTTATCAAAGTTGTGGATGGCACAAAACTGGGTGGAATAGCTAATATCTTGGAAGACAGGAACAAAATTCAAAATGATCTAGATAGGCTTGAACACTGGGCTGAAAAGAACAGAATGAAATTCAACATGGATAAGTGCAAAGTTCTACACCTAGCGGGGGGGGGGGGGGAAACAAATGCACAATTACAAGATGGGGGATACCTGTCTCAGGAATACTACGAGTGAGAAGGATTTTGGAATTGTTGTAGATCAAAAGCTGAATATGAGCCAACAGTGCAATGTGGCTGCAAAACTGGTCAATGTGATTTTAGGATACATTAACAGAAGTAGTCTCCAAATCCCGTGAGGTACTAATCCCCCTCTATGCAGCACTAGTTAGGCCTCAAAACTGTGTCCAGTTTTGGACATTACACTTTAAGAAGGATGCCAACAAACTGGAACATGTTCAGAGGAGGGCAACAAGAATGACCAGTGGACTGGAAACCAGGCCCTATGAGGAATGACTGGAAGAACTGGGCATGTTTGCCTTGAGAAAAGAAGACTGAGGGGAAATTTGATAGCGCTTTTCAAATACTTGAAAGGTAGTCATACAGAGGAGGAGCAGGTTCTGTTCTCGATCATCCCAGAGTGCAGGACACATAATAATGGGCTCAACCTACAAGAAGCCAGATTTAGGCTGAATATCAGGAAAAACTTCTTAATTGTTAGGGTAGTATGACAATGGAACCAATTACCTTGGGAGGTGATGAATGCTAGAGCCATTCAAGAGAAAATTGGACAACCCTCTGTCAGATCTGCTTTGATTTGGATTCCTGCCTTGAGCAGGGGGTTGCACTCGATGGCCTTACAGGCCCCTTCCAACTCAATTATTCTATGATTCTAAGTGAATGGCTCTCACCACTCCATCCACAACAGATTCCAGGTTGATGTTGCAGTCCCAGACTGCCTCCACACCTAACTTTCCAGAAATTACACACAGAATACTAGGAGGCCACAGAATGCTTGGAATTGCAGCTCAGCTGAAGTTTCTGCCTAGGAATTTGAAGTACAGGTCCCTGCTGCAAAGACAAGCCCTGATAGACAGCAGAAATTGTGAAGCTTATCTAGCAGTCACTCAGCAGGATGGGTAAAAATCCTCATATGGGGTTGGCATGAAGCAAGGTAGAATAGGATGCTATGGAAAAAGTACATGGGATCCAGAGAGCAAACTAAAAGAGAGATGTACATGATTGAAGGGTAATAAACAAAGGCACGTTAGGCTGAGGAAGGCCAACACTCTTAGGGCTATATTTCAGCAGCAAACACGTGCTTGGCAAAGAGATTGTCCTGGGTTCAGTCCTTGGGCTATCAGGCAGGCTCAGGAAGGACTCTTGCCTGAAGCCCTGGAGAGCTGTGGCCAGTCAGCAAGAATGATACTGGGCAAAGTAGAACCATGACCTGACTCAATATAAGGCAGCTTTTCATGTTCTTATATACACAGCGAGCTTCATGGCAGAGCTGGGATTTAAGTTTAGAAGAACTTGCTGGCTTGACGCCCGGCACCCTCCACTACTTCACACTACCTCTCCGAATGCCTGGGCTTGACTGTTACCACACTTGTGTTGTATAACACCACTGCTGCACAGACTTAGCGTTTCAGGACATAACATATCCACATCCATGACAAGTAACTTCTCCTGACCTCACAAAACTCTTTCTAGTTTACATAAGGGCTAAAAACTCTGCCAAACCAAAATGTTTAAAGCAAACCCTGCCAAGCTGAAACGCTTTCGACAGAGCTTCACACAAAAGCTTCTGGTGTCAGCCTGACGATCTCTGGGTTTACTGCTTAAAGAGTGGGTGATGTATCAAGAACTTCCACAGTGAATTATCTTTTGGAATAATCAACACTGGAAAACAAAATAAAAGATTTCCTCTACAAGGTCATTCTCCTTGGACTGAGCAAAGGAATGCAAATTACAACTGGAAAATAGCTAGAAACTTGGGGTTCTTCACATCCAGTGATCCTAAGGGGGGTCAAATTGGACAACACAATTAGCCTGTTTTTTGAATAGGTGCTACCTCAAGCAGTGCAAGGCATCTGCTTGTCATAGTGCATGCTTTTCCGCACCTCTCCATCATGTATTTAGTGTGCTTTGTTTTATGAATGGGTCATTAGGAGCCAAACACAGTCTTAATTTTCAAGTTTAGCAACCGAGACATCTCTCTCTGAGGAAATCTCACGATGGGAGGCAAATGGATCAACCAGAGGAAATACAGATTTCCCCCAAATGACAGAAACAAAGGCATAAAAACAAAAAACAAATTCCCAGTCCATACTCTGATGGTACCTTTATTAGACCAAACAAAAAAGGCACCCAAAATTGTGTGAAAGCACTATTTGTGCCTTTTCAGTTGGCCTAACAAAGCATATATCCTGGTTTTAAACCATGCATAGTTCCAGTCTGCCTAGACCAGTAATCACCAGTCTAACCGCAGTGGCTCTTCAGCATCTCCAAGGTCTTTCTACTCGTCTGCTACCTTTTAACTGGAAATGCCAGGGGGTTGGACCTGGAATCAGAACCCTCTGGGTTGCTGTGCCCCTGAGCTGGAGACAGCCCCATTGCCAGCTTCTCTAACAGAGAACAGTCCTAACAATTCCACTAAACAACTTGACTTGAACTCCCCCCTGAAGCACCTGAGGAACTCTTGCATTTTAAAATTTAATCAGTTTAATGCATTTCTTAGCTACCTCTCAAGCTTGTGGGCATCCCACAGTCTTCACAGGTGAGGTTGGAAAGCAACTCTTGCCTGAATCAGCTGTTTAATGTTTAATGCACAATTTACAGTGGCCAAAATGTGGCGCAGCACTGGAGAGATTTTGTACATAGCATTTGTTTGGGGGTGGGGAGGTGAGCAACAAAGAGCGCAGGGTCTCTTTTGACTAACTACTAACATTTATGGCAGCGTAAGATGGTACAGACAAATAGCCCACCAAATGCTGGTGTTTTAAACCATGTGTTTGGCACCACAAGATGCCCTGTTGCGTGTACCTAAGAGAATATATAGCTTCAAAAGCTTCTACTGACACACACATAGCCCATTTGATCCCCATCACCACCTATCTATCCCTTTCTATCTGTGGGAACAAAGATCCTCCTTTTGTCACAAGACAGGTAGGAGGGAAACGTGGGCAACAGACAACAATGGAGCAGGACAAAAAACCTGCTCCATTCATGTGTTTATAAAGGGGTTATTCAGAAGGGATGCCATCCAGCACCCCTCATTTAGGAATCATGTCCCTACTCTTCAATTCGCAAAGTGGGCGAAGCAGGTTAACTTGACCTCTTAATGAACAGATTGTGATCCTTATTTCCTACTTCATGGCAGAACCCACCCAGCTCCCAGGTTGAGCCTGTGTTGTGTAAAAGGCATTATCTTGTCTTGTTTTAAATTTGCTGTTTGTCAATTTTATTTTGACGGAGTATACACATCATTCGCTTTTTCTAATTTGTGCAGCGTTGTCCATCAGGCACATAGCACCACTTTATCCATCTCTTTTCTAAGCCGAGGCTCTTCATCTTTTTATCCTCTCCTCATATGGAAAGTGTTTGCAGCCACATGTTTTGCCATTTAAAAATTATAGCCCCTTGAAGTATGACCCTAAAAAAACCCGTTGCTGTTTTTGACTTCTAACACTTCACCATCAGAATTTCTTTAATGACTCACATTTGTTCCTTGGGGCTCTCTCTATCTCTAATCAATCAAACTCTTTTGGTGAAACTGTCTAATGCGCCTGAAGACAGGAGAATTACGAAAATTGTTCTCTACCAAGAACACAACCATTTTTGTTCCCCATTACGGCTTGATCCAGATTAAGACAATACTAAAGCTGAAAGCTAATTGCTCAGATGAAATGATACAGCTCACTGAGCTTGTGGGGGGGAGGGATGTGGGTTTTTAAGAAGATGTTAACCTTTACAAAAAGGCTATTACATGCTCAAGCATTGCTATGAATCATCTAGATGCCTTTGCTGGATTCAGGCAATATATTCAAGATGACTTTCCAAACTGAGGCTGTGGAACGTGTAGGGTCTGTAGAAGTTGTTGGATACAAATCCCATCAAAACCAGCTAAGTGCTTTCGGATGATGGGAGCTGTAGTCCAGCAACATCTTGAAGCTCACACATTTCCAAACTCTGCTTTAAACCATTATTTATTTACCAAGGGTGGGCTGCATCTCAGCAGCCGTTTCCCTGAACTGCTAGTGGGCTACATCCGGCCTTAGTTTCCAACAAGAGCACACCCACTGAAATCAATGGAAGTTACATAACCTTAACTAAAAAGTCCCATTCATTTCAAGAGGTCTACCATAGTTGAGGCTGACCCTGGATATAGTCCCGTACCTGTCAAAAAGATGGGGTCTAGAATTGCACAGACACAGTTTTGTGCGACCACCTCTTGTCCAAGGTTTAGCTGGTAACACTTGGGGTGGTCCGCCTAATTTCTCCCATGTAAACTCCAGGCATTTGCTAGCTTAGAGGTAGAGAGTATGCTCAGGCAGATTAACAGTGCCCTGCCCACCCCCACCCACCCCCAATTTGGAAGTGGCATTTTTAAGCCTTCACGAAATGTCCTGATTCTGCCACTTGATTTGAAACAAAGATATTTCTGTGAATTGACTAATACAAATAAAGTCTTTGGTCCTTTGAAATCCAAAGAAGATTGCATTTTATGTATTGCATGAAGTTACACATCATATGCTGCTGAACATGGAATCAGATGGTAGGATGGAACCTCCTGAATGTTCTGTATTCCCACCCCGTTCCCTTATAGAAGGATTCTTCACACATTAAGTAGAGAATTCACTACTGTCATTGAAACTCTCCCAAATTCCCTTAAAACTCCTCAACCCTTTTGTCTGACAAGGAACCTTCAGGTCCATTCCAAGTTTCTGTTCAAGAATAATGTACAAATGGCAAACGTAGCATTAAGGAACTTTTCTCCCAGTTGCGAGTCCTATCTCTTTAACCCATATTATTGTGTTGTGCAACTAAAGACAAGAGGGAATGACATATAGGTCTACACATAGGAAGGAATCGCTTCTTAAAATTAAGATGGTGCCCTTTTTAGATGTGCATTCATTCAAATCTATGCAAATACAAAGTACCCAATTGTCAAACACTGAGATGAAACATTCCCTCCTCCCACTCCCTGCAAAGGATGTGATGGGCAGGCTGGCCAAATACCCATCTTAATTAGCCAAGCTTTTCCAAATATGTTTTTTGAATGGCAGCTTCTTGCCTTGTTTTGCTGTAGCTGAGCTCTCTTGAATCCTGTGGGACACTGCGAAAAGATGTGTCTCATCTCCTGGGCTTGTCCTCCTGAGAAATCTAGTACAATCACACTCAGCAACTGAACACTTTAGCAAAATCCCAAATGAATCATATGAGTTGGCTCAGCTGATGAAGACGATTACATTCCTAACAAGCAATGACAGAAAAGGAAAAATAGGTGGGGGAGAAGGGGAAGCTACCATTAAGACTCGATCCAGTGCATAAATGGAGTTTGATCCTTGGCTGAGATATAAATTATTACCAGGGCTCAACTTAAAAGTTCTCCTCTCCTCCCCAGTCCCAAATCTGTGAGGCTTGAATATTACTCACTGGTGTGAGAGAAGCACTTTTGCCTATGATCAGAGCAGCTGTTCTTCACTATTTATATAATTTTAATGACAAAAGTTTGAAAATTAGGATCTAAAGATGGATCTCTATCCATTCCAGCTCAAAGGAGGGATTAAAGAAGATTTGGCCCTTTGTCAAGTTTCGCTTTCCTCATGCTAAGTGTCCTATAACAGCCACAACAATTTTTTTTTCCTGCCAAAACTGATTGCGGAAGGGAGAGCAATTTGTAGCTTCTCTGCAGCTGTCCCCAGCTTTCACCAGACTCTGTCAGGAGCTAAACATGCAATAAATCTTGATGCTTTCCAAATGTACAAATCAAAACTTTTCTTGCCCTCATTTAGTTCATTGAACTGGAACAGGGACACCCTTTAAAAAAAAAAGGAAGTCCTGTCTGTCTGATCTCCAAGTTAAGGCCATTCATAACTATGTGTGTACACCATGGATGCCATTTCTTTGCTTCTCTCCTATCACAGAACAGCTTCCATGGGAAGGACATCCGCTATAACTGAGAATCCCTTCAACCAGATGATGACCTGAACTTCATATGTGCCTCTTTTTCAGCCTTTTCTTCACATTATGTTGTGCTCTGTTGCTTTTAAATGTGATTTTAGTATTGATTTTCTTTACTGCTTTTAATATAATACTTGTTTAATTTTAAAAAAATATTTCTATACTTACTGTTTTGAGCTTTTTAATATAATGATGTAAGCCTCCTTTGGTCCTTTTGAGGAGAAAGGCAGGGTAAAAATATTAAATTAAATAAATCATGTGGTTGAATTCACTGGCTGAAACCCAGTAGAAAGGCACAACTAGAGTAGGCCCATTGAATCAATGGAACTTAGGGCTGACTAACCAAATTCTCACAGATTCCATGGGCCTACTCTAGTTGTGACTTACTACTGGATTTCAGCTACTCTGTAATATAACTGTGTTGCACTTTGCCCTGCCCCTATGATGCCCTGTGATGTGCAAAAGTCAGGATAAAGCTAAACACTGACATTGTCTTAATCCCAAAGCAGAGGCACCTGAATCAGAGGTGGAAGGATTTATCTTGTAATAGAGTCCTCTTCACCTTCCACATCTGAATGGGTGCCAGATAAGATTGATTGTTGGCACTGGGCTGGGAGAAAGAGCGGCAACAGCAATAGTACATATTTTGTGCCATCTAATTAAACCTTAGAATTTCAATGGTACAACCAGGCATTCCTGAAATTTCAGGGAAAGGGGGAAGGACACACAAACCCTACTAATACAACGGGAAAGAATTGTGTCTCAGAGGCAGAGCACACGCCTTGCGTGGGGAAAAGTCCAAAAATCCAAAAGGCCTCCATCTTCTCAATAAAAATATAATGTTCAATTAAATGACACCTCTGTCTGGTAGCAGAGAATGCCATTTGTGAGCGACAGGGGCCCAGGAAGCAGGTAGAAGTGGACCTTAAGTGGCTGAGAAGTGATACGAGATGATGTAATGAGGAACAGAAAAAAGCAGAGAAAATAAAGAAGGAGGAAGGGGAAGAAATGGAGGGGCCCAAAAGCTCAAGCCCACATTTTTGGATACATTCTTATTTTTACAACAAACCCTTAAGAAACAGTTCAGTATGTTTCAGTGCCTAATGAAGAAAATCTGAGCGAGGACCTTTCTTATATTTAATTTAAAAATTCATGATATTCTGATGCTTGGTCAGCTGCCAGAGGAAAGCACCTTATTGTCTAATGGTAGAGCCAGCTCTGCCTGTGAAGCAGATCATCTGCCGAGAGGTGACTTTCCCAGCATTATTGCTGAATGACAGAATACATTCTTTACATGCAAAGGCTCGACCTCTGACATCACTAGGGACTGAACTGAGAAAGATGCACAATACTGTACTGAGGTTGATGGAACAATGGTCTGACTTCCTTTTTTTCAGTGCTCTTCATATCCTGCTACAGGGCTTCTCAACATACAAGCGTGAGACAGGCTCTCCATATTGCTCACAGCTTGTACGATATATGAGGCTGTTATTCGGATGTGACGTGGACTACGCCTGGGAAACAGTTTCTTCTGAGCACATGAGCTGCATATTAATATGGGTCACCTATCCCTTAATCTACTTGAGTCACTCTCTGTATTCATAATCAGAATGGGTTTCAAAATATTTAGTGTATGCTTAGCGTTCAACAATATATCCAAAGTGTCCAGTTTTTCAAAGCATGACTGAGGGATGTAGAAACTTTAGTCTGTTGTTGTAAGCATCAAAAGTTTGGATTTTTTTTCTCTGTTAGTTTTGTAGTCTTATTTTAAAAATAATAATAATTAATTAATAATATTTCTACTACTCCTACTCCTAGATGTGTGATCTCATGGATATGAATGATGATAAAATCTAGCCCACCTCCCATGTCGGGAGTGCTTTGATGGAGTTCCTGCATGGCAGGGGTTTGGACTCGATGGCCCCTGTGGTCTCTTCCAACTCTGTGATTCTATGATTCCTCTTATTCACTTCATATGATTGGCTTGGACTTATTAAAATTTAAACCTCAAATCTCCCAAGCAGAGGTGATCAAAGTGTTAAATTTCAAGCCTTCATGGCAAGGCAGGGCCTCATAAATCTCCCTACTTCCAGAAACCCACAGCCACACATTCCACTGATCTTCAGTCATCTTATCTCGCCCCCTTCCTTGTATTTATGCATTGCTACTCACTTCTTGATCAGGCCATAATAACTTCCACCGCATTTGTGGTAAGGCAGAACATTCGAGCAGCTGCAGTTTCTCCCAACCCATCTCTCTATATAGTGTCTCTCCCACATCCACAGCTCTCCCTTCCCCTGGGCATCTCACATTGATGGGGAAAACAGGGGTCACTATAGACACAGGAATATGTAGAAATGCAGTTTGTTGAGCTGTTTTGTAGCTATAACCCAAGAGGGCGGAGGCAGAGGGGGAAAAAAAAGCAGATCTATGTATAAAAATATCATCATTTTATTACATTCCACACAATACATTGTCAAGAATTTTCAAAATTCCACAAGATATTTTCACACACAGGCAACTGGGTGATGTTGACGATGTCACAGCTGTAAAAGGGAGGGGTTGAAAGCTGGCAGTAAAAACTGGGAGTTGGCAGGGTAGTCTTTGGCGAATTTTTAAAAATGGGATCTCTTAATCAGCTTAAAGACGCATCGATTGAGCGTATTTGACCCAGTGGGAAACCTGGGGCACTGCTTAAGGTATTTACACTGCTGGGGTAGAATCAGGAAAACCAGTGGGAGGTTCAATTCATCTTTACCTGTCTTTATTTTACTTTGGAAATTCCTATCTCAGTACCTGTAGGACAGAAATTAAAGTACTTGCTAACATGTTACTTCCACACTGAAAGAAGTTTCCCTTGGGCCCAACAAAGAACCCACCATGCGAACAAAGCATGTCTTAAAAGTAACTTCCTAAAAAACCAGTTCACAGAAGAGGAAGTCACCTGGTCAGAGACCCTCTGTTAAGAGGTATATTTACCTCCATCCCCATTTGCTGAGATGAGACATGGGAACACTTTGCTCTCACATATCTCTTCTTTCTTAGGTGTAGTTTATCCGCACACACACACACTCATATGTTCTCTTTTTCATATACACTCCCAACTTTAAAGAACAGTTTCTCTACTAAACAGCACTGTGTGGCATTTAACCCAGCTAAGCAAGTATCTTGGCAGAGTATTTTTTGCTACATGCACTTGAGCATGCTACCTGAATAACACCGGGTGGAAGGATGTATCCTGAGAAACATCACTCCTCAGGAAACTGGCAATGAAGCTCCAGTCTCTTTCATGAACCCTGCCCACCAAATGTACACATGAGATTCAATCCACCGGGAATGTCTCCCAGATAATTAAAATGGTGGGAGATTCTTACTCAGGCACCACCATTTTGGTACAAGTCTCACTGATTTTGGTAGGGCTTCTACAAGAGACGCTCCCCCACCCCTACAATGGCCTGAACCCTTAGCACAACAATATTACTGTTCTAAGATTCTTTTGTCATGAGGGTGAAAGGGTAGATTGACATTTTATGGAGGGTATAACTAGTCACAACTGGATTTTCTTTTTTCTTTTTTAAGCCAACAATGTTGGTAAATTCTATTCAGTAGGGATGAATTTTGCCTGAAATATATCAGAGCGAACAATTCCAACCACCTTTGTGTGTTATCACTTGTTAATCTATATAAGGCATTTCCATTGCATTACTTCAGAGCAAATCAATAGATAGAGGCTTATCGCAGACTCCATTATGCCTCCTTCGTTAAAAGATGCAGAGATATCTGGATTTTAGCAGGCCCTATTCTTTGGGCTTAGGTTGATAGATGTCATTACTAACATCTTAAGAAGCAACATGACCACCAATGTTAACTGTGTCAGTCAGCTGTTTATGTGAACTTGGAGAAAGGAAACAAAGGGGAAACTGCTGTTTATCTTTTGTCAATTACTTGTAAAAAATACCAGTAAGAAATGTCCTTCCTCTCACGAAAAAGAAAAAGAATAAAAAAGAAAAAGAAAGGAGAGCATCACTAAGAGTGAACTTAATCTGAATAAATAAACCTCAGATTTATGGAGTTACCACATATTCCTAAACCTTAGAGATACTGGTGTCTATGTATTACTCTATGGTTGGCTTAACAGATAAAGTGAACATTCAGTATGAACTTCTCTTTCATAAGGCAACTTGATAAAAATTGGTTTTGTTGAGGGATTAATTCCATTACCAAAATAATGGCTAAGTTTTTGTTATGTTTTTTTGGGAAAACACTGTAAGATCTTAGATTGGACTGTCTCCAAGCTTTTCTCCCTACCATCCATTGTGGCCTGCCTGCCTTCCTGCCTTCCTTCCTTCCTTGGCTTGCCATTCTAAAATCTTCCTTTGACAGAGCCGTTCCTTTATTTTCACCTGTCTGAACCTGCTGACGTTCTTAAGGATATCAAACAGAAACCCAGCCAGAGCTAGATAAGGCAACAAAAAGCATCGTTCACTCCTCCAAGTAAACAAATCCTCAGAAAAGTATTCCAGGGCCTTCCACAAGGCAGAGAAGGAAAAAGCGCTCCCTGTGAAAGCAGCAGCAGTACAAGCAAGTAAGTCCCAAAGGACCTTTCCAAAGAGCCATCCAGCCAATATCACACACACACACGTGCACACTTACATACATATAGATATAGATATACAAGCACACACGCCTATTCCTTGCATACCCCTCCTGACTTGCTATTGAGTTTTCTTTGCAAGTTGTCTACTAGAAGAAGAAGAAAAAATAAAGTCTTTGAAGAATAAAAATAAAGGAGCATTCACTTTCAAAGAGACAGGGAGAGGCGAGTCTCTTCTGGCAATCCAAGATGCAGCATTATAGTTAAGAGTTTGTAAAAGAACCAAGGGGGTTGGGGGAAAAAAAGAGATGTCTCGAGTTCACATATATATGCTGGGTAAGGAGAAAAGTGCAAAAGTGAGGCAACGTATTTGAAGTCTCAATTGTTTTTGTTTTTTACAGCGTTCCTGTTCCAGTCTCAGCAATGCGAGCTGCGGTCCTGCTCTAGTTTTATTGTTAAAGTTGGCTCCACAGCCATAGGGGCCCCGTTGGCATAGTGGGAGGTTTTGTAGGTGATGGAGTGATCACTCTTCTTGGCCGCATAGCGGAACCGGTGGTAGTGGAGCACAAGGGCCAGCGCGACGGAGACCAGAACCAGAACAGCACCTCCGGCGGCCATAACGTAATACCAGTAGGCTGGGATGGGCTGCACTGACACCGTGTCCACTGTGGGCTCGCTCCCTGGCAGAAGGGTGCCCCCTGGGGGAGAGACAGAAGAACGTTGCTAGGTGGGATGCATGCAGGCCAATAAAAAAAGACACACATACACACACGCACACACATATATAGATGTATTGACATGCATTTCAGAGTTTTGAGCAGTTTAAACGAAGTCTGCATGACCGAGCTTTCCCTTTGCTGGGAACGTAATTTGGATTTTTGACAGGCAGGCAAATTAAAGCATTTTATTAATTAGGCTGGGAGGAGAGAAGGAGGATGCAAATGTTGTTAATAGCCATTATACTTAACAGAAACAGCCCCCCCTCCCCATTTTGCCAACTCTCCCCCCTCCAATCAGCCCGGTCTTGTTGCAATGTGGCACTTGTTTGTCAAGCAATGACAAAACACATCACACTTTCAAACAAGTGACAAGAGTTTAATTGCAACATACGAAGGAGGTTGTGACAGGATCACAGGGATAGACAGTGGGTGGGTGGGGGGAACATGCTTCATTCCTATGAGAAAAGAAAGTGGAGAAGAATCTGCAGAGAAGACTCTGATCTTCCCCAGGGCATGATGCAGAGTTCTAGATATTTTAGAAATGCCCCAATCTCGACTCCCAGCTCTGAATTTCTGAACAGGACATGCCAAAGGAGTTCCCCTCCATGACTGCGCAATATGATTGTCTGAATCATGCCTAAACCAGGAACTGACTGACAGCAGAATCCTGTTTAGCCAGAGGGAAATCTCCCCGTATTTAATGAAGCTTACATCTTAGTAACTGTCTACTATTACTGTTTAGGTATATCTGATAGAAGCAATCACTTCATGCTAATAGTTATCGGAAGCTATATATCCATGCTTTAACAACTGGCTTCTATCCCTTGTTTTCTAATTTTTCTGAAATATTTATTTATTTATTTATTTGTCTCATTTACAAGCTGCCTTTCTTCCACTGAGGGGAATCAAAGTGGCCTATGGTGGGTTTTTTTTTAAAGAATTTAAAAACACAATAAATTATACATTAAAAACAATGCAAGTATAATAGTAATTAAAATACATTGAAACATTTACAACTTTAAAAACAAATTTACTCAGCTAAAAAACAGCATTTAGGGACTCAGGATGTGCTTACACATTGAAACACTCCTGAGTTTGCATCAGGTTTAGCACGCTTGAAATCGATTTTACAATATATGCTTACACAATGTACAACTGAGGGAACATTTTTTTTGGCCAGGAAGTGTGTGTGTTTTTGTTTGGAAAGCAAAGTATTTTAAACAGCCTCCAGGGGGTTGTTTATTTTAACTCAACTGTAAAAGCCATTTATTTTGAATCATTTTGGCATGTGTGCTCGCATGCGTTGAAGTAAATTGTCTCTGTAGGGTTTGTCAAGTAATGGATGCCATGATCATGGGTTTTGGGCTGTAGGGAAACCTTGCAGTCCCATCTGTTATATATTTTTTCTATTTGTAATACTGAATTAGCACTATTCCAGTTTGAAAGGAAAAAAACCCTCAAGTATTAAAAATAACACCACTGGTGGCATCGGTGAGTGGTTGTGAGAGGAAACCAGCACGAGGATGGGCACTGGACAAAGCCTCAAATGCAATGGGTTTGTGGCACCCATCTATCCTCGCACTGGCTGCCTCTCATAGCCTTTCACCGATGCCACAGCTGGTGTTATTTTAAATATTTGTTTTATTTTTAATTTTTTTTTCAAACAGGGATAGCGCTAGTTTGGTATTAGAGATAGAAGGAAATTATAACAGATCAGATTGCAAGGTTTCCCTGCAGCCTGAAACCCATAATCCTGGCATCCATTACTTGATAAACCCCACACAGTCAAGCACACATACCAATGCAAGTGTGGCCGGGCACAGGACAAAGCCTCAAATGCAACGATTTTAAAAGCCCATGTAGCCTCTTCAACCAATATACAACACAGCTTAAAAAATAGGTTAAAAGTTTTCCCAGAGGATGCACCCAATGACCCAAAAACCATGCGACTACCAATCCATCACCAATGTACTTCAATAGCGTAACCACACCCTCAGTTATGGTTTTTAAAAGCCTGCCTGAAGGGTTAGATTTTCAGCTGTTGACAGAAGCATAAAAGGGAAGAGGCTAACCTAACATTCTCAAGACAGAGCATTCCACAAACTGGGAGCAGCCACAGAAAATCTCCCTCCCAGGCCCTGACATGATGTATAAAAGGGCTGTTAACTAGTTAATTTGCTCTTGGGCTTTAATCCTATACCCACTTAACAAAGAAAGCCCCACTGGACTTATTTCTGAGCTGGTGTTATAAGATTACATCGTGATCATTGGTTACCTGGCACTTAACAAATTAGTTGATCAAACTTAATTAAAAGTGTAGATTGCCATGTTCTTAATATATGCCCTTTTAAGTACTGAATAATATATAGGATTTGTTGTTGTTGTTTAGTCGTTAAGTCGTGTCCGACTCTTTGTGACCCCATGGACCAGAGCACGCCAGGCCCTCCTGTCTTCCACTGCCTCCCGGATATATATAGGATACATCTTACAATTTAATAAAAGCAAGCATTTGTTAAAGGGAAAGCCCATCAGCAATATTTTAGATAAAATAAAGTATTTTATTTTATTTTTATTTTTCTAAAGCAAAAGCAGAAACCAGTCTCAAAAATCAAGCAGGGAAGCCCTTAACCTGCCCTTCCACCAGCTACTATTTCTAACACTGATTAAACTTCTGCTGCAATTAGTCAACTAAAGCTTTAGTTAGGGTACCAATAAGACGTATGCCAGCTTGGAGCAGTACTTTTCAGAAAAGAGTCTTTAGTATGCAGCCAGTATGCCCACATGAAGACAACACTTCCATCAGTCTACAGAAATGCTCAAATATGTAAAGCCGCAGGTAGAGGGCTGTTTACCTTTCTACATGAGTGCTCCCTTCCTTCTCTCCAAAAGCAGTGGTGCTCATTATAGGAGCCTATCCAGGAGAAAACTCTCTGGTATGTTTTATACGATGGTTCTGATGGCAAGACCAATCAGAGTTGGCCTTTGCATCAGCCATAGACAACCTGCCTTCTGTCAAGGCCCACATTCACTCAGGGACATCTATCAGTAGAGCTGAAGCCCTTGGCACAGCCTTTCTTTCTGCAACTACCTCCTCCTTTTGACCTTGTTCTTTCCAAAATTCTCTCACTTTTCCTCACTCTCTTCCACTCTCTTCCTCTTCTTCCCTGCCCAAAAGGCTCCTGGGGGAAGAACAGACTGCTTTTACTAAGGCCCTAGTCACATGACGGAAATATTTTCTAGTTCTTCCAATACTTTCCATATCTCTGTTGGACTGTATTGTGGTCATGTGGTTTATATCCCAGGACAAACGTCCCAAGAACTTTTAGCACTACCAATATATTTCCTCCTATTTGAATCATTATGGTCATCTACACCATGATAACGGTTTATTTTCTCTCTTGCTTCAAGGGGCAATTTAGCCCCTTGATTTATATATATGTGTTTGTTTGTTTTTTTAAAAAAAGTCTATCAATACATCAATATATCAGAAGCAAGTTTCCCTCTAAGGTGCTCAACTGCACAAGCATGCATGATTCTGCCCCCACAGGCAATCCTGGTAGGGAATTCACCGGTACAACAAAGGTACAAAATAACACAACCCTCCTGGCCACGGGGAAATGTTCCGCAGTTACACCGCTAGCCATGAAAATGTCTCGGTTTTGACTCTGCATTGTGTGACCAGGAAAAAAAAATAGTGACATAACCGGCAGATAACGACATAACATTTCCCTCGTGTAACCAGAGCCTAAGAGTCTGAACTAACCACCAACGGACAGCTAAGGAAATTCAGACAAGGGCCAGATGAAATTAGGCTCAAGGCCACATGAGGCCTTCTGGTCACAGGTTGCTGACTCCTGCACTGAATTACATATATCAGCAATCAGAAACCTTGGCCTTTGGCCTTCCCCCTTTTTCTATTCCTTCATATCTGGCAGTTCCCTGCCATTAATCTTGATTAGAGGCAGATCACTTTCACCAAATTTGGGGGGGGGGGGGGGGCTAAACCAGGATCAAGGCATATGTGAATTACAGTTTGCCATAAACCAGGAAAGGTGTTACATATTGGTGGTGGCGGTGGTGTGTGTGTGTGTGCACTCATGAAACAAGAAGGGAAGACCATGCAGTCTCCTGACTACTTATTTCCATGACACCAAACCATGGCTAGACATTGTATTCAGAGCTTGTAAGTAATATGTTGTCAAGTCAATGAGCAGGATCTGATTCTCATACACAATGTGTATGGGAATTGGAAGAAACCAGTAGGACCACCCACAGCATGTCTTGTTTTATTTAGAAAGTCACATGATTCTGGGCTGATTCCATACATTTTCCTTCATCGTACTTAGAAATACGTGCACAAACGGGGAAAACATAGTTAACGGTACTATTTACAAGTATTCCTCAGCTCACATACTACCCTCCCCCCACTCTCAACATGTTTTATTATGAAAAACAAAGAAAAGGCTTCACTAGGCTTGTTCTTTAAGGAGAAGGTTAGAAATGAGAGGGGAAGACATAATTCCACAGGTGGTGGATCACTTGTTGATAATGACTTGGGTCGCTGGGCAGCTCTCCACCTGATATTTATTCATGCAAAATAGATAGTACTTTTAAATAGATCATTCCTGGGCTCCTGCAACCTTGTGTCCATTTGCTGTTCAGCCCAGTGATGGCAACCATGGCTGCTTGGCAACCAAAGCTCTTTGTGTTCCATACAAACCAGAAAAGGGTATGCACAGCTATAAACCAAGAAATGCATGGCTAGGAACCCAGCAGTTTCCCATAAACAACTCTACTGAAACTTGCTGTTTTTGAAAGACTTCATTGCTATGCACACCTAAGTTGCGAAATAAGCCCCACTGCAAACAGTGGGACCTATATAACTTATGAGGATATGTGCATGGTATACACCAGATATACACACCATTATAATCTGTACATACTGAGTATATATTAGGGCATGTTTAACAGGCTGGATTGAGTTAAACAGGGTCGGGTAGAGGTCCAGTATGCCATTTGGTGGATCCTTGCATCCAAATGGCATACACATCTATATTTGGTCCGCGTCTCTTATGAAAATGACAAAACCAAACCAAAAAAGCCCCCCTCCTTGACTCCTCTTCTCTATTCCTCCTTCTGGGAGGAAGTTCCAGTTTTTAATATTTTTCCTAAATGGTATAGCACATCAGTACTCTTACAATAGACTTTAGAAACTTTTACTTCCTTCCTCTGCCCCTCCACGAAAGATCAGAGGAAGTGTTTAATTTCCCAGTATTGTTAAGTAGTTTAAGAAAACTAAGCTGTCTTAAGCCATTTAACAGTATTGGGAAATTGAAAGTGGAAGGGAAATGTAAAGCCGCAAGCTCTGCTTTGGTTCCATTCCAGGAATTGCATGTGCTAGAAATGAACCAAAACAGAGCGATCCTACCTGGACCAAAACAAACAAACAAAAAACAGTAGGTCATGACAGGGCCTCAGAAAGGTATAAATAGGATTCTCTGGGGATGGACTGGTTCACTCTAGCAATTATGGTATCCGATCACACTACACAGTAAACCAATGCTTTCAATGCATTCAATGTTTTTTTTTAAAGTAGTCTACCTACTCAACAGATTCATTTATTTTTCAGTTGTCTCATATTATGGACAGAAATATTGGGTCCCAAAATGAGATTTAAAATGATATCCAGGGTAGAAACTTCTCCTGGAACAGAAAATCAGCAGATACTCAGGCAATTACTAGAGAGAAGCAAGAAAGATTCAGTTTGTGGTTCAAATATATAATCCCTCCTCACACATGCAAGCCGGAAGTCACCGTCACAGTTATCCGCAAGTGACCTCCTATTTCCAAGGAGAGGCTGTTTATTGCAGAGGGGAATGAAAACGTGACCTTCATTCTCACCTTCCACCACAGGCGACCCCTCCGAGGCAAAGTGGAATGACCCAGAGTGAGAACGTGCAGCAAAACTTGCATCAAGCCTGTTCCAGACATAACTAGAGAGCCTTGAATATTAAGACTCTGCAGCAGGTATTAGTTTGCAGAATCCCTCCCCCGAAAAGATTTAGGAGCTGGGGGGCTCTGTTGCCACCCATCTTCATCAGCATACAGTATGCAGTAGAAGAATGCCTCGTGCTCTGTTCCCTGCTCACTCCGGTTATTTCTGTGACGAGTAGTGCCTCAAATAACTTGAGACCATGGTTGTCTGACCTTCACTGTTTGGACTGACCTTCTCCCACACAGAAATTTGTTCTCTTCCCTCCCCCCATGCACACACACACACACTAAATTAGTGGAAGTTTGGGGCAGGAAACACAGAAGGCAGAGTGGGATGGACTAAAGATCATCTAGGACTAATTTCCCTTATTCCACAGGCAGGAGTGTCATCCCCAGAAGCTCACCTACTCTGCTCAGATCATAGTAACTGACAAGCAGGAAGGTAACTGCACTTCAAGAAGGACTTGCAGATCAAAGAGCTCCAAATTATTGTCTTCCCATAAGTGAGACCCTGGCGGTGGGCTGTGGAACTGGGTTAGGCTAGAACAGTGACAACCAACCTTGGGTCCCCAGATGCTCTTGGACCACAACTCCCAGAAATCCTGGCCAGCACAGCTAGTGGTGGAGGCTTCTGGGAGTTCTAGTCCAAGAACATCTGGGAACCCAAGGATGGGAAGCCCTGGTCTAGAGTCACAAGACCTTGGACAGCTCTGGGCTGACCATTTGCTCCAATGGGCTCCACATATTGGACCCTGGGCCAGTCTCTGGTCCTGTATCCAATGCCTCTTGGATCATGTCATGGGAACCTGGAGCGCATCAGGACCTGGGATGACAACACTTCAGTATGTGTGACACACTCACTGGCTGGCGCTATAGGTAGGAGACGGTCAGCCCATGGGTGACAGGCAAAAGAAGGTTTGCTGGTTGCACCTCTTACGGTCTCCACCCCATCTTTAGACCTGGTATACCTGCTGCATGAGACAATGGGCGGAGAGGCCAGATTCATAGTCCAACTCTGGGACAGAGACTGTAGGAAAAGGTACAGGACAACATGAATCCAGAGGATTTCTGCTTAGCCTGATCCCCACCAACCTTCTCGACCTTTCTTGTTCTTCCTGGAACAAAAGAATCCCAAATGGAAAGTCTGTTTCATTTTTCTGCTGAAAATTATTCCTTGCTTCAAACACAGGGATGGAAAGTTTACAGAAGAGGCCATAAAACAACGGCTAAAGTAATAAAGCTGCCCGTCTGCTTCGGGAGGCTGAACAAGTACAAACCGTCCTGCAAAGTGACAAATGATGTAAATATCTCCAGTTGATCGCCCTGCTTTGCCACCCAGGCAGCAGAGGAATGAAAAGCACCAGTGACAGTTTAATCAGCAGCCACTTGTAACCAAGTCACTGGCACTTTGCGGTCTGGATTTTAAGATAGTGCAGTCGAGTGCCACATTTCACATGAATGAAATGGAGAGAACTCAGTGGATCTAAACTGATTCAAGGCAGAACCTGTTCTGCCGTCTCTTCTCCAAAAAGCCCAGGTAGGCTTTATTTGATAATAACCCTTTTAAAAGGATGCCACTTACCCACCTCTCCCTCTCTGATGCAGTAGATGTCAGAGAAAGAGGAGCATGTGGAATGACATGTAACACCAGAAAAATATATGCAGAGCTGGACCTATATAGTTGACTGGGGGATGGGGGTATCAAGTTGGACTCTGAGGAATAAATATCAGCTATAAAACATAACCTTTTGGATCTGTGCAAAGAGAGGGGCATAGTAATGCTTTGTAAGATCCTAGCACAATTTGGAAGTAAGGAAGCTAGACACTACCATATGTTAATTTAAGTTCCAAATCTGCGGAGTTATCATTAGAAAGCATACTTTTCTTTCAAAAACTGGATAGTGCAGGTGGTCCATATTTGTGCTCCATTTCTTCATTTCTGTTAAGGGCTGATTCAAACAGCAGAACAATCAGAAGTGATGAAACAGAATCCCCACATTCACACTCGTTAAACTTCAGTACTGCAGTCAAGCCTCTGTTCATCACTTGTATTCAATCCTGACGGAGTCAGAATTGACGGAGTCAATTTTCTCAAAGTGTTCCTTGGATGATTATGTTGTAAACCACACAGAGAGTGCTCAAGCACTATGGGGCAGTATATAAGTCAAAACAACAACAGTAATAATTCTAGAGGGCTAAGGAACTCACTGGGGAAGATTTGGGGGACACACAAAGAGAGAAGAAAAAGAACTTCTGCTGTGTGAGTGGAAGGACAATCCACTTGTGCAACAGTGCATAGAACCTAAGGGCCAAAATCTTGTTATGAAGTTACATTTATGGAAGGCAAATGGCATAACAAATAGTTGCTTATCTCTGGCAATTAGCTAGTCCCTACAACTTTTAGGAGCATGCCAACCCACCAGGTTGGTATGCACCTGAAAACCCAAGCAGGGACTCAGTAATTAGCACCAAAAAGCTGTTGCACATTACACCACTTTCCTTCTACAGGCATAATGATTCGATAGGATTTTGGCCAATGTCTAGCAGTAGAGTCACAGATGGCTGGGAGCGGGAGGTTAAGAAGAATATGCTGGGAGGGTCAGGCATCTGTCACCCGGACAAGTTCACAAAGATCCTTTCCATCATTTCATCTAACCTGACTTTTCAAGGCTTTCCCAACTACCTTGGGCCCCAGTCTTGTTATCCTGCCAGTGAGACCTCATTTCAAAAGGACATGTAGCCCTTTTGAACTTTACTTTCTACTTAACTGCACAGATACTGCAAGGAGCTGAGTCATCAATAATCCACTGCTCTGTGTACAACCAAATGTGAGCAGCAGCAACATGCCAAGTCTTCAGACCTCCTGCCTGATGCCCTTATGGAGAAATATAACATGTGGTTACTTCCTTTCCCTCTGCCACCCTCAGTTACCTGACACCATTGTGCCAGATGTTTCCCTACCCTCATCAGTGACAGGCAACACGGGGCGTCAGAACTGCTTTCTCGGGTAGCAAGGCCTGAAGGAAGAACAGCACCGTGCTTCGCAAAGAGGCTCCCCCTTGCATTTGACAGTATCTGGTGAGACAGAATGCTGGTCTAGTTCTGTACAAGGCAGTTCCTTATATATGTGCCTCCTTCCTGAAGGTGATATGGATCCTTCTTTCCCAGAATGGAAGAAAAGCAATGTATGTATATATAAATGTGTGTGTGCATATGTGTGTGTGTGTGTGTGTGTGTGTTGTGAGTGGGGAGAAGCAGATTTGTCACTAAGCAATGCACAAACCACTCTTGTGAGCTGAAAATAGCTGGCAATCCCCCACCCCATACCCTCAAATTTGCCAGTGAAGTGAGAAAGCAGGCAGTCAAAACTTGCTTTTTTTTTTTTTGTCCCACCAATTCTCCACCGAGCAGCACACTTGGAATCCTGCTCCAAATGGTTAGGATGGATACTGAAACATGTCCACACCTCACCTGTCCCCAGGGAGAGGACAGGTGAGGTGTGCACATGGAGGGAGGGAGAACCACAGTTGCCTTGTCTCCTGATACACTGGCAGGCTTCAAACTACGGAGGTTGGGGGTGGCAAATCTCTGGGATAAAGCCTGGCAATCCTACTGACTCTGTCAAAATATCTGCACAATCTTTTCTGACACCGAGATGGCCTGTGGAAGCCATCCGGTGCCCTTCAATTGGAACATGCAAGGCACTGCATATGACTCGCTCAGAGCTGTGCGGCCGCCGACTACAGCTGTGCCTGCGCTTCTGTCAGGTTAAGGTGCTTCACACAGGAAACACAGCAGAGTGAAAGCGCACCCAGCTCAGCTAGGCTCATAAAATCCACCCCTCAGGCCATACAACCTCATATGTTCAACAAAATTACTTTAAAGCTGGCGTTCCCAAACTCTACCTTCAATGAATGCGGGATGCTGTTTTTGTTTCTGTTCTGCACTTGCCTAGCAAGTGTATCCAACAAAAATATTTGGCGAATCTAAGACAGGATGCAGACTGGCCTTCCCACCCATGTATGTAGGTATACCACTGCAGCCTGAAAACAGGTGGTTCACCTGACTGAGTCCTCTTCTATACTCTTCTGTTCCTCTCTTCCTTGTCTGAAGAAAGGCATTTGCAAGGAGCAGACCTGAGTCTCTATGTTTTGCTGAAGTGATCATGTTGTTGTTTAGTCGTTAAGTCGTGTCCGACTCTTCGTGACCCCATGGACCAGAGCATGCCAGGCCCTCCTGTCTTCCACTGCCTCCCGGAGTTTGGTCAAATTCATGTTGGTAGCTTCGATGACACTGTCCATCCATCTCGTCCTCTGTCGTCCCCTTCTCCTCTTACCTTCACACTTTCCCAACATCAGGGTCTTTTCCAGGGAGTCTTCTCTTCTCATGAGATGGCCAAAGTATTGGAGCCTCAGCTTCAGGATCTGTCCTTCCAGTGAGCACTCAGGGTTGATTTCCTTCAAAATGGATAGGTTTGTTCTCTTTGCAGTCCAGGGGACTCTCAAGAGTCTCCTCCAGCACCACAATTCAAAAGCATCAATTCTTCGGCGGTCAGCCTTCTTTATGGTCCAGCTCTCACTTCCATACATCGCTACTGGAAAAACCATAGCTTTGACTATGCGGACCTTTGTCGGCAAGGTGATGTCTCTGCTTTTTAAGATGCTGTCTAGGTTTGTCATCGCTTTCCTCCCAAGAAGCAGGCATCTTTTAATTTTGTGGCTGCTGTCCCCATCTGCAGTGATCATGGAGCCCAGGAAAGTAAAATCTGTCACTACCTCCATATCTTCCCCTTCTATTTGCCAGGAGGTGATGGGGACAGTGGCCATGATCTTAGTTTTTTTGATGTTGAGCTTCAGACCATTTTTGGCGCTCTCCTCTTTCACCCTCATTAAGAGGTTCTTTAATTCCTCCTCACTTTCTGCCATCAGAGTGGTATCATCTGCATATCTGAGGTTGTTGATATTTCTTCTGGCAATCTTGATTCCGGCTTGGGATTCCTCCAGTCCTGCCTTTCGCAAGATGTATTCTGCATATAAGTTAAATAAGCAGGGAGACAATATACAGCCTTGCCGTACTCCTTTCCCAATTTTGAACCAATCAGTTGTTCCATATCCAGTTCTAACTGTTGCTTCCTGTCCCACATATAGATTTCTCAGGAGACAGATAAGGTGGTCAAGCACTCCCATTTCTTTAAGAACTTGCCATAGTTTGTTGTGGTCCACACAGTCAAAGGCTTTTGCGTAGTCAATGAAGCAGAAGTAGATGTTTTTCTGGAACTCTCTGACTTTCTCCATCATCCAGCGCATGTTAGCCATTTGGTCTCTAGTTCCTCTGCCCCTTCGAAATCCAGCTTGTACTTCTGGGAGTTCTCGGTCCACATACTGCTGAAGCCTGCCTTGTAGGATTTTGGGCATAACCTTGCTAGCGTGTGAAATGAGTGCAATTGTACGGTAGTTGGAGCATTCTTTGGCACTGCCCTTCTTTGGGATTGGGATGAAGACTGATCTTTTCCAATCCTCTGACCACTGCTGAGTTTTCCAAACTTGCTGGCATATTGAGTGTAGCACCTTAACAGTGTCATCTTTTAAGATTTTAAATAGTTCAACTGTATGAAGTAGTATGAAGTGATCATACTAGTCCTCAAATCGTATTTTAAGTTTTGTCTTCCCCAGCTGGAGGAAGAAGGCGACAAGGGGGATGCCTGAAGCATGCTGCTCTTCTCCACTTGCTCCTCTGTAGGCCAATATAAGACTGTGCCCCCTCAACAAATACACCCAATATAGCAGCAGGGCACATACCAGCCCTTCCAGAGGCCTACTGGCACTATAACTGCTGCTCAACTCAAACGGAGATCTGTGGAGAGCACAGGACCCGCCGTGTCTGGTTCTACCTTGCTCAAACTAAGAATGGATCACAACATTCATGCTCAGTGCTATATGTACTTCAAGAGCCTCCAGGCTAAGAATTCTTAAAAACAAAAGAAAATATCTAAACCTATACAAACACATCGTCATCATCATCATCATTATTACTATTATTATTGGACATCCAAAACGTTGTCCAAATTTTAAGATCTGAGCTGGCTGTCTACCAGTATCTCCTGCTCTTAGGTGCAGTGGCACTCTGATCTGCTCTCTCCACTACCTGGGACTCCTCCTACTTAAAGACATGGAGAGATACATAAAAGCAGGGAAGGCAGATGAATTCAGGATAAGCATAGCAAACGTAGAAGGGCCTGAGAGGACGGAAGGCAGACCGGTACAGCCAGGTTCCAAGGAACATATTATGCATGTGGTGACTTGCAGCTGTCATGTCACGGCCCAATTTAACCAGCTGCTATTAATTAATGAGGAATCCAGTTCGGAGTATTTGCCTCACAGTGCTAGTATAACATCTCTGCAACATTAGCAGCTGGTGAAGCTTTTACCAAAGCGACAAAACTTGGGACATTGCTACTGGGCTACTCTTTGGTTGGAAATTAATATATGAGACACAAAAATCCAGGCATTAAAATAATCACAGTTGGGTTGCTAAACAAATTCTGTCATGAACTTGGAGAGCAGCACACCATTTGTCCACAACTGCACTGGATTATCCCCCAGTCTTTGGGTTTTTATGACAAAGGGCTTTGCAAACAGTTTTTCACAGAGAAATCAACTTCTTTCCACCTCCAAAAACAAAACGCATCTCTTCTGGAAGTCAAAGCTCTCGTTTGAGAGACTGCTTGAGGAAAAGCAAATCTCTCCAATAATAAATGAAAAAGGAATGATTTAATAAAAGCAGGATGCTCTGCTGTGTTTTTTGTTTGTTTGTTTGTTCTTGCCACACTGGGATTTTCTTTCCCACAGGTGAAAGGCAGAAAGCATTACACAATGAAACAAAATTAAAAATTGCTCCAGATAGAAAGGAGCTGCCTCCTCTCTCTCCTCCCTGCCCCCCCCCCCGCATCTCCACTGACTTAGAAACAAGTTTAATGAGGAGGACAGCCTCTCTGAATTCTTTTCTCCTTTTGTTTCCCTCTACAGGTTTTATCAACTCGAGGCATCCCATTTTCTTTTCTTCAGGCCAGCATTACCCGATTAAATGCACCATTTCACCCTGCTTCTCTTTTACTAAATGTCAGCCTTCAAACTCAGGGTGACAGTTGTTGCTGTGTTTCAATCTCCCCCCCCCCCCCCCACCTGCTTTCGTCCCTCTCTGGTGCAGCCCCTGCCTTGGTATTTGTTGGCTGGAAAGGAAAAACAGCTCCACGCTAAATATTCATCATTCCCACCTCATTGCACTTCTAATTCACTGCTGATTTTTGGGTTAAGCCTCTCAGTGGTTGCCAGTTATTCCCCCAGTCTTACATCTCAAAGCTTCACTGCTCCTCCCTAGACACTACAAAGGCAGAGGAGTTCATCGGCATCCTTATTTATCTCTATTATTAGTTGGCCTGAATTCTGCTGGATTCGGGTGTTGCTGCTGAGGTAGGCCCACGGGCTAAATCTAACGTTCTTAAATACCCTTCTAAAGTCCCTGTTGAAAAAGACATTTGATTGGGTTGTTAAGCCACAATGAAACATGGGGCACGGTCCATTCAGAAAACTTGGGTCTTTGTTCCTGCTCCTCTGATATAGGCAGGCAAGACACATGGGGTGCCTCGCCTTTCCTCTCCAGTACTACCAGAGGAAGCCACCCAGGTAACAGTTCCCAAAGTAACCCCTGCAAACTATGAAATCAACACAGATTGGTACTTTTTACCAGGTATGACCAACAAGGTGAGGCACACTCCTTTCTTGAAGCACAGCTACCAGAATACTCCAGTCAGTATGGACATAGGCTATGCTGACCAGGGTATTCTCTGAATTATAGTCCATCACCACCACTCACCCCACGAAAGGCACTTTTCCCATCTGTGACTATTGGTGCCTCAAACATCTGTGTGACAGGGCAAAAATGCAACAGGTTGAAACAATTGCCAGCGTAGAGATTTAGCGATGCACCATTTGAACTTCTGCCGGTCACACAGCTGCTCAAGACATCAGATGTCCTTAATTGAAAAATAACTGGGAGCATTCATGCTTAGCTTCTCATATAGACTAGCAAGATGTTGCCCAGAGTGGATGGTAACCACTTGGCCCATCCCCATCCTGCTTCTATTTCCACAGAACACTACAGTGCCCACAAAACATTACAAAAGAACACAGCCATGCCTCCACAAACACCCCCCCTTTTAAATGTCATAGTGGGTCCAAACATCTATGACCGATATAGAAACTTGTACAGTTTAAGAACTTTCAAGCAGCTAAAACTGGTCCAAGAAAGGCAACTTAAAAAGAAAAAAGAAAAGAAAAAGCACACTTCCCTATTTTACTGACCAAAAGAATGGATTCTTATTATTAATCCCCTCACTCCAAGATTGCATCTGGTCTAGTGCAACGTGCTGATGTTGAAGGCATATTGCAGATGTGAACAGCTTGCATAGCAGCAGTCATGTGTTAGTTTTGTTGTTGCTTTGTTACACACACATTCCTCTTTAAAAATAAAAGGCAAAAATCAAAAATTAAATCATGCAATAAGGGGGGAAAAACTATTAGAATAAATGCATTTTACCTGAAATTTCATAGGTGTGTTCTCCAGGGAAAGCTGCAATAGGTTCTGTAAATAACGAGAAGAATTGAAATTCAGTATTACCAAGAGAGCAAATTATAGATTCCACAGTTAGTCCTAGTGGCTAAATAGATGACTAAAATTCACAAAAACCTCTTTCATAAGGCTTAGCATCAGTCATCCATGCCTTAGTTACACCACATCTTGACTACTGCAATGCACTCTACCAGGCGGCGGCGGCTGCTACTCTTCAGGATCTTCAACTGTGCAACATGTGGTGCCTAGACTGCTTACTGGTGCATGGTGTTGTGATCATATGATTCTGATACTGAAGGACATGTACTGGTTGCCACTTGGTTGCTAGGCCCAATGCAAGGTCTTAGTCTTAAACTTTAAACCCCTAAACTGCTTGGGACCTGGCTGTCTATGAGACCACCTATCAACTAAAGCAGACCCATTCAGTCAGGTGAATGTATATAAGTTTATACTCACCAAATAAGGTCCCATTGATTCAAATGGTTTGCTCTTGATGGGGCTACTGGACCACTGAATCAGTGTGACTTACATAAACATTGCCTTACTGAAGCTTCCCTTAGGCTCAATAAATAAAGTGCACCTCCTGAAGAACTACCACTCCCAGGTAGCATTAATCTGTTACAAGTAAGTAGGACAGAAAAGTAAAATTTGTCCTGTCTTACTAGTTACTTTCCTGAAGAAAAAAGATTTGTCTGATTGTTTTTGGATTATTTCTGTTTTTTCCCAGGGAAAAGTAGATTCCTGACTTGACTGCAGTTTCAGCAGGGTGCCACAGAAAGAATGTGACAGGTTTGTCAAAAGAGAGAAAATATATTGAGAGTTATTGGATCCTCTTCTCAAGTCGAAAAAGAATCTGATTACTTTTTTAGATTACCGTTTTAAAACAGAAGCTTGCTGCTCCAGTTAGCGCTCTCTTTTTACAATCTTGAGGGTGGGGCAGGGGCAGAGAATGCCAATACCCAGTTATTCTTTCACACACAGGACACAGACAAATAGTGGCACTTCCCAGCCCCATTGCCATGAGTCCTAACTAGAATCTCTCACCCTAGCTGCTTCTATTTAAAAAAAAAAAATTAATGGGAGAGCCACCATCATTTCTAGCTTGCTCCTCAAGAGAATTCTATAGTCTTACAAAACAGGCAAGACAGCCATTGTTCTCGCAATACTAGCCTTTTCTAAACCAAATATATCAGCATGGGCCACATACTTGCATTACTTGTACTGGAGAATCTCATAACAATCCCTGTCTATCTTTCTCGGAGAGACCAATCAAAAGAAAAGGGAGGACAGGGGAACAAATGTTTGTGCAAGTCTTCACAGGCACAAGACCATCAGACAAGGTGTCACGAAAGACAGTCCAGTTAGCAGGTACCGTATTTTTCGCTCCATAAGATGCACTTCCCCCCCCCCATAAAAGTGTGTGGGGGGGAAAAGTGTGTGCGTCTAATGGAGCAAATACACTTCTGCAAGGGCTCCCTCCGATGTCAGGGGAAAGCCCTTGGAGACCTCCTGGGGTCGGATCGCGGCGGCGGGGGACCCCCCAGGAGGTCTCCGATGGCTTCCTCCAAGCATTGGAGGGAGCCCTTGCAGACCTCCGAAGGCAAAAAGGCAGGGGAAAATGACGGGAGATTCGAATCTCCCGTCCTTTCCCCCTGCCTTTTTGCCTTCGCGGCGGCGGGGGACCCCCAGGAGGTCTCCGATGGCTTCCTCCAAGCCATTGGAGACCTCCTGGGAGTCCCCCGCCGCCGCGATCGGACCCCCAGGAGGCCTCCAAGGGCTTTCCCCCGACATCGGAGGGAGCCCTTGCAGACCTCCAAAGGCAAAAAGGCAAATACCTCCAAAGTACCTTATTTTTTGCTCCATAATTAGCTGCGTCTTATGGTCAGGTACGTCTTATGGAGCGAAAAATACGGTAAATGTACATACGTAGCATTTCAAAGCACATGCCACATCCTGAAGTAAGAAGGCATTAGTCTATCCAAAACACTTCTGCCTGGTGTGGAACTACCCGACATCATTTAACAGTGGGTTATTTCATGGCAAATACTTCCTTACTGTAAGAACAGTTGTGTCCCAAGCTTGCCCAGAAATCATATGTTCTTCACCCTGCCATCCTGAAGGCATGGTAATTAGCCACTGCTTTGCCTTCAGCGGAGCGGGAAAATATTCTGTATGTGTTCATAATTATTACCTGACATGTCCTAAGATACAGAAATGGATTCCAAGCGAAAACCCTGAGGAGGTATAGCTCATGAAAACACAGGCAGCTGCTTCATCGTAGGCTGGGACTACTTATTGGTCCCAGTATCATCTTCCTAGACCAGTGGTTCCGAACCTTGTGTCCCTTGGTGTTCTAGGACTTCAACTTCCAGAAATCCTGGCCAGCACAGCTATTGGTGAAGGCTTCTGGGAGCTGCAGTCCAATAATATCTGGGTTACCCTAGGTTGTGAACTACTGGCCTCGATGGACAGCAACTCTGCAGAATTTCCCGCAGAGTTTTTGCACCCAGATTTCTCTGCCAGATAAACAAGGGTTTGATCTTGGGACCCTGTGCATATCAAGCATGAAAGGAACATTGACTGCATATCTGTTTGTTTATTTGCAAGAAATTACATTTTGTTTTTGGCTTTTCTGGAGCATTTGACTCCCAGACCACCAATGACCATTTGTAAACATTTTTAGATAAATTATTTAAACACTGAAATTGTTTTTGTTTTGAACCCTTCAGTGGACCTTTCTACCCTGCCTGCAAAAACATTGCAAAACAATGGAGAATTGTTATAAGCAATGTTGATCATTGGTAGTGATGGTGAGCTGTGAAGGCAGAGAGATTAAAACTGTTTGGAAATACTGATACTGTATATCGTATTTTGCCATTATGAAGCATTAACAGATTAGAGATCAGCAGAGTTCCAGGAGGGTTGTCAAACCCAGAAAAACAGCATGCCTAAAGGAGCAATGGCTGGGCTTTGGCCACCTTGCTTCCTTTTGGAAGTCTGCAAGAGGGAGGACCTCGTTCTTACAGTTTACAGGAACTTCACTTCAGGAGTCCTTTCCTATCCAGGTGTTCAACTTGCTATACTCTGCTAGCCTTGACTGTGAACCAATTCCATCCAGATCAATGGGAGAGATGCCACTGTTTGTGATAATTAGACAGCTATGAACTGGAGAGGTGCCAGGCCCTTTCCATGGACTCCTGACAGCAACAGAGACAGGGCAAAGCAGACGTTTTGCACAATCTATCCCCAACTGCTCATTCAATGCTGTTGTGATACTGAAATACGCACGAATAAACATCGGGGAGATGGAACCAGCCGCTGAGCTCAATTCAGAGCTGTGCTCTGCAGAAGACAGATTAGGATCGACTGGTAGATTAGCATTAGATCAGCAAAGATTTCAATGCCTCAGTGGTTTAACGATGGCAACAACAACATGACTCACCTCTCTCACCTAAACTGGGGTAACAAAGACCAGACAGAGAGCTCAACTTAATCCTATTACTTGCAGCAAATCCTTGAGCCCACTTGCATGTTTTTGCAACACACTCTAGTTAGTGGATCTTTGAATTAAAGTAGTAAATGAGGGAGATCTGGCTAACCTGAAATCAGCCTCTATCTGATGTAGAAAACTAGTGTGATCTGATGGAGAGAATGCTCAACGTTGTTCAATGGAACCCTGGTTAAACCCTTCGCTCAATTCACCTTTGAATTTATCTGGAGAAACTTGAGCCCATTTCCCAGCCTAAGCATCAGAGAGTTGCTGTGATAATACAGGGTGGATGATTCCAGCGACATGAGCTTGAGATTCTTGGAGACAGGTTGGGATCTCAGTGTGATAATTAAATAAAAATCTACAGCCCTTGATCAGCTTCATAATAGGCGAAAAGTAACAGATGGACTGGGCAGGCGAGCAGCAAAGGAAGGACAGCATTTTTGTTATAACGTTTTGGCTTTTTTTCTTCCCTCCCTTTTATTTTCAAATCAAAACACTTCATAGCCCTTGCAGCAAAGTTTTCTATCTGGCTTCTGTCCCAGCTCCCAGACTGATGAATTCCAGAGCAGAAATCTGCTTTGTTATTTTTAATAATGCTCTAAGAGTTCCCACTGATTATTTTTCATTAATAAAATGCTCCTATTGAGTTGGTCAACCCTTCCAAGCATGTTATGCTAACTAACTGTTGGATTTTTTTCTCTTGCATATTTTTTCCTTGGGAACCTCACACCTACAACTTCTGGAGATTATTGCACCCTCTTATGTTGCCTTTAAGAGGTTTTAGCTTGGAGGGACCTTTCTGAACTGGAGTGAATGTCAATTAATCCAGTAGCATCCAGTTGTTCTCTCTCTGCCTCAAATTTTGAAGAGAGCCATGCCTCTCTATTGAAATATTTTTTTCACACTCATTTTAGTCAAACAGTCTGAAGAGTTAGAGCAATGTTGTCTGTCAGAGAGTCAGAAGTATTCTGTTCAGTCAGTCATGAAGCTAGTTAACCACTTAAGCTCTGTTCATGTAGCCAGTTAATATTTTTCTACAGAATGCTGTTTGTTTTGATCTCTGAACTATGAGTAAAATGGAACTCCTTTCTATTCTTTTCTCTTACCAGTGTACCTGAGTGAATTATTGAGACAGTAAGTGCTAGTTGAGGAGAACTAAGCAATAAGGGGTGGTCTACTGAGGCGAAACTTAAAGCTAAATCTGTTCTGTAGGTCCCTGAACTTTTTTCCACTGTGTAGTTAGCAGTTTTTAAGCCACTAAATTTCCGCATTCTGCCAATACTACTTGGGCTCTCCCCTTCCATCACAGAGACACACATTGTTGATAGTAAGACTACAATGACATGTGTTCATTCTCTTTGACCTTCTCCAGAAGTAAAGAGTAGGCCTGGGTTCTGTCTGCTTAACAAATGCAGAGACAAAATTGCCTATGGGGAAGGTTGCTGTGTGATCTGTTGGCCACTACAACACAGGAATGATTCCTATGTAAGGAATGATTCCTATGTAAGAGCAAATCTGTTGCAAGCTGTTATTTGCAATAAGGCAATTGGATTCCCATTAATTTTATTCCACTGCTATCAGCCATTGGTTCTCTTCTTGCTGTGAAAGTCAGTGACATATATCTTGTACAGGGAGAAGTTGTTCTTTTATACCCAAGAGCAAAACAGAGAAAGATGCAGTGTGCCACACATAAAACTGTCACAACCTGTGTACAGTGGTTTCCATAGTTTGCCTTCTGGCTTTGAACGAAATCCAAGTTTAGTCCTAATTAGAGTAGACCCACTAAAATGAATGGAACTTCTGAGTCAACATATATCCCACTGATGTCAATGGGACTATCCTATTTGGGGCTAAGATTAGATTGAGCCGTTCCTGTTTCTGGGCTAGACCAGGTTGCTGGGGGCACAGATCACACAACCAAATGCTCCTTAATACTGTACTATAAAGCAAACCTACCCAAACATCCCTCTACAGAAAATGTTACGGTATCTAGGAATAATAATAATCACAGTAATCTTGGCACCAAAACATGAGGTTTATCTATGCAAGTCAGCCAAAGTGTTAGGTTCACAAACTGTGTTAACATTCATGGGCGCTTTGTGCAAAACAGTCACCAGCACTTTTCACACAGGTGCGCCAAGTGGTTGATAAGGTGGGGCAGAGTCACATCCAGATTCTGCTGTGTTCTGTTGTTGCTGAAGCACTCTGGGAACCAGGATCACCCATTTTGCTCTGGAGTGAAATGGAGGATTATCCCAAGAGGAAGAAAGAATGGTACCAGATCCTTGGAATAAGAGCACATCTAAAGCTTGTTTCTTCTGAAACAGCTGCCACACAAAGCCACTTTAGAACAGCACCTGTGTTACACAGCTGCTCCATGAAGTACAATGCCTGCATCAGCATGGGCGTAAATGTCAGAGCAGGACATGAATTGCAGGATGCAGCCAAGAAGGCTTGCCACACGCAGCCATCACCACAGGCATTTCACTTCATGCAGTTTCCACGCAACAGTTGTTTTGTGTGAAAACAACACTGGACTGTTTTATTCCAACTGTAGATGTACCTTGGCCTACAGACAGATGGTTCTGTACTGTGCTGTTCATCACCCAGCATCCTCAGTACTACCTCAGACTCTCAACACAGCTGGTCCCCTTTCAGACGTGCCTGACCTACTGCAGGCAAATGAATTTTTTGCTTCCTACTACCCAATTACTACACAGGAGAGGCATATTTACATACCCTTACAGTTCTCTAAGGAGGCATCAGTGCCTATCCGGACATCATCGATGGCAATCTCTCCTGAATGTCCTTTGCTTATAATTCCCTCGAACACAATCTACAAGTAAAAACAAAGAGAATAATGAGTGGTATCCTTCTAGGTTTCAATCAGCCTTTGTGATCTTCAAGGAAAGAATTTCAAAACATGTACAGAATCCTGAATTTCAAAAGATGTACCGTTTTTGCCTTCACTCTGGCAGCAAGTTGTCGCATCAACAACTGCACTTGGAATGTAACTTTTTCTATGAAGTCCAAGACGGTCTCCTCTTGTCTTCACCCTCAAAGTAGCAAAGCATGTTTGGCCTACAGTCTTCAGACCCACCGCCTAGTTACTTCCAGTTTGATCTGGTGTAGCTGAGGATCATGATCCACATTTACTCACCAACTGCAAGATGATTGCTCAGCTTTTCTCTTCCCCCCCCCAACCCCCAACAGGCACATAGGACAACAACAACAACAAAACAACAACAAAACATAATGGATGACAGTTCGATTTTGCATCTTTCCTCTGATCAGCCACTCAATGCATTGTTTTAACTCTTCCTGTTGGTTTTGTAACAAAGAGTCAGCTAAAAACATATGAACCTTAAATATAAGTAGGACAAAGCCAGAGAACGCATATTTGATTTTGTTGTGACTTCAACCTTCACTTGCTTTTTAAAATTCTAATAATAATACTGCTCCTATGAAGGATCTCTGTTCTGTTTTGGGCAGCAATAGGGCTTGCCGGTTAAATAAGCAAGAAGAGCAGCTTGCACCCTCTGGGATATACTCAGCACACTGGGATGTTCGGCCTTGTTGCCCAGCTGGAGCTGTTCTTTTCTGGAGAGACAGGATAATATGCCAAGGGCCACCTGGTCCTGCACAATCCCTATGCATGGACTTTACGGAGGGACCTGGCAAACAGGCAAGAACTCCAAGGGCAGAGTGGTTGCCAAGCGAGCCCAAGAATATTTTGCCTGGGCTCTGGGCCATTTCTAACTATTCTCAATGGCTATTAAGAAGCAGAACTGGTCAACCTCTATATGAGTCAAATCCACAGTTTGGTGGAAGGAAAAGCAAATACTACACGAGGAAAAAAAACACAGAAAAAAAAGCAATATGGAGTCCATGCTTCAACTGAACTATGCAAAGTGTTGCAATGTACGCAAATGTGCTTCTTAGATTTCATTTTCTTGCTTTCTTCCAAATGCTTTCTTCCAGGTTTACTGGCAAGCAGCAGTCTGGGAACAGTAGTTTTGGCATCCAGCACTATACAGTTACTTCTTATACGCTTTTCAATCTCAAGTCCACACTGCAGACGTAAACTGTTTTAATAACTGTTTCATTCCTTCTTCCCCGCAGACTAGAAATTGCAGTTCTGTAAAGGCATTGCTAGAAATCTCTAAAAGAACATTCAAAGAGCCCCTCTAAATTACAATTTCAACAACGACAGCCTTTGTGAAGGTGAAGCCGTGACCGTTGATCTTGTATAAAACAAGATCTAAGACTGTGGTGTAGCTCACTGTGAGAGCTACACTTTTCCTGCTTCAAGGAAAGCTGAAACACTGGCTAAGGCTCCATTTCAGTGTTCGATTTTAAAGAAATCCCTGCCTATGAAAAGAAGCATAAACTGGAGTACATGTTTTAGCCCTCTTTCCCAAGTTATCTATTTATACAAAGCTTTCTCCTCTTGTTGAAACTGTCTGTGAACATGGAATCCACACCAAGAGCGCATTTTGCACCACCCTATCCTCAAAACAAAGGAAGTGCTAATTGCTTCTTTCTTTCCCCTTGAATAGTTTGCTTTCCTAATTTTTCTTTTTAAAAAACTGAGACAAGATGTTGTGCCCTCTGTCTGGCTGCAAGATGCACTTGTGTTTATCTTTTATGATTTGGTAGCTTCTTGACTACCCGATAATCATCTAAGAGAAAAGGAGAAGTGCGGGGGGTGGGGGGAGGCGTGTGCAACAAAGAGAATTTAGGAATATAAAAGGCAACAGGATGAACAAAGACCTAAATCTATGTATAAAATAGGCAAATTCTGACTAACAAATACAGTGTCATTTAGTTGCTATGGCAACATGGAAAACACAATGAAGAAGAAAAGAGCTCTGCTCAACAATGTTCTCTGATGATGAATGAAACAGGGTCTGTTGAAGTATTTGATGGTGAGATGCACTTGAATCTCGAACCAAATCCTCTTAACAAGCTCACCTGATACTCCATATCATAGCTAGGCAGAAGGATCCGTCCTTCTCTCCACTCATCCCCTTGGTCTTCTCTGATGATCCACAGCGGCTTGTTCTCATGCATGGCTTCCCGCTGCACCTGCAGCATCGTTCCTCTTCCACCAGAGACCTGGTACTGGAATATTAGGCACACAGCGCTCCGGGGCAAGAAGACCATAGGGCTGAACAGCCGGGTGTGTTGTCTTTCTCTTCTGGCACTGCTCTGCAACCTCAAATAATGCTTGCCATCTGTGGAAGGAGGAGGAGGACAATCTCCAGTTACCATTTGCAATGGATGGGGTAACATCCTCCATGAAATCCCGCAAGAGGTTCAAGCAATGACACCTGTCATGACAACTGCTGTCATTCATATGAGCACAGGGCAGAGGTGTAGAGGTCACTTGCCCTTTGTCCCATCAACTAGGAGGCTCTACACAGGTATGAGACTTTCAGTAGGCTCTGGAAATAGATTCCCAATGAAAGAAACTACGTTTCAAAGAAAACACACACATCGTTTCTAAATCCACGTTTGCCTCTCAACACTATTTATATGCCATCTACCTGCTGATTCTTCTCCTATTAAGCCCCCTGGTCACCATTTGTTCCCCGCACACGATGCTTCGTCTGCATGTAAATTACCATGACAACCTGTTTGAGAATCTGTGTTTGCTGGGATAATAAGAAGTTACACACTGATCATGAACATTTGTCAGGAGGTTTCCAGTCTTTGTGTTTGTGAAGGTACCTTAGAGTACGCTTATGCCAACCACATTTTATATTATGTGTCCTACTGAGTCAGGCAGCCCACAGAAAACGTATCCTGCACTCCTTTCTGTCTACTTTGGATTGTATACTAAAATCTATCAGTCTGTTTCCATATGGCCCTTCTTACTCTTCAAGATCTCCCTGGGAGGATCTGCTTGTGCCCCATCACTACCTAATGGGATATGGCTGGTGGCTGTGTGACTAAGGCAGGACCTGCACTCAGATTCTGAAATTTCCTGGCATGAAATGTTTGTCTGATGCCTCTCCCACACCCATCTTAGCTTCCAAAAAACGAGTAAAGACCATTTTGTTGAGAAAAGGTCTTTAGTTTAGATCAGTGGTTCCCAACCTTGGGTAACCCAGGTATTCGTGTACTGCAACTCCCAGAAGCCTTCACCACTGGCTGTGCTGGCTGGAGTTTCTGGGAGTTGCAGTTTCCCAAGGTTGAACACCCAGAATATCCTAACCAGCACACAGCATAGCCCCTCCCGAAGTAATTTTTCCAAGCTCTATTTTCATTGTAGTTTTTTGATGTTGTGGATTGGTATATCACTGACATAGTTTAGTATTTGAATGTTTTCCATACACCACTTTAGAATGTGTTTGCTGAAATGTGGCATAAAAATTAATTAATTAATTAATTAGAGTAAAATTATACTATATCAAAAGGGGAAAAGATCACTATGTAGCTCTGTAATAACAGCAACTCTTAATTTGTTCTAGTTAGGATTTTAAAGAATCTTTTAAATTATTATTCTGATGTCCACATTTCAATCTACTCTGCAATATTTACTTGTTCAAGACCTCTTTGTAATTTTGCTGTGCTGGAATATTTCAGAGTACCTTACAAAGATGACTTGAAAAATCTCCTCATCTGTCTTTGTCCTGATTTTGCAAGCTACAGCAAAGTCAGTATTGTATAAAGAGAAGCATATTTTATTAAGCAGATCTTACAAAAATAACAGCACTAAGCTTGTCTTCAAAATGCAAAGAACGAAACACTTGTCAGGGGAGAAGGAAGGCTGGATGTGCTGTAAATGAGATGCAATGCACAAACGTTGAGGATTTCACCTTGCACCAAGAGATGCATCAATAGGGACACAGCCAAGGGGGAAAAATGTCTGCTGGACAAAATATACAGCACACTGCAAAAACTGAAAGGCCAGCTTGGAATGAAATGCGCTACTTGAGAGGACCACCATGGCTTCCTTGGAAGGACACAAGGTCCTCCTGACTCCTAGCCACCAAGGAGCAGTGCCTCCAGCTTCTCCTCAGTCCTTACATAGCTCAGTTCTCATGTTGGAGCACAAAAGAGGGACGAGGTCTTGTACCTTTTACAGCAACATAAAAGAGAATATTTTAACAGGGTCAGTGTATGAAGAAGGAACCTTTCTACGCAACTAAGAGTGTGATCACACAAGGAAATAGATCTCAATTTGGATCGCTTGTGGAGCGGTCCAATGCGACCTATTTCCCAATGATCACACAACGTACAGGAAAATCAGCTCCAGTCCAACCCCAATCCATGCTAAAGCTGGACCTTTTTGATCCAACAGTAGGACGTCTACTTCTTGGAACCGTCCTGGAGCAATTCCTCAGCAGACGGAAGGGTTGGTTTAAGGGAGATTGCTTTTGCTTTTACACACATGCCTTTGCAGCTGTCCAATCACTTCCCAAAACAACTAGTACAAGAAGTCTGTCTTCTTTTGCTTAATGATTTGCTACCTTCAGCCCCCATAGTGGCTGCTTCATGACCAACATTTGGGAATCGATTGTTCCTCCTGCAATTAATATTACAGGCTCCGAATCATTCTGCCAGACACCAGGGTTGCTCCATGCCTTCCTACCAGAAGAAAGTGGGCAACAATACTACAATGCAAGTAGTCTCTGTTTAGACAAGAAAGACAAGGAACTTGCTGTTGAAACCCAGATTCTGTAAGCCTGCCCATCTCTCTGCCTAAACAAGAGAGTACCTGCGTTTCCTGAGCATGGCCAGCTTTTTAAACAGCAAGGCTCTTTTTTTCCCGGTTGCACAAGAAGCAGACATTTAGCTTCCAAGGTTTTCTCCATCACTCCACTGACAGACATGGAAAAGGTCCGTCTTGTACACACTACTTTTTGCACAGATGTTAAGGACACAGGAGCTTTGACTAAATAAATAAGTTATTTAGTTAGTTAGTTAATTTGTTAGTTACCAATACTTACATGCTAGCAGCTGATTGGAATCACATTGGAAGAGGAAATGAAAATGTTTCACATGATTTTACAGTAGTGAAGATGCTGTATTTAAGGTTAAGGATGAAACCCTATACATATTTACTTAAAAGTAAGCCCCACTGTTCAGCGTGTGTTGTATTTCTAAGTAGACATGCATTGGATCTGGCTTTAAACAGAACCAGTGTTGGGTTTTGGAAAGGACTGAAGTTCTAAGAAAACACCCTGACCGCTTGACCCCACATCTCCCTTGCGTCCAAAGAATAAGCCAAATAATTAATACAGGAGCAATGGTGACAAGTGTCCGTGTTCTGCCACACTCAAGCTAGTACGGCAGAGAGTCTTGGTTTCAGGAAGATGAGTAGTTGGGGGGGGGGGGCGGCGCGCGTGGAGGAACAGAAAGGCAGCATATTCCATTGACTGCGACAGATCAGTAAGGAGGTTGTCTATTTCCCCAGCAGTCATAAGCATAGCAGTCTGCTGATTAAGACACTGAAAAGCTTAAGGCAAAAGATTGACATAATTAGGACAAGTGAAAGTACAGTAATCGGTGGAGAAAAATTGACTCTGTAATCATGACATTATCAGAGGTGGGGGGGCTCAGGAGCAAGCTCATATTTATTCTACCTCAGATTTGCTCAGCTTACAAGTTAGCTGCTGACAGGACGCCCCCCCCCCCCCCGCCTTCCCGCCATCACCACCCTGCCACTTGCTATCATTAGAAATTCTTCTTAGGACTGAAAGTTTAAACTCGGAGCATGGGTGTGGGGAGCAGGGGGGTTCTCGCTTGTGCCTTGCCCGCCCTACCCCATCACCAGGCAGCAAATCCTTTGCAATCAGAGCTTAGCTGTTGATTTAGCTGATGATACATGAAGTGGAATAGTACTCATCAGCTTTCACTTTTACTTTTTCTTCCCCCCTTTCCTCATATTACAGATGATTGGCCCTCAAGCATAAACAGTAGAAGGAAGGCGTTGCTCCTACGGATCTAAGAGAAGGTGACTCAAGCAGATGAAGCAGGTGTTCAAGCAACAAAGAGAGGGAGCTATTTTTAGCTTAAGATAAAACTGACCCTCAGTCAGCTAAGGCCACCTTCCAATGTTAGGAAAGCGAAGTATCAGTAAAGTTGACCTTTTTAATAGGGAGTGCTTAGCCTGTTATTCTTCTGCCCAGACACCAAATAAAATAAAATAAAATAAAATCCCCCAATGTTTTTCCCACTGCTAAAACTGACAGTGAGCTTAGGTGCTTTCTTATCTGGCATCATTCCAAGAAGCTCTGACAGTGAGATGCTGTTTAAATGGATGCAGTTTATTTTAAACAGAAACAGTGGTCCTCCACAGCTAAGCTTATGTAGCCAAACTACCACTCAGGGACCAGCTACAAAAGACTCCTGGATCTCGTATCTCTGAGCTGCTTCCAAATGTGGTACGGAAAAGCTTTAAGCTTTTCAGATCAGAAGCCTACACTCATGCCATGATCACAGAGGACTGAACAATGGTATTTAGTGAGCAAGAGAGCTAGGCTACTAACCTTGTTGCAAGTGGAATACAATGGCTCAAGTACAGTGGGCATGGAAACTGATTTAGTGGAAGGAAGAAGCAGGGCAGATTTACCAAAGGAGAAAAATGGAATTTGAGCACCCCAATTGTTCATTTCTAAGTAAGTAATTCTAATTATTTGCCTTCAAGTCAATTCTGACTTATGACCACTCTTTTTTCCAGGTAGAGAACACTCAGCAATGATTTCCCATTCCCTTCTTCTGAAGGCACTGAGCTAGTCTGGATAGCTCAATGTTTTAGGTATCTAGCTGCAAAGCCAGATACTGGGAGTTCCCCACGGTGCCTCCAGCAAGAAGAGCCAGCCTGTGCAGCCTTGGGCAAGCTGCACAGTCCTAGGGAGACCCCAGAAGAAGGGAATGGGAAACCACTTGAATATTCTGTACTTGGAAACCCCTGAATAATGTTGCCATAAGTCAGAGCTGAATCTAAAGCAAGTAAACATGTAAATAAGTAAGTAAGGTATTTATTTACTTAATTTAAAAGATGTATATACCACTCTTCAGCAGTGCTTCTCAGGCACTGTGTTTTCCAGCTGCCATGGAGGTGTACATGATTGAACCCCAGCCCCAAATCATAACATTCCTCCATAATGGAAAAGAGATTTACAGGTCTCACCTAACATCTCACTTTGCATGCAAGTTTGTCATATGCAGTATTTTCTATTCTGTTTTTTAAATATATATATAAAACTTGTTTGGAGGAAAATTGGACTTTAAAATGACACTTTAATCTGCAGTGGCGCAATATAGAGAGAGATGTACTAACTCAGAGACTGAGAACTACACCAAACAGGAGTGAGATTTTCATGGATGGTTCTCTGCATTACCCAAACGGCTGCTATAATTATACATTATTCCGCCTGACCTGCACTGGACAGAATCCAGTACTAAATTACAGATGATTAAAGCTGGTGTGTTGCATTGGGTCCATTACTTCTTGAACTATCTTTGACTGCAAAAGAGAATATTCATGTTCTGCCTTGCAACTGGGAAGGTTTGGTCTTCAACTAAATATCAACACTTCACAGGTAATTTTTTTTAAAAAAATCTTTATATTTAACAAACTGAAGCATGCTATAGAGCACTTGCCTGATTTGAAGAAGTAGCAACCTTTTTTTCCCACTCATGAACACATCTGGCTTCCCTGCTGGCCAGATTTATGTCTTTATTTGGCTCAACTATGGGGGTAATTTCAGATAACCAATTTTCTTTGCAGCATGAATTTTATTGTCATCTGCAATAAATGCCCCATAAGTTGATACAAATGGGAAACCTGTCCAAATGTCCAATAAATGGTCCACGTGCATTCAATAACCTAGACTGTCAGCAAGATAAGAAAGAGTTCAATCCTATCATCCAGCAACTGAATCACTGATCACCATATGGTGATATATTTAGTCATTTGAATGCTTTCTTTATATACTTTATTTTTTCCAAATGTGGTCCAAACTCACTTTAGCTGGGGCTGAACCTCAGGTACTATGTAGCTGGATCTACTTCAATAAATTAGATAGCCCACAGTGGCCTTTGATTCAAGCTACTTTTCATAATTCCCAGCCTTCAAAAATGACTGACATCTAAACTGATGACAACTCAGTTCCAAGAAGTAGATTTTTCAAAGGCAAAATTGCTCTTAGGCACTTATCTTCCATTGAAATTAATAGGTGTCAGGCACTTGAGTGTCACTCTGGCATCAAAAATTCTACATCCACACAACTAGTATCATAATGTAGCCCTCTTCATTAAAAACATGTAATCAAAGTGTCACCGAATTTAGAAGAGCTGCACCATGGGGATCAAGTGAAATTTGTCCAGACACTTCACTGCTTCTCTGACTTCCCTACCAATAAGACCACTGGGGGAGAACATGAGATCCAGGGAGTCATGTAACTATGGAACTGCTGTTTTACATTCCTCAGAAAACATGTTTTCTCATGAGAAGCTATGGATTGGATTCAGGCTTTGCTCCACGTGGCAGAAGCATCCCACTGCTACATGGAGCTTTGCTTAGCAGATATAAGGCTACGTTTCCCAATCCCCACCCCACCCTACAACCTCCTGCACCCCGGGTTGAGGGTTCCTCCAGAGAGGTGGAGAGGGGCTGCTTAGGAAGGGGGGACTGGAAAAAATGGTCTGCTCCACCCTTCTGAAAACACCCTGGAATGAAATGTGGACAGAAGGAGTCCCATTCATGTAAGGCTTAGTGAGGATCAGGCCTTTGTGATGGAGGAAGCCTGCCTGCCTGCCTTCCTATTCACATTTCAAAATCAGTATACAAAATCAAAGATTCGGCATCAAAATCAAATAAAAATTGTCATGTGAAGGCAGCTTGGACTCATCTGGATCAGAAAATGTAAGCACTAAGCATGAGCTGAGGAAGGAAAAATAACAAATCTGTGCTCTCTGTACAAAAATGGCCCAAGGGGCAAAATCAATAAACCATAATTCTTCTAATCAAGTGCCTGCTTACAATACCTTAAAAAAAAGAAACCACACCACAATCATACAGTTATCTTGAGCACAACACCCTTTTCTCAAGCAAGTCCACGCAGATACCAATTCCAAAAGGCTACACATTTACTGATACTGCCATCTATCTACTCACATGTTTGTTCCCCATCTTCCTATAGTTCTTGTTCTGAGGCTTTAAAAAAGAGATACTATCTTTGGTTCAAAGAGGATTAGTCAAGCAAGACTGAGCTTTCTGCTGCAGAAACCAGCATCCTGGAAAGTGCTTAGCAAAATGTCTTTGATTCCCAAGTATTATCGCAAATGACATCACATAGTGCACATATGTATTTGCTTTAAATTAACATTCCATCTGATGAACCTTTGGATAAAATCTACCATTAAACAATTTCCCTCGACCTTTGGAAGAAAAGAATCTCATCATGACCAGCTGTGAAGAAGAGTCCAGGGTCATTCCACCAATTCTGAGACACAGGTACACATTCATTACCTGATGTTTGTTACTTTAGTATCAAGTATTTGTATCTATGAACACAGATTGACTCTGTCATGAAAGGGGAAATGAAAGGAGGAGGAGAGCTGCCACAGAAGCACCAGTGCTTCATGTTGTTTTCTTGTGCTATCCAGCCATGAGCACATGAGCTACAATTTATTTATTTATTTATTTATTGTATTTATATCCCGCCCATCTAGTCAATTGACTACTCTGGACGGCTGACAACATATAAAATAAAACAATTTAAAATATAACAACGATATACAGCATCAATGGTCAATTGTTCAAGATGGAGAAGAGAAAAGGAAAAATAAATCAAGTAGTGGCTGGAGGGAAGGCCTGCCTAAACAGCCAGGTTTTCAATTGGCTTTTAAAAATGCCCAGCGAAGGGGCCTTACAGATCTCAGGAGGGAGGTTATTCCAAAGGCGAGGAGCCACTGCCGAGAAGGCCCGGTTTCTTGTTTTTTCCTTCCGGGCCTCCCTCGGCGTTAGGCTCCTCAACCTCACCTCCTGGCTAGATCGAGTGGTACGGGTAGATTGAGGTGGGAGTAGGCGTTCCGCCAGATATCGAGGCCCTAAACCGTTTAGGGCTTTGTACGTAAGCATTAGAACTTTGAAATCAACGCGGAACCGCACGGGCAGCCAATGCAAAGTGGCCAGGGTGGGAGAGATATGATGATATTTTCTCACCCCACTAAGGAGTCTGGCCACCGCATTCTGCGCCATTTGACGCTTCCGCATCAGCCTCAAAGGCATAATGATGGCTCCCTCATAGGATGCTTTTCCAGTATCAAGGAAGACTTGGTGGTGGTGGATGTCATTATTAGTATAGGCCACTTTGTACGGAGCATCAAGATCTTCTAGGAAGCATAATCACAAAGCAGCGTACAAAATTAAAACCATAAACCACAATACAGCAACACCTGACTTACTCTCACTGGTCTATTCACTACAACCACATGGCAAGTCACTGCCAGCTCAGATTCCATCAAAACATATGGAAAAATTGAGTTTTTAAAATGACTTTTTTAAACTCCTCCATAAGTTCCAGTGCTTTAAATGGGCCTACTCTAACTATGACTTACTTTGACCCAGCAAGTTGGAATGAGAGTAGGCCCATATGAATCAGTGGAACCTACGGAGGAGCTGACTTACCCAATCCCCATTGATTCAGTGGGCCTATTCTAGTGTGATGCAGAGAAGGGAGAATTTTGACAGATTAAACTTTCCTCCAATATCTGATCCTTTTATTTATTAAAACATGCCTAGGTTGCCTTTGAAGGGCTGCAGCAACTGTGAGGTTGAACCTGACTGAAATTCTCTTGACCACACGACAGTAGAGTCCCCTTGAACACGAGACAGAGAGGTCTGTCCCCATAACAGATGAGAGAAGTTGCATATTTGAAACTAGAAGAGGGACGTTACAGAGAGAATAGAGAAGCCAAAGAAGGCTTGGAAAAGTTCCTTTTTAAGACTACAGTTCCCTGAATCCTCCAACCAGCCTGGTCAGCAGAGTTCTGGAAGCTGCAGTCCAAAAACCCTTGATTTTCAAGCTCTGGAACATGAACTATGGTCAAGATAAGTCTTGTCAGTGATGGAAGCTGGCAGAAAGAAGACATCACATTTTCACTAAGGGAGAATGGTTATTGCCCCCTCCCTCCTTTCAATGACTAATCACTTTTGATTTTGGGGGGAAATTCCAAAAGCACACACATCTATTTTTTGGGCAGTTCAAGAACTCTACAGTGTATCTACTTCCATGTGCACACGGGCTTTGTAACAAATATTGGAGAAATGAGTTCAGCAGAGGCAGCAGGAATTGTGTGTTCCCCTCTCATTTTAAGACTGAGTTGGTGGGTCACTCTTAATGGCTGGAGGAATCGAACGAAAGCCTTGTGGCCAAACAAACACGGTTTGCTGCAGCGTTAATTGCCCAAACAACATGCCTCAGCCAAGCCATTCACTTTGCTTTCTTTTCTTCTTTAAAAATATTGTTAATGGAAGGATAACAATGAGCACCAAAGGAAGGGAGGTGCCTTAAGTATGAGGGTGAGAAATAAAAATCTCCCTGACATCGAACCATTTGAAGAAAATGGTTTTCGCAGGGAGTTCTGATCATTACCTTCAGGAGAGGATACTGCGTGGGGGCCCTCACTGGCTTCTTGGTTTTAAGAAATAGTGTACCTCTGTAAAGAGACAGCAGAGAGAGCTGCCCCTGAACTGGCATCCAATGTTCAAAAGGGTGACCCCCAAGGGCTGAGGGCACACCCATTCCAGCATTTCTGTTTTCCCTGCTGCTGTTGCTACTGCTTCTCCTCCAGCTACTGCTTCGTATGGAGATTTATGAGAGCATCTGGATTCAACAGAGCAAGAACAGCGGGGAATGTGCTACTAAGTGTTGCTCAGCAAGCCACAGCACAAATGCAAGCACCTTGGTAAATCAAGGGCTTATCTTCCCAACAAGCCATCTGGAAATCCAAACAAATCACCTGGCTAATGTGAAAGAGGCTTTCAGTTACTGTGAGTCTCTCTTTCTCTTTCCCAGCAGTGAAGGCGTCCCGGAGAATATAATTTAAACACATTGGGCACTGGGAATCCCACAGATCATGAGCTGGTGTGGTGGCTTATGTCTTGAGGACATACTGTCTAAACCTGGCTTCTCTCCAGAGAAAGAAATGATTCCCAAGGAGGATGGTACAAACAGCTCCAACGAGATTGTTTCCGGCAGAACGCATCATGTAAGATGCAACAAAATCAATTACCAATCTCAGCAACAGCCCTTTGGGGTTTCCTCTTCACTGGACACTGGTCATGTTGCCGATGATCCAACAAATACATTTTAAAACTAATCTTTCTTTGATTCTACAGGTCAATGTACTTTCAAAACAGGGCTTGTTTGGGTTGATGTACAAAAATAGGTTCACATTCCGACAGAATCTACCTTTTCCTGATGGGGACGAATGATTCTTACTTCGCATGTCTTTATCTTCAATTGCTGCCTACAGAGACCTGTCCTGAATTTTTCATGGCTATTTCATCCCATTCAGAACTAACTCCCATGACGTAAAACCTGGTCTCCCTTTAGATCTTTTGCTTCTCAGAGAGGGTATATGTCTACTTTGGACATGAGGGTCCTTTCCCTAGTTAGACCAAGGGCTTTGTGCACAGCCTAAGAGAAGTCTGTGGATTCCACACACACACCCCATACAATCCTAATCATATTTCTGAGCCGTTATTGCTTAATTTGCATACATGTGTGGACATGTTTAATGCTGGATGAGAGACATTTTCTAAGTACATCTTCCAACTCTTGCAGATTTTTTGTTTATACAGAACATAAAAATGCAAGGAACTTATTCAGTGCTGTTTGAGGAAGACACACTGAGCCTCAAGTCCAACCATTTCTCTAGAACTTTGTTGGGGACAACAAATCTGGGGATGAAGTGCTTGACTGCTTGTAAAGATCTGGTACAATAAATACACAGCTGAGCAAAGCTTAGCCTCTGCTTGTAAATCATATTCTTTGTCTCCATGCCGTTCTTTTTACCCTGCAGGAGCCTTATTTGGATTAAGTTGAATCAATCCAAAATAAATGTAATATTTGTACCAGGGAGGCATCTTGTCTCATCGGAGAAGTCTTCTAAATGTTATTACCTGTTAATTTACTTGTCCAGTCATAACCATCTTATTTTCTAAATAAAAATCCATCTATCAGCCAAATCGATGAAGACTTACTATACTGCAAGCCTGCACAAAGTCAAGCTCTTAATCTAATTTGGAGGAGCCAGTAAGATGATCTGGCCCATCGCTTCAATCTCTTTTAATTATGCTTGATTTTTCTGAACGGCACAGCAACTGCAATTCCCAGCTAAGTTTAGCTGGAGTCCTGTTATTGTAACCTTCTGAATCCCTTCAGTGATCAATCAGGTGAACAGCTTTGCTGTGTAATATTCACACTGAAGGGAAGAGACTTTTATGCAGGTTAAAAGATTTTGTATACAAAAGCAATGAGCAACACAAGACCAATGGGCCACATTCAACTTCCCCCCGCCGACATTTGTGCATCCCCCCCAGCTCCTGCCCAAGATTCAAAAAATTATTTGTGAAAAAAAATATATTTATTTCATTATTTATTTATTTCATTACTTTATACCAACCCATTAATGCACTGCACCACTCTAGGTAGTTGACCCATGATAAACTCACAGACAATAACAAAAGCAGAAAAATCATGAAAAGAAAAATGAAATCATACCGAGTTTAAAACCAGAATGACACATTCTTTTCATAATAAATTGAGAGGGCAGGAGGCATTAAAAATGTTTTAAAAGGCCTCTAGTGTGTGTATCCCAGTACTGATGGACCTCTCAAATCCTCCTAAATATTTTTGTACAATTAAAAAAAAACATATTGATTGCTGGAGTACAAAATGGGCTATCAGAGTTTCTAAAATCCAGGTTGGTTTGTTGGTTTGTTTAGTTAACCCAGTTTTCCTTTAACAAAATCCCGCTGTAGCCTGTTTATAGTACAGAACTGCTGCATTACCTTTTAAAAAAAATAATTCAAAGATTAAATATGCAAGTTACTTTCTTTGACCACACCTCATCCCTTTAGTTCCCCTCTCCTTTGGGATCCCACCTCTCAGGCTTCCCGAAACTCTGAAAAATGGTCTTCTGCTAAGATTTTCCACCACTGATATACATATTTGCCTGTCTCTAGACAATGCACACATGTATGTACAATTCAAGTGCTGGCATCATTGGACCCATCTTTCCCTCCTTCCCCCCACCACATATACATACTACAGAATATTTTCAGTACCATCTGTGCCAGGCTAAGTTCTGAATCCACTGAATGGGTGCTGAATGGTATTTCTTATTCAAGCCTGATGGCTGCTGATTGGACATGAAGGGCTGCTTCTTAACCTTATCTGCTTTCCCAGGGCACAGAGGAACTGTTGTCCCTGCTCCCCAAAACAGTAAGTGAGGAAAACTGAGACGTGATGCAGACTGAGCTATAATGATATTTTGGGGGTGGTTACCTGCACAAACTCAGAAGGCAGGACAGAGTGCAGGCAGAACCAACTGGACAACATCATGTTTGAACGCCGCCTCACCTAGCTTGGGAACCAGCCCCTTGGCTCCCTTTTGCTACAGTTGTCACCAACCGGAGAACCCCTCATTACCACAAACAGTGGAAGAACTGGATCTTAAGATTCCGACATTTGACATGGCCTAGAATAGTGGCAAAGCACTGGAGTCAGAAAGTCACTGGCTAAAACCTTGACACAGCCACAAAAAACACTATGTGGGAGAAGACAAGTGGCTCCCTATCCTAATCTCCTCCCGCTACACATTGATTCCAATCGGTTGTAAAAGATTATTAGAAGAATACATACAAAGTTCTTTCAACCTTCTGAAGGTTCAACAACAATCATAGTGATGATTTATTTTATTATTATAGGGTTGCTGCCTTATACTGGCCAACATTCTATTGTGATTTTACACTGGTGTTAACCCAAATGGTGCAACTTTTAGAGGCAAATTGCTTCAAATTAAGAAGTCAAGGCAGACATTGGTCCAGATCTTCTTAAACACTTAGACTGGCCTCGCACAAATAGCATATCACTTGGAAGCAAATTGCCCCAAGTTAAGAAATCACCCTAGACATTATCAGTTGTATACTGTATGGCTCAGTGAACTACTGATAATGTCTACAGGGATTTCTTAGTGGGGCAATTTGCCTCCGGACGTTTTGCTATTTGCATAACTAATGAGATTTTGGCCACTTGAGTTCATCTAGGTCTGCATTGTCTACACTGACTAAGAGCAGCTCCCTAGGGCTACTTGCTTTTCCCTAGCCCTAGGCAGAGAGGTGAGCAACCTTCTGCATGCAATATGCGTGCTCCATCATTAAACTGTGGCCTTACTTTGAGTCAGATCTTTGGTTCATCTCACTCAGCCATTCTCAGCAGGGGCCTATATGGTCCCCTGGGATCCCTGGCACATTTGATGGGGACCACAGACTGGAAACAACTCTTCACACATCTAGCTGACTATTCGGAGCTCAGAATATTATTGCTTAATTGTAATTCATCACCTGTTGCAGCAGATCCCAACCCTGGGTCCCCAGATCTTCCTGGACTACCATTCACAGAAATCCTGGCCAGCACAGCTAGTGAGGAAGGCTTCTGGGAGTTTTAGTTCAAGAACATCTGGGGACCCCAGGCTGGGAGTCACTGACCTATGGTATCCTGCTGTTTTTATGATTATTATTCTTAATATTATTGTTAAGTAACTCAATAACATTACATATGATTTGAGTAGTGACATACTAGTAACATAGTACTTTTAGTTACTTTTCTAAATACGTTTAAATTTGAAAAATGCCCCCCAAAAATCCCCCAAGGAAGTAACAAGCACACATTACTCATTACACACAGAAAATGACATTGCCAGCTGTTCTCTTTTAAATAATTAACATTGTTATGCCCTCATTTTCCAAAAACAACATGTTACAGGTAATACCCTGTGACACAGAACTGCCAGGCTCTGAGCACTGTCTGCTCAGATTGGCAGTGGCTCTCCATGGTTTCAGACAGGATTGTCTGTCATGGCCTTCTCCCAGGGTCTTCTGCATGGAAGTATTGCTGTTCCGCATGGGTACAGACTTATATGCAGCAGTGGTGGTGAAAGTCTCTCTGTGTGTGTGTCTGTCTGTGACAGAGAGAGAGAGAGAGAGAGAGAGAGAGAGAGAGAATTAATTCCCTGATATAGTCTTCTGTGGCTGGTTGAAGCTGTGGAAAAATTCTTCTGCCTGGCTCAACTGGGAGGAAATTTGAACTCAGGGAGACCAAATATGTAATGACAGGCATGTCTCTTCAGAAGCAAGACCCATTGAATTCAAGAAGATACACTCCTGGGTAAGTACAGAGAGAGCTGCAGCCCTTGAAAGACCCATTTCACTCCAGCCAAGAATCTCTTTTGCCTGCAGAAGGCATGTGGAAATCCATAAGGAAAAAATGTTTGTAATCCCGCCTGGTGGCATGACACATATTCCATTGCCTGGATTACAGCTGGAATCTTGATGGTGTCTGTGTGTGTTTGGAGAGGGAGAGGGAGGGAGGGGGAGAGAGAGAGAGAGAATCACACACACACACACACAGAGACAGAGAATGGGAGAATGGCCTGGCTCCACTTTCAGCAAGAGAGATCCCTGAATTTGTAATGGGAGCTTTCAGGGAGATGGCATGGAGATAATCTGTGAAGCTGAAAATACAAGGAACACAGGACTAAAAAAGGAAACAAGAAACTGCCTGAAAGTCTATCTTGGGGGAAAAAAATGGAATGAAAGTGGTGTGTGTCTCAAGGAGTCATCCTCAATGTCAAAAGAGAGCAGCAGAAATGTTTAGATGTACACCCACACATGGAATGGAAAGCAAGAGGCCACAGGCAGGCCAAATACTTTCTTGTGCAGTCTGTTGCCAATCAAGCACATTTCAAATAATATTGCGGCACATATGATAACCACCTTGGCTCATTTGTGTGTTCTGTGCCATCAAGTCAGAAACGAATTATAGTGACCCTAATAGGGCTTTCAAGGTAAGTGAGATATTTCAGGAGTGGTTTTACAAGTACCACTCCCCACCCCCCAGTCAGTTTCCATGGCCAGGTGCGGATTCAAACCCTGTTCTCCAGAGTCCTAGTCTATCACTCTATCCACCACCCTGGGAATCCACATTTACACTTGGCTCATTTACTGGCCCAGATATATTCTCATTCCACTTCCTGGAAATTGTTTTTGTCCTGTTGTCGCATAAAGAATCTGGGTGTGGGTGTGTCCTTTCCATAAGTCTCTTAGTGTAACATTATGCTGCCTTTATAGGGGCACTTTATGTGTAGCAGCAGACATTTTGCATTTACTATAGAGGGATCCTTCAGCAACTCTGGAGTGCAGCATCTGCCCTGCCCACAAGGCTGGTGCCTCCCTTTGAAAACAGGTGCCTCCCTCCACCCCAAGGGCTTGCAGGAGGAGGTGGAGTTGCCAGATCTCCAGACTTTTCCCAACATCTTCCTAGCTTAGGGCCTGATGCTGACCTCTGGAACAGAGGGAGGTAACCAGAGAAGTCCCACGGAAAAAAGAAGAAAAGAAATGTGAGTATGAATTGGACAATATCACTGTTCTTTTCCCACTTGGCATACAACAAGAAGATCCTTTTTGGAAAGGGAAAAGGAAAGAAAGGCTCATTACGTTTTTTTAAACCAATAAAACAGGTAAATCGTTGCAATGTAAAAAGGAAGTATTTTGCTTCTTATTAAGGCATCCAGCAGCATATTGGTGCATACTATCCTTTGTCAAAAAGAAAGGTATATTAAAGGAATATTTCCTATAGTTGGTAGTCAAAGATATTATCTATCTTTAATGTTCACCTATCCTGATTCTAACATACTGTACTGATGCAATACTCTAGACAAGAATACGATTAATTAACATAAGAATATTTAAAATAGTTATGGATATGCTGTAGAATTATAAATATATGAGTTTATTTATATGATGTTGTCCTCAATAAGTTATAATGTTGTAATTATAATTATTTTTATGTTATATAGCCCTTGAAGAAGGCTGAAAGGCGAAAATACGTTGGGCATTTTATACTGGAATTACGAACGTTGTATTTTCTATATCCTGGGAGTAGTTTCCCCTTTTTTTGACCTAACACACTAGTCCTGCAAGAAAGAGACCATAGGAACAGGCTTCCCGTGTGGCAAGCAATCCCCGGCCATACTGTTTGGAACCACAGCTATAAGTAATGCCTGACTGCCCTCAGATGAAACAAGAAAGGAGAAAGATTCACAGAGACACTGTATAAACTGGTGAAAAATGCTGTGAATGAAAGTGCATTATAGTTTCTATGTTGAACAATATTATTTTGTTGAATATATACCTACATATGTGGGATATGGAGGACAGAGTCTTGGAAGCTTTAATCAACTTATCTCTCTCCATTTTGCCTGCATGATGTATGCAGAATATTCTCCTTCAGGCCTGCTTTCACAGTGGTTTTCAACTTACTGCCCCGCTCCCTCTTTGCTTTAAGCCAGACGTTCTCAAGCCTATCTCCTTGTGAAGGAGAGATCTCATAGGTCCATAACATCTTTGCAAAGAAACAAATAACCAGCATGACAAAGAAACAGTGAGGCTTCACTTGCGCTATGGCTTATGAAGAATAAACCTTGGATCTGTTTGCAGAGCAAAAACTTGAATCCTGACCTATATGACCATGTGGAGAGTGAATTTTCTTCATTACTATTAACATACAAGCTGGCTGGACAGCTCAGTGGTTTAGGGATCTGGCTGCAGAGCCAGAGGTTGGGTGTTTGATTCCCCACTGTGCCTCCAGGGAGAAGAGGCAGCCTGTGTGGCCTTGGGCAAGCTGCACAGAAGAAGGGACTGGTAAATGGCTTCTGTGTATTCGCTACCTAGAAAACTCTGAAAAAGAATTGCCATAAGTCACAATGGACTTGATGGCACATGATTATTATGACAGATTATTAACATACATCATTTAATACATTTAAAATTAAGCATGCAGTCTTGGCATGACTTTTGTACACACCTACTTACTTTACTAGCATAATATGCTGTCAAAAATGTAGCCTGTCTCTGAAGAAAATGGCTCCTGCTTTGCTCCTTGTCTGCTTTCTAGTAGCTCTTAAGAAAAAGTTCCTTCCCCTGACAATTTTATGCAAATGTTCCATGTGGAGCACACTGGACCAGGGTTCAGCCCAGAAATTTATTTTTAATACCAAGCTGAAAGCAAAATGACTCCTCCTTTCTCACAATCACGGCTAGTTTCCCCCTCCATCTTCTTTTTAGCCACTTCTTTCCTTCCTTCTCTCCTTGACGGGTCATGCAGTTTTACTACCACAAGCGCATGACAGTGTACGAGAAGACCGTATTTCCATTCTTTCCATGACAAATCAGAGCCTGCCTTGAGCAGCCATTCGCTAGAAAGGCCTGCTGTGCGTGGGCCACCGAAATGGACGCAAGTGTCACAACCTGTAAAAACTAGAAGTTATCACACAGATGCTCAAAGGCAGATGGGACATGCTTTGACTGAGTAGCCGGAACATTAATGTGCTCTTGAGCCATCTAAAGCAAATTGCTTCTTTACTAAACATATGCAGTCATAAACTCTTAAAGAAAAAAAAAGAACAATTAATTATAAGCATCGTCAGGGGAGAGGAAATGGAATGAAAAATTGAGTCTGAGTTATAAAAATAAGTAATTTTTGCCTACTTGCAGGAGGCTTATTATATTAATTAAACATTATTACAGTGAATGAGTTGGGGGAGGGTTGAGAAGCCTGGGTCTGGCTGTAAGTGTTCTCTCCTGTTGCCTGAGGCCACAGTCATCCTCCAATATTAATCTTCTAAAGTACTCTAAATGCTGGAGATAAACACTTGAAATATGAAAATGTTTCTCCACCCCCTACCCCACCCTCGTCTATACAATGACTTCATGCCAACCCAGAGATGTTCAGTAAAGGCCCAGACAGACTATGCTCTTTGCTAAAGCAGACTCTTTTGTAAGTTTATGAGACCACATCCAGGCTTAGCAGGGATGGAAGTAAAGGCACCAGATATGTGCACACCTATTGAAGACTCTCCTGCTTGATATTTGCCACCTTGCATGTGCTGTCTGTAGTTTCTGTGACTGGGAGGGACCTTTTCTGGGCTGGGGTGACTGTCTATCTGCCCAGCACTAACCAATCATTACTTCCAGCCTTTGAATTCAAAGAGAGCCCCGCCTCTCTCCTGAGTGCTTTCTCCCTCTCTTTACTGGGTTGGTTGTTTGCTGTTGATCAGTTGTTTGCTATATATGAGTGCAGCAAAGAAAGCAGAATGCACTGTCTGTAATTTCAAGCAACTGTACGTTAAAAAAATGTTTTTTTACTTTCTGCTACAAATGTCTCAGAGTCAGTTATTGGGACTTTAAGTGCCAGGTAAAGAGAAAGGGGTGGACTCTGGGAAACATGTAGCTATTCTCCTCTGTGGATCTCTATACTTCTACTGCCTAGCCAAAAGGAGTTTTACCAGAAATTCAAAATACTGCAACACTTCATAAGCTATGGAATGACGAGTGGTGTCTGCTTTTACCACAAAATGGAGTGTCCCAAGCCTCTTTCTGGCCTCCCTACCTCTCCACACTCAGCTGTTAAGCTGCCAACCAGTTTGTAGTCTGAAAGGGATAAAACAGTCCTCACACATTAAAAAGCACATCACCATGTCCCTTCAAGTCTAAATAGTATTTTCAGCCCATGAACAGTAATTTTAGGTACTTCATATGAAATATGTTTTAAGGATAGTTTATTTATTTGCAGAACATTTGTTACAGAAAAGGCATAAAAACAGAAAGTTTAAAAGCCACTACTGTCAATAAAGACTGGTTCTTAATCAGCTAAAATGAAAAGTACTCAACAGCACCCTGTTCATATTTCCTCTATTTTCTGCCTTTTTCCGGCTTTGACTAGCGAGGGTGCATTACTCCACCTTTCAAAAAATATCCAGGATATTTCAATCTGGTTATCAGCAACAACAAACAGCCATACCAACAAGAAACAGCTGTCAAGGAAAACAAATTGCCAGTTTTCAAAACACTACCAAAACAGCACTAATATTACTGGGAAATGCAGGGGAATCAGTCGGACTTACTGAATAGCCACATTCGTCACATACAGATGTTACTGCGATCACTGTCTCACTCAAGTATCCCTCAGGGATAAAATTAAGATTCCCTTCAAACAGCAGACCCACGTCTGATGATCCTTGGATTTATGGTGTGAAATCTGAATGCATGTTTGTGGAAAATATTGAAGTACTGGCAAATGTTTCTTTGATGCCAGCAAACCTTTCCAAGTCCCATAGTAGATATGGGGAGAAGGAAGACAATCGACCTGAGATCTTATGCCTTCGTGGACAAGGAACAGATAATCAGCTGCCTGGGAAATCCTGGCCGTCCACACTGCCCAAGGGCCTAATCCTAAAAAGTCTCTGGTCCTTTTGTCCAAGGGCACCTGATCCAGCGTCATGACGGAAATGTCAAAACATCCAACTATGTACATCTCAGGAGGTGTCTTATGCAGGCCCATGGGAGTTCTGGTCTCAGGGAATAATATGCAACCACACACCACAGGAAGCTGAAAACCTAGCCTGAGCTGGATTTAAGGGCTTTATGCACGCAAGAAGGTGTACAGAAAAGCAGAAAACAAAACAACTGTGCATGCATAAAACAGAAAGGCTCCGGTCAACTAGTAGGAGCCAAGATTCAAACTGGCTCCAAACTCATCTGAGTACTGAGAAATCCAGAGTGAGAATTTCTGGTACGTAGCTATCTCAGAACCAACCCAATAAAATGGGGGGGGGAGTGTTCTTTTCAGGACTCTAAGGACGGAACCATTCAATTTTCACTGGAGGGGAAGACTGCATATTATTTTTAATTCACCGTGCATGTGAAAAGCCAGCAGATTTCTTAATCTGCTCCTAGGGATGCAAGCATTCCATCTGCAGCAATTTTTCGCCATGAGTCAGCATTCACAAATGTGATATCCTAGAAGGTCTGTGCCCTCTATCCTTCTCAACATATAAATCTGAATTACAATCTCTTTCTGTCTGAAAGCAATGTGGTATTTTTCCTTATAAACTGTAAGTGTATAATTACAGCGAAATCTCTGAAAGGACAGGATACTCGTCAAAATGCTGGCACACATTTCATTTCTCAGGGGAAACTAATTCTGTTCCTCCTCCCCTCCCCCCTCCCCCAGTTCCTACGTCATACATAATGCGTATGTTTCTTCAGAGATTACATGGATTGACTTACCTGGGAAGGCCCCAACGTCTGGTCCCAAATGGCTAGTCCAAGTGCTTCTAGGATGAAAAGTCCATGTAAATCCTGTAGACGTATCATGCTTCCAACCACAAAGGTCTCCAGGAAGATCAAAGTTGCAGTTGAATCCTACAGGGATCTGGAAATCTTACAACAAGAACAGGACAACATAAAAACAGGATCAAAGCAGGGCCTGTCCACAGAGAAATGCTATTTAATAGCTAACATAGTTGGCAAATCATAAATAGTTAAGAAAGTATGAAGTCTCTGGCAGACGTGCGTACATGTTCTCTCTCTGTCCACCTCACGATAGTTTTAACATCTCGTGTTTCAGCAGCTCTTGGGGAATCAGTCTTAAGTTCCCATTCCACAACGTACACATACCTTTTAGCTAAGCAAATATATAAATGAGAGCACCAAATGTTTCCATTCTCTCTAACCAGCACTTTCTCTTCCTAGAGAGAACATCCGGTTAAATGCCAGGGCCTGATTGCCACATGGTCAGGCTACACTACATAATTCCCTGATGGTGCCTAAAAATAACGATGGTGAAGGAAAAACTCCAAGGAACTCAGCATTTCTGATTTCTGAATAAAAATCGAATCACTACTCTATTATAGGGGGAGAAGAGAAGGATCCCCAGAGTGGGAGTTGTCTCTCATGATCAAGTCCAGGTAATCGGTAGGTAGGTAGGTATACATGCATACATATGCATATATATACATACTGTACATATATAAATTATAAGGTACAATCCAGAGTTGCATTTCAGGGCTAATCCACATTTCCACTGAGTATCTTTTCACTCAACGACTCTGGTCAGATTCCACTGATATATGTTGCATCTGAGGTATTGCCCAACAGCCATGTGTTGGCTGTTTCACATCTGCTTTGTTACAGTCACTGAACAGTGAAAATGAATGTGTGAATTCACCACCCCATACCATGTTGAAATTGATGAGCGATGGGGTGATTCCAGAGGTTATTGAGCTGAATTCCTACTATCCTTGGCCATTAGCTATGTTAACTAAAGAGCTGAAGTCCAACACCTTCTGGGGAGCTACAGGTTCTCCACCCGCACTTAATTCCTAATATTTTCCAAGGAATTTGATCTGGGTGTTTAGAATGTTTTCAGGACTCTGTCTTCAATGAAAATAGTTTAATCCTTAGAGTCACTGAATAACAAGGGTAAAGGTCCAGGGGCCCTCTTAATATTCTATATTCCAGCCTTGCATTTTTCTGTTATGATTTTCTAGAAACTATAGAGTTTCATTTTAAAACTGTAATGTAACCTTTGAGTATAATTATAAGTAGCTGCTTCCTCTTTCATACAAGTGCAGGAAATGTGAGGAACGCCCAAGGATGACAATCCTCAGAAGGACTCCAGAAACTGGTTCCTATGCAACCCTAACCCATAACTAAATTTGAAAAAAAAAATCTAGAGAATGAAAATCACAGTTATATTTAAAAAATAATTTCGATTATTAACTGCTACCTTGTATTGTGTAATTATGCAACCTATAGACTCTTCTGTGAAATCAAAGCATTCCATAACAATTCAGTTATGACACAGGGCAGTCACACTTTGATTCAACACTAAGGAAGGAAAACTGCTTGTGGCCTGTATCCCTTGGGACTGCAGGTGGAATCTCAGAGGATGGAATGCTCTCATTAAAACAGAAAAATAAATAAACAAATGCAAATCTCTTCACGTGGAAAATCAGCATGTCAGGAAGAAAGTTGGGATGGTACATGCCAATGGAAATTATCTAAACTATGGGACGCTTCTAGTTCATTTTTTTAAAAAAAGAAGACTAAAAGGAGGACTTCTCCCAGAAGTTACTTGAGACAGACTCTGTAAAGTTAAAATGGGCTGGACATATAGATATCAAGTAGTCCGGGGTTTTTTTTAAAATTGTCTTTGGACTTCACAGTGCAGAAATGAAATATAAACAATCCTTGTGGATATGGGTAAGAACAAAGAAAAGCTTCATGGGAAGGTCCTGTAGGCTATGTCTAAAAAGGGGGTTGATAAAATAGTTATCTACTTCACAATCTATTATTTTGGATAGATACAATATAGTTCCAAAACTTTGAAAGAGGTAGCTGTAGTTCTTCGCCATATCAATCTTGGGATCTTTGGACTAGCTGTGGAATACAGCATGATCCTATTGGCCCAATAGATACCTCCATTTTCCACACAGCCATCACCACACTCTGTTGCCTCTTCATCGGTTGGAAACTGGGTGGTGATCTCCTCACTTTTCAAGGTGGGCTTCAGTGTCTCTGCAGTAGAGTTCACATCTGCAATTCAAAGGAGATGAAGAGGTCAAAGAGTGAAACATCTCCTTGGATTCAGAAAAGAAGTCAATTAGGTTAGCAATCCTGTATGGCTGGGGAGGCCTTTCCCATGCAGCAAATGGTTTCACTCATTTGACAGAACACTTTAGGGAATGTACCCAAACCCCAGTCATGAAGGTCCCTTTTACAGAACAAGCAAGCCTCTGTATTTTTGTGAAGTTGCTTATTCCATTGTCTTTCCCCAGACAATTACACTGAGTTATTTCTCAGAAACCTCCAGCATATGCAGTGCCAAGTTTCATTCCCGTTTTCTCTATGTGTCCTCTTGAAACTAGGAGATGGTGAGAAGGTGAACATGGTTTCACCTGAGAAGAATTCTTGCTCTACCCGAAGGGTTCAGATTAAACCAGTTTGATTCATGTGAACTCTAGAACCAATCAGCAGCTGAGACCTAATTTTCTGCCCTAGAAAGAAAAGTTCAGACTGGCTTATTTCTGTTCCCTTTTGACCACCCATCAGCTGCTCTTGGGGGATGCTAACCTCCTTGTCCTGGCCATCATGTTACCTTATGGTACTCCTCAAGTAAAGCATCATAACGCAGCATGGTGACCATCTTGCGCTGAGCCAACAGGAGGAAAGAGAGGCAGGTAGCCAAGTGGACCTGTTGCAAATAGGTTCTGGGCCTGACGCAGCCTACAGTTTTATTAATGGAGACGTGTTTGGGAATTCAGAGGATAGCTCCCAGGCACAGGAAGTGTGCCCTGGAAGTAAGCCAGAACTAAAGGAGGAGACTCAAAACACCAGATGAATGTTAAGTTAACTGTCCAGTTAACGAGTTCAGACTTGCAGCACGCAAAGCCAGGAAACTTAACAGGAAAATTTCCTTATGAGCAAGGTAATAAGGTAAGGCAGTAGAGGGGAGTCGTGCAGTTTCCCACATGCCACAAATGTCAACATAGCTCAAATAACTTGTAAAGCTTGATTTACAGATGTAGAGGAAATTAGGAACACTTTCATCTTTGGACTCCAGTGGACAACAATCTCTTTCTTACTAGTTTCAGTTCAGTTTGATCTTTTAAAGCACATGTATACTGTAGTTTCAGAAAATTGAGATATCAACACATTCTTTTCTCTTCATAAAAGGAACACCACACACACACACACACACACGAGAGAGAGAGAGAGAGAGAGAGAGAGAGAGAGAGAGAGAGAGAGAGAGAGAGAGAGAGAGAGACCCAAACCATGTCCATGCATCAAAACAAGTCTATCAACATCACAAATGACACAGCTTCGGAAGGAGCTGAAAGAATTTCTACTGTGCTGCATCTGTTTGAGGAAAGCATCTGGTTTCATGCTTTGACTGCACACTTTATCCCTCAGTCCCAATGTCACTCAGGGAAGGAAAAAAAGACTGCAGGAAACTACCTAGGTTTCCTAAAAGCAGGTGTCAAGGGCGATTTAAGCCACAAATAAATGCCATTAAGATCACCGTAACTCATGACATGAGCACATGTGATTTCATTTAAAGATAGGCAAGAACAAGGCTGGAGTAATGCTTTGAAGAATTTTATTAAACTTCAAAATCTGCAAAAGGTTTGGGTGACATAGTATATGGAGCATGGTCCAAACACTGTGCTAAAACAAAGATCAAAGATGTTGTAACATGGAACCAGAATCTCAGAATGAAGGAAAAGTCCTATTTTCTGCAACAACAAGAAAACAAAACAAAACATTAATATCAACAAAAATGGTGGAAAGTTTTGCACAAAAGTGCTCAGTATTTCATAATGAGCCCAATTAACCAAGCTTTTATGGAATCTGGACATTTTTGGTACTGATGACATGGAGAGACCTAAGTGGATATGACATGAACAAGTCTGTTTTAGGGACAAAATCAATGTATGTAGGAACCAGTACTTCTGAGTCTACATCTAACATAAGAGTCAAGTTGCCAATATTGTACAGATTTATTCTGAGTTTAAGGAAGGCAATCACATTTGTTTTTCTTGTCTTCAATTGCTTTCCGAAAAAGGAAGGAAGGAAGGAAGATTGGTTCTCAAGAATAAAAAATGAGCAGAACATAAAAGAGATTATGCACACAATTCTGCAGGAAAAGAGTTGGTATATAAATTTCATCAAAACATATTGTTGGCTTATCATTAAATAAAGTTAAAAGCTAGGGAAAACTGCACTTCTCCTTTCATATAGACCTTCCATGCTTCTTACTACTAAATTATCCTGTAGAATGGATTTCAACAGCTTCCTCTGGCTCCTGGCAAAATATCAGACAACCTCATACCTGCTTGATTTGTAGGTTTACATTTGTTACAGTGCCATAACACTCCAAAAGGCATCTGAAAACAAATGAAATGCATGGAATCGGAAAAAACAACTATTAAAAATGCCCACCTAGAGCTGAAATTCAGATGCGATAAACTGTTTTCTCCTGTGCTCAGAAATCTACAATGGAGGCACATTCAACCATGTGAGAGATGTTTAAATAGGAAAACCCCATCTTGCACCTGCAGCCTCTGTTCAGGGCTCTCAAGAGTCTTGTACGGCCTGTAGAGCTATACAGGTGTCATGGCACAACACAGCAGAGCTGCCACTGCAACAGGGCAGACCACATGCTCTCTAACAAGGGAGAGCAAGCAAAATGGTCTCACTCCTGCTGGGCAATGCTTGTGGTGCAACAAGCATCTGTGGATCCTATTACAAAGCTGTCAAACAATGGAAACCAGATGTTAGTAAGTTCAAAGCAGGGAAGACCAGTCACGAGCTAATGTTCGTCAATCTTCAGAGGAAAAAAAAATGTTAGGTCCGTGAAACAAGCCAGCTGTTGACCTACTGTTTCAGTCCCCTCCTCTTCCCAACAGGCTGTAAGCATTAAATTATGTCTTGAGTCTAGTTTCTAGTGAGGCTACTTCAGTTATTATTTCTTGTATTCAGACACTAACCTTTCACAGTACTGTACACAAGTTATGTCTGAAGTTGTCTCTTACTGCCTGTTCAAATCAATTAATAAAATCTAGCTATGGTGTCAAAAACAAGGCCAAAGTAACATCATGAGTCATAATCCCTTGAGGGTGAAAAAACATCAAGGACTGAGGTGCAAACAAACATTCTTCTCAACCAGGCATAAAAGCCTTCGAATTTGGAACTCAAATTGATTTTTTTAATGTGTTGGTTAAATCAATTAGCAGGCCCCCTAGGGTGAGGTGTAGTATGGGGTGAGGGCCAGGCAAAGCACAAGCACTTCACAGAGCTTCCTCAAACCAGAAGAAAAATCACCACTCTTCCAGTCGGAAGATAAATTAAAGTTCATATGCTGCCTCACCGTGGTTCCAAGGCCTAGTCCTGCGGTGAACAATCTATGACTGCAACTCGCCACTTTGGACTGCAGGTCGAGACTTCCCATGCCCAAGTGGTCGTGGGGACACCGTGAAACAGAGGTGCCAAGTTCAGACCATGAGCGTCTCTACCAACACGGCGGAGAAAAGGGTAACAGAGCAGGTAGGGGACTAGGCTAGAACTCTTCACCCAGAGACGGGGTTTTCTTTGTGCAGGAATGTTTTGTTTTGCAGGGAATGCAGGGAAACCAAGGGCCCAGGCAGGGGACAGGAGCTAGAGGCTGAGAAGGCAAACCTGGGCAGGGCGTGGGTGGACTGGGCCAATCTGGCTGGGGCCAGATACAAAGGAGGAGGGAGGAGGAAGGAGAAGGGGGTCATAAGCCTCAGCAGAATTAGAGGGAGATGAGGAAAAGGATCCCATCTTCTGTGCAGCAGGAGAGGTGGGCTACATGTTGGTTAAGAACACATAGGCAGGTGTCTAAGTTGAAGCCCCAATGGCCAAGGAATGCAGTGGTGGAGCCCCAGTTTTCAGCTGGCCACCTTCCCCACTACCAATACATATCCTATAGAGACCTCAATGATCAGTGGGGCAACCAACGCCCAACCCAACCCAACTGAGGTTCTGGAGATGGAAGTGCCAGAGGTGGCAGCATGAGGGGCTGGGGAGGCAAGAACAGTGGTGGTCAACCAGCATTATAAGCCCCCTTTAAAGGGTATGGATTGGCTTGGGGCTGTACTGAAGATCCAACGTCACTAACAGACTGCGGAAGCCAATGCCAGGAACTCAGGTTCAGACTGAACTAAGCAGAGAGCTTAGGAAGGCAACTCAGCATCCCCACCCCCATGAACTGGAAGGATGGGATGCAGCCAATGCCTATCCCTTTCTTATACCCCATTCCACAACCCTAATAAAATCAAATTCTAGTAGCTCCAGAAGTCTGAACTTTATGGAAACCATGACTGAGGACGGTATCCCCACTGCCTCCACCCTGGGCAGGGGCAGTGATGCTTACATACAGTCAAACACTTTGCTATACCTACAGTCTTCCACCGAAGAACTTTAGAGAAGACAAGACATGAAATTATTTCCATTTTGTTTAAACTGCATTGATTATTTTGTCTTATTGCTCCATTTTATTGTATTGTTTTGTTTTATATTGTATTGTATTATTGTACCGTGTAAACCAACCAGAGTGGCCTGGGTTGCCAGATGGGCGGTATAGAAAATAAATAAATAAATAAATAAATAAATAAATAAATAAATAAATAAATAAATAAATGGACACCAATTCACCATTCACTTCCTGATTCTTTTGTTTCCATATATTTTGCAAGACAAAGTATCTGTAATAAGGCTTTATTCTAATATCACAAACCTCGTCCACCAAGACTATGCTTTATATTGCACCAGTTTATAATGTGTATATATTTACTCTTCATGTGGATAGTGCTATACTTCTATCAGTGCAGCCCTGAAGGTGCCCACAAGATCACCCAGAAAGAAAGAAAACACAATGTGATATTAAGTAATTTTAGGTTTGTGGCTTACACATTCTTGTAGAATAAATGAAATCCTTGAGGCAAATTGCTACCACCAGTGCTGTGACGTGAACTGTATAAAGAGGAAGGCTGTCTTTCTGAAATCCCACTTCAGGCAGTTTATCAGTTTGTGTTTAAAGCTTTTAAATGTCCTGCTATTTTTGCTTTGTTTTATAATTTGATTATAAGGCTTTGCTTGCAGTGTGCTATCACATAATTATGGAAAGGCTAATAACAAACCAATGAAAGACTAGGCATGGACTCTTTGAGCTTCTTGCAGCGAGAGCCCATGCAAGGAAAAAAAATGCTTTTTACAGATGTGGTTTCTAAATGGAAAGCAAACTTCTTTTACTAGGGACATCTGGAAAGAAGATTGAATGTTAGACACATCTTAACAAAATGAGAGAGAAGGAATAAGTTTTTTGGCCTTAACAGTCAGCAGCAAAAATGATTCTGTTGTTGCTAGTCTATTCTATTTGGGTTTTTTGTCATTTCACATAAGCACTGGAAACTAGAAAGCTAAATGCAGCTGACAGTTCTCGTAGTTTATAGCTGCACATCAAAGGCAAAGATGAGCAGTTTACTTACAAAAAACATGTAGGAAACATTTAGATTCTTTGCACTGACGGTGTCTCAAGAAGGGCCTAGAAAGTTACTTTTAATGTGAATGAATATAAATCATGACATGTTGAAGCCATCCCTATTTAGCAATAGGAGAAGGCTCCAGTTCCCAGGTCATTGGTTATGGATGGCTTCATCCTGTTCTTATTCTATTCATTGTTCCAAAAGTAACCCTTGAAGCTCTGATCTGAAGAAGCATCAAATACAAGAGTTCTGCATCTTCATCCACAGCCCACTAATGCCTAAGTCACCCCTTCAAATAGTGAACTAGTTCATAGAAATGAAGCTTAAGTGGGGCCCATAAGAAACAAGAGAGGGAGATATCACATGCTCTGGGAAATTCCTAAGCTTGCTGAGATACAAGAAAATATTTTGGAGAAAAACCTCTGTGTGAGAAGGTAACTATCTACCCTCCCTAAAAGGTCAATGAGGCTTGAGGCTACTCGGTAGGCACAGAGTGATGAATGTCTGCTGGATGATGTAAGTGAAAGGAGTGGGAAATGGAATAAAGTATCAGGGCAGGGGAACAGCTGGCTAGCTGGAATCCTTAGCAGGACTCCAGGAGCTAGGAGAGGGAGGATGCACTGCAACGGTTTGTTGCCTGTTTCACTTATTCAAATAATGCCTGGATCTGTAAATGTGTCTGAGAGTTTTATTAAGGAGACCTGTCCATCCTATAAGCATTAGGAAGTTACACAACACTTAGAACTCACTGCCCCAAGCCTGGATGGGTGAGTCAGACACAGCCTTAATAATTGCATGTGTTTGACAGAAAGAGAAAAAGAAAGACAAAGACAGAGAGAGAGAAAGAGAGAGAGAAAGAGATCAGTTGATACTCAGAACACTATAAAACTTTAAGGTTCACTGTGGAATATGTCAATACTGTGGCTACTGGGTCCAATGTCTGAAGTTTCGAGAATGGTAACATAAATTATGACACATGATTGAGGCAGAGATAGTGGTTGTCAAGCGAGCTGTACATCATTCATAAAAAAATTAAAAATGAACCATTACGGCCAAAATCCTGTTGCTTAGCATAGCAAATCACGTGAGAGTAGGCCCACTGAATCAGTAGGGCTTTGGTAGGCTAACTCCTCAATAAGTTTCATTAATTAAAATGGTCCTACTTTAGTTGCAACTTAGTAAACTAAAGTAAGTCGCAACTAGAGTGGGACCGTTTGAGAAGGTGCATATGAAGGGGTTGACACACCAAATACCAGCTGATTCAGTATTATGCTAAGCAACAGGATTTGAGCTATTTTTACTAACAAATAATCCATATAACAGGTTAGCAATCACTAAGAATAAATCTCAAGATTACAATCTGTTAAGAAGTCTTTTTTCTCCATATCCTCTTACTCAGGATAATGTTATCTGGGTGTTGAGCACTTCAGCACTAGTGATTAGATTCAGAGTCACACTGGTGGATAATGCCTGTAATAATTGTTGTTGTTGTTTTAAGAGCTACTGCAATTGGCGTTTAATGTTTCTATTTTTATTTCTGTTTTACGAGCTGTTACCCGCCCAGAGTAGTGCTGTGACACTAACGGGAGCGGGATACAAAATAAATAAATAAATAAATAAATAAATAAATAAATAAATAAATAAATAATAAGAGTAGCCAGGGAAATCTGTAACATATTGGCCCATATCCTGCTGGGATCGTACACAAACATAAGATGAGTAATGTACACTGCCATGGCTAATTGAGGCTAGTTGACTGGAGTCTTCTGCGTGTGTACATGGCATGTGATCAGGAGCACAAGTGAGCACATCACTGATATATATCTGACACCTAGTCAGCTGTAGCAACTTACAGGATTCCTCTTGAAGATATATAGAATCCCAAAAGGATTTAGCTCAATATTATCCCTTCTGCCATGTAACTGTAGCTGCTTCTGTAGTTGTAGGCTCACTACTTAGAAGTGTTTTATACCATAGTAGTTTGTAGCATTCTGAAGGGTGTTTCTTTAAGTAGCTGAAAATCCTTCATACTTTAGTGGTTGTTGAAAAACAAGAAAGTAACAAGTTTCTTGGAACAGGAACAGTGATTCATTGCTTATTTAGAAGTAACTTCCCAAGCACTGTGAGTTACTCAGCCCATCACAGAGGTTCAGAAGGGACTTACCAGTCCAGTCACACCCAAGCACTTCCAATCGCATCCCAATTCCTGCTGGAGACCACTTTTCTGGGTGAACCCGGATGTACTGCGCAGGAACCGGATCAAACCGCCGAACGTCAGGGGTATCATAGTGTATGTTTCCTTCAAATGTCTTGGAAAGAGAAAGAGAGGTTAAACCTAAGCCTTCTTGGCTGCTCTCCACCAAAAATAAATAGCCGATGCAAGGAAGACTCTTAAGAGGCGCTACAGCCGTCTGCGGCAGCGGTTACCCTTTCAAGCATGTTTGTCTTTTATTGAGCAACAACCATGTCCACCCTAATAAATCAGAACAACCTGGAGAAACCAAGTGGTTACAAAACAATCACTGGAAAGAAGGAACATGGGAATGAGGAAAAGCAACTTTTCAACTTTATCTTTGTTTTTAAAAAAACGTGTCTGTCAGCTTTTCAAATTACAAGAAAGCCTCCCATTAAGCATAGGTATTTCTAGACCAAAACCAAACAACACTGTACCCCTTAGTTATTTGCTTATCCAGGCTCAGTGGGCTGAGGAGTTGATTTGAGGAGAGGAGGTAGCATTAAAACAGTTTTTCAAGAGTGGAGGAGACTACCATAAAGAAGAAATAGTACACCTATTTCCCATCACCTTTGAGAGAAGGTCAAAAAGTGTGTGTGACTGGGGGGGGGGGGGGTGGTAGGCACTGCACCAAAGCTGGCTAGGATTATGAAGAAACGTAAGTTACAGATGTTTCTACCAAGGACCCACGTTTGTGTAGGGAAGCTGCAGAACCTTCTTCCCTGGAGCTTTTAAAAAATGAATCTTGATGTTGTAAAGGGCGGGGGGGGGGGGCAACAAACAATTCCTGGATCACATCCATTTGTGAAACTGTTAGTAAGCCTATGTTCATCTGATTACCACTCAGTTACATTTGCCCACTACAGAGACAATATCTTGGCTACCTTTTCCCAGCCTAGTCTCCTCTAGGTGTTCTGGACAACACATTTCAATATCTAGAGAACACCAAGCTGGAGAAAGTCTGTCCCCTAGATTTAGAGCTTTTAATGTCTTTTAGGAACCATTCTACAAACACAGCACTATGGGTTAAGCACACCCATGGTTCAGAGCCTGGCCCCAAATATACCTTAAGCACCTAACCTCAGCAGCAACAGAGATTCATGTGTAAAACACAACAGAGAGAACATTATCTTCTGATGTCTGTGGTGGCCAAATGATTAAGAAGCAAAGAAGAGGGGGGAGGGGGAGGGAAACCTTGGTGTTGCACCCAAAGTGAAAAAGCCAGGAAGGTTACCTTAAAAACAAGTTTGAACTAGAAGGCAAGTATCTGAGAGGCAGCTAATTGGTACAGTAGGTTAAAGTACAGCCGTGCAGGTTTGCTTGAGAACCAGGCAATGCTGCCTCTCTCCCTCCCCTCTCCAGGATGTAAAAGCTTGTGTCCAACAGAAACTTCCATCCCAGAGAGAAGTCTGCTGCTGCCAAGCAGAACATAGCCCATCTGACAAAACCACACAGCATGCTTTGGCACAAAATGTGCATCCCCTTAGCCAGATCCTGATCCCAGATATATTGACTCAAATCTGGTATAGTTCTACTGACTTCTTATGTAAACACAACTGGTTTCTGGCTCTCTGTTTTTAATAGGCCTTTTTCTCTCCACATTTCTACAGTATTCCAAAGGACATTTCTCTCTGAAGCCATGTTGACCAATTCAAGGAAGAAGTCATCAGGAACACATCCTAGTCTTTTCATAGGAATTAGATCCCCAACCCCTCTGGATTAAGGTCATTACAGTGATGCAAAAGCTCCATTCTGTCAAATCATCAATAAATAAGAACATCATTCAAAAAGGGGGAGAAATGAAGCTGGACTTTCAATAGCCTTACACAAGTTTGCCTAGAATATTTTTCAATTGCACAAACTGCACATCTTTCCAGCCTAGAAACCCAGCAAGAGCAGAGTTTGACAGAGTGTGTCTTCAGTTCTGGCAGAGACTTGGCTGCTCACTGAATTAATGAGGCCTCTTAAAGAAACACGAATCCCTAAACCACAACAAAAGGGGGCGGGGGAGGGAGTCATATGGTCTTTGTACACAATCTGAGGGCAGGAGTGGACAATACTTTTATTAGACGACTAGAAATCACAAACATAAGCTAGCTGTTGATCCTGTAAAGGTCTTCATCAGGCTGGGCACCAAAAAGCTCTGGATGGGGCAGAAAAAACATGACAATTACAAAAACCATGGCTAGATGTGCCAGCCAGGCTCCTCTGTTTATAAATAAGTTTCAAAATGGAATGGGGCCCTGCACTCAGGTGAGAGGTGCAGGTTCCTGATTCCACCTCTGATGGTCTGGACGGGGATGTCTAACTCTTTGCCTAAGAAGGTTGGGAGAGGCATTTCCAATCCAGGAACCAGATCACTCTTCTTTCTCACGCTTCGCCTCTATCTGGCACAAAACCTTCTAAGTGCTCATTGTTCTTTACATCCCACCCTGGTGTGATCAAATTGTGCTAAGGGAGAGGGCACACTCACATATCAGATGTGAACCATCAGAAAGGAGTAACAAAGATGGCATTTGCGTAAAATGGCTTATGCTAACATAGGTAGAGATGCTAAAAGTACATAGGATGAAAACGATTTTCATAACAGAGAAACAATTTCAGTGCACCTCACTTAAGCAGCAAGGACAGTGGCGTGGGGGAACTATGTGTCTGCTGTCAAGGTGCTCCCTGTGGAAGGCCAACTTCAGGGTCCCTAACCTCCTATTCCTTGGTTATCTCTCTGTAACTCAAGACTTCTTCTGGACACCCCTTCAACCACAGCACATCTACAAAAGGAGGACTGTCTTTTATTGGCCCTGAAAATAAAGGACTGTTCTCTGTAAAAGAAGGCATGTGACCACATTAGATTTAATGTCAGGTCTGTGTTCTCCCTACTCCCAAATACCTATGGAGAGTGTGCATGTCAGAAAATGTTATTCCAGAGCCCTTCTCTGTGACCTCTAATTGACTTTGTACTATGAGGATTAACCAGGTCAGCATCCATCTGCAGCCTGGAGTAGAAACACAGAGAGATGATCTCCATCTCTCAAGCCCTAGTCAGAGGGTGGTGAGGTAGGCCTCAAGGCTCTGCCGAATTCCACTTGCTTCCAGTGGTTAGACCAATGACCTTACAGCAGCAAGAGCAAGAACTTCCTGGTGTTCTCTGGGTATGGGATGGGACTTGGGAAAGAGAGCGTCACACCACATACCTCACAAGTCCTGTTGTGCAACTACATGTGCCCAAAACAGGAGAATGGGACTATTTGTTTTCCTGCTATTCAAAGGAAACTGTATAGAAGTATCACATTTAAGGAAACCTTGTCATTTACACAAGTGTCGTGGGCCAGTGGAATCATTCCTTTCAGATTTTGTTAAAACATATGCTTACACTGAAATGTTATCTCCAAATAGTAAATGTCACTATGGAGAAAAAACAAACAAACAAGCAGATCTTCAAGGCAAGATGCAAGGAAGAGAAAAACAAATGTTGATGCAGAGCAGTTTCGTGTTAATCTCTGCCTCCTCGGGGAGAAGTCTTACCTTAACTTGCATTTTGGGATCCCGTATATATTCCCAGTCTTTCCCATTCATGCTGTAGGTCACTTTAAACTTCTTCACAAAAGCTCGGGCCTCTACCACATTGATGCTGTCTCCGCCTCGGGCCCCTTGGATAATCACTCCTTTCACATTTTTCGGGACTCCCAGGTCCACCTGCAGCCACTCGTCCTGGGGTTGAGCTTGAGGGATGCGTGGGAACCATCCTGAGCGGCTGCTGACCAGGCGCGCAGCACTGGGGACCCAATGGTACTCTCTGGTAGAGGAAGCAGAGATCTGGGAGTCTGGGATAAGTCCAGAAAGCATCCCCAGCATGTTTGAACATGGTGAATCTGTGCAGATAGGAAGAGACAGGGGCAAAACTAAGTATAACACAAAACACAGGTTTATGAGGGAAGGATCACAACAGTACAGGAGAAGTAACATCCCACTGTGACTAACTGCTAGGTAGTGAAATGTCAAAACACTTAAACCAGCTGTGCTTTGCTTTATAACAGCTATCACGGGCTGCAGGGGCCCCTCAATGGATGCTCAGAACATCCTCACTATTGCGATCTTTGTCCAAATTACTTTCTGCTTCCAGCGAGCCTTGCCTTCCCAGCCCCCCGGTCTCCTGAGTCGGCAGAGAAACATCACGTTTCTTCACAGCATCCTGGAGGCTGTTCCAGTTCTCTTGAAAAATAAATGCCTGTTAATTCTGAGAAATAAACCACAACCAGAGACCAAAGTATCAAACAATTCAGAGGAAGGCTGGGCTCATATGCTCTTCCTCTGTAATAATAAAATATGGCTGGAACCACAAGTCGTGTGAGTGTGGAAGAAAAAGAGAGAGGCAGTCCTGAAGATCCTCCAGAAAAATATGTAGTGTGAATTCTGGCCATGGCTCAGAACTTTCTAGAAAACATTCAGAATGAAACTTGAGCTAAAAAGTAGAAAGTTGCAGCAATATTCAGAAGGTCTCATTGTCATACCAAAAGAACCAATTTATGCTGTTATCATAACATCATCAACTTGCATCAAAATGGTGCATGACCCAAAGTGTACTGGCATACACACAGAAATAATGTGATTCTCCATCATCCTATGACCATCAAGTGATAAATTACATAGCAAAAAGCAGTAATGAGAGGAGTGTCATTTTGGTTTGAAAAACCATGTTCATAAATTGCATGCCACGGTCAAAATGAGCAATTGGGTTCTTAACTATTGTAAGCCCCCCTTTTTGTTACAAGCCTCTCTCTCAGCTGCAGCAGTTAACCCCATAAATGGATAGGAAGGCACAGATCATTTTAGAGAAGGTTCTTATCACTTTTTCTCAATAGACTCCGTTTATACACCTGTTGTGAGTCATCAAGTACCAAGAAATGAAATGGCGTAAATGAAGGTGTGAACTCATGCTGAATGGAACAATTTTCATAATATTTTATCCCTTTTTAGGAAAAGGTAGACTTTTTGCATGTGTGTTTTGCTTCTGTGTTCAGTGTCACAGGGTGCCATACTTTAGAACAGTTAATGACTGGAGGAAATGGAAGGAAAAGGAGAACCAACATTCCTTTCCTGGTGACAGATATTACTTCATTTGGCTCACTTTGGGCTTTTATATGTGATAAACCATTATCTGGATAACGTGAGCTAACGTGAGCAGATTTGACATGGAAAATCTTGCCTTAATGCACAGTTACACATTGCAGTCAAAGTCACATGGGCTACTTTGGGAGCACCAGGCCCTCCTTCAACCACTTGGCTTGGATGTTTTTCAACTGTTGCCTTGGGGTGATTCCTGGCCATCTGTACCTTCATATTTAAAACACACGTTTAAAAAATGGAAACAGCCACTAAAAAGGGTTGGGGTAGAGCTGATAACTGCAGCAAATACCAATGAAGGCTTTTCCCTCAGTGGAAAGTAAGCAACATTTTTTAAATCAAGACTTTAGCAGGGAACAATATGGTTAAATTTCCTACACCCTGCACCTTCCCCAGTACCTGTTATTTTTTTTAATTTGCATTTTTAAAAGGGACATGTTCAAATGTGAAGATATATCTAGACTATCTATATAACAGTATTTGATAGTAGCCAGTGAATCATACTGGACCATTGGCTGCTGCTTGACTAGGGCTGATCAGAACTGCAGTCCAAAAATATATGGAGGACACTGCACAGGGAAGACTCTCTCAGTGCACTAGCATATCACACACTACTGGTGTGACAATGAACCAAGAAGGGACCTGTGTCAGCACTCAGTGCCTCAGCAAATGTAACTGCAGCTGAGTCGTGGTTTGAGGGATCCTACACCTGTAGGGGGAAAGGGCACTTAGGCACCAGAGGCCTGGTGCTACCTCTGCCTGACTGGGCTTACAGCTACACTGTTGTCAACTGCACAGTACCTGAAAACCTCTTAAAGTGGTTTTATTTTATTTTATTGAGGGAGGGAAGAGAAATTACTTTTAAGTGGATGGTTATTTTTGTCCCTTTCTTGCATATGAAAAGTTGGAACTGAGACAATAGTATCAATTTCCATGCTAGGAGAAGTGTGGCCTTCCAGTTATTGATGTAGTGTCTCCCCCTGAGGACTAGCCAGCAGAGCCCGTGTGTGTGTAGGATAATGGGAGTTGCAGTCCATCATCATTTGGAGGATTACACATTCCCTATCTCTGCTCGAAAGGTAAGGTCTTGAGTGGACTCTGGCTGCAGCTTGGGTGCTGACTGGATTAAATAAGGGCTGGGTAGGTCCCACACCTAAAACTTGTGAAGTCCCAAAAGATACCAGTTGTTTTACAGGACTCCATTTGAGCTGTCTCGGCACAGAAAACTGGCTCAGTTGCCATAATGGCTGTAGCTGGAGAGAACTGCCACCACTGTGAAAAAAATCCAAGGCTGGGGGCCTGTTTTCTTCTGACATACACAGGAATGTCTTGCCCAACAAAGAAAAGGCAATAAAAATACCCACCAGTGATCCGGCAGCCGTAGAGTTCTAGTCTGAGGGCGATCCCATTGTGCCACTCTTGGGGGCGGATCCGCACAAACCGAGTCAGGGCTGGCGTGTGGATCTTATTCAAAACTACTTCTGTAGCATCTGTGTTGGCCCGGAAAACCTGGTGGATGCAGAAAGCAAGAGAGAGAGAGAGATAGAGAGAGAGAGATGATCAATAGACTCTTAGACTGTCCCGATCTGAATAAGAAAGGTTGGAGTTAGAAGGGCAATTGAGGAGGAAAGTGACTGTTCCAATGGGAATATAGAAGCAGAGAGGATCATGGTGGACATTGAAAGTGGTCAACTTTTCAATTGGCTCCTGCTTCCATGCCTGGAACAGCAGCCTAATCCACAGAAGTTTGCCAGTGATAACCTATGAAAAGACTCACCCTTCTTCAGATCAGGTTGCTGCTAAAGGTAAAAAGTGGTCCAAGATGGACAGAGTCATTCTCCTGCCTAGTTGGCAACGTGAAACAGGACTATTCAGACCACAGCTTTGTTCTACTCTGTTGTGACAGCAAGTTAAATGAAATCTCAGACAAATCAATTAAATAAAAAAGAGCTTCTGGTTTGGGATGGACAAGTCTGAAACGCCTTGGCATAATTCCCGGGAGTGCAAGATGCTCAAAACACTTCTAAAAATCTAAGCCCACTTGCCTGAAATAGAGCATACAAGCAAAAATTAGCAGTATTAGTTGAACTACTGACTTTACACATTTGTGCTTCAGTTTCAATATTTACAAAGTGGGCGTAATAATTATTATCTTTTGTAAACCTTGCTGATGCAGATTCGAATTAGCCCATTAATAATAATTGAGTATTAGTGCAATGTGGACATTTAACTTTCTGCCATGTAAGTAGCATTCTCTCTAAAGAGAAGCATGCCAGTCATTTCTTTTCCATGCGCGTTCATCTGCATGCTCTCTCTCTCGCTCTCACACTCACAGGCACACACAAACACACACACAAGAAATATATATTTTTTGTTGTTAACAAGACCCCTGTTTGGCGCAACGTATGTTGCAGCATTATTCAAACAAACTCCTATCTTACCAGATGGTCAAAATCAAAAATTACCATATGGACCATCTCTCTCCCCCACTTCGACTTTCCTTTCACTACTTTAATAGCTTGGGTAAGTGTCAGCAAATTTTGTTGCAGTCTTTGTCTTCTATGTGGAACAAGAAGAAAGACACAAAAACATTTAGAAAGAAACCTGCCATGCTACCACCCTCTAGCATTTAAAGCTTTGCTTTTGGAACACATTCTCTGTATGACAAGGTTTGTTGGTGGGGTGGGGTGAACTTCACAATTAGGCAGTTGTCAGTTTTTTAGGCTAGAAAATCCAGTTTTCTTACACTTTTCCCTTAGTATAGTTTGCCTAATGCAGAAATCACCACCAAATTTGCACATGTCTTCCCCTACTTCTGTTCAGTGTTAGGTTAAGGACAGCTGAATCTAGCTAGCACCATCTGCAAAGCAAAAAAAAAAGTTAAACCACTTAATCTTTAGAGTCCTGGGACTCAAGGCAGGGCACTGTTTCAAGAGCCAGTGGCATTTCCCTCATATTTCAAAGGTAATATTAAAATAATATTGCAGATGTTTCCTCTGGGTTTGAAACAATGAACATTTAGCCATCCTGAGGCAGGAATTGTTTGCCAGGGTCCATGTAGCGCAAGTGCAGAGCCCCTTGTTTCGACTTGTTCTCTGCAGGAATGCACTGGATAGCCATGCCAAAGCATGGAGTATAGGGGAAAAAAGCAGGGGTGCAAACCGACGAGCAATCACAGCAGGTTGCCAGAGTTGGCAAGGGCTTTCTTTGGGCCCTCCTAGCCCCATGTCACTCCTGGACATTTTAAAGAGGGCCGCGGAACATCTGGCATGGTTGGATTCCAAGTCTCTTGAGTCCAGGCACAGCTCAAGCCTGGGGAGAGTCTTTGTCCATCCACAGTCCAAGACCCAGTCCTGCTTTACAGATAAAACTAGGCCCCCAAGAATATACCAAGTGCATTCCTTTATCAGTCCATAACCACTGTCAGCATCAAAAAGGGCTGACAGTAAGGGATTTTCAGGGCAAAATGTGTTATTTACAGGCAGCCTCACGACAACCGTTATTTCTGCAATCAACACCTTGTGGATCAGAACAAGAATTCCTGCTGCTAAAGTGTGGCAAGTCACAGCCCACAACTAGAATCCTGTCGGTGTTTGAGTAAGGTTTGTGTAACTTGCCATGACTAACGGCCGCCGGATAAGGTGCGGGAGCAGATCTCAGTTGCATGCTTGGTCACATGCCCAGTTGGTGCAACTGAGACAGATCCTGGCATCTTGTCAGTTGGCCACAGCAGGTTGATCAAGCCTTCAGCAAACACCAACAGGATTCCATCCTATATGCCTTCATGACCAGAGATGACAGTGATGATACTGAATCCTTTAAAAAATGTCTGGGCCCCAGCAAACACTTGGCTCTGACCACTGTAAATACTCGACACATGCAGAGATATAAAAGAATTGACACGATCCATAATTACTCCATGAAAAAGAGTATACGCACATCACCCCCTCCACACATGGTGTCTAGCTTGGGATTGGAGGTATTCTTCACTATTTCTTACTCAGACGAGTTGTTCTTATCTACTGCTGCTGCTGCTGCTGTTCCTCTCCAGTTATAGATCAGGCATCGTTGTGGCTATTTTGACACTTGATGCAGCAGCTCTAAGCAACTACATTGTGTTGCATCCAAACTAGCTTCTGCCATTTCTCAGCCAATGAGTTCTTCTCGTTTCTATACCTCTATTTCCATTTATTCATGTTGTCTCTTTAACTACATCACTCAGGCTGCTGTCCTGGTCCCTGCTGGGCAGGCTCCCAGTAGCAACACACAAGTAGATGGGCAAGGAAAATCCACAAAACAAAGCCAGTCTCAAGACACAAAGAACAGCCTCTCAGTGAATAACATAAACCTTCTTTGGATAACTACATGGGCCAGAGTAAGCTTGCTTTTTGCTGCACTCAGAAGAGAAATTGCAGATAGGCATGGGGCTTTGGGGTCACAACAAACGAACGAAAGCACAGAAAAGGCAGTCACATTTGTTTTTCTTGTCTTCCATTGCTTTCCGAAAAAGGAAGGAAGGAAGGAAGGAAGGAAGGAAGGAAGGAAGGAAGGAAGGAAGGAAGGAAGGAAGGAAGATTTTTTTTGAGATTCTCATTTATAATTTTTCTGTAATATTGGTGCATAGTCTGAAGAAGTGGACTTGACCCATAAAAGCTCGCTGATTGCTTGATATATATATTTAGTGGTCTAATAAAGATAACAAGACTCAGTTTATAATCTTGAGTTCATAAGAGCTGAGCAGGGTTGTTTAGGCCAGGACATTTTGGACATCATTCATTCATAGGGCTGCCAAATTGGAGGTGACTTGATGGCACACAACAACCAACAATAACAATATCATTTCTCCTGCATCAAAATTACTAATCATATTTTTGACGAATGTGAAGGATGTGGATCATCCATTATCATCCGTCACCTTCATTCACCACATGTACACAAAATCACTTCACATGTACCGTATATTTCAACAGCCCGCCCGCTCTGTTCTGCCCTTCCTTTTACTTGGCTAGCCTCACCTCCTTGCCCAGCCAGCCTGCCCCACTGCTCTTCTTTCCCCTCCTTCCCACCACCCCAGCGCACCTCCTTAGACTGCCTAGCAGCCAGCCCACTTTTTCCCCTCCTGCCCAGTGCTGTGAGGGTCCTCTTGCCTGGCCAGCCTTCTCTTGCCCCTCCTTTTTGCTGCCACATGTGTCTGCTTTCTCAGTTAGTCCCATCATGCTTTCCCCTTTCCTGCCACAGCTACCATGCATGTATATCCTTATCCAGCCCACCCTGTCAAAAGGACTCAAAAGATTTTCATGCAAAACTAAAGGAGTGATGCACAGAAGAACCAAAAATGGAACAGTCATCCTCCCCAAGCAAACTGAACCAAAAATGAAATGAAAGTTTCCATCATGCACATTTCTAATTGCAGAAGCTAATATAGTGTAGCAAACTGATGAGATGCTGCTGTTTGCATGCTAACTGCATGCCTATTCATATACCTGGCAGATGACTGGACCTTGTGAATTAGTTTCAATTAGCCACAGTATTTTCCCAGATGTTTTTGGCCTTGTACATTAAAACCTTATAAGATTCTGACTCTAGGGTCTAATCAGTTTAACTATAAGCAGCAAACAGGCAGAGAGATTCCAAGAGATGAATGCCAAGGTCATACACAACATGATATTCACAGCAAGGATCAGGATGAAAGGAGTACACCAGTTCAGGAGAGAAACTGACAACAGGCTTACAATACTGGAGCTAAGGTCTCTTCATAGCTCTATGTCCTCCATTATCTATTATTCAAACTTCACTGTAGCTTTTTGGTTGCTAGTATATTTTGCCAACTATACAAGTCAAAATCTTTGTTTATGAACAACTCTGTCAGTTTATTGTGTTGGGCTTTGTAAATAAAACAAGAATACACATGTGTTCATGTCACAGCACCTCTTCTCAAGTGCATGTAAGCTGAGTGGCGGTTCCAAATCCTCCTTTGGACTAAATGTCAAGGGGAACCTTTACCTACCTCTGTGGAAACATTATGTCCAAGAGCTTTGTCATTTTTGGTCAGTCATAATGTACTTCAGATTTCTGAAATTCTGATCAACAAATCTTGCTCATAAGCTATCATCATCCAGGTCTTTAATGTACTCACTCCATGCTATGGTTTCCCCCTTGATGTAAATCAGAAAAGTATTACTATCAATCAGTATTGGACATTGTCTTTTAAAAAAAATCCTCATTGATCTTTTCATGTACATCAAAGGAGCTATGGATCTTCCTTAGGTTTTCTATTTCTGCATATTGTTCAGGACATTTTTCTTTGACTTCTCTAATATTGTTACAGATGTTCTTATGTAATTCTGCATGTAATGTCATCTTTTCCCCCCATTTAATCTCTCTTTCAGAATACTTTTTTTTGGTCAACCACTTCTTTTGTCAATTACAGCTCTAAATTTGAGGTTGCTGATGGTCACATTTACTAATACCTCTGTCAGTTTAGAGCAAGAAGCCTTTGTAGTTGAGCTATCTCAGTGTGCAATCTTGTCTGATGCCTTCATAAATCCCTTGACAACAGTTTATTCGTTTAATTTCTATGCTTTTACTGATTTCCCTTTTTTTGTACTTTCTTTAATTCCTACAATAATAACAGGGTTATAATATGAATTTATGTTTGTTCTGGGATAAGTTTTCACTGACTGAACACTGTTTCACGACCTCTGATTAACTAGGTGTCAACTTATTTGGCCCCTCACTGTACTGTTGTTAGTGACACCTTGTGGGGACTTCCATGTATAAAGTCTTTTTGATAGTACTTTGAATATAGTGTTGGTGACTACAAATTCTTCTTCACAATGCTATATTATTTGGTTTCCACATTCATATATGAAGTCTCAATTTCCCCAGTTCCTAGTCGTATTTTCCAGCAAAATCTCTTCCACTCCCTTGACCTATCTCAGACTTAAAATTCCCCATCATGAAATTTATCTGTTCCTTTTCTATATATAAAAATGTTGAGGTCTTCATAGAATTTCTGTTTGCTTTCTTTTATCTGTATCAGCAGCTGAGGCATATCCTTGTGCGATGCTGATGTCTGTGGGGTTTGCCTTTAATTGAATAAGCATTACCTGGTCTGAATATGGAACAACTTTTCTAATGGTCCACTTATGTCCATCTTTGAATGCAACTCCATAATGGTGCTGTGTATCTTTACTGCAGAAATAAAATGTCCAATATCTAGTGTACTTGGCCGGATTTCTTCCAATAAACGCAACTTAGTCTGCTGATTTTTTTAAACTGCCTCATACTTAATTCAGAAGTTGCAAGTTCCTGATCTAACCTTCATACTGGACATTTTTACCATCTTCTGGCCATTTAAAGCCTGCTAGGCATCAAGAGCCTTTCTATATTTCTATCTAATAATAATAATAATTGTGTGCTGTCAAGTCACTTCAGACTTATAGCAACCCCTTTCAGGGTTTTCTAGGTAGAGAATATTAAAAAAAAACGTGTACAGCTTACTCAAGGCCACACAGGCTGACTGTTCTGGAATGCACAATGAGGAACTGAACTCTCAACCTCTGGCTCCACAGCAAGATACCTAATTCATGAGCTATCTAGCCAGCAATATTTCTGTCTTTGAACACATAAGGTGGTGGTCTTCTGTTTTCTCAATGTCTCAGTATTATGGTTGATTGTAGTGGCTACCAATATGTCTACAGTTTTCCATACTGAATTCCAACTGGCCTTCTTTGGCAAAATCTAGCCTGTTGTTGGTCGTGGCACTGGTGCTGCTCATGTTTAGGTGGGGCTTAGAGGTGTTTTAGCTCTTCAAGGCTCCCAAGACCTCCTGGTCAAGCTGCTCCACCACAAGCAGCTGGTTTCTAAGAGTTGGGTTAATTCACTGTAGCTGATATTTGGCATGACTATGGCACAAGGTGGTGCTACTGACCAAAGTCACTCCACAGGCTGATCCCTCTGTGGCTCTTATTACTACTACTACTATTACTACAAGTGCTGCTGCTGAAATTTGAAGTCCTACAGTAGGAGTGTTGAGACATTTGCCCCACTCCTTGGTATCTGGCCTACACCTCTGACATCTCCTTGCCATTGGCCATGCTGGGTGAAGCTGATGAGTTCTGAAGGGTCTACGTTTCCTAACCCTAACCCTTGACCTAAAGGAAGGATGCATCTCTCTTGCATATCCAGCACACCACCTCCGAGAGACTATGTTTTCAGCAACTGAGACAGCATGGCAGTGGAGGCTTCTCAGCTTTAGGACAGTGAAGTCAAGCCACAACATAGCAAGGGAGACTTTGCCTGCAAATCTGTGTTGATAATTGGGATTTAGAGTAGATTTAGAGTGGAACAGAAATGCTAATCCAGAGAATATAGATCATGCTGGTACCGTTTAGAAACGCAGCATGGTTGATGTGTTTTTAATATCCTACTTTATCCCAGCAGACCCCCTCCCCTTCCCCAATCTTTTCCCTTGCTCAGCAGCCACCAAATACCCTTCTTCCAGCAGGAGGCCTGGAAGCATCACTGTCTGCTGTGACTGGTCTTCATGTGTGCCAGTATCCAAGAGTGTGAGCGGGAGGATCTATTTCAACACTGCAGTAAAGCCAGCAGCTTTGTGTCAACCCACAAAGCTGATCTGCAGCATGTCATCTAAGAAAGGAAGACAAGAGACACCCATCTGGCCCTCGTGTGCCTGCCCTTATTTCAATTTCCCCTCCTAATCCAACTCTGCTGCTCTCTCAGCTTCTGCTTCATCCCCTCCTTCCTCCTCCAACAGCAAATCTAGGTGCCTCAGAAATTTATTTATCTTCCCCCTTCCAGTCACCTTCTCCTCTGATTGGGCCCATATGGTGATTATTCCTGCTTCCCTTCATTTGCACACTCATTTTTTAAAAGATGCTTTTGCAGTGTGAAAGTTATATCGGGGAGGGGGGATTCTTTATTTGAAATGGTGCAGTGTGCCAATAACTTTAGCGATTTTCATTTACACTCTCTTATAAGAGCTAGTGGGAACAGAGGGAGTGGGGTAGGTCATGGCTGTACATCTTTACCAATCCTTTCTAGAAGGCTGATAAACAGCCTACAGACAGGACTTTATTATTAAAGGGGATGGGGGAGTGTTAACAACCTTACCGCTGCATCACAATTTCTGGCTACGTTCATTCATTAGAGGCAACATGATTCAACCAGGTGCCTAATTCCAAACAGATGGGCAAAGCCTAAAGGTTTCTGGATCCTTCTTTGCCTGGCCTTCCTTTCTAAAAATTGCAGGATTTAGGTCTGTGTAACTTGGGCCAACAATAAGACCAAGCACTCCTGGACAGATTGTGCCATTACAAAGGCCAGGGAGCAGCTGCTTTGATGCAGGATCGTCACCCTTTCGGGGGCCCTAACTTTCTCCCTGCTACTACAAAGACCAAAGGGATACAGAGCACAGCACCCAAGCTGAATGATTTGTGGTATTTCTTTCAAAGGCTTTAAATGGGCTTTAATATTATCTCTTAAATTCTGTACATCTCAAGTGTCTTTGTTGCTCCTCTTAGCAGTGCCTTTGCCATGAACTATTGCTGCTAAAAGTTCCCCAAATTATTGTCTTGATCACGCACCTCAAGATTGCTTCCCAAGCTCAAGATACAAATGGCTTCACTCATGGGTTTCTGTAAGGAAGACGGGGGGGGGGGGGATTTACGCTTATTACTTTGCTGGATAGCTCAGCGAGTTAGGGATCTGGCTGAGGAGACAGAGGTTAGGAGCTCGATTCCCCACAGTGCCTCCTGGGAGAAAAGCCAACCTGTGTTGCTTTGGGTGAGCTGCACAGTGGTCTGAGAGCACCTCCCCCTCATAAGAAGAAAGTGGTAACCATACTGAGTACTCTCTACCTGGAAAAGGATCATCATAAGTCAGAATTTACTTGGCAGCATGTAATTATTCTTTTTACAGAGCCAGATCCACTGTGTTGTAGTAGTACACCGTATGTGCAAGAATTCTGCTGACCTACTAGTTTGCTCCTTGTCATTCAGCTTGACATTTAGCCTATTTAACTATGGATACTTCCAAGCAGGGATGTATGCACATCTCTCTCTCTCTCTCTCTTTGTGTGTGTTTGCTCCTTGTCATTCAGCTTGACATTTAGCCTATTTAACTATGGATACTTCCAAGCAGGGATGTATGCACATCTCTCTCTCTCTCTCTCTTTGTGTGTGTGTGCGTGTGTGCATGCACGAACTCAAAGGCCTTCCTCCAATATTGAGCATTATAGATTAACGCACCTGACACCTGTCCTGCAAGTTACAAAGGAGCTGGACCAAGACCTCTGCCAACTGCTGCAAGTCCAACTGGCCCACGGGGAGGGCTGGTGGAGCAGCAGGGCAGAACAAAAGGAAACACTGACAACCTCTGCTTTTCTCACCCCTGCAGGACATGCATTGACTGCCCACATTCCATCTTCAGCTAAGGGAACTCTTTCTTCTTCTGAACTGCCCATGCTTCTTATGGGTCAAGTTCTCCTCCATCTCTATCTGTTTTCCAAATCTGAATTAATACTTCAGTGCAAACGCGAAACCTGCCTCCTCTCCGGCTATAGGGCATGCTAGAGGATTCTTCATTTTCCACAACAAATTGATCAGCAATCCAATTCTTGGACTAATATGTAGATCAGAACATAGTTATCCGGAAGATTTCAAATTAAGGGCAGTGTGCAGAGTTGACTCTGAATTCCTCAATATACCGTATTTTTCTGTTTATAAGATGACCCAATGTATAAGACGACCCCCCTCTTTTCTAACCCCCAAATTAGAAAATTTGCACGATTGCACCCCTTTGGTCCTGAAGCCCTTTCATGGCTGCTTCAGGATCAAAGGGGTGCAATCCTGCCACCCTTTCACGGCTGCTTTACCCACTTCCTAAGCTCCGCGGGGCTTAGGAAATGGGTAACGCAGCCATGAAAAGGCAGCACGCTCGCACCCCTTTGATCCTGAAGCCATTTCATGGCTGCTTCAGGGTCAAAGGGGTGCGAACCTGCCGCCCTTTCACGGCTGCTTTACCCTGTGGCTTCACAAAAGGCAGGGAAAGCGGCTGCCTTCCGTGTATAAAACGACCCTTAATTTTTTGTCTAATTATTTAAGTAAAAAGTGTCATTTTATACATGGAAAAATAAGGTAGTTCGGCTTCTCTCCCTGCCCCCTTGTGTCTGGGTGTACATGAAGGAGTGTGCCTCAGCACACACTATCTGTACACGTATCATGGGGGGAGAGAGTTGGCACTGGTTAAACCACTCCTTAAATATCACACACATTCTGAAAACCCTATTACAATTGTCATGAGTTGGATATAACTTGAAAGTATATAATGAAGTCTGCAGTCAGACTAAAAGAATGCCCCCCTTCCCCAGCTTTAAATTTTTCTTTTTGTGTGGGTACATCACTGTGTCACCAAACCACCCTTGCTGGCCATGTACTGATTGGGGTCATTTCTTCCTACTTCCATGCCTCATTACCCTCTATGGAGAAGAACCCACAGCACGCTGCAGTGACGGTCAAAAGACAATAGGGGGTTGATGCTCTATATTTGACAAAAGTATACCAAGGTAACTAACAACATTTGCTGACATTCCCGTTTGAATTTTTTTTTTTAAATTAAGGGAGTCGAACCACAGCGGGTGAGGCAGGTGGGACCACACGCCAGACGCATAGGAAGTGAATCAGTTTTGAAGTACATACTCAATGGGATGTCAGTTGTACTGCGTGATACGTGGAACAAATATAGTAGCAGCCTCCCAGCCAGCTGGATTTGATGCAGAGATAGCATGGAGGGGGAACAAAAGAATCAATAATGGCCTTGTGTCGTCTGAACCCCCAAAAGGGGTCAAAGTTCATGAGGAGTAACTCGAAAACATTTTACTGGTGTGACTGCAGCCCCCCCCCCCCCCAAATAGGGAGCCCAGGCACAGACATGAACACTTGCAAAATGGGGCAGTTTGGAAATGTCAGCTGACTAAAAATGCCCCAGCCAGGCTGCTGACCGGGGCAGGTTACAAGAGCATGTAACTCCCCTATTATGACAGCTTTGATGGTTGTTGGTCCATTTCCAAGCCCAATTGAAAGTGCTGCTTATGACCTATATAACCCTGCATGGTTGGGGCCCACGTTATCTGAAAGACCATATATCTCAATACAAGACTTCTCAGCTCTTAGGATCTTCAGGGGAGGCCCTTCTCTCAGTCCCACCATCCTTGTCAGGCACCCTCTCATGTTTGGTGCGAATATGAGACCAGGCCTTCTCTGTGGTGATGGAATGCTGTCTCCCCCAAGGGTGCTAGGCTGCCCCCCTCCCTCTGGTCGGGACCAACAGCAATTTTCAGACATTTAAGACATGCCACTGTCCCAAAAGTCTTTCCCAGGGCCACGGGATCCCCTTGGTGTGGGAGACAGGAAACTTTTAATTACCAAAACATAGCAGCTGATACGTCATCAGACTTAGACGGCATGACTTTATGTTATTGGATCTCAGCCCATGTGTTTTTAGCCAATTTATGTTTTAATAATTTGTGAGTTACCTTGGGTCCCTTCGTTGCAAGAAAGGGAGCAAAATAAATAAAGCAACCAATTCATAATCTGTAGCCTCTTGTACCAAAACTTGGCTATTCACAGAATGCTCAATACATACATGATACCAGAGCTACTTCAAGTTTCTTCATACTATTTCCACAAGCTAAACTATGTTTGGAGAACTCAATGTTTGTTTCCACCTTCTGAGATCGTTGTATTTTTGACTTAATGCTGTGAGCATGCTGCACAACCCCCTAATTTTATTGAAACTAAATGCAAAGAGGCAGCTTCCCAAGGCATAAATAGCACCAAACAACTGTATTAGGAAAAGAAAACATGTAATGTTTCAGCTTTTTTAGTTGTCATCACACAACACTTTTTGAACTTCACATCCTTGTGGGGATGTGAAATCTTTCCTCCCAAGCATCCTTTATGCCTTGTCAGACACTTAGCTGGTGCAAAATTTGTTTTCCTAATGGTGCCCTTACATAGAGGCCAGAATGAAACCTCAGCAATACTCCTGCTGACATTTGGCCAGTTTGCTCTAGTGGGCAATTCCTGGTTGGGCTACCCGGGAGCACATCAAATGCTCAAGAAGTCAGTGGTGTAGCATGGGTTGCCAGGAGTCAGGGCAGGGCAAGTATTGTGCCCCCTTTGAGGTTGCCTTCGGAAATGGCAGGAGGCTCGGCACAGACGGAAGCCCACTCCCCACCCGTTCCACATGGCCTGCCCACCCACTTTGTTTACGCCGGGGGAGGGAGACTGGGCTACTTCAGACTGCCCTTTGCCCTCTGGGCCACCCTCCCCAAGGAGGCGGGTCTGCTTGGCCGTTGCCAAACCACACCACCACCGCAGCCTGCGCAGAGGGAAAAATGGAGTGAGCGAGGCAGCCACAGCCAGAAGAGAAGAGGCGATGGGAAGTTTATCCACCTTCTCACCCATGTCAGAGTTGAAAATTTGTACCCCTAAGAATTTGGCACCCAGGGCAACCAGCCCTGTGACCTTGCCCACACTATGCCACCTTGCCCACACTATGCCACTGCAAGCAGTTAAAGAATGGCTCTTTGAGAGATTAATATGCTTAGTGGGGCAGAATGATTCGGTGTAAAAGAAGCAAGGCAGGCCTACCCAAAGAAAAGCACATTTGCAAAGTTACTTTTTTGTATTAACACTGCCCAAATCCTTCACAGCTAACATGGCCAGGGTGCTGGCTGGGGGATTCTGGGAGTTGTAGTTCCAACAAATAACTTGCTCTGAGTAAAAGAAAAGCAGGCCTACATTTCGCCCTTTCTAGTAACCAATCAAATTAAACCTAGCCTATCAGCCAAGTTGTGGCTTGTGAAGATCCTGCCAACTCCATTGCTCCTGCAGTCCCAAGGCAGCAGCAAGAACAGGTTTATGGGGTCCCTCCTGGAGGGTTGCAAGAGGTGCCGGGGGGCGGGCGCAGGGAGGGTGTACATGCAACAAAGACAGGTTCTTCACTTTTCCAAATCTTCTATCTCAGGACATGTTGGAATCAAGGAAAACAGAAGAGAAAGAAAAGGATGTGGACAAACAGCCATGTGTGTGTATACATATGCTCACATGGGTTTGTAGATTAGGCTTCAGAGCAACTGAAAGAAGCACAGACTAGCCATTGCAGAGAGAAAAAACATATAGATGATAACTCAGTGTCAGCCTGGGGAAGGATGTGTGTCTAAGACTGGGGGGCAGAATTACAAATGTTGCATAACTTGCATTATGAACAACATTACAAAACATTACAAATTTCCCCTTTTACATTTTTATTCTGAGGGAAAACATTTTTACCGCAATTGTACCAAAGAACCAAACATCTCATTCTCCCTCTGCATCCCATGCATGCACTTAACATTTATTTCTTCTTTTTGACTACCCAGCTGGTCTCTAAACAGAAACGTTATCAATAATCGATAAAATCTGACTTATATCATTGATTTGGTTTTAAGACACCAAGGGAAACACAGAGAAGGACACACAGGTTGGATGGCTTGGGTTCATCCCTCTAGCTTCCTATCTCCCTTCCAATTCTCCTTAAGCATAAATCAAACTCATGCTGATCTTCATGTAAAAATGTTCCTCTGTTAGCTCAGCCTTCCCCCCCCCCAAGTTGCATTAGTTCCAGTGCATGTGCGAAGGCTGCCAGCTGCAGCGTCAGAATTGAAAGCAAAGCAAAGGGAGGGGGGAAAACATTTCCTCCAAGAGGCAGTTTATGATCCCCAAGACCCTTCACCTTTATTTATTTTTAGTGCTGGTTTTGTCATCAAGTTTCTAAGGACATTTTCTGGGAGGAGAAGAAACTTCTCTGCCTAGGCCTGCCTCCCGGGACCTCTTAGATTTAACACAAGATTGTGTTACACCCTTGGAGACACTAAACTCTAACAGGATTAGAGGGTTCAGGACTTCAGATGGAGAAGCATGAAGGGGAAAGGGAGGGAATCCTGTGGAGATTATCTTTCTGACAGAAACAAAACTTGAAATAAGGAGCAGGCATACAAAGATGCAGCAGGAAAGGCTAACAAGAAAACAAGCCCAGTCAGAGCTTTGCGGGCAGCGTTTTCTGGGACTTCACAGCCAGAAGCCTAGCTACCCAAGGAAGTTTGGGAAGTTATAGTTCCAAAAAGTAACTTTTTCAATCTCTGTCTTTAAGACAGATTCCTGTAAGGTATTTGGATATGGAATGGCTACTTCCAACAACATCATGTGGGTGACTGACTGACCTGAAAAGTAAACTCTCACAGTTCTGTAGATCACCCTGTATGCCTGGAGCTCACTGATCTGCAATATTGCACAGGTTCCTTCCTGTGCTACACAACACAACAGAACTAGCCATGTGCATTAGCTGCTGAATGAATGTCTGAGTGGAACGTGTGAAGTGGTCCTTACCCGTTGTAACAGCCTTTTCTAGCCTTGGGTCCCTAGATGTTACACTAGGCTTCCCATCATCCCCATGCAGCATGAACAGTGAAGTTGGGAACAGCTGCAATAGAAGTACAACACCTTCAATCCTTGCAGCTAGTTTATAGCTGAGAGTTGTTAAGCAGGATGAAATCAATACACAAAGATGGAATAGGGACTTGCTCCATCCACTCTGTGCATCAATCTGGTATTGCAGTAGCTTTGTGGTTATTGTGTGATTTGTAATTATGTAATCAGATGATCTGTAAACCACCCAGACAGTGTTCACACTAATGGGGTGGTATAGAAGATGAAATACTAAATAAAATAAAATAAAATAAAATAGAACTGCTTCCTGCTGCTGAATGGTTCCCAAACATGGGTCTCCAGACATTACTATACAGTTATGTCATCACCCAGAAGCCCCAGTCAAGATAGGCAGTGGTCATGGATTCTGGGAGTTTTAATAAAACAGCATCTTGATACCTTAAGTTTGGGAATCACCACGTTAAACGAAAACACAGTACAAGTAATGCAGTCCTAGACTAGAGCTTGTGCTTGGGGAACCTAGATTCAAAACCCTGCTTGGTTATAAAATTCACTGAGTGGCTACAGCAATTTCTTGACCCAACATCCAGTATTTTTATAAGATACATGGTCACCTGGAGCTACTTGAAGATTACAGCTACTTATGGATGAGCTCTTCACAAATTCTCAATGTGTTAAGAAAGGCACAGAGTTGAGGTGTCTATGTCAACATCACATCACTGATATTTTAGGCTATATCTGTTCTCGATACTTGTCAGAACATCTCTCCCAAAAAAAACAGCTTCCCATGTCACACGTTTCTCTCAAACCACAGTGCTAAAGGTGGCTAGGTTTTTTGTTGATTACTGCACTTGAGTTGGCTATAGTGCCATTTTGATTATGTTATTATATTATTATGGGAATTACGTGGGTGGTGGTTGTGGTGTTTTGCTTGTTTGTACACCACCAAGAGTAGTGTGAATTGACTAATTGGGCGGTAAGTAAATAAGTAAGTAAGTAAGCAAGCAAGCAAGCAAGTAAGTAAGCAAGCTAGTAAATAAATAAATAAGTAAATAAATAAATGAGTAAATAAATAAATAAATATTTCTCCCACAGATGTCAAAGATCACAGGAAATGCATCCTCTCACTTCTCTTAGAGAAGGGGTGGGTTACATGCTGTCGTTCTCCAGATGTTGCTAGACTACAACTCCCAACATCCTTCACCACTGACTAGGGCTGATGGGTTGCAGTCCAACGACATCTGAAAGGCCACGTATTTCCCACCCTGTCGCAAGTGAAAGGGAAAGACATTAAGCCAGGAAGTGAATTAGCCTGGCTGTTGGCAACAAAACTAGCCTTGACATGGTATTTTGCTTCTCTGCAAACCGCATAGCCCTGTTATAGTCACCAAATACTAAGACATTAATTAGCACACAGACTTGTTTCAAAGACATGAAAAGAATATTGTACCTAGACTACCCTCTCTCCCACCCCCAGATTAAACCTTGAGATTTTGCACTTTGGAATGTTGCATCTAAGAAAGGTACTATGTCAGTGGCTATGATGTATGGATTGTATGCTAGGATTTGGGGCTGCCTCACTGCCTCTCTCATGTGGCGTAAGTCCAAAGAGTGAACTACCCCGAGACTGGCTACTCTTATGTAACAACTGGAGAGAAGCTGAACCAGATCAAGTCTCTCTCTCTTTCTCTCTTTCTCTCTCTAGGGACAGCCCCACCTCCATGTTCTATATTTTGTATTGTTCACATCTGCCCCCAGAACTCTTTCCAAGGAGTGTGGGTGTGTGGAGATCTCTGTCCTGCCTTGTCTCCTTTCTCTTTTCCACACACACCCCCACACTCTTCCACTGGTTGTCATGCACAAGCCTAAGCCACCCTCTTGGTACAGTGCTCCTAACCAGAACAAGAGTTAACTACTGCAAGGTATGCAAGTTCCTGGGCAAGAGTAGGAGAGAGAAACCACTGCTATCTCTTTGAACTAAAGAGAAGGAGACCATCTGGTTCTGCTGGGGGTGGAGGAGAAGTCTGGAGAGTTCACTCAGTTCTGGCCTAGCCTGGCGTTAAGAAAGCAAACCCCTTCTCTTCCTTCCATCACCCTCCTCCTAGCCAAAAGGCACCATTGCTCCTTACAAAAAGCAATACAACCGAACCAATCCCCGACTGCTACGAGCTGTCAATAGTCTTCCTCCTCCTCCTCTTTATGCAACGTATCCCTACTCTCTGGCTTTCAGTGCACTCTCTGTGTCACCACTGACAGCAGCCAGGGAATTGGAAGTACACTGGCTTCCATAACTGACACAAATGTCCCCCCCTTACTTCAGTCTCCCCCTCAGTACCAGCAACACAACTGAGAGCTGGATTTGGGGGTGGGGGTGGGGAGAAGGGTCTTCTACTTTCTGGAGAAAATATTGGTTTTCTTCTCCAGCTCGGCTACATGAAGCTCTCTCTCGCTCTCTCTCTCAATTTCTTTTAGGAAGATGTAGATGTTAGCTTACCTGTCGGTAGCACCAGTTAAATTTGGCTGCGAGCCCACTTTACAGATTCAGCAGAGAGGGGACTCACTGTGGACTCCAGTGATATATGTGAATATACAAGACACACACACACACACACACAACTCTCAGTGTGTAACTGGGATTTGACAGAGTCCTCCTCCACCCTCTTCACTTTCCCCTGCACTCCATGGCACCAAATCAAACTGCGGCAGAACTGACAAATCTGTTTGGCATGGCCCCGTTATTTCAGTTTGAACCTTGCAGCATGCTGCAGTGATGCAACACACACACACACACACACAAACACATACCCCTAGAATTTTGGCATTAAATACAGACATTTGGAAGCCTTCCGAAGGCAAAGACCCTTGGCAAGAACGGAAGGACAGGTTCCCCTCCCTCTCTGCCCCTTTACCGATGCATTCAGGCCCTTCCCACAAGTTAGACACTTTCGTGTTTTCTCCATCTCAAATGTAAAACCTGCGGCACAAATGTTTGGGGTGCCTTCCGGCCTCTGCCCTACATGAATCCTACCCACAAAGGACACAACACCCTGAGTTTACTTGGAACCCTGTTGCAGCATATTTGACAAACTGCAACAAAAGCTCATGTGGAGTGAAGGACAAGCTTCACAACACACATCCTGAAAAGGATCTCATGGTCTAGAATGATTTCCTTCATCTTGAAAGTGTTGGTGATCACTCTGTAGAGAGTACTAGTGGACTCCACAAGGAGAGGAGAAATGGCTTTACTTGATCAGGATTGAAGCCTGGACTGCTTTACTTTACTTTTTTGTACATTGTTATGACCCACTTTTTACACCAGCTAACATAAAGAGATCCAGTGTAATGTAGTAAAGAACTGAGACTCAGGAGACCTGGGTTTAATTCCCTGCTCCATGGAAGGTTCCTTAAGGTTTAATAAGGAGGCAAAACCACTCCTTATTAAACATCTCACATACCTTGAAAACCCTGTTAGGGTCATTGTAACTCAGATGTCATTTGACAGCACATTAACACACAAAACATAAAAGAGCTTTGAGTTATACAGATGATCTTGTGGAACTGCACTGTTCGTGCATTTTAAAAAATCATGATAGTTTCACAGAGCAGGTCTACAATTTCTAGTAGGCCTGGTTACCAGGACTACCAAGGTCAGTAGGCTTGGTATCAGATAAATCTGTACAAGGTTTGCTTCTTGATTATTTCCCACAGAGTAGACCTGCTTTCCAGCTGCAGGTGAGACTCTCCAATGTCTCTCCCTCGTTCCCTCTGCCGCAACTTACTCTACTTCTTAACAAATTGCCCTGCTGATAAAACTAATCTCACTGCCCACTCCTGCATTTCCCTAGAAAAAGTTGGCACGCCAGGAAACTGAGTACTGTATCAGCTTTGGACTACATTGGGGGCTTGTCATAGAGCACTCTAACAAAAATGGACAGGGCAGTGTTGCACTGCTCTGCAGGGCAAAAACAAACTCCTGGATTTCTGATGTTTAAAATAATGGGGCAATAAGCACTTCCTAGCTTGGAAGATAGAAACAGTGGCTTTCAACTGAACCAGGAAATTCCTTCTTCAGAAAGAGCAAGAATCAGTCATTGTTGTGACTTAATTTGTTGACTAAGAAGTATTAAGATACTGTAGAAGCCGACTTACAAAACACATAGGCAGAACAGTGGCTGCTCATTTTCCCTCATAGATATTGACTTCCACAGGAACCAAAAACCCCACTTTTTAAAATAAATCAAAACTTGGAACCTTGAAATTGTGGCTTTTTCAGGGTGGGCAAGAACCTTGTCCTTTGCCCTTCACCTTGCAGTTGCTCATCCCTGCTGTAACAAGATGTTCAGTAAATACAAGCTGACTCTTTCTGTTTCCAGATTGTTAAAAGGGAACTATATCACTACCGAAAAGAAATCCGGGAAGCTATTGCAAGAAGCAATTACTCTAAAAGCTATATCAAAACTATGATCTTATTTAGCCCAACATATCCTCTGGATCTGTATCAGCATTGCTTTATTAGGTGTTCAAAGCTTGTAGGGTTTGCCCAAGCAGCATTCATTTGAGCTGTTTGATGGCTCCAGAAGAACCTCCTCCAGAATGGTACAAAGAATCAGCGTCTGGCAGCCAGATTTTTGCTAAGGGTGGGCATTTTAAACCTCCTGCTGACCTGCTGGATGTGCATCTGTATGCATAACAATAAATAAATAAATACATTTAAGACTGTGCAGCCAGGCAAGTCTCCCCTTTCCCCCACCCCCACATGGATACCCATGACTAGTATCCTTGCTATCAGAACTTAAAAAAGTTACTTTCTGTACTACAATTCCCAGAATCCCCTGACTAAGACAGTTAGGGGTTCTTTGAGTAGTGGTGCAAAGAAGTAACTTCCCCAATGTCTGGTTTATAGAACAGGTGGAGGAGGAAAAGGGCTATGTACATTGCCTCTCTGATGTCTGCACACTGTAACCAAAGGGGGAACTTTTGCACTCTTGGCTGAATGTGCGTAGAATCCCCCTGCAATCAAGAATGTAACTGCAGAGTGCATGAAGACTCCTGCTTCAGACGATCCTGTTTGGTGCATGAAGGTTGGAAATGAAGCAGTGGAGATGAGACCCAGGAACCTCTCCAGCTCCATGTGTCCTTTGAAGGTATAGGGGAATGACCTCTGAAGGTGATGGTGGAGGTTATACGCCTGGATTAATATCAAATGATGTGTTCCTCAGATGGAATAGATCAGCTTTCAAAGCCATTGGCTTCTCTGCTGCTGCTCCAACCTATTTGCTCCAGATGAGGACTACTACACTAAATGAGTTAAATAGAAAGGAACCAGATGTGACAACGAGGTCTGATCAAAATCCATCTCACATCTCAGTTTGCTGCAAATAGCAAATTTCCTATAAGTGACAATCTCGAGTGATTTATTGCCTTTTCTTCCTGAGCATGATTTTTAACTGTTCTCCAGATCCGTGAACAGTACAGATATAATCTCACATGAATCATCTCCTGCTGAATCCTGCTGGAAGATTAAACTTGGCTGAGGTTTGTCAAGAGGGCTGCTGCTGATAACTCTAAGGATCTTCCTTCCTTCCTTCCTTCCTTCCTTCCTTCCTTCCTTCCTTCCTTCCTTCCTTCCTTCCTTCCTTCCTTCCTTCCTTCCTTCCTTCCTTCCTTCCTTCCTTCCTTCCTTCCTTCCTTCCTTCCTTCCTTCCTTCCTTCCTTCCTTCCTTCCTTCCTTCCTTCCTTCCTTCCTTCCTTTCTTTCTTTCTTTCTTTCTTTCTTTCTTTCTTTGAGATTAAGTATAACTAAAACAAAACAAAGGCAGGTGGATCTAGTGGTGGGAGAGACCATAAGGCCTATGGTGTCATCTTGAAAGGGCTCAGCGTAGAAACATTATTTTTTTTACACCAAGAATTCCCTAGCTGTCGGGGATTTGGCTGGTGGACTCTCAGCTGGAGATCCTGGGAGTCACGGCCTCAAGTGGCAACTTTTTCAAACTCTCTAAGTATGAAGCAAACCTTCCACCCTAATCTTCCCATGTGAACCAAGAAGATCTGAAAAGAGAGCGTCAATCCATCTGGCTGAATGTGTTTCTAGTCCTTTCCCTTGCTATCTAGAATTCTCCATGAGCAGGATTCTGGATGGCAGAGAAGACAGTAATTGTAGCTTCTCTTTGGATCTTCCCGTTCAGCCTGGAGTAATGCTTAGAATTTCACAATGCCTGCACAGGGCTTAAGTCCAACTGAAAGTCCATGAAAACATTTCAAGTAGCGCAAGTTCCCAAACAGAAGGATGAAAGGGGATGAAAGCTACTAATGAAAAACAGAATTATCCAGATGCAAAGGCACATCAGGATTATCAAACACTCCCACAAACAGGATCTCAGCCTTGGGAGGTCATACCAAAACCATACCTGAACCACCCTAGGGAGGGAGGCCGATTTTCCTCTTCAGAAGGGGACTGTCCCACTTTCCCTTTGCCTATGATACTGTTTTATCTCAGTACTGGAACTGACCAGGAATAGCACTTTCTCAGAGTTGTGGTCTAGTTCTCCTGGGGAGAACTCTTCTCTACTTCAGACAGCCCATGAAAAACTTCCCACCTTCACTCCTGGCTCTGGATTACCAACCAGGCTAGCAAGGGGCCAAAAATGCTGGGCCTGAGAGTAATTCTCTGTGAATTGCCTTGGGCACTGCAGGCCTTGAGGCGAGGAGAAATAAAAGAGGAGCCTATATCGCCTCCTTTTAGAGAGGCCTGCCCAGCAGGGAAAAGGCAGCTGCTTTCCCTCCTCAGCCTTTTTCAGATTTTACTTCAGCACCTCTTCTTCCCATCCCTTGGCTTGAGGTGATTTACCAAGACAACATTTGGGAATTCCTGTTTTCTGGTGTTACAGAGCAGCACAGGGCAGGGGCAGTTCTGAGCGCCTTCAGAAGAAGGGCAAGGATGACAAACAGCTCTGTGCAACCACAGCTTCATTATTATACACAGCTGCACTCTGCACGGACTGTGCTTTTGCTCCCCCTCTCCTGCACACCTGCCCAGAGCACGAAATAACTGCCTCTCTGAGCCACCCTCCCCTCTTCCCCCTCTGCTCATCCCCACCGAGCACACCCGAGGCATTTGGAGGTGGAGGGGTCAGCAAGGGTCAGCGCAGCAGCCGTATTTATAGACAGAGCAGGCGCAAGCACTCCATGCATCACTGCCAAACCACTGCTGAGGCTACAGATCCCCTGTCCCCTGACAGGCCAAATTGCTCCTCATTATTTATTGTCGGGCTTTATTCTCCGGGACATTGTGATCCCCCTCCCAGGATTTGTGCCCTTTCATTCTTCCAGGCCTCAGTAACTCCTGAACTGCAGTTTCGTGTGGTTTTGTGATTGTTAACCCAGCATGGGGACCAGGCCCAGGCTGTAAATGCTCAATGAATCTTGTATGGCAAAACATGGGTCTGCAAAAGCATTTTCTCCTTCATTTGCAGTCAAAAGGCATACCAGAGACTCTTTCTCTCTCTCCCTCTGCTAAGCAAGCCAGATTTTCCACAGAACACTCCTTCCTCACGATATGAGAAATGTTTGGGAACAGAGTGGGGAGGGAGCTTCTGCATTTGGTGTCTTAGCAGTAAACAGACGTAGCACAACTCTTTGTAAACTCCCATTCATTTCAGCCTTCCATTCTACCACCACTGTTGTCAGTCATTGGGATGCCTTGTAGCATTTGGGGGGGGGGGGGAACTGGAGAGGGTGGAGAGAAAAAGCACTTACTTTGTGGTTCTTGCCATGGCGGTATATCATCCAGTCCTCACCGTTGGTGCTAACTTCCAGTTTGTATAACTTAACATAGTATCCATTCTGTGTTTCTCTGGAAATGGCACCCTGCGTAGCAATGGCCGTCAGCACTGTCAGAAAGCGAAGATCCACCTATGGCCAGTCGGTAAAAACAGGAGCTTTAACCAGACAATCAATAAAACAGCTTGTTCTGCACTCTGAGACAGGTTGGGTGCTTTCTGGCACAAGACTCATGGAGCCGCTTTGGCAGCTGCTATACAGGACAAGCCTGCAGACCAAGAGGGCAAAAACAAGAGTACCACTGATGCAAATTATGCCCCCCAAACACATCATTCTAAGGTGGGATTGTGAACCTCTTTTTTGCCTTCTGACTGAACCACAGTAGATCACGGCGAGTCATTGGTAGGGCACAATAGTTGTGTGTTATGCTAAGTGGGCTCCCCAGGACTTTTGCTGGGCTGCAGCTGCTCCGAGGAAGATGTTTCTGAAAGCAGACCTGATCAGGATCGGGTACGCAGCCGGCATAAATTAGCATGACAGTATTTCATTTTTAGCAGATTGCTGTGACGCAGCTGTAGCTTTTGCCACTGGCCATGTTTAGAGTTGCCTATTCCATCTAAGCTCTGTTCCAGTATAAGAATTTAATAGGATCAATTTTCAGACCAGCTGAGTTAACATTCCTGGATGTGGCAGCCTGTGAGCCTTAGAAGGAAATGTTTTCAGCCTGCCTGGTTTTGTTGCAGTTTTCGTAATTGAAGGAGAGTAGCACATTTCGGAACTGCCCATCTACCCCCTTCCCTGCTTCTCGCTGTCTTGTTGGACTGAACTCTAAACATGTGTGGGATAAAATCCTCATTATGTTTCTCTCAAACCGCCCAGTGCATGTTGTGTTCCTGCCTCGGCATAAAACCATCATCATCACTGTCATAATCAACAACAATTAAATAGTAATTTGTGCACTGGAGTAGAAGTAATTTGAATGTAAACGGGAGGTGTGCCCTTTTAAAAATGTGCCATTTACCATATAGAGGAGAGACGCCAATATTTTGCAAACAAACACTGGCAGGTTTCAGCTGAAAAAAGGCATTTTTGTGCTTTAGGCAGCCTATCTGCTAGTGTGGGGTGGGGAAGGAGAGGGAACCACAAGCTTTTGCTGAGTAAAGGGATTTGGAACTTTGCCCTGACATTACTGAAGTCAAATAAAACCAACTCTCAAGCAACGGAATGACTGCTAAAACTGAGGTCTCCCACCACTCCTGGTGGAAGGCAGAGACTAACCCATGTTGGTCAGATGGGGTGTCTTTCACATGGAAGATAAGTCATGATGTCCAGTTCAGGCTTAGTGGTTTCTTACTGATGGAGATCATAAAAGGTCATAAAGCTACGAAGCATTGGGCAGCTCTATGGGCAGTGACCTTTCAGTATTTCCAGCACTGAATGCTCTTAAGCACCTACCATCCCATAGACCTTACTCCAATCCACAACACTTTGCTGCGTGAATCGTGAATCAGTTAGCTCGGGGCAGCCCTGAAGTCTTTCGTTTGTACATTCCAGCTGGAATTCCCAGCTGCTGGGACACATCACAGTTCCCCAAGAAGAATAAATATTATTCTAGCTGGACTTGCCCAACACACGCAAAAGCAAAGTCCCACTCCTTTTTGACTGCTGTAGAGCCCTACAAAGCTTGTAAGTGCTAGGATGCTTTCTTGATTCCTTCCCACACCACCCCCTGCCCACCCTCCTTAGCTTTCTGGAAAGCCCATCAAGGGTTCAGGGGGCACCAGGTCAAGCCTCGAACTTCTGCAGGAATGTTAATGGTTGGACAGAGCTGCTGCCTTCAGTTCATGAAGACAGAGTCATGCTGTTTTTGCCAAGCTGCAGCTCTTCTGCTGGCTCCCAGCATGCCACGAGGACAACCACAGATTCTACAAGCCACTATGTCCTTGGGGTCAGTTTCACAGCAGGATCATCAGATTGGTTCTTGGATGAAAATGAATGTGTAGGGGGTGGGGGGTGGGATTGGAGAATGGTGCCGAGGAACTCCAGGAGAGTGACAGTTCCCTGCCAAGAGAAACTACGGATCTAAACGTTTAAAAGATGCTTCTTTGCCAAGCTAACTCTGCCAAGGCTGCTGCCATGGACACACAGGAGGCTTGCCCATGTCAAGCCAAAACCAAGTCAAGCCTTTCACACAAAAGATACTAGCTGGGGGTTCTAGCAGACCAAGGATTTGGCAAACGTGACCTAAACATCACATCACAACAGCTTTCCAACAACACAACTGTTGCTGAGTCGGATATGATGGCTTCACTCCAAGACCTTTTAAGGATTGTTGATTTCCCTCCTTAGTTACTGACAGTAATTATATTACAAGCTGACATTACCTGTAGATATTCTCTGTTGTTATCATCATTAGGAGTCCATCCATTGTCATCGCTATTAAGCCGACTCTGCTGTGGTGTCCACCGGCCATCGGAATAACTGGTGGAGGCTGTGATCTGTTCGTTAGAGATCCGGCCAGATTCCATCCCCAGTGGACTGTTGCACTGGAAGTCTACAGCAGGCAGAAAACAGGACAGATGAGGAATCTTTCTGTAAAACCTGTGTCCTGCTCTTAACTAAAAGCCTCACCATTGATTGCCTTCAAAACCTGATCAATGAAAGCAGATGTGGCTGCAAAAAATGAGCACCAACATCCTTTCATGCATCTGCAAAAAAAAAAAGGTAACAAAATGGTAATGTTCAAAATGAGACAAGAAAGATCTCACATGTGGAATTTTATCTAATCCTTCCTCGACTGCTGTGTGGCTGCAAAACCTTGCCACTCGATGGTCTCCTACAAAGGATGAAGACATCAAGAAGTCTGCAATAAAATGTCATGAACCTTACAGAAAACCCAGTCAGTTTATCTGGCTTCAAATTCTCATTCAGTTCTAAAACACACAAATAATCCTGGGCTAATCATACTTAGGGACGTGGTGGCGCTGCGGGTTAAACCGCAAAGCCTTTGGGCTGCAAGGTCGAAAGATCAGCAGTTCGAATCCACGCGGTGGAGTGAGCTCCCGTGGCTTGTCCCAGCTCCTGCCAACCTAGCAGTTCGAAAGCATGTAAAAATGCAAGTAGATAAATAGGTACCACCACGGTGGGAAGGTAACGGCATTCCGTGTCTAGTCGCACTGACCACGGAAACTGTCTACGGACAAACGCTGGCTCAACGGCTTGGAAACGGGGATGAGCACCGCGTCCTAGAGTCGGACATGACTGGACTAAATGTCAAGGGGAACCTTTACCTTTAATCATACTCTCATCTTAACCTACCTCACAGGGTTGTTGTGAGAAAACAGCATGTGTGGGATTTTATGTGCATGCTGTCAGCCAGCCCTCCCAAAACAAAGGCAGAACAGAGCAAGCAAGCACCAGACAGAAGGTGTAAGCCAAGATCATCAAGATAACACACATCACTGCCTTTCAAATGTTTTTGTCTAACAATAATAGACAGAGACAAAAATCAGATGGCTTTTCCAGTTACAGACTTGCTGAAACCTTTTAAGAAATAAAACAATGGCCTCCATGGGGTGGAGACCTCCCTTTTATAGCAAAGCATTCGTTCCCTTATAGTTGAATAAACTGGATAGTTTAATAAAATATTAATCAGATGTCAGGATAAAATGGAGAGCGAGAGCACCATGGACACCCTCTTGGACCCACTGGAGGAAAAGTGGACTATAAAAATGACATGTCAATAAATAGATGTTGGATGTAGAATGGAATAGCTATATCGCAAGCATGTGCAGCTGATTTCCAAACCATCTGGATAATGACTTCTTTTCTTCTCCAGCATCTACATTTTTGTGTGTTTATGGCTTGTTTGGTTTGTTTCCTTTTGTCATGGAAGAAAGAAAAAGAAAAGAAAGCTTAAAAAAAACTTGTAGCCGTATAGAGACAAGAAGACCAGGGCTGTGTTGATCACAAGAACTTCCTTCTTGGATTAGACCAATGGTCCATTTAGTCCCGTTTTATGTTTCCAGCAAGTACCCTGAGGAGTCCAGAAGCAGAGTGTGAATCAGGCACGTTTCCATGTTGTTTGCCTGTAAAATCTGGCACTCAGGAGGCATTCGGATTCTTAGCTAACAGCAACCGATAAGAGCACTGTATAATGATTTTTAAAGCCATTGCGTTGGCTCAAAATATTTTGCTGCCTGAAGTGGAAGACAAGGTGATGCATGCATTATAAAGAAGCCAACTGGACTGTGAACTCAATCTTAGTTTGACTCTGACGGTAGCATCCTCTCTCCCAGTTTAAGGAACAAGTACAGATTCGGATAGGGGTAACGACGCTCCAGCCCTGTGGCCCGATTCAGTCCCACAGGGTCTGGTTCCAGTCTGCAAGGCCACCGAGGAAGGCATTCAGCTGCCCACTTTCAGTCACCCTTTGGTCTTCCTTGGTTTTTTGTCTTAAAAGTAAAGGAGAGGAAAGCCCAATGTCGTGGAAGGGACTTGCAAGTGCTTCTGCTGAGTCTTATCAAAACTTAGCCACTTTTGCACCATTTTGAATTTCAAAATATGTTTTAAACGTTTCATATTAATTTCAAAATTCAGCATTGATGCTTGTCTGCTAGTGGTGACAGAACCATCACCATACACGTTTTAGGCAGGAAAGAAAGAAAACATTAGAATGGACAATTTTGAGCTCTGTCACGTGATTCCAATGCTTAATTTTATGATATCAAACTAAAAGTGACTTAAATATTGAATCCCACCCCCCACCCACATACATCTGAATTTTGTCACTGCATTCAGAAATGAGGAGCTCAGAAAGGACACCCATATACGGCTATATTTTGTTCTGCTTCAAGGCTCCAGTGCAGACTCCAGTTCACAGGGCAGCACTGGTGAACCCTCAGAATGGGTTAACTCACTCTCTGGCACCTCCTGCTGGACCAAATAATAACGAGCAGAGAAGCCATCTTTAGCCACCGCCAAATCCGTGTGGAACGTAAGTGACAAGATGCCAGTAGTGGAGCGAATCTCTGAAGGGGTTTTCGTGCCACAGTACCTGCCAATCAAAGGACCAACTGCAACAGAAACACAAGAAAAGTCCATTGTAGCTTGGACGAGATACATTCATAACTACCTTACTCAATCAGCTTGGAAAGGCAGTCAGGACTGGAGAGCCAGAAATAGCACATCTGTACATATTGCCAGTCAGTTAAAAATTAAAACATAGGATGGACTGGGGTGTGTGTGTGTGAGCTCGCCTGTACTGCACTACAGCTTCACAATATCTCTCAAGTATAGCCCTGTACATCAGTTTAAATAGATGCTTAAGCAATGTTGCTAAGAAACATTACTTTTTTTTTTAACATGATAACTCCCAGAATCCCATGGCCAATCTAACTGGGAAACTCTAGGAGAGTTACAGTCAAAAGAAGTAACTTTCCCAAGCCTTGAATACAAATGTCTATCTGCAGTAAGCTTTGCACATAGATCCTGAAAAGGTAATAGTACACAAAATGTTGATACCCTGAGTAACTTGGCTATTATCGACTTTGGCTATTACTTTACATTACTGCCCCTTGGAATAAACTCTATTGAACTCAGAGAGGTTTGCTAATGAACAGAAAGACATGTGCATGGTCTCTGAAGAATCCATACCTTATCTGGACACCCACTGGAGGTTCATTCTCATGGCAAAGAATCATATATGGAATACACAGATATATAAACACACACACACACATACATACATACATACATAGTATCAAAAAAGCCAAGCTTATGGCTATTTCCATCCATACTTCCAATCCATCCATTATTTTCCTGATGAGTAAAATCATAAATGATTGATCAATGGATAATGTTTCTCAGCCATTTCTCCACGAGAATGGGGCTCAGGGTAACACACAAAGCCTTGCTATGTGCAGTCAAGGTAGCTCAAGACTTTATTCTACGCCTTCTGGTTAAATGGGCTCTCTGAAACACCAGTGCTCCAATACTTGAAATTCTACCTTGAGATCTCCATGATTTGATTCCATAGATCAGATTATTCAAAAGCCTTAGTGTATTCTCAACATCCCCTAATATCACAGTGGACCATAAAAGGTGCAATGCCAGCAGAAGAAATAGAGCAGAGAACTCCATCACTGTTCAATTTAACTTCTGGCCTCTGCTAAGGACAAGGCAACAATATATGAGATTGGATACAGCTGTAGAGCATTAGCAATTTATGACCCTTATGGAACTCTTTGGACTCAAAATTGATGCTGTTAGCTTGACAATAGCCAGAGTCGGAAGAGAGCATTGGCAATACATCACTTTAATCCTTACCTTGAGGAATACCGTCCCAGATGTCCAGCCAGTCATACTTGCAATCTCCCTCTCCAACTTGCAAGGGGTCATGCTCGAGATCAAAGGTTAAAAACTGAAGGATGATCTCCATCTTTGGCTTGGCCATGATGGTGAAGGCGCAGTCCAAATTATGAGGATACTTATCAGGAAACCCAGGGGATTCAATAGTACCGTTTGAACTGGTGAAATTTCTGGAACAATCTTCAGAGCCTACGGCAAGAGACAAGAGAACCAAGACAGGATGTTAACATCCTAATGTTGTTAGCCACCTCAATAACCATAGCCAGGCTGAGAGGCGTCATTCATAATTGTTTGTGGGTTTTTTTTATAAAGCACTTAAATCCCTCATGCAGAAAATCGCTACAGCCTTGCAAACGTATTAATTATTAATATCACCGTCCCTGTTTTATTTTCCATCAGAGTGGCAATTAGCAAGCCGTTTCACCCAAATGACACCTGAAGTTTCCCATCTTAAGGACTGAAAAACAGCATGTGAAGCTTTAAAAAGATGAGGAGGGCGAAGGGGGCTCTGTGGGTTGGGTTGGGTTGGGGGTTCTGTGGGGGATTCTGTCAAAAGGAGAAACACAGCTGCCTTTCTCACTCAGCCATGTTAGCCCTTACACCAGAAATGTAAGTAATGTCCATCCTTAAGGAACACCTCCCTCCCTGTTGGCTGGATAGACAATATTGCCACTTATTTAGCGATGACCCCAATCCTGGCCTCTGCTGTGCCACAGCCGGCTAAGTGCCTTCTATTTCTTGCCTGACCCTCAAGGTGCCTTGGGGGAGAAGGGGCTTCCATTCTGCTCAGGCTATGACTGCATGAAAACTATGGCTCTGTGGGGACCAGACAATTAACAATTGAATTCTTCAGGCTGCGGGTCACTGGGAGGGAGGCATGGAGAGGAAAGACTGAGAATGTTACAAGGCCCTGTGGTTCCAGGGTTGTAACAGAGCATTAACTTTCACAACTGTTCTCTCCTTTCTTTTATTATGGAGAAGTCGCTCCAAAGAGGCACAATTCCAGGGTTGAGCGATTCCAAACATATTGCTAATAAACCATCATCACAAAGCTGCAAAAGCGTTTGCTTGTGCATGAGGTGTGTTAGTGTGTGGAGGAAGAGATGGAAGATGAACCATGATGTTTATACTAATGGAAATGGAAATTTACTTAATCAGATGGCTTCTAAAACGAATGGGACTTAATTGGAACCCCTAACAATGTAGACTCAAATTTGATCATTTCAGACATGAACAGCTAAAGATGAATCACCAAATTTGCTAACACAACAGGCCACATGTAACCAGCTTCTTCCCATCAAGTGTTTGCAGCGTCATATGTCATATTTTATTCTTGTACTTTTTGTACTTTCAGGGCATTTGTGCTCCATCACATAGCACATGGAAGCATGAGAGGGAACAACTGTGGGACTGCAAAGAACATGCACCCCTAGTGGCCAATACCCACAACACAGCACAAGAACCAGTGTGGTATAATGGTTAGTGCTGGATTGGGATTGGAGAGATCCAGGTTTTAGTTCACACTGGGCCACAAAACTCCCTGGGGTGACCTCAGTCCTCACTACATCACAGGACGATGGTGAGGTCAGAGGAAGGAGGAGGAGAGGAGGAAGAGACCCACATATCCTGCCTTGAGCTCATTGCAGGAAAGGAGAAATAAAGTTATGACTAACAGAGAAACCGTGTTCAGAACTGCCTCCCTCTCTGCCAACGGTAGGGCTGGCCTTGTTGTATCTGTACTTAGTCACACACTTGCTTATGAAGTGGAGGAGAAATACTAATGTTGGCTTGTCACCCAGTTAAAAATGTCTCAAGTTGATTAAGCTGGAGGGTTTTAATTATATCTGCATATAAATAAAATAAAAGTTATTTTATAAGATGAAACTAAACCGAACTTCTGTTATTTTTAAAGGATACATTCCACTAAGCACCTCTCTTGAAAGAGGTACTTTTTTCTATGCAAGGAAACAGAATACCTTTATAGTTGAATAAGTGTGTGACCTTCAGTTTTTGTGATTGCTTACCTCACAAGTAATGTTACATTAAACAAACAAACAAACTGGTGTCTGAAGAATCAACGGCACCTTTTAAGTGATCAAAAAAGGGTTTAGAGAACAATTTAATTAATCCAATAATTGTCTAAATGCTGCGACTCTGCATTAGCATAAAATCAGTGCTTTCAGCTGTTCCCCCAGTCATGTTTAGCTCCATGATCACAATTGCAGCAGATCTGGTTTACAGTTCAGTCCATGCTAACATCTCCCCATTCTATAGAGCAGTGATTCCCAACCTTGGGTCCCCAGGTGTTCTTGGACTAAAACTCCCAGAAGCCTTCACCACTAGCTGTGCTGGTCAGGATTTCTGGGAGCTGTAGTCCAAGAACATCTGGGGACCCAAGGTTGAGAAGCACTGCTATAGAGGCAAGGAACTTTGGCCTTCCAAATGTGTTGGACGCCGGTTTCCAAGGGCTTGAACCAGGATGGGCAAGGGCAAGGGATTATGGAGACGGTGGTCCAAAATATCTGGAGGGCCTGCGTGCTGCACCTGGGATGCAGCTATGCATGCTGCATTGCAAAGGAGATAAATGCAGGGATTAACAGGTACAGGAAAAGCTAAGAATAAACCAGCCCTACAGAACCCAAACGTCCAAACTCTAGCACTATGAGCTTCCCCAAGTCAGAGAAGATATTTTGTGTAACTAAAAAGTCACTAATGTAACTAAAAGTCAAGTTTCTTACTGTTGCTACTGTAAACATTTATTAGCTGTCTTTCATTGCAGCACACAGTGACAAATAAAAAGCAAAATAAACAGCAACCAGGAAAACAGAAACACGCAGCAGCAACAAGAAGAAACAAAGCTAGTTGTCTGAACCAAAAAGCCAAACAGAAAGGACAGCAGTTGAGGCAATTAAAGCAGAAAGCTATTAAAGAACGGAAAACCATGTCGCCGCACTGGGTCATTTGGTACAAAGACTCCTTTTCATGACAGTCTTCACATTGTTACACAGAATCTGAACTCAGAGCACAGACTGGGAAGAAAATTGAAGCTAACAGAAAGGATGATAAAAAAAGACATTTTGGGACATATGGGGGACCAAATCCATTAAGACCTTCACAGGCAAGAGCCAACACTTTCAAGTGAATTCAGACATGTTGGCACAGTTCTAACAAGATCGGATGAAAATGCTTTAGACAAGTTGAAGCTTGTTGCTCAGTTCCCTGTAGATGATGGCTAGGAAAGTTGATGCCAATTTGTGCAAGATCTGCTCCCAGGTATTTATGAAGGCTGACCTATACGTGGACCATAGAGCTATGGGGGGGGGGGGGGGGAATAAGGATGGGAGTGGGAAAATCAAACTGAACTTCCTCATGTCTCTGCATTTATGCCTCTATCAAAGAGCCTGAAGTTGTCTGGACAACCACTTCTTCAATCCACTAGCCCACACAGCTATGGCTGGGGGATTCCGGAAGTCATAGTCGGAAAAGGCAACTTTCCCATAATCTGTTCCATGGTTCATTAAGAATCTCTGTAAGGACAATCCTCTTTGCCTCCGACTCCCTCCTTTTTGTGCGGGGGCTTGATTTCTTCATGGTAATTGCTTCATGTTCTGATGCCAACGTAGATCTTGTGTGCTCCCATCCAAGATGCCAGCAGTGGAATGTCTGCAGACGGCTGGGTCCTGTGACCGGGAGCTCCCCCAATCTCCAACCCCAACCCTTGCGCAAGACGCTGCCTGGCCTCTCCATGAGTACATTAAAAACATTGTCTCACCCACGCCTGCAGGCACAAAACAAGACTATTTTTTATTTCTCACGAATTCTCATTCCCACACACCCGAATCTAACAAATATTTAGACAGAGTGAATTTTAAAAGGCCTCTGATTAGCTTTTCTTTTTTCTTTTTTACTTTCACCAAGAATACTGTGGTATTAAAAGGGCATTATGAATAGTTCCCCTTGTGCAACACTCAAGAGGCGCCCGTCTTGTTCCCTTGATGGCACTGCCAACAGCAGCCCGTTTAAGCCAGTGTTACACCAGTTACAAAACCCTTGGCTTCTTGAAAGAGGAAACACAAGGCTATTGATCAGTGCTTGAATCACATATTCATAGGAGGAGGGGCGAGCTTTGTGCAGACCTAAGAGAGAACCGTTTTCACTTAGCCTTGACTTTAATAAGCTCCTCATATACTATGCCATGGAGAAAAGATATACTGTTTGTAGTCCCAGAGTACATGAGATCACTTCAATGAAGAAGCCTCCTTTTCATGCCAAAAGAAGAAGAAAAAAATCAAAACATACTGTCAATATTCCACTGAAATATTTTACCTTCTCGGAAGTGTTGATGAAGCAGATCTGAAAGGGGCAGCCATGAGGAAGAACTTTAGTGACATTTAACAGTATGAAGAGATTGTCAGATATTGATAGGAAAAAAGATTCCCCGATTTTCTTTGCCCTGGGTTTGTGAACGATCTAAGTGACCAACATCTTCCCCAGAAGAGTAGTTTTCAATTGTTGGTCTTCTAAGCATCTGGTCTTTAAAACATTTGGAGGGCCAAACGTCATTGCCCAAGACATCTCAACCAGTGGCACACACTTTGCTGGTGGGACACCGGAGTAGGGCCAGGCGGGAGACAGGATTTCCATAACAATTTCTAAGAATTCGTTGTCCCCTCAAACCATGCATCTTTCTGCAAGTTTGACCTGCTGCCTCTTCCCACCCCTGCGTGGTGTCAATGACCCATCTGTGATCTTTCAGTATGTGCTTGTTTCCCCATATCCATCAACACCATGTAAATGATAAATACAGTAACAAAAAAACAATAATACCAATATAAATTTCCTTTGGAAAAGTTATTATGTCAGAAGCCAGGTTATTTGATAGCAGTCAGTGGGACACAAGGTAAGAAAGGCAGAGAATCCTGGCCTTAGACAACGGGCGGTGTAGATTCATCAATCATTCCACAGTGTTTGTCTCCCACAAAATAAAAACTAGAAACAAGAGAATAAGCAGTGCTAAGTCCATTCTGTCGTTCTGAACTGGGGCAAAACAACAGGGGATTTAAAGCAGACCAATTTCCTGTCCGGCGTACCGTCCCAGCCTGTGGGTCTAACCGTTCTCTTCTTTTACTAGCTGGGCAGGCACAAAGCTCGTATGCTGACTAGCGGACAACAGCAGCTGGCCTGATCACAAAGAATCTGACAGCTTCGAACAGAGCTGAATTTCTGTGTGCAGACTAGCAAGCCACTGGTTGAGTAAGCCACAAAGAATGTCTCAGTAAGCAGCACTCATTCTTTCCAGGATACTAATAAGCTGACTTAAAACAAAACAAAACAAAACAAAAACCCAACAAATGAAGTTATTTTAGCCTAAAACATGCTTCAGAATTTTTTTTTCAAGGAAGTGAAAATCAAAGTATATATATAAAAAGACAGTTTTATTTATTGACCACATTTTTAACAATTCTTCCATGAGGAAGTTCAAGGCAGTTTGCATAGCGTGCAGTCTCCCATCCAGGCACTGCCCAAATCTAGCCCTGCTTAGCTACAGGAAACATAGTTTATCTTTATCTCATGCCTTCTTTTATCTCATCCCTTCAGTTCAGACCAGAACCCTGAGAACTGTCGAACTCAGAACCAGCACGATGTCCACCAGCATCAAGCGAGGAGAAGGCCGTCTGATGCAATGAACGCACACATAAGATCAGGGGTGGGGTGGGCGGAGGAGACAAGAAAAGACCTGTGTCTCTTCCCCTAGTGGTTAGGTACTCACCTGTCTTGTAGATTTCATAGCGCAAAGAGAAGCCAGCCCCTTGGCGTGCATAGTCAGAGGTGAATTTAATGTAGAGAGAAGGGCCCGAGGAAGTGATGGTAGGAGGAGCAATGTTTCCACAGTGCTTGCCCAGAAGATCGGCCGATTCACTGTCTCCATCTCGGATCTCAATGAAATCGTATCTGTCAATGGGAGTGAAAAATAAAACAACTGAGAGAAAGCTAGAGAGAGATATAAAGCAGAAAGTATATATACCTTGATACACACCGGTCATTTTCTATCACCTGTTTTTCACAGGGTTAGGTGAAAAACAAAACAGGTATCTGTGCACATTTAATGGTTGTTTAAAAGAGGAAATGTTAAGGTACCGTTTTTAATGTAATCAGCACCTGCTGAAATTTCCTCCTCCTCCACACAACTATTAAAGGTTCAGGAACTCTCTCCTCTTCTGGGTCAATTCTTTACAAGAGAAGGAAAAAAGCATTGTATTTTATTTAATTAATTAGTAAGTCTTTGCTGTATTCCGCTATCTAGGATCATGCTGGCAAATTATCCTGCTGATCTGAATTCACAGCAGATTCTCTGAAAGCTACAAAGCTTGGTCAAAGTTCTGCCCCTCTGCTGGAAACATTTCATTATCTAAACATTTTAAGAGTCATACAAGCCAGAGTGAAAAATAAAGCTTTATAGCAATCATAGTCTATAAAACCACATATAATCAAAGAGATTTCCCTATTTTTCCTGCAGTCCATAAATCTTTGTGTTTTCGTTGCAAGTAGTTATCTATAAAAATTGTGGTTATTTGTTTGCTTGGTTTTTGCTCTGCTTCACGCAGCAAGTCTTGGCTGATTCTTCCACAAGCAAAATTCAAGGTGCAGGAAGAGTTTTATTGCTCCTTGAAAAATCACATTTCCAGGTCTTATGTTAGGATGCAGTACTGGATTGCAACAGAAAGGGTCACTTCACTGGGTGTTTTCTTTAAAGCAACCCTTTAAAGGGAACCTTCTGCACACATGTGATCCAGAACCGATCCCTCCAGCCCAGCTCAAAAAGAAGAAGAAGAAGAAGAAGAAAAGTAGAAAGAGAAAGAAAGAGAGAGAGTAGCCCTGCTGCTAAACCAAAAGGGGTCCAGATAGGGCCAGGAGAAGGGTTGGACTAGTTCGCAGTCTCTTGTACGTCGTCTGGTCATGGGAAAATACATTGAAACAGGCCATGCAACAAGCAGTCCAAAAAGCGAAGTAGATTGCTAAATTGCTGACGCCCTTAGGGTATGGATATTGTGAAATGCATTTAGTTGCTCATTTAACTTCTTGCATTTTGGGCACAAATGTGGTCTCCAATGCTACAACACTGCAGGAAACATCAGATCTTCCCCTCCAAAGCTGGAGACCTGATCTTGCATCTGTCTTCTCTGCCCCATGAAGAAACCTCTGCAACCTTCACCCCTCTGACACAGGGGGAGGACCAAGATCTCAGCACCCTTGACTCTGCCTCCCGACCAGGGGGATATTACATATAGGCCAGCTGCTGGAGCAACCGGTGGGATAGTTAAAAGCAAGCAAAATAGATGAAATCGAGCAGAGCCCTAGGCCTTTGGGTATAAAGGGTGTTACGACTTCACAAAATAATCCGGCAAGGTTAAGACTGGCCTGCCAGGTGGCTAAATGGCATTCCCAAACTCCGCTGTGTAGCATCTATTCCATGCTTCAGTATGCAGATCAGAGAATAATTCCTTGACACAGTCACCTGACTGCTCCTCCTAGCTTCTCTTGGGGCATTATTAATTCATTACTCATGAGCCACAAATTTTTAAGGCAGAAGTTACTTGATAACAGCGTTACTGAAACCATGCTATGTTAACAACTAGAGATGGGGGTATTTGTATTTTCTGTGCCAGCTGCCACCTTCTACTCCTCTGCTGTTCACCAGCTCACTGAGGATTAAACTGGAGATACTGGACAGTGTCTGACCATTTCCTTGTTCCTCAGTTACTATACCAGAGTATTGCAGGAGTTCTTACTTAGTGCTGGGACTTAACGGCAGACTGAGGAACAGGGAAAGGTAGAATGAAAGAGAGAGGAGGCTGACCACACTCCCCTCCCCTCTTCAGAGAGGTTGCCCTGTAAAACCAAATCCTTTTTTAAAAAACAAAACAATAAACCACACAAATTACATACAAAATAATAATAATAAAACAAAACTTAGTGCTCCCTTCACCTTGGGGACCATTATATCTCACTTAATTTTTACTGCTTACATCTGACCTCCAATCCTTCATTTAACTATCCCCATATCCCTTCCAAAAATACATATAATCTTGGTTCAGCTTTTTCCCTTTCCCTTTCCTCAGTACAGCATTTATAAATTCATCCCATATCCCATAAAGACAAATATATCTATTTGTCTTTAACTCTCCTTTTTGTAAAACCAAATTCTGATAAAAGTTGTCTGCGTGTGCTTGTGTGTTCTGTGCTGTCAAGTCAGAACTGAATTGTAGCAGTCCTAACAGGGCTCTCAAAGTAAGTGAAGATATTTAAGGAGTGGTTTTACCAGTTCTACTTTCCCAGCGAGTTTCCATGGCCAAGAAGTGATTCAAACCCTGTTCTCCAGACTCTTAGTCCATCACTCTATCCACTGCTACACCACACTGGGAATTTACAAAAGTTGTTGCTCTGGCTTAGTATCTAGTCAACAGATTCTGTATCTAAGCATTTTAAATCTTTGGTCACCATACTCCATTTGATTCCAGATGTCTCCAGAGTTGTGACTTCAAAGTTAGCCAAACTTTGATGAAATCAGCTCATAAATTAGACCATGGGAAGGGGAAGTAACATGTATTACCTCTAAGACAAAGATGGAACCATTTAAAATTACGTTATGATTAATTTATTAATTCAATGATGTGAGCCACCCTTGTACACTCATTGTTTCTAACTTTAAATATTGTCTTTTAATCATGTAAGCCACCTTGGGTCCTTTTTAAGGAGAAAGGCAGGGTTAAACAAACAAACAAACAAACAAATAAAACTTACTTTTCTTCTGGCATTATATCTATAACATATCTAAGTTAACATCAAGGAAATGGATAAATGATGTTTTGCCTCTTTCAACTATTGCTTTTGTTATGGCTTTTGGGGGGGTAGTTTGGTAATTGATGTTGATTGCTTTTTATGATCGCTGCTTTTAATCTTTTTCAAAGTAAAAAGTGTGACATAGCCTTGGGAAAGTAAATAAATTTTGAGTCCACTTTCCACATATCACTTTAAACTTTCGACAAAACTTACAGGTGAAATAGAATTCAAAGCTTATTCAGATATGTTTTCAGTTTTCTTTCTAATGTTCTTGCAAAGGCAGACTGCTCTGTAAAACAGATTACTGTTAAATGTACCCATACTGCAGACAAAGGGGTTGAGACAACCATGGCTTCTTTTAGGACTCAAGCAACCACACGGCTGAAGCTAGATCTGAAAAGGGGTTTAGCAGTTGGCAATGTATTAACTGCAGTAAATCATCCTCCATGCCCTTTCTCTTCCTTTTTTCTCACGTCACTTTCCTTGCTTTGCTCTTGTCCTCCACAGCTCTGCCTCCAAGCACACCTCTCCTGCTGAATGTCTGATCTTCCTATGGCTGTGATTTTGTTGTTTAGTCGTTAAGTCGTGTCCGACTCTTCGTGACCCCATGGACCAGAGCACGCCAGGCCCTCCTGTCTTCCACTGCCTCCCGGAGTTTGGTCAGATTCATGTTGGTAGCTTCAATGACACTGTCCATCCATCTCGTCCTCTGTCGTCCCCTTCTCCTCTTGCCTTCACACTTTCCCAACATCAGGGTCTTTTCCAGGGAGTCTTCTCTTCTCATCAGATGGCCAAAGTATTGGAGCCTCAGCTTCAGGATCTGTCCTTCCAGTGAGCACTCATGGCTGTGATACTGTGTCCAAATAACTCTCACCATCACATGTCTAGGAGACGCTGGGGTAATGAATTTGAAAGGCGAGTCTGCTGAAAAGTACCGAACGGGCTTCTCAGAATAAGGAGCAGACTGTGGATTTTTCATTTGTTGAGGCAAGGCAAGTTTGATGGTGCATTTTACAATCTGAATATTATCCAGTCTAGCGGTCCCTGCCATGAAATGTCTCTTCCCCTCAATTTGTACTAACAAGTACTTGTGCACTGCAAACATAACTCACGACAACATCATTTGCAGAAAACAGCCACCCCTCCCTTCTTTATTTATTTGGATTGTGTCAGCCTGTTAAAGCAGCATGTTACTGCTCTCCTTCTCAAAGGAGCAGAGCAGGAAAGAAAAGTGATACACTGCAAGACTTCTGGCTTTGTCAGTTCCAAGTCAAGAGTCAAAAGGAAAAATAGCTTGTTGGACAGGAAAGGACTCTCGTGTGACTCATTCCTTTCCTGTAACACACACACTGCCAAACAACCACCCTAAACAAATGTACAGAGACCTGAAGTGCTACCAACAAGACCTACAGAGTAGCCCTCCTGTCACTCCTTTTTGGGAGTTAATCAGGCTTCCCTCCAGGAATAAATACTAGAGGCAAAAATACCTTCTCTCTATAGGTCAAATCTATACATTCTGCTGAGGCCTGCTGCAGCTCTGTCCTTTGAGTTGGCTAGCCTAGCCAATGGCAGGATGTAGTCCAGCCAGGACTTGGCCCTGGGCCTGCAGAAGGAAAAGGACTCCAGGGTTGTAAAGAGTGGCATTTCAGCCTCTGTCCTTCTGCTGCCAACATACCAAACACTCAAGATAGGGGCCTGAGAGTGACATACTTGAAGGGTAAAGACAGAGAAAGCGATCACGACGAGATTTGAAAGTTGTAATGCCCACCTTCAAAGGTTCAAGGCAAAGTAAGTGTAAGGTTGGCACCCTGAGGAAGAGTTTGTTAACGGATTCCACACAGAAATATGGAGCCAGCCCTTGACAAAGAAAACCTACATTTACTGCTACAGTATAATCTGTATTCTGAGAGTCAACCTCACTTAGTATTGGGATCAGGCAACCTGCGGCCTCAGGACACCCTCTAAAATCCTGCACATACCATCTTATAGTTCATTGCAGAAAACAGTTGATTGAGAGACACATTTAGAATTGACTGACAAGAACATGGAAGCAAGAACAACGAATTCCATAATTAATAACTCCAGTCTGGAGAAAACCAGTCACACTTAAATCTCTTTATAATCAGCTCTGGACTTAAACTGGGTCACAATTAACTTGTACCACTGAATTCAAAGGGCATTAAGAGCTATTAAATTAGGCCCAGCCTGTTTTGAACTATCAGAAAGAGATTTATTTTCAAATCATTGTCCTATTTTATTTTATTTAATATTAGCCACTTCAGAATAGCAGTACTGTGGCACTATGAAATAAGCACAATAGGATTATCCATTTCTAAAGAGGTAGCTGTGTGAGTTTGTCTCAGCATGCTGACAAAATTAAAGAGCAAAAAAATATAAAAAGAGGGGGAAAGGACAAAATGTTTGGTACCTTAGAGACAATATTTGTTTCAGTGAGAGCGTTTGTAGATCAAAACCCACCTCCTCAGACACATGGAATGCTCGTTCTATGTAGTCTGTAGGTATACACATATATCCCCATGGTTGAGGAATGGGGGGATCATGACCAGATGAAGATAGGGCAGAAGTCAGAGTATGTAACGGAAGGCAACTACAGTACAGTGGTGCCTCGCAAGATGAAAGTAATTCGTTCCGCGAGTAGCGCCATCTTGCGAAATTTTCATCTTGCGAAAAGCAAGTAAGACAAACGAATTATTTTCGTCTTGCGAGGCATCGGTCTTGCGAGAAAAAAAATCGTCTTGCGAAGCACGGCCATAGAAGAAGCCGTCTTGCGAGTCACCAACATGATCGCAAAACGCTTTCGTCTTGCGAGTTTTTCGTCCGGCGAGGCATTCATCTTGTGAGGCACCACTGTATTTTCTACACATGTTATAGAAAATTGGTTTATTAATATATCCAGACTGAAACCTGGGAGTAAGTTGCAACTAGAGTAGACACATTGAATTGGTGGGGATTTGGTAAATCAAATCCTCCATAAATTGCATTGATTCAGTGAGCCAACTTTACAGCTTACCCATTGGATTTTACCCACTGTGTGCTAAGAAGCTTTGATCTTTGTTTGGAAGCCCAGACGTACAATGGAATTTATTTATGTAGCCCACTTCAGTTATCTCCCTTTTGAAACTCCCTTTGCAATTCCTTTGTTGTTGTTGTTGTTGTTGTTGTTGTTGTTGTTGTTGATTAGTCTCTTTGAGATCCCTAACCAGGAAGTTGAAGTGTTCTGAAACTGGTTTCTCTGTGTTGCATCATATGCCTTAGCATTCTGGTGACAGATAAGCCTACTTGATTAACTGCTGCTAATCACCCTGGCTATAGTATGCAACTGTAAGTAATTAATATCTCAGTAGTCTGACTCCTCTGTTAAGGGTGTACCGTTATTTTGACTGGAATGACGCAGTTGGAATAAACAAGGGAATATGTATTTGCTCTGGGCTAGCTGCAAACAGGGGCAACCCCCACTTGTAACACATGACTAAATTGCAGAGCTTTTTCCTATGTTTTAATCTGAAAAATTGCACAGTGGGTGGATGTGCACACTGTACCTATGGGCATTTCAGGGGCTGGGCATGACATCACATGGCTAGAAAATCCTTCCCCACTCATGAACCCCCCCCCCTTTTAAGGTATTGATGTGTATCTTCAGATCTGCAATTTTAAATACAGTTTTAAAAAGGAATCAGCCCTCCTTGTGGGTGTCCAGAGGCCCAAAGGGGGGAAAAATCCAAAGACAAGGGACAGGCAGGCAACTGGTGAGGGGAAAAGGGGAGTCCTCTGCTGCCTGAAACTGCAGCATATCCGTAAAAACCAAAGCAGAAAAGAGCCAGATTGGGCACCATTTTGAACCACTGAATGGCTTGGGATTATGTGCTCTGACAGGAGTCCCTGCAGATTCAAACTGGTTTTCTGGAGAGTGTCGTTCCAGACTTTGTCTACACTTTTTTCCATTGTTTCCCTTCAATTTTATCAACATGGAAATCTGCATCATGCTTGCTACAATACACTTGAAATATATATGTATGATTCTATTAATTAGATGCAACTATGTCACTTAATGAAATTTGAACATAAAGAGTGTGGCATTTAATGGCACACTGTTTATCACATTTATATTTCTTGCGTTCTAGCTATTGTTACATACTTTTTAACATTCTGTTTTGGATTGCCATTTTCTAGAGCATTTTACATGCAAATCACTGGGAAACATAGCTAAGCAGCAACTGCTTTTCAAGTGCCCAGTGACATGTCTACCTGTGATTAAACTTTACTTGCACGGAAGTGCACCAGCTTGCCTCTGGATGTAGCCAACTGCTATACATATCTATAAGTAAACACAGCACTGCATTGCATGAACAACACACAGCCTCACCTGCTAGCAGGAACATCCACTTATAAATAGGTATAATAGGTCAACTACTTGAAATGCCACACGGCAGGTGCTGTTAAGTGAGAAAATTAATTTACAAGTGAGTGCACTGTGATAATAATCCTTGCAAGAAGAAAATGCACATCATTGGCTATCCAGAAATGAGGTAAAATGGTGCAGAACACTTAAGAGACTTTTTAAGAAAATACCATGCTTCCCACTCTATAATCTGGATGTGATCATTAGAGACCATCAGAGATGGGTCCCAGACTAAGATCCAGAATGCAATAAATTCTGAAACACATTATGTGAAAACAGTGTCTGTAGGCAAATCTGGCGCCTCTTTAGATTGCTGCTGAAATAGAAGCAAGTTCCTTCTACAAGATTCTACTTGACAAGAATGGCAGAGGCATCCCTTCCTGGCCTTCCTAGGCCATGGACAGGAAGCATGAGTTCGCAACGGTGCAAACACTGGAGTGGGGAGTCCCAGGGCTGGTACAGGAAGCCTTGGACTGACATGCCAGCACTAGGATCTTGTGCCCAAATCTCACAACTTCTCTGTCACTTCATCAAGACATCATTGCGCCATAACAGTGGACTGTATGATTTCAATTTAGATGGTCATTAGCTTTTGTTAGCAACTCCTCTAGGATAAGACAAAGCTGATATATATGTATTTTTATGTAAACAAGATAAAACTCATAGGATCGGACTGTTAGGATGCAATCTTTACCCATTTATATCAGGACCAGTGCTTGGAAAGCTACTTTTAAGAAGAATGAATAGTGTTGAACTGCAGCCATTTATAGCTGCACAGTTGTGTAAAGATGCTTTGTGTCTTCTCAGTGGAATTCACTTCTGAATGGACATCTACAAGATTGTGTGGCTAATCATTTGTATTTTCTATTAAGTACATAGAAAGTTGGCCTTTCAACACCAGATGCATTTTAGTAATCCTAAATTTTGTTGTCATTACTGTTCTTGTAATTAGCACTAACAAGATGAATCACCATCTGTTTAATCTTCTGACTAATTCAGTTCTTTGCATGTGCTTCCCAGAGACATGGAAAGTGCACCACATTTGTCAGCAAACCCACAGACCAGCAGAAGGCATTATTCTTATTTTTCCCCAAATAAGTTGAAATATTAAGCTTTTAACAATCTGCTATTGGACAGTTTACATGCGGAACAAAAGCCAAAACTCTTCCTTAATTTCTTACACAGCCAGATTGCACAATGACTCTGTCCACACCTCTGAAAGAACTTTCTCTTTTTCTTCAGCCTATTCCCAATAACAAATGTTGCAACAACAACAGCAACCAGGGTTTCGCCTGAGGCACCATCTCAGAGCCTGTTATTAATGCCTCAGCTGAACCCCAAGAACATGTGAGGTATATAATAATAAGAGACTTGGGGCAAGAGATTTTTCTCCACCAATGAGTAAAGACTTCCAAACAAACTAGAGTCAGTGGCATTAACTTCCACTGACACCAGCCAGCCTTAAATTAATCCCAACTACCTTGTGCCCTCCTTTTAAAATGCAGCTGGCGTACAACTAACTTTAGTTGCCTAAGCTCTCTCCACACATCTGGGAATAACAGATACTGTGGGCAGGAGGCGTGGTACTCAGAAGGGCATGATTTCCAATACCTCCCAATTTTGCAAAGTAATACATGAGGAAAAAGTCATCAAGGAGAGCGAGAGAAAAAGAGATGTAATAACATGAAATCAAATATGCCATATGTGACATAAATGTAAATGCAGGTCCATCTGCACTCTGTCTTTTTTTCCAGTGCAGCTCCTACAATCTTCCTTTATTCACAATTCTTCACTATATATTTACCACACTGCTGAAGAGATCTGCAAAGTGAGAGATAACCTGTATCATCATGATATTATTGCTGCCAGAATACACTGTCTGGGCACTTGGCTTGAGATCATACACTTTCCTTTACGAGAGAACGTTAGGGACAGGGAGGAGAGAACCAATTCATTCCAAAAGTCTGGGCATTCAGACAAAAATCCCTGCCTTCTTTAACTGTACAGTGACTGCTGCTCTTTCTACATTTCAGCTCACACATGCACACTCTCAACCTACACATACAACCATCCTCCTAGTGTGTCACTGCTCAAACCACAGGAAAACAGGATTTTTCCTGGTACCTCCAGATGGCTTTGTTTTGCTTTTCAGTTTGCAAAATAAAAATGCTTTGGATAATTTCTAGCTTTGTTTCCAGAAAGCTCTGATTCAACTTGCCCTTTGCTGGGTGGGGCCCTTTTGTGCCATGATGGCATCCAAAGCTAACTCAGCCAATCGCCAGACAGCTGTTTTTAAAATTGAGCTACTGACTGTGAGGTCATTGGTTTAGAGTACTGGCCTTTTCTTGCCAAAATAAGAAGTTCACTTCCTTGAGCTTGCCTGGAAGCTATTCCTCTGTGCCCAGGGCTCCTGCTGCCCTTAAACACGAGCTGCATGGAGGCTGGCCATGATTCCTCATTAGTGAGGACAAAGTTTCCTTGCACATGCTCAGAGGAACTCTCCTCTGCAGCTCTTCAAAAAAAAAGCAACCCACAGTACCACAATCGCTGCTAACATGCAACTGAAGAGACATAGGCTGGGCGCCAATGTCTAAAGCACACCCCACTCCTTTAAAGTTCTGCATTGAGCTGTGGTGCTAAAAAGAAGCAGCTGCACACCATAAGTAAATGGACACTTTTCCAGATCTCTGTGTTGTGCCAGAAGTGGGGACCAGATAGATGCATCTGCACTTTTCTTTATAAATCTTAGAACATGGGGTCATCCAATGAAACTGAGACAGGCAAAAGGAAATGCTTACTTGTACAACACAAAACCCATGGAGTTCATTAGCATGAGATGGAACACCATTGAGACTAGTGGCAAAGGAGGTGCCATAGATCTATCAAAAGCTTTTAGGCAGGATAGCTCAGTGGCATTACAATGTATAAAGGCAGAGATAAGCCATGCGGGAGAAGGTTTTGTCTTGACAGCCTGCTTGTGAGCTTCCTAGATACCTCACTTGGGCATTGTAGAAAATAAATTCTGGATAAGATCAACTTTTGGTCTGATCCAACAGGGATGTTCTTATGCTCCCATAACTAATCATCTGAGCTACGTTCTGCTTGAGGGGGGGAAATTGTTAGGCTCCACAGGCAGTCAAATTATGTAGCTAGTTACTCAAACTGATGTTAAATAAGACTGCCAGTTTTTCACTGCTAACAAGGCATGGAATTGACCTAATATTAGTGGCAAGGACTACAGGACAAATTGTCCTTGAAATGAGCTGCACAGTCAAGAAATCTGAAGATCTACATTGCCCTCACTTATCAACTATTTTTTTCTTCAAGAGAGAGAAAAAAATATCAGCTATGTTAGTGAAGAAGTCACAAGTCAAAGGACAATGCAGTTTCCCCTAAATGCAGCCACTGTCATGGGCTTTTATGAGAAAGCAAATTCAAAGTGTGAAGGGCTTTTAACCAAGAAAGTATTCCCATATTCCATTTTATTAAACATATATTTTCGTCAGAGAAAATCATTCTGATTTTCTGTTTTGTTATTATTCAGAATAACCCATTTCTAATGTCTCTTCTGTCCCTTGTGGCTAACACTTATCCATTTCCCATAAATTCATTCCTCTGCTTTCTCCATTAGCCCTGAAACATTATCGGCAAAAATAAAGAAAACAAACAAATAAACAAAGCCATCTATTTGTTGCTCCAGTTTGCAGCACTCAGGAGGAAAGCTGTCACTTCATATCTGTCCTATAGCTTGGATCTCGTGCACCGCCCAAGAAAAATTAAAAGAAACAAAACTGTTCTGTGGAGAATGAATGAACTGAAATCTGCCCCACGTGTTCAGTGCTTATTGGCAAGATTACTTAGCCAAACACAAGGCTAAACTGTTGTCTTGGGTCTCAAATATGCTGTAATGGGTGCAAACGGAAACCAGATCTTGAAAGGGTTTAAATATTGAGAGAAGCGGTCATAAATCTTTTCTTATCTCGATTCCCATTCAGGATAACTGACCAGGTGAACTGCAGAATGGAGATTGTCCCAGGAAACTGGATGTTGGTGGGATTTGCAAATCTCAGCAACCTTTGATACCGGATGATACCTTAGATTCTTGGCAAAGACCCGTTTGAGGGAGAAGGAGCCATACATGTCTTCTCTCCAAGAGCGTCTTTACCTCCAGCTACTAAGAGATGCAAAAACTATTTACACAAACACATTTTAAAACACAGTGGGACATGATTTCCGATGGCACAGATGGACCACAAAACCTCGAAAGTGTCTCAAATGGTAAGCTTCTTACCCTTGTAAGGAATTTCTCCATCCATTCCAACACCTGCTCACAACTTGAAATGGCTCCCTAATCAGATGGGAAGTTTCTTAATTTGAACCCTGCAAACGGCAATAGTCTGGCAGACTTTATGAAGAAACCAAAGCTGTATCCACAGTGTCCTGACTTGAAACACACCATCAGCTCCTAAAATTTAGTATCAACCTGGGGGACTCAGATTTATTTAGCAATGTCTGTATGCCACTTGCTAGTCATCAGTGCTCTCAAACTGGTTCATAGTAATGAAATCCTATCTACATGTAGGACATTTTTTGTCTGCATAATCTACCAAAGAGACAAACCAGTAGCCTAGAGCCTTACTTCGTGTCCCCTCAAAGGTGGCTGCATTAATACAAGACAGTTGAGATCTGACAAGAGGGTCAGATTTTCTTCTGGGTAGCCCATCCCCGAGCCAGACAGATGTTTCTTCTGCCACCACTGCCAGAGCTACCAGTTCATACTCTACCATTTCAAACATTAATGAAGCACCTAGACCAGTGGTTCCCAACCTTGGGTCCCCAGATGCTCTTGGACTAAAACTCCCAGAAACCTTCACCACTAGCTGTGCTGGCCAGGATTTCTGGGAGCTGTAGTCCAATAAGACCTGTGGACTCAAGGTTGGGAAGCACTGATCTAGAAGGATAACCTGAACTCACGCTGTCTGATGCATGAAAAATGAAGTTAATCAAACCACCCTTCTACTTTCCTCCCGTCCCACCCTTAAATTTTTGCTTTGGCCCACATCTCTGAAAGCACAACAAAGAAAGGAATTATGAAATGCAGTTTGAAGCAAAACCAATCAAATGTGGGCTATTAGACTTTGTTTACATCAGTTTCCCTTAAATCTAACCAAGCTTCTCTTCCACCCTCCTTTCCCATAAAAAGTATAAAACAACCTTCCACCACTTCTGTAGATCATTGATGAAATACAGCCTTTCCTAGCCTTTCACAGTTTACTGCATGTATGCAGGACAGAAAATGAGATAAGATGTGCACTATTATTTTAGTTGGCTTGTCTGCAGGAATTACATAGACTCGTTATCTCACAGAAAGGGAGCAAGCAAAACACAAATCTAGAGTCAAACTTTTCTAGCCATTTATTATTATTACATTTATCAGCAAGCATTTATTTCTGTGGCACTCATCGCTGCCTTCACTGAGCCCTAAGCAAACATGAGCAAGCTTATCCTTGCAAGACCCCTGTCAAGGGAGGAGAGAAGGGGGGGGGAGCCAATATTTTGCCCAAGGTCACACAGGAAGTTTGCAAGAGAGACTAAAATAGAACAGAGACTTGCTTTGACATATATTGTAGGAGACTAAGCCTATGTCAGATAAGCAACACAAAACAGAAAGATTAAGGTACTAGGTACCAGTTAAAACCTTAATCTTACAAGCTTCTGATAACTGTTTGCACTTTTCAGTCCTGCAGTTAGAGCTGGGTCAAAGGACATGGAATCTTCTGTACCAAATCCTACGATACAGCCAAGTGCTATGCGCCATGCTTCCTCCAGTGCTTTACCTGTGCTGTGTGTTTTGTATACTTTTATTCCATATGGTACAAGCACAGTATTCAACACTGGCCATCATCATAATCTTCATGTTCACTTTTAAAAAGCAAGCTTCTAGACCTCATGACTGTGAGGGCAAGCATTGCCATACATGGACACTGCACCTATTCTTAGAAGCAAGAGGAATATCAGCTGATGGTTAGGACTGAGGGTTATGTTAGTTTTCAAAGTTTCTGGACTGGGCCTTATAATTTGATAGATCTTGTCAAAGAATCTGGGGCAAAATCTTTAGAGGAGTTCCAGGCAAACAGTGCTAGGTTGTCTCCCCAATACACATCTTGGTGCAAAAGTACAAGTCTGTCTGTGCTCATGTTACCAAGCTCTAAAGGGGAATCATAAGCCTTTGTGTTCCTCCCATATCCCCCTCTATCCCATCCCTTTGATTCAGTCAAGGAATAACATTTCTATGAGGATACAGGGCAGATATCCTCTCTGCACCATAGCATGGAAACAGGGTTATTATGGTTTGCTATGTGGAGAGACCTCTATGGCACCCATGTGGCAAAAGACCCCATCCTTTATGTACAGAGGAGATCCAACATGGCAATCTGCTTTGAAAGACACACCACACTACAATAGGGCATACTCTGTACCATAAGCTAAAGAGGGATCCTTTTGTCTGCACTGCTATGTAAACAATCCCTCCCCTCAAAAGGTTTCTGTTTCCTGGACCATCAGATGGAGGAAAGCAGTCCTGATGCCTTCAAAGTATTACATGGGATCATCATCATCATCATGTGCCGTCAAGTCAATTCTGACTTAGGGTGACCCTTTTCCAGGTTTTCCAGGTAGAGAACACTCAGAAGTGGCTTATCATTCCCTTCTTTTGGGGGCATCTTGGAACTGTGCAATTTGCCCAAGGCTACCACACAGGCTGGCTCTTCTCCTAAGCAGCACAGTGGGGAATAGAATTCCCAACCTCTGGCTCCTCAGCCAGTTACCTAAACCACTGAGTTATCCAGAGAGTTTTTTTTTTATTACACGGGAGAAGAATCCCCAATTTAATTGGGCTGAATTTTCCCGAACATGAGTTATTTGCACATTTCTACCCACAATATGAACAACAGCATGTTGGCTTGGATTCTAAGATAAATTAATTTAATGAAGTTGATGGAGCGAATGTCGTTTACTCCCTCATTCTCCCTGCAACCACCCTCAAAAGCTACTCAGAGGGCCTTGCTCAACAATATGAGATGGGCCATGGTTGCAGGGAAAAGAGGGAATGAAAAACGTTTATTTCCATTAAATTAATATTTTTCTTAGAAACCAGTCCCAATGTACAGTATTCTAATCCCCCTTCAAAATTTCTCCTCATGATGTTATTCCAGAGGAAGTTTTTTGGGAAGGCTCAGGGGGAGGAAAGAATAGCAGACCATCCTGTTAGGAATTTCCTTCTATTCTCCTGGCATCTTTCTTAGCCTGTGTGAGAATTCTCTAATACAGAGAGCCCCCATAGCACAGTGGTTAAACTGCAGTACTGCAGCCAAGCCTCTGCTCATGACCTGAGTTTGATCCCAATAGGTTCAGGTAGCTGTCTCAAGGTTACCTGATCCAGCCTTCCAGGTAAAATGAGTAGCCAGCTTGCGGGGGGGGGGGGGGAATGTTTGCATAATCATACTGTAAACTGCCCAGAGAGTGTTTTAGTGCTACAGGGTGGTATATAAGTCGAAACAGCAACAACACAGATCCGCCTTGTCCAGCAAAGGTAACATATCTAAGCATAGGGTTGCCAGGTGTAGCGATCACCCTGCTTTGGCTCAGGTAGAAGATTATTGGCATGTACCAATGAGAGCTGTTGGGAGGCGGAGCCAGAGAAACTAGAAGGGAGGGGTGAGTCAGAGTCTAGTGAGTTCAGTCAGGGAGAGCTAGAGGAGAAGAAAAAGAGTTTGGTGTTTGAAGCAGAGAGAGTGTTTAAGGAGTGGTTAGTCAGAGTGTGACCTGTATTAATTAAGATAGGAGAGGTTAAAGTAAAATACTGAAGCTTTGTGTAACTTTAAGAATGTGCTTAAGAACTAGTCCTAAAACAACTTGTAATCAATTAACCTGTTTCTGTTTAAAAGTTCAGTACTGAATGGACCTCAGTCTTTCATAGGAAATATGGGTTGATAAAGAGATCAACTGATGGCAGCGTGTTAAAGGGCGTGTTGGGATACCTTCGTGAGCTCTGGGTTTGGTGAAACAAGCAGGGGCCACGGGGTAAACGCCACACCAGGTCAGCAACATCCTATTCTCTAAGACAGTGGTCCCCAACCTTGGGCCTGCAGATGTTCTTGGACTTCAACTCCCAGAAATCCTGGCCAGCAGAGGTGGTGGTGAAGGCTTCTGCAAGTTGTAGTCCAAGAATATCTGGAGGCCCAAGGTTGGGGACCACTGCTCTAAGATGTCAGGGCCAAAACCTGAGACCAGGGGGAAGGTCCTTGGGTTGTGATAAGGGCAGGGCAGGCAAGGGTTGGAAGGGGGACTCAAACTGCTTTGGGGCCAACTGATTGTAGAGGCCAGCATGAGAACAATCTGGGTAGATGAGCTTAAAAAAAAAAAGCCCAGGTAAAATCAAATTAAGTGGGTAAAATGTCAATCCAGAGCTGAGAAAGAATCCTGGTGTCTGAGCAGGCAGAGTCCAGCAGTTGCCGTTGTTGGTGTCAGGGCTGGCAATTGCCTCGCTTTGCCTACAGCACACACAACACAGGAGGAGCTTTCCCTACGTATGTTGCTGAAGAGCAGCATTTCATTTCCAGGCCCTCGCCCCAACTTTTAAAGCCACCTCGTATCCCAAAGTCCAAAGCTCACGTACACAAAACAGAAACCGAATGTGCTCTCCCCCTCTCTGGAGATATGGCATCGCAATTCCCTGAGACCTCAGCCGGCACCCCGAGACCGGGGAACGCTATCTGAAGGAATCCCGCCCATGCCCAGAGAGACATAGGTTGGGATTCCAAGCCTGCAGACGTAGGAATACCTTCGTCCTGTACGCGCTCACAAGTCATATGATCTGAACCAATCCTCAGTCTAGGAACAAAGGCAAGGTGATTCAGTGGACAAAATGTGAGGGTGGAGTGGGGCCACAGGGCGATTCCATGGGGCAAGCTGAGAGACGTCCATATTCCCATCAGTAAACAGGTGAAAAATACAGGCAACAAGTTACCAAGGGCCAACCTATCATGGGATGCCTGTGTGACCACTTGGTATGCCAGTCCTCTGCATCTTCCTACCGAAGGACAAGGAATTGTATGTGTCTGTGTTTTTGAACCACACCCGCACACCTGGCCAGAAATCTTAAAAAAGGAACAGAGTGACACTAAAATTCCCTTGATGACTCAGAAGAACAATATAGACAACTAAACTACCTAGTGATTACATACACATTGCACTAAATCACAGGAAACCGTAGTCACTCTCACTGCACATAGAATCAGAGCCATTCATTTTTTGACATGCATATTGGAAGGGGAGGAGGCTGTATGTGGGCACAATTAAAAAACAAAACAAAACCAAGAGCAGGCTTCTTTAAATGTGGCTTTAATTATGTCTGATGAAATATTGTTTTCAACCCGGTTTAGAGGACAGCCAAAAAAACAGCTCTTGCTTTTTTTCCTTTTCCTTTGCTGCCGATTACTTTCACCAGCAGCATGCCTTATTAGCCCTCTCAGTCCTCGGGGGCGGTATTGCCGGGGCTGTGCAGGGTTGGGCACCAGAGGAATAGACTGTTCTCCCCATATGGGCCGCATTTGGGAGGCAGCTCCAGAAGGCCAGATAAAGAAACATGGTGCGCTAGACCACATGCCTTCGAGGTTTTTTGGCAGTTTGTCACTACTGAGTCATGCGTGGCTGTTTAATTCTATTTGCGTCTTGCAGAACCCAGCTTTCTCATTTCCTCCGACTGTCCGTTTTTAGTTGTAGTGCTCTTTTGTTACAAGCATTCTAGGAGGAAACTTGAAATAAAACATTTTTTTTTAAAGAGAAAGCTTCACAAAACACAACCATTCTCACATTATACTCCATTCCTGTATGTTATATTGAAATACACTAAGGAAAAACCCAGTCCCCATCTTCCAGTCACATAAGAAAATGTAACTCTCAAGGATACACGGGTGCTTGAGAAGCTATATCCACCCCTTCCTAATGCTGCTACAATCCATTTGTGGGAAAATTCACAGCATGAAGGACTCTTTACCAGTTGGGTCCGATGCATTCTTTATTCTCCACTGTAAATGGTAAATTATATGAGACATTCGGGTCTACAGTTTACCCAAATGGTGGCGGGTGAAAGGTACTGTTGGTGAAGCAGATGCTACAGCAGGAAGGGGTGGGCAGAGGCAAAGGATCTGCCCATTGATACTTCCATCTTTGTTGTCGCCTCCCCCAACAAACACACACAGATTCTGAAGCAGGAGGGAAACACACACTCCAGATCCCAATCTTCCGCATTCTGGTAAGGAGGCAGGTGGGAGCAGGCTTTATAGGCACGTCCTGAGGCTGAGGTAGGGCAACACCCCATATGTCTCAATAAACCTTTGTCTCTCCATTCCAATTAAGTATGCAAATATTGTGTGTCTTAGCAATTAGCCAATCTTTAAATGAAATTATTCTTAACAGTTGTTTTCAGGGACTGTCAAGTCTTACTTTGTAGGCAGTGCCTGTCTCTTGCATTCCTTACCTTTCCCAACATAGCTGTTTGTCTCCCACACTGTTTTACTACTAATATTAACTCCAAATCTTATCTTGATTGACTATTTCACCAAGTAGACATCAGTGGATATGAGATTGCTCTGTGTGTGTGTGTGTGTGGCAATAATCACATACCAGGCCAGAGTAAGCTATTGACAAACTAATCTTGTTGATTTCTCTGCTCATTGGCTACTAGTATGTTCTACATATACTATAGCAGAGATTCCTGGCCTTGGGTCCCCAGATGTTTTTGGACTAAAAATCCCAGAAGCCTTCACCACTAGCTGTGCTGGGCAAGTTTCCTGGGAGTTGAAGTCCAAGGACATCTGGGGACCCAAGGTTGGGAACCAGTGTACTATACAGAGTGATTCCAAATTGTAGCACATATTCCCAGCCAAGTGTAGATCTATACATGCTTAATGGCTACAATTAGGGGGCAAATCTAGACCAGTTTTTCTAAGGAAAGGCAGCAGGCAAGGCTAACTGTTTCTAAGGGGATGAAATCTTGTTCAGTTAATTAAGATGTAAATAGATCAGATGAATAAATAGTACAGTGTAATACAGTGTACTGTTTTGAGAATATCAGACTGGCACTGTAGTTCAAATCCGCACTCGGCCATGATTCTCACCCTGGGCTACTCACTATCTCTCAATCTAACCTAGCTCACATGATTGTTGTAACATGATTGTTGTAACAATAACATTAGAGGAGGCAGAGGGAGGTGTGATGACCATGTATGTCGTGCTTGAGCTTCTTGCAGGAAAAGAGAACAACAAATGTAATCAATCAGTCAATCCATCAAATCATGTTATAACAAGAGAAAATAATAGTGGGGTAACATTAATGTAGCAACAAAAAGTACATTGTTTTAAAAATGGTTTTTGTACATTGTCTGTACAGCTGATATAGCTCAGTGGGTTGAAAATGATAGATTGATGGGCTGAAGGATGAATGGGTAGATGGATAAGCTTTAGCGCTGCATCTGTATAGCTTGAAGTGGAAACTTTCTCATTCCCTGTAACACATTCAATGGTTCTTTGTCTTTCATACAACTTACCTCCAGTTGTTAAAAAATTACTGAGTGATATCATCCTATAGAAGGAACAGGAAACCCATCACTGCACATTAATTCTTAGAACGGTTTATTTCTCCTATTCTTCTTAATGGCAGGACATTAAGGATGGTGTGAGATCTCTCCCAGTGCCTGCATTGCTGAGGAAGCTTTTTTTGTTCAGCATTTGTTGTTGTTTTTTAAACTCTCTTCCAGTTCACACTCTGGCACCTCCTCTGTCAGATGAATTATGAAGACACTGCTCTGGCTGGGTTTAAAAGGCAGCCCTGACACAATGAGGCTGGATTGAAGGTGGATTCCCACCCCCCCTTCCATGCCTTAGGGAGATGTAAAGCCTTGTTCCATTTCAAGCAGAACATGGTGACAAGATCCAAACAATAGGAGAGAACCATTTGCTTTTTAAAATAGACCACTTTTTAAATAACATACATAATTTAAAAAATAATAATAATTGGCTGGCCACCTCAAACAATCAAGGAATGCCAGATTACAGAGCAGGACATTAAAAAAAGTGACTAATGCATTGCCTAAAAGCATTCCTCTGGCTATGTTTGCCCAGACTTTTGCCTGACTAGGCAATGGATTTAAACCACAGCCAGAAAGCCAGAAACACAGGCCACTAGCCAGAGAACTGAAGGGAACAACTGTTGTTCTGAATCACTGAATAAAACACAAGTGCCAAGGTCTGGAACCACTCTACTCTTGCCTCTATTTTTTTCCTATTACTTGACAAGACGTCTTCAAGAAGCACTACATGGATATCTTGCCCATTCACTTCTGGTATCCATTGGCCCAAATCCTGTTGCTTAGCATAGTAAATCATATCACAGTAGGCCCACTGAATCAATGGGGGTTTGGTGACTCAACTCCTCCATGCGTTTTGTTGATCCAAATGGGCCTACTCCAACAACAACTTACTGTAGCACAGTACAGTACAGTAAATCACTCTAGTGTGATTTACTACACTAAGCAACAGGATTTTGGCTACTGTTTCTTGAAACCAGGGAGAAACTAGATGAATTCATCAATCATCTGTCAGAACAAGCTCATGGCCTCTGCAAAGCAATTTTATCTGTCAATGGAGACGTTCCTTCTGTCATCAGAACCCACTTTTCCAGAAGAAATGAATAATATCTCTACAGATTATGATCAGAATCATCATCATATCACCCCAGGTTCACGTACATTATATCAGCATTTCTTATAACAGTCCTCTTGTAAGGCCAGCATTATAATTATCCCCATGCAGAAAATTAAAAATACAAAATAAAAATAGTATTTCTGAATTAGAGCAAAAGTCTATCTAATCCAGCATATCGCTTCCCACAAGGCTTAACCAGATGTCTCTCTGAAGACAAGCTGCACAGCACGAGAACAAGAGTTCTTTCCCATTCCTGTGCTCCAATAACTAGTATTTATTTATTTATTTATTTATTTATTTATTACATTTATAGCCCGCCCATCTAGTCATATAGACTACTCTGGGCGGGTAACAACATATGATGTAACAATTTAACAATTTAAAATCATAACAATATATTACTAAATAAACAATGATCCAAGATGGGAGAAAACACAAAATAACAAAAATTCAGACGGTGGGTGGAGGGAAGGCTTGCTTAAACAGCCAGGTTTTCAGTTGGCATTTAAAGATGCCCAGCGACGGGGCCATGCGAATCTCAGGAGGGAGGCTGTTCCAAAAACGAGGAGCCACTGCCGAGAAGGCCCGGTTTCTTGTTTTTTCCTTCCGGGCCTCCCTCGGCGTTAGGCTCCTCAGCCTCACCTCCTGGCTAGATCAGGTGATACGGGTAGATCTAGGTGAGAGAAGGCGTTCCGTCAGGTAGCGGGGCCCTAAACCGTTTAGGGCTTTATACGTAAGCATTAAAACTTTGAAATCTACGCGGAACCGAACGGGCAGCCAATGCAAGGCGGCCAGAGTGGGAGTAATATGTTGATGTTTCCTTACCCCACTGAGAAGTCTGGCTGCCGCATTCTGCACCATCTGGAGTTTCCGCATAGATCTCAAAGGCAGCCCCACGTAGAGAGCATTACAGTAGTCTAATCTCGAGATTACGAGCGCATGGACCAAAGTGGTGAGCGACCCAACATCTAGATAGGGACGCAGCTGGGCTATCCGCCAGAGATGGAAATAAGCGGTGCGGACTACTGACGCTACCTGGGATTCCATGGCAAGCGCCTGGTCCAGATAGACCCCCAAGCTGCGCACCTCACTCTTCGCGGTGAGAGTCACCCCCCCCAAAGAGAGGGAGTTTCCCAAACCACTGATGGTAGGCCCCCCGACCCTCAGGACCTCCGTCTTGTCCAGGTTCAGCCTCAGCCCATTTTCCTGCATCCATTGCAATACAGACCCCAGGTAGCGCTGCAGGGACAGAACGGCATCCACTGTAGTTGGCAAAAAGGAGATGTAGAGCTGCGTGTCATCGGCTTATTGATGGCACGATGCTCCACACCCCCTGATAACCTCGCCCAGCGGCCTCATATAGATGTTAAACAGCATTGGAGAGATGGTTGAACCCTGCGGAACCCCACAATTGAGGCTCCACGGGGCCGACTCATGCTCCCCAAGCTGAACTCTCTGAGGACGGTCCCCCAGGAAGGACCGGAGCCAGGCCAACACCTGACCACCGATTCCCAACTCGGAGACCCTCCTCAGGAGGATACCGTGGTCGACGGTATCAAAGGCGGCTGAGATATCGAGGAGGACCAACAGAGAAGTTTTTCCCCTGTCGGCCTCTCTCAAGAGGTCATCTAACAGGGCGACCAATGCCATTTCTGTACCATGGCGCGGCCTGAAGCCCGACTGGAACGGATCCAGGGCATTTGTTTCATCCAAGTGCGCCTGAAGCTGATCGGCCACCACCCTCTCGACCACTTTACTCATGAAAGAAACATTGGCGACGGGCCTATAATTGCCAATATCGTCCATCGCCAAATTAAGTTTCTTTCGAATGGACCTAATGAGTGTCTCCTTGAGGGCAGGGGGAAACCTGCCCTCCTGGAGAGACCCATTAATTATCACTGTAGCCCATTCGGTTGTTATAGGCCTGGCTGCTTTGATTAGCCAGGCCGGGCAAGGGTCAAGGGAGGAGGAGGAGGCCCGACAGCGAACTAGCGCCTTGTCCACAATGTCAGGCGTCACAGGTTGAAAGTGGTCAAAACTCACCGGGCAAGGCGAAGCGCTGGACATCTCTGCTCGATCCACTGTAACCAAAAAAGGAGAAAGCTCCCGGCGGATGGCCTCCACTTTAGTTTTTAAAAATGCTGCAAATTGGTCAGGGGAGATGCTAGGTGGAGGCCCTTCGCCCCGACCAATTCCGGATAGGTCGCGAACTATACGGAAAATTTCCGCCTGCTGATTTAAAGCCTCGCTTATCCGGTTAGCGAGGTGAGCTCGACTAGCAGCCCTTATCTTAGCCAGATAAAGGTTAGTCGCGGCCCTAACAGCTTCTTTATTATACTCCATCGGTTTCCTTCTCCATTTGCTCTCTAGCCTTCTCCTAGTTTGCTTCATTGCTCGTAGCTCCTGGTTATACCAGGGCGCTGGACGAGCTCTGCATTGGAGAGGGCGTTTAGGAGCGATCGTGTCTACAGCCCTAGTGGCGGCCGTAGCCCAACCATCCACCAGAGCCTCGACAGGAGCGCCAACCAGATCTGCCGGTATCCCTCTCATGGTATCCTGGAACCCTATAGGATCCAGTAACCTTCGAGGGCGGACCATTAAAATAGGTCCTTGCTCCCTGCGAGGTGGGAGGGCCATTAAGAGGTTACATTTTATTAGGTGGTGATCCGACCATGACAAGGGAACCGACACAAGGTCGGTCACCATCAGATCACGCTCGCTCCAGTTGGTGGAAAAGACCAGGTCTAGCATATGGCCACCCACGTGGGTGGGGCTGTTAACATATTGGGACATGTTCAAGGAAGCCATGGTTTCCAGGAACTCAAGAGCTGGACCAGATACCTCAGCCTCCGCATGGATGTTGAAATCCCCCAAGACTAAAAGCCTCGGGGATTCCAACAGAGCCGCGGAGACGAAGCTCACCAGCTCTGGTAGGGAGATGGCTGGGTCGCGGGGAGCACGGTAATCCAGCAAAATCCCAATACCATCCCTAGCCCCTATCGACACGTGGAGGGCCTCCAAACCCGGCTTCACCACCTCGGAGCGCCTAGTAACCTCTAGGGTGTTTTTATATATAATGGCAACTCCCCCCATTATATTATATTATATTATAGTATGGGGGAGGGTAATCTCTCCACCCATTTTATTCAAAACATGCACAATTTTATACATGTCTATTATGTCACTGATTACTTCCCTTTATTCTAGACCAACCCACTAATCTCCATCTTTCAGACAGGAACTGACACAGATAGACAGGCAGTGGTTTACTTTAGGTCATCCATTGAGTTTGTGACTAGAGATGGGCACGACTCACCATTTTGGCAAGTCGTCCCGCTTACGAAGCACGAAGTTGCCCCCATCGTTATTCGTCTATTCGTGGGGGGGTTATTAAAAAAAAACACCACCCCACTGCCACTCCCCTACCCTAAATGAAGCCGCAGCCACCATCTTTGCAAAGGGCAGCCAGTCTCCCTTTTTACATGCTGTGGCTGGGAGGCCAGATGGAGCCCTCGGCAGCAACGATTATGGTAAGGGGGTGTTGGTGGGGGTGGGGGGCTAAAGTAGGGAGAGGAAGGGGTGTGGGTAGGCTGTGGGGGTGGCTGGCTGTGGGGGTGGCTGGCTGCCTATCGGCCACCAATCAGCTGATCGGCGGCCGGTAGGCAGAATGTTTTTTTTGGGGGGGGGTTGTAATACGAAGGACGAATAAAAATGGGTAAATATTTGTCCCTTTGTATTCGTGGGGGTCTCTGGAACCCATGAATACGAAAGGATGAATATTTAACGAATCGGCTATTTTTGTCGAAAAAGCGCATCCATTTTTATATTCGTCCCCATCTCTATTTGTGACTAATAATAGACAAATAAGTAATGAAAATACAGCAGAAATCAATTTGCTTGCTTGCTTAGTTACTTACTTACTTACTTACTTACTTACTTACTTACTTACTTACTTACTTACTTACTTACTACTCCATAGTGCTCTCTAGGCAGTTTACAACATACAGTATTTAGGTAAGGAACACTTTGCCACCCACCCAAAGTGAGCTGGGTACTCATTTTACTGACCTCATAAGGATGGAAGGCTAAGTCAACCTAAATAGATTTCAGCGTATACTTGCTCATCCACCCATACCATCAGTTATCTCTCAGTGGATTACAAGGCCTCACCATGGACTTCAAAACAAGTTGTCCCAGCAGTTTTAGATAAATGGGAGAGATCAAAAAGAAAGAACCAGGGATCAGAGCACAGTGATAGAGCATCTGTGGTTCATGCAGAAAATCCCAGATACCTGCAGCTAAAAGGACCTTGGGAAAGGGATCTCTTTTTGAGTAAAATCTTTCTTTGACTCAAAACTGTGGAGAGCCACTTAGGCCTGCCATAGTAGACAATACTGGACTAGATAGACAAGTGAGAAACTAACTCAGCATAGACAACTTCATATCCTTCCCGTGTCACACAACGCATTAGGGACATAGTGAAAATGCATGATTCCCTGCAGTCCCATTAGTACAACATGGAACAGTAATTCTACTGCAGTACCTCGTTCTGTCACCAAGAGGTGTCACCAAAGAGTGACAGAACTAAAACAGGGCAGAAATAAGTGCCAAGAACTTCCACGGACAGCAAAAATATATATACTAAAATAAACAACCAAGACAGCTGGAACATAGTCAGCAATTTCTGCTTCTGTTCATATATTATCCCTCTTCACTGTTTCCTCCAAATCTGGTGCACAATACACCTTGTAGAGTTTCCAGAAAAACTAGTATATACTGATGTACTGTACATAAATAAACCACTGCTGACTTCCTTTATATTACTCAACTAGTCACGGTGTACTTAATTTACTGGACAGATATAAAGATCCCTAAGAAAAAGTAACTTCTCTTCCTCTCCCCTCAGCACTGCATAGTTTTTGGTGGCGGCGGTTGTCAACAGTACTTTGGAACATTCTGGAACAGTTTTCTGGGTTTTTTTTTGCTGTCTCCCATCTATTTTTGCAAGAATTGAGCAATTTTGCAATTCAAAGCCAGGTTAATCTATGGCTAGTGACCACACTGATAGGAGAAAGCTAACAAAGAAGCACCACCTTGTAGACATGACTTCAATACTCTGTACTGCCTCTGACTCTGAAGGGTATACAAACCCTTCAAAGCCTCCTTAGAAATAGAAGGGTCAACTTCTTCTCTCTCAATGAGGCACTTAGTATTCTCCAGCAAAAAACAATCGCACTCGGCTGGCTTTAACTAGTGGAGCATGGCAAAGACCTAAACACGTGGCAGGCTGAACAGCTGCAAGGACATGACCTGCCCCATCACCAGACTGAAATTCTCCAAAACTCCTGGACAAGAAGGCCAAGGACTCCTCTTGAACACAGCTGGTCAACAAATGGTCACAGATTCAGCTCCAAGCAGTTTCTCGACTAGCCCTTCAGATAAACCAAATAAAATATTAATTTTTCTCTTTTTTTAAAGTGATGCAGCTCCTCAGCAATCATCTACCACTGTATATATAAAAAAACCGACAACCCACTTCCCCTGCCTCTCTGCCAAGGAGCAGAGGAAGTGTTGAATTTTCTGGTATCCTGAAGTGGCTCACTTATTAAGCCACATCACAATATCGGAAGGAGGCGGACCAAACAGGGTCACTTGAGCTCTGATATGCCGTTTCGTTGTAAGGATTCAATCAGCAAGAAAATGAGCTCTCACTGAAACCAGGCATACTCAGGCTACACCTGTAGCTTCCTTGCAGGTGCCATTGCTGGAAATAACTTGTGGAAATGGTTGTTAGAAGAAAATGTTGGTGAGATGAAGAATGAAAGAAAAAAAATGGAAAGGCAGGACCGGATTGATATATGCACTGTGTAATTAAGAGAGAGGCAGCCTTCTGCTACACAGTTCAAACATTTCTATTATGCCTGTCCTTGCTCTCCAGCACACAATAAAGGAACCCTGACATTGCTTTGTATAGATAAATTTACAATTTTTTTTTGTTCAAGTCAATGCTTTGTTTCAAGATGTCTTTTCCCCTTCAGGAAGTCTTCTCTCTTTTTATTGTGCCCTGACACTCCTAAGCTTGGTTCAGCGCCATTGTTCTCATAGGTTAAAGAATTCTAAGAGAGAAGGAAAGAGAAAGAGAACAAAATCATTTGCTTCCTTTCACATCCTCTTACTAGTCATCGGCACCAGTCATAAGATTCCAGAAGAAGCAGGGAGAGGAGAAGGGGTGGTGGTTAACAGAAGAACAAAAGAAATCCTAAGAGCACTCATATAAATATGCAAAGAACCATCCTCCTAGGGCCAAGGGCCACAAATTCTGAAGTCATGCTAGGAGCCTCCTCAGGAAAGCGTGTATAACATCCTAATATTTGGCTTCATGAGTCTGCCTCCCAAGCTCACTGTACCTCCTCCCCACCCCAGTTCAAATTAACATGCCAGGGCCAACCAGGAAGGCACAATCCTAAATCTGCAACAGAATCTCACAGCCCCCTTTGCAGTTTGATGCTCTCTAGACCACAACCTGTGCCAAAGTCACTCTTGCATGTCAGCAAAATGGTGCCAAATCCAGAACCCAGATTCTAGCTGGATTAATCTTCTGGAGATCCAGCGATAATCTTGTCATTCAACCCATTTCCAAAATGAGTGCCCATGAATTAAGGTGTTCACAAGCTACATCCTGCCTACACGGCAACTGTGTTTTTCATTTTCAGGGAATGTTGTACATCTGGAACTCAGAATGTTGTACATTTGTCACTTTGGGAAAATGATGGGAGGGGCTCATCACAAGATGATTCCCCCCCCCCCAAAAGCACAGAAGTTTCCTTTCTTCTCCTTTTCTGTTGTTGCCCCCATCTATTCCTTTTCAATGTATTCAGTGTGTAAGGGTATCCTATCTATCTATCTATCTATCTATCTATCTATCTATCTATCTATCTATCTATCTATCTATCTATCTATCTATCTATCTATCTATCTATCTATCTATCTATCTATCTATCCAGACACACATACATACTGTATATATACTGTACACACACATACACACAGAGAGAGTCATATGAAAAAGAAAGTACACCCTCTTTGAATTCTATGGTTTAACGTATCAGGACATAATAAAAATAATCTGGTCCTTAGCAGTTCTGAAAATTAGGTAAATACAACCTCAGATGAACAACAATACATGACATATTACACTATGTCATGATTTATTTTACAAAAATAAAGCCAAAATGGAGATGCCATTTGTGAAAAACTAAGTACACCCTTACTGCTTCCATAGGAATTAAGAGGCTAACTAGCAGCCAGGTGCTGCTAACCAAATGCCCTTGAGTAATTGATCATCAGCAAGTGTGACCACCTTTATAAAAGCCAAAGTTTTAGCAGTTTGCTGGTCTGGAGCATTCAAGTATGTGTTAACAAAATGCCAAGGAGGGAACACATCAGCAATTATCATAGAGAATCAATTGTTGCTGTCCATAAATATGGGAAGGGTTATAAGGCTATTTCCAAACAATTTAAAGTCCATCATTCTACAATGAGGAAGATTATTCACAAGTGGAAAACATTCAGGACAATTGCCAATCTTCCCAGGTTGGATGACCGAGCAAATTCACCCCAAGGTCAAATCTTGCAATGCTCAGAGAAATTGCAAAAAAAAAAAACCAAGAGTTACATCTCAGACTCTATAGGCTTCAGTTAGCATGTTAAACATTAATGACTGTACAATTAGAAAAAGACGGAACAAGAAGGGTTGGTTTGGAAGGGTTGCCAGGAGAAAGTCTATCTTAAAAGAAGATGGCAGCATGGCTTAGGTTTGCAAAGTTGCATCTGGACAAATCACAAGACTTCTGGAACAATGTCCTTTGGAAAGATGAGACCAAACTGAATGTTTGGCCATAATGCACAGTGCCATGTTTGGTGAAAACCAAACATAGCATATCAGCACAAACACCTCATACCAACTGTCAAGTCTAGACCTCAACCAAATTGAAATGCTGTGGTGGGACTTTATGATAGCAATGTAGAAACAAATGCCCACAAACCTCAATGAACTGAAGCAACGTTGTAAAGAAGAGTGGGCTGAAATTATTTCACAAGAATGTGAGAGACTGATAAAGTCATAAAGAAAATGATTACTTCAAGTTATTGCTGCTAAAGGTGGTTCTACAAGCTTCTGAATCATTTTTCACACATGGCTTTTCCATTTTGGCTTTATTTTTGTAAAATACATAATGACACGGTGTAATATGTCATGTGTTGTTGTTCATCTGAGGTTGTATTTACCTAATTTTCAGAACTGCTAAGGACCAGATTATTTTTATTATGTCCTGATACGTTAAACCATAGAATTCAAAGAGGGTGTACTATCTTTTTCACATGACTGTACACACACACACACACACATTATAAAGTAGTTTATGTTTTGACATGTCTTTCATTTCATGGGATAATGGGAACAGTGGCCACTTGCCACCAGTGAATATCCATACTTTTTTTCAGAAGCACAGGGACTAGAACGTGGTAGGTAAAACTACATTGCACAAAGACACACACACACACACAGAGAGAGAGAGAGAGAGAGAGAGAGAGAGAGAGAGAGAGAGAGAGAGAGAGAGGAGGGGGACAAATAACTCCACTCCACCCACACACCCACGCACACCTTATAGATTTCCGCAACCTGTGGGGTTGCTGACTGCAAAAAGGAACAGACATCAGAAAGATAATAATCTCCGCACCAATATTTAGAAAGCTTCTTGAGTTAAAGCCACTTAATCCTCAAGCATCTGGAAAAGAGCAATATGCCAGGATTAGACAAGAAATAATTCTCCTGCAAGAATGCCAGAAATCTCCCTCTTAGAAGTGGTAAAGGATAATAGATAACAACTGCCTACATGAACAATAACAAAATGTTTCCACTGATATTTAAATAACCTTGTTAACTGCCGCTATAATACTGTAGCATTATATCTAAGACTGTGCATATTTGAAAGTTTGAACAATAAATTATTTTATTTTTGTCATCTGGTCAAACATGCTAGTCTCTTGAGTACGTATCTTCCAATAAATTCCAGGGGCTCACATGACAGCATCAGTCCCATAGGCCACAATGAGGCATTAAGCTGCACCCAAGAATGCATGTGGCTGCCAGAAAAAGGCACAGTCACACATCTCCCCTTCACCCTCTCCTCAGGACATTTAGGGCTGTGATATGTTTGATGAGACTATGGTGCTGCAAATTTCCCCATAGCTGCTTCCAACGTGATGGAGTTTCGCATTACTAAATATTACTGGTGGCGGGGAGAGGCAACGGAGATACTTGTTTTCTGCTCTGAATGGCAACCCTGAGTTTACTATATCCTCATCTGGCCTTTTTAATATTGGTAGGGGAAGAGTGACACACCATGTAGCCTTTACGAGTGGTTTCACATAGTACCAAAATCTTTCAGATATTGGAATGCAACCTGTTGCATGTAAAGAGAGCTATGTTGCTTCCGACCAAAGGTCCAGGCTAGTCCAACATCCTGTTCCCAACCAGGTGCTTCTGGGCAGCCCACAAGCAGCCCAACCCATCCCTAAAGCAACTGGCATTTAGAGGCCTCTGATCCTGGAGGCACCATAACTAGCAGCCCTATTTCCCATGAATACGATCAGTCCCTCTTTAATTCCTAGATGTGGCCTGTGAGCACCATCACTACATCTTCTGACAGTAAATTCCATCTTTTAACCATTCCAGATACGTTTTGACATTCTAGATCAGTGGTCCCCAACCTTGGGTAACTCAAGAGTTCTTGGACTGTAATTCCAGAAACCCCGACCAGCACAGCTGGTGGTAAAGGCTTCTGGGAACTGCAGTCCAAGAACACTTAGGTGACCCAAAGCTTGGAACCCTTGTTCTAGATAACGGTTTGAAACCAGAAGACCATCTGCATCCATGTTTTTGATAAAGTCAGATTTGTGACAGTGGGTTTGGTCAACACTCAACATGAATACAATACATTCATAATTTGATATTTTAATAAAGGACTATACACTGACTGAGACTGTACATTACACTTTTTTATCCAGTAAAAGGAGACTCACAAAAATATGTATTGTTTTCGCCTTTTACAAAAATACATATTGTTTTAGATCTGTTCTAGGCTTATCCCATAATATCTATGCAGCAACAATTTAGCGATCTACATCTGCCGTGTACATGCTGTTTTGGAGCAGTCCTGTTACATATGTGCTCAGAACATGCACATTTAAATACAACAGTGCATATATTGATTGATGGTATATGGCAGCACATCAGGACAAGCTGTATCTTCTTTTTTGGGTCTCTTCCAGCTCTGCAGTTCTAAGATGATGATGATAGTGCTGCTGCTGATGATGATGATTTACCTGGCATGCTCTTAAAAGCACTCTTGGTTGGTTCTTTTCCCAAATGAAATTAGAGAACATCTTCTGCCAAGGTACCTATATGTAGTCGTTAGTGAAATTAGGACACTACCCATTAAAAAAAGAAATTGGGGAAGGATAAACATGTTGGTAGCCATAACTCTGCCTAAGCAAGACATGTTCAATGTTTAACTATTTGTTTAAACTGGTTGTGAAGAATATGGTTGGAATGACACTCTTCCTAGATTCCTCCTTCCATATAAAACTTCCAGATAATTAACAGAGTGATGTCCAGGAAATAATCATTTTGCCCAAGATTTACAATCCAGCAAATGTCCATCCATTTAAGCAACAATATAATGCCACTCCACACTATTGAAAGCTTTTTCTGCCTCAATGAACATCCATGCAACATTTTCCTTTGTCTGGCTACCCCTGTTAATTATGGATAGGGCTCTTCTAGTGCTGCTGGGTAACTGTCATCCTGCGGTAAGATCAAGCTGATCATAATATGTATTGTTATGAATTATCTTATTTAACCCTTTGGTCCACAGAAATGTAGGTTAAATCCTAGTTTAGATGTAAAACAAGTCTAGTTTGCTTTGCTATATCATTGTCTGGTTTATACAAAACTGTACGTCTTGTATAATGTAAGCAGTCTGGAAACTGTCATATTTCCAAGTTGGAATGAAAGAATCAGAAAAAGTTTTAGAACATTCTGCTGGTAAAACAAAAACATTTGGACTACCTTTGGTTTGAGCTTTTACATGATCTAATCAATCTATTCCCCACCTATTGTTGGATATAATAAGTATTTATTGATATAATTTCATCTAGAAGTATCCAGATCTTGCAAAATGCTTCTAACAATTCTGCTATCAGGAGCACCACAGTGAAATATAATTTTATAAAATATAATGAATGAGTGATCAATTTTGCATTATTCTGTGTTGATCTTTGCCTCTTATTATTCCTCAGAGACAATAATTTTCTTTTGTGTATATACTTTTGAAATAAAATCAGCTAGTGATTTGTCTCTTTCACCCCTCCCCTTTTTCAAATAATTGTTTCATAAATCTTAATTCTTTTCCAGCTTTGTATATGTCAGTGATGTCTAACTGTTTCATGCATAGATCTAGCTTATAAAACCTGCAATGCTCAGTGAAATTTCTTTGGAGAAGCACTTTAGAATTCAACCTCTGAGTTGATTTCTTTGTGAATATACTGCAAAAGGGCTAGAGTAAACTACCTTTTTATGGACAGACTCCATATCTTTGATTTTATAATGCTCGATTTTGTTTATTCTCCTCACATTGCCGATTAAAGTAAGTTGATAGGTTTGGTTCACAAAACTGTCTAAAGTTTGCATCTTAAATCGGATTCCAGGTGAAATATAGGTGTAAAATTGACCTAGAAGTATTCATTTCGTTTTTCACTCAGTTCCTGAAAACAATTCTGATCGTTTAACAAACAAATAAATCAAACTTTCTAATTTCTTTTAGTCCCTGAAGTTGCTTATTCAATATTGACACACACGTACATTTTAAAAACTGCAAGACTGCTCCCAACAATGTTATAGAATAAGAAGATTTGTGTCACATGGAAACCACTTGTTTTCAGCTTGAAAACACACACACAATGCACTCCTCAAGTCAGAGAGAGAGAATGAGAGGATAAATAATACGTTTACATATCTTTATATGCATGGTTTATATTTCTAGCAGCTTTCCCCGTTCTAAAGTTAAGTTTATATTATTTCCCAAGTGTTTATGCGTGAACTAATTATTCATCAATTTTCAAAACACTGACTAATTATCTACCAGTAATTGCTGCCTCAACTGCTTTTTGACCTCTGCTGATGGGAAGGCGGCCATTTGCAACATTGTGTTCTTATGTGGGAGGAGAGGGCCAAAGCTGGGGAGTCTAAAAGTATAAGCATCAGCTGGTGTTTTGATGCGTAGTCAAGTCATAGCCATACTTCAGTGACTCACTATTTTCTCTTTGGCTTCCCTCAATTTAAACAATATATATAAAAAAAGGAAGAGCAAAAATCCACATGTATGCAAAACTGGCATGGAACAAGTTCCTTCTCTTATACCATTTGAAGTACAGTAGGATCCCCCTATCTATGGGATCAATATCCGCTGATTCACTTATCCACTGCCTGAAAATACTAAATGAAAAAACCCAGAAATATGTATTTATATGCATTTCCAAGAACAGGCCACTAGAGGGAGCCAGAGACCATGCAATGCACAATGGTCAATACTCTTTTATGTTTTTGGCATCCGCAGGGAGGATGGAACTGATCCCCCATGGATACTGCAGTCCTACTGTACCTTTGCATAATGTTACTCTTAATTCCTTAATATTCCCCCCAACACCCAGCAACATCTCTAGCTCTGGAGGACTCAAAATGCCAGACTTAGATGATCTCTGCACAACAGCCCTATAAGGACGGCAGCATCATATATACGCATTTCACAGGTGGTGGAACTGAGGCTGAGAGACAGCAACTTGCCCAAGATCATTTAGTGAACAAGTAAAGGAGTTGGGGCAAGGTAATGAAGCGAGGAGAGCACCGTATGTAAGATGCACTGGTACTGGATGGAATTAGATGACTAAAACTCTTACGTCCTGCTCAACTATCCTATGAATTCTGATGCTACTTATTTCCAAGGAGACCTGATCCCAATCCTTCAGTACCCACTCACGAGTGGGTATCCCATCTAACCAATCTTTGAGTGAATCCTAAGTTTCTGAGAGACCAGAAAAGCCTTTCCTTTCTCAACTTAGTTTCCCCTGAAACATGTGCCTCTCAGAGCCTGTTGCTTGCTACTATGTGTGTGTGTGTGTACCAAACTGTTTCTTAATCAGGAGAAAATGGCACAAAGGGCTCAAATCCAGCCCAAAATTTGGCAGCCGTTCAAAGGAAACAGTCCATGGAAGAGATTCATATTCACCTGGAAAGTAGGTATTCAGTTCCTTTGGAGCAACATCCAAAAAATACTTTTTTTGCAAAAACCACCAACAATATAAGGCCTGTGTGACATGTTAATGCATTTGCTGTCTTTGAATTATATGGTTGCTTTATAGCTTTTAGTGTCAGAGATGGAAGGAGCTTTTCCTTGGGAGCTCTCATGCTTTAGGACAAATATCCCTTCACTTTATCACCAAGAAAGTATAATTAGCTACAAACAACAAGCCACTTTTTATTTAGTTTCTTTTTCCTTTTGTGGTATAACGTAACTTTCAGTTACTTTTCCAGTTAGAGGGCTGTCGTCTCACTAAATGGAGGAGGAGAAGGGTCAAGCGGCTGCAGCACTGGCTCGTCCTGCTGCCTCCAACCCTGTTGTACGTGTTGGAAAAAAAGTACGTTCCACAACACACAGCAGCTGCGCCTCAATGGCTTGTAGCATTTGGAGACATTTCTTTCTTTTTTAAGTAACCGAAATGTAATTAAAACATAGTTCGGGATCTTGCACTGGACAAAAGGTGTCCGGGATTTGAAGATATTCAGCAAAAACAGAACGAGGGGTTGGATGGAGTTGTAGGGAATCAGAAGGTAATTAACAAGGCTTGAAACGGTGCCCTGCTTTGCCTCTGAGAAGCAGCACCCCAGGCTTTGAAGATATTCCGTGAAGGGAGAAGGTGCAGCTCTGAGCAGGAACGTCTGCTAGTGAAATCAAGTCCAACAACACGACTTTCATCAAGGAAAGACGATCCATGGGGTATCTGAAATATCTGCACCAAAGAAACTCTCAGCCCAGCCTAGTTCAGGCACAGAGAGGTCACACAAAGCCATCTGGAAGAAGTTGCTTGTACACCTCAGTGCTAAATACGTTTAGCCAGAAATAGGAGTCTCTAATTTCACTGAATCTCATCACTCTGGGACAAAAATGATAAAGATCATAGCCTGTTTCATTTATTTTCCCTTCTATGAAACCAGGGCAGAAATGCTATATAATGCAGAAGTGACATGCTGGGCAGCGGCATATGTTGAAGTCTGTGAAGAAATCTGATACACAGCCCTAAGAAGTGTTTCTTCTGTTTCTTAGGTCCAGAGGTGGGAAGCCAAGTGAGTGGAGTCCTAGACTGGGATGCCAGGCCAAAACAATAAGGCCCCAATATATCCAGAGCTAAAACAACACCGCTCTCGGGTCTGATCTCTTAATTTCTATTTGTTTGTTTTTGGTACATGAAATGCCTCCTCCTGTACAGATTTGCCCACTGCCTACAATCTCAGGGCCTTGAAACAAGATGGGATGGAATCATTAAGGAACCACATTATCTCAGGGAAAGAAGAAAGAGACTGGGTCTGAAATCAATGCTGTTAATATACTCTGGAGGCAGCTGATCTCTTTTCCAGGATCAAGACAGCAGTTCTAAAGCACAGTGGATGCTGTGGCTAATGCATAAAGCCTGCTCTCTGAATCCTCAAAGTACTGGCCTTTTGAGATTTGTCCACTATACCTGAAGATGTGCATGAGTTTCTTGCAGTAATTCACACTGCATCCTGTTTTTGTTTTAAAACCGAGAGAGCGAGAAAGAGAGAGAGAGTGCAGAGTGCAATCTTGCCTGTGGGATTTCATGTTCGTTCTTCTCTTCACATTATCTCTTTGGCCACAGCCATGCAATCTCCCACCACTTTCTCTCCAAAGAACCACCATCTGGAGAGATCGTGTTGTGGGTTCTCTCTGACATGTCACCACCAGAGGGGGCTGCAAGCTACCGCTGTGGAAGCCACAGAGGCACCCATGTGAGGGACCCAGCAGAATGTGAGGCTGTGGAGGAGACAGGATGTCCGCTGGGTTGCTCATAATTCAATTGAATGTCATGTTCACTAAATGATGACGAAGGAAAACATGCTGGGTGGGTTATCATGGATCTCTCTTTGAAATGTCTTTATTTCAGTGTGGAAGAGAGGCTGTTTCACTATTGATGTGGCAGGAGCCTGTTTACGCAAAACAGACTTGGGATGAAAAGCCCACCAAACACCCCATACGACCCTTCAGCGTGATGATGATTAGTCTAGTGTAGAACAGTGGGTGGCACATTTCAGGAGCATTAATTCAGAAACTGGAGAGTTTGGGGGTTGAGAAAGAGAATACATGCATATGGAAGCAAAAACCTGAATGTGAACGATGCAGTGGGAGGGAGCGGGTGGATGGAAAAGGTGGGCCTTCCATGCAGCGATTCACATACTGATGAGGTTTCAGAGTCAGATTTTCCCAACTCGAGCAGCAGGGCAAAGACTTGGGAAGCAGCAATTATAGAAACCCTGGCAGGACAGCTACGTGACCAAGTGGATCTCTTTCTGCTGGGGGAGGGGAGGGAAGAGGGGGGAGGAATAAGTCATCATCATCATCATGATCATCACTCAACTCCTGGTTCAAGTCTCTCTGCTGGATCAAAAATAAATCTCGGCACGGGCAGGGCAACAGGACTTTGCCCGACGAGGATGTGACAGAATGGCAACCTTTCAAAAAAGCAGCATGCTCCGTTCAAACGAGAAGCCCCTTCCCGGTTCAAATAGCAGATACCCAATCCCACAGCATGGGGCCCGAGGAGCAGTGATAGGAAAAATGGCAGCTGCACTCGCTGGGGAAATGGCAAGCAGACGGGGGCTATTACAGTTATTTCCGAATAGTTTGGCACGCCTCTAATCAGAGCTTCTGTTCCCCTTTCCCCTTTCGCTCTCGGTTGACTGCTGTGTCATTGCTTCTGAAGGGCAGCCGAGCAGACAATGGCTCAGCTTCCAGCCTCCATTTCGGAAAAATGCTCATCCCGCAAGTATTGAAGGGTCCCGGCTGTGCCTACTGTCACAAACACACACAGGGCACAAGGATGGAAGGAAGCCAATTTTCTTGGGTTCTGAAGTGCTTTCCAAAACTAAGACGCTTTCCCGGAGCAGAAGCGAAGCAGTGGGGGCGAAAGAGGCTTTGATTGTGCCCAATGATCCTTTTCCTAATTGGGAAGGCAAATGCAGAATCTTTCGCTAATGGGGGGCAGAAATACATGCAGAGCCTGGACAATATTTCTCTTTCTGATAACCACTCCCAGAATCTTCAGCTCCCTGGCTGGCTGGAGGATTCTGGGAGTTGTAATTGAAAAAGGGAATTCTTTCCCCCAAGCTCTGGGTGCAAAGACACACACACACACACACACACACACACACACACACACCCTCTAAAAACGGATGAACAAGCCTCCGCATCACAGGGATGAAAATGGAATGATGAATATAATTCATTTAGCCCTTTGTACACAATTTTAAAAATAAAATACACGACTGCCACTCTGCAAATCACACCTTTGCCCAAAGGTAAGGCAAGCCTAATATGAGAATGAGAGTTGCCCCAAAGACTTGTCAGTTTTGATCTTACCATTAGCCAGTTACAGATATTTCTTTTGAAAAATATTTTTAATGAACATTCACTTTCACATTCTCTTTCATCCCCAGTTGTGACTTCACTGGCAATCCTTCGCTCTCTTCACCCCTGCCTATTAATTCCCCCCCCCAAAAAAATTAGTCACACAGGCAGAGGTGGCTTTCGGCCAGGCCAAGGGAGGCACCTCACTCTGGAGCAGCAGCAGGAGGCATTATTCTTGTGCAAGACCATGGGGGCCACAGAGGCACATGGATAACCCCACCAAAACAGGGATCATACAGAGAAGGGGATAATAGCACAATGTTGCCAAGCCAATCAGATCTGCTAGGCTGTTAGAACACTTGACACGTGAGAAGCCAGCATCTTCAAGGCTAACCGCTGGCAGCTGATAGTGATGTGGAATCAGCCATATTTGGTGGAGGGGAGGGTCACATAAAAGGGCCAAAAATACAACTATCTCAGCCAGTCCAAGCTGTGGAAGACGACATATATTTGGCTTCTGTCTCACTTAGCTTCTGCATTCCTTGCCTGCATCGGCCTGAACTCTATCTACCTGCCATCTTGGATTGTCCTTTGGCCATGCCCCTGCCTGCTCCCCGAGTGGTCATTTGGCTTTGGATGCCTACGTATCCTTGTGTAACTTTCTTATGATTGTCCTATGTCTGGAAACAGATCGGCCTTGATGGCCCAGTTTCCAGCACTTGTCACCTGCAAATGTAAGTTTATCTTCTGCCCACATTTGGTAGCATGGAGGTTGTGTTGCATCTAAACTAGGCACCTTTTGAACCAGGTTACCCAGCTAACTGCTGAAGCAGCCTCTCTGCAAGCCCAGGCCAATAATCTACAGGTGATGTTATCACTGCAAGGTGCAAGTGTCCAGTCCCTCCTCCAGAAAAGTTTCATGGCTTTCCAGATGGATGTTCTGCTTCCCCAATAAACTGTGATTTGTCTGTGAAGCAGCTCTGCCCTGAAGACCTCCTGGATGACCAGGTTAAAGTGGGTGTTGTGATTAGTCTATGGGACCTGCTGCTAAGTGGGCCATGCCCTACTAGTTGCACCAACACAACCTGGCAAGTCAGAGACAGCTGAACAACAGAGCTGGTGCCTTCAGCAAGGCAGGGAGTTTATTGCCATCTATCCAAGGTGTTGTCAGCTGCTAGCTCACGACCTGAAGTGGAACAAAGCAGCCCTCATGGATGAACTTCAGCTAGAACTGGTTGACAAAGTGCTCAATGAGCTAACTTGAGGAGACTGGCCCAGACTTGATACAGCTCTGTCTCAGGATCAGTGGATGGCCAGACAGCTGTTGTCAGGGGTGTTGTGAAATGCCTCCCAGGAGGAGGCTGATACAACCACCTCCCAAATAGGGTCTCCTGTCAATCCTTATGCACGGCTGCCACTTAGGGAATCCTGACCATCTCACCCTGCTGACTATGGCTATAATAGTTATCAGGGTCTTCAGCAATTTCATACACAGGGACTTTGCATGCCAGCACAACATTTCCACCTGGTCCCTGGAGATGTTCCTCATGGTTGAGACTACTGACGGCAGGTCTTTGACCTTCAGTCCTTCTTCATGGAGGCTGAGTCCCTAATCCTGGAGGTCTAGGGGTGCTCATAATCATTCTCCTTCTCTCTGCTGGCCATACCACATTTCTTGATATTCTTAGATGACCTGCCTGACCTTTTATGACCTTTGCATCTCCTGGTCCCAAAATGAATAGTGTTTTCATCAGACTACTGCCTCAAACCCTTTGGCCAAAACAAGTGAAAACCATCACAGAGTGCAAACCTTGATCTTCAAGTAATTTATGGGCTAGCTTTGGACTCTTGCCTATTCTTGTGTTACTCTCTGAGGACTGCCCTGTGTTTGAACCCAGACTGGCCTTCATTGCCCCATTTCTGGTACTTGCCACCTGCAAATGTAACAACTGGATGTGAATTCACAAAAAGCTCTCCTCATATGCACATGTGCATGCAAGAGCCAATGTGGTGTACAAGACATAGTGTCAGATTAAGACTCAGGAGACCCAGTACAATTTTTCCACCTTATACAAATATAGCATGGGACGGCAATGGTAAAGTACTCCTTGAACATCTCACATACTCAAAAATCCGATTAGAGCCATTTTTTGTGGAGTGATTCAGCTGTGCTGAAAATAGGGCATCTTTAGGGGTCAGACTATCTTTGAAAGACAAAGATTCCTATATTGTGACAAATTTAACATGCAAATTATATGCAACCATATTAAAGGCCCAGTGCAGCAAGGCAATATAACATAATTAAGTACAAACAGGTTTTACGGTAATGTACAGTGCAGAGCAAGATGCTCGTGCTAGGTAAAAAGATGTCTTTTTAACCACTTTGCATATGCAAATAGTTAAAAGAACAGATCAGAATCTAACAGTGCAAGCCTACTTGTGAGCAGATTAATCCCCTTACTCCCAGGTAACTGGAGTTAGCAGCCTCAGCCTTTCAAATGTAAACATGTCAAATTTAACTATGTTTAAATGCCCCAAGTTCAAGCTGACAACATTAACCACAAATAAATTATGCAGACCTTCTACACTAAGCTTTTCTTGCTACTATGGTCACATCAGTCTCCGCATGGAGTATTTCTGAGCAATCTCGATGATGATGACGATGACAATAATGAAAAAGAATATTCTCAAACGCCAGGAAGACTACCACCTGCCCCATCATTTAATGAAATCTGATTCTTTTGCATGCCTACTTAGTTTAGTTGCCTTTTAAGCGTGTTTACTTCCTGCTGACAGTAAGAAGCTGTATATTTCTCATGATTGTTTCAAAGTAGCTCATAGGCGGTCACCTCTGCAGCAAAGAAACAGGCACAGAGATGAGACACTCCGAATGTATACATTGAACTTGATGTTGGGGCAAGAGGGCTTCCACAGCCCTCCATGACCTGGATGACATTAGGGATGGGGCCACATGTCCCCTGATAACATATAGTACCAAGCCAAAATACTTGGTGGAGCTTTTTGCCCTGTTATTTTGGTAAAGAAAAGGCTTCACCATCCCTATCCGTTCCAAGCTTCCAAGAGAGTGAGAAAGGACATGCCCATTCTCTGTGATTATGGGTCACAGAGCAGCAGTAGTGCAGCTTATCACATGTCCAAGAGGGGGCATTGGCCTCTCCCTCCAACTAGATAACCACCATGAATATGTGGGAGTTTTGTTTGCAACCTCGCATGCTGTCTGGGATTTGTGTGACTGGAAGGGACTTTTCTGGGCTGAGGTGACTGTCTGTCTATCCAGCACTAACCAATCGTTCATTTCAGCCTTTGATTTCAAAGAGAGCCTCACTCTCTGCTGAGTGCTTTTTCTCTTTGGTCTGTTGGCAACAGTTGTTTGTTGTCGTTGACCTGTTCAGTCCCTTGCTAAGTATGTGTGCAGTAAAGAAAGCAGCATGCACAAGTCTGTAATTTCAAGCAACTGTAAGTAACAAAACATTTTTATTCTTTCTCCTACAAATGTCCCAGAGTGAGTTATTGAGACTTTAAATGCTAGTTAATGAGAAAGGGATGGACTCTGAAGAGTTTGCAGCTCTTCTCCTCTGTGAGTCTTTGTACTTCTACTGCATAGCAAAAGGGAATTTTACCAGAAATTCAAAACTCTGCAATAGAATAAACAAATGAAGCTTCTTTTAATTTAAAGGAGTCTATGGAGTTTGATTGTTATGAAATGAGACTCTTATCTCCATGGTTTTCAGTTGTGAAATCTGTTCTATTATGCATTGCCGTTGCTTCTATCAGAATAGGACCTTCAGAAATACATGACATATGACTTCAAACCACAAATTAAAGCATGCTGCTTTGCCTCCAGAAACCTTTGCTCCTTTGAAATGGGAGTGCTGAGCCAGGAGAAAGCAAAAGCAGAGCAGCAACTCTAAATACTGGTATGCTATGCAGACAAAGAAAGCAAAAAGGCAGACCTAGATGAGGGGTTGGCTTCTAAGCTATCATTAGCACAAACCATGACTAGGTGTGGGGTCTCAGCAGAGCCCATGGTTTTGACAGGGGAAAAAAAATCTCCCTTTGTTGTTTGCACTTGCATTTGATGGTTTCTGCTAAGTTTAAAACACAATTCCAGATACTCCAGGTCACCAGGGTCGAGTTATATTTAACTGAGGCAACATACAAATGTTAAAACAATCCTGTTTCAGAACTCATGAAAAGCTAAAGGGAACAACAACAACAACAACAACAATTAACAGCCTGGCTACAGCTATGTACAAATAAAGCCAATTTGACCTCCTCAGGGAAGGAATTCCACAGTCTGGATGCTGCCGGAAAAAAAGGCTCTGCCTCATTTCCTTGCCAACCTCCCCACTCTTGGAGGTTAGGCATAAAATAGATCCATGTGGTCTTGAACCAAGCGTGGTCTACTCTGAGTGGCAGCAGTTCTCTGAAAGGGAGGGGGTGTTTTTGAAGTTGGCACAGCTCTTCAGAGAAGCCACCTGAATTATTTCTTGCTTTAACCAAGTTGTCACCAGCTGCTCCTGTGGAAAGCACCAGGTATCTTCTCTCAGGCTTCAGCATTCAACCCCAGTGGAGGACCAGGGCTCAGGAAGAGAGCTAAGAGGGAGACGCTTCCATTATCCAACCTCGCCACACACACCCCAGGCCCTGATTTGGGCTTTCTTTCTTTCTTTCTTTCTTTCTTTCTTTCTTTCTTTCTTTCTTTCTTTCTTTCTTCCTTCCTTCCTTCCTTCCTTCCTTCCTTCCTTCCTTCCTTCCTTCCTTCCTTCCTTTTCCTTCCTTCCTTCCTTCCTTCCTTCCATTTTTGAAACCAGCAGCTGGTCACTCCCTGTTTCCAGCAAAAGGCCTTTCTAAACTGAAATTTAGAAAGGCCTTTTGTCCTGAGAAGGGCAAATGGACCTGCAAAGGGCAAATCACTCCCATAAGGTTCTAGGAGCACAATTTGATATGCAAATTGTCTCAGTAGAAGAAAAACAAATTTTAGAGAGTCTGGGGGTAGTGAACCAAGAGGGTCAAGGATGAACAAAAATGCCCCCCTAGAATCTCAGGAGTTCCCAATCCCTGGCGCAGGTCATTCACCAGAGCAATCCTACATTTTTCTGTCCCAAAATAGATCTTAAACATAAGTTGCAGGGGATGCAAATAATTGCCTTTGTGCAAAAAAAGGGAAGCAACTTTATGAATTTACCACAATCTTCTGTTAGAAAGACGAACAAACCTGCCAATTTCAGTTTCTCTCAGTTTCTTGTTTTTTCCAGTCTCAAGTTACTTATAAATCAGTGGGATTTTTTCCAGTTCACATGAAAATTCACACAAATGTTGTGTCAATTTCTCTTAATACATACATTTCTCTCTAATGTTGACTATGGTGTATATTATTTTAGTAAGCAATTTCTCAGAATACAATGCATTTTATCTCTGATTTTCAATAAAACGTGCCTTTCTCTGTCTACTGTTATGGGAGAAGTGCACATCACAAGAAAAACTGCACTGTAGTTCATATATTTGTTCTAAAGGGTGATCTAGTTAGGTTCAAAAACAAAATGCACACAACAGAAATGTTTTCCTGTTCCTTACTTCTGTAATTAAATGAAAGGGTATAGAGAATTGCTGCCATCTTTACTGTCTGTACAGTCGAAGCGCTACTGTGTCCCACACCTCTGAAATAAACAGGATTTAAAACCATGGGGAAGGAAGACGGAAGGATTAAACCCAGTTCTAGACAGTCAGAAAAAGCTGTATGTTTTAGACAGTCTCTAGGCTACAGACGTTCAAATAGGGCTGGAAGACCCAAGGGACTACCTCATTAATTCATGCTTTTAATGGTGCTCACTGAAGCTGTTAATTATTTCTTACTAGCTGCTAATTGTTTTTCTTGGACATTGGGCTCCCTGATCTTGCAATCCACCAAGTGTAGTTGAATCTGCCCGATTTCTGAAGGAAAAGAACAAACCCCTTCCATCCTTATGGGGAATTCTATCTAAGGCATTCTATCTGTGGTCCTCCCAATGTTGTTGCACTATTTCCATCATCCCTTACCCCTGGCTAGGGCTGATGGGAGCTGTAGTCCAATAACCCCTGGAGGACCTGGAGTAATCCAGAGTGACCAGCTGAAGAGGAAGACAAGGCTGTAGTATCAACTGTTCAGAAGAGGAAATACTGTATAAGGAAGTACAGATGTTCTTGCCCTTGCATGGGGTCAGTACACTTGTTTAATAAATTAAAATAAAATTCCTTCCCTCTTCTGTATCTGGTCAACCTACCATAATCTCCTTACTGCAGGTGAGAGCAATAGGGTCACCATGCTCTGAAACAGATTTTCTGCCCCTCATTATAAATCAAGTATACTGTTGAGGGTAGTGGCAACAACAGTGGTCTTTGCCATCAGTATCTTCTTCAATAGCTAAATGCTGCATCATAACACTGTGAAATATAACACTGGAGTCATGGGAATCAGTTAAAACCATTGCTGTCAAATGTGTGCCAGGGCTTGTTCTCAGCCAGTTGTTGCAATACCCAAGCAGCAATCTCACTGCACTGCCCTGAAAGGAGTTATGATTCCAGCCTGCCTTGCAATTGCCAAAACTGGCATATCTTGAATTAGATCAAGAGGCTCTGTTGTACAGAAGGTCTATAGATTGGTGACTGAGAACATGCTTTGCATGCAGAAGGTCTCAGGTTCAACTTCCAACACCTGCAGTTAAAAGGATCAAGTAGCAGAGAGTGGAAGGACTTCTGCCTGAGATTCTGGAGAGCTGCCACCAATTTGAGTCAAGGATGCCAAATACAGTGGAAGAATAAAGACACACAGAAGGCCATGCTGGGTCACACCAACAGCCTATCTAGTCCAGCATTCTTTTCCCACAATAGACACCCTTCTGTGGAAGGACAGGAGTGCCACTGCACCCTCCAGCTCATATTCCCCACCAACTGGTGTTGAGAGCTAGCCTGCCTCCAACAACGGTAGACTCTGGCCAGCAGCAGCTCCCCAGGATCTCTCTCATTGGGAGTCTTCCTCATTGCCTGTCACCCAATCCATCCTCTGGGAACTGACCCGGGATGTCTAAGGTATGCACAAGTGCTTTAACACAGAGCCCCAAGCATCAAGTTTACAGCTGTGCTAATAAATTGGTTTCGAGCATGCTGTCATAGGTTCCACTGAACTCAGTGGAATTTAATCCCACATAGCATGCTTAGGGCCACAGGAGAGTTGTCTGTTGCAGCATAGGCCTTCCAACCAAACAGGGATGCTTGTATGATGGAGCTTCATACAGATCCCCTGCAGCTCAGAAGAAGGTAGTTTGCCTGCTTTGCACATCTGATACACAATGAGTACTTTCTTGTCCATAGGAGAACTGGAGCTACTGATAATGCTTACCTACATGGGTAACATGATGATGCCTGTAGTAAATGTGAAAACTAAGATTAAAGGGCAAAGATATGTTTGGTCCCAGAATATGGCTCCACACACATTCACTGCTAACTTTAATCTACAACCTCCTAGGTTCCAGCATTGCACCACTGGAATTGTGTGTTCATGAAAAACAGATGAGACATACCAAAAGCCCATCAGAGATTCTTCTTTATTAACTATTAACTATGCTCCAAGCCTGATCTATGACACACAGCTGTGCAGAATGGTCTTGTCATTTTCAGTCCCAAAATTCCAACCTACTGTTTATCCACACTCGCCCATTCCTCTTATCCTCTGCATCAGTTTTTAAGGATATATTGCACTCATCACGCGGTGGGACTGAAGACAGCAGAAACACAACAAGCAGGAGAAACAGACTGATTGTCCAAGCCAGGGGAAGTTGGCAGGGAGGAGAGCTGAGGGTGAAGGGGAAGGACAGAAAAAGCCCTTACTTGCAATCATGTTTCTCAATTTCAAAGTGAGGGTTGAAGCTGAGGATAATCTTCTGATTGGGTTCTGGGGCGTAAATGATCCATTCACAGTTCTGATGGGAGGGGTAGTCCTGTGGGTAGCCAGGTGAAGTGATGTAGCCGGCATCTTTGGAATTCAAACGGCCTCCACATGACTGAGCTGCAAAGAAAGAAACAAAAACAGAACACACCAAAAGCTAAAATAAAAAACCGCAACTGACATTGGTTATGAACTTCAAGCATATTATGGTTTATTCCTCTGGGTTTGTACTAGTGGATGCCTGGAGTGTGTGTGTGGGTGGGTGGGTGGGGGTGTTTTAATGTTCTGCAGATTTTTTTCCTTTTACAGTCATGTAAGTATCCAAATACTCAGCAAATCTCTGGACATGTAAGAGTCCAGATGATAATTGTACACAATAATCTTCCCCACATTCCACATCTTAGACAGACCAGGGGTGGAGGGACAGCTATGAATGGGCCCATCTATGCAGTTTCAGATGTTGGGGGGGGGGGTTCCCCTTTCAAACAGCCAACAGAGACATCAGATGATTTTGCAAATTAAATGGAGGTGCCTGTATTTCCTCCCTTCTGTTAGCTCTTTTACTATAACCCCCTTCTCTAGTTACCCTAACAGTACCTGACAGACAGCATTAGTTCAGTAGAGGCGTGTAACTCCAGTTTTGTGCTAGCGGGGAGCTCTTTATTTTGAGGACAGTGTTCAGCCCCTTTGATAGCAGCTATAAAGTTGGGACAAAGTACCAGAGTGGACTGACTGCCCCTGTGGAATCAGAGCCACCAGCCTCCACTGCATTAGATCCAAACTTAATGCCATACTTGCAAAGTAAGAAAGGAGAGCCCTGCTTTATAATATAGAAAAGCCCCAGCTACAGAAGACAAACTGACTGACTTCAAGGACCTGTGAAAGCTAGACCTCAGGGCATCCCCAGTCTTGTCCCTTACTTTGCCCTTTCCTAGCCCCCATGTCTGTCCTCTCCCCTCTCACAGCAATGTGACTGTATATGACTAACTGGGTAAAGCGCTCTTATGAACCACCTCCATACTTCAGTGCTGGGCAGCCATCTTATGGAAGGAAGAAAAGAAGGAAGCCCTCTAAGGTGGCCTAGCAGATAATGGCTCATATAGTCTCTAGTCCTTTAGAAGAACAAAGTCAGATGAGGTGGAAAAAAAGATCAGATTTCTGAAGGCTGGCAAGGCTAGGCATGGCCAAAGACATGCTCTGTCATATGTTCAGAATTAAACTCTGGAAAAGCAGAAAGATGGCATTTCATTCTTAAAATACACTCAGCACTGATAACAATGTTATCAATTTAAGATGAATAGCCCTCCTCCTTCTTTTAGCAAAAGGATTTGATTTCTTTTAAATATTCATCCCACCTTTCCTCCAAGGGCAATTAGGCAAAAGTGTGTTACTGGCCCAAAGTCACACTATGGGCTTCTTGGCCACATGAGGATTTGAACCCAAACTTTAGGAAAAAGTCTAGTCTAACATTCTATATCATCAAAAGGGGTTTTGCCATGCCCATCAAATATACCAGCCTATTTAATTTCTATAAATTAAATGACAAGTTAGAAATACAAGTGGCTCTCCTGAGTAATGTTTATATCTGATCTCAAACAGTTTCCCTAAATGTTGCCTCTGGAACTCTGAAGTTACTGGGAAGCAACCCAAACAGTTACTAAGCTCTATAGCAGCCTTTTACAATTTAGCGTCTTGGACAAATATCCATGCTGTCTAACATCAGGATTTGGTCTGTGAGAGGTTCCTCACGTCCCACACAGGCCCACACATGATGTTTCTGGCACAACAAGGAATCGTTTCCAGATCACATCTCAGCATCCCTTGTTTCAGTTACAACAACCACAAGACTGGGCTTCTACACCCCAGTCCTCCCCCTCCTTTCCAAACCTCTCCCCTTCTTGGCTTTGCCTTCATCTCCTCCCTGTCTCCTCCAACATCACAAGCCAAGCTGAGCAGTTGGAATTAAAGAGGGCAATAATCAACAGCGGTGGTTTTTGTGGTGCTGGCCCACAAACAACCTGGTAACAATTACCTCTCAAGTGAGGAAAGCACTTTCCGCCCTTGGTTATATAACCACGGACCCAGGAGGCTGATTTCATCTTCAAGAAAGCTTTTCATCTTACCAATGCCACAAATCTGATTTATTATTTCATTACAGGCTATGGGGTGGGGATAGGAATGGCATCGGCATCATATGCGTGATTGATAACAGTCTGAAGAATGCCCGCCATGTCCCTCTTACCCATTCAATGTCTGTCCTTGCGGCACACCGCTTTCCTCTTCACCGGGCCCATCAAAAGTGACAAGGCTGCACACCAGCACCTCTGTCACCAGCATATACTGGTGTTATTACCCTCTAGCCACCCTAGTGGGGTGGCTCTGCAATCTAGGAATTGAGGCGAAATGGGCTGTGCGCGCAGTCATAAAAAGCGTCAAGTGGTGGTCCACTCTCTCACAATCAACGAGCTGAGGTCTGGCTAAGTGACATTATTTTCCATGGCACCACACCTGGTGGCACTGACACCTCAGGCAGGGGCCACCACCAAGAGTCCAATAAAGGAAACACTCTATACACATAAAAGTACACAACATGTTTCTGTCTGTGAAACATATTTGGAGGAAAACCCATTGAAATCTAGGGGGTGGTGTTTGAGAAGACTTAACTAGGATTAGTCAATTAAAAGGGCTGTCAGTGAGTCAAAAGCTGACATCAGCTGTACACCTTTGACTCCCTCCCCTTCCCCTCCCCCTGCCTCTTTCTCTGTCACTCACTCACTCACTCACTCACTCACTCACTCACTCACTCACACACACACACACACACAAGCACAGCTGCTCCTTCACCTTGCAGCTACAAGGAAACCCTTTGAGAACAAAGAGCCTACCAGTTGCCTATCTCTGCCACATCCGTCTGGGCCATCCACCTTTCATACACACTCTCCCCCTTTCTTCCTTGGGTGACGATTCTGGTTCTTGCACCCCATTTCCCCACAAAGCCCTGCAAATGCTGTTACTGAAGAAGCACTGCCTTGGTTGAATAGATGGTAATCATCATCATAATCTAGAGGTGGACGGTACCCTTTGGATCATCAAAACTAGCCCCTTTCAAAGAGGCACAGTGGGGAATTGAACTCTCAACCTCTGGCTTTGCAGCCAGATGCCCAAAGCACTGAGTTATCCAGCAATTCAGAAAAACAGTTTTGGTCTTTTCCGGCAAAGGCCAAAACTAGAGACCAGTCAGAAAAATTTTAAAATTCTACAATGTCTAAAGTTTACAGGTGAGGTGAGGTTGATTGTTTATTTATTTACTTGCATTCATGTTGATAGCTTCGACGGATCACTGCCAAGAGAGGAAGGAGAAAGGGTGAAGAAAAGAAAGGCTTCGGAGATCCTGCTCCTCTAATGTCAGTCATCCTTGAATATCACCATCTGCATGAAACAGCATGGCCTTGTGAATTATATATTACTTCTCAGCAGCCACCTCTCACTGGGGGAACAGGCGCATTCTTCCCTAAAGGGGCAAGTCTCCCCACCCACCCCTGGTTTCTCATCTGGACAGAGGTGCTGTCTCCTCCTTTCACACCTCAGACAGGGCCCACCCGCAAGAGTCCAAAGGCAAGGGAGGGCAAAGAAAGAAGTCAGCTTCTTGGCCACAAATCCATCCTGCATCCTCACCGTTGGGGCCTTTTAAACCCAGCCAGTCTCTCTATCTGTCTGAAACTCATGGGGGGAACTGAGCGGCACTAAATCACATAACGAAATCAGGCCATTGCCTTTAATGGGTGTGCACAATCCTGTACTTAGTGACAACGCACAGGAGGGAGCCTGCTGCTCTCTGGCACAAATTAACAATTACACCACTTCCAACACAATGGCAGAGATAGCAGGGATAATTAGCTCCTCACAAATCATCCCACTTCTGAACAGTGAGCCTGAGCTCTCCCTGCCCACCCCTTTCCACAGGCGCGAACAAACCAAATTACCATTTCCCTGAGCGCTCTGTTTGTCCCCTCGATACCAGAAGGGTGGTGATTCAATAGCACGGAGGAGCTGGAAAGCAGCCTGGGCTTAGGCTGAGAGAATGAACAGGCTGAGGCCAGAACACCTCAGCTGGCATAAGCTAGCCCCAGTTAGGGAGCCATAGGCTCCCTTCGTCCAAGAAGAAATCCAGCCTTCCAGGTGTAAGCCAGCCCAGAGGTGACAGCTGGCTCAGCAGCTGCAGAGGGTGTAATTTTCCTACAGTATTTGTATGCTCCTCGGCCAACTCTGGCAGAAAACCTGCAACCCTGGAGCCAAGGCCCCTCGTGTCACCATGAAACCTATGAGGAGAGTGACCTGAGAAGCTGATGCCTGCAGGAAGGCAAGGCAAGCAGGTTCTGAAATGCAGCTCCAACTTAACAAACTCTTCCCTAACTCCCTCCCCTTCCCTCCTGCCTGCAAAGCTGCTCTCTGGAACAAGAATCTCTGTCCTTCTCAAGAGAAAGACACCCTGCTTTGCCCAGAAGCAGCAATGGGGAACAATGGCAACAGGAAACCTCATCACAGGAGGCTCCCTCTGTCTGCCTCACAAGGGAGGCATCACTTCCTATTCCAGAAAACACTGTTTTCATCTTTTTCAAATAAAGTCTGTCTTCCTCTCCCTGTTGCTTTGTTCTAAACCACATTGTTTAAATACTTTCTCCTCTTCACACGTCGTTCCAACAAAACAAAACAAAAACAAAACAGACTCTTATGTGACTTTTCCATTTTGGGGGGGAAAAAAGAACCCTGGAGGAATCACAAGAAGGCATTTAAAAGGTAACAACTTATAAAGACATCTGGTTTTCCTCCATGGGGAGAACTTTCTTAATGCAAAAACATTTGTATAAACACACAGTTCTAAAATCTCTTTCCTTTGCTTCAAAACAAGGGACACATATATACAAGTGCGCCTGGAGAGATTTTATGCAGGCAAACTCATATAAGCCTCCCATTTTTTAGTTAACTTGACAGATACAGATGTATATGTGAGGCATGTTTCTCTCCTGTATACACTTTTGAACCCTGTTCTTCAAAGGAATGGCTTGCCATTTGCACAAGGCACAAACTTGCACAGGAACCTATTCAAGGGCTAAATCTGTATTTCCTCTAGGAGACGGGAAAGCTTTCAAGCAGAGAAAAACTCTCCTACCTAAGCCCAGGCAGCTTTCCAGCTCCTTGGGCTAACTGAACCACCCTTCTGGTATTCAGGGGATTCCTTCAGCACCGTGACACCCCCTCACGTGGCATACAGGGTCTCTACACCAACACTTGGAATTTCTAAAAAGCAAGACTGGAATGTAAAGCAAATGTGCTTTAAGATCTACATGCTCCTTAGTTGATCACCATATGGCTAAAAGAGCAAATCTCTAATTCTGCAATATCTTCTTTCACTTCAGTGGATATTGAACTCAAAGAGTACAAAAAGGGAACATGGAAGACTCCTTGAAATGAAAGACATTTAGCGTCTTTCACCGCTTACAGGTGACAAGCCCTCATTTGCCCATCATATGTCCTCAACAAGAAGCAACTAGGCCCAGCCTTTCCATGCAGCAGGAACATGGCAGGTGGTGAATTGCACCCTATAGGATCACAAGTGTATCCTCCACCTTTACCTCCTCCTCCTCTTCAACAAGGTACCACAGCATGTGGGACTGACCAGCACTGCTGCTGGCAATAGAAAACAGGATTCTCAAAAACAGCTCACTGGAGATAGGGAGAAGCTGTTCACCTGTCCCATTCCCACTAATTTTCACCAAGATCACTGTTCCACAGCAGCTAAAACCAGTATAGCATTCTTCCTTATCAATCATCTAATCAACTGACAGAGAAAAAACGTTGGGAGTTTTATTTACAATCTCGTGTGCTGTCTGTAGTTTTAATGACTGGAAGGGACTTTTTGGGGCTGGGGTGATTATCTCTGTCCAGCACTAACCAATCCTTCCTTCCGGCTTTTGAAATTCAAAGAGAGCCTCACCTGTCTGCTAAGAGTTCTGTCCCTCTCTTTCGTCGGTTGGTGGCAGTTGTTTTGTTGCTGTTGATCTGTGGTTGGTTGCTAGTATGTGTACAGTAAAGAAAGCAGTGTGTGCAAGTCTGTAATTTCAAGCAACTGTAAGTAAAGAAATGTGTTGGTTTTTTCCTCCTACAAATGCTCAGAGTGAATTGTTGAGCATTTAAGTGGCAGTTAAGGAGAAAGGGGCGGACTTTGGGAACTTGTAGCTATTCTCCTCTGTGAATCTCTGTACTTCTACTGTGTAACAAAAAGAGAATTTTGCCAGAAATTCAAAACTCTGCTACAAAACGTTGGGCAGAACTCCCCTACAGGTCAGATTGGGAACAGTCAAGAGCCACAGATGGCCCATGAGCTTCCCACTCCTGCATTATGGTATCAACCCATGGGCAAGCTTTTATTCTTTTATAAAGTTTGCAAGCCAGCTGGTGTGCTATCTTTTAGTAGAAAGGTAGTTTTGTGTGTGTAAATAAATAAATAAATAAATAAAAATTGTGTTAAGCGGAGAGAGGGGAGACTATAACGAAGCTAGTCCAAATTCACTTCACAGCTCAGGTCTGCCATGACAAGGAGTCTGACTAAACCAACCCATCGGCCTTCTTACTCATCTTATAGCGCAGCTAGAAGCATACGGGAAGCCGGGTATTTTCCAGCTATATTTAATGTTTGCCTTTTATTTCAAGGAGTATGAAAAGAGGGTTCTCTGACTAATTAAATATAAATGAAAGGACCTTTAAGTTCTTCACTGCATGAAGAAAAGGTTGAAGCATCTTAAGTGTGGGTAACAAAGCAGTGTGCCAACTTCTGATAACTGAGAGAGGCCCTGAAATGGGAAAAATCCTGCCCAAGGTATTCTGGAAACTGTACTGGCCCCTCCCCAAATCTCTCCCATCTCTGCCAGGAATCAAGGACCACTGGTACACCTACATATCTCCCTGCCAGAAAGAACACCTTGAACTCTAAGAGAAAGATAACTTTAGTCCCATCCAAGGGCCGTTATTCAGTCTACAAGCAACACCAGCAAGGGACAAGCAATCTGCCAAGAGCACCATCAAAACGCCTGCTTCACAGCATGCCACGGATCTCCCTCCTCTTTCCTTTCTTCTACTCTATACTGTGTAGATCTGGTTAGTCTAGTTTCTAACTCAACAGCATGGACCATCCCTGTTTCTTGTTCATTTTACTACTATTAATAATGACAGCTGTGCTCAGAGACAATAATAATCTGAAATTCTGGGTCAAAATATAGTAAATAAATGAACAAATAAAGAAGAACACTCACAATGGTACGGTTACATGTGAAATAGGCAGACTGCTTAACTGCAGTGGGGGACAGTGTGTGGATTTACATTCATCCTAAGTCACCTTTGCAATGTGCACTTCCACACCATTCATCCCTCCTCCAATCTATTTCAATGCCACAGATCTGTACATGTTTGGGGTAATCACATAAATTTCCCTTAAAGATACATATAAATGGTTGAATGTTTCATACAAAGCACCACACATCAAACTTGTGAAACTTCCTTGTGATGCCCAGATGGCTAGGGTTATGTGAGGGTAGTTTAAGAAGCATAAGGCACATGTATCCTGGCCCTTTTGGTACAGGCAAGTGCAGGCTGGTACGGTCTAAATAGGGTCACTTGAGGAGTGATATGCCATTTGGTGCAATCCTCAGGTCCAAATGGCATATCAGTCTCAAGCGACCCTCCAGCTCCTTTCGCTGTCAATTTAACACTTTCTCTAATCCTCTGTGGAGGGGCAGGGGAAATGAAATTATTATTTTTGCATGTGCTAGACTTACTGATGCACTGAATCACTTGGATTAAATTAAAAAAATTTTTTGCCTTGTGTGTAGAACTGATAAAGAAACTACCTGCAGCCACGGTTTCAATTGGCATTACACATAACAGCAAAGAAAAAATAATAATCTAACTGATTTAGTGCATCAGTGATGGAGTAGCCGATGCAAAACAAACAAACAAACAATGTAACTTCCCCTGCCCCTCTGTAGAGGAGCAAGGGAAGCTTTCAATTTGGAGCTGTTCTGAAGTGGCTTGTTTATTAAGTCACTTCACGATACCAGAAATTCAAATCAGAAGGAACCTTGGCAGCTCTGACAGCTGCAAGGTTCAATTTTAGTCTGTTCCCAGGGATTGCATGTGCCGGGAATGGACTAAAGTAGAGCATACCAAACAGCACAAATACTACTACTGCTACTGCTACTGCTACTGCTACTGCTACTGCTACTACTACTACTACTACTACTACTACTAATAATAATAATAATAATAATAATAATAGGGGCTCAAAAGGGAGCAGGTTGGGATGCCCCAGAAGCAAATTGGGGGAAATTGGTCCACTCCTCAAATTCTAAATTATTAAATCAAGGTTACAGCATATTCAGATTCTACTGAGTGGGAGTGTATTCACTGTAATTGGTGAAAATCCTCTTGCATAATGTTGCTCCTGTGCAAGGTGATGATGTCATAATCTACGGGATTTTATCACTCAAAGTCTCCTCCCCACAAGTACCAAGGCTCCCAAAGGCTTCAGGTCAAAAGGGATCCTGCTTCAGAATCTGTGAGCGGTAGTGGAGAAATAGGAGACTTTTGATGAGCAATAAAATCTTGTGGCTGATGACATCAGCAGCTTGCACAAGCATAACTTTATGCAAGAGGATATTGGCCATTATTAGCTGAACATCCAATTTTGCATCATGGAGCCGGTGCACACCATTTGTCCATCAGTATGGAATTGTGCACATCGCCATACAATATCACAGCAAGCCTTTGGGAATGGACGTATCCCAACAATTTTTCATACACTCATCCGTCAACACTGATAACTGCACTAGGGCTTGGGAACCATATCTACTTTGATACAATTTTGTAGATTCTCTAGTCAATCACCAGCAGACTTCTGTGCCTGAAAGCCAGGACTAAAGCAAAGCACTTATATATGATATAATAATCTATTATACAGCACAACAAAACATGTTTTTCAATAACAATGACAAAAGACAGGCATACATCTAAAAGAGGTAATTTACTTTTTCTCTGAACAAACCAATACCCAAAGTTTTAAAACTATTATTATAAAAATAAAGCACTTATGACAATGCAAACAAATACCGTTACAGAACCCTCTGCACAAAAAAAGATGCACTGTATTAGCATCAATTTTAAGAGGCCTTTTTTTCTTTTACTGCTAGCCTGTCAAACCAGCAAAATCTCAGTGCATTTCTGCACTAAGCAAACCACAGCCACTCCTCCCCATCCCCTTGAAATAGTATTAACACACAGAGGATAAATACTTCTAAATACAATCTTGCAGAAAATTCAGACACAATGCTCCCTTGAGCCTCACAGCTTTACTGTAAAGGCCTCCCAGTAATTGGAGACATAAAGCTACTAGATTAATGTTGTATTATTATTTTGGGAAAGGAAAGATTGTAAAAGAGAACTAGTGGGATTTAAAGCTCTTTGCAACTAAATTGGGAGCATCTGTTAAACAGCCCAGGTACCCAGGTGTGATGCTGGAGCAGCAAATCTCAGGTGTTCCCTTGCTATTCCCATGAAATGCAAGTACTCTATAACCCAGGAAGAAAAATCAAAGCAAATATGCAGTTAAGAGTTACAGGCACACAATCCCCCCTCCCCAAAATGAGCCTCTGTTTCTATAAATTATGTTGAGGAAGAGGAAGAATGTTGGGGTGTTCAAGCTAAAGGCTGTATGTCCAATGCACAGGAAGGCATGGTACAGAAAGTTGAATTTCTGAGTTCCATCCCCTTAAGCTGAATTCCTTATTTACTCTTTTCTAAATGCCATGCACATTCAGATCCACACTCAGCTCCTGCCTGCCTTCCAAGCAAAAAGAAGATTTTCTGCTCATCACAATTCAGTACAGAAGAGGGAAGATTCCCCGAAGGCAGCTTTCCACACCAGCACATGTGTCCATTTATAGCTGACTAAAGACTTCATCCCGTGAATGCTGAGCACCTCTTGCACAGAATACTGAGCGTTTTTTGACTGTCCAGGCAGTAAGCCTGGAAAAGGAACCAGCACCACCACACACATGCCTCCCTACCCCTCCTTTTGACAAATCATAAACCTCCCTCTCAAAGCCCAGAAACCATGCATGGATAAAAGTGTGCTTCAATGCTCCATGGATCAACTGCTTAACTTCTCTGGCCTGCTGGATTCTAAGCACCATTCTGAGCAGCTACTTGCCCAAGGCCCCCTCATGGCCTTATTACCAAAATATGGCTTGACCATAGCCTTAAGCATTTCATTCGGAGGCAAAGAGCAGAAGTACCTATGCCCCCTTGAAGCCATGTCCCATGCACATATTTACTCCGTGTTTTGAGACAGGCAAGTCTGCTTTACATGCTACTGACACAGAAGTGGGCATGTGGTTTCTTTAGCCCCCAAGTCCCGGAATGTCATAGCCAACAGAGCAGTGGCTGTGGTGGCTCAAGGATTCTGGGACTTTGGAGGTCAAAACAGGAAACATATCTCATCTCAGTACTGAAGAGGTTTAGGCAATACACAAAGGAAATGCAGGGATACGGTATGCTGTTGGATGTGAAGTTCTCCTCTCATCATCAGTGATACCAAGATCTTTTTGTTTTCTAAAAATAAACAAAGCGCTCTGTGGCACTTTCAGGACTAAGGACCTAACTGCATTTTATGTTAACTGTGTGGTGTTCAGTGTTGTCAGTGGTTTGCATTTTTAAGGTAATGCTCAATGTTCACACTGGATACTCAGTGTGGTGTTGTGGATAGTGATGGACTAAGATTCAGGAGCCCTGGGTTCAAATCCTTTCTCAGCCACAGAAACTCACTCGGGGTGTGGAACTGGTAAAACTGTTCCTTAAAGATCTAACTTACCTTGAAAGCCCTGTTAGGGTCACTATCAGTCAGTTCCAACTTGATGGCGCACAAGAACTACAACAAAGTTCAGCAGGGGAATTTGCATCAGGACCATAGCCAACCGTGAAGGGAGGTTTTAGCCCTTCCTTACTAGCAGTGAGGAACTCCTCACTCCACTTACCCTTTGGGAGGGAAAAGCTCTCATTAGTGGTCCCACCCATACTCAACATCAACCAGGTGTTTGTTGTTTCAAATTTTACAGTGCCACTACTGCTTTTAATATATGGGCGAAAATCGTGTTGAACAAAGTAGGCAAAGCATAAGGGAGATGATATCATCCAGCAGGGAGAGCTGCCAATAATTAATGAGTTTCTGCTCCAAAGCTCACACAGTTCACATACAATCAGTTTCATTGCACACAAGTTGGGCAAACTCTTGAACAGAAGCAGAGACTCTTTAATTATTGGCATTCTCTCTTGCCAGATGACATTACTGACATCAGCAGACTGGTATTAATTTTGGTGCTAACAGCTTTATTGCAGCATCAGTTTCTGGGAGTCTGCTTCACTGGACACATGAAGAGTTATTTGTAGTTAAGATGAGTTTACTACAATGGCCATGTGTTGTGTCATCTGCCAACTGGGAATAACACTCCAAGTATCTGACAAATAATAATGCAAGACTAAGTCCAATTATCTGGTTAGTCTTCAAGAGGTCACAAAACTCTTTGTTTCTTGTTCAGATGAGCACATGAGACAGCCACCTTGCTGAAGTCATGCATACCTGGCCAGAACTTGGAAAGCACAACCCCAGTCCTCATAGTCAGGGGTTGTGCTTGTTGAGGACACTGGAAGTTGTAGTCCAAAGAATAACTTCACAATTCTGGATCAAGTCTTGTTAATGCCTAGATGGGAAGCTGACTGTCTGGGAACCTCCATGTCTGCTTCTGTGATTTCCATAATGGAACAAAGGTCAAGTTATGAATGTGCTAAACAAAGCTATTTTTTTTAAAAAGGAAACAGACAACTGCTGCTATCTCCTTAGAAGCTGTGTTTTCCTAAGATGTAGGAAATCTCCAGATGATCTAGCACATCCCCTTATTCTAACCAAATCAAACACGTTCCTTTTTATGAGAAGGCTCACACTAGAACAAGATGTGGGAACTGGTGATCTAGGTTTTGGTGTAGTTGCTTAAAAGTATCAGAGGCACAAAAATATTCTGAAAATCACAAGACAAAATCCCAGTGGAGAACAGTAGCCTAGAGGCACGAACAGGGATCGAATAATGTAAATTTGACATCCTCTGATTTAAACAACAGGGCTTATGAAAGTAATTTATCAAAGAACGACATCCAAGACAGGAGTCACTAATAAGGCAGAGGAAAGACAATTGCAGCCTGATGGCAAAGGTCATTTTTAAGAGATGTGTCGTGCTGGTTTAATTTGTGCTGTGGGGTAGGTTATAAGAGACTCCTGAAACAAATTAATAACAATTGGGGAGGGGGGTGGAATGTAAGACACAGAAATAATCCCCAGTGCGTGTCACACTTGTACAGTGCCAGAGGCCTTTTGCAACCAAATCATGCTATAAGGAGGCAGATTCAGGAACATGACTTTCTACTGGCATCTTGCAAAGCTGAAAGTGAAACCTGCCTGGCCAGTAAATCTTTTGGTGTTCATCCAGACAGATTTTTAACTAAATTTCATGTTAGGCACACGGTTAAACTGGTTTTAAGGGTTGCTGTGTGTGTGGCTGGTGTTTTTTTTGGTTTTTAATTTTCTTTTATTTCTCTATGATCTAAACTTGGATTCCGTTTTATTCCAAGTGACTTCAGCCTGTCACGAGACAACCTCGTAAATGCCACGTCTGGGCTTAAGCACAGGAGAGGAGCCAATCCATCAGCCTTTCAAAGAATGTGGCTGTTTGACCACTTCCTAAGGGGTGGAAAAAGGGAAGGGGTATAATATATCCACTTTATAGTACTGGACAGGAATGAGTAATGAACTCTCGGCGTCTCCACATATGGCTTTATTTCTCCTGTGAACTTACATGAGAAGGGATCAGCTTAAATGTTCCTTTCTCAAGCAAAGATAAAAAGGAGAATTGTCTTTAAAAAAAAGAAAAACAAGACACATTTTTTATGCATTTAATACCTCATTATATCAAATACCTGTTTATGTTTACTTCACCTGCTTTAGAAGCAGCTGTTTTTTGTATCCCAACCTTCCTCCAGGCTGCCTCCTTGTTCCCACCCCCACTCCCACTTCTGTTCATTCGAGCCCTCTGTGAGGTGGTCTAGAGTGAGAGAAATTGTCTGGCCTGAAGTCACCCAGTGAGAGCTTAACGGCTGGATTCGGAACTGGAATCGAAGATTTCCAAGGCTAAGGCTGACATCCCAACCCAGTATACCACACAGCCTCTAGAATCTTCCCCATTCAATCTGTTTCACCCTGTTTGGCAACGCATGACAACAGGCTTCATATCTTGGCGTATTAGTTATCCATTCATTAGGCAAGATGTTACAAAAAGCACACTGGGGATTATTTCTCCCCATTGTTATTAATTTGTTTCATGAGTCTCTTATAACCTACCCTAGAGCACAAAGGCCAAAAAGGTGGTGCATCCCCTGTTCCACAAGGTGATGTGTTGATTTTAAATGTAGCTGGAGCTGCCCCCTGGGATAGCTGGGAGAAAGCAAGAGGGCAATGGGCCTGCAAGCCATTCTTCTCCAGGTTTCCTGAGGAGTCTGATATGCAGATGTGGCTTAAATATCACCTCAGATTTCTCATCCTCATCTCCCCCAACTGATTGTTGTAAGATTTTGATCAATCAAGAGGCCTGCATAGAGCTTTTGAAAAACATCACTTTTTTTTAAACCCTTGAGTGGAACCAGTAAAGATTTTACACCAATACGAATGTTGGACTTGAGTTGTTGTTCTTCTTGGTCCAACAAGTGTGAGCAGACAAATGCATTCTTAAGAGTTGACCTGTTCAGTTACAGAGATTCCAGAAGCAGAATCCTCAGAGGACTGAGGTAAATATTTCTGCTACATTCAAAAAGCTGCCAGATCACCTCAGAGGCAAACTACACATTACATACCCACGTACATGAAAACATACTTAAGAATAGAGGCCATTTGTTTATTTCTTCAAGAGAGAGATGTTTAGGAAGGGTGGAATATAAGTGGTGATTCCTCATACCCCAGTTCTGCATTATACCATACTGTATATATTTTTATATAATGGCAAACATTTTGAATCTGCTGGGGTAGGGTTTCTGCAAGGATTAGTCTGGAGTGAAAAAAAGGAGCAGCAAGGAAAGGGTTAAGCACCTTTTCCTCTTCTCTTTAAACTTCCCTTCCAAACATAACTTCTTGTCATACATTATGCACATTTATGGTTTGTTTATAATCCACAACTTGTGAGTGGGAAAAAAAACTTTCCAGAAGGCTAGAGGGATAACCTACAATTTGTCTTCTAATATTTACATTTTATTTTATAGCAAACATAACTGATGAGATTTCAGATTCTGGCTCACCCATTAATGCCACCTACGCTAACATCATTATCTGTCATCTTATATTATAAACAAATGTAATTCCAATAGGACATGTGATTTAATAGTGTTAATTTATATTTATGTCCATTATTGTCCAAGCATTACTGCAAATGCAATTCTGGAGCCATCACTGATAGTTCTGGAATTACAATTCATAGCAATATCATCAATCATTGGTTTTCCCTACCTAATGCACAGCAGCTCTAGGGTCTCATACAATGTAATTTCCGAGATACCCACCCCACTTTATTTGTGTCTTCATCAGTGTGCTCCTAAACTGGCATGGATGCATGTGGGGGTACTATCATCTTACACACATTCAACAGAAATTGATGGTTGAGAGGCAGAAAATGCAATACTCATATTGTATTCACCTTGGCTTCATCTGTTGAAAGGTTTTCTTAGAACTACTGATAATAAGGAAGATGGTTATGTTTTCTACCTTCCATATTGAGGTAAGCTTCTTAGTGCCACTTGTGCCCTTTGTTTTGGCCTGCATATTATCTGTGATAGCCACTTCAGATGTTCAGCAGAACCTCTGAGACACTCTGGACAACACAGAATTGATCTTCAAAGAAAATTTATATAACTATTCCCAAATGACTTTTGCATGCTTTCTTAAGTCACATGTGTTCACATCAATACTACACTGAAAGCCACCATAAATAATGCAGCTGGAGACTTCAGCTGAATGGCACAGAAATACTGGAAGTTCTCATCAAGATATGTTGTCACATCAAAGGTAGTTCCTTCTTCCTATCTAAAACCACAACATCTGGACAAGTAATGTCAACAATGCAATCAGTAATGCCAACCTCACTGTATGTTTTATGCAAGAAAACAATGAATTCTACTAGGAAATCTTCCATGATTATTCATCCTGTAACATATGATTTTGCCATAAGTTTTAGGGTTGCACATAATCAGGGTTTGCAAGCACAGGATAAAGCATGACTACATCCTGGACTAACTTCAATTGAATAGAGATAACATTAAAGTGATATTGTGCCATATAGGGATAAATATATGCTGGAGTAGTAAAGGAAATTCAAATTCTCCACCAAGGAAGAATTGTCTACTGACCTGGCATAGTTGGAACACATTATATAAATCAATGCAGTATATGTAGATATAGCCATCTTGTATAAACATGCTTAATACAAACCTCTCCCCACCTTTTCCCAACTGCTGTTATCATCCACCTGTTTAGCTATTCATTCCCCACTTCTTCCCCAGGTAATTCCAGGAATTTAGGCAGGAACTATGTGTTGTCAGAGATGCTGACTGGTGCCTAAAGCAGTGAACATGGCTCTCCACCAACTCCTCTGTAACACAGGGTTTGTAATGTTACTTGTGAAAAGGACGTGTGTTTTAGGATTGCAATGTAAAGTACACAAAGCAGTATACTCTGTTGTTATGTGTTGTCAAGTTGCCTCCAACTCATAGCAAACCTATGAATGAGCGACCTCCAAAATGTCCTGTCCTCAACTGCCCTGCTCAGCTCTTGTAAACTCCAAGCTGCGGCTTCCTTTAGAGCAGGGGTCTCAAACATGCGGCCCGGGGGCCATTTGCGGCCCGCCAGACGATAGTTTGTGGCCCCCGCCTTGCCTGCCCCCCCCCTCAGAGGAAGGTTGCCGGACCTCCGTGTGTGTGTGTGTGTGTGCGTGCACACGCGCGCACCTGTGGGGGGGCTGCCCCATTCTGTTTAATTTTGCAGGTACCGATGGGGGCTTTTCTCCTTTGGCAAGGTGATTCTGTGAGGTTTTTTTTAAAAAAATTTATGTCATGCCCTCCTACCCCCCGCTAGGCGGTCGCCGGCACTCCCTCCCTTCTCCGCCTCTTCGTCCTGCTGCTGCTGGTGGTGGTGGTAGTGAAGAAGGAGCCAGAGGGGGTCGTGGCCGGCGACGAGGGCTCGCGTGCCCCTCCTCCTCCTCCTCCTCGGAGCCCCAGCCAGGCTAAGGAAACTCCTGGGCGGCTTCCTCAGGCTCTTGCTCCGCTTGGCGGAAAATCTGATGCGGCCCAGCCTCACCCAGACTCTGCCTCCAGTGGCCCCCAGGTAAATTGAGTTTGAGACCCCTGCTTTAGAGAGTCAAGTCATCGTCTATTTGGTCTTCCTCTTTTCCTGCTGCCTTCCACTTTTCCCAGCATTACTGTTTTTTCCAGATAATTCTGCCTTCTCATGATGTGCCCAAAGTAGGACAGCCTCAGCTTCAACTTTTTTGCCTCCAGAAATAGTTCAGGCTCAATTTGATCTAGGGTCCACTTGTTTATTTTTCTGGCAGCTCTCCTCCAGCACCATATTTCAAACGAATCAATTTTTTTCCTGTTCAGCTTTCTTAACTGTCCAGCTTTCACATCCATGGTGACTGGGAATACAAGAATGTGGATGATCTTCGTTTTTGTCTCCAGTGACACATCCTTATGCTTGATCCTTTCTAAATCATCACTGCCCTTCCTAGTCTCAGTCTTCTGATTTCTTGGATGCAATCTCCAATTGGATTGATGACTGAGCCAACATATACAAAATCTCTATTTTAGTTTCTTCACTGTCAACACTAAAGTTGTGTAGTTCTTCTGTAGTCATTATTTTTGTCTTCTTAACATTCAACTGCAGTACTGCTTTGGCACTTTCTTCTTTCATTTTCCCTAAATGTCCTTTCAGTTCATTGCTTCTTTCTGCTAGTAAGATGGTGTTACCTGCATACCTATTATCCTGTGTGTATAGTCTTCGAAAGGAACCAATTTGTTAAGCATTGCATTATTGCTCCACTGTGAACAATGCCTTCCATGTCTGTCGGTAATGTTGCATTGTTTGAAACCTCACACACTGTGTTGTAAGCAGAGCAATGACATTCACCCAAAGGGGGGGATAGATAGTAATACCTTTATTAGTTCAAAAATTCACAAAATATTGTGCAAATGCTTGAGTTATCCAACTCTCTTCATCAGGCAAAATGGTCAAAAAAGCAAAAAAAATTGAGCTGATGAAACAGAGTTTCCATCTGGTTGCTGTTTTAAGATGGAAAGATGGAGTAATACCCTTCTAGCAACATCTCTGTTCTACATGTGTCACCCTTCCTTAAGGAATTACAAGTTTCATGGAGTTATCGAGTTTGATGTTCAGAACCATTTGATAAGTTTCATGGCTGAACAACAGTTTGAACCCATGTCTCTTTGCTCCATCTCTAGCACTGTACCCTTCTGAAGATGTACAATGGTTTGCATAAACTAAGTGACTAAACACATACAGAGAGCAATAGAGAGAGAGGAAGAGAAGGAGAAATGACAGCCCCTTAGAATTGGAAGTGCCATAATCAGTGCATCAGCTAAAGCTATTGAATCACTTGCATGCTTTTCCTGGAGCACTTGGCAGGAGTCTGTCCAGCAGGCATATCAGTGCCGTGCGAATGCACACTACCACCATGGAGGAGTTCCCTGCAGTCGTCTTCCCCTCCCCATCCCCCACTCTGCTGGGTTCAATTGGGGCTTTTCTATGGAGACACAGGAGGAGAAGGGATTATTAAGAGCCTTGCTGTGCGAGAGCTATTTTGCCTTTATGATGACTTTCTCCAATTCAGTTTTTGCTTAGAGCCTCCCTGCCACAGTAGAGTTTATTACACATTCTGCAGAGTGCCTTAAACACACTGCTTCCCACTGGGCAAACTCTTGCTATCAGGAAGGAAAGAAGGAAGAAAAAGAGAAGAGGGGGAACTTTGTATGTGCAATCACAGACATGTGTTCAAATACATCTGACTCATTATTCGGGATGTGAAACCCCCTGATTGCAGCTGAAGCACGAGGGCCTCTCACAGTGCAAACGTATGACACATCTACTTGGAGAAAAGCTCACTCCCAAGCACGCGGGTACAAGAGTGTGGCCTGAATAACTCCCTTTGTATGCCTCACCACAAGCACAGCGCCAGTGCCTAAGACCCAAGTACAACTAAGGTGACAAATCTTTTGTCCTCCAATGACAATGGACTGTGGAGCTGGAGGCCAAAAAGTTGGGGGGGGGGCAAATTCCACCCAGGTCTTAAGAGCTGGCCCCTCAGGTGCAGCTCTATCAATCTTATTTCTAAGAATGAGCAGACAGAACCATAGCTAGGGCTGCGTGCCTGAGGCCAACATTACTACTAGGTTGGGTAAGGTGGGTGCCTTAGGTGGTGGAGCGCCATAAGCATCAAATTCATGGCTGCACTCCAATAGGGACACCCCCCCCTCCTGCTGCTGCTCTGGGGATTGGCTACCAACAGCAGCAGCATCACTGCCACCACTGCCTCCTCCTCCTCCTGTATTAGTAGTGGGGGCAGTGGCGGCAGCAGCAGCCACCTCTTCCTCCTCCTGACCGGGGGCATAGATGCCTACTCCTCTGGTTCAGGACAAGGTGGCTTACTAAGAGTCTGCAAACGTATAACGTGCATGTGACAGCCTGATGTGTGGGAGGTAGAGCTTTGTTTCCCACCTGAAGCCGAGGGAAGGAGAGCTCAGCTGTACTTTTTCCACAACTTGGGTGCAGTCTTTCCCACCAAAGGCAGGAACTTTCCCCTGCCAGATCACAGACAGCAACTGGCCTTGGTGTCTTTGTGACTAGCCCTTTGCCTCTACTGATAGATTTCTTGGGGGCCTTTATGAGCATGAGCGCAGGGGAAAAAGTCCATCCATCAGGCGGAATTCTCTCATTCACAGCAGCGCCACAAATAGAGATATTGGTTCTATTGATCTCCTCCTTGCCAAGCAAGGGTGATGACTCTGAAACAGGGAAAGGCTGTAAGAAAACCATTTTAACACACATTGCTGGGCAAGGAGGGAGAAGGAAAAGAAAGAATCTGAACCCCCATCTTATGGCCTGTTTCAGATGTTTCCTGCCAACTCACTTCCAATATGATTCAGAGAAAATTCAGATCCTCCCACTTCCCTTCCCAGCTTGAAATTTGAAGCTGTTGTGTACATGAACAAGTCAAAAATGTGAACAAGCATGCCTCACCTCCAGCTACTTCTCTCAGTTGGAGAATCTCAGGCAGTTAAACACTACAATGGTCTAATTCGGTTGGAAAGGCAATTTGATTAGAGTGGTGTCTCTGACTGCCAGGGAGTTCACTCCTCACCTCCCCCCTTGGTAGCATTTTCTCATTCTATCCTTCCCATTTCGTAAAGCTTCTATTAGCGCAAGAGATGCAGGAGAGATAGAGGTGTAGCATCTGTAGCACTCTAACCATCTTCCTAAGAGGGCTTATGGGAGGTTCAGAAGAGAATTAGATTAGAAAATTGAGCTGGGGAGATTCTCTCTCTCTCTCTCTCTCTCTCTCTCTCTCTCTCTCTCACACACACACACACACATATGTCTACTGCTGTTCCAATAAAAATTCACCTCCTTCACCAGCTTTAAACTTTAGTTAAACCACCACCATGATGAAGTCTAGAGATCTGTGCATCATCTACTGCATCACACACACCTTGGCTCTTACGTGGTAGAAAAACCTCTCCTTGCAGTCTTTTCTCCATATTGAACCTCAATGCTTCCTTAGTAGCTGCTCCCAGACTCTTGAACTCCCTACCAAGAGAAGGCTATGCTGGCTCCCTCCATTTTCAACAAAAACAAAAGTACCTTTGGGCTTTGGATAACTGTGGCATTTGCTATGCAAGGGCTTTGCCTCTTGGACACTTGGACACAATGGGCTTTAAACGGATGTCTTTTACTTCTTTCGATTTTATTTGCTTTCTTTTACTTTCCTCTGAAGAACTTCAGCTCCATTTTGGGGAGACAAGAAGAATGTAAATTAAATAAATGAATAATAAATATGTGCTGGAAGAGGAAAGCAGTTCTTTCATATCTGCCTGCAATGCCGATCGTAAAGGCACGGGAGCCCTGCCAGGAAGAGAAAAAAAAACAGTGGCAAACTATTGATGACCTGTATTTGAAGGTAATTATTCTGAGAATAGCAATAGCAAATGATGGCATCTGAAGTGGCATTCCTTAAATGTGCCATGCTCACATAGAAGTCATATTGACTTTAGTTAAGTGATACAGAGACAGAGAGGTTACTTACCTGTGGTTCTTCAAGTGGTCATCTGTGAATTCACACTAATGGGTTTAATCTGCGCTTGCGCAAAGGTCTCCAGAATATTCTAGAGCTTTATGATACGTTCGTCAAAGACCGCCCCCCTAGTACACGTGGTCCACCCATCCTGACAATTACCTCAGTTCCTAAGAAGAGCCCACCGCTGCATCAAGGTGATACAGGAGTGACGGACAGAGGGGAGGACGGGCGGGAAGTGTGAATTCACAGATGACCACTCGAAGAACCAGAGTTACAGGTAAGTAACCTCTCTTTCTTCTTCGTGGTCTCTGTGAATGCACACTAATAGGTGATTAAAAAGCTAACTTACTGGAGGAGGGACGTCACAGAAGAAAAGAAGAAAGTACAGCTCTCCCAAATGCTGCATCCTTTTTGGCTCTCAGATCCATGCGATAATGGGTGGTAAGCGTAGACGGCGTCGCCCATGTGGCAGCCTTACAAATGTCTGGGAGTGGTACTCCACGAAGGAAGGCCGCAGAGGTAGCCAGAGCTCTGGTAGAATGAGCCTTAATACCAACAGGTAGAGGCTGTTTGCCGAGCTGGTATGCCAGCTTTATAGTTGCCACGAGCCAACGGGATACAGTTTGAGATGAAATATGAGAACCTCTGTGAGGGAGGTTACAAAAAGTCGTTTCGATTTGCGGAAGGAAGAAGTCCGTGAGACATAGAAAGCAAGTGCGCGTCTAACGTCCAACGTGTGTAAAGACCGCTCTAGGTCAGTCGTAGGCAATGGAAAAAAGGTAGGTAAAACAATAGGTTGGGAGAGGTGGAAATCCGACACAACCTTTGGTAGAAAGGAGACATCAGGGAAAAGGGTGACCTTGTCCGGGTGAAATGGCGGATCGACCCAAAGGGCAGCAAGCTCCGAGGCTCTACGAGCGGAAGTAATGGCAACGAGGAAGAGTGTCTTAAGGGAAAGGAGGTGCTCTGAGACGGTAGCAAGTGGCTCAAATGGAGCACGGGTAAGCCAGTGAAGAACAACAGGTAGAGACCATTGTGGGGGTGGTGCAGGTGCAGAAGGACGCATGTTGGAGACACCCCGAAGGAAGAGTTTTAATGTGGGATGACGAAAAAGCATAGCAGCATTGGAATCTTGAGGTTGATGAGCTATTATAGCAGACAGGTAAACCTTGAAAGTAGAAAGGGAGAGTTGCTTGCGAAAGAGATGGGAGAGAAACCGAAGGACAGCATGTAGGGTCGTAGGATTGGTTGGAAGATGATGTTGAAGGGCAAACCTTGTGAAGACAGTCCATTTATACGAATAGAGCTTAACAGTGGCAGGCTTTCGGGCATTAGCTAAGATGGCATCTACCGAGGGTGAATCCTCCATGCCGTGAGATGGAGAGTGGGAAGATCAGGGTGGTGAGTCCTGCCTTGATGTTGCGAGAGGAGGTGAGGAATGAGAGGCAGCCGGAGGTAATCTGTGGCGATGGAGCGGAGCATGGTGAACCATGGTTGTCTTGGCCACCAAGGGGCAATGAGGATTGCGTTGGAGTGATCATGACGGATCTTGGCTTTTGTTCTGAGAAGGAGAGGAATGGGGGAAAAGAGATAGATGAGATGTGTGGTCCAGTCTGCCATCAGTGCATCTCCGAGGGATCCGTGTCCCATGCCTGCCCTTGAATAGACGAGGGCACATTTGGAGTTTTGGGACGTGGCGAACATGTCTATGCGTGGTTGACCCCAGATCTTGCAAAGGTGGTGGAATACAGACTGGTCTAGAGTCCATTCGTGCATCTGGGTATGTAGTCTGCTGAGAGTGTTGGCTACAAGATTGTCTTGAGTAGCAATATGTACTGCTACAGGAAAAATGTGGCGATCTAGACACCATTCCCAGAATTGGACAGTGAGATATAGCAGTGGAAGGGAATGGGTGCCTCCTTGTTTGTTTATGTAAAACAATGCGGTGGTATTGTCGGTTGTGACTTGAACGGCATTGCCAAGAATGATGGGTTCGAAGGCTCGGAAGGCCTTGAAAATGGCTAAGAGCTCGAGATTGTTTATGTGAAGAGCTCACTCGGCGCGGGACCAGGTAGCATGAATATGCAGGCCGTTGCAATGTGCCCCCCATCCAGTAGGGCTTGCATCGGTGGTGATCTGAACCAATAGTTGGAGAGGAGCAAAGGACCATCCGATGAACAGGTTGGATGGAGTGTCCCACCAGAGGAGCTGAGAGGAGAGCTCGGGTGTGACTTGGAGAAGCTTGGAAGATGGGTCTGTCATAGGAACGAAGAGGGACAGATACCATGATTGTAGGGAACACATAGATCTTTAGCCAGGAGTGCTGAATGGTGGATGTGGTGGAGGCCATAAGGCCTAGGAGACGTTGAGCCGAATGTGCTGTGATGAATGAGTGAGGAAGGAATTGTTCGATGAGCATGTGAAGTTTGACTGCTCTGTCTGGAGGAACGAAAGCTCTTGCCCTCGTAGAGTCGAGGACCACGCCTATGTAGGTGATCCGTTGTGTAGGGGCAAGAATGGATTTTTCTTTGTTGATCTTGAGACCCAGATCCACGAGGAAAGGGTCAACTGGATATCTTTCAAAGCCTGAGAACGTGAAGGGGAGACTATCAGCCAGTCGTCTATGTAGGGGAAGATGGAGATTCCCATAGTACGCAGGTGGGCTGCTACGGGTGCCATACATTTGGTGAATACCCTTGGCGCTGTAGAGAGGCCAAAAGGAAGGGCTTTGAATTCATAGGCATGGGGTCCTACGGCGAATCTGAGAAATTTGCGATGGTCATGGCGAATGGTAATGTTGAAATACGCATTGCTTAAATCTGTAACTGCGAACCAGTCGTTTAGCTGAAGAATGGGTAGGATTCGTTCTAACGTAACCATGCGAAAACATCTCTGAATGATGTAATAGTTGAGGTCCCAAAGGTCGAGGATAGGCCGCAGACCGCCATCTCGTTTTGGGACGGTAGAATAGCGGGAGAAGAACCCGGGATCGTCTTCTGAAGGATGGACAGGTGATATGGCATCCTTTAGGAGAAGAGATTGAATTTCTTGTTTGAGAGCCACGGACAGTTAGGTTAGAACAATCTTTGGTGGAGGTGGAAAAATGAATTCTATGGCGTAACCTGTAGCGATGATGGTGAGGACCCAGGAATCGGTGGTAATAGATGTCCAAGATGGAAGATGGGCTGAAAGACGAGTGGCGGTGGAAGGAGAAAGGTAAATGAAGCGGATCTGGGGGATGGAGGAGTCAAAGATTCTGCTTTTGTTTCTTTTCAGGGTGATGAAAAAACTGTTTGGGGCGTTGACGTTGTGCCCTGTGTCGAGGTTGAAAGGAAGAGGCAGGCTGTGAAGTATACTTATTCCTGTCTGTAAACGATCTGGATTGTTGGTAAGAGTAAGGGCGGCGCCACTGATACCGCTGTGGTCTGTAGTATGGTTGGTATTGTATGATCGTGCTGTTTTTCTTAATTTCTGCAGGTTGTCCAGTATGTCATCAGTTTTTTGATCGAATAGTCCAGTACCATCGAACGGTAAGTCTTCGATTCTCATACGAGCGTCATCTGAAATATGGGTTGATCGTAGTCAGGCATGTCTACGAAGGGCTATAGCAGTAGCCATGTGCTTGGATGATGCTTCGATAACATGTCTGGTGGTAATACGTTCCTGACATGCGAGGGCCATGGCCTCCTGGTGGAAAGCGAGGCCACAGGGTTTGTATTCACCTGAAGCCGATTGAAGTGAAGGGAGAGCTTTATTCCAAAGATAACGATGATAAGCTCCCATGGCCGCAAGATAATTGGCAGTGCGGAGGGTAAACGAGGCGAGGGAATAGATTCTACGCCCAACGATGTCTAGTTTCCTTCCTTCTTTGTTATTCGGTGTGGTATTAGAGCGGTTTCACGCTCTGTTCTGGGTAGCATCTACAATGACCGAATTGGGAAGCGGATGTTTGGATAGGAAGGCAGTGTCGTCTCCATGTGTCTTGTATAGATTCTCGACTTTGCGAAACATTTGAGGGACAGAGAAGGGCTTAGACCAGGCTTGTTTAGTGAGCTTTAATAATGAAGGGATAAAGCTCATACTTAGAGGTGGAGTCTGTTCCTCATTGATGTCCTCATACACTTTATCTGATTGAGGTTGAGCAGGTTGCTGAACATCTAGTTCCATAGCTTTTGGAATTCAAAGAACTAATTGAGAATAGGAGGAGAAGTCATTAGATGATGAAGGAGGATTGGCTTGAGCGACATCCGAGTCCGGTGTAGGTAGATTAGGAGGGGATTCTTGCACTGGTAAAGAGTCAGAGGCATCAGAATAGTATGAGTGAGAAGACGAGGTTGGAGAGGTGAGACGGTATCATGGGATGGAAGTAGCAGGGGGTTCCGGAAGAGCAGGCTGAGATTTAGAAGGAGCGTGTTGGGCCGGTACGGAAACAGATTGATGTTTCAAATGTTTCTTATGGCGAGGTTGAGTGGTACCGTGAGGTAGAGGCGGAGGTCCAGCATGTGTGGTGGTCGCCTGTACCGAAGGAGCTCAAGATTGAGAAGGAGCCGAGGGTTCTGCGACACGTGGTACTGTCGGAGTGGAAGTCCGGGACCGTTTCGGTACCATGGGTTGTTCTTGGAGAGGTTCAGGATGGGTCCTCTTGTGAGATTTGTGAGACTGCGGTACCGGAGGGATCGGTACGCAGTCATCATCCGACGAAGAATGACAGTAGTAACCATGATGCTGTGATCGGTACCGAGGGGAAGGCAAAGAATCAGAGAAGTCGGATTGGTAGTAGTATTGACGTCGAGAATGCCTAGGGTCAGTATAGAAGTCGAGGTTGGGTTGGTAATACCGATATGCTCGATGTTGAGAGCGCTTAAGAGGAGGCTCATAATACCGCGGAGGCTCATAGAGCGTGCCCCGTTTCGGGTGGCGGTATCGAGTAGGAGGCTCTCGAGATGCCAGAGACCCAGTTGGAGTCATGGGTCGTACAGGCTCGGCATCGGAATGGCACGTGTCTGGCACATGATGGGTCTTTCTTAACCGCTTGCGCGGAGTTGATATGTCGGGTATGAGATACACCGACTCAGAGTCGCCAATAGAGGCGGAGCAACCCGTGGATTTGGGGCTCGACTGTGCAGATCGAGGAAGGATGGTAACGTCAGCCAAAGTGAGCACAGAAGATGGAGACTGTGCCAGTAGCGGAGATGGTGGTTGACCAGAAGGAGGAAGAAGGGTCTCTTCTGGAGAATCAAGGCAGACCGTAGGCTGGTCCTGTAGTGGTGTCAAGACCGGTATCAGCCTGTGTCTGGATTGACGAGAATCGGTGGAAGACTTCTTCGTTGTTTTTTTATTTTGAGTGTTCCGATACTGAAGGGGGGTGGGTGGACTTTGCTGAACTCGAAGATATAGGCTTCGACTTCAGTTTGGTCTTGGGAACCGACTTAACTGTCGGAGAAGTGGTAGTTGCACCCGGAGATTCTTTAGGGGGCTGAGTCTGAGACGGTTCCATAGTCTGAGCTGGTAGCAAGGAACGTTCCCAGAGGAATGACCTGAGACGCTGTTGTCTGAGTTTAAGGGCTTGTTTAGTGAAGTTCTTGCAGAACTGACAAATAGAAGGCTGGTGAGATTCCCCCAGGCAAAAGAGACAGAGATCGTGACTGTCTGTGAGGGGAACCTTGTTGGAGTACGAGGTGCACCTTTTAAACGGGGGAAGAGGGGCCATAAATGGCGGAGAGGGGAAAAATGGGGGGGGGCGATAGGGAAAAATGGCTCGAAAAGTCTCTTACAATTTTCCTTTGATTGTATAGAAGCTGGAAAGAATCACTCGAAAAATCTTTTCCAATTTTCCTCAGATAAAGAAGTAATGACGAACGGAGCTCAACGAGAGGAGAGACCTCAGCGGTGGCAAAAAGGAACTGAGGTAATTGCCAGGACAGGCGGACCATGTGCACTAGGGGGGCGGTCCTTGACGAACGTATCATAAAGCTCTAGATATTCCGGGGACCTCTGCGCACGTGCAGATTAAACTCATTAGTGTGCATTCACAGAGACCACGAAGAAGAACCATCTGTTATTGTTATCGTTAGGAATGAAAATACGAACCAGAAACTGTTTTTTTTTAAACTACTATTTTTAAGAGTGCAGTTATTTTAAAAGCAAGTAACAAAGGGATGGGTGGAGAAAAGCTTGATGTTTATAAGCCTTTTGCAGGAAGGGCTGGTGGACTGGCAGTCCTCCCTGCAGCATATTTGTCCCATTTCAAAATATTATAGAAGCTATAGCCTGATCTTGTCTTTAACATCGCTACTCCTTTCTCAATACGGACATCACTGCTTCCACACCTAGCTGGATGTTTCGGAGGGGGGGGCTTAGCACACGTTCTAATTATGGCAATCTAGATTCAATCAGCCAGCAGTGGGTCTCGGCAGTGGGGCACGTGTGAGGACAACAGCAAAAATACCAGAGAAGGGAAGGTGAAAAACTAAGGAAAGAGAGGACAGAAACTTGACATAAAAATTGGTAGTTTGTTGCTCGAAGCTGGTGAGTTGGCATGTCTGTCATAGTTGCCTAGCAACGACAGAGAGCTTCTTTCTGTCCCCCACACTGGCAAAACAGACGGCCGGAGGATGTAGTACAGGGATGGACAATTGGTTCATCAGGATTAACAGAGAGATCTCTGGCTGATTTGTAGTCGATCAGCTTCTGATGACGCTCCTTTGTTTAACTGTGTTTAACTGTGGCAGCAACCAAACAAACTCTCCCAACCTAAGTTATACTCGGAAAATGAAGAAAGCTTGAGGTATTAGGAGCAGATTTTTGCTTGAGAGGATGGGGAGGCTCCATTGCGTTTTGGCTCAGAATCCTTTGATTCTAAGTATATACTTTTGCATCAGAATCAGGGGCTCAGAGCTTTGGGTTCTGACTTGAGGGTTGGGGGTAAGCCAAAGAAGTCTGAAGCCCGCCCACTTCTGATATAATGGATAACTACAACAGAAGTGCTAGTTCTGGCTGATCACGTGGCCCCCTCTGCCCTTAGAAGCTGACAGTGAAGGACAGATGACTTCACTTAGCCAACATGTACTCCAATCTGAGTTTCTCAGCAGAGTTCTGGGAGTGTCATTTCCTAGAATTTTGGGGAAATGATAAAGTGGTGGAGGGGAGTTTTTAACCACATCATTCCTAGAAATTATAACTCAGGGGGGGGGGAAATGCCCGCCAGAGGTACAAAACTGTGACAAAAAAATGACACGAGGAACTTGAAGCTTGTATTGGAACATTCACACTGGTGAGTGCACGCAGGTCCCAGGAAGCTTTATCAAAGCAAAACTCTTGCCTCAGTCAGTGAGGGGTTTTGTGTGTCTGCAATTACACATGGAGAAACATAAGGACATCAGGGCCAGTCCTTTGAGGTTTTGATTTGACTTTGACTTCAAAGGGGTTTAGTCCTTTATTTTACAACACAGTGACTGGAAACCATGCTTCTCTTCAGCGCCCATGTTAAACCATGGCAGGCGTGACAGAGATTTACAACACAGCTATCATGGCTACTAGGGATTCAGGCAGCTGGATGTGGAGGGGGATTTGATTTTCTTTCTTCATTTCTCTCTCTCTCTCTCTCTTTGCAAGGAACCTAATTCTCCTTTTGCCTGCATGTGTATTAATTAGAAATGTCAAAGGGCGGTGGTTACAGGGTTGAGAGTACAGCTGGAATTGTTAACGCCTCTCTGATTCCCTCGGGTGGGCCTTTGCTGTCATCTCCCTGCACTTCTCGGATTAGACGACAGTAATCTGGGACCTCAAGGGGAATACAGGGTTTGTATCTGCAATGGCACATCGTTGAGGGTGGAGAGGCTTTTGCAGATTTCCAGTTCATCAGTCTGTTTGTTTCAGCCTCCCCAGCACAAAACTGAACCTGCTCCCCCCCCTCACACACACACACACACACACACACACACACATATATACTGCAGGTACCATTCTCCGCTTCAGCCCTGGGAGAGGATTCTCACCCTCCAGCTCCCATACTGAGATATCTGTTATTTATTGTTATAGCACAGCTGGTCTGCCAAGAGGTCACATGATTTGGCAGTCATCCCAGGGCTTAAAAATTAATTTTTCCTTATTAATACTACTGAGAGTCCCACAGGATAGGATCCCAGCCTTATCTGAACCTGACAGCTTCCTAAAGCCTATGAAGGATGCTTTCTCCTCTAAGGCTATTGGCAGGACAAGGCCACTGCGTCCTGGAATTCAATGGTGCTGGAATGCTGTGAAGAAACCACATCAAATTCCTACCCACCCACCCTACTTAAATAAATAAATAAATAAATATTTATTTATTTATTTGTTTGTCTGCAGAAAGAGAGGGCTTATTGGAGAAATATAGAGCTTGAAAAAACAACATAATGTTGGTACCTCAAAAGGGACTCACTTGTGTATTTATAACACACTGCAATATAGTATGTGGATTGTGGAATCATTATCAACTTCCATTCTGTTTCCAAAGATCAAGGTTGGGAACAATCTGCCAAAACAGCCCCATAGGTAACATGGGAAGTTGAAAGCCCAAGGATCTCACTAGATGCAACCCGGATTCAGCAATGCACCTTTAAAAGGAAAGAAACGGTCTATTTATTCCAACACTTCTTTGCCTCAGGCCGCATTTAGCAAATTTAGGCTGCCAATGCACTTTGCTGCAATTTGATTCTCAGCCTGTATTACAGTTGAATTTGCAGTCAGTGCTCACACAGGGGCTGTGGATGATTCAGAGTCTAGTGTTCACACTCAATGCAATGGATGCAGTTTGCATTTCATCCCACAGTCCCCCTTCTTCCTTTCCTTCTTCGGATCCCACCTCTGACAATCTTCTTATAGTTCACTGTTGAGCCATTTGGTTTTGAAAGAGTTGTACCGTGTTCCAGAAAAGGTGGCAGCCTTCCAAAGTTATTCTTCGTGCCACATACCACAGGCATGTCTTCGATTTCATCTTTGTTTCTGTTTTGTTTGTAATTTTATTTTTTTTTCACATCCAGAGGTGATCTAGCACTAAACTAGTATATCAATACTAGTAATAAAGTGATAAGGTGATCTAGCGCTATTTCATATATGTAAAAATACTTTAAAAATTTGGAGGACGATTGGAGGGAAACAAAATGGGGCCGGGTGTTCCTGCAATCCTGAACATCATGCCCCAACTGCCTACATCACTGAAACACCACCTACAGACACACCAACCCCATCTGTACCAGAATGTTGGGAACAAAAAGGGCCTGACCAATTCAAAATGGCCTTTGAATCATGTGATCAGTAAAAAATAATTCAAATTAATCCATTTTATAAGAGGAGCAAACCCCTCAGTATTTGACGGAGTAGTCACAACCTAACTTGGCCTTTGTTTTGGAACTGGTCAATTGGGAGATTGCATGATTTCATCTGGATGTCAAATATTAAGCAGACATACAGCTCTGAAAGATTTGTGAGCCTGGAGGGATAACTATGGCTAAAGGAGGAAATTAGCATTTGCCTTAAAGTGTGATCTGATCCTGGAAAACTGACAGCTGGAGAAGGGAGGAAGACATGCAAAGAGATAAATCAGGTCAAGGAGCACCATCTCAGTGTCAGGACAGATCATTTTATCAGTTCACAGAGAGAAGTAGAAGAGTTTACTGGTTCTGACTGTGAAGCCTGTCTACTTGCCTCATACAAAAAAGATGCAGCAAAGAGAAGGGTTTTTGTTATTTCCAACTCAGTTGGGTATGAAACATCCAGAGATCTCAGTGCTCACACTCTTTCCCTGCCTTCCTTCTGTTAAAAATATATATTCTTGTTTTGAAGAACCGTGCCTTTCTAGCCCTTAAGACTTAAGCGTACAAAAGACAGAAAGTGGACAACAGCTAGGAAAATCTTAGAAATCATGGGGGACATCTATAGGACTGCAACTGCTTGGAAAGGAGTTTAGTGTGTTGTGATTCTGCACAGCTCTTTGTAAACACCCTTCCACAACCAGGAAATACAGAAAATATTGTATAAAATAAACACACCATATGGACGTTCCTTAATTGTGCATTTCTTGATCTATGTAATTTGTTCTAATCACAGAATCCAGTTTAGAATCTGGATTTCTTTGGCATGGGTTTTTTTTTTTAATCAAACAGAAATTTATATATTTCTGCTTTAAGAGGGAGGGGATGTGTTTTTGGATATTTGGAGCTAGGCCATGGATTTCAAGTACGTATCTGTGATTCTCAGTAACATGCCTGTCAAATGAGGATATGGGCCTGTTGCCTCTCCTTCTCCGGCCCCATGGAGATTCCTCTGGATTCAGGTTTGGGGCTTTATTATCACTCTGCCTGAACTGTGAGAAGCAGCGTCAAGGAGAAAATGGATTTTTGCTGATGAGTGTTTCTTTCACTCCTGGACGTTCTGCCACTCTCACAGGATTCTGCCAGTCTGAAACATGCAGACTTCAGGTTTTTCATGGCTGCAGTGACATTTGCAAGAATCAACTAACTGAGGAGAAAAACTAGCAGAGGCCCAATAAAATACCCTTGTTAACAGCTGGCTATTTCTCATGAGCTGCTGTGCCCAAATACAATCTTAAGAAATGATCTGAAATAAATGACTAGAAAGTGAAAGTGGAAGAGAGTGGTAGGAACCCTCACTCTCCAGTTATTCTGTGTTGCATCTGCCCACATGGGTCTACTGCTGAGAGCTGCTCTAATATATTAAAGCTCACTCTCAGATTTTAAAATGTGTGCAATCCCATGACATCACTAGAAAAATGGAACGGTAAACCACTCCTAAGTACTGTGTACCTAGAAAACTCTAGAAAGGGTCGCCATTAGTCAGAGTTGATTTGACAGCACCTAATTATCATTTTGAATATAATGCAGGCATAGGCATAGTGAAAGTAGAAGAATATATAAATTTCTGTTTGAGTTAAAAAGAACCCATGCCAACTGGAGGCACACATAAGTCTTGTTTTCCAGCCCAAGCTTTGTTCATGCATATCTGAAGAAAATCAGAACTGAAAGAACCACAGTTAAAGCAGTTTCTGGTCTCCTGGGCCAGTATCCAACACAGTCTGTATGCTTCAGCTTTCCCCACTAGATGTGGGAGGGACCAATCCTGTCCCCAGACTTGCAGTTTCTCAAGTTCTACCCCACCCCCAAATAACTGATCCAGAAGACGGAAACAGATTTTCTATGCCAGAGGGTTGTTGAAGGGGGGCACAGAAACCCAATGCAACACATTGGATATAGGTCCTGGTTTAAGTGAGAGCAATTTAAACATATATTTAATTTTCTCGTTGAAATTAGTGAGGCTATTATGAGCACGTCTTCCTTCCTTCCTTCCTTCCTTCCTTCCTTCCTTCCTTCCTTCCTTCCTTCCTTCCTTCCTTTCCTTTCCTTTCCTTTCCTTTTTAAGATAGCATTCCAAACAACAGTTGCATAAGCTACTCAGATTCAATCAATCTCAATATAGCTAGCTGCTGAAGGTGAACAATGGCTAGCCCAAGCCCCGGGCACCAGCCAACGTTCCAGATCATGTCCAAGGCTCTTGGTCTGGGGAAGCCTGCGTAGTCCTCTGCCTGGGAAGAACTGTCAAAGCAAAAAAACACTACTGTCCTAATAAAGGGGAATTAGTATTCTTAATTAAAGGCATGACCAGATGTTTTGTAAGAAGCTTTTGACAGCTGTCCATTTCCTGTCATTCGCTCTCTTTTCCAACAAAAACGTCAAACCCGGATTTCAGCAGCTACAGAGCCAAATGAACCAGCAAGTGTGTACAAAATATTTGCTGCGGGCCTGCCTTTCTCTACTGCAATATGTTCTGCTAGATTTACTTGAAGTCATTTCTAAAAATACTCGCTTTTAGCAAAACATTTCAAAGTCTTTATAAGCGCACACTGCTCAGAGTTGCATAAACAATATCTGAATTGCTCTATGCCACTATCACCCCAAAGTGGGGGTTTGCCCCCACCTCGCTTCTTTCACTAACTAGCCAAAGGAGATTGAAATATGTAGTTGCCCAAGTATCTGATTTATCCTTGATCTCTGGTCTCATACTTACTGCCCTAAACTGTTGTCTTTAAAATTTGCTTGACAGCCTACAAATTGGCAGCTGCACTGTTTACCTCTAGCTTTTCTTTTTTAATGTATATAAATTGCAGACAGCTTTTTTCTCTCAGTGTAGATTACCATATTATTGTCTATTTAAAACTCTTCCCTCCTCTCATCTTACATCCCTTTGGGAAGCTCAGACAGACTTTCATAATGGAGAAAAGCTTTCAAACACACCGGATTTTGACATAAATTTATCTACCTCTAGCATATTTTCTTGCCCTGCTTTGTTAATTACCAAAGCCATCTGTGGTGAAGTCAGGGTTTCCTCCTTGACACAATTTATCTTTATCTCTTGCTAGATTATGTAGGGAAGTCAGATTACTGTATCTCAGATATCACACTCATTTCTTTGATGATAGAGCTGGACCGATATAAATAGGATTAGTATTTAATTACCAGATACAGCACCAGGTCAATATATTCCTATGAATAACAGGCCTGACAAACAAGAATGTAAAACTGGCATGCACAAAGGAAGAAAAACTATGGTGCGGGAAGAAAACAGAGGGACAATTCCTGTCCAAAGATTGACTGATTGTTTGATTTGATGTGTGTATCAGCCCTTTAGTCCAAGTGCTACTCTGCTCAGTTTATATATTAAAAATAAAACCCACAAGATCCCATAAATTCAATAGGGCGATTTATAGATATGGGTCTAACATTCACACAAAAGAAAAGAAAAAGAAAGAAAAACATAAAATTAAAATTAAAAGTATCTGGGATATAAGTTATTGAAAGCAGCTTTCTATAATTCTGTTTTCAGTAATTTCCTGAGTATCCAGATAGAAGAAGTCTGGTGTATCTCAGCTGGTAGTTTATTCCAAAGAATGGGGGCCATCACAGAAAAGGCCCAATTCTTTATTGTTGACTCTTTGGCCTTCCTTGGTGTGGCTACTTTTGGCAACATGGATTGAGAGGAGTGAGTGAAATGGGTACCTGATTCTTGATAGAGACTTTTCAATAAGTATTGGGGTTCCTAAACCATTAAGGGCTTTATAGGTTATAACTAGCATATCGAATTGTACATGGAAACTGACAGAAAGCCAATGAAGTTGCACCGAACTGGGGATAGATTATCAAATTTACTAGTCCCAGAAATCAGTCTGGCCACATCTTGGACCTTCCTGTACTATTCTCAAGGGCAACCCTCGGTAGAGAGCATTACAGTAGTCTATTTTAAAGATTTCCAATGCATTAACCACTGTTACTAGGCATTTCTTATCCAGGTAGGGATGGAACTGGACAATCAGCCAGAGTTCATAAAAGGCACTCCTGGCCACAGCCAATATTTGAGCCTCCATAAAGAGTGCCAGGCCCAGGAGCACACCCCCCCAAGCTGTGGACCTGATCCTTCAGGGGGAGTGTAACCCATCAAGGCCAGGTTAGTTTCCCTCTAACCAGTCTAACAATCTAACAGTAGGATTTCTGTCTTATCTGGATTCAGATTCAGTTTATTAGACCTCATCCAGTCCATTATCAACATTATGCAGTGCTCAATAACATGCAAATGAAGCGAAGGAGAGATGGAGCTGCATGTCATCAGTGTACAGGTGGCAGTGAACTCCAAATCTCTGAATGACTTCTCCCAGTGGTTTCATGTAGATGTTTAAAAGCATTGGGGAGATGGTCAAGCCCTGTGGGACCCCACAGCAAAGGTCCCAAGGATGGAGATGGCATCCCCAAGCAATACCATATGAGATCAGCTATCAAGGAAAGATTGGAATCAGCAGAAAATGGAGCCCCCAATCCCTAAACTTGATAGCCTTCCCAGAAGGATACCATGGTTGACAGCATTAAAGGCCACAGAAAGATCCAGGAAGACAAACAGAGTTACACTCCCCCTGTCTTCCTCCCTTAGGAGATCATCTTGTAGGATGGGTGGCCAATCTTGTTTCAGTACCATGTTGCAGCCTAAATCCCAAGTAGAGATGGGCACGGATCTGGATTGTTGGATCATGCTGGATCGTCACACCAGCACCACAGGTACTGCACAGTCCCGTCCCCCATCCCCCCCGGCCGGATTCCCCCACTCACCAGCTGGCATGCGATCCAGTCCTCCTCTTCAGTCGCTTCACCAGTCACGGCAGGAGCACAAACTTCCCTTCTCCGCCTCTTCTAGCAGCTGCCCACTCAGACAAAGAGGCAGGGCAGAGATTCCTGCAGTGCTGCCTTTGAGTGGACAACTGCTGGAGGAGGCAAAGAACAGAAGTCCATGGATGCATTCAGTCTTGGATCTGAAATGGGCAGATTACTCAGCAGTAAGGTGGCCACATGATATGGAAGAATACCACCTTTAACAGTGGTATGGTGGAGCACTATGATTTTCCACTACTATTAAACATATAAAAGCCTTACTCTCCATTTCATGTGATACCCCGACTCAACACATGATGATCTGATGCTGAATATGTGAACGGCTTACATCAAGAAATGCTTCATGAGAAGACAGAAACTAGCAAACAGAAGCAATCCCACTTCAACTCTTGATCTGACCAAGGATTCTACCAAAAGGACTCTTCTTCCGCCCAAAGGACTCTAAACATTGGTCATCCATCACAGTTTCCCTTTGTCTCAGATTTTATAAAGGTGAGTTGACAAGAATGTGCAAACTACATAAATACCACTTCTTTGTAACACACACTGCCAAATACAATAAAATGTAAAGTCATGCTTCTAATTTTGAAGTAGATTGTCTTCCATTATGTGCTAGCTGTTCTGTAAAAGTGAATTTAACAACAAAAAGGTGTGCAAATTTGTGTTTTTGGACTACAACTCTATTTTTCTTTGTAATCCGAAAACAGTGAACTGCACATCTCTAGAGAAAGAGAAACACAAATCCCCATATATCCAGAAGCCAAAAAGACCGATCTTGGACTTAAGGTGTCATCGAGGCAAGGAAGGCTCAACCACACAATTCAGTATACATGCTAATAAATACATTATAAATAGACGATACTCTGTTTTGCTATGGACTTGCTCTGAACATCTATGGTGAAAGACTGTAGCATCATTAGCCTGGCCTTCTAAACACATTTTGAAGCATGTCTGGGTATGTATGGCAGCTAGAAGCAGTAGTACTGCCCATCTGATCTGAGATATCTGCCCTCCATGCCTCACCCTCCCATATATCACCTAGGCTGGCCCTGCATCAAAGGAACCCTAAGAAGAGACGAGAGGTCAGGATGAAGCCACAGTTGTGAAGTGACCCAGGGGTTAGGGTTGTGATATTCCATGGTTGACTAAGGTTGGCACAGACTCTAGCCAGTGACTGTTGTGACCATCTTCTGGCCTAGATTCTCATCTTTCAGTTATTAAAAAATTAAGTCTGCAGATCTTGTAGAACCAGAGACAGAAGTCAAAATACCTAATCACTGTTTTGCCCAGCTGTTCTCTAAGAAAGGAGGCTATGAGTTTAGCCAATGAGTAAACTGTCAGCAATTCTGTTGATAGTGGCTTAAAACCATCTTCTCCCAGTTCCTGGTAAATGTTGCAATTTGGAGAAAGCCTTGTTCTAGTTTGTTTGCAGACAAATGAAGTTTGTTTCTCAGAACTGTCTGCAAACAAAGAAAGTAATGAAGTCACTGGAATAAATGGGGAGAGAGTACACAGTAGGGGGGAAAACCAATAGCTAGTAAAGCAGAATCAAAACTTGTGGCATCTTAGTGCATTTTGAGGTGCTGTGGGGTCTGACGTTTTCGCTGCAATAGACCTGATGTGGCAGAATGCTGGCTGGGGATTCCTGTGGTTCAAAAAGGGAATTTTTCCAAGTTCTGATGTCTATGAATCTTACTGGATTTGGGAGGCAGGGGGATCAAGTTACATTTATCTTCCATCAGTGTCTTGATGTTAGCCTGAGGGAAAGCAGAGCTGGGGAGACCAAGTAAAAAAAGAACAGATAGAAACCTATGAAGCTTATGCTGGCTGCGATCTTGGGTTTCTGAAAAGAATTTTCAAATAAACAAAGAAATAATAATATTCTTTTGGAAGGACTAATTCTATTTTTATTTATCTTGGGAGTATGGTGTGGCCCTTTGAAATGCTTACATAGATACATATCCTTCTAAGTTGAATGGGTCTTGCACCTAAGTCAATGTGCATAGGAGATTGCTGTATCAGAAATCAAAAGCTGGGACCTTCTCTGTGCAGCTCTGACAGGTAAGGCTGATGACATCATCAGTCTCTGTGATTTTTCTTTTTCAGAATTTTAAAAAATGCTACTCCACTTCCCTGCAGGTCCCAAGGCCGCCATGGAATCCCTTTATCATGGGGAAGCCGTTGAGGGGGAAGCCTAATTTCTGAAAATTGCCACCACTAGTAAAGACATATCACTGGCTGGGCTCCATCAGGGAGGTTTGAATAGCAACGGAGCAGCAGCTCACATGCTCTTAAGCAGCCCTGCTTTTATCTTTGTCTTCATGTGCTTTATTTATTGTTATAGTTTTCAAGTTTGACTTTCCACTTAGGCACTATAACTAGGGCCTTTTATTACAAAACAAGAGGGTTGCAATGGAAAACTGAGCTCTCTTGGCTTGCAGCAAACTCCTCCACAATCTCCCCCTCCCCCCGGCAAACCTCAACACGCACTGGTAGGCTCCTCTGCTTGGAGAAGGTGAGACTCTGTTGGAAGCCTGGGACCTGCAACACCACACAAGTGGGCCACAGAAGTCTGAGAACTGAGGGGAGAGTTGCCTGGGAATATTATACACAGCAAGAAACTTTGTTTCATGAAGATAGTATTTGTAGTTAACACAGTAGTACAGTGGACCCTCTACTTACGGAATTAATCCGTATTGGAACGGTGGCTGCAGGTCGAAAAGTCTGTAAGTCGAGGCTCCATTGACCTACAATGCACTGAAAACCGATTAATCCGTAACCGGCCATTTTTGGTCCATTTTGTTTGATTTTCCGGTCTGTAGGTCGATTCTCCGGCCGCAAGTCGAACCTAAATTTTGCGGCCAGAGAAGTCTGTAACTCGAAAAGTCTGCAGGTCGAGCCGTCTGTAAGTCGAGGGTCCACTGTAGTAAAATGGTGTGGGAGACAAAGAGTTGTGTTGGAAAAGGTAAGGAGTGCAAGAGATGGGTGCTGCCTAGAAACTAAGACTTGAAAGCCCCGGGAAGTCTTTTGAAAATAACTTTTAAGAATAATTTCTTTTAAAGATTGGCTTACCTGCTAAGACACACAACATTTGCTTATTTCATCGGAATGGACAGAAAGAGATGGGGTAACTGAACCTCTGAGGACTACAGGCGTTGCCTTTGCCTTCACTACACCCTCTACTAAGAAGGACAGATCAATCAAAGGGCAGTTTGCTGTCTCAACTTTACCTCTAAGTAGACACGGGAGGTCAGAATTACCATTAAAGTGGTCAATGGAAGGGTCCTTTTTAAGTGACTCTGAGATTATAGCCATAACATTATCTCCCCCGGTTTTCTATTAGGTGCAGAGGATTACACCACTAACTATTACCCCTGTCTCTGAACTCAGAAAGGACAATTACTCTAGGACTTTGGACCAATCCCCTGCCCTCGCAAGGAGTATTAGAAGCTCAGTGTCTCCTTCATCTACCTTGGACAATGACAAAAACTGTAATAAAGAATATAGTATGGCAGGGGAGAAGAAGGAAGCAAACGATGATGACATATTTCATCCAGAAGCAGGAATCAACTGTCCCTAAGGTGGGGTATGATTTGGTAGCACCTATGGAAGTGCATATGGAAGATGTGGAGGAAGTGACAGATTTTACCTTCTTGGGCTCCATGATCACTGCAGATGGTGACAGGAGCTATGAAATTAAAAGACGCCTGCTTCTTGGGAGGAAAGCGATGACAAACCTAGACAGCATCTTAAAAAGCAGAGACATCACCTTGCCGACAAAGGTCCGCATAGTCAAAGCTATGGTTTTTCCAGTAGCGGTGTATGGAAATGAGAGCTGGACCATAAAGAAGGCTGACCGCCGAAGAATTGATGCTTTTGAATTGTGGTGCTGGAGGAGACTCTTGAGAATCCCCTGGACTGCAAGGAGAACAAACCTATCCATTTTGAAGGAAATCAACCCTGAGTGCTCACTGGAAGGACAGATCCTGAAGCTGAGGCTCCAATACTTTGGCCATCTCATGAGAAGAGAAGACTCCCTGGAAAAGACCCTGATGTTGGGAAAGTGTGAAGGCAAGAGGAGAAGGGGACGACAGAGGACGAGATGTTTGGACAGTGTCATCGAAGCGACCAACATGAATTTGACCCAACTCCGGGAGGCAGCGGAAGACAGGAGGGCCTGGCATGCTCTGGTCCATGGGGTCACGAAGCGTCGGACATGATTTAACGACTAAACAACAACAATGGAAGTGCAAGAAAACATGCCTATTGATTTACCAAACATGTCCCCAAGTAAGGAGCAGTTATTGGAAAGCAATTGTCTAAATAGCAGAGTGTGGATTCTGGTAAACTAAGAATGGAGGAATTTTTGTGTGTGTGCCCCCCCCCCCGGTCTCCCACCCACCCCAGTTATTCCTTTTGAGGAATCTTTATGGAATAGCAAGACTGGAAGACTGAAATGCTCAGGAAGATGCAGGATGATCCTCCAGCCAAGGAAACTTTCCCTTCTAAGGATGTGTAATCCAGGAAGCTGACGGAAGAAACCTTGCAATACATAAATCCATTCAGATGGACAAATCTGTATCCACAAAGGATGTGGGTAATTTTGCAACTTTTGATGTTATACTGGAAATTACCAATTTAGTGAAGGAAATAAAAGAACGATTGGATTATTGAAGAACAGAGTTAAGTCTCAGAGAATTTATTGCATCAAAGAAAGAAATAAAATCCTTTACAGTATTTGGGGCAGATAAAGTGGAGTGATATAATCTATCCCCCAATAGTGTTGACAGAATTGCTAGCCTTTCCCTTGAGGAGTTACTGCCGTGTGTATGTCAGGATGCCTTCGGCCCCTCTCTACCTATGGTGACAGACCTAGATAAAGTTGACAGTGATGATGCTCTTCAGCTTCCTACTAATGAAACTGAAGTTAAAACATCCAAGGATGTCAAAGTAGTAACAGTGAAACTACATGACAGAAGGAAAGAAATAGTACCATCTAAGAAATCAACATCTAGTATTATGTATCGGTGGCTAATCAGAAAGGCCTAGAAGCTTGCATGTTCTACAACATTGGATTTCACACATCTGTCTGACAATTAGTGGCCTTGCTTTCTCTTTTCAGGGAGGTTGTCTTACTTTAGGTGATAAGGCAGCCATCTACACAGGGATACCATGGTTTCTCCATCTCAGTGTTCCATCTGAACTGACCCCAACCCCAACATGGCACCATGGGAGAGCATCTAAAACTGTAAACACTCCTAGTAGAGCAGGAGTGGGTGGAGTGTGTCCTTCCGGATGTTGTTGACCTACAACTCTCAGCAATCCTCCCGAATGGGTTATACTGGCTAAGGCTGATGAGCGCTGCAACCCAGCAACATATGGAGGGGCTGCACTTTGGCCAACCCAGTGACCTTACTGAGACTTACCTCCAAGTAAACATGTTTAGGCTCACACTGTGTATCTGCTGTAGTATATAGGGCAATCTTCAAAAAACAAAAAAAAAAACAAAATGTGCTGCTTACTTGGAAGGAAGTTACATTGGAAGTTGTTCCAAATTACTTGGAAGGAAGTTGCATTGATTTCAGCTGAGCTTACTTTCAAATAAATATGCTTAGAATCACAGCCTCCTCCACCCCCACAACCAGAAAGGCTCCCACAATGTTCTCTCCTAATTTCACATACAATGTGCTGGCAGCAAGGACTCTTTCCCTTTGGTTTCCTATTTATTTAAACATACCCGTTCTCCTATCACCTCCGTGAGGCAGCGGCACTTGGCAAAGAAAGCTACTTGAAGTAGACTTGCTGGGAATGTTTACATTTGTTCTTGTAAAATATACTGAGCCTTTCATGCAGTAATGTGTTGTGCTTATAAATGTTGCTTAACTGGAGAGTGTCAGATGAAGAGAGAGAAGGGACGCAGGGACTCAACTGAATAAGTTACTTGAAAGTTTCCCTCTATCTCCTTTCCAATTTGTTGGAATTATGAAGAAATCCATTTGATCTTCGTGGGTTGGCTAATTAAAACTTCTCAGCTGTTGCCCTCTCTTAAACTACCTTTTCTTAAAAGCTTTCTATCATTTATTGGGAAAATCTTTGGCATCTCTGAAGCTAAAATATCTTTACTATTATGAAAGTTCAAAACCACCTTAGAGGCCTATATTCAGCAATATTTATGGACCATCCTTGTGAAAACTGTTGAAACTCTGGTTTTTAAAGAATCCAGTTTGCACATCCAGTTTTCAATTCCTGAAAAATCTGACATCTTACATTCCAACTAGCTGATGCTAATGAAATGGTTTGGCAAGAATTTGCTGAAGGACAACAATACACTGCCTGAAATCAGGGACTTTGGCAAGTCTTCAGGTTTGAGTCCTGAGTCCACATCTCTGGGTCTAAGTCCTGAGTCCCAAGCTTCGAGTCAAAGTCTCGTTTGCCCTGCCCCCCCCCCCCCGGGGCAAACAACTTGAGACTTGGGACCTGGGACTCAGGGCTTAGGGGTGAGACTCAAAGACTTGGACTGTGTGTGTGCCACCCAGCTGATAGGCTGGCACATGTCTCTGCACCTATGCCAGCCTATCAGCTGGGCGGTGGGTGTGTGGGCACTGGCAGTAGCCGGTTCCTGGAAGGGAAGCTGGAGCCCTGCTGTTTCCAAGGGTGGCAGCGGCAAGAGTGGGGTAGGAACTCGAAACGTGACTTGGAAAAATGGTTTCGAGTCACAAGTCGAGTCCAAGTCTTTTTTTAAGAGATCCGAGTCTGAGTTGAGTTGCTGGTGCAACGTAATTCGGACTCAACAGCGAGTCATGACTCATGAGTTCCCATCTCTGGCTGAAATCTTGTTGCTAAGTGAACTCAGTTGCACTACAGTAAGCCCACTGAATCAGTGAGTTAAGGACTAGGTAACTTCTGTGAAGTCAAATGAGTCTACTCTCATTGCAACTGACTACACTAAAGTCAATTGTGACTAGAGTAGGCCCATTTGAATCAATGGAACTTATGGAGAAGTTGGCTCTCTGCTGCTTCTAATGTTACTTACTACACTAAGCAACAGGATTTTAGCCTGTGAATCAGGGGTGGTGGGAAGTGGATTTCCTGAGACTCGGCAGATCCATGTTCACACTCACACTGAACCATGAAATTTTCTGGGTGACTTTGATCTCGTCACTCTCTTCTAGCTTGACCTACCTCACAAAACTGCTGGAAGGATCACATGAGAATGGGGAGAACCTTACACATTTGACACCTTGGCAAGATACAAATGTAACTAATAAATATAGAAAGTAAATGAATAAACAAGCTATTTTTCGCTGATAGGAATGTACCAGGTTATGTCATCCTAGATTCTGATGGAAGTATGTAAGAATCTGGATCACCATTGTATGTGTGTTTGTGTATTTTGTATGTGACAGTGTGTGTCTGTGCAGTAACATAAACATGCATACATTATATTCATTAACCACTCTGCTGAAGTCTGTGCTCTTTGCCCCAGCAAAGGAAGACAAGATGGATGAACTTCATATATTAACTTCATATATTAACTCCAAATAACCAACCCATCTCTAGTTATTAGTAATCATCTATATAGTACTTTTACTGATCAAATGCACATAAGCAAGCCTAGTAAATATGCTTTCCATGAGACAAAAGGAAACAAAAGCTACAAGAGTAACCACCTAGAGCCACCCAGAGAGTCTGTGGGGTTCAAAAGTCAGATTGTCTATTGCCAGGTGTAAGCATTCTCTCTAGTCAGTCCTATTTGAGGAAAACAAGACCGGAAAATAGCTGTTCACAGAAACAGGGGCAAATGAACCTACCTACTTTATTCACTACTGAGAATTTCAGAACTTATTCTGAACAGAATGGCACTATGATGCAAAGATCAGCAGACCATCTGGAAAAGAAATGTGTGCATCATAACTTTTGCATTACTGTGGCACACACTAGTGATTCTCACTAGTAATCAGAGCTTTTTTTGGTCAAAGTACACATAAAAGAGCTATCGATCAATTAAGCAAGCAAGCAAGCAAATAAGTAATTTTTGACAGAAGGTAAGGGTAGAATTATAGTAAATAAATCAATTTACAGACTAGTATTGTTGTTGTTTTGGGAAAAAATAATGATGTATTAGGGCAAGGGGACATGGTGCCAGGGAAAAGCCTGACCAGCAAAGAGCTTATATCCATGATGACTTGGGTACAGGAATCCCTGCTGCTGCCCTTGCTGTGATCTCTTGGTTGGCAAATGAGAAATATTACCAGAATGTTCTAGAGAGATAACCAGGCTGGATTTTTCAAGAGGAGTAAAACATCTAATCTGCGCCACCAGCCAAGTTTTCCTGCCTCTGCCCACAAACACAGCCAGAGCATGTGGTGGCTTTGCAGTGAGAGCTGAAAGCAAAAAATTGGGTTCTTGTCTCTTTTTTATTTCTGAGGCCTAAAAAAGATAAGAGGAGCCTTGGAGGTCCAGCACAAGATGGATCTGCAGCCAGTCTAGCATCCTGTTTCCTCCAATGGCCAGCCAGATACTTCATATAAACCCACATGCAGGGCACAGATAGTAAACTCACAGAAATTGATATTTGGGGCAGACTGCCCCTGAACCTGGAGGTTCCATTTAGCCAGAAAAAATGAATATCCAAGGACAGTTTTCACCCCCTTCATGGCTGACGATCCATTTCCAGACACAATTCAAGGTGCTGGTTCTAACTATAAAGCCCTAAACAGCTTGGGTCCAAGCTATCTCAAAGACCACGTCCCCCATTATGAGCCTGATCAGATGTTAAGGTGACCAGGACAGGCCTTTCTCTCAGGCCCATCACTTTCACAGGTGGGTTTGGGGTGGGGGGACATGGGAGACGGCCTTCTCTGTTGCTGCTCTGAGGCTTTGGAACTTTGGATTGTTGTACCTTACTGCTTTGAATGTGTTTTTAGTATTGTTTTTGTTTACCATTTCTTAGACTGATATTTGCATGATCCTTTTTAGTATTTGTATACTCCCTATTGTTAGCCTTAAATGTTGTATTTTAATTATGTAAACCACCTTTGTATACTCACTGTTTTTACCTTCATATATCATCTTTTAATGACATAAGCTGGCTTGGGTCCCTTTTAAGGAGAAAGGCAGGGTAAAATATTTTAAATACATAAATAAAGTAAGCCACATAGCCATGTAGAGCAATGGCCCAGGCAACTTCAGGAGTATGCATGCTTGTTGGTTAAGGTGTTGGCCAGCTTTCCATAAGGCAAAAATTGCCTCACTACAAAGGATTGGTAGCCCTAATTTGTGTGGGAGTTTTGGTGAGTTTTGGTTTTGCCTGTGCCACACCTTTATCATCATAGTCTATTTTTAAGCTTTGGATTTGTCTGGAGGAGAATGGGTATGTACAAATGTAGAGATGCACACATGGACACCCATGCAGGCACAACAGACGTCATCTTTACCACAAAATGAGTGGCTCAGAAAAATAATGATTGCTTCCAGCATCACCAGCACAGTTTCCCAAAACAGTGTGTGCCCTAGACAGCCTATGCAAGGTGTCTTGAGGAGGCAGCAAAGGAGAATTTGGGCCTCTTCTTCTCTTCCCTCCCCAGGATTAAGACATTCTTTTTGTGGATTAGAAAACCAGAGAGTGATATTCATTCTTCCCAGACCTCTAGACTGCCATGGCTGGTACAAATATGCATTTTGTCTGAATGCTCCTTTCGGCACTTTTTTGTGGGGTGGAGGGACGACTCTGTCTTAAATATCTAGAAGACAGAAATCCCATTAAAAGATGCCTCTGAATGGCCTAGAAGTACTTAATCCTGTAGCACGGCTGAACTTGGCAGCTAAATCTTACCTAGAGGAGACCCACAGAGACAAATAAGACAGGTAAGGAACAGCTTAGCATATGGCCCATTGACTCCTGCATCAGGTGGTATTTAGCCCTAAGTGGCTGTGGGGGGTGATCAGTGCCTGGATGGCACGGCCCTGTGAGATAAGCTGCTCTAAACTTTCTCAGTGTAACAGACCCATTTAGGAGCAGCCTTGAATGCAACAATGAACCTGATAGTCATGGGAGAGCAGGAATTTCACACAGTGAGCAGATGGAGGATTTATCTCTCCATCCTTCTTCTAGGCAATCGGAGAAGTGAAGTCTGTCTTTCAGCGCTCCCCCACCCCACAATCCACTTGGAACTTCTATTTAACTACTGTACTCCAAGGCTAGTTTCCTGCATTTCCATGCTGGCTGAGAAAGAAAGAGACGCTTCTGCCCCACAGTATTAGTATTAGGCATCCTTCAGTCTCGAAAGACTACAACCTCCAATTCTTGTTTGGAGATGGTAATAGAGGGAGGTGAGTCCACGCCCTGGCCCATGACTTGTGTTTTCTTCAGGCTGATTGTTAGTCCAAAGTCTTGGCAGGCCTTGCTAAAACGATTCATGAGTTGTTGGAGGTCTGCCCCACAACCAGCTCAGAAACGTGAGCTAATAAGCATGTAACAGGCTAGCATTTTTATTATTATTTGAAAAAGTTGCAAGCTGGTAACATCTGTGGGCTTATTTTGAAGTCTAGGTATACACACAATATTTTGATGAATTAATTAGCCCAAAACACCACTATGGAAATCATTTTGAGAATCAGGGCTTTTAGCCATTCTGCAATGAGGTACTAAAGTGGGAAAGGAATCCCTCCAGGCTCCACCGGTTGGCAGCTCTGAGTCTCTGAACTGGAGACATTAGTATTTGGCCCTTCCCCTCTCCTTCCCCTAAGTCCTGGAGACATTCTGGCTCTGCAGGCACCTGCCCCTCTCTTGAGATATGGCACACTGCAAAGTGGATATTCAGAGAGGCATGTTATTAAGCAGCCCCGTTTTGTAACAATGAGTTGGACTACCAGTAGTTTTTGATCTCTTCACATTAAATTAATCTGACAGGCATCAGAGACAGAACTTGACTTTTGCATCTAGCCTTCCCTTGTGGTCTTGATGTACAGCCTTCACACCTATGTAAGGGTTTTTTAAAAAACACAAACACAGTGTGTTTTCTATCACTTTTAACTGAAAGATTCTGATTATACATGCTGCTCTACCTGATTTGTTAAGCTGCACATTGGACTTCGGGTTTAAATTGTGTTTCATTTCAACTGGTTCATGCCGAGCTTTACTTCAGATTGATTTATAATTTTATTGTTTTGTTAAATGTTGTGTTTTATATTATAAGCCACTTTGCAGGCGTCTTTATCTCAAAAGGCGGCAAAGAAACATATGAAACAAAGTCAGAGATCTATTAAGCTACCAGATATTTTTATCACCAGTAGCTTAAGTCCCAAAAACTCAAACATGTTGGAGCTCAAAGATCAACACCCTCCTCCCTTACGAGCTCCTAGCAATCTGCCCAGCTGAATGTAGAGAAGCATGTGTTTCTCACAGCCTGGTACCTGACGCCCAAGCTAGCAGATGTCCTCTCTATTACAAGGGCTAATTGGAAGAATGAGCCAAAGGGGCAAGGGATAATCAGCTGAGGAGACAAAACTCACCCCCCCCCACACACACACACACACACACATACTCTCAGATGTGGTCTGTCTGGGTCAGGGCTAGAGCAACCAAAGAAAGCCTCTGACTACTTGTTCAGAGAGTAGGATGGGGCAGTGGGGGGAGGGGGAAAGAGAGGGGAAGGCTTCACTTTCCAGGACTGTCACTTAGGCGCTTTTCTATACATGTTAAACTCAAATTACTGCATAAGAAGCTCTATTCACCACAAAAGAACGCCACGTGATCAGCCCTTGCCATTCTCCTGGGTGCAAATGCCTTGAGACGTTTGCTGCCATGCACACTTAGCATCCATACTCTGTTCTGCTATTCCCCGTCCCCTCTTTTTTTTTTCCTTTGATAGTTGACTAATCCACCTCCACCCCCAATTCTGTATTCGGAAGGACTAACCACATTATAATTGCACACAGTTTACAGGCCTTTCCTTCTGGGGTTATAGGGCACAGGTGGGGGGGGGGGGGAGGAGGAGTCCCAAAAAGTAAACCTTTTTCCAAGTTCTGAACCCGTTACATGAAAATTAGTTGGGACTCAACTTTCAAAGGATGTCTTAGCCATTATCAGGCAAGCACAAGAGAGGGATGAAAGAGTGTCAGAGGACCTTTCTCTCCCATACAAAAAATATCTTGAGTAGGCACCCTCAGGGGGTGGCTCCCTAACCCAGTTATATTTGGGTGTGCTTCAGCTGCAGCCTTCAGTTTGCGCACCAGATTGGCCTGCAAGCTGCTCTTCTTCTTCTTCGTCCTCCTCCTCTTTACCATTAACAGCTTTGCTCGTCCAAAACAAGTTTCAGGCCTCTTTGATTATATTTGTAAAGAACAGAGATTCAATCAAACTAAGTCAAGCGGTTGGGGCTGTATAGCTTAATCACAGCTCTGCTCTCCTCTATTAACTTTATGCTGGTATTAAGGAGAAATCAATCAGCTGAAATGAAGCATTAGCCACAATTTCAGTCTCATGTGGGAAAAGCAACAACAGGCAGAGGTTCATTTGCAACTGAAATTGCTCCTGAGGGTGGTGAGAGATCGAGAATGGTTCAGCTCCCCAAATGAGGAGACTTTGCTGCGAAACATTTCTCTCCCTCCTTGGGCTTCTAAACATCCTTTACATTTGCACTTAAAGCATGGGCTGGAAACTTGCTATGCAGCACTAGGAAGGCCACAGCAGAAATATATCATGTGAGCTGGAGAGAGGCAGCTCATTTGCACTCCATAGTTACATGTAATTAATGCAATTTGCATAGCATTTTCATGAACACAACAGATGCTAAACTACAGTTGGTGGACATGTTGCACACACTGAACGACCTTCTTGCTCTGGAACTGAATTCCAAAGAGCCCCATGTAAGCCCCTGAAAAGTCTTGGTACCTCTTAGGATTTATAATGCACGCAACAGGAACATGCAAGGAAGGACAGCTTCTCTTTGATTGCATACTTGGCTCTAAAACTTTTTTTATCATCCAAATTCAGTTTCATCTCTGAAATCTCCAACATTAGACATTAAGCAAAGGTGACTTTCCCAATATTCTAGAAATGCCTGTAGGTCACAATAGCAAGCCACAGAAAGCTTGTCACAGGAACACATACGTTGTTCACCTGCAATCTAATGCAAGGAGTTGAACTTTGTCTGTCCTCTACCTGCCTAGACAGCATGAACTGTATAGTGAGGAATGATGTGGCCCAATGAAGTCTGAAAGGGCCAGCAGTTGCCCGTCCCTCAAACAGGATGACAAACAACAGAAGGAAAGTCACTTCTACTGGTTGTTCAGAAGAGGAAATCTAAGGAAGTCAGACACTTCTCAAGCTGTAATTACTTCAAAATAGAAATAAAAGCCACTGGTTGCCTTCTCCAGTTCTAATGGAAGTCTCTTTGTCATAGAACTGAAAGCCGGGCCAAAAAAAGGGAATGAATTTCCCTTGCATCTGTGGTAGTCAACTTCAAAGGACCCTGAGGCCATTTCCCATTATCACTGGGGGTGATAACCCCTTCTGTAAAAAACAGAAGTCACTTCTACTTCCTTTGAAAAAAATGGGGATGGGCGGGCTAAAACAAAGTGTTGGGGAAAGACACACATTGTTTTAGAGAAGAATCTCATCCCTTGGAGGCTTCCAGAGCTATACACCCAAAAGAACACAAATATATGTATATATTGGAATGGGGAACATCAGAGGGGTGCAAAAATGGATTTGGGGAGGCATGTGACACTTGGGTAACTGGATTTCCACCCCTCACTTAAATAATACACTTGGATCTCAAGCTCAACTGCAACTCCTGAACATTTGCCGTGTGAATCATTTGATTTGGTCGCTTTTCTACTTTTCAGCCTTTTTAATTAGCTCCCTATAGCTACAGGAAGCCTGGATTCTACATGGGGAAACCATTAAAGTTACCAGTTTGGGACCTGGGGCTGATTTGTCTTACCTCTGTACTTGTACTTTGTTTGGGTGGGTAACCTTCGTCTTAATAGAATTTTTATGGATTGCCTGGGTTTTGTTTCTGCTTCAGCAGCACAAGCAAATCAATGGCAAGTGGTAAAAAGAGATTGTTCTTCACTACAAACAGGGTAAAACCTTCTTCCTTCTTTCCCCCAGTGAACTGGAAAGAAAGGAAAATCAGAAACAGGGGCTGAAAGAAGGCCAGTCTCTGGAGCTACACTTGCTCTGTTTCCCAAAACTTATTAGAAAAGGCTGTTGTTGTTGTTTTCAGTTTTTGGACTCTGATTCTCAGAATCCCCAGCCAATATGGCCACTATCTATGGTACCTGAGGAATTATGGGCACTGGAGCCCAAAAAAGTAGCTTTTCCTAGCTCCAGTGCACTGCCCCACAAGATGAAAAGCAAAGCAAGTTGCTGCTTCACTGGTCTTGTTGGCAAAAATCCAAGCAGTCTGATTTACACCTCTTCTAATTCTTGTTAACGATGCCATTTGGTTTGCATCAAGGATTCACTGGAATGCAACAATATAGAAGATTCCCCACCGCAGCCTGAAAAAAAAGTTACATCATTGTACTGCAGTGGGGAAATAATTCTGACATCTGCAGTAGTTCTGCCAGCAAATCCTCCCCATGCACCAGAGAAGACTCTCCCAGAACACAACAGCTGCCAAGCAAGGCAGAGGTGCTTTTAATCCACAGACTCATGGAAGAGGGAGGAGGGATCAAAAAGCTACTCCAGCCAATCCCTAGTCAGGGAGGAGGCATTTTTCATTCAGAAATCCCCCCTGCCCACAGTGTACCATGTAGAGTGCCATAGGCATGTGCCTAGGAGTGGAGGGTGGCAGACAGAAATGCTCCTAGAACCAGTCGGGACAATCAGGCAAGGCTAGCTAGCCTCAAGTCTCAAAATCCAGAAGCATCATTTTCCTATGTGCTGGCACAGATTATTTTCAAAAACAGCATATAAATCCAAATGAAAAGCCATGTCATTCTTCTACTGCCATCATGGCAAATAATACCTGCCTTAATAATAGGCCTGCCTTACCGTTTAACACTGAGGCAACAGCCTTTGCTGGCAAAGGCCATTGGGGCAGGGAGAGAGGCAGCAGTGGCAACCCCCAGCCTCCCCTGCACCCTCTAAACTAGTCTGGTGCCCTAAAGTTGGGTGTAGTCTGCTATCCTCCGGTTCACAGTGAAAGATGCTTCCCTGCCAATCTAATTGGTTTCTGTACATGGAAATTACATGTTTTTGCATGGTGCTTGTGGCACCCATATGCCTCTCTCTCTCTCTCTCTCTCTCTCTCTCTCTCTGTGTGTGTGTGTGTGTGTGTGTGTGTGCATGCAAGTGCCGTCTTGTCTTTTGTCTCAGGCAGCAAAATATCTTGAGCCACCCTTGCTCAACAAGAGCCCCAACATTCACCAGGTGGAACAACACTGTCACTTTTTCAGCCCATGAGATACCATCTTACACATATTGCCCCCACCTCCAAAGTTCCCAGCTCCCCTTACTTATCATATGAATTGAAGTGATGCTGGACTGCCAGGGGGAGGCAAGCAGCAGCGGCCAGCAGGCGGGCTAACACACAGGCAGGTGGTGCTAGCCAGTTTTGCAGCCTGGGGCCAGGCTGCAAAGCTGAGGTGCTACAGATTGTTCAGCAGCTGCTATGTTCTCCCTAAGCGGGTCTTCCCGGGCTCACAGCTGAGCAGGGACTACCTGCAAATCCATAACAGTGCCACATACCTGACAGTCCCCCATTTACCTTTGTCTGGTGTCTGTGAGAAGCTGGGCATTTTGATTAAAAAAAAAACAGCCTGCCTGTCAGCAGCCGAGGGCTACTGCAGTCTGCACGACAGCAGCCAGCCCTCTGCAGCAACACACGAGTGCCAGGAATTCAGGAACAAGCTTATTTACTACAGAGTCATCACCTCCCTCGTCTCTCTTCCCCTCCATTACTTGAATCACATGTTTCTGATTTCCCTGCAGATTTCCGTTGAATCATCTAGACAGGGGTGGGTGTGGAGCAGAAGTGTATCCTCTGGAGGGACTCAATGCCATTGGGGTGATGAGTCTGCTTATAATTGACTTAGAGGAGGGGGTTATGTCAAGCAATTGTAAGGTAGGGGCAATCTATGGGCATCCCCCCTCAAAATTTCAGGGGGGCACCCCTTAGCCCTCTCAGAAGCTGCCCTTGATCCTAGGAGTCAAAGTCTACTGTGGGGTAGCTCTTAGGCAAGTTTGTCAGAAGAAATGGTCCTGGACGGGAGGAGGAAGAGAGGTGCTGGTCTGTTGCAGCAAAACAGTGAGAAGTCCTATGACTCTTTAAAGACTAACAAATTATATTTGGCCACTTGGGCTACAGTCCATGAACAAGTCAAATAAAACTCACTGGTCTTTAAGATGCCACAAGACTTTTTGTTGCAAAAACAACCTAGGGACTTCAGGGCCAAGGATGAGTCTTTCACCTCCGAGAAAGAGCAGGATGCTCCCAAGACCATTTTGCCGCTGGAGGCAAATTTACAAAGAGTCACTCCTCACCCCACCCCAGTTAAGGTGCACATCCAAAGCCAGGCGCATGATTTTATTTTGATATATGAGGCAAAAACACCCCCACACAGAAGCATCTCTTCCCACTTCTAAGCAGTGAAAACACAACTGTTCGCACACTAAGTCAGGTAACAGTTCATGACACCCAAAAAGCTGTTGCCTGAGGTGGCCTCCTGAATGCCTAATGCCTTTCTAGGCCAACCCTAGAAAGCATGGAGGAGGCTCGCCTGCGTAGGATTTCTCCACTCACACTTCCTCTGGCTTCCTACCTTAACCTCAAGCCCAAACATACTCCAGAGGCCCAGGCCATCTCTTTAAAGCCCTCTTCCCCTCCTTCTAAACTCTTGATCCATCCTTTGAACCAAACCCACTGCTTGACCAAGTCAAGGATGCCTCTTGAAGAATAAAACGAAGGGTGTAATAAAACCAAGACCCATTGAGTTCCCCTCTCCTGGTGCCTTCCCTTCAGCCCATCTTTCTCCTGGCCTTCCTTGGATCTTTCCTCCATGCTCTCTTCCCTCTGGAGTTTTTGTGGTGCTTGGCTGGGTGGTTACTGGGTGTGGGTGTATTTCTAAGCCGTTTTATTTTGTCCCCTCTCTAGGAAGCCATCGAGTCCCGTCTTTATCCGGCAGGAGCCTTCTAGGCCGGGCATTCCTTTCCTCTCAGTTTCCCTGTCGAGCGTTTCACTTGCTCGCTTGAAACCCGTTTGTTTCTTCCCAGCTTTCCCCCCCTTCCCCACAGGCTTCCCTGCCCTCCTCTCGAGTGGGATTTTTCTTCCCTGCCAGCAGAGATGAGCTTTCAGCAAGCCAGCCACGGGCGCGGGAAAAGCTCGTGAGGGAAAACATGGCAGACCAGGCCGGGCGGACCCTCTCCCGGGAGCTCGCCCCCTTTGGCGCTAAGGATCAGACACAAACCCCTTGGTGAGGCGAGGCGGGAAGCAAGGCAGAGAGCCCCAGAAGGAGCCCAGCTCTCCGCTTTTGTTGAAGCCCCCCCCCCCCGGAGTAACTTGACAATGAGGCGCAGGAGGTCCCCCCGAATTGGATTTCAAAGCGGGAGGATCCAAAGCCCGTGGAGGGCAGCGGGTGGCGGTGGCGACAGGCGGCTCGGCCAGCCAGCTCTCCTCCTGTGACCGGACTGTGGTGCATGAGTGCGCGCAGCCTCGCAGAGAAGAGGTGGGCGCTTGCTGCCGCAAGGCTGGCCCTTGCCAAGAGGGAGGCGGCGGCGTGCAGTACGCTCGGGGGCCCCGGCGGGCGAGCGGGCGGGAAGCACGGCGGCGGGGACAGCCCCGGGAATCTCTCTCCGCACGCGGGCCGCCGCCGCCGCTGTACACACACGCCCTTCCTATCCGGGCTCATCCAAGTCTCGGCCGCTGGGCTCCAAACGGTGGGCAAAGGACGGCAGGGAGATGCGGCGCGAGCTCTCGAAAAGGGAAAACGGGAACGGCAAGCAAAAGGGAGAAAGCTGGGATTAATCTGCTGGGTGTCCGCCCATTTAGCAACGAAACACTTGGCGTGCTTTATTGCAACCGGGTGCTGCCGCCTGCTTTAAATAATAGCAAAGCCGCCTTTGGCTAGACAGGGGGGGAAAAAATAAAATAAAATCCCGCAGCGTGTCAGGATTAGCGTTTTGCGATCTCTTTCCCTCTGAATTTGCTCCATGGGTTCAAATCTCTCTCTCTCCCCCCCCCCCACTCCCCCCGTCTTCGTTTCTCAAAGGAAAGATGCCCGGGTTCCCATGTTTCAGACCCTCCAGGCTCTGATGCGGAAGCCCTGCCATTTATGCCCAGTCCCTTGGCTCAGAAGTGATGCGGGAAAAGCACTCTGCTTATGCTCAGAAACCCCTCTTTATAACTTATTTTCTTTGTTAAAACCCTATTCATTAAAAAAACAAACATAAAAACGGGCGCTGGGTGAGTCCTGTCCAAATGACGCCCTGGTTTCCTCATCAACAACATGGTTTCCTCATTCTAAAAACTCATTTCGTCCCGGCAGGATTGTTACGAGGATGACTGGAGAGCGGTCAGCCTGCAATCCTGGCTACCTTCTACCTGAGAGTAAAGCCTCACTGAACTCAAAGCTAACCACAAGACAGGAACGCGCGGCACGGCTGCAAGGCTAAATAGGTTAACCTGGAGAGTAAATCTCGTTCCGTGGAGTGGGACTGACTTCTGAGTAAATCCGCTCAGAATCGCGACGTGGGAAATGGCAGTGACTCGCCTCGAGCTCTAAGGATAGCGCGGACTGCACCTAGCCAGGATCTCACCTCCTGTTATTTGCAAACTACCTCAAACTGCCTCCTCCAACCCCCCGCCCCCGCCCCATCAGCGCCCGTAAGGCCGACGTTTTCTCCCTCCTCTCGGCCTCCTTCCCTCCCCTTCACCCTCTAAATCCTGTTGTTTTGTTTCTGATCTCCCTTATCTGAGTTTTCACTGCTTGCTCGGTGGCTAATTCGGAGGAAATGAGTGTCAGATCTCAGATGGAGTAATTAAGGCGGATGGGTTTAGTGCGCCCTCTTCGCCAGTAAGCAGGGATTAGTTCCTCCAGCCTCCCCCCCCCCCAGCTCCCGCTTCAGTAACAAGACGCAAGAGTTTTTAAGCAACAGACTGTTTTACTTTGGGGTAATAATTCATTGCGGTTTGGAACTGGAATGGGGGGGGGGGAGGGCACGACAACGCGGAATTTCCCTGATCTCAGCACACTTCGCCTAACCTGGCCCGCCTGCCTTCCTCCTCCTCTTCCACCTCCCGTCCTCGCATCCCCCCTCTCTCTCTCTCTTTTTTTTGGCAAGTTAAGTTCCATCAAGAAAAGTTTGGAGCCACTTTGCAAGGTGGCTCAGAAGCTCAGCAAAGGGACTGCGCTGTTTGCCTCTTGCTACCAATGATTTGTACTTAAGTGGGGTCTTTTTCTCCCTGGAGGAAAACGCAACGAGTGGTCTGGGAGGGGGCGCCCCCAGTTTCTGGTGCTGTTACATGCCAGGCAGGGAAGATGCGGCGTGTCCTCCTCATCCCAGCCACCTTCTTTTAACAAAATCAAGTTTTCGATGTCTGGACCAGCGCGCTGGCTAGATTTGCCTCTTCGGTCCTTTTTTTTTTTTAAACCCTCTTTTATACATTAAAAAAAAATGTGAATCCGCGAAATGCATTTCCAATCTATAAATGATTTATTATGTCTTTCTGCTAAAGGCTGGACAGACTCTGGGGAGTTCGGGTCTGCATTTTTTTAAAAAAAAAAAACACACACACTTCCCTTCGCCTCCGCAAAAAGAAAAGGAAAAGAGAAAAAAATATATAAGGCATGGGGACTTTGTAGTATTTTTAAACCTTTGATATATTCCATATGTGACATCCGAACACAACAGCTTCCAAAGGAGGTGGGGAGAATTAAACATCCCCAAACAGACTCTCTGGTCTGTTCCAAAGCCTTGCAAAGCCAACTCAAGGGGGTGGCGTGGGAGTGGGGGGGGGGGGGAGAGGGTGAAAGTTGGCGTTTCAGGAAAGGGAAGGCAGAAGTCCTGTCCAGGGAGGTAAGCGGAGCTGGTGGAGACTCTGGCCCCAGCCACCCGCTCTCTCACACACACACCGTCCGCCTGGCAACCTGAAAGGCAAAATCTTTCACATGCCTATTCCAGAAGGCGAGAGAGGCTTTCAGGCTGCGTCTTACCTGCTGCTTGCCCCCTGACTCCGGATCCGGCCAAGTACCGAAGCAGCAGCAATGCCCAGAGCAGAAAAAACGTATCCATTTTGGGGGGGGCGGGGGAGGCAGCGCTTTGGCGGCCGGAGGGCGATCCCTCCCGGGCGACGTCGGGAAATGAGGGGCGTCCTTTGCAACTGTCAAGTCAAGTCCCCCTTCCTTGGATCTGCGGAGAGACACCAGCTTTCCCGGCGAGTTTCCTTGGCCACGAGGCGGGCGACCGCGGCGAGTCCTCTGCGGGGCTTCCACGCCTGAAGGCGCCGACTTCCCAAAAGGATCCGCGAGCTGGAGGGAACTCCTTACATTCAGGCGGCGAAGGAGGCGCCGGCAGCTGCTTATGAAGACGCGCACACCGAACGACACGCGAGCGAGCGAGCCGGCGCGCGCGTGCGCTCGCTCCCTCCCTCACTCTCCCTCACGCGCCCGCGCAGAGCCCAGGCTCGGGGTATAAAACGGCACACCCGCACACGCGCGCCTGGCACCGCGAGGCGCCACGAGCCAGTCGGCGGGCGAGCGGGCGGGCGAGCGGGCGAGGGCGAGCCCCACTTCTTCGGAGGGTCAGCCTTTCCTCCAGCCGGGCACCGAGGGCAGCCTCCTCCTCCCGAGAGCCGCGTCTCGCCCGGGCATTGCCAAGAGCGGCGGAGAGCCTCGGCTGCGCCCCGGAGCCCCGGCGGTGGCGAAGGGCGCAGGCAGCTCGGCAGGCGAGGGCAAGCCTCCCGTCCTCCTCGCTCGCCGCCTTCTGCCCGGGCGCCCTCCGGGGCTGCGGCCGATGGCTGAAGCGTCTTCTGGATGCAGCGCCGGGGAACTCGCCTCCTCCAGCGCCGCCTGCACCGTGGCTGCCGCCGCCGCCGCCGCCGCTACCTCAGCCGCGGTTGTCTCTGCCCTGATCGCGGGGCTGCGAGCGAGTTTTGCCCCGAGCCGCCGCCGCCGCCTCGGCTGTGCCTCCGGCCGCCCTTCCTCCCTCGGCGTGGCGCTCCTCCTCGCCTCGGCAGATGCGCGGGCGGAGGTGCGGAGCGGGCGCCTTCTTCCCTTTCTTTGCCTCCCTCTCGGTTCCCTCGCCGCCTTTTCAGGCAGAGCAGCATGTGGATGTCAGACAGAAAGGCAGAGCTATCCGATTACACGCTCGCCCAGGGCCCGCCCCTTCGATGTTTCCCATTTAAACAAAACACACCGAGAGCCGCCGCCCCCCCCCCCCGCCCGCCAGCCGGCGACGGTGGAAAGCGGCAGCCCGCGCAAACGCCGAGCAGCCCCCGTTCAGACCTCGGCTGCGATCCAGCCAAGGAAAGAAGAAGGGAGGGGGGGGGGACCAACCGGATCAGCGCAGAGGGTGAAGCCCTTCCTCGATCCTCTCTGGCCGATCAAACGGGGACCGTGGCGAGAACTCTCCCCGAGCCAAAGGAACGCTTACTCTCCCGGCTCAGCCCGCGACGCCTCGCCCGTGGCGGAAAGCAACAAGTCCGAGGCTCCTCTCGCCTCCGCCCGCCGCCCTTGCTCGCGTCTCTTTCCCCGGGAATCTCGGCCGTTGCGGCGGAGGCGCTTCTTAACAGCGCCTGTTGGGCCGCTTGAATCTGTGATCTTTAGGCGGCTGCCCTGGCAAGATGTCATTGTATCTACAGGACATTATTTCCGATGTAGACACACACACACACACACACACATACAAATAAATCAACATTCACAGTCATGTCCAGGGAACGGGGCTGTTGGGAAAAGGCGGCGCGGCGGGGAGGGAGTGATAGCTCCGATGCTTAACAGTTTTCTCCAACAGTAAAACAAAATCCTGAGCTCCAAACACCACCCACACAAAGAGAGAGACACAAATAACACTTAAAAGGCTGGCAGGAGACACGTTATTTGCTGTAACACCCTGGAAGGGTTTTCACTTAAAACTTGCCAGGAGTGCAATAAACAAATTTACCTCTGGGGTAAGACCAGGCTTGGAAACATTCAAAATAAAGGGATGGTTGTTGACAACTGGAGACTAGATAGGAAAGAAGACGAATGTGTTGCTGTTTAATGGGAGCAGCACTTATGGGGCAAGAAATAAACGAAAAAACAAGCTTTCTGTTTGCACAGAACACTTCATCAGGCACATTGAAAACTGATGAAAACCTCTGTGTAACCTAGAAATGTGTGCATTCTTATGCTAAAGCAGTGGTGGACCTACATTTTGGGGGGCTCTGAAGCTTGAAGTGTTGTGGGGATCCCTTTGCAACCAGCAATGAGGTCTGGGTAACCACTGTTATCTCCCTTCTTCAGTGGGGTTGTTCCATGACAGATCACCACTTTATTTTAGGTGGACTAGTCACTTCTGGGGGAGCCCTGGATTAGGGGCCCTTACGCTTCAGTGGTTTCATAGTAGATCCGTTCATTGTGCTAAAGCGATGACATAAGAGATCAAGAGGCTTTATCTATTACAGGTCTTTCCCCATCCCTAACCAAAAAAGCATCTATGGATATGAAACGCCCATTACAATCAACAGTACTCTGAACAGAATTGGGTGGCCTATAGGTTGCCTGTGACCCTCCCCTTGCCTTTGTGCCCCCCCCCCCCCACACTTCCCTGCTGCCAAAGAACCAGGGCAGCAGCGGGTAGGAAAGCAGTCCTGTTGTTGTTCTTGGGTGCTATGAAGTGGACTTCTGACTTAGGGTGACCTCACAAATGAGTGACCTCCAAAATGCCCTGTTCTCAGAAACCCTGCTCAGAGAAGCAGTCCTGCCCTTGTGCCAAGAAACCACAGACACTGTCATGACTTCCATGACCAGGTCTAGTGCGGTTGCCACGGTGTGTACCAAGAGTCTGCTGCCGCCACCGCAACATACAGAACCTGGCAGCTTTGGGCATGGACTACTCCAAGCAGCATACCCACAAGCAATGTGCACAGAGTCCTGCCACGTGCATTAAGTTGTCCATTTATGGAACGGGTGGTTGAAATTTAGCATGTTCAGACTGCGAGCCAAAGTCGGTGCCCCCTCCAAAATCAAAATGGGCACGATGGCATCCAACCTCTTGTCGGAAAGAAACAAGGAGAAAAAGTAGCAGTCGTAAGAAAGTGCCCTTTGAGCCCCTTCACGCAGCACATGGCACAGCTGCTCAGTGCTGAAAAACCTCCCTAAATGAGCTATTTAAGAGCACACAGTTCTGTGCCTCTGCATGTGCCAGCGAGCCATTGCTAGCCATTTGGAGACTGGCCAGTGTGCACAGACAGGCTGTGCACCAGGACAGGGGATATTCCCCCCAAAACTCTGAGTGGATGCACCCATTCCCCAGTCAATCAGTCACTCCTGCTGGTTGTAGAAACATCTGCATCCATGCACGATGGGCATCCCATAGACACAGACAGCACACGAACTGGCCTTCATCTCAAGTTAATCAGAATGGAGAATCAGGTTGCAATCCTGCACATTACGGGCTTGGGGACAGGTTCCCTTGAGTTTAATGGGGCAAACTTCTAAGTAAAGAGGGATGAATTCAGCCTGCAGTGTGTGTGTTTAGGAGTGGAGAGCTAAGCTCAAAATGTAAGAATTATCTACAGAGGTGTAAACGGGACTGCAAGGATATCCTGGAAGAAGTGACCTCACTTACAACTTAGGGTCACCTCCTGCAACTCGGATCAGCTCCTCTGACCTTCCAAGTAAAAGGTAACCAGGCAGCATTCGATGCTAATGATCCACACAATTAAAACAATGTTCTTGTTTGTTATTGTGATAAGGACAGGCATTGATTTACCATTGTATGGTGTACAAAGACTGTTCTTAAACATATGCTGAGGGTGAGGGAGTGGATAATACTTTGCCAAGCCAAGGCTTGGGCTGGTTCTTAGTGGAACAATCTGAAATCAAACCATTAATATCAAGGAAAAAGAATGCACTTTAAAAAGAAGGAAGGAAGGAAAGAGGGTGATGTGGTAGTAAGAAAAAAAAAGAAAATAATCTGCTAGTTTTAAGGGTGCTGGAGCAACAATTTTCCAAATAAAGAGCTCTAAGACAGATGAGGTACACCTAGTCAGTATTTATAGAAAAGGAGTATACATGTTGCCAGGAAGGAGAGAGTCATATTTTCATCTGTAAGTCCATTTCCTCCTATTCCATATCAATCTACTTTTTTAATACAGAAAATTGTGCATTATTTTTAATACGTTTTCCACCAAGCCTGTTTTTTGCTAACATTTTATGCTAAAATGCATGTTTGGTATACATTTATGCTAATATATACACAAAAACAAAACAAGTTCTTACAGTGCCTTTAAAAGATTTATCCTCAGATAACATGTAATTCTAATATGGGGGTGGGGAAGGGAGAGATTGTACTATTTAAGCCTAAAATATACATTCCACTCTGCATTTGGATATACTTTTGATCGGAAGTCTGTATTGCAAAATATGAAAAAGTGTGTAAAGAGAAACATAACAGCGCATTGATCAGCTCTGTGCTGGGTTTCCTGACAGGGAACATCTGTGCAAATGGAGAACACCTGCATTTGTCCCCGGACATCTGCCTGATGGATAGAATAACATCAGACTTTGATAGGACAGTTCCTATGGGTCAGAATATACACACATAACATGATGTACACAAATCCTTTCAAGACCCTTGAAACAAGAAATCATGTGTGTGTTTATATTGTGCATGCTAGCTGGATAGCTCCACGAGTTAGGAATCTGAGCAGGGAGCTGGAGGTTGTGAGTTCAGTTTCCCACTGGACATTGTGGGAGAGCAGCCCATCTGTGTGGCCTTAGGCAAGCTGCACAGTCCCAGGGCGCCCCCCGGAACAAAGAAATGGTAAACCAGCTACGAGTATGTGATACTTAGAAAACCCCAAAAAGGGTCACCGTATGTCAGAATCGACCTGATGGCATGCAGTTATTATTATATTTTGCCTATCAGATTGTTATCTCTCCCTAAAATAATTACACATCATTCTGTTTTCATTGGTAATTGTTTTATGCTATAAAAGTAGAAGAATACAAATTATTCCTGAGGTATCTCCATCCTCCAACATATCTTTCAGCATCCAGCTTTTCCCTCCCCAAATCTGTTCTCATTGCTCTTCAGCCCAGCCATAATTTCTCCTCTCATCATCTCATTAACACCATAGTCCTATAAAGAGAATTCCTGAAAATAATGGAATGTGAAGGGTTTGGGCGCTTCAGGGAGGGAGATCTATGACCCTCCATCCACCCCACCCAGCATAGCCTAATGCCTTCTGGACGGCCACATCTTCTCTGCCCGTGGTATAAATATTAAGTCCTATATGGTGCAGTGGATAAAGTGATGGACTAGGACTCTGAAGACCAGAGTTCAAATCTCTGCTTAGCCATGGAAACTCACTGGGGAAGTGAAATTGGTAAAGCCACTCCTTAAATATCTCATTTACTTGAAAGCCCTGTTCCGGTCACTATAAGTCAGTTCCTACTTGACAGCACACACCAATCAACCAACCATACTCCCTGATGGGAAGAGGTTGATGGGGGACAATTAAAGGGTTTTTTTTTTTTTCAACATTTCAAAAGAGCAAATTAGTCACTCCTTAGTGCAGCCTCCTCAAGGTAATCCCTTCCAGTTGTGTTGGATAAAAACTCTGCCCATTTCCAATCTGGGCAGTCATTATGGGAAACAAACACATCTGGCAGGCAACAATTCAGGGAAGCTTGTCTATTTGCTTGATCTGGTCATGGCAGGAAATTTCAGTTTTGTCATTGCCACCAGAAGCTGAGCCATTTTCAGAAGGCACACCATCAGCAATCTAAAATGTGGATAGTTTTTTCTAAATTTTAATTGTGAAGAAATTTAAATATTGCTGGAAGTTGTCCTCACATCTCACCTCCCTCCAGCCTCTAGCAGTCCAATTATCCAGCCAGCTCCTGCCAAATTTATTTCCTTGTTTCTCTTACCAAGCATCTATCTATCTATCTATCTATCTATCTATCTATCTATCTATCTATCTATCTATCTATCTATCTATCTATCTATCTATCTATCTGTCTGTCCGTCCGTCCGTCCGTCCGTCCGTCCGTCCGTCCGTCCGTCCGTCCGTCCGTTTAATCTTACTCAAGGGCTGTATTTGCAGGGATTAAATTTAAGGTATGTATGTCTTCTATCTGCATCATGAAATATGTCCACTTGTCCTGGGTTGAACTGTACACTGCGAGGAAGAACCAAAGCTTCTTCACAGGCAGAAGATCCCAGATCTCGGCCTGGAAAAGGCTCTCAACTGAGAAAACCCTGTCTGCCAACCAGCGTTGATGCTACTGAGCTATATGGGCCAATGGGCTGACTTGGTACAAGGCAGCTTCCTATATGCTATATTCTACATCTCAGATAGTAGAGTAACTAAACATATGGCCTAAGGGGGTGGCCAGTTCAAAATCCAGCCAATGCCATAACTTTGGATAATGCTCTGTTCTCTCATCCCCTTTCCTCCACTCCCTATAACTGTCCTTCTGAGGGGATCCGTACTGGCTTGCCTCTCAGAATGGCAGGGATGGATATGCCTATCAGTAATAATTCTGGTGGTAGCTGGCCAAGTCCACTGCTTTTGGATTTACAATTTAAACATAAAGGGCACTGCCACCTTGGGGCTTGGACCGAAAACCTTCCCAAGGGATTCAGCCCATTTTCAAAAAGAGCTGCTTGTGATAAATGTTTCAGTAAGACATCCGATAATGCTTATTTTTGTCTTTACGACAAACTGCACCTGCTGCACCTTGGGGGAAAAAAGGAAGACTCTTATTTTAACACACTAAAACCTGTCACAAATATATAGGGTAGTTTTGATATAATTAGATCTCCATTTTTGTTCTTGATCTGAAAGTCAGGGGTATGTGTGTGTGTTGGCCACTAATTAGTTTAAATACAATTCAATGTGCTTTTCAGATGGGTTAAACCATGGCAAGAAGTCAGGGATCAAGAGACATGGAAAATCTAATAATACAGTCCATGAGAGCCCAGTATAGAATCAATTGTGGCCCTACAGACAAATGAGTTTTAACAACAAAACTTCGATCCCTCCCCCACCCCTGCCTGGATATGATGGACTATTTACAAAGATACAAAGGTATTTCACAAATAAAATACTGTATATGCACTGTGTGCTGTGCTACAGTGACGTTAGTAATATTTGTTTGGATTGATGAACAAAGGTTTTAAATTTTGTTGGTTGATTCACACTAATAAAATCTGTATATTGCTATGATCCATCATATAAACAAATACACAGGGAGTCTACTTTTATCTCTCAAATACATGCTTTATCTCTTGTTGGAAGTCAAGGAATTCCTTAGGCCCATTTTGAAAGATAATTATAATTTTTACCTTGGCTCTTTGCTGGTTTGTCCATGAGTCTTATAGACACTGCAGTTTTGTTCTGCCTCATCCGTCATCTCTAACGGTTTGTTAAAATATCCTCATTGAAGAAAACAGGAGCATAATCAAGTCCTTTATTCACTGAGTTTTCAGCATGAAAGTGTGTGACTTTTTAATAGCTGGCTTATGGCTAGACTACTATCAAACTAGTCAAGCACAGTTTTGAAAGTTTATAAATAGATCTGGGAAATCAAAACATAGTTGTCTGTGTGTTATATATTGATGCATTGATTCCTCCAAATTCCTATTTGGCTATAAAAACACAAACGTTGAGTTTTGTTTTTAAGGGGTTTTGTTTTTAAGAGGGAGAAAATGGGAATAAGAAGGGATGACTCTCCTGCGATGCCCTCCCATTTTCAGTACGGTGGCAAAATAAATACCTATCTATCAACTAAAATGGAGACATTGCTATTGCCAAGTGACCTAATTACAAAGCCACAGACAAGATACCAAGATGATGAATTTGCCAGAACAGACAATAACTTGAAAAGAAACATAGCCAAACCTGAAGTTATCTGCTGATATACAACCCTCTTCCCCAGAGGCGGCTCTCCTAAGGAACCGTGGGGAGTCTGAAAGGTGGGATGGGCACATGGCAGCCCTCGCCCTTATTCCAATAGCCCTCTCCAAGCAGTCATTTCAGACTTCTGAGAAGAGCCGCCGATTGTTCTCTCAGCATCAGTCGGACCAAGCAGTGGATGGGAAGTGGGGATAAAAAGGAAAAGAGAAGAAGGCAGACATAAAAGCCCACCCTCTTTGGAGCCTTGGTTCCACCCACCACGGCCTTCATCCTTGCCCACCACCAGCACGCAGCCTCTGAGGGAGGTTTCCCCCTGCAGAATGCAGCCCTCAATGGCCAAAAGGTTCATTGCCCCTGTTTGAAGCAGGCACACCGCATACCCCTGTGGCAGAGCAAAACCTAGAAAATGCATGCAAGGAGTCGTTCTCCCAGTACAGCAGCCACTGCACAGCTGGAACATCAGGAGCTGGGATGCAGGGATTTCTTCCTTGAAACGGCACCTTTGCCAAACTCAGAGCTGCAGCTGCTTTACCGTGGAGTGGGAAATTTATGGGGGGAGGGGAGGTTGGACGACAAGTCGAAAAGTCACCAAACCAGCACAACAAGCAGCTACGCTGGCTGGAGGATTTTCAGACTTCTAGTTCAAAAAACGTGTTTTCCATCTTTGCTCTAAAGCAGTTGGAAGTAAGTACCCAACGTACATAGATATAGCTTGTGAACAGGGTCAGTCTCTCTGCCCAACATCCTGGTCCAAAGGCTGCCCTTGCCAAAATAGAACACTTGTCTCCTGGCTGCGGTATTAGAAGTCACGCAAGTGGCCCATCTGCTGGACTCTAGACTAACAGGTCTCTCTGATCAATAGTGGACATCAACCCAGGATCTTTCATATCACCACCACCATCACACTGGTTTAACTGGAGTTGCTGAGGTTGAAGGCTGATGCTTTCAGCATGCAAACGACATGCTCTATCCATAAACTCTGGATTCTTCACATTTCATATCAAGTATCTAAGCTGCACCAAACACACTGGGAAATTTTTGCTAAATAAGCAAGTTCCATGCGCTTTACTGTCACAGGTATAATAATAAGTGTGTGCCATCAAGTCAATTCTTACCAAGGGGACCTTTTTCAGGGTTTTCTAGGTAGAGAGTACTCTGAAGTGGTTTATCATTCCCTGTGCAGGTTGCCCAAGGCCACACAGGGTGACTGTTCTGGGATGCATAGTGAGGAATTGAACTCTCAACCTCTGGCTCCACAGCCAGAAAGCTAACTCACTGAGCAATCCAGCAGCTTTTATAGGTATAGACATATAGATATATAATCAAGCTTCAGAGGGGCAGAATTTAGAATTTGCACACATTTTTGGCAAGTAGTGAGGTGGCAGGAGAAGGTGTGCGGTTCACAGTGAGCGAAGGCAGGTCGTGGCCAATGGTAGGAGAAGCAGATTAGGAGAGGTCATAAAGTTGAGACCGCAGAACTGCAGCAGATGCTCTGTCCTTCCCAAGTCATAACTGTCAGCACTCCTCCTCCTGCCAAGTCTCTATGTAACCATTTAAAAATAGTATTATCTTTCAAGAGTGAAAATTGAAATTCTCTGGAATCAAATTCCTGTGCCGGATTCCACATGGGCATCTCTGCAAGGACAGCTATAGTCTGGGAGATTATCTGCAAGGGAGTCGAAGGGAGAACTCTGTAAGAGAGACGGAGACCTTATTTTTACTTCATTGGAAGCTCAGAGCCAGTTTCCTTAGCAATTTCCAGAAGGTATCTGTTTTGTCTCGTACAGTACTGGACACACCTACGGATGTACCAAATGCAATCCAGCTGCCTCGTTGGGTGCTGGAGCAATTGTGCTTGATCGGGCCATGGTTCCTGTCTTTCCCCTGGCTTCTGCAGAAACTCATTTGCAAAGGGTAGAGGGGACTGATCCTTTCATGTTACTTTTCACTGAAATTTAAAAGCTCATCAAATGTTTTCAACACATTACTGGAACTAGTAGTCTTCCCCCACGCCCCCGCCAACCAAGCTTCTCCATATATGAGAAACATCCATAAAACCCCTTGGAAAATAGGACAGTCTGTAATTTAATTGCTCTTTAATAGTTTGTTTACTTCACCATCTGCATTAAATTTTGTTGGAAGAATTTCACAGATGAAGCGCTGGCTAGAGTTTGCTTCGGATGGAATTTCCTCTCACTGGGGAGAAACCCCAATGCCTCTTCAAATATGAAACCTATTTTCCATCATTGTTCTTGATTCCTATCATGATGGAAAGGATATGTCTTCTAAGATCTCACCTTTCCTTACTTCCTGTCTCTTAAGAAGTAGTTGCCGACTTTTCTTAAAAGAATGGGGTGAACTTATTCCCAAACAATACTATCTCTAGAGAAGCTGTATTCATGGAACTGACTTAACCTTCATTATATGAAAACATGTAACATATCTTGGGTCTCCCTCTTGATTAGAAGCATGCAGATTTGTGTTTTTGGACTATAGCTGCCAGGAGTATTCTGGGAACTATAGTCCCAAAACCACAAATGTGCACCCTCTACTGTTGGCCAACAGACCAAAGCAACCCTCTCAGGTGTGGGTGTTGCTGTCATGGATAAGCAAGGTGGCCGAGCCCTTCCCCACTCCTTTTCTCCCTTCCTCTTTCCAGTCACGAAGTTCCATCACTGTGGATAGGAACACTGCTACACTGGAAGATCTAAGAAGCAGGGACTGCATTGCCTGAAGTAGGATTAGAGAACCCTTCGCCTTCAGTGTTGCTGAACTCCAGTTTCCATGAGCCTAGTCAACTTGGCCTCTGGTGGATGCACTAAAATACCAACATCTAGTGGGCTTCAAGGTTTCCTCTGGCCCAGAGCTTTGATGCCACCACTGCCACACAAGGCAAGCTCTTTAGAGAAGAGATTTGCTCCTTTTTGTTCCCCACTATTTCGAACACTAAGCAGAAGGATCTAGGCAATACAGTACAGGAGGCATGCCTTAGACTACTTCACTAAGCATGGCAAAACCTGGGGAAAACAAATGAGGACGATGATGACAACAACAATGATGCTAATGACGACAACAATGATGATGGACTACAGTGATCATGCTGGCTTGGAGATCCTGGGAGTCATAATTGAAAAAAAGTAACAATTCCAAGTGACATTACATTTCCTGCCTATTCAAGAAAGACAAGAAGAAAGAAGAACTTCAAGGCAAGAGAAATATCTGGAGTGGAAGCAGGGGGAAAGGAGCAGGATGTAACAGGGGCAAGGGTGCAGGAAACTTCCCCACCCATCCAGCTGAATTATCTGTGTGTATTGTGTGTTGTATTTGGATACTACAATTTCACTAAGGAATTCATAGTGGCCTTTTAGCCTTGTGTTAAAATATGCAAAATACATGCAGGCAGAATTTACAGATCAGGAATACCTTGTGTTTTTAAGGCCACTGAGCTCAGTAAAAAGAGCTGCTCTTTTCTCTGTTCTCTGTCAGAAAACATATTGCTTCAGCCACAGACTCCCTGACATCATCATTCCAAAGAGGCAGACAAAATGGCAGGGCTGCACATTCCCGCTGCAGAAAACCAAGCCGAGATTCTTTCGGCCACAAAAATGCACACAGCAGAACTTCTCCCTCTGGCCAGAACCCAGAAAACAATGTGGTGGTGAGAGCAGAAGGCAATTGGCCAATGGCAAAATTATGCATTTCAAGTCACCCTCTGACCTTGAGCCCATTCCGAGAGCTAAATATTGTCAGTCCCTGCTTGTGAGACATGATCTAAAATACTGAGTTCTTCTGCAAGACCTCTATGGCTGTAACACAATATGTAAGATGATGCCTTTCACTGGAGCAACTGGTAGCAGAGGAGTATTCCAACAGGTATGTACAACTGGAAAAAAAAATGTAGAGGGGGACAGAAAACGCTACCAGATCACTTGATTGCATGGACTAAATGTATTGGGGCAGTCTGAACAGAAAAGCTGCCAGATTGCTCAGCCAGAAAAAAGAAACAGGACATTACTTATCCAGAGCAGGTGGTAGGGTGAACAGCTCACTGGAACTCTCTGAAGAAGAGTTCTGTGCCATTTGAAAGACTGCACAATCATATGGCATCCGGGTTTCTAAACAACTGGGGTGAAGTATGGACTGGGGAGTCCTTTTTGGTTGGCTCCAGGACATTCCTGAATACAGCCAGCTCAGAGCTTTCCTTTAATCTGATCTTCTCCTGACCAAGATGAGACATACTTTTATGACTACCCTCATTCTGCATTATTTACACGAGGTAAGAGCAGCAAAGAGGATCCTAGTCATGCCAGAAAGGACTCAGACGACAGATGTTAAGCCATGCTCTCATGCATGTCTTTTGCCTTGGCCCCTGTGTGTTTCAGCTGATGCCACTGGGAAAACACAGGAGCTTAGAGTCCTTGCCAATTAAGATTTGGCCCATTTTAAAAACAAACTAAGTTCCCAGCACACAACTTTTCAATTAATCCAGTTTAAAAGAGCCAGTTATGAATTGTTGCCCTATCTGACAGAAAACAGCAAATATTTTGAATTTCTCCTTCCATTGGTGTAGTGGGATATAGTGGTTAAAGGCTGACTAAGAACTGGGGAGACCCAGATTCTAATTCCCAATAAGTCATAAAAGTTGCCGGATAACCTTGGGGCACTTGCTCTTTCTCAGCCCCACATAATACCTCGCAAGAGTGTTGTGTGGATAAGATACAACAGGACAGAAAATTCACACAAACTGCTTGGTGATCCTTTCAGGAAAGGTAGGATACCATGCACAAAATAAAATAAAGAACCAGTTGGGGTCAATAAGCATCTCTCTTTCTCTGTGTGTGTATATTTATAGTCAGATTTCACATATAGAAGAACTTAAGCTTAAGATGCTGGTGTGGAAGACATGGTTCTAAATTACTGTTCAGCTTGCAAACTGTTACCTTAATTAGCACCTTGAATGAGACTCCATCCTTTCTGGGAGAAAGCAGTAGCTTGGGGGAGGGGGGGGAAGAGGTCGTTAGGGGAAGAACGGCCTTTGGCACTGATGGGCTTCTGCCTGGGTCAGACTAATAGCCTTTCCCAGTTTTCTGTCTTTGCAGCCTTCACTCCTACACAGTTTGCAGAGATGTCAGTCCAACTTCACAGTAAGGGGTGAGTCTGCTTCAGAAGCACAGCCATGATGCCTACCTGACTCGTTAACATGTGTGGATTCCTTTTAATTTCTTTTCCATGTCATTTTGTCAGTAAATAAGTGTAACCCTTCATGTTCATGCAAGTCATGCACCTAACAAGCAAATGAAACATTATGGATCCTAACATCTCAATACTTAGGCACCTTAATGGTGGTGTAATTAATCCATGTTGGCCAAAATCTTTCTAATAATATTGACTGGCATAATGCAATTGTTGTAAATCTCACTTGATGGATCACCGTAAATTAAGATTAAAAAAATGAAGCAAAAACAAAAAACCCTAAGAGAACTTGCGGCACCTTTTTGTCTTGCTTTTTTTCTTTTTCTTTGTTTTGTTTTTTAATCTGATATGTTTACACAGACTAATGGGGCTCCTCCTTCAAAAACCTCAAGTTAAGAGTTAGCATAGGCATTTGCTGTTGCTCACCAAGCCCCATGACACGGCATGCAAGAGCAAAAAACTGTAATCCCTTATAAACTTGCAGCAATTTGCCAAGGAGAGAAACGACAGTTGCATTACACTGGTGTAAAAACTCAATAGGATTTTGGCCATTAATTAAATTAATTAATTTAATGAATATATACTTAATATAATTAATTAATTAATTAATTAAATTAATTAATGATTTATTCATTCACAACATCTATGTACAATGATTAATTATATAGTATGCATTAACCCAGTGATTCCTAACCTTGTGTGTCCCAGGTGTTCTTGGACTACAACTCCCAGAAACCCCGGCCAGCACAGCTGGTGGTGAAGGCTTCTGAGAATTCAGTTCAAGAACACCTGCGTTATCCAAGGTTGGGAACCACTGCATTAAACTATTCACATGTATTATCAAGAGTAGGGACTCTTTGGCTTTCCAGCTGTTTTAGACTTCAATTCCCAAAAAAAAAAAAACCAGCATGGAAAACTGTAACAAAGCTTGGAAATGGTGGTCTGAACAATCTCGAGGGGCAAAGGGTCCCCACCCCTACTTTGCAACATCCTTGGAAGGCTTGTTGGTAATTATCCACACATTGCCAGTGTTGGAGACTCTTTGTTGGAGAGGAAAAGAGGCAGAAAGAAAATGGCTTGCAGGAGGCCAGCTGGCGATGCAAGAATCAACACAGACTCTCCTCCTAACCAGCAGAGTGTGTCAGCAAGAAGCACATATTGGGCAAAATCCTGCTCATAACACCTTATGCTCATAACACCTGTTTCCTTGTGTGGTCGGTTGCATGTCCTCAGTATGACCCATTGTGCTGGTAGAAGTGCTTTGTGGACAGCACTTCCATCTCAGCAATAGCACAACTAGCACAGGTGCAACCTGGAGTTTTGCGCATGTGGTTACGCAGTAGGATTTTGGACGTTATTTGTTTACACATGGTGTTTATTCACAACAGGGATGGGAATGCGTAACCCTCCCTGTGAATGTTGTTGAACTACAGCTTCCATTATCACCAAAGGTAAGGGATGATGCGAGTTAACCTGTGAAGTCAAGAATGGGCATTGGGTGCCCTCCAAATATTGTCAGCCTCCATCTGGAGCACCACACACACTGGCCATTCCTGACTCACAAGCTACATTTACAAGCTGGGATAGCTCAGTGGATTGGAGCACCTGGCTGCAGAACCAGGGGCTGGGAGTTGGAATCCCCACTGTGCCTTCCTGGGAGGTGGTCAGCCAAACATGGGTGACTGTTGCATTTAAGTGCCCTGCACTTGTGTGGCCTTGGGCAAGCAATACAGTCCCAGAGTGCCTCCAGAAAGAGGGGCCGACAAAGCATTTCTGAGTATACACAGAAAATCCTGGGAGACTTGCCATAATTCCTGATTGATTTAGCAGCACACAATTATTAATTCTTCTATTCTTTAGAAAAGGGCTGCAAAACCTGTTTGGAAGGACTAGGCTGAGATGCCCTAATAGTAGTAGTAGTGATTGTTGTTGTTTAAACTTGTATACTACCCCATAGTGCTAGAGCACTCTCTGGGAGGTTTGCAACAAAAATATGCAAACAATACTTTGCCCCACAGTGAGCTGGGTACTCATTTTACCTGGGATGCTGAGTCAACCTTGAGCCAACTACCTGAATCTGTTTGGATTGAACTCAGGCCATGAGCAGACAGACGTTTGACTGCAGTTTGGCCACTGTGCCACAGGGCTCATTGTGCCTTACCAAGATGCTTGGACTAGCATCTGTCCCCTCCTGGTTCTTACGTGACCTACATGAGTTACCTCCTGAAGGCCACCCAATAGCTTTCACAGTGAATGGGAAACTTAGAATAACATTTCCCATTTCCCATAGCAAATCAAAACGGATTCTGGATGCCTTCAGCCTCATTTCTCTTGGATGTTACTCCAATTCAGGTTGCGCTTTCTCCCCCTTTTTTTTTTTTCACTATTGCAATTGTTCCTGTCGAGACAGAAAAGTGAAGAGGGAGTCTTAAAGGAGTCAATCTGGACACCGCACGTCCCTACCACGCATTCCGTTCCCCAGCGTCCAGAGAAACCTAAGGCACACAACGCGCGCCTCTTTTTTCCGGTGTTTCTTGCTTTGAAAGTGCAATGCGCCTGGGAACCATCAGGGGGCAGCTGTGACCAGAAAAGAGCAAAGCCAGAAGAATGAAGGGGGGAAAGTAAAAAAGAACCAGGAGGAGGAGGGAGGAAAAGAGTGGACGAGTAAAGTGAAGGGGCTCTCGAGAGAAATTAGGCAAGCAGAGAAACAAAGGTACAAATGCTTGCCGTGGGGAGGTCGTAGAATCTATGGGGGAGGGGGAAGCAGATGGGGGGGGGCTGGAAATAAGGCACCTGAAGAGAAGATAAACGATTGATTAGCTGGACAATTTTTTTAAAAAAACACCAAACCAAATTAATCTTGTTGAAATACACAATCATATTAGAGGAAGGGAATTAAGCCCTGCTGAACTGGGAAGGTTTAAATCTTTCGAAAGCTCCTTCATTGAGAGAGAGAGAGAGAGAGAGAGAGAGAAAACCCTTCTGAGTTAATAACAATAATAATAATTTTTTAAAAGCTTTCAGAGTTCAGCTTGTGGATTCAATGAGCCTGAATAGAAAGGTGCCAATATTATTTCTCTCAATACATCAGCAGTATAATAGGCGGCAATGGACCTTTTTTCCCCTGCTTTTCTTTCTTTTCCTTTTCTTCTTCTTTTTTAAAACCCGATTCTGTATCATCTGAGGCTTTCGAGGAGCGCTCTGTCCCAGTGGCTCTCTTGGTCTCAGCAGGTTAACTTCATTAAAGGGTTCCTTCAGCCGCTTTCATGTTGGCTGGGATCCCTACTGGGTGGCTACATTAGGCAGAGAAACCCCCTCCTGGGGGATGATTGTAAACGGATGTTTTACACCAGCTAGCGGAATGCAGGGGCGGGGGAGGGGGAGGGCAATTGACACAAGGCGGATCTTCCCCAGCTATTAATTACACTCCCTGCGCACAAGGCCCAGGCCCTTAGCAAGAACAGCCCTAGGATTTGAGATGTAGCTGAACAAGAATCTTAGAAAATTGAATTCTGAGAGAGGAAGAGATTGGGTGTGCAGTCTGGCAGTGACCTCTCTGTGATAAGGGATCTAAATGGATGGTGTTTCCCTTCTCGTTCCCCTTCTTATTATGCAGCAGCAGATGTCTCGAAGCTTTTATCACCACCGGGCTCTTTCCCCTCCACTTTCCCTTCTTGCCGAAGCTGGTTGAGAGAGATTGTCCTGGCCTGTTCAAAACTTCCTGCCTTCCATGAAAGAAGGCTCAGAAGGGGTAGAAGATGAGTGGCCAGGAGATAACAACAGTACCAACAAGAACAATATCAAGAAGAAGCATCCGGTAGCACCTCATAGATGGACCCGTTTATTATACATTCAGTTCTGTTGACACAGTCCACTTCAAAAGAGGCATAAGAGGACAGGGTCCATGCAAGCTCATCCCCTAATAAGGCTGTTATTCTGTACATCACCCCAAGACACTCTGTTATTTTTGCTGCAGTAGACTAAGGCAGCTACACTCTGGAAGATGGAGGAAGGGAAAATAATATTACTTTCTCGTTCCCCAAATGTGCACATAGACAAGCTGTTCCATACAGTCCCATAGTCCTGATACAGCTGGGGCAGTCCACGCCTCTCTCTCTCTCTCTCTCTCTCTCTCTCTCTCTCTCCCTCACTTACATAACTCATATTTATTCCTCTCTTTGCCATTTTCAGATGGTGTCTGAACATACTTTAGTGCCAGCTGTCAACTTTCAGGATTCCACTCTTTAGAAACTCCCCAGTTAAACTTCTCATGGGTGAGGTGGATGCATCTCATTCCTAGTGAGCATGTACACAAATACATGCACATGAATACTAAAGTTATCGTGCAAGGCACAGTCTGTCACTTCACACACTGCAGTGACCAAAGGATATTTTGACTGGTGGAGCCCTGTTGTCAGACAAATATATTTTACTAACATATGTTTAACCACAAAAGCAAACATCAGCTTGGTTTTCTATTTCTAGAGGGCAGTGGAAGGACGATGAATCCAGAACTGAAAATTGGGAAAGGAAGGGAGCTGATTTATTAATAACCTGTATGTCACATCTTCCCTCCAGAGAATTTAAGCAAATGTGTATGACTCTTCTCCTCCCACTTTAGTTTAAAATCACAGAAATTGTTGAATGGGTTCATTACAAGCTGCCTGGTCCAATGACTCCCTGAAGGCAGGGAGTCTGCAACTACAGAAGGTATGGAGAACCTGTGGGCCATGTGCCCCCGAGATGCTGATGGACCCCAATTTCCATTTTATTCCAGCAGCATGGCCAATGATAGAAGATTATAGGAACTGTACTGCAACAACATCTGTAGGGCCACAGATTCCCTACTCTTGTCTCTTATTCTGCCTTCTATGCCATCAATTATTCTTCCCATGATTGTGTCATTTGAACACTTGATAGGCAACCCTGTATATGCTCTCCCCTGGGCCTAAGCCAGAGCCTTTGGCATTTCACTGGATACCTCCTTCGGGCTACTGTGGAGCCTTCAATGAGCAGTGGTCATTGGATACAGTGATTTAACAACCAGTTTTGGTAGATTAGGCTGAGATATGGGGACTGGCTGGGGGTCATCCCGTGAGATTCATGGCCGAGTGGAGCTTAGATCTTAGATCTACCCAACTGGTGTCAGCCCAACACATGAACCATCACAATGTACTGGTTATAGGAAATAATCTTAGTTATATGAATAAGGGCATTACAAACTTGCCTAGCGATCTTTTAATCTGTGAAATATTGGATGGGGGAGCTATTTGCCCTTGATAGACAGAACAAATTACAGTGTGTTAAGTAGGTCACAACAGCTCCTGACATTCAGTGCACCTTTGGTGAGATTTTGAATTTCACATATTTTCTTTTTCCTCTTCCTGTCACTGTTCGACAGAAGCTTTCCTGCCTCTCTCCTAATACTAGAACTTGGCACCATTCACTGAAGCTGAACCGGTGGGAGAGTCTAGAAAGATAAACAGATAAAGATTGTCCTTCTTCACTTTGTGCACAGTTAGGCTGTGGAATTTTCTACGGCAAGATGTGATGGCCACCAGCTTGAACAGCTTGAGATAGGGATTAGACCAATTCATGGAGGATAAACCCTCCGATTGTAACATAATTACCCCCCTTACCAGAGACCGCATGGCTCTGAATCCCAGTTGCTAGGGAACGTGAGCAGGAAGGAAGGTACTGCTGTACTCACACCCTACATGTGAGCTTCCCAGAGGCAGTTGGGTTGGCCACTAAGGGAGCAAGATGCTGGACCAGATCGGTCTTGGGCTGCATCCAGTAGGATTATTCTAATGTTCTTAGGTAGTGATCCTTGAAGGCAGAACTATGCACAAACCCAGAAACCTTTCTGCCACAAACAGCTACGATAGTTAGCAGTTGCCAGAGTTACAAGTGTTCTCCAGACAAACTATTTCTTCCTTTTCTTGCTGATGGCTATCCCGTGAGTGTCACCTGATACTAATGATGGTGAACCAGCCATCCTCTAAGGATCCCATAAATGGGGGCTTTTCAGACTATGAGTGGCTTCACAGTTCAGAATGGTCAAGAGCTATTTACAGAAAAGAACATGGTATAGTCCTTCAGAGGAAGTAGGGAGTCTCCCAAACATTAATTCTGTCAAGTAGGAAGAAGTGAGTAATTTCTACTTGATGCTATAAACTTTTTAAATATTCATTGTAACAACAACAACAACAATAGTGTGCGATCAAGTCAATTCTTACTTATGGGGATTCTTTTCAGTGTTCTCTAGGTAAAGAATACTCAGAAGTGGTGGACCATTTCCTTCTCCTGGGGACATCCTGAGACTGTGCAGCTTGCCCAAGGCCACACAGACTGGATCTTCTCCAATGCACAGTGGGGAACTGAACTCCCAACCTCTGGCTTTGTAGAGAATTACGTAGCCAGCTATTGATTGTAACAGCACAATCTTTATTGTAATCTTCTATGAGACTTAATCCCAAATTTCTCCACCATTTCAGAAACCCTGTTCTGACTAGGGACTAGAAATGGGATTAAGGGACTGCAGATCCCCTGCCCATCCTACAGCTTCTGGTAGGTGTAGTGTCTCCAAAAAAGCAGTTCCCATCTCTGCTGGGGACCTTTCAGGAATGTGGACTTCTCCAATTCTGATTTGAACTCTCTTGATCTCCCCCCTCCCCACCCCCAGACAGGTACAGATCAGAATGTAGATATCTAGTGGCTTTCACACTTTTCAAAGGTTGTGATACAAGTTTCAGCTTCAATGATACTGAAATACATTTAGAATTGTATATTTTGACAGCACATTCATTTAAAATTCTGCATTTAGAAAAAGAAAACGGCTCAGAAACCTGTATGTAAACATGAATTTACACATTGATCTTCATGCTGATTTGAATGCACTGCAGATTAATGCTGAAACAGGATGGACAAGCTGTATGAACAGACACTTCCAACAATGGCACAGAGTTGAAAATAGGTGGATTCACTCATCCCTAGACCTTGCCCATTCAGCTGAAGAAACTGAGCATCATGAAAGTTTCACAGACCACTCAATGGCCAAACTTTAAGATTCTTTTTGTGTAAACTGTATAAAATTCCTTATTCAAAAAGAATCTTCAAGTATGGAACCATGAATAATCTGGGAACAATGAAAAAGGAAGAAAGGAGGGAGGGAGAGAAGAAAAGAAGAGAGGAGAAGGAAAATTACTTCCTGCTGTGTAACGACAGGAGGGGTAGAGAACTATATGGGACTTAAAACAATGGTGTGCCATGTCCCTGGACATCCTTTTGGTCTTCCAACACAAGCTGGAATTATGAAGGGATACAGAAGAGGTGGAGTACAACATAAAAGATGGCTCTGAACATGTTTTTAAGAATGATATTCCTATTTATAAGTAACATTTTCATTTTCCGTTGAGTTCTTCTTGTTGTTCTTAGAAAGAACAGGCTATGTTTTATTTAGTTGTGTTCTTCACTGTCTTTCCTGTTATATATATTTTTTCAGTATTCCACGAGGGATCTCTCCTCATTTAAGAGTCTGGGGGTAGAGAACTGAGGGCCAGAAAGTCTGTGCAATATTTTATTTTATATTTATTTTCTTGCCATTGCTTCTGTTATAAACATTGCCATTAAAAAAAAGATTCCTAAACCAAACGATCACAGGGACCTTTCATCTCCCTCCTGCCTGAAACTTAACAAATAAATTCTCAGACCAGGAGTGATATTTTTCTCTTCACCCACCCTGCTTCTCCCTCTCATCCTGTCTTTTTTTTAAAGCGTGATTTACAGTGTTTTGACTTGCCTTTTGATAGATAGGCCCTGACACTATGTTTCAGCTCCCTTCTCTTTACCCTATACATTTTGTCATGTTTTAGTTCTAGACCTCTCATTTCCCCAATATTTACACACATCTCAGAATGTATTTTCTTTGTGCCACCTTCACATAATGCATGGCCTACACTGGAAAATTACCTTATGCATGTTATATCAGAAGATATTTGAAATACCTTCTCCATTTAATGCAACACAACACTCAAAGTATTCTACCAGAAAGTACATGGCTTGGTTTTCCAAAACTTCTTCAATTTTGGTTGACCAAAACAAAAAACAAACAACAAAACAAAACAAAAAACACAAAAAAACCCTGTTTTTAAGCAAGTTCACAGAACCTTTGGAGGAGCTTGGGTCTTCATGACGTACACACTCATTCAATTTGTCCATCAGAACATGAGAATGAACCATGCTGGATCAGACCAAAGGTGTGTCTAGTTCAGCCTCATGTCTCCAAGAGCCAGAAGCTTATGGGAAGCCCCCAAGCACATTATGTTTGCCAGAGTTTGGAAAAATTACTTTTTTAAACATTATAATACCCCAAGTTTCTCTGCTGGCTAAGAGATCCTTGGAGCTGTAATCCAACAAGTTATGTTTCCAAGCTCTGTTGGTTGCTTTCTCAGCTAATTGTTAACCATGGTTTAGTTTTGTCGTTGGTTTGTAAACCATGGTTTGCAATAATTATCCTTAAATGCTGTGTCTGCATCGTCTTTGTTCAGGAATCCATGACTAAGACAGTTTTCCTGTGCCTCAGCCCCCTCTGCTTGCAGGGATAGGACCTGGGTTGGGCATGCTTTCCTTTGTGATCTTAATGAAAATGAACACAAGAAGCCAAGCTTAGCTGTATGATGAAAAGTTATGTTTGCAGTAGGCCAGTGGTCAAACAGGTTTTATGTGTCAGAAGCAAGAATGAGATGGCTGTACACCCAGGCAAACTGGCTTCAGACTAAGGCTCAGGGGGCTGTTTCCAGCCTTTGTTTTCTTCTTATGTGCCTGCTATAGTTACCATAGTGTTTATTGTCCATGGTAAGTAATGCATTGTCCCAGTAAATAATTAATTGTACTTAGTTTTATGTGTTCCAGCCAAACATTTTGCATATGCTCTAATGTGTGGACATGTCAGAGCACGTAGTCCAGAAGACCCCTTCTGTGCAAATCCAGGCCAAAAGAAAAAAAAAAGGAAGGGATACCATTCAAAGAGGTGGTTGCTCTTACACACAAAGAGACCAATGTTTTCAGATGATACATAATTGTTTCTTCTGTGGGACTACTTGCATTTGTAACAGTTAAGAGAAAAGCTTAGAAAATATAATTTGAAGCTGACAACACCCAGAATTCCTTAGTCAGCAACTCTAGTGTGGGCTTTGTGTAAGTTATTGGCTGAACAAGCAATGTTTCTAAACTCTGGTTAGGTGACATTGGAAAATTAAGTCGATCCAATCATATCTCCCTCCCACATCTGGTCCTTCCCACTCCACACAAGGGTTGTGGCAGATACTTAGAGAAATTTAAAATGGGGAGCTTGGAGGCACCAGTGATGTGGGCCCTGGCAACTGTTCGAGGATGCTTTGTGATGATGCTGACCTTCATCTGCACAGAGACACTTATGTCTGGATGGGAGCCGTATGAAACAGGAAGCCCACTTGGTGCTTCTCATGTCCACCAAACATCCCACCTACTCCTCACTCAGGGAATGATTGTAAGCTGGTCTTCTTTGGATGTGGGCTGAATGGAGACATGTACATGCCTTCTCACAGGAGGCCCAAGGTCTGAATCGGGGGCCACCTCACCCTAAAGACCTCCTCCTGTCCAGACCCTAGTCTGCCAGTAGGTGCCTTCTATTTTGTGTCTGGCCCTGGTACGATGCCCACTTTTGGACTGGAAGAAGAATAGGGTATTGTTAACCTCATGAGGGTCCCTCTGCACTCATGTGCAGCTCCCACATTAAGAAAGGATCATGCTCACTGTTTGTTTGGGGTTAAATAATTAGTATATTAAAAAAGCTTTTGCAACATGCTGCAAGAAGAACCTATGAGAAAACAGGCTGGCTCACAGGTGTCTCCCTCATCCAGCCTTCTATACGTACTGGGACCAAATACTTGCTTATGGTGGCCCCACTAGCTCAACACAAGTGTAACTGCTCCCTCCTGCCCATGTTCCCAAGCTCTATTACTGGAGGTAATATATAGCGATCATGACTAGAAGCCATTGATAGCCTCTTCAAAGCAAAATATTTCCTAGGGGAAACTGGTTCTTTTCCTTAACAAAAGCTCTCCTCCCCACTCCCCTCAGCAGCTCCTCAGAAATGCCACCCAAGAGGTTTTGGAGATTGTTAAGGGAGATCTTCCCTTTCACAGTTACTTCAGTAATTCAGTTAAGTATTTCTTGATCCCGCTTGTTTGGAGACAGTTTTTTCAATATTAAACACAATGTCACTGAGTGTGAAAAGAGAGGAAGCAAGCAATGAGTCCCATGAGAGAGTTGCTCAAATTCCAGAAAATGCTAGGATATATGCCGGAATAACACACACAAGGTCACCACACACATGCTTTAATGTTACAGGAAAAAAAACCCTTAGCAGCTTGTTTTACAATATGTTTTTAGGAGATGTATAGTATGCCACTGAGCAAAGCAAATTCCTGAGTTGCTCCTATGGGATGCAATGAAAAACCCCAGCCAACCAATTTGTGAACTAGTAACCTCCAGATATATACTATTTTCCAAACCAGGGACATATTGTCATGTGCAGATCGCACACACATTGTGCAGTGTTTTGCTTGTTTATTTTTCTAAAAATTGACATGCAATGTCAAAAGGAACTGTACACAGTAGTACATGCGTTACGTGCCATCAAAGCACATCTGACTTACAGTGACCCTAACAGAGTTTTCAAGGTATGTGAGATATTTAAGGAGTGGTTTTACCAGTTCCACATCCCCAGTGAGTTTCCATGGCAGAGCAGGGATTCATACACTGGTGGAATTTGCTACTACAAAACAGCAAATAGCTAACTGTAAATACTACAGCTTGAGTGATTTTAAAAGGGAGTTGGTCATTCCTTATTGAGGCTGCTAATTAATTCACCTCTATTTTGAACTTGAATGAAACTAAGGAACTAGGAGCTAATAACCGGTTTGATGAGCCACGATTTATGGTCATAGAGAAGAATAACTGTCATATTCCATGGAGGAATATCTGAATGTCTTCACAGGGCTCCTGTCTTATACAGACTCCCTATGGGAGACTTACAGATTTGTGTTTTACACACAACTGGTAAGGAATTTATTTGCTGTCTCAGAAGATATTGTACCCTTTTATGTTTAATTTAGTTCTTTCTCCTGGATATTTCTTTGATTTTATTACTTGACAGTTCAGAAAAGAATCTTCTTTTCTAAGGTTTACTGAGCAAACAAGCAGCATATGGAAAAATTCAAAGTAGCAGGTATACATTGGTATAAGATATATAAAAATGGATGAATATGCTTATATATTTCAAAATCTTCAGTCTTCCAATACAAAATTTCAGTTCATATATATAGACAGCATTCTTAATTTGCAGAGAATAGTATGATTTACTAAGTCTGCATCTTCTGTACTTATGGTGATGATGATCTGCTTCCATGCTGTGTAGCATATCGGGCAGCAAGGATTCTCCAGCCCATTTGGTCTTGTGCAAGCATTCCAGCGTCCTCCCATGTCATGTGTTGTGCCTTCAGGTCTTGCGTCTGTGTTTTTCACCATGTTATTTGAGGGCGTCCTTGTTGTCGTTTGGCACCAGGGAGGGTCCAGCTCATGGCTACCTTGGAGATCCGATTGTTCTCCATACGAAAAATATGGCCAGTCAGTTGGAGTCTTCTATGTGCGACAAAGTTATGAAGTTTACATGAGCTGCTGCTACATGGAGCATCTGCTGGTTGGTAATGTGACTGAAACATCAGATCTTTAAGATTCGGTGGAGACACCTCTGCTGGAAGATGTTGAGCCTTTTGCTGAGACTTGTTGATGCCTTCCAAGTCTCGCTGGCATAAACAGCTGTCGGGATCACGATAGAGGCAAACAGACGGAGCTTAAGCTTCAACGATATGGATAGCGAGGACTGGAACTTGTTCATCTTCCGGAAGATGTACTTATGGTACAAAGCTTAAATTTAATACTTCAAAATACACAATATGTTTTCTCAACTTTGAAAGTGAAAAATACATAATCTCTCATATAAGTCACTTTAGAGAGTTACTCAAAATCTATTAGAATATATAGTTTTAGATATTATAAAAGCAAAAGAGAGCATGGCAGAGCATAATGCATCTAAATATGTCACATCCTATTACATCATTCTTACCTCCCCTAGCAGAGATTCTCTCTCCCTCTCAATGAACAACAAAATCTGTGTGTCTTCTCTGAATCTAAACAAGGCAAAATCTATCTTATTTATACCCTTGGATTTTCAGTATAGTCAAAACAATTTTTGCCAAGCCTCTGGATTCTCAGGATGTTAGCATCACAACAATTTATTTCACTAGTCCGAATGGATCCCAGGAGCCTGAGTTTCAAGGGCCTAGGCATGAAATCACCCTTCCCATGAGTTAATATAGGTTAATATAGTACAATAAGCACACAAAAATGGCTATTTCATATTCATTTTTCCTATTTTCATTCAATGAAATGTTGCCCCATTTAAATTAATTATTTTCTCATGCCATATAATTTTATATAAATGTATAACTGACATAACCATGCTAGCACAAGGCTTTAATACCAACAGAGAGGAGAATCAGCCCATTACCTTCCTCACCGATGACTGTCTCTCCTCAATGCCAGCTACAGATTAAGCCCATAAAAGACAGCTCTGCTGGATCAAACCAAGGGTCTGCCTAATCTAATAGGGGAGAATGAACATGTGACCCTTCCAATGTAGTTGGACTGCCATTCCCATTATCCATCACTATTGGCTATGCTGGTCGTGGGTTATAGTCCAAGAGCATCTAAAGGGCCACATGTTGCCCACCCCAACATCGTGATCCTAATTATGGCCAGCTGAATACTTCAAGAGAAATTTCAAGCAGTCGCCATTGTACTAGCAATTGTAATCCAAAAAGGGAACTTCTCTGTACTATGATTATATCTGTAAATACTGTGTTCCTCCCTGCCCACCCCCCACATCAACTGAAGTCCGTTGAGCTGTGAAGGGTATGGATCCTTGTTGTGGGCAATTAAACAAGTGACTGGGTAAGTACTTCTCGACAGACTGAAAGGTTATTGTTACCATTTGCCTGGCAGTAAACCACATCTCATTTCCACTAATATATGACATGAAACCAGCTTGAGAAGAAAACAAAGAGGGAACCGTTGCATTCCACTGGCCTACAGGGAATCAGAAGGCTGTGCTTTCAAATCGTATTTCTAGGGAAAGAGCTCAATTTAAACACTTTGGAGAGCTGGGTTTCAATGTAATGCTTTTTAATGATCTTATTAACCAGAGAGGGATTGTATTTCAGGGGGAAAGCCCACACAGGGCATAAGAAAGGTCCCAAATTTGCTTCCTGCCAGGGTTTCAGAATGTATTCTTAGAGAGTCCCTGCCAGGAGAAACACTAGTATAGATGAACCCATAGCTTGGAAAGGTAATTTTTGGGAGATCACACTTCCACACTCCTTCTTGAATGCACACCTTAACATGGTGGTTGAGTGTGTCAGAGAAGCCGAGAGCAATGGCATCAGAAGGTTTAGACTCCATTATGAGCCTGGACTCCTAGCAGGATAACCCAAGGTGGAATGGTTACAGCTGAGGTGTCAGATGAAGATGCATCCACCCTCTTAAGGAGTAATGGCAGCATCAACAGAAGAGAATGGATGGAGATGGAGAAGCTTCTGGAGGGCAGCAGCAGTAGCTGAAGGTGACACTGGTGGAGGATCTTTCACAGACAACAGCAGTGACATGCAAATCTAACATTTGCTAGTACTGCACAGAAGGCGGCAATGGTAAACTACTGCTGAACCTTTCTTACCTTGAAAACCCTATGATGAGACAATCCAAAATGAAACAATAGATAGTACTGGAAGATGAGATTCCTAGGTTAGCAAGCATTCAATCACCTACTGTGGAAGAGCAAAAGACAAGTATGAATAGCGCTGTCATTAATTATGCAGCTAGATCAAAGCTTAAAGAATTTCTAGTGGCTGACCTGCACTGATGCTGCAGAACATATACAATTGGAGCATGGAGTATGAGAAGTATGAATTAAGGTAAACTGGAAACTGCAAAACAAGAAATGGTATGTTTGAACATTGCAGTCCTTGGTGTTGATGAATTAAAGTGGACTGGAATGGTACATTTTCAGTCAGACAGCTACAAAATGTTTTACTTTGGAAACTACAAACTCAGAAGAAATGGAGTGGCTCTAAATCTGAAGCAAGATGTACCACAGGCAGTTAGGGGCTAAAATGTGAGATCTGAGAGAATAATATCCTTTAGTCTTCTGGGGGGGAAAAGCTATCAACATAACCATCATTCAAATCTATGTTCCAACTACAGATGCTGAAGAAGATGGAACTGAAAGCTTTTATGCAGGCATACACCAGGAAATTGATCACACACCAAAACAAAAGACATGCATGCATAATCATAGGTGGCTGGAATGCAAAAGTAGGAATCAAAATTTGGTCTGGGGGTCAGAAATAAAGCAGGATAATGCCTTGTAGAGTTCTGTGAAGCTAGCAATCTATTTATTGCAAATACAGCAAATTGACAAATGACTGTCCAGAAGGACATCACCAGATGGCCAATATAGAAATCAAATAGACTACATAATTGGAAGCAGGAAATGGAGAAATTGCATTCTCTCCGCCCAAACAAGAACAGAAGCAGATTGTGGTACTGATCATGAACTGTTAATATCAAATATTAGAATAAAGTTGAAGAAGAGCACTAAAAGAATCTTAGTGCCAAAATATAATTTAAACAATGTTTATGGTGAATTTAAAGTCCCACATAGAGAACAGATTTGCAAAACTAAATGCAACTGACCCTGAACCAGAAGAACTGTATTGTGGACAAGAAGCTACCATTGGAACAGAATATGGAGAGTTGGAATGGTTTCCTATAGGCAAAGGTGTCAGACAAGGGTGCACTTTATCTTTCTGTCTGTCCAATCTGTCTGCAGAACATATCATACAGAAAGCTGGACTAAATTCAGGTGAAGGAAGAGTGAAAATCGGTGGAAGAAACATCATTAATTTAAGATATGGAGGTAACACCATGTTAGAAGTCAGAAAGCAGCAATGGCTTGAAACAAGTTCTGATGAAAGCGAAAGAAGTGCCAAACCAGGACTGAAGTTGAATGTTAAGAAGACAAAAATCATTACTGCCAAAGGACTACTCAGAATTAATGTTGACAATGAAGAAATAGAAATTGTTAAAGATTTTGTATACCTTTATTCAATAATCAGGAAATGGAGATTGCAGTCAAGAAATCAGAAGACTGAGACTTGGAAGGGCAGCAATGAAGGAATCAGAAAGGATAATAAACTGTAAAGATGTGTCACTGGACACCATGGTCGAGATAATTCTCTATGATGTATGGGTGAAAAAGATGGAGAGTTAAGAAAATTGATTTATTTGAAATCTGATGCTGGATGAGAACTTTGTGGATATCCTGGACTGCCAGAAAGATGAAGAAGTGTGTCCTAGATCAAATCAAGCCTGAACTATTTCTGGAGGCAAAAAATGTTGTGGCTGAGGCTGTCCCACTTTGGGCACATGATGAAACGGCAAGATTCTCTGGAAAAGACAATAATGCTGGGAAAGGTGGAAGGCAGCAGGAAAAGAAGAAGACCAAACATGAGATGGATTAACTCCCCAAAGGAAGCCATTGCCATTAGTTTATAAGAGCTGAACAGGATATTGAGGACAGGATATTTTGGAGATAGCTCATTTATAGGATTGCCACACATCAAAGGCTACTTGATGGCACATAACAACAACACTTCTACAATCCCCTTATCAACATGGGAGATTTTGACATCTGCATCTCCCACCAATTTTTCAACCTGTGGATATACCAATGGCAAGATTTGGTAGAATGCGGGTTAATATGTTCCACCAAAATGCTAATCAAGGCTTGTTGAACAGTGAGGACTAGTAACTTGAGACCCTTCTCCAGAAAATCTGTGCATTTGGGCATTTCCTGTCCCACTCGCTAATTCATCATCCTCACATGAGAACCAAACAAAGGTTCATTGCCAGCTTGCCATGTATAATGCAGGAACACTGGGATTTAACTGTCCTTAATAGAGAAAATGGGGCCCAAGGAACCACCCCTCCTCATTCAGCCATGGGACTCATGTACTTTTGTCCGATGCACACCAGGGAGAACGCCAGGGCTGAAGGCTGCTCCCGTTCCATTCTGGGAAAGTCTCTACCTCTTGCATTCCTGCCTGTCATGAAGCTGTAAAAGCTGCAGTAGTCCAGCCAAAAAGAAAGGCTGCAATGCCAACAGTCAAGGGAAGAACTCACAGAAGAAACTATGGAAAATAAACAATCAGTCAGGAAGGAGAGTTTATTAGCTCTTGTCCAACCTGGGAAAGGAAATCCACACACCCAAACAGGGAATTGCCAGAAAGCTGTGTCAAGTTTAGGAGCAGATTCAAACATTACAGCTGCCAAAACAGGGCTACTGTAGGATATGCTTCAATGAATAAGACATTTCATTGGGCTCAGGGTGGGGATCAGGGAATAAGCAAGGGAAAACAACCACTCATTACGTGAACCAATCGCCTCAGTCACACGAAGAGCATCTTTGTCAGCAGCTGCTACAAGTGACTTGGAAAATGGTGAGTGAGGAGCACACCAGTCTTTTTAGGGGGTGATTGCAACTACCAACTTCTCCTCCTGCCCCATCATGCAGAACAGTCACTCACCAATGCAAGGCCCATCTGAGTAACCAGCATGTTTCTCCTCAGGCAATAGAGCTTAGTGGCCATCTTAAATCTGCTGCTAACCAGGCATAACATTTGACCAGAGAAGCAGATTATTGATTTGCAAGTTAAACTAATACCACAGGCTTCTTGGCGCAGACACACGTTTCCAGAACTTTCTCCAAGAAACAATTCCAGTGGTTCTCAACATTTTGTCTTCTGGATGTGTGGGGCTTCAGGTCTCTGAATCCCTACCTAACACTGCCAGTGGACAAGGATTCATGACTTTGAGACCAAAACCCCTGCACAGCCAAACTTTGAGAACCACTGATTCAATCTATGCATTAAAAGCATGGGATAGCACCCCCTAGTGGCTGGAAATGTTACTTACATCATCATTATTACAGTTTTGGCTTTTTAACATAATCTGTTTAAGGACCACAATCTGATGTCCTGTAGCATCAGGGATACTTGATAATCGTGTAACAGTTTGTCAGTCTTAGCACCATCACTGGAGGAGGTTCACTAGCAATTATTGTAATGCCAATGGTATTAAATACCTGTTTCCTCAATATGCTTCATGCCTTAAATATATTCAGAAGAAAAATGTTCAGCTTTCCTGTCAGTCTCTCAAAGCATGATATTAGTGGGATCCAGCCATCAATAATTCACTAGACAAAGTTGGTGTAAAATTCAAGGGGGTTTGTGTGTTGGTTCAATTGTAAGCCTGGGGATCATTACAATTAAAGAGACTGTGGAATGGCAGCTTTTAGTAAAACAAATGAAAAGCTGTATTTAGTGTCTTTTGCCACATTGTGAGAGGAATGAATAAAACACTTTATAATATATTTTACAGCTGCCATTTCTTAGGGTTTTCTGCTCACAATAGTCAAAGCAGTTCTGACTGGGAGTCGCTGTAAAAACGACGTTTTGTTTTAAGCTGTTCTATTGAACAAATGCATATTTATTGCCTCATCATTCCTGAAATTGTTGTTGTGAAGAGTTTGAGAGGAGAAGTTTCAACAGCAGCAGCTGGGAAGGGGATGGGTGAGTGAGGGACAGTTCAAGGTAGCATCCCTGGTGAATCACAGGAGCAAGTAACCAAGCAAAACAGTGGCCGGGCACTGCAGAACCACAGAGGGAAATTATGATGAGACTGTCCTTGAGCTACAGAGTGATGTGACGGAAACAGAGTACCAGCAAGCTGGGAAAGCATGCGGATTTAGGGAGGTGTGAAATAGGATAAAGGAAAAAACATGTGTGGAGTGACTAAAGAAAAAAGAAGAGGAGGGCAGGAGGGTAGACAAATGACAGCAAAGGTCAGAAGGCAGCCCAAGTCTCATCTGGGCAAGGAAGAGAAAACAGCTACTCTGCTCCTCCCCTCCAAACTCTCTCTCTCTCTCTCTCTCTCTCACACACACACACACACACACGTTTCAATCTATAGTGACTAATCTGTGTGTATTTATGTATGCAAGGTGTGTGAAGTGTTGTTGTTGTTGTTTCTCCTTATATTCCACCCCATAATGGTAGAGCACTCTCTGGGCAGTTTACAACATAATTAGGCAAGGATCACTTTGCCCCCCCCCCCCCCCCAAGCTAGGTACTCACTATGGAAACTCACTATGGAAATGCTATGGAAAGCCAACAGGGGAAGGGGTAAAGCAGGAGAAGGGACTGCCACCTGATGACAGTACAGTGCAGGGTGTCTTACATGTTTTAGAAATTACAGGAGATCTGAATAAAAGCAGTTGCAGTACCAGCCTCCTTGGATCTACTCTCCTCTTGAAGCCCATTGGCTCTTGGTTGACAAAAAGGCTGGTTCACAAAGGAATGATCAGCGAGGATACTGTGGCTTTTGAACAGGCCAGGGGCACAGTTGCACTATCCTACTATTTCCTATTAATTGCTGTGGTCTATGTAAGATAGCCTTCCTCAACATGGCACCCTCTGGCGAGGTTGGACCTGCACCTCACATCATCCCCATCCAAAACAGCTAATGGCTATGCTGGCTGTAGACGGTAGAAGTTGCAGTATAACACAGGAGAGCAAACCAGATTAGTGAATTTGGCTAAAGGCACCTAAAGATTCATCTTGTGAATGGCTACACCTCTAATAGAAGAGGGAATTCTCTGAGCATTTAATGGGTGGCCAGCCAATAGTTGTCAGCACAGATGCTGTTGCTGGGTCATTGACCAGCTGAATATTATTGTTTAGCCCATTAGTATTTTCATTTCAAAATATCAGTCAGCATAACTCGGCTTCTTCTTAGGGAAAAGAAATGTGCAGTCTGTCTGTGCAATTACAGTTGCTAAGGAATTGGAATGGAAGTTGCCGTCATATTACTGTAACTCATTATAGCTACTAATTGGACACTCATCTGACAAGTACCTTATTGCTTTACCATAGGAAAAAGACAATTAGGGACAAAACAAAATTAGAAATCTCTTTATGGCTATAGGTACAATCATGTTGTTGTTTTTTTGCATAGTTACATACTTGTATATTAAGAAGAAGAAGCTAATCAGATCTTGCTTAGCCGTTTTATTCTGGATGCTTCAACCTCCCCCCTTTCTCCCTATTGTGTCACACAGTGCTAACGATAAAGCCATAGAGACTTTCAAAGGTGCCGATTGCATCAAAGGATCATTGACTCCATCAGGTACTGTTGGTTTTCCCACACATCTGAAAATCCAGGCTGGAAAATCTTTGAAGAGTTTGCAAAACAAATATGTACCATCTCTCTCTCTCTCTTTGTCTTGACAAAGCATACCACTGCCTTGCTAGAAAAATAGAAGGAAAAAAAGCTGCGATGTGTTTGGAAATTAATCATGATGTATCCCACACCATAATACCACTCATCAGTTTTAGTTGGAAGGCACGTGTGCCTGGCTATGTGACACATACAAACAGCTGTCATTCCAATGGATATTAATTTATATTGTTTCTCATTCTAGCCCTCGGTGCACCAGCATACAAAAGGAACGGGGAGGGGGGTGCAGGCAGTGTGAGTTTTACATAAAGACATCTGCTTGAAAGGCACACAGTAGCTGCAGCGGAAAAACTGCACCTGGGCTCCAGCTTTACTTATGTTTTTTTTTAATGGTATAACCAGTTGCTTCCTGCCTCTTTTGCTGACCCACCTCAGCTCAGTTCCTCTGTACCATCAATCCTCTCTCTTTCTTTTTGATCAGTCAGAAGACAATGAAATTTCAGAATATATACTCTACCATCTGTAAATGGAAGCTAGGGTTTTATCACTATGTGGATTTGATTCATAAGAAATATTTTTAAAAAGGGTGAAAGGAGGAGAAAGGGAACGAAACTGGCTATTTGGAAGACAGTAGCATCGACCCTACAATAGTTTCTCATAAGTGCTCAAATATTCCCATCCGAGCAGTGACCAGACCAGTATCTGGATCATGTATTCTGCATGTCAGAATTTTCTCTTTACCACACACAACCCTCCCTTTCTAGAAGTAGGTTAAGGATTTTCAAATGTTCACAGGTTTCCTGGAGTCCAGTTGTTTATCAGTCTATAGCAGGGATAGGAAGGGGCACAAAGCACAGAAACACCAGATGGGGCTTTATGAGGTCTTGCCCTGAGCCATGGGAGACACAGAACTGCAGAACGAAACTATCAGTGCCCTTGAATTTCAGAGATTTGAAACTGGGACCTCCCACTGAGTAGAAGGTGGCATCTGATGTGACACTCCTGACAGGATCCCAAGAACAGAAAGTTTCTGTGGCACAAATAGAAGAAAAAAATCCAATACCAGGTTAGGACGGTAGGAGTTTTCCTGACATATTTGTAACATAGGCCAGTATTTAGAGGCCAAATCTCATCTACTAAGAAACATCCATTCAAAAGCAAAAGGGTTTGTGAAACATGAGGAAATGGGATGCCGACATTCCATTTGCGCTGGGAACTGAGATGGAAATCGAAAATGTCAATGTAGAAGTCCAGGGCCCAGCAACAAGAGTGGTTTGACTTCCTTCTCTTGTTGTTGCTTGAGGAGAAAACAGAAAGGAGAGTGTTCTTTTTAAGGTGTGGAATGGATTTGATCTGGAAGGGCACTGATCCATCAATCTCCATACTTGAATCACTGGCTGTTTGAAAACCTACCTTATGAAAGTCAAAGAAACAACTACCAGGAGGACTGAGAGGGGGGTTGTTTCCAGGTGGAATAAATCACCACCCAACTGTGTTTTTTCCAGGGCCTCCTCTCTGTGCAGCCACTTTAAAAACTGTTGACGTTTTTGCAACCTTGCATTCTGCCTGGAGAAGATATGGCTGGGAGGGATCTTTCTGGGCTGAGGTGACTGTCAATCTATCCAGCAATGACTAATTGTTCCTTCCCTGCCTCTGAATTCAAAGAGACACCTTTCTACTACCCTGTTTTCCCAAAAATAAGACCTAACCTGAAAATAAGCCCTAGTATGATTTTTCAGGATGGTCGTAATATAAGCCCTACTCCAAACGTAAGCTCCAGTTAAGTGAAACCCCGTTCTCCAACATTGTGCAGCATTGTGCAGCAACCAGAAGATGACAAGACTGTAAAACAAAACATCCCCTGAAAATAAGCCCTAATGCGTTTTTTTGAGCAAAAATTAATATAAGACCCTGTCTTATTTTGGGGGAAACACGGTACTAATGTGTCAGAGTGAATGACTGAGACTGTACATGAGAAAAAGGGGTGGACTAATCTGGGTAACATGAAGCTATTCTGCTCTGTGAATCTCTGCACTTCTATGAGAGGAATTTAACCACAATTTAGAACTCAGCAACAAAAACATATTAAAGACAAAAAAAACCCCCAACAAAAACCATCAATCCCAGGAGACCCATATTCTGCCAATGGAGCAAAGAGAATATTGTGGGTTCTCTAATGCAGAGGTCCCCAACCCCCGGTCCGTGGCCTGGTGCCGGTCCGTGGCCTAAGCCGGACCGGGCCGCGGAGACAGACCTCTCACCCCAATCCCGCTCTCCCCCGCACAGCCTGTTTGCGCCTGCGTGCACGCGCACGCCTGCACCCACGTGAGTGCTCCCCCACCCCTTTGTGCATGCGCATGAGCGCCCCCTGCTTCTTTGCGCATGTGCACGAGCGCAGGGGGGTGCCCCGCCTTCCCCAGCCGGTCCGCGGGGTTAAAAAGGTTGGGGACCGCTGCTCTAATGGACATCTGGAGTATTGTATGTATACAGGCCAGCCTTATAAACAACACATGTACTTTAAAGTATATCCCCCACAAGTTCAATAGGCTACGTTCCAAGTAACTGTGTGTAGGACTGGGATCCCTAATCTTTGGGCAAAAGATTAAGGTTCCCAATACTAAGATTATCTTAGTATCAGTGGTGAAGAGAAAGGCACACCTAATAAAGCTGAGCAGTTGGGCAACTTAAAGTTCACAAAAATATAGAGCTGCCTCTGCGTATTATTATTATTATCATCATCATCATCATCCCTCCATGGGCCCAGGCCTTGTTGAGGCGGAGGGGCTTGCGTGCTTCAGTGAGGTTGAGAGCTATGCTGAAGGGTCTCCCAAGCCAGACAGGTCTCAGCTGAGAAGCCAGACCAACTGTGTTCACCAACCATCAATTATGAGAGGAAATAAACAGAAATCCATACCGGATTGGTCATCACCCGGGTCAACAAGGACCGCGTCAGTTGCTATAGCCCCTGGGCATCTGGTGACAAATGGGCTACAGGGCTCAGCAGACCCTGTTGAGGAACCAGGACAGGCTGCTGCAAAGCTACTGGAACAATGTAAACGCAAAACTTGGACTCTCACTGAAAATTGAGAAATTATAAAATGTTATTATGAGGCAGACCCAACAGCCTGTGGTTTTCAAAAAAAGAATGATGGAAATTTGGAAAAGGAAACACTCAAGTAGTGACATAACTGAACAACAATTAATGGACCAGAGAAGGCTTATCATCCAGAGTAAAGTGTTTTCAGAACTGGAATTGCGAGAACTAGAAAAGGTGGCAAAATCAACACAAGACAATGACCATAATATGGAAGACAAATGGAGGGTAGAGGAAGACACAATAGTGAAAGAAAACATATCAATAGAGGAACAACTTATGGAGCAACCCAGAAATTATGAGTTGACAGAACAGAAAACATCACTGAGGGAAAAAATAGTAACCCATATTAGCCAGAACACAGAAAGACAAAGGCTCCCCAATTAGCACCAATTACAAAGTAAACGAGTAAAAAAGCTATTGAATGATGCAAATGTTGTCATCAGAACAATCCCAACCAACACGCTAAAAGAAACAAACCAGCTCATGTATAGCACAGCTACCATAATAACCATGGAACTTGGTTACAAGCTGCAAAACCTCCAAAAAACTCATGGCACCCCAAAACGGAAAATTCGGCTGGAAAGAAAAATAAATAAATTACATGCAGACATTAGCAACTTAAAACACTTGAAAGATTCAAAACTTAAAAATGAAAAAGTAAAAGCCAGACTATGCAAAATGTATGACCTAGAAAGGAAAACAATAGTTGAAACTATGGAAGAATTAAAACAGCGGGTAACAGCTACAGCAAAGAAAATTGAAAGATATGATGGACACTTGAAACAATAGAGAGAAAACATGCAATTTTGCAATAACCAACAATTATTCTATAGGAGAAAATGCAGTGCAAAAGAAGTTAGGCCCATGTAAAGATGATGCTCTAAAATTTTGGAAAATGTGGGAAAGCCCAACCGGACATAACAAAAACGCCTCTTGGATTAAAGACATTTGTAAAGAAACTCAAGGAAAACAAATGGATGATATTGTAATAACAACTGAAATGATTAAGAGGCAAGTAAAGGCTGTGAAAAATTGGAGAGCACCTGGTCCAGATGAGCTGCACGGATTTTGGTTAAAGCATCTAACAAGTCTCCATCAACATATAGCAGTGCAATTTAACCACTTACTTCAAAATTCTACAACTGAAGACTGTATGATAACAGGCCTCAAATTTCTAATAATAAAAGATCATCAAAAGGGCAATGAACCCAGTAATTATCGACAAATTACATGCCTTCCAACAATGTTCAAGCTCCTCACAGGAGTACTTACAAGATCAATATATAAATACTTAACTGAAAACTCCCTATACCCAACTGAACAGAAAGGTAACTTTAAAAAGTAAAGAGGCACAAAAGATCAGCTGCTTTTTGATAAAATGATACTGAAGAATGCAAAAAGACGAAAAACAAACCTTAACATGGCCTGGACAGACTATAAAAAGGCATTTGACTCATTGCCATACAGCTGGATTAACACCTGCCTAAAAATGTTTGGGATTAGTAAAAACATTCAGAAGTTCCTCAAGAAAAATATGGAAAAATAGAAAACTGTCTTAATGGCCCATGGTGAAGAAACCGGGGAAGTTAGCATCAAAAGAGGAATATTTCAGGGGGATTCTTTATCACCACTGCTGTTTAACATCTCACTAATCCCCATGTCAATACTGTAATTTTAAATAACACTGGATTGGGCTACCATATTTCACAACAAGCTGGAAAAATCAATAATCTCTTATACATGGATGATGTAGAACTATATGCAAAAAGTTCCACATAGATAAAACCACTGCTAAACACAGTGCAGATATTTAGTGAAGATATCCAAATGAAATTTGGAATTGACAAATGTGCAGCTCTGTCTATACACCGTGGCAAGATCCAAAAAACTAGATGGAATAGAGTTAAAAATGGCAATATTATAAAATCACTATCAAATGATGAAAATTATAAATACCTTGGAATACTAGAAGCAGACAACATCGTGCACACAAAAGTTAAAGAACTGACAGAAAGAGAATATATCAAAAGACTGCGGAAAATCTTAAAATCAAAATTAAATGGGGGAAATACAATCAAAGCCACACATGGGCTGTTCCAGTAATTAGATACTCAGCTGGAATAATAGATCAGACTCAAAACGAATTAGAAGAATTGGATTGAAAAACATGGAAACTAATGAACATGCATCACACACTACACCCAAAAAGCGATGTGGACAGATTATATTTACCACGAAAAATCAGAGGCCGCGAATACAGCAGGTAGTAGAGGAGGAAAAAATAAGCCTAAATGATTATATTAGTACAAGCACAGAAAAATTACTTAAGGCAGTGAAAATGGAGAATATTTTGAAAACAACAGAAACAAAGGCTCAATATACGTAAGAAACAACAATTTGAAAATAAATTAAACAGCTGGAAAAATAAACCACTACATGGACAACACCTGAGAAATATTGAAGGAAAGCATGATCATAATTCAACATGGGCATGACTATAACTCTTAAGAAACCGAAGGCCTGATTTTTGCTGCACAAGAACAAGCACTCCAAACCAACGTGATGAAAGCTAAGATCCAAGGAGTTAGTGCTAACAGCAAATGTCGACTCTGCCAAGAAAAAGATGAAACTGTGTCACGCCTCATCTGTGAATGTCCAAAGATTGCACAAACAGATTACAAAGATAGACATGATAGAGTGGCAAAGTTAGTGTACTGGTCATTAGGCAAAAAAAATATAACTTGCTGGCCTCCAAAAACCCGTGGGAACATCAGGTACAGAAGATGTCAGAAACTGAGCAAGTCAAGATCTTGTGGGATTTCCGGATCCAAACCGATAGACACCTTGAACATAACACACCAGACATAGTAGTAATAGAACGAAGAAATGTCTGGATCATTAACATTGCAATTCCAGGGGATGCCAGAGTTGAAAATAAAGAATTGGAAAAACTAACAAAGTACAGAGACCTGGCAATCGAAACATCTCGCCTCTAGAAGAAACAAACTTCAGTGGTAACATTGGGGCTTTAGGAACAATATCAAGAAATTTCACACAGTATTATAAGCAGTTGCAGATCTCAGAAATCACACCATCAGAGCTACAAAAAAAAAGGCAGTATTAGGAACATACTGCGCCAATATTGGTTTTTTGGTTAAAACTTGTATCTGTTATAATTCAGCGGTCCCCAACCTTTTTAGCCCCGTGGACCGGCTGGGGAAGGCAGGGCACCCCCCTGCTCGTGCGCGCATGCGTGAAAGAGCGCTCTCTCTTGTGCGGGGGGTGCGCGAGCGCTCGTGCGCATGCGCAAAGGAGCGGGGGCACTCGTATGGGTGCACGCACGCTCGTGCGCATGCACAAAGGGCGGCACAGCACTCGTGTGGGCGCGCTTGCGCTTGCACACAGGCACAAATGGGCTGTGTAGGGGTGAGTGCGTGCGGGAGGGGGGAGGTCTGTCTCCGCGGCCCGGTCTGGCTCAGGCCACAGACCGGCACTGGGCCGCAGACCAGGGGTTGGGGACCTCTGTGTTATATAATACCAGTCAATGTTTTTATAATTTTGACTGTGCCTGGTGTTTTTTAATATTATTATTATTATTAGTAGTAGTAGTATTAGTAGTAGTAGTAGTAGTAATAGTAGGATGCCTTTCTCCCACTAAGGGGACTCAAAGTTGCTATCCTGTTAAAGAGGCATGTAATTTTGAGCTGCCCACTATTTCGATTTTTTTTCTTTTGTTATACAGTGGTGCCTCGACTTACGAACGTCCCGACATACGACCATTTCGAGTTACAACTAGCTCTGGCCGCAAAATTTTGCTTCGACTTGTGGCCGGAGCTTCCAGTTACGAACAGAAAAAGGCAGGGGAAAAAGGCGGGGAATTCAAATTGCTAACCATTGGTAGGCGAAGAGGCTGCTTCTTTGTAGCTCTATCGCCCCAACGGTTAGAGTGAGTGCGATCGGAGGAGGTTTCGGACTGCCTGGTAAGGTAAGGTGCTGCTTTCTGCTTTCTAAAAACTGTTCTGGGTGGGTTTTGCAGCGTGGTTTTGGGCTGGGTGGTGGGATTATGTTTCTATGCTGTGATGGGTCTTGCAGGGTTTGTTTGTTTTTTGTCCCCCCCCCCCCATTTCCGATGGCTCTTGCGGGGTTTGTTTGCTTTTTGGGGTTTCCCCCCCTATTTCTGATGGGTCTTGCGGGGTTTGTTTGCTTTTTGGGTCCCTCCCCCATTTCCGATGGGTCTTGCGGGGTTTGTTTGCTTTCTGCTTTGCTTTTTTTGCATTTCCGAAGCATCTTGCACGCTTTGCTTGCTTTCTGCTTTGCTTTTTTTGCATTTCCGATGGGTCTTGCACGGTTTGCTTGCTTTCTGCTTTGCTTTTTTTGCATTTCCGATGGGTCTTGCACGGTTTGTTTGCTTTCTGCTTTGCTTTCTTTGCATTTCCGATGGGTCTTGCACGGTTTGCTTGCTTTTTGCTTTGCTTTTTTTGCATTTTCGATGGGTCTTGCACGGTTTGCTTGTTTTTTGCTTTGCTTTTTTTGCATTTCTGAAGGGTCTTGCACGGTTTGTTTGCTTTTCTTTTTTTCTTTTTCCCCTTCGGCCGGAACAGATTAATCGCGTTTCCGATGGGTCTTGCAGTGTTTTGTGGGGTTTTTTGGTGATTTTTTTCTTTGGCTGGAACGGATTAATTGCATTTCAATGCATTCCTATGGGAAATGGTGCTTCGACTTACGACCGGAGTTCCGGAACCAATTAAGTTCGTAAATCGAGGCACCGCTGCATATCAAATTCAAGTCTCTGCCTGACACTTTGCCACCAATGGGTGGAAAAGTGAAAATTTCCTACAAAGACCACAGTGCAGCCTTCCTCAACTGGTGCCCTCCAGCTGTGTTGAACTACAAATCCCATTGTTCCCAATCAACTGTAGTCCAGCACAGTTAAAAGGTAACCAGTTTATGGCAGGCTGCACCCTGGTGATAGCATATTCTAGAGCAGTGGTTCCCAACCTTGGGTCTCCAGATGTTGTTGGACTGCTGCTCCCAGAAATCCTGGCCAGCACAGCTACTGATGAAGGCTTCTGGGAGTTTTAGTCCAAGAACATCTGAGGGCCCAAGCTTGGGAACTACTGACAAAAATGGTCATACAGGTTCTAGAAATTACAAGAGATCTGAAAGTGGCTGCAGTGCCAGTCTTCTTGCACATATTCATTTATCTTTAATTTTATGCTTTAAAAATGCTTAATTTCATTTCCTGTGTGACAAATGAAGGGATCCCCTTCCCCAGCCAAAGGAGGAGTGGAACATATCATGAAACCCGCACAAAGTTTCCTTACACTTCAAATATGGGACTGGTGGGAGGTGACTATTAGGGGAAGAAGGAATGCGTAACCCGACCCCACTAATTCTCCTCTACAGATGCCTCCCTTAAAAATATTTTCCTCCAGTCTGACTCTGAAAGCAGAATTAAGGTGGGGTGGCCTGGGAGAGGAAGAGGATGAACACCCTTCCTTCCCACCAGACGATTCGTGCAGAAATGCCACCAAAATGTCCCCAGCATTTTTCCAAAATAGGATTTGAGAATACGCCTCTGCAATATTTTGTTCCACCCTGGGTCGATGATTTCTAGCCTGTTTGTTTTGCTTTGTCTTGTCCATACTCCCCCGCGCCCCATGGTAGGATTCAGGATGCTTTAAAGTTTAAAAGACATTTGCCTCAGGCTCGTCAAACTACTGGCGACACCAAACAGCCTCGCACTTCTCCCCTTTTCCAAGCCAATCCTCACATCTGTTAATTACTGCTCAGATTAATGAAGGCACCGCCAGGCGACCCTCCGCTGCGACGGTGAGGACTCAAGAGTCCAAAATGGCCGGCTGTTACCGGAGCAGAAAAGGGAGAGCCTCGACGGCCCCTCCTTTGTTGCTTTTTGCATGAGATTGAGAGCGGGAGGGTCACACAAACCCCAAATCCGGAAAAAAAAAAAAAAAAAACACACGCCAGAATTTGTCTTGTGAAAAACAGAGAGAGGAGTGAAGCCCTCTCCTCTCCCTCCGCCTGCCTTTCCTCCTTCCTCGGCGCTCTAGTTTCGCCCTGCCGCCAATCTGGGAGCAAATTAGAATCCAACTTGGCCCGGCCCTTTGAAGTCTCCCTGTTTGAGGTTATTACGGTAAAGGGATAATGAGTGGATGAAAGGGGCCTCTTTAGCTGAGCTTGTTTTCAAGGAGACCGAGATGAATAAACTTCAGAAAGAGGGAGAAGCACTTTGCAATGCCCTGCTCACCGGGGCTGAGAACAGAGGGCACCCGGCTGGTTGTGTTTGCCTGCAGCCGTGGATTAGAGGGAAACACACTGGGGGCGAAGAGGAAGGGGCTTCACAGGGGAGCTCCGCCGCCAGCTGCTCCCGCTGCTGCTGCTGCTGCAGGAGAGCCAAAGAAACCTTCCTCGGAGGGAGATTTCAAAGGGGAAGTGCCGGGCGGGGAGCGGGGCAGCTGGACGGGGAAAGTGTAGTCCTACAGGAAATCGCATTATTGTCAATTTTGCTGAGCCGCTAAGCGGTCTGCATGCCATTAATAGAATAGCTGATCAAAGTTTTTTTTGGGGGGGGGGCGGGGGTCATTGCCATTTATCATCCCCGCTTTCGCCCGGCGGAACCGGAGCCCTTTAGCACCAGCCGTTCTTCAAAAAGGCCACATTTTCCTGGTAATTAGAATAAAACAAAATAAAATAAACATCGAGTGTGTTCATTATAATGTACGTCCCCCCCCCTCGATTTTATTTCCCCTTGGCTGTGTCTAGAATTACAGCTGACCGGAACCGCCTGCTTCTCCTGCCCCCGCCACAATCACACACAATCACGCATCCACACTGCAGCCCCATAAGAAATGGGGGCTCTTCCGCAAGTGTGTTTATCTGTGCAGGAACGGGAGAGATAAGGGGCCTGCGTGTGCCTGGTACTCTTTCTTGTCATCTCAGCCGAGGTTTTCACTTTCCATCTTCCTCCTCAACATGTTCTTGATCAGCTAAGGTACCTTTGTTGTTGTTTAGTCGTTAAGTCGTGTCCAACTCTTCGTGACCCCATGGACCAGAGCATGTCAGGCCCTCCTGTCTTCCACTGCCTCCCGGAGTTGGGTCAAATTCATGTTGGTCGCTTCGGTGACACTGTCCAATCATCTCGTCCTCTGTCGTCCCCTTCTCCTCTTGCCTTCACTCTTTCCCAACATCAGGGTCTTTTCCAGGGAGTCTTCTCTTCTCATCAGATGGCCAAAGTATTGGAGCCTCAGCTTCAGGATCTGTCCTTCCAGTGAGCACTCAGGGTTGATAACCTCGCCCAGAGTGCAACTGGTTGGAAAAATATGAACAAGAAAGTTGCACGGCTCCCCCGACCCCCCCTTCCACGGGTTTTGATGGAACTCGACTGCACCCCGGGCCTGCGGCCTCTCATTCATTACCCTGCGCCACATATGGCTCCCTCGAGAGCAAAAAGGTTGCCCACCCCTTGCCCGAGTAGGAGAGTTGCAGCCATAGCAGACAGATGGATTGCAATCCATTCAGACTAGCTAGGAGAACTGGGGTGGGGGCGGGGGAGGTGGAGCAGGTGGGTCAAGTCTGTCGGCTTGGCCTCTACCCAAAGGGGAAAAATGCCCCATGATTCACTGAGACCCCTAGACCTAGAAGGATCAAAAGACTACCTACGATACCATTGGACCCCTCAGGCCACCTGACCCGTGCTGAGCCAATAGCTGCAGTGCTGTTCTCTGCCTTTTGCAAAGCCCCGTGGCGGTGTAGAACCGCATCCCGGCGTCAGCCCGAGGCTTTCAGTCTTCACTGAGAAGCGGGTGGTGGGAAGAGTAAGGTCCGTGGACGTGGCCTCCCGAGAGTCCCTGTTGGGGCCCTTCTTCTTTCTGGGAGCCGAAGGGGAAGAGTCTGCAGAGCAAGCTTCCCTATCCCTACTTGATGGCAGTCCGGCCTTCCACAAAAGGTAGAGCAAAGCGGTCCCCACCACAGGCAGGCCGTGTCCGGGCGTGGCTGCAGGCGGTTGGAGGAGAGGATGATGTGCAGTGCGGCTGCCTTGCACCTCCTTGGCTAGTGGCAAAAGATGCCGTCCCGTTGCCAGTCTTGATGAAAGTCTGAATAGTTAATCCAGACAACTTTGGGACAGAGATTCCTGGCTTCAGTGTTTGGGCCTGGTCCTGTTTTCATGGTATGAAAGGGTGGTTTGTGTTTTTTAGCATCTTCTTTAATGAACAAACTCTGGAGTAGTTTTGTACCTATTTCCATAAACTCCTGGAAGCTAACCAGGTGATTTCTGTGTTACGTGTGGTGAAAATATGTCCAATTTATGGTGATTGTAATAGAGGTTTCAAGGGAAGTGAGAAATTTAAGAGGTGTTTTTTCTTTGGGCAACACTCTCCCAAGTGGGGACTTGAGTCCAGATCTCCCAAGTCCTAGTCTGTCACTTTGTCCAGTACATTGCACTGGATATAGCATGCATTGATTTGTCTCTTTGGAGGTCCACTATAACTGTAAAGCTTTCCTCTCACATCACATTTTCAGTGAATCAATTTTTGCTGTCAGCGTTACAAACTGCGTCCACAGTATGGATGACTTTGGTCTTGGTCTCCGGCGACACATCCTTAGTCTTAAGAATCTTTCCTGTTTCCTTCATTGCTGGTTTTCCAAGTCTGTCTTCTTCGGATTTCTATGCTGTGATCTCCATTTACACTGATATTGGAACCAAGATGTAGAAACCCCTAAGCTATTTCAGTTTCTTCACTGTCAGCATTACAGTTCTATGATGCATCTGTAGTTTTGATTTGGTCTTCTTAATGTTCAGTTGTAATCCTGCTTTTGCACTTTGTTTATTAAATCTATCCCCCTATATAAATATACAATGAAAACACAGCTTAGAATATTTCTTCCCTTCCAAGTATTATACTTTGTTTCTTCCCTCCTAGCAGCACTTGCCATTGCTTTTTCTGGCTAAGGCTGCTGGGAAGTACAGCCTGACAACATTTGGAGGGCCACAGGTTGTGCACCATACCGTACGTTTTTGTACATGTGCCAATAATGTCTTTTTTCAGTCAAAAACTATAAGAAGTCATTTGGCACCTTAAAGATGAACATGCTTTATTTGATATAGGCGTTCATGGATTGCAGCTCACTTTATTAGATAATCACTGCACGTGGTAGTCTACCAGAGGGGATTTCACTGAATTTGGACAACGAATGAGACCATTTGCACTGCCTTGGCATCAGGTTCAGGAAATGTTAGCAGCAATAAATGCACACACCTTCAAATATTTGATGCTAATCAAATCTACTGTATTGACTTGGCAAAATGGAGACATTAAGTCATTTACCCCAAAGCGATGTTCCAGATCCCAGAGTTGGGGCTGGATCTGCAGTCTTTACATCTTGGTAGTTTCTGTAGCCAGATTAACAGAATATGAATCACAGCTTCTGGCTGATGCTTTGGTCCTCTTTGCAAATATCTTATTCTCATTTTTAAAATTTATATATTTATTTTATGTTTATATCTCTTCTCTGATGAGCTCAAGGTGGCATATGAAGCTCTCCTCCTTTAGTGACCTATGAAAACCCTATGAAGTAGGTAAGGTTGAGAGGGAATGACTGATCTGATGTTACCAAATGAGCTTCATAGATCTGTGTGGAGTAGAACCTGTCTTTCAAGTCTCTGTGCAACAGACATTGGTTCTTTTGATGCACATTACTTACATGTTTTTACTTATGTGATGCATAACTGCATGCTAAGATGTATTTATTGTTTATTTAACGTGTTTTTTACTCTGCTCTTTAGTTAGACACTCCCCAGAACATCTTACAAAGACCAGTAATAAGACAATCATCTCTGCCTGCAGGCCTGTCAGCTAAGAATCAGGATAGAGAAGGACAAGAGGTTGGAGAGGGAGAAAGGTTGCTGAGTGCCAGTTACATTGTCATCAGTTATAGACTGCATCTTTTGTTGGTGACCCTGGCGTTTCCTTCAGATATTGTTTTGCTCTCTCCCTCTTATGTGTTCGGTCCAGAAAGACAAGTAGGAGCTGAATGCACACATCCTTAGTCTTAAGCAGTGTGCCATTGATTCCTCTGCTCTTGGATCTAAAAGCAGAGAAACTGCCTTGCCGAGCCAGGCCAGAATAAGGCAACTCCTTGCCCAGCTTTCAGCTTTCCCAAAGTAGCAGGCCAGATGCTTCAGGCCAGTCACAAGCACAAGTGCTGGCCTGTCCCTGCTGATTGTCTCCATCATCCAGTAGCATTCAGAGGCATGCTGCTGGTGCTGCTGTTGCGTATCACCCCTAAGATTGTGTCAGGCAGGCTTGAGAGAGAGAAAAAATACTTTTTTGGACTATACCACACAGAATTTCTTGATCTTGTTGGGTGGGGGGATTTTCCAATCTGTAGTCCAAAAAATAACACTTACAAGCTGTGGCTATCGGCATCTTCTATAGGAAGTCCCATATATTATCTACAGCAAAGAATGAGAGGAGTGAGGAGGTTAACACCCATCCATTTTGGTTGACAGCTGGTAAGCTGCATCAAAGAGCCTAGACTGAATGTTCTTTGTGGTGGTTCAGGATCCTTATTTGAGCATTTTAACTGGTGACAGATTCAGTAAATGATAGACATCTTCCATTTGTTTTGTGTGTGTGTGATCTAAGTGAACAAGAGAGTGAAGGAATTGAGATTTCTGCTGTCATGCAGCTGTTGTTGCGCTGGAAGGGAACACTTGTGGGAGAAGTGCAAAACTTCTTGTCCTCTACCTGGTAAGCGTACGTTGCTGCATGCACGTTTATTTTTGGATGTTGCACCAGATGTGTGGAAACAGGAAGTGCAAGTCATTTCTGCTTCCTCTTCTCCCCACATCCAAGTAACATGCAAAGTAAGCCCTTTTTCTTTCTTTGGGGTTTCCTGCCCCATAGAAGCCTTAGTGGTTCAAAGGCTGTGCAAAGGACATTCCAAAGGTATCTGCTGCTAGGAGATATGGAATGGAGCTCGTGCTTCCTTTAGGAGAGCTGGGCAGCACCCGGAGTGTGTCAGAGGTACCCCACTGCCTCTCATATCCAGACCACAACACTTATAAATCCTATCACACCTTTGAATTGACATTGTCATGGTTCTGATCAGTGGGATTGTTTACTTAAGTTTCATTCCTTCCCTCCCCAGGTAGTAACACTTTCTCTGTCCTTTACAGTAAAATCTGCTGCAGCAGTTGTGAACAAAACAAAACAATCAAAATCAAGAAACAAAATGCAGCCTCTCCCAAAAGACATTAGAGTCACACGGCATCCTACTGTGAGTCCCTAGGATTTATTTAAGCTCAGACTTCAGTCCAAACCTTCATTTTGCTTGCTATCCTCTCCCCCTGCTGGGATTTAGCAGGCAGCTATGGGAGAAGAATGGATGTGCAGGTGAGGTCGTATGATATAATGGTACCCAAGTGGTTAGTTACTCTGGAATTGTACAGGGAGCAACTCACAATCAGATTAGAAGTGTCCCCTGATCCATATCTCTGGCATTCCCCAGCAAGAAATCAATGGAAGGGAGGATAAAGAGATGTGGCCCCCAAGTCTGAACCATCATCAGCATCATGTGCATGGCTTGTTGCATAAAGCCGTCATTCTTTTGAAACCATTAATGAAAGATGCAGGGAATCTTCAATTTCTCAAGTTCTGAGACTGCAAATTGTAGCCCCATGCTCCTTTGGGAGGAATGGTGGATCTCTCTCTCTCTCTCTCTCTCTCTCTCTCTCTCTCTCTCTCTCTCTCTCTCTCTCTCTCTCTCTCTCTCTCGTCTCCTCCTCTCTCTCTCTCTCTCTCTCGTCTGTGTGTGTGTGTGTGTGTGTGTGTGTGTGTGTGTGTGTGTGTGTGTGTGTGAGAGAGAGAGAGAGAGAGAGAGAGAGAATATAAGGTATAAGCCAAATGTCTTGTCTATCAAGTTATATCTTTTGGGGCAGAAAACATATTTTATCTATGCTATGTTTTCTTACATTCCCATGTGCCACTTTTTAAACTGAAAAAATGAACAGAAAAATGTTGTCAGGTAAATAAATATTAAAGGAGATGCAGAAAGCTTGCAAAATGATGAGCTGTTGATGGGGGGCTGGAACCATAGCCTTGATGGTGTTTATAATTGTTGGCATGCTAACAGGACTAGACGGGTGTACTTAAGGGGTTCTCAGTAGAATATTACAGGAGCCATAAGATAAAACAAAAATCCTCCTCTGACACCGAAATCAGAGTTCCCGTCTTGGAGAAGGAGATTTGATCTTAGATATTTCTCCTTGCCTCCTAATTTTAGTGTAACTTATTACTCCTAAAATGTTACTTTATTAGGATCATATTGGAGGATCTGGGAACATATCCAATATTTTTAACATGTACATTTAAACAACTAAAAAAACCATGTGCGTAACATAATAAGGCAACTCTTTAGTAACAAGTAAGGTTACGGAGATGAAAGCAACTACAATAATATACATATTTTTTAAAAGTAACATTCCAAGTTGTGCTCTATTGGGAGGGAAATGGTTTACAAATATCTGGGAATCCACCCACCTCTGCTCATCCCCGTCCCTGCTACTTTTCCCTTTTGAATTGCTGGCCAGAGCGTGTTAGGACATAAAAAATGGAGATGGGAACGCATCTTTGGATTACAAATCCCAGAATATCCCAGCCAATGTGGTCCTTCTTCCTGGCATATTCTGGAGGCTATAAACCAAAAATAAAAAAATAACTGTTTCCAGGGGGTCAGATCCTGTGACCTTGGTGCTCCAACATCATCCCTAGGGTGGTCCTTTCAGTCTATCCAAAAAAGGGTGCAAAATACAAATTGTGTTTAAATGTCTTGCTTAAACTAGGTCTGTCTCTGGTCCTCAATGAAGACACAGACTTCTCACAGTAGAATTTCTTTTTGTTCAAGCAGAAGTCCAAGAGGAACATATTCAACCAACAATTTCTTCTCTGTAATAATAAAAAAGAGATCCTAACTACAGTACATATCCCATTAAGCAACAGTATTTCCACATAACCCATTAATACATCATATTTTGAACTTGTGAGCCAAAATTTTCTCTTTTGGTTTGTTTTACTTTCAATGAAAATAGCACTGCCTTATCTGGTATTATGTGGCCTCGTACTCTGCGTTTTTAAGTTCCCAAAGCACCCAGTGACATTTTAAATTCTTTCAATATGCACGTGACTAAAAATTTAGAAGGCTGTATCCTGTTAGAAATATTTTGGCAAAAACAACACGATCCTGAATTCAATTTCATCTTGAACTTTTCCTGTGTTTATAGTCTCACAATGTAATGTTTATGTATTGGATGATAAGGACAACATGAAAATCGCTTCCTTTGAGAAAGCTGACAGCAGGGAATCTCACTGTAGAGGCTCTTCAACACCCAAGTTAGCCATCAAAGCTTTCTGAAGTAAGCACAAAAATGTCTTGCCAAAAGAAGTGCAGGGGGAGGTGCAGAGAAAAGTCTCCGATAGAGATCCCGGTTTAAAATAACCCAGATTGTAAGCTCAGATATCACTGACTTAAGATATTATTAAAAAAATTATTTCTGAACATATTAATTCATTGATGTCTGTCTCTGTGTTATTGATTCTTCGGCTGTTGTGCAAATGGAATTCTTTAGATTTGGAAAGACAAGGGAACAAAATGAAAAATCTGTAGAGAACCACAACAAGCAGTGTAACTCCCCCTATTTTACCATAGTGTGGGTTAGTGGTGGTGGGGGATTCCTCTGATTCAGAGTCAAGCTGTCCGTAATGGTCTGATGGTTTTGCCGGTTGTTAGAAGTGTGGGATGGGGGAGAGGAGAGGTGAGAAGTGCTTTAAAGAGAAGCAATAGTGAACATGCAGGTCAAGCCATCTGGTGGTTCAAGGAGGCCATCCAAATGGATTGGCCCCTCATCCCATTAAAATATCTGCAAAAAGACAGGTCAGATTGAATGGAACTTGATGGGCCCCAAGGTCACCCCCACAAGCTGAGTGAGAAAGGCAGGATGTCTTTCTTCTTTTTACCACATCTTTTAGGCCTCTGGTAGTACCACACTAGTAAAGTCTATTAAAATTGGTTATAGGTAAAAGATGTATAATGTAGTATCCATATAGGGAATGAACTTATAATTTGCTAACAAGTCAATTTTTCCTCACATCAGTACTTTGAGCTTTAATAAAACCAAGAGATAAAGGGAGAGCCATAGATGGAAATTGTTTCACGATCTGAGGTTTTATATCTCTACGGCCACTTTGTGCGGGGTCTAAAAATGAAGCCATAATAGTTTATGATATCGGAGTCATTTTTATTGCGGTAGATGGTAGGGGAATTGCTTCGGAAAGGTTAACCATATGCCACTTTTTAATTAGGAATCACCTCTGAGTAACTGATGGCCATGCTTGTCATCTGTCTGCATTTTATTGGTGCAGTCTTTTAGATCATCTGAAATGCTTGGGCAATGATTGCTGCTTGCTTTGTGCCACTGTTCATTCCCATGCAAAGTGGGGGACAAAAGATGGATCCTTGTTTGAGCTAAAATTTCAGGAGTTACAAGGGACAGGGTGAGGAAGATAGCTGTGTAATGTCTTCAAAGCAAGTATGGGGATTAAGCAGGATTCCTATTGTTATCATGCTTATAATAAATAGTAAGAAACCTTCTCATTTTTTTTGAAAGATCCAATATCTTTCTATTTAGGCATGTTAAGTTCATTGAGGGTCTGTGTTGTTTTTCATTAGAAGTTGAATAACTTCCTACTAATAAAACTCCATGGAGTGTTTTGCAGCTAAAATGAATGGGGCTTATTATTAGCATGGATATCTTATCAGAAAATATGGAATATAGCAACTGGACTGCAAAAATATTGCAGAAAGTTTTTCTTCAATGTTTTTTGGAGATGAAGGGCATTCAATCACTGAGAGTGATACTCTGTCCATCCAAAACCTCTGGGCCCAGGTCCCTGCCCTCCTTTTGACTGAAGTTGTAGCACTCAGCACTGTGCGATGTCCAGCATTAGACAGGTGACTTTCTGCTCATATACCAAGACTTTCCTTTCTCTGCACATTATCCAGATCTGCTCAGTGGCAAAGGAAGGAAGGAATTCAATCCTCCAGTAGTGTTCATTCATACAACCCACTTCAGCAAATGACCACTGTGGTTGATAGCAGGGTTTCCAGCCAGCAGGCACATTGTGCTACTTGCATATTGGAACTTATTTGAACATCTCAAACCTTTGAGGTTTTCTAAGAGGCCACCATAGATGCACATAAAATTGTCACTCTAAAGCAGAGGTCAGGGAACTTTTTTTACCTTTTACCCCCCAAAAAATTTATATACGCCGACATTACCCCCTTGATTTGAAAGGAAGGAAATCATACATTATTTGAATTCAAAATATTATTGAATCTACATAGGCTGTGTACCGAACTAGCAGGATATATCATCAGTATCAATGGCTGCCAGGCTATGTAACCAAACTAGCAGAATGCACCAAATTTAATAAAGATGTGCACTATTTTTGCTGGAACACATTGCACTCCAGCCATGGGGTGGTATAGGAAGTAGTAAGGTGTCCAACGTGCCTAGCAAGTTGCATTAAATTTTTGCTAGCTCGCAGAGGATTTAATCATCATCAATGGCTGCCAGAGTGGTGCTAGCAATGACATGCTTGCTAGAGACAGCCAACGCAGAGTGGGGGGGGGGGGCTTTTCCTACCACTTTAATCATTCTGTGTGTGGTGTGCAAAAAGGAACAAACCAGGCTAAAGGTCATGTCACCCACCCTGGTGCCACAGCCCAATATCAAAGGACCAGTGCGCTATTTTTTTTATTATCATCAATGGAAAACTCAGCAGTGGCCAGAGGATTGGAAAAGAACAGTCTACATCCCAATCCCAAAGAAGGGCAGTGCCAAAGAATGCTCCAACTACTGTACAATTGCACTCATTTCACACGCTAGCAAGGTTATGCTCAAAATCCTACAAGGCAGGCTTCAGCAGTATGTGGACCGAGAACTCCCAGAACTGCAAACTGGATTTCGAAGGGGCGGAGGAACTAGAGACCAAATTGCTAACATGCGCTGGATTATGGAGAAAGCCAGAGAGTTCCAGAAAAACATCTACTTCTGCTTCATTGACTATGCAAAAGCATGGCAGAAAGTGAGGAGGAATTAAAGAACCTCTTAATGAGGGTGAAAGAGAAGAGCGCCAAAAATGGTCTGAAGCTCAACATCAAAAAAAACTAAGATCATGGCCACTGGCCCCATCACCTCCTGGCAAATGGAAGGGGAAGATATGGAGGCAGTGACAGATTTTACTTTCTTGGGCTCAATGATCACTGCAGATGGTGACAGCAGCCATGAAATTCAAAGACGCCTGCTTCTTGGGAGGAAAGTGATGACAAACCTAGACAGCATCTTAAAAAGCCACCCTTTCCCCCCCCCCCCCGCTGCCTTAATTCAAGCCTTCTGTTTTGCTTGCCTGTTCCTTTTTTCATAGTTTTGAGTCAGTCTCTCTCTCTCTCTCTCATACACACACACACATCCACCCACCCACCCTCCCTCCATTTTCTACATACATTTAAACAAGCTTGATGAAGCCGTCAGTCTCTCGCACCTTCCTTCCCTCGTTAACTGGAGCCTTTCCCTCCTCCTGCTTGCTTGCAGTCATCTCCGGCGGAAGCAGTCATTCACAAGCCCCAGATTGATTGACTGCCCGCGGCTATTCTACAGCTGTAACCAATCAAGCAGGCTTATCTCCGATCTCTGAAAGAACGGATTTACAAGTGCCCTGCCGCAACCAAGGAAGTAACGGAGAGGTGGCTTACAATTTGAGGTTTGGTTGCAGGGGGTGGGGGGATGGGGGGGTAGCGCTCTGCTCATTACCCCCAGGATTTTCACTTTTACCCCATTTGGGGTAATTTATCCCTATTCCCCAACCACTGCTCTAAAGATTAATGGATGTTGGTGTGAGCTGTCATGGATTACAGTTTGCTTCCTCAGACACATAGACTGTAGTAGTAAGGCCACAGGTTTCTATTCATGGAGTACATGGTAGTGTGACAAGGGCTAAGAAAGGTAAGAAAAAACAGAGTGACAACTAATTGGCAGTGAAAGAAAAATGATAATGAGTTTTCATGGTCGCAGTTGCATTATTAAAGCTGGTAATGAACATCTGAAGTATTGATGGCATCCTGGAAGAGGTGGAGCAGTCAGTTCATCTTGCAGCTGGTACCAGTTGCCACTTGGCTGCTGTGTCTGAAGTGTAGATGGGGCTGTTTTCAGAAAGTTATGCTGAAGTTAGAGGTATGTTAAGGAAAATAACTATTTACTGTGGCTGTACACAAGATTGTAGGTAAAACACAATATGTGTACACATATACACACATAGAGCATACTAGGAATGTCTGGTATTTTTAAAATATCTCTTGATGTACATTGAAATTTGTGAATCAACCCAAACTCAGTCATTTCTCTCTCAAATCTTCATTTCTAATTCGTTTTCTCCGCATCAGTTATTTTGAGTTAGAGTGTCGTGGGAGATTGAAGTGTTCTGAAACTGGCTTATGTATGTTACAATTTCTGATGTTGTAATTGTGTCCATTTATTCTCTTGATGGTATAGATCAGTGGTCCCCAACCTTTTTGCCTCCATGGACTGGTTTAGCGTGTGGGTGGGGGAGGGGGCCGTGTGTGTGTCCATGCGTTAGTGGGAGGGGCCGTGCGTGCGTGGGATGTGCATGCGTCTGCACGTGGGGGGGGCACAGGAGATTTGTCTCCATGGCTCAGTTCTGGCAAGGCCACGGACCGGGACCGGTCCGCAGACCGGGGTTTGGGGACCCCTGGTATAGATCATTGAACAAGTATATCTAAGTCTATGCCTTTGTAGGTGGCATTGTGGCAACCTGTAAGGGTGCTGCCAGAGCAGAGATGCAAGCACACTTGGCAAGTAGGTTTGTAGCTGTTGTTCCTCTTTCCATATCTGTGTTGTTTGGCCTGTTGTGTGTCAACAGTTGTTTAGGATTGGTGGTTTGTGTGCAGGTAAGCCACTTGAATTTCGGAGACGGGAGTGTTGTTGTCTGGAATGACTCTCTTTGAAAAAACCCCTTTGGTTTTGGCTACTGAGCCCTTTTAAAATGCAAGTGTAACCCATTAAAGAAGATGGGTCCAGCCACTAAGTAGTTGTCTAGCTATACTACTCACACCAGAAATTATAGGATATTGATTTTCTGGACCAGGCAATTGTCTGGTTCCAAAAGGGGAATGACTTTTACAGGGATCTCAGATTCCCCAGAGTTAACTCAGTCTTTGTGAGTTTTCCTAATAAAACTGGATACCAAGATGCTTTTTCTCAGACCATTCTCTCTGCAATGCACTGGACTCCAAAATTACTCAAGTAAGTAATATGTAACTAGGTACATTAGATTGCTCCTATTGATGTTACTAGGAATTTTCTCTGTGAGATTTTCCTTTATTACATTTGGTGCAATGTAGGAGAATTCTCATTTTGAATGACTGCAAAAGGGCTGCTTGTTTCATATCTGTTTATTTGTGAAGTCCTATGCCCCTGGGCTCTTGGCAAGAATACCCAAAGGACCTTTCTTTATATTGTGTCCTAGAGGTGGGTGGAAGGTGGGGTAGTGGTCTGTGGTGGTACAGCTTAAGTTCCCTAAGCACCTGGAGAACCTGGAATGTGTCAGGAGATTATTCTTTTCACTGGAAGAGACCTTGACAGAGAGGTTTCAAAGTAGAGAAACCTCTTCACCAGCTGCTCTTCAACAGTCTGGAAGAGAGGAACAAAGACAGTTGAGATGGATCATAATGGCAAAAATTGAAGAGAGGGAGGAGGTCAAGAGTGGATCAGGCCCAGTAAGCTCCTTTCTTCTCCCCATTTTGAAAACAAGCCCATATAGGGCTTCAGACCCTGGCATCCCTATTATCAAGGTCTAAAACTGACTGCAGCTTACCTTTTGTGTGGTTTAGGCCAGGCAATACTGAGAGGTGGTGATGGGGGGGCTGCTGAGGTGCTGCTTCTGCCCTAAAATCTATGACAATCTACTTTGGTTCAGCAAATGGACGGATTAGAAAGTAGGATTGGACCAGAACTGGTTTCTGCTCATGACTTTTTGCTGGTTTAAATATAAATCATCCTAGTTGCAAGGATTACTAAAAGAATATCTGTGAAGTACTTTCATCACTGGGGAAACAGATGCTATAAATAAGTAGGAACAACAACTAAAACCGTTCATTACATTTGGTAAGATTTTTTTCAGTTGTGCTTTTCACACTTAGGTAGATGATGCCACATGGCATCACTTTCAGAAAGGCAGCCTAGAAGAGGACTTAATGCACGAACAATAAATAAAAATACATGCTGTGCCTCTAACCTGGAGTACATCTACAATACCATAGTAATAGCAGTATTACTTTTATTGCTATGGCTTCATCCTATGGAATCCTGGGATTTGTAATTTGGGAGATGCTCAAGAATTCTCCAATTTAGTTCAGAGGAACTATGTAGAATTTTTAGCAGATGTATTCAGCTTGATTTCCCTTGGCTCAGTTTTAGCACACATGCTCTTCAATATATACTTGAAATCATTGTTAGAGATCATCCTTGGCTTTGGCGGTGGGTTTCATCAATGTACTGTTGTCCAGCTATACCTTACATGAAATAAGTAACCAGAGGCAGCCATGATAGTCATTATTCATTGTCTGGAGGCTATGGTCACATAGCTGGGGGTCAACAGAATGAAGCTGAATCTAGACAAGATGGAGTTGATGCTGCTCTCTCAGTACATATTTCTAATGGCTGAAAGAGAAAAAAAAACATATTTTGTGAACTAGGTGAGGAGGTTGTGTGTCTTATTAGACTTAATGCTAAAGAAACAGGTAGGAACTGTGGCTAGGTCTGTTCCTGGTTTGAAAACTTTGTCCTGACTTGGAGGAGATAGATGTGGCAATGCTGATTCATGCAACTGTAACCTTGAGATTAGATTACTCTAATTTACTTTACCTGTGGCTGCCCCTGAAAACAACTCAGAAGTTTCAACTGGTACAACATGAGGCAGCTAGGCCCCTCACAGAGGTGTCTCCTGTCACAATCATGACACCTATTTCCCATCATTCAAATTGGCTCCCAGTGATTTTCTGGGCTCAACTCAAGGTGTTGATTATCATCTTTAAAGCCCTGCCTGGTTGGGGACCCAGATATCTACTGGGTTACTTCTATCCATATGAGCCCTTGCACCAATTGAGGTAATCCAAGACTATCCTTCTAAGGTTAAATGTTAAAGCATGGGGTCTGAATATGTCAAGAAAAGATCCTTTTCATGTTGCTGCCCCATACTTTTGAATTTGCTTTCTGAATCCCTGCAAAACATCCCTGCAGGTCTTCAAGAGGAGATATAAGGCAGAATTGTCATATTTTTTCTGCAACGTATGTTTGAGTTTATGGATGGGTTTGAACATGTTTAAGCATAATCTGGTGAGAAGGGCCAGATTACTCATAAACATGTTTGAACCTGGTTTGGGGTTCAAATGTAGGTTGCAGAGAAGATGTTGCAGAGAAAATGTGAAGTGTCATAGAAATCCTCTGCTTAAATGAGATTCCATTTAAATCAGCAAGCCTACCTCCCATTCTAATCACATTTCTAATGGGAGGCAGTTCAAAATGATCTTGAATGACCCTGCAATTTCCCCTTTGATGCAACAGTGTAGAACAGTGTGTGGCCTGCACTCAGAGGGCCAACTAGAGGGGGATGGCAGATTCACAGGGGCATCATCACCCCAGTTTTGGAGTCAGCCCAGCACTGTCATTTGACATGAGAGCTATTTCAGCCAGATCTATTTGTCTCCAACATCAGCATTGTAACCAGGTGAATATCGATGTATTCCATCCATAATACATTTTTTGCACAATTTGTCCGCTCATGGTGATCTCCACAATGTGGAAATGCAGGGCTCTCACCTTGTCTTGAACAAAAATTCTCAATAGATTAATAGTGCCTTTATTCTAATCAAGTCAAGGCCCTTGTCAAACTTCAGGAGCTCAATATCTCCAAGGACTTTTTCTTCATTCTCAGCTTCCCTAGCTGTGTACTGTAGGACCTTTGAGACTTCACTCATCTGTGGCAAGAAGATTTCTTAAAGGCATCTTCAATGCTCTGAAGAGAAGGAGGTGATACCTTTTCTTCATATGACTCACTCCTCTCTTCAGTCTTTTTCAGAACTTCCAAGACAGGTATGTCAATATAAATGACCAGGTGAGGAGGCAAAAACTGATATATACTGAGGTCCTTGATCTTCTTGTACACAATGTTCCTGAATAAAGACTTGCTTAAACATTGGCTCCAAAAACACTGAGTCAATGAAGGGGGCATGTTCCAGCATTGCTCCCTGTCATGACCCAAAGAGATGTTCCAGGGCATCGGCATACTGCAGGAGATGGCAACTGTACCATCTGGTAAGAGTTTCCATCTGGGTTTTTAGGGTCATCGTAAAATCCCTCCAGACTACAATTGCCAATAAATGTGGAATCCAATGGTGTCTCATATTTTGCGTCCCTCTCCACGTAATGAATATCTACTTCTGGAAAGTATCACAAACCCAGCTGTTCTGCTACCTGCTGTGCGCAAATTTGCCTTTGCTAACACAGAGATTACCTTCTATTGTAAAGGCTTTGCTGTATTTATGGAGCCATTTTGTAGCTCTGTCTCCCAGCACATAAGCCAGCACAGCTTAGGCAAAGCTCCTGTGGGAGCTCTCATGAAACTTTGCTACTCTGAGAGTGCTGGATCTAGCTCAGACCCTGCTGGCCCCCAGCAACAGCAGTGCCAAGGACATGTACATGGTCTCAGAGCAGCCCCAGGCCAGAAGTCAGTCCCCTTTGGTCTCCCTGCCTGCTGGAAGGAGCCAGACAGGTATCATCCTCACTTTCCCTTCTTCACCTCCTTGATGCTCTCTTGAGATTCAGTTTTCTGATTCTTTGGCTACGGTCTGCTATTGGACTGATGATGGAACCAAGGTACAGAAAATCTTTCACTATATCATTGTCTTCATTGGCAACATTAAAGTTGTGCAGTTCTTCTGTTGTCATGATTTTGGTCTTTGACACTTTCTTCTTTCACTTTCATCAAAAGTTGTTTCAAGTCGTTGCTGTTTTCTGCCAGTAAGATAGTGTTGTCTGCATATCTGAAATTATTTATGTTTCTTCCATCAATTTTCACTCATGTAGTCCAGCTTTCTGTATGATATGTTCTGTGTACAGACTGAACCAGATATGGAGATAAAGTGCATCTTTGACACTTTTGCCTTTAGGAAATCATTCTCTCTCCATATTCTGTCCTAATGGTAGCTTCTTGTGCACAGTACACATCAGAACAATCAAGTGACGAGGCACGCTCTTTTCTTTCAGAACAATCCATTGCTTCTCATGAAGCATACACTCAAAGGCTATGCTGTAATCTGTAAAGCATAAACTGATATTCTTCTGAAATTCTTTGGTGAATTTCAATAGCCATCAGATGTTTTCAATGTGATCTCGTGCCTTATCTTTTTCGAAATTTGGCTTGAACACCAGGTGTTTCTTGCTCCATATAAAGTAAAAGCCTTTGTTGCAACACCTAGAGCAGGGGTGGGCAATTAATTTCTATAGGGGGCCACATGAAAAATCTGAACTGTGTTCGGGGGCTGAACCAACTTTACTTAAAAATAAAATGAAACAGTGATGTTATGATTGTTTTTATTTTAAACTTGTTAATCTTCACAAATACTAAAGAGGTTTTTTGCGGTATGTTAAAGATAAGCAACTGATCAACTTTAGACAAAAAGCTATAAATGGTTTTGATGTCCGGCAGGCCGGACAGGAGCAGCTCGTGGGCCGTATGTGGCCCTCGGGCCGCACTTTGCCCAGGTCTGACCTAGAGCATCACTTTGCTAGCATGGGAAATTAAAGCAATGGTCTGATAGTTACTGCACTCCTTGACATCTCCTTTCTTGGAGATTGGAATGTATATTGAGTATTTCCAGTCTGTGGGCTATTGTTTTGTTTTCCATATTGGCATATTCTAGTTAGGTTTTTGACAGATTCAGTCTCTGTGGCTTGAAATAGTTCTATCTATATCCAATTTATTAGTGATTTATTTCTTCCTAGTTCTTTCAGAGAAGCTTTTGCTTCACTTTCTAGAAATACAGGTTCTCCATCATAGGTTTCCTGTTCAAAGGATTGTCATCTTTTTTTCTTTTGTTTAGCTCTTCAGTATACTATTTCCACCTTTCCTTTATTTTATTCTGGCTGGTTATTTGTATTCCTGTTGATCATACAGCATTCGTAACCTAGGTTTAAATTTCCTTTGAGTTTTTGGATCTTCTGGAAGAGATTTCTTGTTTTTCCTCTTTTGTTCTATTTCTTTGCACTGGCTAGTATTATAATTCTCTTTGTCTCTAAGTGGCAGTCATTGAAAAACTGCATGCAGGATTCTGTCACTTATTCTGTCACCTTTTTCTTTTGCATCTCTGTTGTTCTTTATATGGTCTTTAAATTCATCAAAAATGATGTTTAAATTATATCTTGGTACAAATATTATTTTAGTGTTTTTTCTCATCTTTACTCTGATGTTTGATACTAACAGTTCATGATGAGTACAACAATCTGTTCCTGGTCTTATTTTGGTAGAGGGAATATAGCTTCTCCTCCCAATTATGTAGTCTGTTTGATTTCTGTATTGGCCATCTGGTGATGTTCATGTAGACAGCTGTCTGTTCATTTTCTTGAAGCATATATTTGTGCAAGTTATTTTCCAACAACATTTGGTTCTGCTTTGTTTCCTAGTTTTGTGTCCCAGTCGCCTATGATTATAAAAGCATGTCTTTGGAGTGTGATCAATTTCCTCACGGACACTTGCACAAAAGCTTTCAATTTAATCTTCTTCAGCATCTGTAGTTGGAACATACACTTGAATAGTGAGTTCTCTCAGAGCTCTCATTGATATTATGCAATATAGAGCTGCAACTGCATGTGCTACATCTTGCCTCAGTATTAGAACTACTCCATTTCTTCTGAGTTTGACATTTCCAGGATCAATCATATTTCAAGATTATGGCCAGGTTAGAGAGGCCCTCACTAACCCCTCAGCCACACTGCCCAGACTTTCTTGGTGTGGGTGAATTTCAGGAGGGCCAGATGTACTGGTGTCTGAGAGAAATCTTCCTGCCCGGTACCCTCCCAACACTTTGAGTCACTCTGACTACTCAGTGCTCCAGGGAATTACCAAAAATTCACAAGGTCAGGCATTTATGCCTTTTGGCTAACCTTGCCAGGTAGGAACATCACAATACCCACAAAATGTACAATATCCAGTAGATGAATGAGGCAAAGCCTTTCTTTAGTACCAGGAACCGTCTTTTATTCCCCAAATTGCAGAAAGAAGTAAAAATTAATAAAGTTCCAAACTGTTTCAAAATATAATTTCAGAAGTCCCAAAAGCAGTCAAAAAGCTTTGGAGCAAATGAGCATCCAGAAGTTCTTGAGGCAAAGGCAATTTCTGAACAGTTCCCACAAGAAAATAAGAAAGCTAACTATCCTAAGCAAATACTCACATTCAAGCAGAATTTCAGCATGGTTCCAGAGCATATGCAACATACAAATCAGGTAGCAAAGCAGCACGTGAGCATTTAATTCTCCTGAGAGAGACTAAGCTAAACTAAACAAACTCTCTTTCCATCTTTATATTCATCATTCAATTTTTCCATACCTTTTGAGGGAATGCATCAAATGGGCCTCAGGTTGCCCTGAACCTTCTTGAAGAAGAGAGTAACTTCTCGAAAGTAACCTCACTCTCTCCCACCCTTCTCTTCAACTAAACCAGTTTTGTTAATTAACTTGTATCAGGAGTGAGTTACAGCCTTGGAAATTCCTTCTAACAGAGATGAGACATGGATGACAACAACTGCCCAATTAATGGGCAATTTTCCTCCCTTTCCCAGCTAACAGGCCTGTATCTGAAAGGGCAGCTGAAATCATCACTCACACACCCCACCAATTTTCTAGTTCAGTGGTTTCTAACCTTGGGTCCCCAGATATTCTTGGACTGAAAATCTCAGAAGCCTTCACCACTAGCTGTGCTGGCCAGGATTTCTGGGAGTTGTAGTCCAAGAACATATAGGGACCCAAGGTAGAGAACTGCTGTTCTTGTTTCTTGACAAAGAGTAAAACACTTTGTAGGTCTCTGACAGAAAATGTCTCATTCCAGTTGACTTTTGTTCACTAATACAAAGTACTGCAATGTTTAAATGTTCCATTTCTTGCTTTATGGCTTCCGGTACCTTGATTCATACTTCTCATGTTCCATGTTCCAATTGAATGTGTGCAGCACTAGACTTTCCTTTCACCTCTGTGCATGTCAACCACTAGAATTTTTTTCAGCTTTAATCTAGTTGCATCATTAGTGACAGCGCTATACATACTTGTCCTGTGCCCTTCCCCAGTAGCTGATTGAGTGCTTTCTGACCCGAGAGTCTCATCTTCCAGTACTATCTCTTGTTTCATTTTGGATTGTCTCATCATAGGGTTTCGAAGATCAGAAAGGTTCGGCAGTGGTTCACCATTTCCTTTTTCTGTTCAATACTAACAAAAGTTAGCTTGAATGTCACTGCCTGTCTGTGAAGGATATCCTCCACCACTGTCACCTTCAGCTACCACTCTGCCCAGTACCTGCCATCAAGAAGCTTCTTTGCCCCCATCACCATTGGAACTATCCATTTTCCTCTGCTGTTGTGTCTGTTACTCTTGAGGAGGGTGGATGCATCTTCATCTGGTGATTCAGCTGTGAACATCCTGCTAGGTGTCCAGGCTCATACGGAGTCTAGCCCGCTGAGGGCATTACTCTCTGCTTTTCTGAAACACTCTCCTCCCCACATTAAGGTGTGCATCCTAGAAGAAGATGTGGTGATATAGATAAGATGAAATGGTTTAGTGGGATTTTGGTTGTTGTTAGTTTTTATCAGGTTTTTACCATTTATGTGAAGTATCTCATTATTTAGATTGTTCCATACACCTGTTAAGTACATAATGGTTGTCTGCATTGTGATGAATACTGTTCTGGATATCTTTGGAGGGAAGAACAGCATATAAATCAAGAAAAGCAGCAGCAATGACAGTGACAGAGAATTCTAAGAACCTCCCCAAATTCCAGAATTCTACAGGGTAGAATAATTGCCATTAAAATGATACACAACTGTTGTACAGTGGTGCCTCGCTAGACGATTGCCTCGCAGGACGAGGAAATCGCTAGACGATGCCTTTTTGCGATCGCTACTGCGCTTCGCAAAACGATGTTTCCCTATGGCGATTTTCGCTAGACGATGAGGTTTCCCCATAGGAGTGCGCCGACTAGTGGTGAAAAGCTGTCAGTGCAGCTGTCAGTGCATTCCTATGGGGACCCGCACTCGCTAGACGAGGTTTCCCTATGGGAAATTTTCGCTAGACGACTGCATTTTCCCTTGGAACGCATTGAAGCGATTTCAATGCATTCCAATGGGAAAACGTGCTTCGCTAGACGATGTTTTCGCTAGACAGCGATCCTCGTGGAACGGATTAACATCGTCTAGCGAGGCACCACTGTATCTGCATAGTCTACATAAACTAAACTAAACAAAGTAGATATGTGGTTCCTAAGAAACAAAATACAGAATTGGCTTCTGCCTTTTATTCGGACCAGTAGAATAGAATGTTACAAAACTGGTGCTTAAGTTGCATGAAGTTTCTGAGTTCTTCTCTCTCAGACAAGATGGTACCGAGAATTAGGGGATGGGGAAGACATGAAAGCCCCATTCAAAAATTGCAGATTCTGGAGAGTGATGAGAGAAAGGGGATGGGGGGCAAGAGAAGGGAAGCAGGGAGGGAGAAAAGAGAAAAAGAAACAGCATTGACAGAAAGAGAGAGGAGTGAGATATAAAAAAAACCCCACCCTCCATGGATGATCAGGGGAAGCACTTAATTGAAAGCAGGTCAGACTACAGGGGGACGTTTGCTGTTCAGATGGGGAGAGTATGTCAAATGGCACATTGCCCCTTCTCCCCACCTCAGTAGACCCTTTGAGGCCTGATCCACCCCACACCCGAAATGGCCAATCTGGACAGGCCTTCTATAGCCTCTCCAGATGAGCCTGAAGGAAAAAAAAAAGCTCCCTTGGAGAGGCTACATGAATAGAGCTGCCTTCCCTTCTTCAGACGGCAGCTTTCGTTGCTGAATGCACTGGAGGTGGGGCCAGTGTGCTGCCCTCAACCCATGTAATCTTCACATGTTTACTGGATAACTAAATAGGTCTAGAAGTGGGGAAAAAAACGGAGCATAAGGTATTGCTTCTGGTATGTATCTCTGTCAGATGTTGAATATAGGCTCCGTGAAGAAAAAGGTGTTGAAGTTTCAGTTTAGAGATAGTTGGAATGGTCTTGATTTTGACATATTTTTGTCTAGACTGACAGTGAGTTGTTTTTTTTTAATACTTCCATCCAGAAAATGGCACCAGTGGTGGCCCCTTGCTCAGCTACTGGGGACCTGGGTTCTCTGTTAAGTAAGCCAGTGGAGCGAGGCAGCTCCCTCATGCTGGGGAGGGTGGCTGGCTGCCCCAGGTTGCCAGAAGGCAGGAGCTACTTAGAATAGATTTTCCCTCCAGCGGCATGTAGACAAGGCGAATGATATCACTTGCTCATATGGTAGAAATTACACCCTTGCTAAATAGGATATATCGTGACAGGGAGGAAAAACTGTTCCGCCTCCCTCCACCCTGGGCGCTCCCTCCTCCGCCTTGCTTGGATAAGCCAGGAATTTCCACACGGCAAATATGCAGCGAGAACGTTCTTTTTCTTGTGTTATTTGAAAGCTCTCTTCTTTTCAAACTGCCTCTGTTTATAAGGGAGAAAGGTAACCCTCTAGCCCTGCTGTGATACAAAAGAAGTCTCCCGTTTCACAGGCTCTCTTCCCAGACGATTGCTTGGTGCAGGTGAGGTTTAGCAGGAAGGTTAACTCGCTCACTCTGCTCATGAACAAGTACCAGAAGTTTGCTAAGAACAGAGCTGGTTTTAGCACAAGTTTTCTTTTTCCCTCCCTTCTAATGAATTTTCATGGCAGCGTTCGCCCTAGCCGCTGCGATTCATAAGAGAAAATTAAAAACCTGCCTTGAAACCTGGATGACAATGCAGCTAACATCTTGCAGTTGCTGGCATTATCCTTTGAGAACCTTTCAGCTCCATTTCTATGCCACATTGTTTTCCCTTACAAAAACATATTTTAAATATGAAACATTGAATGTTCATTGCTTCTTTATATCATTTTTATTCATTGTGTGTTGGAGGCAAAGGGCATGGTTTTATATAGAATCTGCAATGAATGTCTGATTTTGCAATTTTATTTGACTGCACATATTCCCCCTAAGACATTTATTTTCTTTCAGGTGCAGAAGTTATTTTGGGAATGTGAGAAGCAAGTTTCCATTCGGGATCCCAAGCCCCAGAGACTCAGAAAGGAGGAGGAAGGGCATGGCGGTCTCTGGCCAGCTAAGAGGGTGGAGCCAGTCACCAAAGTCCTCCCCTCAGCCTGCTGTTTTTTACAGGTCCTGTATCAAGCAGTACCACCTACTTCAGGGATGGGGAAACTTTGGCCTTCCAGATGATTTGGATCAATGACTCCCATATGCCCCCTTGCCATTGACTATGTAACCTGGGCCTTTGGGGAATTAAGCTTCCAAAATACCAGAAAGGCCAAAAGTTTTCTGTCCTTGGTTCATGCATTCTATCACTCTCAGCTGGTGCTGCTTCTGAGGAGATCTTAGCAAACTGCCCTTGATGGGACCCCTTGTGAGCTGCCCCTGGTGGCCCCTCCATGATGACACCAAGGGTTGCTCCAAACTAATAGAAGGCAACTTAAACAAGCTTGGCTGGCGGGGCCTGGCTCTACAGTGTGTCAGCTAGACGCTTATAGGTTCATGTCCCAGATCTGACCATCCCTGACAACCTTCTGGCGGCTGGCCTACTGTGTAGAACAGAGGCCTTTTTCTAGCACCCTTCCAGGTGGACAAGGCATGGGGTATTGCTGTAAGGGTGCTGGATGGAAGCAGTAGGGTGGTTGTAGGAACTGCCAGCTGTTCCTCCTGGTACTTACACCTGGAAGGTCTTAGTCATGGTGCAGTCAAAGGACAGATGAACATGGCTGGCTCTGTCTGGGATGTGAGACAGTGAGACTGGGCTTTTGGGCTGACTGGTTCTCCGGTTGACCCAGGGTGCGGAGGATGATCCACTCATTGATGGCAACACTGTGCCCTGTGCTGGTTCTTGGCTTGGAGGCAGTCCTCATCCCGGCATACCCGGGCTGCCTCCTCTAGTGGCACCAGCAAGTCAACACAGTTGCTGGTGCTTGCTGGGGTCTTGTCGTGGACCACCTCCCAGCCCTCCTTGGAGAGCTCCTCATTCAGTCCCACCTCCTGAGCCTCACACACCTCTCAGTCAATGGCATCCACCTAAAAGCGGTCCTCCTCCTCCTCAGTTGCCAGCCCCTTCTTAAGTAGTAACTCTGCCACGGCTGCGCCTGCTTCCTCCAGAGCATCTCCTGTAGTCGTGTCATCTACACCCCAGTCTGTTGTGGAACTAGGTGTTGGAAACACCAATGCCTGGCTCACCAAGATGGGAAGCCTACCTGCCTGATGGGAGAGGAGGTTGCCAGCCCCACACCCCTCTAAGACCAGTGGATGCCCACAGCTAGGGGCACCCACAGTGGCAGTACCATGAGCCACTCATTTTAACTGGAATTGGGAAGTTACTTTTCCGGGCCAGAATTCCTGGAATCTCCTCACCAGTACGGCCTCCCCCAGTGTCACAATGTTAATGCTACTTTGACTGCTGTGGGGCATTGTGGGAAATTAAAATGTGTAGCCCCATAGCTTGGGGCCCAGGATATGTGTCAGCAGTAGTGGGCCCTGCCAGGATGCCTGACTCTTGTCTGTTGCCCAGTGATGCCTGATGCTAAAAGCAGGTCTGGAGCAGAATCTCAAAACAAAACGAAAGCAAGTAGTACAATTCAGAATACACAAGTACTTCAAGCAGAAATCAATAGCTGGTAAAAGGCATAGAAAATAAATAAGTCCTAATGACTCTCACAGCTGCTGAGTTCGGCTACACATGTCAGGGAAAGTGAATTGCGTATGCACAAATATATGTAACATATTGGTGGATAATTAAGGCAAGCTTGCAAATCAATACTACATTTTTAAAAGTGGCATGCATATACGGCAAAGGAAGCCGGATATGGCACTTCAAAAGTTTAAATGACACAGAGAAGAAGAATTCTCTTCTCATCCAGTTTCCAAAAATATTCTTACCTATGCAGTAAAAAGGAAGGAGACAAAGTGCTGAGAATGTGTGTTGCTCACCTATGCTTGGTCTCACCTCTGTTTGATTCAGTACATTTTGATTCAGTATATTACACCGAGGTCCCATTTGAAATTTTCCTCCATGCAGATGAGTCAGTGCCAGAAAAGGTGTGCAACTACACACTAGACAACCCATGACTTGGCCCCATTTCCCTAGATACCCAAGGTGCTTGCAACACAGCTTGGAAACCTACTTTTAAAAAGTAATTTATTTCTATTACTCATAGCATTGTTTTGAAAAAATATGGTGTGCATTGTTGCCTGTTACAGTGTTTGAAAAAACAACAACACAACTCATGTCATTGCTTTCTGTTACGCAGAAAACTGTGTAGGATTGACAGTGGTATAAAACTTTTAACTGTCAAAATTTCTCAAAATGGCTGAAAACTTTCCAGTGAACTTATTTCAACTATCTTCTTTTTCCTTTTCCTGTGTAAAATAGCTTGTGTCCCAGCTGTGTCTGTGGTGTATTCTTTTTGGCTGCTTTTTGAGCCATGTAATTTTTAATAGTAAATTGCAATGGATGTTTTAAATTGTTTCATTTGTGTGTGTGTCATTGTTATCATTCCCTCTTGAGCTGTTTTGAGGAAGCATGAGATATTCATGTTTTGTGTATTTTTGTGATAGATACTGTTCTGCGCTTGGATTTAGACCTACAAGCTAAAGTGTATATTCTGAATAACTCACTGACAGATACTGCACTTTTGTATGATCTCTCTCTCTCTCTCTCTCTCTCTCTCTCTCTCTCTCTCTCTCTCCCCCTCTCTCTGCATGCTTGTATTTTACTACAGGTGATACTCTTGAATCCTTTTCTCCCCAGATTTCAATCTGTAAAGCTATACAGCATGCACTTAAATGATTGGATTCATCGAAAGGTAAAACCAGGCAGATATTTTCTCCCTAGAGTCCCTGCTCAACACTTTCTTAGGATTGCTGTACTGTTATACTTGCATTTGTGAGTTTCTTCTGATTTAGCCACCTTCAACTTGACATTATTTTCCACCTGGATTTTTATTTGCAAAAGCATGCACCGCACATAAAAAAAAGAAAAGAAAAGAAAAAAGAAAAATGAGACAGGACCAACCTGTAGGCCTGCAGTCTAATTAAGGAAAGCATGCCACCGGGAGGAAAGGGAAAGACAGCAAAGGGAAAGGAAGCTTTGTCAGAAAAGGCCAGAATGAAAAGAGGTATATATCTTGAGGAGGTGCATGTATCCCCCAATACTGTAGGAAGGCTGAATATCAGGCAGAAGGGCATCCCACTGCTCAGCAGCCACAATGTGAAAGGGACTGGTGGGAGGATAGTTGTAGAGCTAACTAAGAGTTTAACTGGCAGAACAGATGTTCTAGGAAGAGGTGTGCAGAGCAAGAGAAGGATGTTGAAGAATACAGATATAAATAAAGAGATGTGCAAGAAGTTCTTGGCTGAAAATGATGATGAGGAAACTGTTGGAAAGTTGTGCTTATGGGTTCTCACCCCTCTTTTTGCCAAGCAGAGTATCAGTGGAGGTAAACCAGTGCTCCTTAGAAGGCAACTCAGGTCCCTAGGCTATGATTCCACTTCCAGCTGATTCCATCTAGAAACTCTCCTCTGTTTCCTTCTGCTCTGTGAACTCGGACCCATTACCAAAAGAAACAAGTTTTGAACTGGGCTTAGCATGTTTTAAATTGATTTTTAATAACATGACTGCATGACTCAGAAAGGAGACTGGATTTTTTTCCCAAGGAAGCATGGTTTTGGTTCAAAAGCGAGTCATTTTACTGTCCGGGAAGAGGGTAATTTAATTTAACTTGCTTGTGAAAACTGATTTCGTGTGAATCGTTTTGGCATATAAGAATACCTCTGTTGCTGTAAATTGTGTCTGGGGGCTTTGCCACTCCTGTAACTCACTCGTTCCTTATCCTTGTCTGCTGGGCTTCTGTGTGTGCGTGAGTGTGTGTGTGTGTGCGTGCGCATGCACATGTGTGCATGCACCTGTGTCAGGCTGCATTCCAATTTTGAGGGAGGTATATGGGAAAACCTCAGGTGTAGGGTTGGCGGCAAGAGACGAGTGAGATGCATAAATACAGTGAGGAGTGAAGAGCTGTCTTCGCAGTGGGGCAAAAAAATTGATCTGAGGCATGGCTCCTTACGGATCCACATGATTTTTATGTAGGATCATCCTCAAACCACTCTCCAGTCATGGGCACCATCTCTGCCCACAGATTGGACAGTGGCTTTGGGATATTCCTACATAAAAATCATGTGGATCCATGAGGATCCATGCTTTGGATCATTGTTTTTGCACCAGTGTAAATCCATGCACCCACGACTTCTGTGGTGTAGTCTGTGGGTACAAATGGGACATATTATCTGTGCCTTCCAGGGGGACAGCTGGAGAACTCTTAAAGAGACAGAAGCAGCCAAACTTTCTAAATAGACAAGCAGCTTTGCCAGCAGACCCTCCCTCTCCCTCACCACAGCAGCAGGGGCGAGTGGCCAGAGCAGAAACAGGACAAAGCCTCAATTGCAGTTATTTTTATCTAACCCCTTTCAACTGATATACAATACAGCTTAAAATTGGATTAAAAGTCTTCCCAAGAGAACGCATACACTGATCCAAATACCATGTGACTTTAACCTGATTTGACAACCCCCAATCCAGCTACTGATTCATTTTCATAGTATAACCCTGCTCTGTGTCTTCCAAAACTGTGGCTGTATACTCTCTGTTCTTCTCTCCAACCCCACCCCCCCCCCCCCCGCAGCTGTGATGGCTGTCTGCCTCAAAGCTCTTGAAATGGTCAACTTTTTGGAGGCCAACTTCTGCCATTAGATGCTACTGAGAAAACATTAGCCAGCCATCTTGGCCTGCTAGCCTGACAAAGGAATAGTCAGCCGGCACCAGTGACCAAATAAAAGAGGGAAACAGTCTGAGAGTGTTGAGCAGAAACTCTTAGAGATCACTAGTATTTAAACTGGAGAGGTGGGAGAGACCAATAAAGAAAGAAGAACGTTACAATGCTTTGTGCTGCAGAATAAGAAGAGGATGAACTAGAACATTGGCGTTCAGTGTCAAAAGAGGCAAGAGTAGATTTTTAAAATAATGATGAACTTAAAACAGCAAGATTTGCAAGACTGTAGTCATAGAGAAAAAAGGAGCAGAGAGTAGAAGGAGATTCTGAGCTTAACAGACTACAAGATGACAGAGTTGTAAATGACACAATTCTTTCACAGGTCTAGTGGGGGTTCACTGCTATTCTTTGGGCCATTATTATTAAGTAACAAGGTTGGATAGACGCAGTCATTTGTGATTAGGTGGTAGCTAAGTGAATTGGGAGGTACCCAGTTGGTGTAGAGGACAGTTGGCTTTTTTGAAATTATACCTCCTATGGATTGGGGCTATGTTGAGTGTTTTGGATTGGATCACCTACATGTTTAATGCACTGTTGAGTTATAGGCTCACTAACGAAAATTAGATCAGGATTGTATCCTCTCTGCCACCTGCCACTGTGAAATGAACTGGGTAGCTTAGGATCATGTATAAGTTATATTGAATGGGATTCTGCCCATTTTATAAGGGCTTTGCCATTTTCATCATCATGTTCATAGCCCCAAATGTTGCTATGGCTGTTGAAATCTCCAACTAAAAAGTGAGTGTTTGGGTTTTCCGTATTAAACAGCTTCTTAAAACAGAATGGTATATCAGGATGAGAAGCATCACAGTACAATCAAGAAATGCATCAAGTAATTGTCCAAAAATGGACAACATCAAGAGCATTTGCAGCAGATAACACCTTCATGGCACATGTTGAGGGGCATAGAATATGCTGACATAGGTGTGGAGGTGCTTGCTTTTCTCTGCACTTGCAAAGGATAGTGTCACTGCAACACTCACCCCCCCCCCCAATTTTCTTAGGTTCACTTTGGTTCTGCCAACCCCACTCTGTCGCCTATTAAAAGACTTCCAAGTAACTCAGTTCTCTATATGTGACCGGGGGCTAGACTTTCCAGAATTCCCTCCATTTTAAGAGGTGGGCAGTTCTCTCTTTTCCACATTTTAGTCCTGGAATTCTCTGCTATTCCTTCCTGATTCACAGATATTCTGAAAAAAACTTTCAGTTGATTTTAATCTGGGATAGGCAGGAAGGTAGCTGAAGAGTGGATGTGCATTTGGTGTAAATGCTTTTGAGTTGTGCATTATTAGCTGCTACCTTTCTCTGTATGCCACTGGGTGCAGTTCCTGCTAAGTAGTTGATTTTATCCATAGAAATTGGCTTCAGGCATCCAGTAATGATTTTACACCTTTCACTGAGTGTTAGGACTACCTGTTTTGCATGGGCTGAGCTGTCCTACACTGGGCTGGCATATTAGCCTGCAGAGTAGCATAGGGCCAAGGCTGTAGTTCTTAGTGTCTATGGTCGTGTGCCACAACTGGTTCCTGATTGCTTTTGAAGAATATTGTTCCTTGCTGACACCTTTTCATTTATATTTTGGCAGTGTTTCTTATAGGTCAGCATACGCTTCTAAGTAACACCTAGGTATTTGGGGGCAAAATAATTACCCTGTTTCCCTGAAAATAAGACCTAACCTGAAAATAAGCCCTAGTAATATTTTTTCAGGATGCTCGTAATATAAGCCCTACCCCAAAAATATGCCCCTGTTAAGTGAAACCTTGCCCTCCACCACGGTGCAGCAACCAGAAGACGACATGACTGTATTTGAATAAATGTAGATGGTTGTACATGAAAAAAAATAAAACATATCCTGAAAATAAGCCCTAATGTGTTTTTTGGAGCAAAAATTCATATAAGACCCTGTCTTATTTTCGGGGAAACACGGCATATAGTTGGGTGCCATTTCAGCAGAGTGAAGTGAACCAGTTCTTACATCTGTCTGTCTGTCTGTCTAAAATGTTTTTAACTCGTCTTTCTCCTTAAAAAGGACCCAAGGTGGCTTACAACAATTAAAAGACTGTATTTGAGTTAGTAACAATAAGTATACAATACTAAAAGGATCAATGAATACAATACCAAAAAGCATAAGTAACACTGAAACACATTTAATGCAGTAAGGTACTTCTTGTCTTATCCTAAAATCATTAATTTTGTGCTCCATATACCCGTTGTATTTGGTATAAATCTAGTCAATGTGACAGACATGATGCAGCATTCTCAAATGTACATTTTTGGGGGGAGCACCATACACATACACAGGATACTGTTGCTTGAAAAACTAAACACAGATTTGAGGGTATGAGTGTTCCCCTAATCCTGCTATGGAAATTGAGGTGGTTGTTTTTGTGGAGCCTGCTGTTCTTTCAGGACTCTTATCTTTCTTATTTATGATTTTGAAAGCTATAGTTTATAATTGGAAACATATTTTATTTATTAAGATATGTATATTTTGCCCTACATCCCGAAGTCTCATGGTAGGGGTACTGACCTATATCTGTCGATATCTTCCATATGTGAGGAAGAGGATAGTCTGCAGAACCCCTATAGGAAGGGCAGGGCCTTCTGTGGGATGGCTGGCATTGCACACAGGGCCCCGTGCGCCGATTCTATTCTCATGGCAAGGCTGGACATTTCAGCGGCTAGTTCGATCTTCAGAAGGTCTTCGGCTCCGTTTCCTGTTAATTGCATCCTGTTATAATTTAATCTTAGGGCATGGATCTGTATGTAGAAGTGATACGGGATAAAAGGCGAAACAAAAAACCTTTTCCTCAGCAAGTCATTTGGGCTTAGCACTCCACTGGGGATGTGCCTCTTGTTTTGTGGGGTTGGGGTGGGGTGGAGTAGAAGTACAAATCCAAGAATTTTTCCATTCTGGGAGAACCACCTGGCAGACAGACAGACACCTGCAGATACCTACATGTGGCTCACCTGGGAGAAAGGCCTAAACTAGAAAGCTTTGTGGCCTATCTCCTCCTAATTTTCTGTTGTTTTTTAAAAGCTCCCAGCAAGCAGCGGGGCAGCTTCCGTTTTGAATAAGAAGCTGGTAGAAGTTGGCCTGTGCTTAGGTTTTTCTCTCAGGTGAGTCAGCCTGTTAGTTGGGACTCCCAGAACGATGGGATTTGTAGTCCAGAAAAAATGAATGACACATCCGTAGTCTCCATCTCTCTTCTCCCTGCCTCCTCAATCGTATCCTTTCTTTGTTCCCTGTGCATTCTGAGGTGTGACTGTATTAGCCCACCTTCTGTTTTCCTTATACTGGAATGATAACAGATCCATGTAAGAGAGGAGATTTATTGCCTATTTCTTACTGTGAAGGCAAACGCTGCTGCTGGGCTATAGCATTTCAGACTTGAGGTCTGATCTGAATAGTCTTTTGCTCAAAAGAAACCAAAGTCATGCCATGAAGACTATACAACTGCTTATCTCTGACACGTTGATTTTCTGTGATAAGGAGTATTTTATACATTCAACCATGTGAGCTCTTGCCTGCAATCTGAAATGGGACAGCGCAGAAAGACTTTTATTACCTCCGGAATAACTAAACGTATTGCTTCATCAGAGATATTTATAAAACATATCCTTGTTTCTCTGTTAAAAAACAAACATGCACATCTCAAGGCAATCTGCTGTCAGATAAAATTATATAGTTTAAGCAAAACACAGTATCAATAAAAGCAGAAAAGACTGGCATCAGAAACGTCAAAGTGGTTTTTAAAAGTTAAGTTTCTTTTCTAAAATGCTAATAACGGAGTTGGCCTGATGTACGTCAAGGATGTATGGCTTCGCATATTGTGTTTCCCCTACAGGGTTGTAGCTAAAATTACAGTAATCTGTAACAGTGGTACTAGCATTGCTGTAGTCACACAAGAGCACCGGATTGCTTCCACAGTTTGTTCATTTAGAAATATGTTAGCTTGCGGTTCAGTTTTGGAGTACTCCCCCTCCCCTCAGCAGCATCTGCCCCCATTCCTGTGTTTTTCAGGAGGTTGTCAACCTTTTTATGGAGGCCTTTGCAGGAGGGGAGAGGTGTGACGAGAACAGGAAACTGTTTGTGAATTTCTAATTTTAGAATTTGAGCCTCTTGTGTTTAAAAAATGCTTGGGGAAGCTGAAAGGGGGATAGAAGATGCAGGACTTGCTTTTTAAAAAAAAAAAAAAATGGCACAGCAACCAGATTCTATTTGTGCTTAAAAGGATTCTTCTGTTTCCAGTTTTCTTGATTCATCTGTTCGTATCATTAGTAAGAATGGGGAATTAAAGCATTAGTTCTGTCACCTATGTAGTTTAGCCAAAAGTGCAACATGCTTGACAGAAATCCCTTTCAAAATTGCTGTCTACAGAGATTATCATTTAATATGTGCTAAATCCAACTTAATATTGCCTGCACTTTGGGTATAAATGTCAAATTCGATATATATATGTCCTGGATTTTCCTGAGCACTGCGTATGTTTTTAAGAATCCAGTCACAACCTTGATAGATTTGAAGACCTTCTCATATACTGGTATTGAAATGTCATCATCTTTCAGTGTCATCATTCAGTCTCGTAAAGGAAAGAATGCTTTATTCATAGTAGAATTCATAAGTGGAATAATCTCCTTACAGGCTGCTACATATGATTCTGGGGTTTTTCTCTCTCTTCTTGTTAAAAATAACTCACATTTGTTTCTGTTGTTTTTGCCAGGCCATTAACATTTCAAACAATAGAGCTGAATCTGACCCTGGAAGGATGTGGACCTTTAAACATTTGGCTGGCATCAGTCTAACTGCCATTAGGCATCACAGTTTACGTAGATGGGTGTGCAGAGATGTCCTTGCCTCACTCAGTCTCCTCTCACTATAATTAACTTATTTATTTAGTATCCATACTTGCATCCTCCTCCTCATTTTTGTGCCATGCCTTTCACTGCCCACTTAGTTGGTATGTATATGCTTTTAAATGAGTATGCATGGCAGCTGTACGCATTCAGAATATTTCACCAGCAACTCAGAGGGCAGAAAGCAGAGGGAGGAAGGCAAAACATGATACTGTGGTGGTTATTCATTGTATTTCTTGGTTACATTTTTGTAAAAACAAAGGAAAAAAAAACTACAAGAAGATTCTAGATATTTTGCAGATAAAGTATACAAAATTTTAAAATAAAGCATTAGAAAATATAAAGCAATTCTCTCCCTGCCCCAAGACATAGCAGGGCTAATTAGTTGTCCAAAAGCCAATCAGAAAAGAATGCTCACCTTGCCTTCCATAGGTAGATCTCTGGTACCTCTGCAGGACCTAGAATTCTCTTCACAAGTAAGAAGTCCATAGAGAAGCTCATAGCCAATGCTACCTTCCTTAATGCCTGTCTGCTGCTCTGTATTGTGGACTATAATAGAGTATGAGGCAGTAGCAGAAGCCAGTCTTCTCCACAGGAGAGAGAGAAGAGAGATGTCAGTAGAGGCATTTTGGGAGACACCAAGAAGTGGGAGGTGTGGTGGGTGGGGTCATAGCATGGGTGTTTTTGTGTCTGCCATGAATAGTGTATACATGTTTTGTATAGGGATGGTGCATCTATGAAAGTCTTCTGAGGTTCATTGACTGTATGCAGCTACTGTGTTTCCCCGAAAATAAGACAGGGTCTTATATTAATTTTTGCTCCAAAAAACACATTAGGGCTTATTTTCAGGGGATGTTTTATTTTTTTTCATGTACAACAATCTACATGTATTCAGGACGAGGAAATCGCTAGACGATGCCTTTTTGCGATCGCTACTGCGCTTCGCAAAACGATGTCTCTATGGGGAATTTTCGCTAGACGATGAGGTTTCCCCATAGGAATGCGCCGACTAGTGGTCAAAAGCTGTCAGTGCATTCCGACGGGGACCCTCACTCGCTAGACGAGGTTTCCCTATGGGAGATTTCGCAAGACGACGAGTTTTCCCTTTGGAACGCATTGAAGAGATTTCAATGCATTCCAATGGGAAAACGTGCTTCGCTAGATGATGTTTTCGCTAGACAGCGATCTTCGTGGAACGGATTAACATCGTCTAGCGAGGCACCACTGTACAGTCATGTCATCTTCTTCTGGTTGCTGCACAATGGTGGAGGGCGGGGTTTCACTTAACTGGGGTTATTTTTGGGGTAGGTCTTACATTACGAGCATCCTGAAAAATCATACTAGGGCATATTTTCAGGTTAGGTCTTATTTTCGGGGAAACAGTATGTAAATGACTGTGTAAATATGTGTTTTTTCCTGGGGTAGGCATGTTTGTGTGACTGCTGAGGAAGTATTTATTTGCGCATCCTGACATGCGGTAGGAACATGACTTTTTATATATTATAGTATGGTACATAATAGTTAATGGACTTTGTTTGCTGCATCATATGGAATGAATATAAAGAAGACGTTTCATGGATCAGACCTAAGGCCTATCTAGCCCAACTTTGTTTCCTAAATTTGGCAGCCCCAGTGTCTGGAGGAAGACCACAAGCATGATTGCAACTGACCTTTCCTCACTGTTTTCCTCAGTGACTGGTTTTTCAGGCACACTGTCCTGAGCCTGGTTGTAGTATATAGCCATTATTATGAGGGGCATTGAAAGCTTATCCTCCATGGAGCCTTTGTATTGTAATTTTCAGCCATCTAAGCATAAACTAGAAATGAGGCCCCTGTCAGTCCCACTCAAGGACCTCTCTCTAGTATTCTAGATAAAAATCTGAACGCTTAAAGAATGGCATTTCTAGTAATCCTCCCCTCCAAAGTATCTATAAACCTCTCCTCCAAAGGCAAAATGGGTGGTGGTTTATCAGTGGCATTCAGCAAAAAACGGAGCGTGTCCATAATCAATAGAGAGACAACTAGGGCACATGCGAAGTTCAGATGCTTTTCACTTCCATGTGTGCCTGTGTCAGATTTAGTGCCTTGGCAGATGAGGACTAAACATGAGCATCACAAAAGCAGTTCTGGAAAACTAACCCGTAGGCCTGCCCTTGGGTGCATGCAGCCTGAAAGTGTACCCCATGCAAAACCATTAACAAGAAAGAAGCCAACCATTGGCACAAATGCCTGTGACACCCCCCCCCACCCCCACCCCCTGTGTTTCTCCTCAAAGCCTCTTGTGAGGCCTGGCCACAACTTAAAAAGAGCAAAATATCATCACAAGGGGCACTTGGCAGTTGTTCTTAAAGCTTTTATTTTAATGCAAAATAAAACTGTTCAACATTTATATGGTGATATATAACAAAACTGAAATAAAAGGTCAAACTTGATCTTGTAATACGAAATGATCTTTCAAATTTCTTCTCTTCCCAAATAAATTTTCCAAACCTTTTAACAATTCAGTGCACACAGTTACAGATATATATATATTTAAAAAAACACCTTAAGAAAGTGTAGGAAAGGGCGGGCAGCAATGTGCAAAACCAGAGCAACTCCCCTTACAGTTCAAACTGCCAAAGTCCTGGGAATTCATCAGAGATAATCTGAAGTGGCTGACTTGTGAACTGAGGGGAAAAAATAATTCTGGGTCTTGCATTGAGGAGCAAGCAGCCCTCATGTAAGTGCACATATGGTTGGAATATTCTTGCAAAAGAGTTGCAGCCAAAGGCCTGAGCTGGGAAGCGCTGTAGCTTCCACAAGGTAGATGGAGTTCCCTTCTGAGCACAAGGAGAAAGGTGAGGGAGGTAGCACTCTCATGTTATACAGAAATCAGGCAGGCATGTGAAGGCTGTTTCTGGTTAAGGATATTGGCTGGAATATGGAGCAGCAGAGTGCAGACTGAAAAGCTGACTTCCCAGTTTGCCTCCTTGGCCTTTAGATGGCCTTCTCAATTCCTGTGATTGGTGTTAAATCCCTTTTGCATCATAGGGTAATGTGGGAAACTGCTGGTGTCTGTATGAAATCCTGAGCTGCTCAATAGTTAACATGTAGAGTCCATTTAAAAAAAAAAGTTGCAACAGGAGTTTGATCCAAAGTACACTGATGTTTCCAGTAAGTTTTGTGGGCTTTCAGCCAGGCCTCTGTTCCAATTGCAGTACTTAAGCCTGCTCTGCATTCAGGGAACAAATATACAAAGCCAAATCTGAACCCTTGACAGCTGTGATCTGAAATCAGTGTTGGTAGCACTTCCCTTGTACTGTCCTTGTAATTCCCACCCCCACCCACAAAATCGGACACAAACCCTTCAGACCCCTTTACATTGAGAGTCACATTTCAAACCATCAGGTTTTGAGAGGAAAAAACACACACGTCTCAGTTGCCTAGCAACTGCAGCAATCTCCTTAGTCTTTGGTGGTGGGTGGATTCAGATGACCAGTGAACCCCAGGGTTGTGGCTGATGACTGGCAAAATATCCCCTGCCACTTGGTAAGGATTAGATACACCTGATTTGCAACTAGTTTTGTCTTCTGTAAAAATCCAGGGTCCTGGGCTTTCTATATTACTGGTCAGCCATACTACTTCCCACTTCCTCCAGTGTCAGAAGGTTGCTTCAGTGAAATGAAGCTGTTGCCCACAGCCTGGGTGAGACATCCCATCTTCTCATAGAGTGGACCAAGCCTGTGAAGATATTTGGCAAGGGCAAACTATTGGTTCACATCTTTAAATTTGGTGAGAAAATGCAACTGTGTTTCTAGAGGGGTAGATCAAAACCTTCCAGGAAGGTCTGTTTTCATACTGGGGATGTTTCCTGCTGGATTGGCACATTCATACAGAAGCTCAGTCAAGTCATTTCAGAAAATAAAAGGACTGTTTCTGATCCCTAATATTCCCAAACATATGAGCACACAGCGGAAAAGAGCAACTTGCAATCCAACTCATCTTCAATTTTGTTTTTTGTTTTTGCTAGTCGTGTATTTTCATCTATCAGCTATGGCACCTTATGATATATGTGTGCACTACACATTCGCCTGCAATATGGTGCTGAGAACCTTTTTTTTCCATTGCTGGAGAGACGCAAGCTAGGCATGTGCACACACAGACACAAACCTAGCTCAGCAGCCAACTGCTTCCTCCCCACACATACAGTACCCCATCTGAAGCATGGCATTTCAGGCTGGCATGCAATTCCATTTGGTCCTTCTCCCCCAGCAGAGTCAAGGGTTTTTGCCCCTTCATTGCTGCCTACAGAGCATGGAGCATCCATATAGTGTCTTCCTTCCTTCCTTCCTTCCTTCCTTCCTTCCTTCCTTCCTTCCTTCCTTCCTTCCTTCCTTCCTTCCTTCCTTCCTCTCTCAATCTCTCTCTTTCTTTCTAAAAGTGGGGAGGGGGAGTCTCCTACTGTTCTAAAACCAGAACTACTGCTGAATAAGTTATTGGTGAAGATTAACAGCTTGGAAGGTCTTTTGACCTGCCTTGCCCTACCAAATGAAGCCACTGAAGTCAATGGGAATTTTACAAGGTGTTTCAGCTAACATGGAAGCAACGGAGCAAAAACATAAAGGCCATAAATAACCTAGGTGGGTGCTTTCTATCCAATATGGATGTATTCCTTGCCCCTGAAATGCTGTCAGTTGTCTTTGTTAAACAGTGAAGAAACCGCAAAAGAGAGGGTTAGAAGGCAGTGATTTATAAGGCAGACATTTGTCTCTCAAAGCTCCTCGTAATTGTGATCAGGCTAGAAAAAACCACTGTCATCAACATTAGTTTCTCCTGTTGAAGGATCTCTTTGTATCATGGGTTTCTGTTTATACAAAAGCAAAATGCATTTCAATACTTTCATTTCACTCCTAGAGGCAATTCTGCTTGTGTTATGTGCTTCTCAAGTCTTTGTTCATTGGAGAATCCTACAGCTTACAAGGTTTCTCTTACAAAAACTGAAGGCTACACAGTCAGAAACAGATGTGCTGTAGCACCAGGGGGAAATGCATGTGCTTATCATTTGGAGGAGCCTTCACCTCCTCAATGTCCACCAGGCTTCAAAGGCAAAGTTAAGGCAATTTCAGTAGTTTGCCTGAATATACCTGAGACAAATTTCATATTGAAAGATATAAGATTTTTTTTGGGGGGGGGGGGGGAATCAGTTGTCCATGTAGAAGTAGAATCAGCAATATTTAAGATCAGTTATGTAAATGTGTTTTCTTGGAAAAGGACACCAAATACTTACAATCCCTTACAATTCATTGCAGGTTTCTCATTCACACCTGCCTGAAATTAATTAAATTCAGCTAAGAAAATAGATCTAGGCCCTTACATGGCCACCTCTCTATCCTACCACACAAAGGTAGATTATTTTTAGGAACAAATAACCACATATAACATTGTGTGAAAAAGTCCGTTCTTGAAGATTTTCTCTCTTAAAATTAACCACAAAATCACTCATCAGGGAGGTTTTTCAACTGGGCACTATTTAGAAATGCATGTGACATTCTATATAAGGATTTGGCACACAACCTTGGATTCAGAATCGGGGACTGTAAATCTAAGGTTGCAAGTTTTGTTGAAATTCAATTACTAATCTGCATATTAATGCTGAGGACAACAGTGATGGGGCTGTAGATTCCATACAAAACTATTGAATCTTTCATGGGGCTAGAAGAGCTGATGCTTTGAAAGGTAGCAAAGGAAATTTGCGTGTGTGATAGATTCACTATGCACCAAGTCTCTTGAGGCCACCTGGTATAATGAAGCCATTTCAGAAAGGGTAAATGATAAATGACTGTGCCTAGTAGATGACCCCTCTGTGTGATATATAATAATTATGAGATGACCTGTGTAATGAAACCTGTTAATTTGCTGCATACCAAAAGAAAACCAACAAATCATCTAATCCATTTCTGTGGCCAGGGCCAAGGTCTTTCCCTCGAAAGGAAAAGGGCTAAAGCCTAGGCTTGAAATGCATCTGAAGATAGAGCCTGAAGAATTAAAAAGACAGGCTGGAGCTGTTCAAAATGCCTAACTAAAGTAAGTTTCAGAAATCTCCTTAGACTGAGGGGCACAAATCTACAACAAACTCTTCTCATATTTCATAGACACCTGCAAGAGATGCTTCCTCCCTCTTGCCCAACACTAACTACATTTCAGAACATGGCAGCAGTGCCAAGATATCATGTTAGTGGAAACCTTGGTCTTCATGCTGGAAGACCCTGTTTGGCACTTAAGCATTCATCCAGCCCTCTTAGGATTGAGTCGTCCTTTCAGAGAGCAGCAGTACGCCAGCTCCAACTGGAGATTCTTTGCAAAACATATGCAGCAAAACAAAGGGAACCTTTGAAGGGTATCCTTGGTCCTCCATGAGTTATTGGTAGTTCACCCTAGTGGATAATTATTAAGTGATATGTTGCAGCCATTTCTGACAACAATAGCAGTGGAGTATCAGGTGTTTCAGGACACATACATTTTATCCTGAATGGGCTAGAATTTATCCTGGATGGGCTAGAGTTCATTGCCAGGACTCAAAAGGCAAGATACTTCCTGCTGAGCCACATCATATCTCTTTCCAGGTAAGACAATACCATAGGATATTTCTATGAAGAATACAGGTGAAAGGGAGATCAGGATAGAAAATATAACATTCCAAGGAGTAATTAAAAACATGTCTGAGAAGATTAAAATGAGAGAATAGTACAATATTTCCAATATTACAACAACAAAACATGTTGAGGGCCCACCATTTCCCAAACACAAAGTAGCTCCTTGTAAACTTGCCAGGAGACATTGCAAATTATCCCAGATTCTCTCGTCAGATAAGCTTTTAGCAAGGAAGTGCTTACTCAATGCTGAGTATGCACTCAGTGAATTTGATGGAACAAATTTTCTGGAACCACTTCCAAAATAGATCCCCACACTGTGGGCATCTTGTGTGTGCCTGTGTTCGTTGCAAGTAGCCCTGAGTGGCATTTTGCAGTGTGCTTAGAAATTCTCCTTACTCTTCATCTAATATAGCATGTCCTTCTATATCCAAGCAACATTTTTAAAAATATGCTCTGATACATTGATACCTAAAAATGGTGTACCACTTTGCATGAGTTTGCAGTATGTTTAGGGAAGGTATTCTGGGTGAGGAATGGTGAACATGATGACTCTCCTGGAGTATATAAGCTCAGTGTGACCAGCTCAGTGTGATCACGTCAGTCTTACAAGATACTGATAAAGAGTTGAACATTCGGCTACACAGCTGCAGTCATTGAGTCTTTCTGCCGTGGATCTTGATGCCTGTATTGGTAGTGATCAGGACCAGTTTGACGGTGGCCTGTTCTGCCCATTTCATTATATGACAGAACTCTTTGACCTTGAGGGGGTGATGGTGGTACATCTTGGCGGAGGGGCCCTTTGTGCTGGGTTACTGGTTGTGGTGGGTAATACTGAGGATACCATAACTCTGTTGCTCTTGGGCTGTCTTGAGGATGAAGGTAGCTCCCTTTGGAAGGATGAGCTTGAGGTTGGCCTCCTTGACAGTAAGGAAGATCTCTCTCTTTGTATGTGACACGTAGCCCGGTTAAATACTCCATGGGTTCTACAGGACCATGCCTAGGAGAGGAAATAAAAGAAAAAGGGGAGTGGGTTTAAAGCTATAAATAGCAATCCCATCATGACTTTCACTTAAAATGCTTCATTTGTTTGGGAGAAGAAATGCCAGCCTATCCAGCAAGCAGCTCATCTGCGTAAGATGAGAATACAGGTTTCCCCAACTAAATACTGCTAGATTGGTAAAACACAAGATATTGGGTGGAAAGATCCAGTCCAGCTCTTTCACAGAAAAGGCACTTGAAATCTTCCAACTCAGTGTAGAGTTGACTCATGATCCCTGAGTAATAACAACAGACACAGACCCTCTGACGGTGTCTTATCTAGCCTGAGGAGAAGCAGATGAGTTTGGTTTCCATCCTGACAAGCCCCACAAAGGCTCACATACACCAGTATTCACACCTCAAAGCTTTTTTTTTTTAGTCAATTTTCTTTTCTCAAATATGTCAGTCCATAAAAATCTCAAAGTCCCACAGCTGGAAATCCTGGAACGCCAAGAAGAAAGCATGAAGGAGACAAGGGTATAGTCTCTGTGTTTCCTGGGCCAGCTGCCAATAATGTTTTTCTTTGCAGGGGCGGGGGGAGAGGACCCTAGATGCACACTAGTCTCCACTACACACACACACATGTGGCTCGGAGAGGCTAAGTCTTGGAGCCAGTTCTATATATTGTCTGCCTCTATAAAGATTTGACAAGGTCTGGTGCATGTGAAAAGTAACATGTGTGACATCGTAGTGTCAGGGGACCTGATTATGGAGTCATTTCTGTAGTTTTCTCTGTCTTAATTCCAGGATTTACATTAATCAGGGATTCTCCCTAATAAGAGCAAAGCTAGGATAAGTATTACATGGAATAAATAACTGTTGTATGTAGATGTCAGCTCTGAAGCCACAAAAGCTCAAAGCAATTAGGGGATGTTCTTTTTAGACTTAAAGCATTTCCATAGTTCCAGGAAAAAAAAAAAACAGATGGGCTCTGAAGAAAACTTTTGTGCACAACCTTTTTTTTTTTTACACTCAGAAATGGGTGATGGCATTTCTACTGTATCTTGGTTCAAGGTTAGTTCAGACCAGATGTGCTGCAAAACAACTTTGTGTGTGTGTGTATATATATATATCTTGTGAGCTTTCTCTTGTGAGCTGGATTTCCAGGGTAAATCACAAGGGGTGTAATCACACAAATTCTGCATTTATCCAAAAAAAGAGAAAACTTTCTGAAATCACCAAGTTCCAATAGGGAGAGTGCTCTCCCTATTGGAACTTGGTGATTTCAGAAAGTTTTCTCTTTTTTTGGATAAATGCAGAATTTGTGTGATTACACCCCTTGTGATTTACCCTGGAAATCCAGCTCACAAGAGAAAGGATGGAAGCCTTGGGAAACAGCCAGGTTTTGTTTCAGCTAAAATAAATTTAGGAGGCTGGTTGATCAGATGGAACAACACAAATTCACCACAAGCAAATAGGAGAAAAACCTGATAACGAAGGAGGAAAAGCAGGACGCTGGCCAAGACAATAGCTCAAGTTTTTTTTCCAGACCAATTGTAGAGAAGCTTTTACAGTTTTAAATGTGATAGAACATACACTTATAACAAGAAGAACTCAAACAGTTATGCCATTGTTGTCATCTGCTGCCAAGTCACTTTTGACTTACGGTTACCCAAATAGGGTTTTCAAAGTCTGTAAGATATTCAAAGTTTACCATTGCCAGCACCCTCTATCTTCCATGGTTAAGCACGGTTTTAAACCCATTTCTTCTGAGTCTTAGTCTGACACACTCTATCTGGTATGTTACACTGTCACTCTGAACTTTCCCAGGTAACTTCCATTCTTTGGGTAACAAAGGCAGATTATGGAAATGCAAAAAAGGAAAACGAAATAAAAATCTTGCTGTTCTAGATCCATCTTTAAAAGTATCTCAACAATATATGTCGGGTGCATCTGCATGCAACCTTACACATTGCTGGGCTGCGGTAGCATGCATTTAAAGCACCGTTAAGTGCCCCAGGGAAAGGAACAGAGGAAGCCGTCTCAGGCAAAGACCTTTCCCTTCAGGCAAGCTTTCCCTGAGTGACTGGCTGCCTGAGTGGAGGTTTTTAAATGGATTGTTGTGCCTTACTGCTTTGAATGTGTTTTGGTGTTGCTTTTTTAAAAATGTTTTTTAGTGTAGTACATTTGTTTGATCCTTTTTAGTATTTGTATACCCACTGTTGTTAGCTTTAAATACTGTCTTTTAATGATGTAAGCTGCCTTGAGTAATGATGTAAGCTGCCTTTACCTCGGGGTAAAAATATTTTGAATGAATGAATGAATGACATATACATACATACATACATACATACATACATACATACATACATACGTACATACATACATACATACATAGTGAGACCATAGCCGAGTAGCATCAGCTCTGACTGGCAATGGCTCTCTGGGGTCTTAGGCTGTTTTCTTTTCTAGACCTATCTGGAGATGGTGAGATTGAACCTGCGACCTTCTGCATGCAAAGCATGTGGCCTATCCTGGAACTATCACCCCACCCTAATACAGTAATGTATTGGTAATCTTCCATATAAGCAGGCCCAGCCCTGATTGACCTTTGAAATCAGATGAGAAAATCTGTGTTCAGGATGGTGACAGGGTGCTTTAGACCAGTGGTTCTCAAACTTGGGTCCCCAGATGTTCTTGGACTGCAATTCCCAGAAGTCTTCACCACTAACTATGCTGGCCAGGATTTCTGGGAGTTGTAGTCCAAGAACATCTGGGGACCCAAGTTTGAGAACCACTGTTTTAGAGCACCAGGACAACCTGAGCTCTGTGAGAATGTTGTACACCGCTCCTACCTGTGTTAGCATGTCAACTGGTGGGGAGCAGTACAGGCTGCAGCATGTGTAATATTTGCAATGTTGAGTGCAACCTTCAGATATGAAGGACGTCTATTTTATTTCAATTTTTGTTTCTTACATTCATATTTGTACCTGTAGGCTGCTTTTCTGACAGAAGGTCTTGCAATGTAGCATACAGCCATTTGAAATCTTATTATCAGCAAGAAAGAACAATTGTTCCCCAGCGGCTGGTGTACAGAGGCATAATGCTTCTTCTGGAAGTGAATAGATGCTCTACTTCAGAGGTCCCCAACCCCCGGTCCACGGTCCAGTGCTGGTCCGTGGCCTGAGCCAGACCAGGCTGCGGAGACAGACCTCCCACCACCCCTGCACGCACTCACCCCCGCACAGCTGATTTGTGGAAGCGCGTGCTTCAGCGCGCCTGTGCGAGCGCCGTACCGCCGTTTACGCATGCACAGGGCGCCTGCCTGCGTGAGCGCTGTGCTGCTGTTTGCGCATGAGTACGAGCACACCGCGCGCACACAAGCTCCGCACTGCTGTTTGCGCATGCGCGCACACTAGTTCGCGCATGCGCACGAGCACGGGGGGTGCCCCGCCTTCCCCAGCCGGTCCGTGGGGTGAAAAAGGTTGGGGACCCCTGCTCTACTTGATCTTAGCCAAAAGGATGAGAAGCTGTGGTGGCTGGTAGAGCCATGGATATCCCTGTGCTCCACGAAGTTACTTAATTCCTTTCCAAGTTGGTGATCATGACCACACAGCACATTCTGTAGCTTAACTCTACACTGTTTATGACAACATAATTTTCTTTGTCTGGAATTTTCCATAATTCATTTTCATTGGATAACTGGGAGAATAAGAAAAAAAAAAATTTCTTCCTCTGCAGTGTGGGATCTACACTATATGTCACCTTGTGGTAAAGGCCGATTCGCACCGTTCTGCCCTACTTAGCAAAAAATCCCAAGCAGAACCTTTCCTTGTAGGGAGCTGCTCCAGATTTGCGATCAGTTTGGCTACTCTTTTCTGTACGGTTTGCACCTCCACATGTAGAATAACTTTTCTGAGATGTGGCAGTGATACCTGTGTAGAGTACTTGAAGTGTAGTAAGTAGCACCACAGATTTGTGCAAAGGCTGAAGGGGGAATGGATTTGGTGGCCAGCAAATTCCTGAGGAGACCCAATGAATGTAAACTTGGTTGGGAAAGGATTGCATTTAACTCAAAAAATTGGCACATACAGGTTTTTTTTTAAATTATTTCTAAAAGAAATTTTGAAATTCAGTGGCCATATTTGTGAACAAGCGTCACATCATCAGTTGGCTACATGGATATTAAAGCCATACATTCTCTCTCCTGTTCCTAGTCTTATGCTTTTGTAGATGTCACAAAGACGGCAATGAGAAAATGGAATCTTTTGCCCTGCTGGACAAACAGACTTTGATGTAGTTCATCTTTCTCAAGGGCAGACCTATTGACATCCTAAGGGTATAAATATGGTCAAAAGAGAAAGGCTAGTAAATAAAATAAAGGAGAATGAAAATGCATGCTTTGGTGTGAGCAGTTCTGCAGTTCTGTCTGATCTAGCTTGTGGGATCTGCCTAGCCTTGGTATCAAGTACAGTGGGAAACACTGTTGTATCAGCTCCTGCCACTCCTCTTTCTGTAGATCCAGCAATACCTTATGTTGGGGGGAAAAAAACACAAAAAAGCTGAAACCCTCACTTTCCAGCTGTGGTTTAGCCAGTACTAAAGCGATTGCTTTTACTTGATTGCTCCGAGGCTATTCCTCTCATGAGCCCAGGGAAGCTGCAGATAACAATAGAGAGATGTCATTGTGCCAAAGGAAGGCAAAGTCTCAAGATGGTATCAATTGGTTAGTTCAGAGAACCGTTGGTCTGCCATTCAGATTGTCAGGGGAAAGCACATCCTATTATTTAACGCCTCAGTAGTTTTATTCATCAGCTGTCAAGGAGGAATGAGTTGGCTCCTTCACCAGCAAAGAAAGAGGTGCTTTTAATCCAAAGTGAATCTTCCCTCTTGTGTCTTAAGGAAGCCCTTGAGAAGGATTCAGAAAACAAGCTAAGCCTTCAATAGCTGGACATAGAGGAATGGCCCTGAATCTAGAGCTCTCCCAGATGATTATGTTGTTCTTATGTTGTTACATGCCATCAAGTTAGAACTGACTTATAACGACCCTAATAGGGCTTTCAAGGTGAGATATTAAAGGAGCGGTTTTACCAGATCCATATTCCCAATGGGTTTCCGTGGCTGAGTAGGAATTCGAACCCAGGCCTCCTGAGTCCTAATCTGTCACTCTGTCAACTGCATCATACTGGGTATCCTGATCATCTTGTAGCCAAAGCAATTTTTAGGATCCCACAGAAAGCTGAGGAGTCAAAGCACATGATGAGACTGAAAAACATTAGGAAGGGGTGGTACGAACTAAATATTATCTGTGTGGTTGATCCTTCTTCCTCTGTTGACAGGATTGAAAGAGATGAGAGGATGGAAGATGTGGACACAGCGGTCATTTTTCATTTAATAATCTATGGTTTATTAAGCAAAAATTGTTAAATCTGGACTGGCTTCATAGTTACTCTGTTTCCCCCAAAATAAGACCTAACCTGAAAATAAGCCCTAGTATGATTTTTCAGGATGCTAGTAATATAAGCCCTACCCCAAAAAAGAAGCCCCAGTTAAGTGAAACCCCGCCCTCCACCATTGTGCAGCAACCAGAAGAAGATGACATGACTGTATTTGAATAAATGTAGATGGTTGTACATGAAAAAAATAAAACATCCCCTGAAAATAAGCCCTAATGCGTTTTTGGAGCAAAAATTCATATAAGACCCTGTCTTAATTTCGGGGAAACACGGTAGGTGGCTGGATGGGAGTGTCACATTATAACATTACCCATTGTTTTGTATGGCCCTGCAGAACTGCTTTTAATATTGCATTTCTTTAACATAAAACAACAAACATCTAATCTTAAGGAAATTGTGCCACAGAAAGAAAACAAGGGATGGTTTGCTGCTGAAATGTGGATTTCGTGGTGCAAGCAGTGACTGTAGCGGTCTCAACACCTGTGGCTTCAGAGTCCTTTTAGTATCTCCGAGGGTGGCTCCAGACCCTTCAGCATTTTGTCTGGAGTTTCTCAAGCAGAACTGGGAGGGTCTGTCTTTTATAATGTTCTGTTTTTCAAGTGAGAACTCTCTGGGGAAGACCAGGGTCCTGAAAGTCCATGGCCTGGAATTTTTCTCCTCTCTTTCCACTTTAAAAACAGGAAATATTTTCACAAAGCAGTACCAAGGGGACAATGTAGGTTCAGTTCCAAGGCAGATAATGTGTGTATGGTGCCTATGTTAGTGATTTAACCTGTGGGCTTAAGAGAGTGTAGCAGGGGGAAAATGCATATTGTGTTTTGCTTCATGCAAAACAATTTTAGATTAATCTGGAGTTCCGGGTAGATACTCAGGCTCACTTGGAAAAAGAGTCACTAGGCTGGGCTCTGATATATATAGGAAAGGCTCAAAGTTCAGCCTATGTTTTGAGAAGCTTTTAGTTCAGGGGTAAGGAATGTCAGGTCTGGGGCCAATTCTACACAATTCTGTGACCTGCTAGAACTACATCAGTTGTGATAATGAGCAAAAATTCTTTTTTAAAAAAATCAAAACTGTGTTGTCGCATGCTCCACTTGCAAGTTCCTTTTTGTTGATTGGACGGGGTCTTTGTGCCCAGTTTTATGGCAAACCCCCTGCCCCTGAAGGTTTTCAGGAGTACAAAATGACCCCCTCCCTCCTTCAGAAAATGCTTTAAGCAGGGGTATTGGGAGGGGCACAGAAACAAGAAGACCACATCTGTCCGCTGGTCTGCCCCCATGTTAGAGGAGCAATTTGCTTTCTAGTTAAAGACAGTGGTACAGAGCATTTACTCAGAGTAGGTACCACTGAATTCAGTGGGGCATGATTCCACATAAATATATAGGGTAAGGGGTTGCCATAGCACCATCCTCTTTCTAAAAGTATCCTCAGTTTGAAGGTTTGTCCAGTCTAAGTTTGATTCAGAGATGACGAAGCACAAGGAAGGAAGTTAAGGAATCTTCAAGTTGTCCTTCTGCAGGGAAGCGCACCAGGGCAACAGACTCAGTAAGCCCACAGTCATAGGGTCCTATTCAGTTGAGACAGACTTTGTAATTTTGCATCTGTACACATATATTAGTATTAGATATGGGCTATTCATAACTAAATATGATATTATGACTAGATATGGGCTATTCATATCTGAATATCGGCACCACAGGTGCCTGGGGAAACTGGACCCTCCCCTTCAAACCGGCAGGTCCACTTACTGCTCTCCACATGGCATGCACGACCAGCGTAGTTCTCATTGTGCCAATCCCGGAAGCAGCCCAGCCGGTGTTTCCCTTCCTCCCCACACAGTTGACCACTCCAGCTAGGAGGAGGGATGACAAGTCTCCCCGCTCAGCTGTTGAGTGGTTGGTTGTACAGGGAGGCGGGGCAGTGCCAGCCATGCTGCGTCCTGGATTGGTGCAATGAGAACACGCCGGCTGTACGTGCTGCACAGTGAGCAATAAGTGGACCTGACAGTTCACAGGTGAGGGTCCGGTTTCCCCAGGCACCTGTGGTGGTGATATTCGTATTCATATTCCATGGGATATGAATATGAATATCCCACGTCTAATTAGTATATGGCATTTGATGCAAATCACTGTCCTCCTCTTTCTGGTGATACATGTCTTCTTGTTTACTAGCCATCTTAGTATACAGGACTGCAGCCTTAATTTTTTCAGAGGTCTGAGCAACAACAATAATGTTTCACAGATTGTACTCTTAATCATAAGTCACTTAGATTGGTGATTGCATAAGTCTTCATCCTTCTGAAAAAGGAGGGGGTGGGAAATCCACCTAATAGTTCTGCTGCAATCTTATGAGGTGGATGAGAAAGCACCAGGCGGCAGGATTAACTGTTCTTGTGGCTGTACATACGAAGCATGAAAATTGACCTCATTTTTGATGGAAATAGAGCAAAGAAGTATGTTTAAGCATACTGAGGCTAAGGAGACTTCCGGGATATACTCAGTAATCCTTCTCTTGAATAGTTTGAGCAAAATCTTGAACAGGCTCCGAATGCTTGTTTTTATTGCTCTCTGGGACTATAAATAAGGCAGAGTGTACACTTGAGTTAATTTGACTAAGAAGTGGATTCCTTCGCTTTGCGAACAGGAAGGTGTTGGGTTGTCGCTCTTGTTACAAGTGTGTTTTGTATGGGAAGATAACATTATAGTAAATTCTAATGCAGAGTGTTTCAGCACAAGAAAATAACTCTCATGGAATCCATGAGGAAATTAAGAAATCACCAACTGGGTGACAGAAGGAGGAAATCTGGAAATCTCAGTAGATGACAGAACTAAATTCTAGCCGTAGATAACTACACATTCTTGTTGAAGCCATGGCTAACCAGATTTTAAAAAAACTCGAATCTTCATAAATGTTGTCCAAATCTGTGACTTGTATAATTCTGGATAGAAAAAGAGAGAACTATGTAAGTATGGAGGAAGAGAGTCATGTATGCTATCTTGAGCTCAGTGGTTTGCAGGTGAGATAGAAATGTAAGAAAATATTCGAGTCAGAGCTTGTCTACGTGGGTCTTTTTGGAGCAAGTTGATGCAGGCTAATTAGGGTCATGTGGGGTGAGTTACAGGTGCAATGTGCCTTTTGGTGCAGTCCTCGTATCCAAATGACTAATCGGAGCTCAAATGACTCTATTTGGTCTGACTTCTTCCAGTCTGAATTTCTGACATTGTGAAGTAGCTTAATAAGCATGCCATTTAAAATATATTGGCAAATTGAAAACTTCCTCTGCTCCTCATTTAGTTTAATTTAAAGTATTTTAAAAACACATCATTAAGCACTCAACTGACTCCTTTCTCAGTCGCCAAAAGCCTGTGTATTATGTGCTGTCAAGTCAGAAACAACTTACATTGAAGGTAAGTGAGATATTCAAAGAGTGGTTTTATCAGTTCCACCACCCGTATCAGTGAGTTTCTAAGGCTGGGTGTGGATACGAATCTATGTCTCCTGAGTGCTAGTCTGTCACTGTATCCACTACAGTACAGTGGTGCCTCGACTTACGAACGTCCCGACTTACGACCATTTTGAGTTATGACCAGCTCCGGCCGCAAAATTTTGCTTCGACTTGCGGCCGGAGCTTCCAGTTACGAACAGAAAAAGGCAGGGGAAAAAGACGGGGAATTCAAATTGCTAACCATTGGTAGGCAAAGAGGCTGCTTCTTTGTAGCTCTTTCGCCCCAACGGTTAGAGTGAGTGCGATCGGAGGAGGATTCGGACTGCCTGGTGTAAGGTAAGGTGCTGCTTTCTGCTTTTTAAAAACTGTTCTGGGTGGGTTTTGCAGCATGGATTTGGGCTGGGGGGTTTATGTTTCTGTGCTGTGATGGGTCTTGGGGGGTTTGTTTGTTTTTAGGTTCCCCCCCCCCCCATTTCCGATGGGTCTTGGGGGGTATCCTTGCTTTTTGGGTTTTTTTTCTCCCATTTCCGATGGGTCTTGGGGGGTTTCCTTGCTTTTTGGTTCCCCTCCCCCCCAATTTCCGATGGGTCTTGCACGATCTGCTTGCTTTTTGCTTTGCTTTCTTTGCATTTCCGATGGGTCTTGCACGCTTCGCTTGCTCCCCCCCCTCCCCGTGGCCGGAAGGGATTAATCGCATTTCGGATGGGTCTTGCAGTGCTTTTTTTTTTTTTTTGGTGATTTTTTTTTCTTTGGCCGGAACGGATTAATTGTATTTCAGTGCATTCCTATGGGAAATGGTGCTTTGACTTACGACCATTTCGAGTTACGACTGGAGTTCCGGAACCAATTAAGTTCGTAAGTTGAGGCACCACTGTACATAACTTTTTGCCTGCTTGCAGAAGGACAACAGGAAAAGGGCCAACCTAGCTTTTCTTGGGAGAGGCTATCAGAGAGAAACCTCCCATGTCTCCAAAAGATGTGCTTCTATTTTTTAATGAAATGAAATTTTTTGTATAACCTGCTGATCATGAGGAAAGACAAAGAGCTATATAGGGCAGTGAAGCAGATACTATTTTCAGGATGTGACGTTCTGTATCTTAGAACCAAAGGAAGGCAGCCTGCAGTGGCAAAAAGAGGGCTAGATCATGGGTGTATTTGGACTTCACAGCAACCCAGAATTTTGTGAAAACTCTGACTTTAGAGACAGAACACTAGCTTCCGTGATTCACTTGCTCCCACATACAGTGGAACTTGTTAAACAAACCATGGACTTGAGCCCATGCCTTGTTTAGCATGACATGTGAACCCAGGAGCCGACATATTGCGGCTCATTTCTCTTTGAAAAGCCAGAAAAAGAATGCATGATTTGCCAGAGGCTTTGTTTCTAAGGCTTGCTGGAGGAGGGAAAGCAAAGAAAAAAGACTATGGCTAGAGTCGCAAGTCTCATTAAATAACCTGTGGACCAAAAAAGGTGCTTCCATTGCATCTCCCAAAAGCAGAGGTGACTGGACATGGTAAGCCAGATTTCTTGGCTTACTATCATATGCAAACGGGTCTACAATTTTTTTAGAAGTCATCTGCTTCTGAGATAAAATGTGCTATTTATTATGCATTTTGATGTGCTGAATTCAAATGCATAATCTCAAAGAAATTCACGAATCTGAGGACCAGCAAAGACACTTTTCTTTATCTTAGCTTCATTTAACCTTGGAAAATTTCCATAGGGGTACTTGAGAGCTGCTTGTGTTTTGTCCATCACCTTGACAAAGTTCTTCATCAGACCCAGCTTGATGTTTAAGGGTGGTAACAAAATCTTCCTTGATTCAACAAGTTGTGGATGCTTAACATTTTTTCTCCCAGGCTCCAATGACTGTCGGAGTGGCCAGTCTATCTTGATGTAGTGGGAATCTCTTGCACAGCTATCCCATTTGCAGAGAAAACAGCAGTGCTTTGTGAATCCAATCTGCAGAGCAAGTAAGAAAGCAAGAGCCTTGACATCGCCACAAAGCTGCCACTGATGTTGGTCATAGTTTATGCACCTCAAAAGTTGTTGCATGTTGTCATACGTTTCCTTCATATAGACTGCATGACTGACCGGAATTGATGGCAAAACATTGCCTTTATGCAGCAAAATAGCTTTAAGACTTCTTTGATGAATCAGTGTCTCCACTCATTTGGATCATGAACAATGTTGAGGGCTGCCACCACACCATTGATGTTGTTGCAGGCTAAAATTGTTCTGCCTCAAAAGCAGGTACTGGCCAAACTCAGTCATGTATGTATATATAGATCCAGTCAAATATGTATTTTAATCATTTATGGTTTAAAGTGAGATCCCTTCCCTTTATAACTCACTTATCCTTCTCCATTCCCAAGTCAAGGGTCATATATACAGACCCAATAGCATATCTTGAAAACCAGAGCCAATCAACAATTTTTAGCATCATTTTCATTCTCAGTGACCCAGAATTAGTAAAGTTTGACTGCATTTGCTTTGTAAGTATTTTGGCTATAGACCAGTGTAGAATGACAGTCCTATTCTTTCTCCCCACACTACTACCACATTATTTTATGTAAAGATATACATTACTTTATGTCAAGATGTAAATATAGGTACTTATCTGTTATTTCTAACAAAATCATGAACAGCTGCAGTAGCTGAAATGGAAATATCCATATATGCAACTTGAAGTGGCTGGCTAGCTCTCATTCCTTTTACAATGATATTTAGTGAAATAGAGGGGTTGCAGGAAATGCACATTGCAACATCAGGCAATGGCATGAGTGATCCTCATAAATACTAAAAAAAAGAAACCATGAGGGTGTTGTTTTCACGTGTGGCATTGTTTGAGAGTAATGTGTAGTTCTTCTCTCCAGGATACAACAGAAAACCCTCAAATCCCAGATCTCACCAAAACCAGAGCAGGTGGTAGGAGAGATTAACAGATATGTGTCTTTGTGTGTGGGAGAGAGACTAATAATGGATGGGACAGCGGCAGCCGTGTAAACATGCAAGTCTCAACCAGCTAACCTGCTCTTGACCTTACATAGCGCTTAACTTATTACTAGTTTCTAAAAAGCAAGTAAATGCACACACATAAACACAGAGAGTTCATGGGTGCTCCTAGTTAACTCCTTTCCAAATAGAAGCCGAACAATACTGTGTTCTCTTTTTGCAGGAATGGCCACCTCTGAGGAGGTCCTAATGAATTTTGTTCTCTTCTCTTCTTGTTTTTGTTCACTCCTGAGAGCTCAGAGTTCAGGAGGCTGGTTCATGCCTCCCCAGTGACCCATAGTTTGGAGGGTACGACTGTCTGTCAGACAAACAGAAAATTAATGACCCCTGGGACTCATTCAAACTAACTCTTGCATGCCCAGCCACTCCAGAAGACATGTGGGGAGCATTCCCAGTAACAGGAAATGATGAGAAATGGGTATACTTAGGTCTCAAGAATGGAAATAAATTGGACGCAGGCCAGGGAAAATTTAGCTGGTGTGCTCTTCATTGTATGTTGTTATACCCATAGGAGCATCTGGTTGACAGGACTGGCAGTTTAGATTAAGACATGTTGAGGCCCAAAGCTATGCCAAGTTTAAGAGGCCCTGTAGCATTACCAAAAGTTACATGAAACTTGAATGCTGTAGTTTTTGTGCATATTGTTAAATTTATAATGAGGCCCTAAATATATGTTGCTTGCATATGAATCCAACACTGATTTAGAGGGAGGCTATCATCCAAGATGGCCAGGCAGAGAGCCCCTGAACAAGTTGCAGAGACCAAGGGAGAAGCTCCCATGGTGAGGCAAAGACTAACGAGCCTCCGTGTGCAAAGAGGGCGCCCCTGGACACACTGTTCTGTGATAAGGAAGCTTTGCCTTCTTGCTCCACAGAGATGTGTAGGAAGAAATTCCACAAGCACTGCTGCCATTCAAACCCAAAAAGGAGTCAAACAAGGCTGCCTTCTGGCTCCACTTTTGTTTAACTTTTACATTGATTCTATGGTGGACCAGTTAAAAATATTGACTTTCATCCCCCTAAAATTGCAGGGAGGCATATAACAACATTACTGTATGCCGATGATGCAGCTATCATCTCTAGGACCTCAATTGGGCTTAGAAGAGCTTTGCGAAGGTTGTCTATATATTGTGAGCAGGAAGATCTGATAATTAATTTTCAAAAAACAAAAATCATGTCTTTTGCCAAAAGGCCAATAATGCGAACATGGATGATAAATCAGCATAGAATTGATCAGATCCACCAATTTAAATATTTAGGTGTCGTTTTCCAATCTAACGGCTCTAGGAAAGCACACGGTGATTATGTGGCATTAAATGCCCAGAGAAGTTCTGCTGCAATATTACAATTTATGAGAACAAAGAGGGGGCATTACATTCCCTCGGCCATTAAATTGTTCCACGCAAAAGCAGTAGCCCAACTACTGTATGGCTCCCAATTGGGCCCCTTCCGAAATATTGCAACCTTAGAACGTGTACAATCAAAATTCCTGAGGGCAATGTTAGGAGTCCCCAGAGATGTCGCCAATGTAAAACTAAGATTGGAAACTGGTCAAATTAAAATCGAAGCCAGGATATGGATTGCAATTCTCATGTACTGACTCAGACTGTCTTATCTCCCTATTGGTCTTCCACCATTGATCCTGCAAGACACCTTAAAGTCAAAATGGGTTCAGTTAATTGAGCAAAAAATAGCCTCTTTGGGTCTCTCTAGGTTGACTCTGTTAACTATGGGAATGGAACAGGCAAAGAAAATAATTAAGCAGTGTATTGAGGACATTGAGAGACAAAATGATTTAAGCAGTGCCCCAGAATTCTACCTTAGGGAGGACAATTTATACAAGGTTACAGCAGCACCTTATTTTGCCCAGTTGGAGCAGCCCAGGCATAGAAGGGCGTTTACTCTGGCCCGGCTTAACGCACTACCTTCAGCAGTGCAGGAGGGATGGTATAAAAAGATCCCCTGGGCAGAGCGCCTTTGCCCATGTGGAATGGAGCAGATAGAAACAATTGAACACGTCCTGTTGTGGTGCACATTTTACAAGGATGTACGTGAAGAACTTGTTTCCCCTCTGATTGGCCGATTTCCCGGTTGTACAGAGCAACAATGTATGCATGTGCTGCTGTCTGACTCCAATCCCATTCTTACACATAGGATTGCCAAATTTCTTACTGCTGCAATGGGCATTATAAAAAGGACCCTAAAAGCGGATGAGCCTCTGTAGTTAGAGCATGGTTTGCTAGAAATTCTGGAATTGCTTTAGGGGAGATGTTTTGATGCTGTTGTTGTTAACCTCAGAACCGAGTATTTGCATTTGATCCCAATATTTTTGTATACCTCTATATATTTATATATTTCAATGTTTTATTTGTGGCTGGTCTTTGACCGTAATACAGTTTTATCTATCTATCTATCACAAGCGCTGCTCTCACTTGCCATAAGACTGTGACAAAATGGAAGAAGAATCAGGCAGCCAGGAAAAGCAGCAGGCTCTTCTGCGTGTGGTATGAATGTTCTACATGTTTTGAGATCATACACATATGTCATGGACACTCTGCACCTTTTACATCTGTTTATGTTTCCTGGATAGTAAAAGGAGTACCACAAGGTAACAGTAATATAGCAAAAACAACAACATAACCTTTTAAACTTAATAATAACATTTCAACTTTGTTTGGCTTTTATGTTAAATATACATAAAAACCCAAGTGGCTGTAAGTTAAAAATACATCTTCCATTCTTAAAAGCTTGGGAAGATAAATTTTATTGCTTGGCTCCTGAATGATAGGACTAGGTGGGCCTCTCAAGGCAAGGCAAATTTCCATCTCTTTCCTAAACTACATTTAAAATTTTTTAAGGCATTTTAAAAACCTAATTAAACCTAGGTGGAAACTATGATCTTAGCATATGCAATATTCCTCACAACTAATCGTTTTAGGTGCATTCATCACCACAGTAACAATGATCATCTGAATTGGTCCACTTCCCATGAATTGCAAGGTCATATCTACGAAGAGCTTTGTAAAACTGAATCAGAAAAAAAAATGACATAGATACCTAAACCCATTTGTACTGATGTCTACTCAAAAAGGGTGAAAAAATGTGAGTTATGTGGAGTGTGCAGCTGAAGTCTGGTCCAGCAGACAAGGCTTTGATCTCAGATGCAAGTGACCTGGGTTCAAGCTCTGCCTCTGACATGGAGTCACTCTGGGGCCTCTCCATTAATCTCTCTCAGGGCTTCTGTTCCCCATTTGTAAAATGGGAAATCTGAGAGGTTTGTGAGGGCAAATCCACTAAAGATTGTAAAGCACTTTGCAAATTAAAAATGTTACAGAATGATAAATAGTGGTTGTTTAGTTAAGCCTTTCTTTCTCGTCTTCTCTTTCACTTTACACCCACTCCACCCCTCCCAAAAAAAAGGACTAGAAGAGATAAAAGATTTGAAATGTCCTCCACAGATGGTCCCCCCCCCAAAGGACAATTTTGATTTCTAAATGTATTTTATTTTTTAAAAAAAAGTTACACCTATAGTTACATAGTTACTATAGATTTTATATTTATGTGTCATCTTTAGTTCTTCATTTAACATTAGATGTCTCTTAGTCACCAATCTAACCATGAAACTGTGTTGAGCTTTTCCTGTAAGGTCTCTCCGACAGGCCAACATTAAAGTTTTTGTTCGCCTGGTGGCCACAAGGGAAAGGGCCATGTCATTGATACATCAAGTCCAGAAGTCCCTTATTCTCCAAATGTGTCCACAGAAATACCACAGAATTAAGAAAAATTCAGAGAAATAACACCAACCGGCACCTCTCTATAATAGCCTCGTCCACACCTTCAACAGTAACCCTAGCAGCGTATTGCTACCTAGCAATATCTCCATCATATATCATGATGATCACATGTGCAGACTTACGAAAAGGAATAACGCAAAGACACAACAGAAAAGGATGGAGGAATTTGGAGAGGGAAGGACCCTTCTGAGTAACAGCTTCCCTATTCCCACAGTCCTAAAACCATGGGCCAAACACTTAAGATGTCTTCCAGTGCTTCTTGTTTTCTTTCTTTTTTTTTTTTTAAATGACTTTTTCTTTCAAGGCCAAGAGATCCTTTCTCCCCCCCCCCCTCCCAATCATTCTCTGCATGGTACAGGCATGGACAGCCTGGTCTGTGACCCTGGGGCCAGCCTGCAGAATCCAAAATGCCCCTTTCTAATTTAATGTTCCTGTTGTCACTTTGCTGGTAAAGCATCGGCGCAATAAATTATAAGCAGAGGAGTTATAAGGCAGATGTTTCATAAGGCTTCCATAGTTGGTTTCCTCTCCCTGGAATCAACGGGAAAGAAGGGGGACCTGCTTACCCATCCTGCCCTTCGCTCCTGCTCTGCCCACAGTGAAACAGCAAGACAGTACCAATGAGAGTCACCTGATAAGCAAGTCTCTAGGGAATTTCCCCATTTTCTGCATCTATTTGAGTCAGGATTACACTTTTAGTGTGCTTTTTACCAAATAATCTGCTCCGAAAGAATTATTTTATTAAACGGGTCCCTCCTTGCTTTCTCTTGAGTTGGCACAGCAATCCAACTCAAGCCCATAAGAAGCCCACAAGAAACTGTGTCAAAATACAGACCACGGTCTTGTGCAGTGAAAAGGCAGTTCTTTTCGCCACCAAGCGACTGAGGGCATCAGGGATGTTCAGGGAAAATGTGGTGGTTGTGCTTTAGGCAAAATTTCTTAGGAATTTTGAGGGAACCTGAGATGTTTATACTGGAGGCAAAATTATCCCAGCAAAACTGGTGGGATTCTTACCATGTCTTTGCTAATTTCCAGATGTTTTCAGTGCAAAAAATACAGTCAGACATATTGTGTTACACTTTGCTCAAATAAGCTCAAGAGTTTATAGGTATGTAATACTACTGAGAAACAGTAGACTTTGTAGCAGCCATTTTCCACCAGTGGGCCAGAATCTGCTAGTTGGTTGTGAAAACTTTGTACAGATGTTGCTAAGTTTTTGCTAATGTACGTACGGGAACACATGCCTGGAATCTGAAAGGCTCCCCCCCCCCCCAAGTGAGGGGGTTCTGTTGACAGGTTGGACCTCCGCAACAAAACATTTATCTGAGGGATCCTTCTTTTGAAAAAAGAGGACCCCTGGTACATGCATACATGAGTATAGCAGAAAATGTATTGGGAATAGGTCAGTTCAACAACCCCTGAAAAGGCTGGCTATTCCTGAAAAGTTCTTTGTTTTAGTCATTTGAAAACAACATTATTTCGTATCTGAAAATGCAGGACCAAACTGACTTGCAGAGTTAAAAGAAAACATGGTCTATGACGCATTGCTCTTTGCTACTTGTGATGTTAAAGAAAGGCAGTTCTAGTACAAAGCAGGCATCCGCTTGTGCCCTCCAAACCTCAAACGTGCCACACACAGGTTATTTATGGGCTGCTCTGGCCAAGGTGCTTTCTCCTCCGGTCCTTTATCAACAATGTGTGATGAAAAAGGATCAGATAATGTAAACGAATACAATCCCAGGCGCTCCTGCAGCACCAGCTCTGCAGCAGGAGCTGTTTTTAGTCTGAGGCGTGTGTTTGGAATTCCTCTGGTGTCCAATTTCCAGTTACCAGACCCCACATCCTGGGCCCAGGCACGGCTGCGGTTGCACAGGATTAGCAGACCACTCTTCGATGTAATGTATTACATAGTTTTGACTTTCTAGGCTTTACAGATCCATAAAAAATAATGATCATTTGATGACCTAAGTTACTGGGTGGAAAACAAATATTGGAAAAAGAGAAACCTCCACTTATGCTACTTGTATTTGCTTTAGGCTGCAGAGAATAGGACGGCTTTCACTATTTGCTGGCCCTACAGATCAGGCAGGGACAAACTCCTTTTATCTTTACACCAGTAATAATGTAAAATCTTAAAAATCTTATAACTGCAGAGGTGGAAGGGACCTTACGAAACATGGAGTCCAGCCCCTGCCAAGCAGACACAGGGGTGAACTGAATGCCCAACCTCTGGTTCCACAGCCAGAGACCTAAACTACTGAGCTATCTAGCAGTAGTTCTCAGCCAGTGTGGTATGTGTTGACGGGAGACAACAACCGTCTCCATGGACAGGCATTTTGAGAATAATTACTAATAATTCATCATCAAAGCAAAGCGTGCTCCTTATATACCGCCCCATAGCACTTCAAGCACTCTCTGGGCAATTTACAATTTAATTATGAAGGCTACACATTTTCCCCCTTCCCCCCATGAGCTGGGTACTCATTTCACCAACCTTGGAAGGATGGCTGAGTCAGCCTCGAGCCGGCTATTGGGGATTGAACCTCGGTCATGAGCAGAGTTTTGACTGCAGTTTAACCCCTGCTCCACAAGGCTCTTCACTCCAACTCCTCCTGCAAAGGGTAATGCACCACCTCCCACTGATTTCGTCTGCCATGGATTATCCACCTTTTGGCATGCTTGCAGAAACTTTGGACATTCAGGGTAAAATCCAATTGCTACACCCATTGAACCAATCAGCCTTGGTAAATAAATACTAATGTAAACCTCTTTAATTCATTGGGCCTCCTGTAGTTGGGACTAGCAATAGGATGATGGTGCAGTGTTTCTTCTAGTCCTTGCCCCCCCCCTTTTATAAATATAAGATGATAATACATGCAAGCATATAAATGTGGAATTGTGTTGTTTCTGTCATGATGGGGTTCAGATTCTTTGACAGAATAACTGGTGGCACATGTAATCCTCCTGTTCTACACAAATATACTTGGTTACAATTCCACCAACACTTTGGCCCTCCTTATTCAATCCCAGAGGGGTGGTGCTGAGTGAGATTCTGCTTGGATTTAAACTATTTTTGCATCATTTTTCTGCTGTGATTTTCAGAAATAGGATGAATGATGCTGTCAAATACGGAGAAACTACCAGTGAGCTCACTGGGAATAGCTGGTGCCTGATTAGGCTTCCCTGAACTGGGAAATTGAACATCCAGTGACAGCTCTTCAGGTCGAGGATTGTCATGTAAAATCAATCAGCTTGGACGTTTTAACTGGATGAGTCTTTTTCACTAGAAAACACAGTGGTAACAAACTTTGGAGACAGATTCCAGCCCAGCAGAAGAGATGCAAAAGAGAGCATAGCTCTTGTCATTTTGTAAGGGATAATATTTCTCTCTGCAACACAACTATTACTATTACAAGTTTAGGAATTTATTTTCCTGTGCAGTTACCTTGTACTCCAGGAAGGCTGCTAGCTAGTTCTGGACAGACTTTACATACATTTGGTACGTATGTGTGCATTTATCTACGTATCAAAACAAGAAGCTGCCTTACACGGAGTCACTCCATTTGTCCATTTAGCCCAGTCCTGTGAACACCAGCTGTCAGCAAGGGCTTTGCAGAGGTTCAGGCATGAGTCTTTCCTAATTCTACCTGGAGAACCCTGGAATTTCCCTGCTCTGAATGGAGTTACACTCCCCCTGAGGGACAGGGTCCGCAGTCTGGGGGTGCTCCTGGAGCCCGGTCTGGCCCTGGAGGCCCAGGTGGACTCGGTGGCCAGGGGTGCCTTCCTGCAACTGCGGAAACTGTTCCAGCTGCGGCCCTACCTGGACGAACAGAGCCTCGTGACAGTCACACATGCACTGGTAACAGCCCATTTAGACTACTGCAATGGGCTTTACGTGGGGCTGCCTTTGAAGACGATCCGGCGACTACAGCTGGTTCAGAATCGAGCTGCACGACTGGTGAGCGGAGGAGCCGCGAGAGACCCTATTCAGCTGATTCTGGCCATGTTACACTGGCTACCCGTTGTTGCCTGGGCCCAGTTCAGAGTGCTTGTTTTGACCTATAAAGCCCTAAATGGCTTGGGCCCTGGATACCTGAAGGACCGCCTCCTTCCATACGAACCTACCCGGCAACTGAGATCTAGCCAGAAGGCCCTCCTGAAAGAGCCGTCCCTCAGTGAGGTGAGAGGGATGGCCTGTAGGCGGAGGGCCTTTTCGGCAGCTGCCCCTGGTCTTTGGAATGCCCTCCCAAACGACATCTGACTGGCGCCGACGTTATTGACATTTTGGCGCCAGGTTAAAACCTTCCTGTTCTGGATGTTTTTTAATTGAAGGTTTTTAATTTTAACTGATATTTATGGATCTAGATTGTTTTTATAGATTGTTTTTGTTTTTGTAGAGTATAGATGTAACTGTATTGGTTTTTAGTGTGTTCGTTTCAACTGAACTGTTTTAATTGATGTTGGAAGCCGCCCGGAGACCCTTGCAGGGTGCGGGTGGCATACAAGTCAAATCAATCAATCAATCCCTGGTGGTCTCCCATCCCAGCCCTGGCCCTGTGCAGCTTCCAAAATCAAATGAGACCTCTGTGTTCAGACTGGTTAGGTAGTCCATATGTATGTATAAAACATGTATTGGGCATAGTACTTCACAACTGGGTGACTTCTATAACGAATTAGTTGTCCTGCCATTTCAGCATACTCTGACAGTAGTTTGATGTAAATTTAATTTTTTTTAAAAAGCTGGATAATCGAGCAGCGGTATCCTATGGGAAGAAGCTTTAAATATGCTGCATAGGTAATTCTTACAGTTAGCGCTAGCTTACTTGTTCTGCAATGATGAAATGGTTGTCTAAGAAGGCATTGTATGTCAAATACAACGTGCACTCCATGCTTCAGAAGATTTTTACTCACTGCAGGGGAATGTAAAATGGCAATTCTTCCACAATGTGAAAATGGAGAGAGGGAGAAATTAGTGTAAACAGGGCAGTGTCAGCAACAGTCCCATCACAGCATATGCCACAGCCAGGTGAAACTAAAAAGTCATTGTTGGATAAGTTCAATCAGATGTAAAGTATTTGGTGCCACAGGGAGAGGAAAAAGAATTTGGTAGTGCTTGAAATCGGGACCTTCAGGGTGGAAAGAGAAAATCCTTTATTTCTTTAAAAAAAAATCACAGAATTATGCAGCGTAGATGAAAGCAACCGGATTTTAGCTGTTGTGTTGGACTTAAACACAACAAATGTTTGTAAAAACCCAAGGGTTCCTCCCCCAGAACTTCAGGCAATATAGATGATCAAACTGATGATGACATTGAAAACACTGAAGTGTTTTATTTGAGACTGTAAAACAAGCACAGCTCGTGGCACTTTTAAGGCTAATGAATTTAAGTGTAATGTGCCTTCCATGGCTCACACCCTACTTCTTCAGAAATATTTCTGTTTAAAACTGAGAGGGTCACCTGGTACTTAAGCTGGACATCACAGTGGCTGCATTTTGTTAAGATGCCAGTGTAGTGAAGAGAGGGTTGAGATTACATGCAACACACAACAGATTTTTGACTAAGCCACTAAAGAAAGCAACCATTCAGATCGACCTTCCTTGGCCTACGCGATCTTTATATTCAGATCATCTCAAGTAATGCTAGCTTCTCCTTTAGGAGGGTGCATGGAATTAAAGAACCTATTGTGAAACATGCTGCTATTTAGTGACCTTTTCAAAACTGAAAGGGGCTAAAACAGATTGTAATGATTTGCTACTTGAATTAACAACATGTGTCATTCTGTATGTTGCACATTATTCTGCGCAGCATAATACCTTGAGAGTGATTAACCTCTTGGCACCAGCAGCTCCTGTCTCCATGCTAAGTAGTCACGCCTTTTGTGCTGCAACCCCTTTGCCCTATTAAGAGAGCTCAGGATTAGGACTGGAGGTCTTTTCTCCCATCTTTTGTTCCTTGGATCAGCTTGGTTATGAGGTCTTTATGCAGACAGAAAACACTCAGCCTTCTGGAAAGAGTACTTTGCATCTCATTGAATTAACTGGTCTGATCAGTGTAGAGATGGGGCTGTTGGAGAAGTCATCCACAATTCCCTTGGAACTCCCTGCCAAGAGAGCCTAGACTGGCCTCCTCCTGCTCTCCTGCTGGCAGGCAAAGATCTCTTTGGTGGGTGGCAAGGCAAGGAGCTGCTGATGACTTGGCTTTTGATGGGGGCTATGCTACTTTGCCTGCTTCCAGTGCACTAGGAAATTAAGTTAGTAGCTGTTTCAATATAATATGTTTAATGTAGTTACTGTAATCTATTGTGGCTTTTATTTTATTTATTTATTTATTTATTAGATTTGTATCCCGCCCATCTAGACTACGTCTAGTACAAATATGGAAAACAACATATAAACAATTAAAATGACAATTCAAATCAATAATATTAGTGGCATTCAAGATGGAAAAGCAAAATGGAGGTTAAGATAAAAAGAAAATCAAGTAGTGACCGGAGGGAAGGCCTGCCTAAAGAGCCAGGTCTTAAGTTGGCTCTTTAGCTGAATCTGGAGTTTTCTTTTAAAACCATTTTGTAAACCATGTTGAGTCACTGTATTAGGAAAAAGAACATATGGAATGGGGGGTCAGCGGGAATTCCAGGGGTCTCCAGGTAGAGCTAGGAAAGACCTAGCTGCCTGGACCTTTACGGAGCCTTTTCTGACAGTTAATAGGTTCCTGTGTTTCCATACATACATATCAGACAGTATGTGAAGTCTGTCCAGAACCAGCTATCCATTTCGCTGGAGTGCAAGGTAACTAACTGCATGGGAAAGAGGACTTCCTGAACATTTAACAGTAAGAATAATAATAGTTGTGTTGGAGAAAGATAAAAATAAGTACATTTTGGTACAGGGGAAGATGCTTTGGCTTCAGTTTTCGGTAGGATTGTGGCAACAAATAAGTGGGTGACTGGTGCAGCATTTTTGCCACAGCAGCAAATGGAGGGGCCTTTCCTATCCCCAGGCTGGCTTGCGGTGTTGCATTGTGGTTGATCCTGGAGAATAGGCATGGAGCGGGTTTCCATTGGGGAAGGGCAGCCGTATGGGAACCAAGGCAAAACCTTGTGGCACTAAATTTATGCAACGTGAAATCATAGAAGAAGGTGGCAAATAATGACAGTCTGTTGTATCACTGAGAACTTCACTAGACAAACCTTAACCCCACTTTTTTTTTCTGGATGGAAAATAATACAAAAAAGTCTTATATGAGGGAAAGCCCACTTGGTACAATCCCCATACCTGGGAATCTGAAATGGAGGAGAAGAAGGAGGTGAGTGGAGTGGAGGGGGAAAGCAGCAATGGTTATAAGGAACGGAATTGCCGAGTAACTGCAGTGTGTCCAACCAGTGCCCTTTTTTGCTTCTGCATTCACTACACTACATGTATCCAGAGTATTCTGTAAAGTGCTTTGGAAGTCATACAAGAACGTATTTTAATCAGTTCTCATTTTACACATGAAATGAATTTAAAGCACAATGAACATTCAGCTGCATTGTTAAAATGATTTTCAACAAATAATAGAAACCATTAGAGAGAGTCTCCTTAAGCAGTAACAACTGGTGCAGGGGTTCTAGCTATTCAGCTATTGGATTATTATCAATACGCAGCCTGATTTTTAGAGGCTGTACAAAATGCTATAACAGTATGTTATTAATGCTATTATGGAACTTTTATTTTTAAAGTTATCTTTCATCTAGCATTATTTGCTGTGTTCCCCACACTTGCTTTCAGTACTCGCCCTTCTCAGCTATATTCTGTTCTTTGAAAAAAAAACCTGCCTCAAATGAATTACAAAGATACAGAGGCAGAACAGATTGTATTTTTCCTCCACTTCTTACATTTTATTTCTAACTATAGTAACTTAATCGAAATCATTGAAATATGTCTTTATGTTTTTCATATTTAAAGCTTCAAAAGAAGCTCACTGCATTTTTTTAAATAAAGCTTTTAGCTGATATCAATTCATATAGAGGCCTACGTCTCACATATACAGCTGTGTCTTTTAAGCAAGTAACAAAAAACAATTGATCTGGTTTCTCTTTTTGCATGTCTGTGTGTCATTCCTATCTGCAGGAGTATATGAGGTGTACACAAAGGTGTTTAGTATATACGATGGTATTTTTAAAAGTAACAACTGTCTCCTAGTTATTCTGCCAAACTGGGCAGCCATTTTGAGGGGAGTTTTTAAAACATTATTTTGGCCTCCCTTACACTCCATATTCCTTCAACTGGTGTACAAGCCTTTCCCCCCATACTTCAAGAGAAACGGAATGAAAACAACAACAACAAGCCAAGTGTTACTGCAAGCGTTTTGATGGAATTAACCACAGTTTTTGTTGGCGCTCTTCCTTTGGCTTCTTCTCCTGTCACACCAGAAAGGCTTCCACAGCAGTAGCAACTGCCAAGCAGATTCCTATTTTCTTCTTTCTAATCAGATGAAATGCAGATGGTAGATTTGAAGGGAGGGGAGTCCGTTTATCTCTGATAATTCACTGATATTTAAGGGGCTTAATTTGTTAAAGAAAACTGATTGCATCAATTACCCGTGGTGTGCCAGTGTTAATAATGACAACAATGAAGAAGCATTAACATCACCAGTGGTATGTAACTGCCGTATTTAACTTTTCATTGTTCATCCTTATGCATTTCTGCACTAACCGGATATCGCAGCTGGAGATTTTCTGACTTCCTTACGTTATGGTTGGTGCAGACTTACAACTGCTTTCACCTTCACAGACAGAGATGGGACAAGCATGCCTGGCATTGGTGGACTTCGGTGGGTACTTGCACGAGAGACCTTTTATGTTGCCACGGTACTTTTATTATTATTACTATTACACCCATGCATTTTTTGTGCATCTTTCTCTTTCTCTCTCTGAGAAGTAGTTCTCTGTGGATTCATTTCTGTCTCTGGCTCCCAGACAGACAGACAAACACATTTCCATTCTGACATCCAGCTCTCTCTTATAGCCTGACCCCCCTCTCCCATCTTCTCTCTGTTTAGAGGAGGACCCATATCCATCTTTTCCACCACTCTTACCTCTTCCCCCACTTTGTCATTCTTATGTATACACGTTTTTCACTTTGGAGAGTAAAGATAGTTTGGTACTAAAATATACAAAACTGCCTTTTCCCTGAAACGAACTGTGTCCCATTTGTGTTTTGGTGCTGCAGTCACAGATTGTTCCTATGCTTTCTATGTCTAGGGAAAAACCAGCAGGAGATTTAGGTTTGATCAAGCTTCTAGCACGCCTTCAAAGCACGGAGCACAGGACTTCCGAATCTGCTGGCTTTGTGACTGGATTCCTGTCCAGGCTTAGAACCGTCCAGTTTCAGTTCCTGCGACCTGTACTGCCCAGATGACATCGCTGCCTAAAAGGCTTGGAGCTGGATGGTCAGAACATTGTATGTGTGTGCTGTTTGACCTGCAATGGTTATCTATCTATTTCCAGGCTCAATGTAAGGGGCTCTTGGGGTGGCCCAGGGCCTGGGTTGGAGCACCTGCCTGCAGAGCCAGGGGTCAGGAACCTGAACACACACGGTGCCATGCAGGACAGTGGCCAGCCAAAGGCGAACCAAAGCATGTGTGGCTGGTGGGTTACGTGCCCTGCCACCTGAGCAGCCTTTGGCACATCATCAACAACAACCACCACCACCTTTAAAGCCCTAAACAAGTTTTGTGTGTGTGTGTGTGTGTGTGTGTGTGTTCTGTGCTGTCAAAGTGGAACCAACTCATAGTGACCCTAATAGGGCTTTCATGGTAAGTGAGATATTTAAAGAGTGGTTTTACCAGTTCCATTCCCACAGTCAGTTTCCATGGCCAGGTGGGGATTCAAACCCTGTTCACCACTTAGAATACACTAAGTACCAACAATTTCTATCATCACATGAAGATATGCAGAAAGATGCTTTGATGAAGGGAGTAGTAAGTAGAATATATAATATAATTTCGGAACAAGAGGAAAAAGAGATAGGAACAGAAGGTTTGAAATTCATTTGGGAAAATGATTCAAAGACAGAAATTAAAATAGAGGATTGGATAAAAATGTGGAGGATGAGAGTTTTAAGGTTAATGTCGGTAAGAATAAAGGAAATTTTAAAAAAAATCTGTTTAAGGTGGTATATGAGTCCTGTGAAATTGAATATAATAAATTCAGATTACTCTAAAGCTTGTTGGAAATGTGATGAAGAAATTGGCACGTATTATCATATGTGGTGGGATTGTAAATTGGTTCAGAAATTTTGGAAACTGATTTTTAAGGAAATATGTGATATATTTGGTAAAGATATTGAATTTAACTCTAAAATTGCTTTGTAGTCAATTTTTGATAAGATAGATCTTGATTATTATTCGAAGGAATTGATTTCTAACTTTATGACAAGTGCTAGAATATTAATAGCTAGGTTTTGGAAAGATAAAAATATTAAATTAGAAGATTGGTATGGTGAAGTATGGGACATTGCATTAAATGATAAATTGACTACTGAACTCAAGATGAAAAGAGGGGAAATAAGTTCAAATATTTTTATGCTATTTGAGGTAGATTTGTTGAATTTGTATTAGTGAAAGGAAAGGGGAAAGCCTCTAAACAACAATCTATACAATTTTGGAAAGGAAGTTTGTAATAAAAATATTGTTCAATGGGGTCCCGTGGGTATGGGGTGCATGGTAGAATTTAGTGTATAGTAAGCACTATTATTTGTATTTTTGTATTTGTTTTTGTTCTAAAAATAATAAAAACCATTAAACAAACAAACAAACCCTGTTCACCAGAGTCCTAGTCGGTCACTCTATCCAATACACCAGCGGTCCCCAACCTTTTTCGGTCCGCGGACTGGCTGGGGAAGGCGGGGCACCCCCCACGCTCGTGCGCATGCGCGAACAAGCGCTCTCTCGCACGAGCGCCCCCCCGTGCGAGCGCCGCACCGCCATTTGATAATGATGCTATTTTAATTGCTTATTTTGTATGCTGTACGCCGCCCAGAGTAGTCGAACTACTAGATGGGCAGGATATAAATAAATAAATAAATGCGTCTGAGCACGCTCGTGCGCATGCGCAAACGGCAGCGCTTGCACAGGCGCTCGCACACTCGTGTGCATGCGCAAACGGCGGCGCTCGCACAGGCGTGCTTGCGCTCGTGCGCATGCGCAAACGGCGGCGTGGCACTCGCATGGGCGTGCTGGAATGCGCGCGCAGGCGCAAACGGGCTGTGCGGGGGTGAGTGCGTGTGTGGGCTGGGGCGGGAGGTCTGTCTCGGCGGCCCGGTCTGGCTCAGGCCATGGACCAGCACCGGGACGCGGACCAGGGGTTGGGGTCCTCTGCAATACACCACACTGGGAATCCAGTACTGAGGCTTTTATATCTGGCAGGGAAAAATTCACATTTTCCAAAGTTCCTCATACACGTAACAAACAGACATGCATACATTGTAGTCTGTTGCAGTTAGAGAATATTTATGGGCTTTTCCCTGTTTCTGTGTTCTGTATTCAGAAGATGCTTAGATATGTTTTCCTCCCTACCTTATGCCCAGGAAGCAGTCTTGTGTTACTATTCTACCTGAGGATGATGTTCTCAGAACATGTTGTATTCTCTTTCCCCCCTACATAGAGAATAAAAGTAAACCTCTGTTTAGATAAATCAAGCCTGATTTCCTGCCTTCATCTGCTCTGTATGCAAATTACATTTCTTCATTTATGGGGGGAGGAGTCATTAGTTATTGGATTTTTGTTTATTGTATCTCCCATTTACAGGGAAGAGAACAGATACTGCACAACAGGCCTCTTTCTATCAGATGAGTGAAGAGTGTTCCCTCTATGCAGTGGTTCCCAACCTTTGGTAACCCAGGTGTTCTTGGCCTGCAACTCCCAGAAACCCCCAGCCAGCACAGCTAGTGGTGAAGGCTTCTGAAAAAACTCTTAAGAACAACTGGGTGACCCAAGGTTGCGAACCACTGCTGTATAGAATGGTATCAGCTTTAGGAATGAGTAAGTAGGGTATCCCATTGTCATTCAAAAGGAAGAAGGGAGAAGGAAAAATGTTCAAAGAACAAATACAGGAATGTACACAGAAAAGGGAAGTCCTGTATTTCTTCCTACCAATAATCTCTCATATCTCATAGGATGCTACTCCAGAAGACCCTGGATCTTATGGCGTTTCATGGGGACACGGGGGACTGCAGATGGAAATTCAAAAGCCACCATGCACACAAGAAGACCACACACACTGATTTGGGTTCTCATCCAGAGCAGTTTGTTCTTTTCTCTTACTCACACTTTCATAGGTGCTTTCAGTGCTTGATATTGTACTCCCTGGGGAATTCTGCAAGTGGTGGTTCAAAAACATAAACCTGCACACCTCAAGTTGTGTATGTACAGATCTGCCAAGCCAGCCAGATAAATGCATGTACAGAGTATGGCCTGTTCACAAACACAGACATTAGTAATGCTGGTTTTTCAGTGTCTTTAAAATGGTCTGCATTGGTAACATGGAGTGATTTTTATTCCTCCCAAGGAAGGAGTAATTTAAACATTGTGTTCCTTGCCAACCCCACCAGCTCCCCGTCACCTCAGGAAGGCAAGAAGATGCTGCACTTTGAAGCAGGTTTATTTCTTGTGTCGAGGAGCTACAGAACAAGGTTTTCTTTTCAAAAAAGAAAAGTGTGTTTGTTATCCCCAAACTACAACTGTTGCTACAAGAATATTTTTATTTAAAACTGGTGGTGTACTGCATACTTATATATTATAATACGTGTATCAGCATTCAGCAGTCCTAGCTAAGTAGAGGATGCCATGAAAATTGGGAACTGCTCCAAGTTTTTCCTCTCATTCTCGAATAGCACCAGCAAATAACATACCTGGATGTAGATTTCCTACATTTCTCATCTTCCTTCTCAATCAGCAAATGTAAAGAGTCTAATAGGGTAATGCTACATCGGTCTGCTTACATGTAAATCTGATTTGAATTCAGTAGGGCTACTCTTAATGATCAGTGGATATAGATTTTGAGCCAAACAAACTTCTGCAGTAGTTTATGTTGTCGAATTGTGTTTGAGTCTCCTTTTGGGTGAGAAAATTATTTCTATTACATTGGTTCTTTTCTATTAAAAAAGGAAAATATATGCAGATTGTACTGATTGCTACCTTACGTAAGTTAATGTTATTTAATCTGAAAAATAAAATATCTGAAGGCCAGTCTGTTTTGTTCTTCATGTTTTGTTTTCTGTGCTATCTTTTCTCCTTTACTAACATTCTAATATGTAATGTCAGTGCTTGATATTGTGCTGCCTGGGGAATTCTGGGAGTGATGGAAGAAGAGGCATTCAGTGGGGTGAAATAAAAGAGCCACCAGCCTCAACATTCCTGGAGGAAAGAAGGCATAAAGTAAATATTTAGTGAGAATCTCCCAATCACCTCTGTTAAAAGAGAATGATTGCTACATGGTGGATACTGGCAAAAGAAAACCACACTAGGTGGGGGGAGTGTATGTTGTGTTATTTCAGTGTGGATTTTAATCTGCAGAAGCTCTCAGTTATATTGTTTATATAGGCATCCTTCAGTCTCGAGAGACTATGGTAACGTGCTCTGAATGGAGGACTTGGAACAGTGTCTAGTGTGGCTGAGAAGGCCAATTCGAGAGCGACAGTCCCTTCCACACTGAAGACAAATACAGTCTGTCCCCTGTCCAGCTCCCTGATTTTACTAGTTTCAGGACTGCCTCTTTGCCTCGGCCTGCTGGACAAGTGTCTCTTCAAAATGGGAGAGGCCATGCTGCACCGCCTGCCTCCAGGCTGAATGCTCAGATATCAAGGTTTCCCATCTGTTGAGGTCCATTCCTAAGGCCTTCAGATCCCGCTTGCAGATATCCTTGTATCACAGCTGTGGTCTCCCTCTGGGGCGATTTCCCTGCACTAATTCTCCATACAGGAGATCTTTTGGAATCCGACCATCAGCCATTCTCATGACATGCCCGAGCAAATGTAGACGTCGCTGTTTCAGTAATGTCTTTGTTGTTGTTGTTTAGTCGTTAAGTCGTGTCCGACTCTTCGTGACCCCATGGACCAGAGCACGCCAGGCCCTCCTGTCTTCCACTGCCTCCCGGAGTTGGGTCAAATTCATGTTGGTAGCTTCCATGACACTGTCCAACCATCTCGTCCTCTGTCATCCCCTTCTCCTCTTGCCCTCACACTTTCCCAACATCAGGGTCTTTTCCAGGGAGTCTTCTCTTCTCATGAGATGGCCAAAGTATTGGAGCCTCAGCTTCAGGATCTGTCCTTCCAGTGAGCACTCAGGGTTGATTTCCTTCAGAATGGATAGGTTTGTTCTCTTTGCAGTCAAGAGTCTTCTCCAGCATCAGTAATATATACATGCTAACAATTCCAGCTTGTTCTAGGACTACCCTATTTGGAACTTTGTCCTGCCAGGTGATACCAAAAATGCGTCGGAGACAAGGCATATGGAACGTGTTCAGCTTCCTCTCCTGCCGTGCACAAAGGGTCCAGGACTCACTGCAGTACAGGAGTGTGCTCAGGACACAGGCTCTATAGACCTGGATCTTGGTATATGCCGTCAGCTTCTTATTAAGCCATACTCTCTTTGTGAGTCTGGAGAACATGGTAGCTGCTTTGCCAATGCGTTTATCCAATTTGACATCTAGGGAGAGAGTGTCAGAGATCATTGAGCCAAGGTACACAAAGTCATGAACAATCTCCAATTCTTGTGTGGAGATGGTAATAGAGGGAGGTGAGTCCACGCCCTGGCCCATGACTTGTGTTTTCTTCAGGCTGATTGTTAATCCAAAGTCTTGGCAGGCCTTACTAAAACAATTCAAGAGTTGTTGGAGGTCTTCAGCAGAGTGGGAAACAACAGCTGCATCATTGGCGAAGAGGAAGTCCTGCATGCATTACAGCTGGACTTTGGTCTTCGCTCTCAATCTAGAGAGATTAAAGAGCTTTCCATCTGATCTAGTCCGGAGATAGACATCTTCTGTTGCAGTTCCAAAAGCGTGTTTCAGCATGACAGCAAAAAAGATCCCAAACAGGGTCGGTGACAGGACACAGCCCTGTTTCACTCCGCTTCGGATGTCAAAGGGATCTGATGTTGAGCCATCAAAAACTACAGTGCCCTTCATTTCCTCATGAAAGGACCTGATGATGTTAAGGAGTCGAGGTGGACATCCAGTCTTGGGAAGTATTTTAAAAAGGCCGTCCCTGCTAACCAAATCAAAGGCCTTTGTGAGATCTATGAAGGCCACAAAGAGGTGGCTGTTGTTGTTCCCTACATTTCTCCTGCAACTGTCTGAGGGAAAATACCATGTCAGTGGTGGATCTATTAGCTCGAAATCCACACTGTGATTCTGGATAGACTCTGTCTGCAAGCACCTGGAGTCTCTTCAGCACAACACGGGCAAGCAGCTTCCCTACAATGCTGAGAAGAGAGATGCCACGGTAGTTATTGCAGTCGCCCCTGTTGCCTTTGTTCTTGTACAATTTGATGATGTTTGCATCCTTCATGTCCTGTGGTACTCCACCTTCCCTCCAGCAAAGACAAAAGATTTCATACAGCTCAGTGGTGATGATCTCTTTACAGCACTTCAGCAGGGATGTTATCTTTCCCAAGTGCCTTGCCTGAGGAGAGGGAATCCAAGGCCACTTTTATTTCTGCTAAAGTTGGTTCGCTGTCCAACTCTTCCAAGACAGGCAGGCACTCAATGTTATTTAGTGCCTCTTTGGTTACTACATTCTCTCTTGAATATAGCTCAGAGTAGTGCTGCACCCAGCGTTCCATTTGCTGTGCTCGGTCCTGGATGATCACGCCTGTAGCAGACTTCAAGGGAGCAGATTTCTTCTGTATTGGACCTAAAGTCTGCTTGATACCGTCATACATTCCCTTGATGTTACCTGTGTCCGCTGCTATCTCGTATCTGAGAGCAGAGCTGAAGCCAATAATCGTTGGAACATCTCCTGGCAGCCTGTTGGACTTTGCTACGAGCAACTCGAAGAGCCTGCAAATTGTACTCACTAGGACAGGCTTTGTATGCTGCTAGAGCTCTCCTCTTATCCTCGATGGCTGGCATCAACTCCTCCGAATGGGCTTCCAACCAGTCTGCCGTCTTTTTGGTCTTCTTGCCAAATGTGGACAAGGCGGTGTTATAAACAGCGTTCTTGAAATGTTCCCATTGTTCGGGTGCATTTGCATCAGTCGGGCCTGGAAAGGTTTTCTCAAGCGCTTGGGCAAATTCCTCCACTTTGATCGCGAATCTTGCTGATGTCAATATGTGGTCTTCCTTCCTTTTTCATGTGATACAATCTCTTTCTTCGCAGTTTTACTCTACTACACACCAGGGAGTGATCAGTATCGCAATCAGCACTCTGATAACTGCGTGTGATCTACTAGGAAGCCTAGAGGGTCTAGTGAGGATCAATCGAGCTGATGCCAATGCTTCGATCTTGGATGTCTCCAAGAGACTCTGTGTTGAAGCTTCGTATTAAAGAATGTGTTGCTGACACAAAGACCATAATAACAGCAAAACTCCAGCAAGCATTGGCCATTTTTGTTCATCTTCCCAATGCCAAAACAGCCTAGACAAGTGGGCCAAGAATCGTGATCAGCACCAACTCTAGCGTTAAAGTCTCCAAGAATGAACAGCGGCTCTCTCTCTGGGATTTTTTTGATAGTAGCTGCCAGATCGTCATAGAATTTGTCTTTGACTTCTGTTGTAGACAACAGTGCTGGTGCATATGCACTATTGATAGTGACTGGTCCTGCTGATGAGTGGAGCTGCAAAGATAGGACTCTTTCACTCCCTGCAGTAGGTGGAACAATAGATCTTAGCAGAGTATTTCTAACTGCAAAGCCAACACCATATTCCCTGGTCTCATTCAATGGTTTTCCCTGCCAGAAAAATGAGAAGTTTTTTTTCTTTAACAGAGCCCGAGTCTGGCAATCTCGTCTCTTGCAGGGCAACAATGTCCATCTGAAGCCTACTCAGCTCCATGTCGATGACAGCTGTCTTGCGAACGTCGTCTATTTCCTGCAGGTCGTCAGAAAAGCCAGGGGTCATTGTCCAAACATTCCAGGTGCCCAACTTTAGACCAGAAGTTTTTTTATGATTGTTGCATGGTGCAGGGTTATCGATGTGCTTGTCGGCTTACACCCTAAACCCCACGCACCTCGTGAGGTTAACAGACCGTGGCGAGGTAGCACCTTACTGGCTGGGGACTCCCAGCTTAAGGCGGGCGGTAGCTACCTAGTGAGGTTCAATGACCTCTCCCACCGTCGGAAGTAGCCCCTGGCATCATGCTCTACGCCAGTCGAGCAAAGACTTATAACCGGTAACTTCTACTTCCCGTGTTGTTTCGACACTGTATGCGAAGCTGGAGTGTACTCTCCAGAGCATGAAGCCTGGGTAAAATAATATGGAGGATAGGCTGTTACCCAAGCAGCAAATCCCCCCTCTCCACGTTGCTGAAATAGTCCAATGGAAAGACAAGAGCCAATACGACTGGTTCCAGCGACGTTGCAGGAGTTGCCAGAACAACACGAACTGCCTCCGGGACTCCGGCTCCGGATTTTGCCTCGAGGTTGACTCCTGAAGCCTTTTCCATCAGTGGATATAGCCACAAGGCAGTGGAGGTTTGAAATCAGAGTTTTCCTTCTCCTAGATGGGCTGCCTTCCAAGGCTGACGAGTCCTATCTACCTGGCCTGCTCCCTAATAGTGCGGAGATTAGAAACATAGGCCTCCGGCTGCCGGACCTTGTCTTCCAAGAGGACCACCAACTTACACTTAGAGCATTTTATATTGTTAACTGCAGAAATATTTTGTGTCTCCCCTCCCTGCTTTCGTTTCCTTTTGCCAGCATACTAAGGCAGCCTTACTGGATCTCTTTGCAAACACTTGACAGTCAAATGGGGCATTCCAGAAAATTAAAAAGGTTAGCAGGCTTGCATGACATCTTTTCCAACTTACGGCAACAGCTTCCGAATTAAACTACATTGTCTGTGCAGCTAATGACATTATATTCTGGTAGGTCCTTCTGATACTTTGCTGCTCTTTGCTGGTTAGCTTAAAAACACGCTCTACTGTTAGTGGGCTTTATAAGCCAAGAAATGAGCCATAAAGTGTTAAGACTGAAATAACACCATAATGTAAAATTGATTGGTAAATCAATCTGCACTGCAGAAGTTGTCAGATTTTTAAACAAGGAATAAACATCCTGACAATTTACTTTGCACTAATGAAAAAACAGCTGTGTTCTGCACCTTGCTTACTTACAGGAGCCTAGTCTGGTTAGCAGCTTGTGTAACATTATGCTCATGCCACACAAACTAATCTTTAACACACCAGGAGAGGCTCTTGAATTCAAAGACTAACTGCAGACGTCAGTCCGGCTGATCTGGGTGGCCGTTCACAGAAACAAATAGCTGTGCAGTTTGTTTCTGAGGAGGAGGGCTCTATAAGGCAGGAGGCCCACGATTCAATCCCTGAAACCCCAAGGAGAACGAGAGCCACCAGCTGGTATGGTGGAGGGGAGAGGATTAGGTGACCCCTCACATCCTGCAGCCCCAGGACTGCTTTTGTGTCCTTCACACCACACCTTTTCAAAAAGAATAAGATAAAATACTTCTCTTGGAGGAAAAAGTTAATGATGACTTCTGGAGGCTTCTAGGGATGAAGATTTGCTTTTTAAATGACTTGCAGGACACCCTGCCACTTTTAAACATTAAAAAATAACCACCACCTTAAAAGATCGGAAGTATGGATTTCTGGCCATGTTTGTCTGTCTTTCTCCTTTTTTTGTGGGGAGGCTCAGTGTCACTTGATAGATCCTGGGGGCAAGAAACTGGACCTTAGAACGTTCCCACCCTGGAAGAGACAGCACTGAGTCAGGTGGACCAATGGTCTAACTCTGCATATCACAACTTTCTATGTGCTTGCGTCAGCGTGACTGCATTCTAGACAGACTAGATTAAAGGATCACATTTGGTGGTTTGCTTTTACTGCAGGATATCCTGACTGGATTCTGTTTGCTCCGACTTGCACTGGTTATAATACTCTTGCTGTTGTCCTGGGTCTGCACCTTCCCAGGCCCCCTTATACAACACACACCTTCCTTTCTGTTATCTCCTGAGGTGTCAAAGAGGTTAAAAAAAAAAGTCACGATTCTTTTGTTTACTGCACTCCTAAAGGGTGTGTGTTAAAACACACAACACAACGCAATAAATTGTGTTACGACAGAAAGGTATCAAATTAGAAAAAGGAGATCATGTGGAAGTTGAGCTAAATCAAAATATATCAGGCAAAATAAAATACAAATGAGAAAGACAAAAATGTTGTGGCACCTTAAAGATTAACTGTTATATTTTAATGTGAGCTTTCATGGATCACATCCACTTGGAATGACTACTTCAAAGTCAAGGAGACATTGAAAGTTTGCAGTTTTGTATCTGTCCTACTGTGTGTGATGATACAAAGATAGACTAAGCTCTTAAGCAACCCAAAACCAGAACACCCCACAGATGTGCTTAGCAATTAGTAGTCAGACTCTTGGTTTACAGAGACATAGACCTGTATATAAAAGTAAATTGGTCTTATTTGACTTCCTTGTGTTTTAAAAAATATTATGTTAAGCAGAAATAATCAAAGGCAGGAAGTTGTACTTCAATGATTGGTGCATTTCCTTATTTATTTCATTCATTTGGCTGGTTGATTTCAAATACTACCACATCAAAATGCACAAGACTTTTTCCCCTTCATGTTTGCTTCTCTGCTACTTCAATAAAAAGCTTTACTTGAAAAAGATTTTTTTAAAAAAATGACAGTTGATAACTAAAATGTCAAATGCTGGCATATAATACAAATGCAATGTTGCTACTGACACCTTGATCTAAGGAAAAAGTCACTTCCACAGGGGTTCAGCTGTGAAATTCTACTCCCGATTATTTGCACTTGCCAAATTTTTCTATTACCAATTGTAGAATGTTCAACAGCATGCTTTGTTTCACCAAGAAAACTGGTTCTAAGCAAAATCACAACATCTGTATTTAGCACATCATAATTGGCCCAATTCCCCAAGTGTTTCCCCAATCCCTCTTATGTGAGGAGCTACTTGGAGTATAGAGTTGCTTTCTCTCCCTTCCCTCTTTAGAGGATGCTGCGCCACCAGTTTCTAGAATACAGCCTAAAAACAGCTGAATGTGCAGTTCCCCATTCTCCACACTAAATTAACTTTGAAGTGGAACAAACCTGAGAGGTAACTCACTTTCCTTCAAGGGTAACACCCTCCTTCCCCGCTCTTCCTACGGCTGTAAAGTCATCATGTTGAGCATGTTCTGCTGTTTTTTCAGCTGCTGCAAAACTACCGGATATCAATCACTTGGTGCACAGCGGATGCTGACCTGAATAACAGCTCTCCATTTAACATTACTTCGCACCTCCCTATCAATTGCTTGCTGCCATTTAAATTCATGCCTCCTGGACCTTGAATCGGGACTTCATGACTTCCCCTTCCCTTTTATTGTATGGTTCAGAGGGGATTAACTCTTTTAAAACTAACATTTACCCAAGAATCTCACAGGATTGCATATATTTCAGTCTTTCAAGGCAAAATTGGGAGTGAAAGGCTAGTAATGCGAGACCCACATTAGTATCAGAGATGAAAGTGAACAGTAAGTAAGAATTTCATTAAGCATACACAACTGGATAAGACTGAATATTAAGTTTGCTATAGGTTGCCCCCCCCCCCCCCCGAACAAGATGATACTACTATTGTCATGGCCGGCTGTTAAGGTTGCATTCATTTCAACCTTTTATAAGAAAATGGCTAAAAATATATATATACATGCTCAGAAACATAATATAGTACTTAGATCTAGGTTTTCCTGGCTTGACATAAAGGGCCTAAAATAACAAGAGGGACATTTTCAAAACAGAAAGCTGTCCTCATCGTTAAATGATTTGGTCAACAATTTAATTTCAGCTATTTCTCTCTCTCTCTCTCTCAGTAAAATAAAGCTTTGAATGTGCTCAGATCCATTTCTGCTCTTTTTTACATTGATCATGACTTTGTTGTCTGGCATTGGCACAGGATTCCTGCCAAATAAAGACATCCCTCAAATATAAAAAAGTTTTGCAATTTTTCTTTTTTGGACTTATATTTCTGTTTTATTTCACATTTAAAGCAGGGTCCGTCAATTCCTAATGTGTTGGGCAAGGTTGCCTAACTATGTATTTAGCATTTGAAGGGCCAGGAGATCTGTATGTGCCATAGTGTCCTGGTGAGGGTGACTGAATAAGTATAAATATAATCAGTTCCTGATGAGAGAGAGAGAGAGAACCCTACTGGTTGGCACAAGTACAATAGAATATGGAGTCAATCAGATATCAGTGTTGACTCACCATTGAACAACTGGTTTAGTGGGTCTACTCTGGCTGGGGCTAGCAGCAGGATTCAGACAAATACACGCTTTCCGCACCTGTCTCACAATGCTCTTTTCACCTGCTCTTTCACATTTGTACCCATGTCTCTCCATTTCTCTGTCCTTGCCTCCTCCTCTGTTCTGGAACCATGAGTATCTCCCTCGTCATGCATGTGTGTAGGCAAAGATTATTCATGCTTCTGCCTCATCTAGAGCTTGGGAGTTTTATGCTTGTTTTCAGATTACAGCTCCCAGAATCCCTTCGCCACTGTGCCAAGTAGCCATTCTAGCCAGTAGGGTTAAGAGTCCCCAAAATAATTCCCCCCCCCCCAAGCTCTGGGCTTATTCAGCGATTACCTTTGCTGCCATTACCGGATCCTTCTCATAGCTGGGGCCACCATTGCACAGAGTGAAGTGGTCCTCCCTCCCAATGCTCTGTCTCAGCTGCCGCCGCCTCCTCTGGTGGCAACGATAAGGACAGGCAGCTGCCCCTGCTTCGCATTCCGGCTGGCACGTACGTCTGCCACGGCAGAGTGATGTGGGAAGGTCAGAGAAGCCTTGGGTCATATCATGTTCCCAAGCCTCCCTTGCTTATTTAGGACCCTACAGAAACCTACTAGCTCATTTTATAGGTAAGCCAGAAATGCATGGTCTTGAGATGCTGATCTTAAAAACTGGTGCATCTCACACGTCAGAGCCAAGCATAGTGAACACAGGATTTATCCGGCATAATCCTTATGGCGACTCTAGAAGGTAAGTTAGGTTAAAAATATCTCTGGCTCAGGGTCCGCCAGAGAATTTAGCAGAAAGTAGAAATTTGAACTTCAGCCTTCCAGGTCTGGAATGATGCCACCACACCTCAATGTCTTGGGTAGCTATTTGCTTCACTTCCTCTCCAGTTTTACAAATCCTCTTCAAGACAGCCAGCAGAGTTATTCAGTCTCCCTTTTCTTGCCTGATTTCAGAGTCTGTGCTGACAATGGTGCCGTTGCACTTTGTAGCACGGTTCTGCATTCTATAGGGACAAACACTTCTATTTTAAAATATAATCTCTTCTTACTTGCATCCAATTCTCTCCCCCACCCCCAACCCAGGTTCATTCATCCTGATTCAAACCATTTTCCCTTCCTTCCTTTCCTCTTCCATTAATGTTTTGTTTCTCTAAAATACCTGGTTTTCACACTTTGTTCTGAATGAGCGTCTTATGTTGACTCGTATGAAAACCTTTGCTCACGAGTTTGTGGTTTATACAAATGTACCAATTAAGGTACAAGGTGTTTTTTTTTTCTTTCACATTTATCCCTTTTTCTATTTATTCAGCTGCTGAGTTTCAAGAAACTAATTGATTTTTTAAACTATTCCACTTCTATCAACTGAGTCTTTTTTCTAGGGGAGAACTGAGATCCTTAAGAAAGCAAATGACAAAACTCAATCTTTCCTGTTCATTTCTGATCTTACTCTACATCTCCAAAGTATTCTTCAGGGACAACTATTTTCTCTCTCTCACTCTCTCTGTGTGTTTTCTCCCCTCTGCTAAAATTTCTTTAGTTACTCCCTTGGAGATTACAGATCTGGTCAGACAGCTGCACTTCATGACTTGCTGCTTTGACCTGCTGACCTTTTGACTTCTTGGGAAAGAATGAATTTCACTATAAAGGTCCTAATTTGGCTTTCATAAAAAGCAACTTGCTAATTACAGGCTTTGTTCTACTTTAATTTACGGAAGCATAAATTAATCCTCTTTGTTGCCAAAGTAAACCTCCCCCCCTTTCCATTTGTGTTTTTGGTCAAACTTCTGTTTGTCAGGAAAGATGTCCTCTGAATTCAGAAGCAAATCCATTTGGTAACATATGTGAGAAGATATCCATCAAAACTCGCAGGTTAGCTCCCCGCTTAGGCAGTGGGGACCTTAGCTCAGCAGGACTGCGACTACAACAACAACAGGCAGATTGCCTTAACCAGCTCTGACAACAGCAATGACCAACTCTTTAAAATGTTTTTCTCTTTGTTTCTGGTATTGCTTGCTGGTAACTGTTTCTTGCTGTGGTAGAGAACAAAGAAAGAAGAGGTGCATGGCCTACATTAGGGGAGAAGCATGAGGGCCAATCTGGATTTTAATTACTAAACACTTAGTAATTAACATGCTTGAGAACCAGTGTGGCGTAGGGGATACAACTCCACGTGCATTTATGTGATTAACATTATGTCTTTCTAACTGGAGGGGAAAAGACTGGGGAGGGGGGAACCCACAAAAAAAACACAAAGCTGAAAGTAAAACAGTACACAATGGGCCAAGTGAGTGGCTGTGCTGCTTGGTATAATTTCTGGGTTGTGGTCCATAAAGGTAACTTTTCCAAGATCTGCTCCCAGGGCTTGTGCCCAAATTATGTCGCTCTAGAATGCACGCAATGGCACCTGGGGAGCACAGTGTTCCCTCTTCAGTGGGAGTAAGTGGGCAGGGGGTTGGGCAAAGCAACACCCTCATTGCACAACTAAAGGAGAGATCCTTTGCAAGCATCAAAGCTCCTACAACCCTACACAACGTCCATTGCAACTAAGGTCAGAGGCCTGTAGATTTAAAACAAAAGCATTTGGAGAGAAAAAAATCAATCCACCCTTGAATTTTACCTTCCCCCCCCTCCTCCACCATTTGCCTCCTGTATGTTCTACATCCAGCATTTCTTCCTTAATTCATTGCCCTTTAGATCACTTGCTGCAACCTTTATTTTCCTTATGTTGCTTGGCTGTTGTCTTTTCTGTGCCTTTCACAAAGATGCTGGCGGCTTAAGTTTTGTAATTATAATGAGTTTTGACAAAATCATTATTCTTCTCCCATCCCCCTCAAAAAACCTTCTCCGATACTGACATGTGACACTGTCAGTTTAAAGGGTTATTCACATTAAATCTTTCATTGCCCTGAATTTATGAGATAGGAAAGATAAGGTGATAATCAGGAGATAAGTACTTTCTTTAAGAGTAATTCATAAAGAAGTACTGTATTTATTATGAAGTACTGCATTCAAATATGGAGCATTTTATATAATTATGCTTGATTTAAAAAGTGCACTCATTCCTCAAAGTCAGTTCCTGGGATCCCAGAAATACAAAGCAATTGCCTCACTTTCATTTGGACATTTCTCAAGAGTGGAAGCCATACATTTTTAAATATACTAGGTGAGTTGTAGTAGTGGGGTTAGTACGGTTTCTACATATGCCCAAAGGCCAACGTGGAGATGGCAACTGCCTCTCGGTTCCAGTCTCAGCACATCTGAGTAGTAGGGTGGCAATTGATCTCAGTGTGCCTTTTAGTAACACTACTTCCACCAAATGAATCGAAAGCAGGGGTCGCTTGTTTCTCACTCTGCACTGTTCACTTGCGGCTTTATCAACTTTGGCACAATTCTGGCACTAAAGCCTCACACGTCTTTCCCCCCTAAGCAATAATCACTCATGTTCTGCCTTAAGACCTAGTTCTTGAAAGGTGATGAGGGGCTAAAACCTGTTTCTGTCTACAGCACACCATCCTGCAGGTCACAAAACAAAACAGCCTTCTGTTGAAGCATTACTAGCATACCCATGGAAAGCAGTGTGGTGTAGCAGATACAGCATTGGATTATGACTCAGGAGACCCGGTTCCTATTTCTGCTCAGCCATGGAAACTGCCTAAGGGGTGACAGTGATAAACTACCCCTTCAACAGAGTACTTCAAAAACCCTATTAGACCTGAGATAACTTGGAAGCAATGTGATAGGATGTAACAAAGAGTACCCACTGGTGACTGAGCGCTAAAGTCCCCTTCCCTCTAATGCAAGCTCACTGCAGGTGACTAAATTTCTGCAGGCTAGTAACATTTGTGGGGCTTATTTGGGTCTGAATTCAGCACCCTGCATTTTGAGAACTGCTATGTTGAGATAAGTCTATATCCTGATTCATTTGTAACCGATCTCCTTATCCAATAGGAGAGTCCGTTGGATATTCTGCTGCCCATGCTGAATTGGATCTGACCACTATAATGTTTTAGTGGCTTCTAGACGGGATTACTAACATTCTATTTTGCTTGGAAGACCTTTGAAGACCTTTGGAGACCTCAAGGGGTCTAGCCTACAGAACAGGAGTGCTCTGGAAGTCACTCCCTAGCAAGGACGTGGGTCTGATGTTACAACAGCTGTACTGGCTTCTAGTCCATTTCTGAGGACACTTGAAAATGATGGTTGTCATTTTTAATATTAGAAATAGCTTGGGTCTGAGATAATAAAGGAATGTGTGTTTTTTCTCCATTCTGAAGCTGTCATCTTTCTCAAGTCTTCTGGAGAGGGGGTACTTTTTTACTATGTGCCCCCCAACTGTGTAATAAGGTGACCCATGGAAGAAATGCCTTTTTTGTGTGTTGGCATCTAGGCTACAGAAGTCCTCCAGAAGAGGTCTTCTGCCATGTATTTGATTTGCTGTACCCTGTTAACTGTGTGTCCAAAAAAATAGTGTTTTAAAAAAAAAAACACAACATGCTTTTCTTAGTATATTTAAGATGTTTTCCACATCATTTTGAAAATGGAAGTATGGGGTATACATAGTACGTCTACTCTTCATAAATACATCTAGGACGGTTTTCTATTTAGAGATGAGTGGGACTGAACCTGAGACTTCTTCCATAGAAAATGTGTGACCTGTTACCGATCTGTGACTGTCCCCCCACCAAATAGGAATGAAGACAAATGTAGTGCAAGCAGCCCTTCGAGACAGGTAAGTCTTTATAACTCCAGATATTGGCAGGGGGAAAATCTTAGGTATCACCCCACCAGGTATTTGTGTTCAGTAAGCAGAGGAACTCAGAACTGAATTCTCAGCATGAGGATCAATTGGAGGAGGAGGAGGAGAGCGAGTGAGCGAAAGAGCATAATCTCACAGCATCTATTGGGGCAAAATATCTGAGCAATGACAAATTTATTGTGCACCTTTTTATCAAGGCCAGTAGGAAAAGAATAAAATACAATTGTCCTAGTACACTGCTGAGGAATATGTAAGATAGATGATCAGTTCGAGGCTGGAAATGAAACATGGAGACAAGCAGTAGTTATACCAAGCCTACATCTGCATGTAACCTTGCTGGAAAAAGAAAGGGGGAAAAAATGAAACGAGATAAAGGGGAAAAAAAGCAACTGAAACTCTGCATCTTGTTTCAAGCTCATTGAGGATATTCAAAATGGGAAGGTGACTCCAGAAGACAAATGCCTTCTCCTGAGAAGATTAATTTTGCACAGTGGCATGGGAGAAACTCATTGGGCAGCATGTATGCAAAAGAAAGGACATGAATCTTTTTTTAAAAAAGCAGGGTGATTATGAGCATGAAGCATTATTTCAAGGTTGAAATAATGGCTGAATATATGCAAACACAGCAGTTGTGTTATAGTGTTGACTCCTTTGTCTCAAGTTTATTTAACTCTCCCCTGATATTGCAACAGTGACTCTGCATGTACAGGTTTGTCCTCTTGTGTCATTCACTGAACTTTTCATATTGAATGGCCAACCAAGAAGAGAACTTCAGAGTCTAGAACCCTATTCAGGCATTGTAATTTGGGTACTCGCCACACTCACCACTCACTCTGCCCTGTCCTCCACCACTTCCATCACTCTCCTGCATGTGGATGGCAAAGAATCTAAGAGCTGCCCTAGGCATGCACACCTTCCACATGATCCTGGAAATCTGGAAAGGGAAGGTCCCAACCAATTGCCAGTGTAGGAGGATGGAGGGAATGGGGCTAGAATGTTCCCCCTTTTGTGAGTGAATAGTTCCAAAACATAATATCTGAGAAGGGCTTAGATGTTTCTTCTAAACTTCACTTTGCATTTCCATTTTGATACGCTTATCAAAGAGGGGGCTGTGGCCATACATTGCTGCTGGCCTCCCTTGATTTTCTTCAGTGTTCCAAAACTGCTTTGTGCCATGAAAATGTTCTCTTTAATCGTCTCAGTTTTACCTTGGTGTCCTTTATATTACGGAAGTGTTGTTCTTGAGTCAACACAAGGACTAAGAAGAATCGAAACATTGATTTTTTTAGAATCAGCATTTCTTGCTAGAAAGGTGGTGAGGCTCAGGAGATACATCATATTAATATTGATCATTAAAGGTCTCAGTGACTGACCTCCTTTTGTGCTTAAAAGTCTGTTTCTGGTTACAAATGGAGAAACTTTTCGCAGCCACAGACATCAACCCTTCACTGACTTGAGATGCTCCTGGCTAAACCTATCCCTTGAATTAAAGGAATCTTCTATGAAACCACAGTGCAAAGGAGAAGCAAAAAATTAAAATAAAATAAAATAAAAGCAACAACAGCAGTCTCAGCCTCTGGGCAAAAAGACTGGATTCAACTAGAAAACTGTTTTCTGATTTTATCAATAAAATATAAATACTTGGAATTAAAATTATGCAAAGCTATTTGCATATTACTAATGGAAGTCGGGGAAAAATAATTTTGCAGTTAGCTTGCTTCATCGTCTCAGTGCGAAAGCAGCACTCTGGGGCTGGCAGGAATCATGCTATGTTCTTTCTAAGTGAGACTTAACATTGCTCAGTGCAATTCAGCAGTAGTTTGCCTTAGAGCTCTGGGGCAACTACTGAGGGTGAACTCTATCTTTCCTGCAAATCCTTGGCTTTTATTCTTGCTCTCCCCTTTTAAAGATTAAATAACACCACCCCGTGTGAGAAAAGGTATCCATCACTCCTGAGCCCATGGGAAGACCTGACTTAGCAGAAAGTTTCCCATGAAAGGTTGCCAAACGTTGACCATAAACTTCGATTAATATTAGTTTTTTCTAAAGGCTCACATGATTGATTCAACTGATTCTTGTTTATTTTCTTTTACAGCTTTTTGTAAGAACAGAGAAGTCATGCCGGGTTAGAAGCCTTGCTCCATTAACTCTGATGGTGAGTTAAAGTTGCCATTATTCAACAAACAGAGCAAAACAAAACAAAAAAACAGAATGGAAAGAAAAAATCAGAGGGAAACTGCAGGCAAAACTGCTGAAATATCAGCAAGTCTGAGTCTATTGGTTTGGAACTCCAGCCAATACAGAGTATTCCCACCCACTGCCCCCGCCCCAATATACCTCTTAAATCCTGAAAGCAAAACTCTGAGAATTATGTGATTGCTGATGAATGCTAAACTGCTGTGAATGATCATTGTTTACTTGGTAACACATCTCAGTTTTGTATAGGAATGGCCCAAAATTGTATACCTGGATTGTATACATTGTGGCCTCACAGCTCATTTGCCCTCTTCACAACCATGTGTGTATGTGTGTGTGTGTGTGTGTGTGAGAGAGAGAATATGCCATCTTATTTTGTTTTTTGTTGATTTAGTTACAATAGAGGTAGAGAAGTATGTGTCTCTAAAACATTAGTTGATTTTTCCCCTCTGCTATTAAAAAAAAAGCAATACAGAATTAATATGATTCACTTGTTACACCAGTAACAAGGGCCACATCACATGTTTATGTGGGTATTACTTTTGCCATTCATGTTATCTGAAATGTTTATGGCTGCTGCCCTTGGTTAAAGTTGTATGTATGCTGCTTGGGAGCATGCCACAAACTAATAAAAGCTCTTAAGAGTGTGGATGCATACTTCCCATATTTGATGCTGGAAACCCCAGCATATACAAGACTGTTTTCACAAATAGCTGCATCAGTGCCCAAAATCCTACTGGATATTGAGGTCAATCCAAAGGAATTGCAAAAGTTGTTGCAGTTAACTGCAGCTAATTGACAATGTGCCAACAATCAGACAAGTAATCAGCCAACCACTGACATGAATGGCACCTCGTTAATAGCCATGACAACTTCTGCAGCAACTCTTGCATATACATATATAAATAAACACCTTGTAGGATTCTAGCCAGTGAAGTGAGAAAGACCATGACACTATGGCAAGCATATTACTGTGGTGTAGCAGGCATTTGGGTTTCTTTCAGCTTCCTCATAAATTAGGAATCAATGGAATGAACAACACCATTGCAGTTTACATCTTGGTCACAACATCCCACCTTTCCCATAGACATAACTGAAACTGGGAAATATTTCAGAAATCCTTTCTGTCTACTCTCAAAGCAGTTTTAGAGCCAAATAGATAAAAAATCTGACAGCAGCCATAGATTCCCTCCTGTCCATTTCAGAGGTCAACCAAGGCCTTTCTTTCCAGCTTCTGCTGCTTCCTAGCATGGCTCTTGACAGTAATTCATACCCATTTCATTATTTTTGCTAATGTACACATTTTTGTCACATGCCCGCAGACCTCCAAGTAACCAGCCCCAGTTAAAGGCAGACTCATTTAATAACACAAATTGCAGTAGCAGAGAAATCCAAGCAATGGCCCTTCTTGGATGGTGTTGTCAAAGTTAGATGGGGAACAGGTTTGTGTTAGGTCAAAGCCTCCCTCAGTGTTGGGTTTGATTGAGGGCATCCAACAAGGTGGTTGCCACAGATAGCATCTCCCAGCATAAATGTGAAAGTATATTCACGAACTTTAATTCTAAAGTATGGGGCCATTCGTTAGTCAGTTTCATTGTTATACCATCACCTGCATGTGCAAAAGGTGACAAAATGGCAGAGGCAGAAGAGGGCTTGTGTTAACGGACACAATTACCATGTACAATAACAACAGTAGAAAAGCAACCGTGAGGTAAAATGTCCAGAGCTTTAGTAACACATGAGAAACAACTGTAGATTTACTGCCCAAAAATACAGCCTAAGAAGGCATTAACCATCTTGAGATTCTAGATATAAAAACAGTCTGAGGCACTCAGAGTCATTGCCAGGTAAGCACCGAACACACACTTTGGAACTGAGGAACACATTCTAGGTACATTACTTGCCCAATGCAGTCACCTGGTTGTCTTCAGGACTAGTAGAGACGACCTACAAGTCCTACGAGATATGATTTCACATTGTTAACTGCCTTTGTGTGGTAGCTTTCTGAATACAAATAACTACTGTAGAGATATCTGAACCTTTTGTTTTTAATTGTTGTTAGCCTCCTGGAGTAGTGCTTGGGCACTAGATGGGTGGGATACAAATTAAATGAAATGAATGGATGAATGAATGAATGAATGAATGAATGAATGAATGAATGAATGAATGAATGAATGAAAGAAACGTGGATGGGAAATGGGCATGGAGGAGGGGTCTTGCAATTCCACCATGGTCCTGATCCACACCCCACACCCAACACATAGTAGAAAAACTGAGAAAAGGCATGAAAGACCCATGTCTAAAGAAAATTTGACTTAGGTATTGAGACAGTCCTTTGGATTGAGTATATTTCTGCATGTGTTTAAAAAAAGTCTACCTCTCCTTCATATTGGAAGGTAAAGGCATATGTGCCTGCCCGAGTTTTAAGATGGTCAGGAGAGGCTTCTCTCTTGGTCCTACCACCCTCACAGGTGTGTTTGGCAGGAGAGGGCCTTCTGTGCCACCACTCCCAGACTCTGGAAGTCCCTCCCACAGGAGGCCAGACTGGCCCCATCTTTGCTGTCCTTCCACAAGCAGGTGAAGACCTTTCTCTTCAGGCAAACCTTCCCTGAGTGGCTGGCTGCCTGAGTGTGGTTTTCAGTGGATTGTTGTACCTTGTTGCTTTGAATCTGCTTTGGTGTTGATTTTGTTTACCATTTTTTATTTGTTTGATTCCTTTTAATATTTGTATACTTACTGTTTTTAGCTTTTAAGTATTGTCTTTTAATAATGTAAGCTGCCTTGGATCCTTTTTAAGGAGTAAAAATATTTTAAATAAACAAATAAATATTACTAAGTGATATTTAGAGACCACATTGAAGGGTACATGCCTTGAATGTTCCAGATTTCTATTACTGTTGAACAGTTTAAAGCTCCACATTCTGTGAAGTATCAATAGGTAGAAAAGGAAATCCTACATAAGTCAGATAGGCTTTTACAAGTAAGAACAAAAACACTAATATTGATTTGCTTATTTAATAAACAGAATTTGGCACATTGTTATAGAAATTGAAGACCGGCTGGTTACAGACACCTGGGTCAAGTGAAATCCCCCTTTACCTGCATAGATTCAACTGCTATGGAATACCTTGATGAATTCATAAATTCTTTCCAAATGCCTATCTCAAATGCAGATAAAATGAATGATGAGGTTCATGGCCTGATCTGAACACTGATTAGGAAATAACAGGTTTGCATTCATGTGAACAGTTCAGTCCAAATGTCCAGCAGAAGCTTCAGTCAAAGTAATAAACAAGACGTTAGGATGAGGAAGAACTGAATGGAAAATAATATTGAAAAACCTCCAACATCACATAAATCAATAGTACAAGCACAGCTGGGTACTATATTCAGTTCCAATGATCTACTACAGAGCATATGTAAAAGAAATAGAGCGTCTTCAGAGATGAGAGGGAAGACAGCAGTGGCTGCAGGACTAGGAAAGACTTGGGCCTGAAGGGAGAAATGGAATGGAACAGATCCTATTAAGCAGGGAGAGGAAATGAATACAGGAGGATGCAATAAAAGGACGGAAGGAAAGGTTGGGGCAGACGGGCATATTGGTCACTTTGCTTTCAGCTGCTCTTTTATGGAAGTTCAAAATGAAGAAAGTTGTTTACAATATTTAATTAGCCAAGGGAGCTTGCTGCTCAAATGGACAGTTGCTAGACAAGAATTTTTAACGATTAAAATGGTTATTGAAAATGTCCCATTACCTGAGGCGGAGAGGAAGACTGTGGGGAGCCAACTGTGCTTTGAAGAAAGGGAGTTCTTCTGATATTAAATTAGCAATTTATGGCCCACATTAGTCACAGATGTGAATGAAAGAGATTGCTTCAAATGTAAAATCCCCTTTAAACAAGAGTGTGTCATTTAACCATTCAAATCCACATTTAAAGAATGTTAAAGCCTGAGAAAGCGTTTCTCATAAGAAAGATCCAATAAATTCAGTCAGATAGTCTTACTGCTGTTTAATATAAGCCTTAGGCTTTAGAAGAAAGAATTACGCTTAAAGCACGTGACAGCAAGTCCAAGAAACAGAATGGGAAGTAAAACTAACAACTGAAGTACTTCTGAATTACATACACAACCAAAATAACCTTGCACACTGTCATTTCAGCTCTTTTTTTAAACAACACCCCACGAATAAACAATCTTGAGTGTCCAGTGTTCAAAATGGTGTCTATGTGAGAAAGGGGGTACAATTAGGTTGCCGTCAGTTGAGAGGCTGCAGTGTTTCGCCATAAGAGTGACAAAGCACCTTAAGGGCTTGACCCTTTCCTGTAAAATATGTCAGCAGGCTGAAAAGTATGGGAACCTGGCATACCCTCAAAGCCATTCAGCAGACCCCACTCAGGATCGTGAAAGAGTGCTGATTTTGTAATGATGATCAAGGAAATAGACCATGCTATCAAGAATCAGACCCCACCTGCCTTGAGGTAGGAAAAGATCTGCATGTGTGAAGGAACCAGAAAGAGGCACTAAAACCGACGGACTGATCTCTTCAGAAGCGTAGGCTCTGCTCCACAGGAGATGGAAACCTTCTGCCAAATGAAAACATTTGTTTCCCTTCTGGAATGAGCCTTGAGTATTCTGTGCCGAGGAATTGGATGGGACAGCTAACGGCACGGTGGAGAATTTGCTTGGACTGAAACACGAGAGCCTCTGCCTAGGGTCTGGACGTAACTCATTAAAAGTAATAGCATTATTGGTTACTGTTACATTTCTGAGCAACCAACGTCCATGGGATTACTTTTAAGTGTTGTAACGATGACAACAATAACTTTTGAATGAGAGTCATATCACTTCCCACTTTCAAACATTATTTGGGGGTAATGTTGGGGATTTTCCCCTCCCCCTTTTAGTACTTTAAATAGATTTTTTAAAAAACAAAACAAAACAGTAATTTAAAGCACGACTAACGTTACCAATGAAACAAAGGAGAATCAACTGCATTTTTATAAAGTAATGCTAATTCATGAGATTTGAAAACAGCACGTCTAAGTTCTGGGTCTGTTTTATCACAGAGGCACCCTGCTGCAGAACTAGGAGTAAATACATTTTTTAAAAGTATGTCAAAGGGGCATGGCTATGTTAGTCTGCTGCAAGAATGCTCTGGCATCTGAAAGACTAACGTATTGTATTTTGTATAAGCTTCCGTCAACTGGAACCTACTTCATCAGATGTATGGAGTGGGCTGGGGTGCAGAATAGCTTATACCAAGTGAAGCTTGTTATCTTTTAAGATGCCGCAAGGCTCATTGTTGCTAATATTTTAGTTTTTTAAATTTAAAATGATGCTCCTTAAAGAAGCTTTTATTAGCAAACTCTAATGAATCTCTCAAAACTGCCTTCCTGTTTGATCATTCCTGCTGCCCTTGGTGTGTTGATTATGCTGTTTTATCAATTTTACCACTCTTATTTTTTTTATTATTATTACTTCCCTTACTGTTTACAAGTGTATTTGTTTTATTATTGTCAACTGTTCAGAGTAGTGCCTTGCTCTAATCAGGTGGTATAAAAGTGAAAGTAATAAATTAAATTAAATTTTAGATAATAAATGTCTAAAATTTGGTGAATATGGAAAACCCCATAAGAAATTTGTCAGTGTCTGAACACACAATCCCTATTCTCTCACACTTGAAATATACACCCATGAATGCTGACAGTCACACACTGATAGATAACTGTCAATATTAACTTGTAAGTTGACAATTAAGAAATTCACATTTTAACTGATATGCACATGTGAATGCTGATAGAAGACTTTGGAGATTTATTATAATGCATGTAAAGATTTTTACTAAACTTTGAAAATGGAAGAGTAAGTTTTAACAACATGCTCTGACTTGGCCAAAATAAAAAATGGCAATATTTGCAAAGGCAACACATATTACCAGGGAAAGCAAATGCAGAATTAATTGGGCATCATGGCTTGAATCTCAACCCAGTGAGACCAGGTTCATTGAATCAATGGGGTTATATAAGTTTTGGACTCAAAATTAAAGAGTTGACTCAATGGGTCTACTCTGGTTGAGTGTAGCAGTTGAATGTATGTCTACACATAAAAATCAAAGATTCCTTACTTGAACAAGAAAGCATTAAGCATCGTACGGCTCGTATAGGGAAAATGGGAACCTTGTTCAGGATGGTGACTATGCCCCTTCTTTGCTCGCGAAAGGTCCCAGGTTCCACCTCTGGAACCTCCATTTAAAAGAATCAGGCAGCAGGGAATGGAAGAAGCCTAAGACCTGGAAAGCTGCTTTTACTCAAGGTGTAATAAAACAGGAGGAAGGAATAACATGGTATGGTTGCACAATGTAACTGGCTGGCCAGTTATGAAAAGCTGTAATGGGTTAAGGCCACATACGTTGTGTCTGCAACAATACATGTTGCAGCCCTTCATTTAAGGCCTGTAATGGGTTAAGACCACAGACAACAAATGATAGAGAACTATCACAGAAAGGCAGCGTAAAGTGAATGGTCAGAATCCAAGGGAACCTGAAAATAAAGGAAATGTCTTTCATCTTCGTTGCTGGCTTATGGGAGAAGGAACGGTTGCTGCCTGTTGCTGGAGCTGCGGGTTCCAGCCATGGGGCCAGGCTGCCTCTGTGCACCAGAAGCTGTCTTTGCTTCAGCAAAAGGGTGAAAGCTGAATTTCAGTGATAGGAGTATATTAGGATGTCTACTTAAAGATGGCCAAGTTATCTTTAATTGTTTTAATTGTTTTGGGACTCCACTGGTCCCAAAACAATGTATTCTCATTTTTTTTAACATGGCTCCCAAGAACTATAGAATGCAAAATCCCCAAAGTTGCTGTGGGGGATGGGGCAGTTTACATTCTATAGTTGCCTGGAACATCCAGCAATTTTATATCAAATGTATTTTCTTCCCTTTTAATACAATATCATATTTTAAGGCTATGTTGAAGATTCCACGTTGGGGGGGAAACTATGTGTATATAGTTAAAATAGGAGAGTCAACTACCAAGGGAACCCACGTTCTGGGGCTAGAGCTGAGTTCAAAGAAAGAGGGTGGATATACAGTGAAGAAATCAGAAAGACTTCCCACGCGGTTCTAAAGGTGGAATCTGATTTGTGTTACAGCAGCACACAAAGGAAGAGCAGAGGGAGCCTGTTTGTTGGAGAATTTAAACCCAATTCCAGGAAGGCAAGGGGCCTTGGAGGGTTCTTACCGGTCTCTGCCTCCTGTATGCAAAAGGCAGAGTGCAGAATCAGCTGTGATACAGGATAAGGCAAAAGTGGGCTCGATGGGCAAATACGTCTGGCAGAGGATGGCTTCCTGCATTCCTATGCCTGATTTATCAGGTATTTCCAGCTACCCAGGATGATAGGTGGAAGAAAGTACCACTATGAGTGCAATGTAGTCCAGGTATTAGTTTGCGAGGGGTTAGTAGGTTGTATGCGGCATGGACTTGATATAAAAATAAGACAGCTGTCTAAAAACAACACTTTCAGAAAAACATGAAAACACTGACATCATACCACATCTAGAAATTGTGCTTAACTCTTGTGGGGCTTCTTTGGATGCAAAACTACAAGGTCCTTCAGCACCATCAGGAATATTACACTGGGTTAAGAATCCGTCTTACTGTCCCTTCCCCTTTTTACCATCTTGTTCCTGGATCCACTTGCTTGCTTTAACAGGCAAATATTTAATATTTCTTTTCTCTCTATCCTTAGTTTCCTTCCCAACACTGCACCAAACCCTCACACTGCACTGAAGTCTGACATTCTGACACAATTCCTAAGAGCCTTTTTGTATTGTGATGCCTCACTGGTTCCTAGGAAAAAAATATATATTTTCTGTCTCAGGGTTTCTAGAACAGGAATGCCTGCCTTCCTGCCAACATAGGCATGAGAAATTGGTTGCAGGGAAAAGTGAAGGAAGACAGTAAGTGATAGAAAATTGCTACTAATGGCCTGTTCCGAGGACCATATTTTTAATTACGCTGCGTGAGTGTGGTTGTATGTTTACCACAGCTTTTTAAAAATTTGGAAGTGGAAGGGATACTCTAGAGCGCGTATTTCTAGAGTACCAAAGGCCATTGGGTGTATCCCATCTCCATGGTCTTCTGCAGGATTTGAAACCAGGTTGAAGGTCTTCTGGGGACACTTTGACTTCAGAGAAGCTGAAACACCTGCTCAAAACTGAGACTATATTGTGGATAATAGGAAGGAGTGTGGGATGGCAAAGAAAGCCTAGTTAAGGGCAGAAAAGGAGAAAGTAAAGGGTAATGTGCATGGTTTGAAGTGTAGAGGTCAACTATAGTGTGTCCATTTTTAATAAAATGAATAAGAACAAGAGGGTAGGTTTGTTAGCTGCATGATAGTCACAGACACCGTCCAGCAGGTGCCTGCAATCAGTAATGTTCCCTGTGTCCAGAACAATTTTGAAAGTAATTTTTTAAGTTTGTGAAAAGATTGAACAGTCACACAACTTTTTAAAAAAAGAAGAAATGTAAATTGTACCTGTGCAGCACAAGTGATTAGATCAGAAACAGACTGTCCATCTGAAACAACCATTCTGCAGGCTGCTCTAGTCAATTTTCTTCTGGGGGCAGTGGGGAGCAGCCGAAATTTTAAGGACTGATCAAACCGTTTCCTTGTATGTGCTTCCTGGAGCGACCCTTCCTCTTGCAGCCATACTGTTACCAAGCTAACAGGCAGGATCAAGGCAGAAGCTCAAAATGTTGTTTTAAAAGGAAGGCATTGCTGTTACTTAAAAAACAAAACAAAACCTCACAGATGTCACTGTTCTAAAAACAATTATGGAAATAACACACTACCCTTGTTACTAACAAGTTACTTCTAAAAGTTTTTAAAAATATTTAAAAAGGCAAAAAATGCCTCCCAAATTTAGTGAGCTATAGTAATGAGAAATGTTATTCAATATATATAAAAAATGTAAGGTTGTTTCCATTTTAACAATAGAAGTAACAATGTTGTTACTTGCGGTCTGAAAAATAATGAGTAATGGTGTTACATCTAACATACTTTCAAGGACTGGATCAGGGCTAGCAGGAATGTGGAGAAGTTGCTATTGTTATTCCTCAGAGGCAGACATCAATAGACAGCCTGTAGGAAAACAGTGACAACCTGAAGATGGAAAGGGGACAACAGTATTGTATTAGCAGTCCAACTCCACCAGCAAAGTGGCAGATTTCCATTTTGCTGGCTGGGATGATGGGGCCAAAACTGACAGTTAATAAGCTATTAGGGTGTCAGCCCTACCCCAAGGGGAAAAAAAGTTTGGGAATGATAGGAAGAAGGGAGGTTCTAACTGTTCTTCTCACTTCCAGCTGTATTTGGTCACTGGAATACATCTCAGCAGAGCTTTGAAACATCACCTTTTGATGACTTCGGAATCAGGTTTTCTAAGTTCAGAATCCTATGCAGGCTTACTCAAAAATGGGGCTTCTTGCATTCAGTGGGAGTTCCTCTCAAATGTGTAGGTACAAGATTGCAGCCTCAGCGTATTGCTGTAAAGTTGTGAGAATTGAATTTCCTTCAAGCTGCTCCGGAGCCATGAACTGAGCTGTGACTGGTGCACTGGGAGCTCCTCACAGCAGTGTTCTGTCATTGCTCGCTATGATTTTTATCACCCACAGTCTCTGTTTCAGTTAGGCCCTGCTAAGACCCGCTATAACTCTCCTAGAATAAGCTTTCCTCAATGTCATGTTCCTCTCCAGCAGATCATGACTCTTGCTGACATGTTCATTGAAAGAGACTTCACTCTTCCCCACCACAAAATTGGCTGTCTAAATTATTAACACAGCTATAAAGATGGCACTAAATCATCAGCAGAAGGGCAGCATGACAAAATTGCAACATAATCTCTCGTTTCATTGCCAGATGTCTGTTCGATGCAGATTTTGCTAAACAGTGTGATGCCACGGGGGGGTGGGGAGATTCCCTCTGTGTCTATGGAGGGAGTGCATGCGTACATACTTGTATGTATAAGAGAGTATGGGCTTGTAAATTTAAAATACATCTTACCTGGGTAAGGAAGCATACTGTCTTTCTATCCCTTCAAATTGGAGATGGTGCGAAGTCCCATCTGGAACTTTTCCAGGCACCTGTAGAAAACAGCATGATTAGAGATGAAGATCAATTAGTCAACCCAGTTATACTGACAGTGTTTCTGAAAATGATGATCAGAGAACAAATGATGCTCCAGCATGCCAAAATCAACAAAGAAGAAGTGCTGAGGCTCAAGAGAAATCCACATTCAATCTTACAACTATTAATAATATGTTTTTTAAAAAATGAGACCAAAAGAGGGCTTATGTTCCTCACTGCCATCTCCTTTGAGAGCAACTAGAGGTGCTGTGAATGCATATGGAAGAAGGAAACAAAATGGAAAAAATCACCTGTATCAGCTTTCCTCAACCTGCTTCCCTCTGGATGCAATCCACTACTATTACTATCAGCCCCAGGCAGCACAGACAGTAGGACAGGAATGCACTGTTGGGCTATGACACATCTGGAGGGAAGCTGTCCAATATTTCTCAGTCCATTTTTTTAGAGGAATCCAGAACAATACTGCATGAAAGGATAACAATTCTGGACTACCATTCACTATGGGCTACTTTCTTGATTCAAAGGCAGGGATGGAATTTTCAGATTTTTTGAACTATAAACCCTGTAATTCTCCATTCTGGGAGTTTGATCTAACAGGAAGACATCTTACACACATGTTAATGTGGCTCACCTGGGAGAAAGACCTCGATTGGAGGGCACAGAGGTTTAGTTAGGCCAAGCCCTGCTCAAGCTTCCTGTTTCTGCCCCAGCGCTATCTGGGAGCTTTCTTTCTGAACAGGAACTGGGGTGGAGTTTTGAAAAAGGGCAATCCTGTACGTCTCCACATCTTCTCTTTTCTCTCTCCCTTACTTCTTTTCCCCTGGATCTGAAACTAGTGGTGCTGCAGTCACAGTAAGAACTGCTTTCAGAGAAGTGTGGAAAACATACACAGTATGGATGATTGAGTCAGGAAAAGCAAGGAAAGGTTTATTATTAAAATAAAGAACATACCCTCCTTCTCCTTCACCACCAACTCAGTGCTTTTTTGATTCCCCCCCCACACACACACACACTCTTAACCATGAGAGATGAAAGATTTAATGCAACAGAACTCCTGGTGTGCCACCCAGCCTCATTAATTCCTCTTTACCCCAGGGTCACCCCAAAGTGCAGAAATAGCTTGGGGCTGGGGTTCTAAAAGGGACCAGACTGGGGAAAACTGCTGTAAATCATTGTTAAAATCTACCACAGGTTCCAGGTTCAGATCAAGAACATTATTGGCCAAAAACGGAAACTAAAGTTTCTGAACTCCTCTTTGTAGTCACACTGGGAGGGAGGTAGAGGAGGGGTGTATGGACCCAGGGCTCATGCACATAACAGTAAGGCCTAATGCACTTCTTCTTCTTCTGATACAAGAAGTATGCCTGTTGATGGCTCTAAGCAGGGGCCATGAAGCTGATACCATTTTAAGCAACATACTCCTGGATTTCCACTTTGGCTTTGGCTGTTGTGCTACTAATGGGGTTTGAGGGCCAAATTCTCATTTGAGAAAAGAAACCATCATTCAGCAAGTGGGTGGGCAGCTCAAACCAAAAAGCCAGGGCGATACTGTCTCTTTAAGTACCAAGAATCTTTTTCAGAGGAAGCTGCAAATGCAGAACCTTCAGCCACTATATTCTCTGCTTCTTACACTGGTACGAATTTCTACCCTGGTATTGCAAAATACCAGTATCAGCAGTTTTACAAAGCAATATAATAAGAGGCCATTTAAAATCTTTCATCTCTCCCCCACCCGCCCATAGATTAATGGAATAGGGGAGGATTTAATGTCTTTCCAAAACATGGTTAACAATTCATTTAAAACAAAAGAAAGGATAAATTGCAATAGTCTTTCTGCAAACTGATTTTTATAGTGTTTGTTTTTTCTCTCACTCTCTAATGCACAATGCATACACAATTTAAAATTAACACATTGCTCATGTTCTACAGGTAAAACAAGACTTCTTCCAGTCTTGTAATTTATGCACAAGGCGTCAAATTCTGCTGAAGAGATTTAAAGGATGATGTGGTGGAAAGGTCATGGATAAAGATTATTCCCTTATAATTACTAATAATATTCCTGTGTTAATAATATTCTCTTGGGCAAATTCACAGAACAAAAAAGAAAAGAAGAAAGAAGCAGTGCTTCTGAAATAGTAGGTTGAACTCATGGATGGCAGGAAGAAGATAGAAGGTACTGAATGTTTTATTGCAGTTAAGAACTTTGAAGTAACTAGTTACAAGGCGTTTAATTAGTTACTTTTGGGAACAGTGAGGTATAACAATGTCACATTTCATCAGAACTTCAACAAGTAGACTGAAAGTTATCATTTGCAGGCAATGAGTAAAGCTTTCTAGTTACTTTCAAAGGGTATTTTAAGGGGCATCTTGAGAGAGAAAAATCAAGTTAAACTGGGTCTGTGACTGCATAATAAGAGAGAGAGAGAGAGAGAGAAATTAAAGTTCATATCATTCTCTTATTAATCTTAAGCAGTGACAGTGCAATGTGTCAAGAGATTGGGAAAATGAAGGATCATGGACTCTTGCTGTCCTGGAGAAAGTAGGCTTTGTCATTGGTGCCTGGGATGAGCAGGCTGAGAGAAGTGGTGGGATGCCCACCAGTAACTGGAAGGCAGTTACACCTGTGGCTTATGCTGTGAGAGACAGCTTCAAGGCCGAACTGGTCTCATTCCTTGGTACTAAGCTAATTAGTGAATTGATTTCAGCTGAATGAGATGAGGGTAAAGAAATTACCATCTTCTTCATGAAAGTTTGGGGAAACTCAATGCCTGATCAGAAGATTATCTGGAAAAGTCTGGAAGCTAAATGTTTGGGTATAAAATAGGGAGAGAAGTTACTTTAGCTGACTCATTTATCTCTAAGGGGAATGCTATGCTCATTTGCTACAAATTTTGTGGACTGAGAGGGTTGGTGGTACTTAAAACTAAGCCTTACCTTCTACCAGGAGTCTGTATGTTTTGTGGGTATGGTGGCATTCCTACTTTGCAGGGTTGTTGTAAGAGTAAAAGTGCTTAACCTTGTGGATTTTGGGAAATCCATGGAAGCACTGCTTAATCAGGCTAAGGTGTTGAGAGGGTGTCAGGCAGGAAGATCTCCTCAGCTGATGCACATTTGACCCTCCCGGTTTCACCCACATGAGGACAGACAGGGTGGTGTGTCTGAGTGGTTAGTGTGGACCTCTCTGAACCCTTGTCACAAAGTCCCCCAGTGCGCAAAATGGGGGGGGGGAAGAGAAAGACTCCCCCTGCTTTTACTGCCCATGTCCCCTAGCTGCCACATGACAACACTTATGAGGGGGGAGGAAGAAGAGGGCCGTGGCAGCATCAGCTGCATCGCCTTTCCTCACATGAAGGAAAGCTTGCAAAGTCTTGGCCCTGAGGACCTCTGGAGCCTGGCATTATCCAGATAGCTGACCATAAAGTGGCTGTGCTGTGGAGGCAGGCAATGATCTGAGAAAAGATGACAGAGCCAGCAGTCAGCTAGGCAGTGATGAGTGGCATGGGGTGGGACAGCTCTGCCACTGACCCTCGTGCTTTGTTGAGGGAGGCAACCTCTTCACTCTCTTCATTAATATTAAGGCTATAACTAAGTGGCTCCTTAAAAAACACACACCTACTGCTTGCAGCTTCAGGGAGGGAAATCTGCAGCCAGCAAATCCAGGCCCACCAGTAGAGGTTTAACACCGTAGCTATCACAATAGCTTTAATAATTCTGATAGCTGCTGAAAGGATAGGAAGATAGTGGTCCTTTGTGTAACACATCTTCTCCTGGACCAGCTGGGCTCTTTTTAAAAACACCAATGTTGGAATGGAGCGTGGGCAAGTGAGCGTGCGAAAGTTCGGGCATGGACTTCATTCATAATAATAAACTGATTATTTATTGGTCTTACAGAGGCATGGTTGGTGCTACCTTGGGGTTTTTTAAGGAGAAAGGTGGGATAAAAATATTTTAAACAAACAAACAAATAAGTATTTATTGTTCTTCTGCTGGTGGGCAAAGACCTTTCTGGCCTGTCACTCTGTCCACTACACCACGCTGGGTGCCTCATCTAGAATGCAGGGGTTATTTAAATATGAATGGTGGCAGTGCTCTGAGGAGCAAGCGAAAGGTGTCTTGCAAGCGGGCCTTGTTTCACAAGGAGAGAACGGCAGAAACACCAGTCTGCCGCAGCTGCCTAGGAGAGTTTTAGACATTTACTTTCCAGAAATGTAACATCGGGTTGGTGGGCAGCCTCAGAAGGAAAAGCAACTTTGAAAGGCAGCCAAGGTTCAATAGAGTTTGACACACATTTGCTTTTTGACCCTCTTCACATGTCTCACCTCCTCAGACAATTCCAGTACATCGGAGCAGGGAAGGGGGAAACAACACTTACTGGCTGCACCCACCTCTGTTGCTTCTTTGCGGCCCTTGGCATGTTGGAGTGCAGCCAATCTACAATTCTACACAGCGGCACAGTGGCAGCTTTGAAGGGCCGATGCTCATAATGCTAGTCTCTACAGCCATGCCGCCAAGGAGAGTGCCAAAACACAGGCAGCTAAATCGATCTATCTCTACAAACCAGTCCAGCATTTTCCATCTCCACTAGGAGCTGGTCTTTTGCAAAGCCAATGAATCTTAATTGCCCATCTAGCTTCTGAGGGAGACGCTCATGAGTCTTAACTGCCCATTCAAGTTCAAACAAATACTTTCCCTACTTCCATAGAGATAGCTCACAATAAGGTGTGGTTATTGGGGAAAATAATTTCCCCTAGAGATTCTATGATGCTTCCAAGTATGCTCAGAGGAAGAGGGGGAATCTTGAAGGACTGGCTAATCAAAATGCTTAATTTGAAACCTTGATTGTTCAGGGCTGTCTGGGGATGGAGAGCGCCTTCCTGAGTACAGCAGGCTAATCCAGCTCTTGAAGAATGGTGGGTGACAGGGACAGCGTATCTTCACTCTTCGGAGCCACATAGTACATACCGTGTAACAGGGGGAAATCTATGCATTTGGCACCAGTCTTAATATAATTTCCTCCCTCTTTTTTTTAAGGGGAAAAAAAAAAGCTGTGAATAGTTTCTTCTCTCCCCCCCCCCCCCCCATGTTTCAAAAGAATCAGCAACAAATGTTTCTAGAAAACCCACCCACCAATAAAAACAAACAAACAAACCATCACTGGAATCATTGTTGCATTTCAAATTTTAGCGGATAGGTTGTTTAAATAACTAGGACCTCTGCTGACAGACAACTGTTGAACATGGCCCTGAGCTTGTCACACACGGGTTTGTTTTGTGTGTATGTTGTGTGTGTGTGTGGGAAGTGGAACAAAGCCATAGTCTGAGGCAAAGAGAAGACAGTAAAGCCTTGGAAATACTCCGCTCGATTGTGAACAACCGATTTATAATGTGCTGTGGCTGAAGATTTACAAGAAAAAAATGGGTGTACAAAATAACTCATTGAATATTATAAAACATAATGGTAGTTTGATGAAGATGGCTTTGCAAACTACAAAATATAAGAAGTCCAGCAGTGAAGAAGACTTTGAAGAAAACTGGGGGGGGGGGGGGGGGGAGAGATTGAGAGAGAGAGAGAGAGAAATCCCCTGCCAGTTCTGTTTGTATATATGCTCTGAGATACAGTTGCCATAGAAACTGATTGTGGATACAGTTTTACAAAATTTGGCTCCACACAGCTGATGTTTTCTTTGCTCAGGGTAAACTGGCCACTAGACTCAAAGAGAAGGCTTGGATTCTGTGTCTTTCATTAGAGGAGCAACTAAAAGCTCTTTTTCCACCATCTGTCTAGACACAAGTCAAGATCAGTGAACCAAGCAAAACAAAGAATATCTGATCTGATTTTTAAAAGAAGACGAAGGATGAGGAAAACATATTAATTTAAGGTACTAGAACTCTGTCATTTTGGCTACTCGTGCTAATAACTGACTTTTACATGGGTAATTTTATTAGAATACAGTTATCTTCAAGGTGGAAATCAGGCACATGATAGATATGAGCACAGAGGAGTTTAGAACCTTGTTTAGCTGAGAAATGGCTTCCTCCCATCTCCTTTATGAAATCGAGCTGCTGCATTCCCTTGCCAGGTCTCACCTCCTCAATGCCGTTCCAGTACATTGGAGCAGGGAAGGGAGAACCACACTTATGGGCTGCCCCCACAGCCAGTGTAGCTGAATTTGCTGTCCTTTGGTTTTCTTAAGAGTTCTCCCCATCCTTTTCCTAGTTTCGACAGCCACCGTTTCTATCTCCAAACCAGGAAAGGAGGGAAACGAGTAGGACAACCCTATTATGGAATTATCCATTCTTTTCCTTTTTCGGTTATACATCTTAATAGACTCCTAGAGTTTTACATTTAAGCATGACTCAATCCCTCTGTATTGCATCATTACAGACTTTGTGGAAGGTCGATTTCAGTCTTCTCTAAGCCGGGAAAGAAGAAATGTGGTGACTAGCTTGAAAAGTATTTAGGACTTCAATAAAGTCTGTGGACTTAGGTGTGTCCCTCTCCTTTCTATTGATCCATCTTAACTGGGGAGTAATCACTTTTATTTGTGCTGAGGGTGGTGGGTTGCCCCACTCTCTCTCTCCCCCCCCCCCCCTCTCTCAAAATAATAGCATACTGCCATTTGGTCTTTCTGGATGCAAAATGACACCTTTAGATGAGGGGAGGAAATGTAGCCCTGTTACTCATGGTTGTAGGAAACACTTTCTAAAAGCCTTAAAGCCAGAAAAATTGCACAGCAGACAGGATTGTAAATAAAAGAGTTATTTCAGGAAAAAGGGCTCAGCTCCTATGGGGGAGAGCTCACATTCTTATAATACTGTGTGTGCTTATGTGTCTATGTGTGCATCTGGGTGCGTCTTTAGCTTTGCAAACAAATAATTTTTAAAAAAACCCCACCCTAAACAGCTGTGCTAAAGTATTGGATTTTAACTAAAACTAAACAGATTTAAGTTAAAGTATTCCAGGTTAACTGATTTGTGAATCAGGCTGAAAAACACCAGGAGATGGATGACAATGTAGGATAAATTAAAGAGACATGATTGGGTTGGTGGTGGTTTAAGTGATTGTTTCTGCCATGTCTTACTGTACAATATAAATGCCTACATTGAGCATTTCATAGGCATGTAACTGGCCAAGGTCGCAGTTTTTGGATGAGGTATGGATTCCCCACGGTATCCACGTATAGCTAGTTGTTCAGGGAGGTAACAACCTTCTCCTGCCTCTTTGCAACATACTTTATGGGATTCTTGTCCAAGCTCTGACTCTCTAGAAGTTTTTGGACTGCAGATTCCATAATTCCCCTCCCATCAGACATATAAGTAAAATAACATCATCCTTATTCTAAGCCTACATGGTCTGCCTCAAGGCACACCATTTGTATTCATTCATTCATTCTATCTTTTTTTCCTTTGACAAACTTAAATCTACAAGAAGAATCTACAAAAGGGACATGGGAACAACAAGCCTGGAGGGAGCTTTAGGCTTGAGGCATTTACTTTATTGTATACAAGGTATACTAATCAAAGCCATGTTCAAAAAACTTCTGAATCATAAGCTGGGTTTAGAACTGAGAACTAAGATGCTCCTGAGCATAGGTTCAAAGCAGAGATTTGCTTCCAGTATCACAATTAGAGCTCATGCTCAAATCCTTTCACATATATATTCTTATCCCCTCCCCAGGTCCTTGATTTCAGGACCTTATTTTAGGAGGACAAAAAGCAAAGCAAAACATGCTGTTTATATACTGACCCACAGTACTTAAAGCACTCTCTGGGCAGTTTACAATTTACATTATGCAGGCTACACATTGCCTTCCCCACCCCAGCAAGCTGGGTACTCAATTTACCAACCTTAGAAGGATGGAAAGTTGGGTCAACCTCGAGCTGGGATCAAACTCAGGTCATGAGCAGAGTCTTCACTGCAGTACTGCAGTTTAACCACTGCACCACGAGGCTCCAAAAAGCACATAGCAGGTATATTTTACTCTTTTCCACTTGTCCCTGGATCAGTTTTAGTCACAACAGGGCAACTTACAAGATGACATGCTGAAATTTTAATTATTTTGTTGTGGCTGTCATTAAACCACTGGAAGTTGGAAGAGCTTGCTGATCTGCTGCAAAGTAATCAATGATCTACTAATTAATCCCTTCCCACCTTTGGTATAAACCACACAACCAAAGATGATTTTGTCTCACATGGGATAATTTTTAACATCAAGATGCTTGGAATCTTTGAGTGTATCCCCACAGTTCTGCTTTAGGTCACATAAATGTTTCTTGCACTACTTTCTGAAAAGCCATAAAGAGTAACCAAGATGGGAGCCTATTACAGGTAAAATGTATGGGATTGGCATCCTGAACCGATATGAAAACTGCTTGCCCTTCCTGCCGGGTCAGTTTCATTTCTGCGTAGTTAATACTGCTACTGTTGTTAAGAATTTCAGTTCAAATCCCTGGCCATTTCCATCAGCAGCGAGTTTTATTGTTTGCAATTTTTTAAAAAAAGGTCATTTCCAGGCAAAAAATATGAAATGATGTCTTAACACATAGCACAAAACACATAACAAGGACAATAATAATTACAGTATCAATAGCAGTAGCAACAACAGTACCCACAATGGAGTAAACGCAGGGAACCAATACAATATGGGGAGGGGTGTGTGTGAATGGATAATCAGTTTTGCCCTCAGTTTGAATCTGTGAGTGCTAGAATGAGAGAGGGAAAAAACTGTAAGATGTGAGTGTGTGCATTATATAACCCAGTATGAGAGAAATGGAGAGCAATAAAGAGAGAAGGTGGTACAGGTGTAAATAGAAGCTATGGCCCTGTCAAATATGATAACTGTATAGTGCTTCAGCCAAGACCTCATAATAAGAGCAGGTGATCCTTTAGCTGCACAAAATCTTCACTCCTTGACATTTCTTTCTTTCTATGAAATTAGCTCAAGGGGGAAAAAAAGCATACCATACAGTGGTACGAGAAAAGCTTAGGTGTTGCATATCACCTGAGAAAATACTGTGGCATACCATCTGTACATAGAGCTTAGGAGTAGCTAGTTAAAAACCATGGCTGAAGTCTTGTTGCTAAGCATAGTAAGTTGCGCTACAGCCATCCCACTGAATCAGTAGAGATTGGGTGAGCCAATCTCTCCACAAGTCCCATTGACTCAAATGGGCCTACACTAGTTGCGAGTTATTTTCCTGTAGTAAGTCACAGAGCAGGCCATTTGAATCAATGGAACTTATGGAGGAGTTGACTCACCAAATTCCCCAGATTCAAGAAGCCTACTCCAGTTATAACTTACCATGCTAAGCAACAGGATTCCAGCCACTACATTATTGATAATGGAGTCCTATTTGCAGAAACTAACTCATATTTGTATTATTCCTATAATATAATGTGGAATAACTTTGCTCCTTTTGCAGTGTACCTGTGTTTTCAATATATTTATAATTAAGGATGTATGAGACCCAACTGTTTAGGTGTGTTTTGTAACACTGGCCAGCAACCAGTGGCACTCTGATGTCTATTATAACTAAAATATCTATTATATTTACTTTTGAATAACAAGAATAACTTCCCTAGCTGGGGGGAGTGGGGAGGGTGTGAGAGCTGTAGCCCTAACCAGTAACATTTCCAAGGTCTGCAAAATTAAGTTTGCTTATGACCCTTTGAAATCATCCATGCACACTTCAGGTTTTCTAAACAGAGTAGTTTATGATGGCGTACGGATTTATGGGAAGATTTTCCTTTCAAATCTCTGATTGGTACCAACAGCTGTTTTTGTTTTTTTTTTAATGTATCACAAACTTTGTTTTCAATTGCTACCAAAAATACCACATTTAGTCATCCCAGGGATGGACTTACTATCAGAGAAAGAAAAATTTCAAAATCCAGGAGGCATTATGCCAAAATGATGGTGCCAACTACTTCAAGCCACTAATAATCATGTACCATCAAGTCAGTTCTGACTTAGGGTGACTTTTTCAGGGTTTTCTAGGTGCAGAGTACTCAGAAATGGTTTACCCTTCCCTTCTTCTGGGGGCATCCTGAGACTGAGCAGCTTGGCCAGGGTCACACAGGCTGGCCCTTCTCCCTGGAGGCACAGTGGAGAATCCAGCTCCTAACCAGGAGCTTCAAACCACCAGGTAATACTTAAAATTTGGTTTCAAATGACTTTTATTTTAACATATTGTACCATCTAAATTTGAATACCCAGTTTTGCTGATATAGCCATTGTCGTGTTCCTCAGTGACTTGAAGCCAAGTCAAGGAGTCTCTGAGTTTTGAGAGCAACCCGGGCAATTGTCTGACTCTCAGCCAGCCCTCTGGTCAAGGAGGATGGAGCCAAACTATGAAGTGTGCATCTTGGCAAGCTGAAAACTGAAACCTTTAACATCTCTTATCTTCACTGAGCCTCTGTTCTGTATCTTGCAACGGCTGAGGTTCGATTTTTTTTAACTGCTTGTACCTCTCCATCCCCTAATGTTTATACTGTCTTGTTTGACAAAGAGTTATAAAGAACTCAGAAGCTGTGCCACTTTTATAACCTTCTTGTGGTCCTAATATATTACCCAACTCAGATTTCTGTTTTTAGTTATGCACCATGTGGCTATTTTATTTTTCCTCTGAAAATCACAAGAGTGGTTGGAGCGGAGTAACATCGATTCAGCTCCCAAAGCGACAGCACCAGCCATCTGCTTAGTAGATGTCTGTGCAACACAATCTAGCCAAGCTAGTAAGTCGCCACCCCAGGAGTCAAATATGAGTTTAGTACACTTTGTGTGTGCACAGGACACATGAAGTGGGAGGCACTGCTCTTTATCCAAAAAGAAATTAGTCTTCTTTGTCCTTGCTAAGATGGAAATGATGTTGCTGCAGCATTTACCCTAAGATCACAGCCTCATATCTTCATATTATGCCAGAAGGAATTTATAGTAGAACAGTGAAACAGCACTATCAACTGCTTGCAAGTATTTTTGGAACTACCAAAACATGGCTGTTCTTTCTATATATGTACCTCAAGGGCATATAGCAATGTGCAGCTTTTCTGTCTCCAACATAAAATAAAAAATAAAAATAAAAATCTGTGAGCTCGCCAAACTCTTTTATTTCTTTTCCCGCGTATTCTCCCCTCTGGATAGCATCCTGCTTGTGTTGTGTGAGGGCAGGTTCAAAGAACTTAAGACAATTTTCTGAACAAAGAAATTTATCTCATTCTGTTTCAAGCAGTACCGATGTCCAGTGACATACAGCTTCCCATATCTTTTCAGAGACTTCTGTTTAGCAAATATATCTGGAGTGTGGTTATGTGCCAACAAATCACTTCCAGGTTATGGCCATACTAATAGGCTTTGTGAGATATGTGAGAAACTCAAGGAATGGCTAACCATGTACCTAGGGAGTTTCCATGACCAAGCCAGGATTTGAATCCAGGTCTCAGTTCGACACTTTGTCCACTACATTACGTTGGCTGTAGTGAAGGGAACAGAAAAATGTTAGCTTGGGGGAAAGGAGATGTACTGGCAGCCCTTAGCTATCTAAAAGAACAATGTATATTTACTATGTTTTAGTGTGTCAGGCAAAACCAAAATAAAAAAATAAAGAAGACAAAAATGTGGTACCTTTAAAAAGACCTGCACTACAAAATTTTACATTGACGTGATGAAGAACATTATCTGTCGATAGGAAATCTATTCAAGACTGCCAGGTGTTACAAACCTACGGAGGTGGAGGTGGGGATGCCACATTCACACGGAAGCTGCTTAAATGCCATCAGCTTCAGCGGGCTTAAGCAACTTAACAATGCACAGGCTATCATCATTATAGTTTGCTACCTTTAATGATAGCCATCATTTAGTAGCTCAATGGACCCTACAGATTTTGTACTCATCTCAAAAATTACCAGCTGCTCTTTTATGCTGAAGAGGTGCCTTCCCACCAGTGAAAGGTGACATTAGCAACCCTTTGCTATTACTGTTTCTCTTACTTCCAGTATCTGCTTTACCTTTGCCAGACACAATAAGGATGCCCTTTCAAGCAAAGTTTTGCTGGTTTTTGCTGCCCATCCTCATTGTGTTGTGGGTTTTGGCCTTAGAAGCCTTCCTGACCTCCCTTCTTCAGTACTCTCTTCACTCTGCTCCCCCCAACCCCTCCACACTTTTGATCAAATGCGGAAAAGAAAAGGCATGAAAAGAACCATGCAACTTTGTGGAATTTGCTCTTTGACATTTCCTCTCTGAGTTTTTATTTCCCACTTGGGACACATCAGGGCGCAGAAGGCAAGTAGGCAAAAAGCTACCTTGCTCTATCCTCCCAAAGTTACATTATCTATCTATCTATCTATCTATCTATCTATCTATCTATCTATCTATCTATCTATCTATCTATCTATCTATCTATCTATCTATCTATCTATCTATCTATCTATCTATCTATCTATCTATCTGTCTGTCTGTCTGTCTGTCTGTCTGTCTGTCTAATATATACTGTATAACAAAGTAGCACAGATTACTGCACAAACCTGATTTGAAATTTTCTTTCTTTCTTTCTTTCTTTCTTTCTTTCTTTCTTTCTTTCTTTCTTTCTTTCTTTCTTTCTTTCTTTCTTTCTTTCTTTCTTTCTCATGATGGAAGGGGACAGATTGGGTTGTTGCCTTTTCTGTTTCTTAGAATTTAATGGCACATTATTTACTAAATCCTTCACAATTTGCCCATTTTGCCTTTTTATTTAATCAAAAAAGCTGCAAATTAAACTTTCAAACATTCTTGTCTTCATAAAAAAAAGAAAAGAAAAGAAGGGAAACAGGGCTGGTGTTTTCTTTACATAGAGGAGGGGTATATTTTTGCTTTTCTGTTTCTTGTGATCAAAGCTGAAACAGTGATTTTGCATTATTATAACACTCGTCATTTCTGCCTCTAATTTGGATGGTTTTTAATAAAGCTCCATTGATTCCACTGAATGAAATCCCTCTTGGCAAATGCAGAACACACACGCTGATTACTAAATATGCAGCAATTATCATATTCAGCAGCATACTTTAATATCTTATTTATAGACGTATCTGTCTATAATTTGCTTTAATTAAGTTGCATTGATTTTAATGACAGGAGCCATCTCTTGAAGATGGAGCGAAGGTTATGTGATCCCATGAATACCATTGTGTCTTTGATGACGTGTTTTCCATACTTCTCCACTGCACAGAGTGTTTTTCCTTTTTCAAGTGGGCAAAAGAGTTGGATCAACTATTGCCAAAGAAGAAATATGAATGCCTTTGAGTTATATAAAGCTAGGTCTGTGTACTTTATCAATAGGCAATAAAGTAATGATTTAATTGATTTATCGAGTAGGTGACAGAGTCAGCTTTTATTCTTTCCTGATCATTTTGCTGCCTCTGGACAAGATGACATCCCCCCCCCCCCCAAGTCAGACAGCCCTGACAGTTTAGGGGCTTGGGACAGGCCATGTGGGATATAAAGCTCTGCTCTCCAACACAGAGGAGTACCTGATGAGCTCGGGGGAACCATCTCCTTGAATAAATGATATGTGCAGATATGGCTGGACATCTGTAGGTACCGAATATTTAACTACTTCCCCTCTAGGGCTTGATCTCCTTTTCAGCCTTAGATAAATAGTTTTGTCCTTACCTGCACGAAACACCTCAAGGGCATGTGACCAAGGTCATTTCAGAGTACTGACTGGTCAATTTGAATTCTGAACTCTCCTTTGGTCTTGTTGTGCTCTTTCCCAGAAATACTAGTGGGTGCATAACTGCTGTGTTTCTTCATTATGACAAAAGTAAGCAAGGGATTAAGCATTTTATCCATTTTGTGTGACTAAAATGTTTGCATTTCTGAGCCATTTCTTCCCTTGATATTTTCACTAGCTGTTTTTGGAGTATAAACACATGAACGAGAGGTGCTTTCAGACACATGGCACCATTCTGTCACTGTCAAAGAGGCAGGACAACTGCACAATGAAGACCTTGTTTGGAAGTCTCTTACTTCCAACTAGACATGGAAACTCACGGGGTGGGGAATAATAAACAACTCCCTATATATCTCATGTAGTTTGAAAATCTGATTAGTATTGCCACAAGTTGGATGAGACTCAGCACATGGCAATAACAATTTTGGAAGTATTTGGGTTCTAATCTGTGTTCTTTTTAAGGAGAAAGGTGGGATAAAAATATTTCAAACAAACAAACAGGGAATGAAATGGGAAATGATATACATGGTCTTTATTTTGAGCAAAGAGTGGTAATCTATGTGTAATAATTTGTAATCTTACCATGCATGTATAACTCATACAGAGATTTTGGGCATATGCAAGCATTTGTAAATTTAGTTCATCTATTAAAAAGTACACCCTTAATCAGCTAAAAATTATTCAGTCATCTGACAGCAGTAGGCACAACAGAAATGTTGCTGGTTAGCAATGGCCAGAATTCTTTTGATCATTTACCTTGGCTTAAGGGCAATAACATAAATTTCAGATGTAGATTGCTGCTAGTTAATGCTTCTTATATCCCTTGTTGTGCACCAGTTCATGTGACTGGCATGCAACAATGGGTACAAGTGGTGACTTGTCAACTAGTATCAATTCATTTCTGCAATTTACACAACTGTATTTAAACCAGTGTAACTAACATTAAAGATTCTGGCCAACATCAAGGAAGCAAAGCTCCCAAAAGCCAGCATTTTAGTAACTTCAAAGAGATAAAAGGCTTAATCACAAAAGTGCTCCTCACATCTATCATAATTTAAAATATGCCAAAGTTGGAAAGTTGTTGCTCATGATGCCCAGTTTTGTGCAGTCTGATCCTAAACCTATTAACTAAGGGCACATATTCTCAAGTAACTGTGGAAAGAGTTAGAGCATTACAGAACAATAGAAAGTCAAAGATAAGTGGTGCTGGAATGGGCAGAAACCTGATGCGCTAGCACAAAGGTCCCATGGCAGCATAATGGTCCTTGTGCTGACTGATTTCAGATCTCCTGGTCCAACTGGATCTGCTCTCATAACTACTGTGCTGGATGTGACAATCAACAGAAAAGTCTCGCCCCCCACTCCAAGGAGGTAGACAAGGGGAGAAGGGTGGGAGGAGTTGAGATAAGGTCAGATTCAAACCCCTGTCAGTGCATATGCACAGCCACTAACCTGCCAGACACAGTATTCATCAGTTATTTCCAACATTTCTAGGCTTCGGGGAGTGTGGCTCTAGCGTAGCTACAGCAGGTTTAGTATCTGCTCAGTCAACCACTCAGTTGCCTTGGGTAATTAGAACTCTCATCTCTTACATTTCATGAACCACGACTGCAACTCATAGTTTCAAAGTGCCTATTACATCAGATCCAGTAGAAACTATTTTTCTTTTATCAGTTTGTTTGCTTAGTATCATGATTACGTGCATGCCATGTATAGAGCAAAATGTTTTAGAATATGCTGAACCCACTCCAGAAATGAAACAAAGAACCTGAAACCGGACGAAACGCAACCCCTTCAAATAAGAAAGGGTACTGTGAAATCTAGTGGATTAAGAGATTTACTGTGGCACTCAGATTCCCTTTCCCATCAGATGTATGATATGTTATTCTCTCTTGATACATATATATATACTATATTCGCATTGGTGGACAGAGAACTCCCTCCTGTAAATAGAGTATAAGAAACCCATTAATGTAAGAGGGAGTCATAGATTCAGTGGCCTTTTAAGAACCAATTGTTTTTCACATTGCTGTGCAGCTGACAAATCTAGTCACCAAAAGCATACACTGCAATTTCTAAGCTGGTCTTTAAGGACTGCAAAATTCTGTGAGGGTTTTGCTGCAGCAAATGCAGTTGTCTCCCTAAGAGCCCATACACTCATTCACTCTGTTTAAATGATGGATCTGATGTCAATAACAGAAGAATATTAAGCCAGAGGTGTTTCTGATCACTCAAAAAACAGATTGGAAAAAACAGGTCAATGTGCGCTAGACAGGGTTACATTCCCATGGAAACTCAGGTTCACAGCTTACGTGTTCTCCTAGATTCAGCACTGAGCGTTAATACTCTGCTATGACCAGGAGCTAATTCAGTTTAAATGTGGGTTTATTGGAACATGCTTGGATCAAGAAGGTGACCAAGGAAGAAGTACTAAAGAAAAATAAATAAAAAACAAGTAGTCATCAAGCACAGAAAGCTACAATACTTTAGTAAATACTGAGTGAGGATGAAATGAATATTTGTACATTTTCTTTCTCATCCTTGATGAAAAGATGCCTCAACACGTTCAAACGTGCCCCCAAAAGTGGACAATTGCTGAGATTTTCTGCTCCTACCCAAGAGCTAAAATACCAGCGCTACTACTATTACCATCACCACCATCACCACCACCACCACCACCACCACTATCTTTTCTGGCCAGCAACAGCATCTGCAAAAAAACTCTGGTTTCACATGAAAACACTTTGTACATAAACCCCTGAGCAAAATGCAAGGAAGAAAAAGGGCACTTTCGATAAAAAAATGTTTGTGCAAGAAAATAAAAAAAATGTGAGACGTGAACAAATACTCTTGTAATCTCACCCAGTGGGAAACATTGTTTAATTTTTGTTGTTGTTGTTGCCTGCAATAATTAAATAAGCCAAGATTCACATTTCCAATAATAAGAAAAAACTATAAATCGTTACAGTTAATCATTCAAGGTAAAATAAATGACGAAAAAGGTATAAGAAGTCCCCACCTATGCTTGGCCAACAGATTGGTTTGGATGCAACAGAATAACATTGTTTAGAGTTGCTGCATCCAAAATAAATCAGGTCAGGATGATATCCAACCTCTGACAGCAGAAGGAGGAGGAGGAGGAGAAGAAGAAGACTGGTAATCTGTAGAAATTCAGATGTACCCACTTGGAGCAAGCAAGAAAAGTTCAGTACTGAAGGAAATAGCATGTGTCTATCTCTAGCATGCCAAAACTGGCTCACAGACTCAACACTTGAAAGAAGCCAGGGCAGGTGATAACTTGATTAGACCACTAAAGAATTAAACACACACACACACACACACACACACACACACCAGCTGAGTACCAGGCTCAAATACTTTTTAGTCAGCAAGTATGCACCTTAAGGCAAACATCCCTCCTACCCCAGTTCTTGCCCAGATGCCAAATCTGTAAACAGAAAAAGCAATAGCAATGAAGAACGTTGTGTTAGCACTGCACGGTCATTGCAACAGCTTGGTATGTGCCATATCGGTTCCCTACAGATGCACAAGGCATTAGGAAATAGTTAGTGAGAAGGGGTGCTACATGTGAACCAAACAAGTGTGGAAGAGTGTACTGACGATACAGATTTCTGCATCTTCATAACCTCTCCTCTGATTTTAAAAATAGAGCATTCAAAGCCTTCTAACTGTGAGATGAGCAAGGAACCATGTAGGCAATGCCATAGGGCATTTCAGAAGGTGGGATGCAATCAGGATTGCTATTAGCCGGGTTGCCTGCTAGGTGTGCATGTACACGACACACAAATTCTGTCTATTCCCAAAGTCTATAGAAGTATCTTAAAATAACCAACTGTCATGATGTCAGTGCTTTCATGGGTCCCAAAGCTTTTTAAAGAGGCAATAGGTCTGAATTCTTTTCTAAATAACTGCATTTTGGAATATATCAACATAACTCCATTTTAAGAATGCAAGGGCGTGATCACTGGTAGGACCCCTGCGCACCCACCCACCCCAAGATAGCTTTACTGGTGCATTTTCAGTTTCTGGCCATCATTTTTCACTCACTGATTACTGCTATAAGTGTTGATTAATGGTTCTGCTCCTGTCACTAGAATGCAGTTCCCATGGGTCAAGAAAACATTCTTGAATAAAAGAATGAGATTGAGTAATAGCACCATCCTGTTCTTCGTAAACCCAACAACAGACAAGCAGATTAAAATTACTAAGGACCTTGCTATCTCAGATTAGCTGACAAGTAAATTTCCTTTTAATCTCCCCATCTCTCACATTTTGAGGAAGGCGAAAAGAAATAGAAATGGTGCTTGGATAATGTCACTGGTAATACATTGAAATTTCAGTTCTTCTCTTTGTACCACCCATGAAGCATCTAAGACAACAGTATCCAATGGTTATTATCTCAATATTTTAGCATTTATCAATAGTGGTTAGACTTGGGCAGAGAACAGTTTTCAACAAAGAAAACAAAATGGCGAAGGAAGCTTCTGTCAATGAAAGAGAGTGGGTGGGAGGAGGCTCCCTAGAATGGTACCTGTAAAATGGTACCTAAACAAGTGGAGTAACTCAGAATAAGTCAGAAATGAAGCAAACAACAACAACACCTATATACATTTATTAGGAAAGAAGTCCCACTGAACTCAGTGGTGCTTATTTGAGTGTAAATTTATACAGCACCATGCTGTAACAGTTCATGTAGAAAGCTATATTGGAAACGCAACCAAATGATACTGAAAAGGGCTAGATCCCCAAAAGACCGTCTATTTGGTTCTCACAGTCTAAAACTCAGAAAGCCTCTGAGTTGAAATGTATAGGGGTTGCCTCTGTTTCTTTTGTCAATTACCAATGAGATCCCTGCCTCTCTCTGGGTGGCTTTCCTTCCCATTAATCCAATAATTTGTTTTTGTTAATTTGACCCCTTAATTGTTTTAAATGCACACCAGATTGCGAACTCCTTATATTTGCAACCCAACCCTGAGATAAACTAGAAAAGCAAACAGTAGACACCTTCAGCTTAATGCCTGCTGAAAGTTCTCCTGTTTCAAGAAAGCAGAAAGGATTATACTAGGCCTTCCCACCCACTTTTCTTTTGGATCACATTCGGATTATTTCAGCTTCTTCACAGAACATGGAACTCCGACAAAACAATGAACCCCTTTTTAGGCATCTAAAAACAGAGGCTGTCCCATGGAATGGTTAATTATCTGTTTATTTCTTTGTACTGGGCAGACAATATTATGCGCTTCATACCACCATCACAGATCTACGCCTTCAGTTCATATACCTAATATTAAAACGTGTTGACATGGCCTATGACTGGAAATGAATTTTTCTTTTTCCACAGTCCTATACTGTCCTCTCCTCCCTCTTCTGCAACTAGTTTAATCACAGCAGTTAATCCAGATAACTATTGCTTTCCAATTACAAGCTGCTCCTCTTTCAAGTCAGCTGCTTGTCTTGTTAACATTTAGAGCTGTTATCTCTACTTCCAAACTTTTGTGAGGCATTTCCTTCCATGACATTAACTTTTAACCTAAAAAAACAGTTGACTTCTCAACACTCAGTGCTGCCTCTCTGGGGCTACTATTTCAGTTCAAGCTGTGCAAAAATTCTTTAGAAAATGTCAGTAGCGAACACCAGGGGAAACACATGTGTGGGTATGTGGATGGAGACACCAAGATATTTCTTTTTATTGTTTGGCAGTGGCCAGATGAAAACTTGATGCTGTTTTTAATAGTAACTATGGTTCAGCTGTATGTGACAACATCCTGCAGTGAGAATGTGTGCATGTGCCTATGTGCATGCATGCTCATGTGACAGCAGGGCAGGGGGAAAACTACATATTCAGTGGTGGAAATAGACTGAGAAAATATTTTTACAACCAAGTACGAACACAGGGGAGACACAGCCTTTCAGTATCTACATAGCAATGGTGCTTTGCCCGAGGCTTCCATGAGTAAAAGGAGTAGCACTGAGGCAATACATCCTTCATGGCTGTATTATTACATACTAAGCATTTATTTACTGTACAGCAAAAACAGAGGGGCAGAACAACTATTCTTAAGCAGCAAGGCAAAACATCCATGTTGAATAGAACAGCTAATGTTTTTAGTGTTAAATTTTAACAGGCGTGCTTTTCCTCTAATCTAATAACAAACCAGAACAGTATTTGTGGAATATTAATGGCCACAGCAGTAAATCCACTTTAATTCTTTTAAAAATAGAGAGGACAGAGAAAGCAAAAAATGCTTCTCCTTCTCTTGTTTCTCTCTCACTCACTTTAAATAATTACAGTTTCTTAAAAAAAAACAACAACCCTCCGAGCCTCATCTTCAGTGTGTTAACAAAACACACCACCAAAACTCCAGCAATTTTGCATTAACATTTATCAAAGCCATCAACAGAAGTGAAATTTTGAGAATAGCTGTATTCCATATGTCACACCATCCGGCTTTTTTTATTTCTCTTTTTAATCTCATTGGTTTCCAAAAGACAGAGATATTGTTTCCTTAAGCCTGCAGCCAACAATTGGGTGGCAATCTCCCCTTCCTTGCTGATACCAATTTAGCAGCTGCTATAGTATTTCTGTGATCTGGTACTGTTTCTCCCCCACAAACTTTTTGGTACCAGATGGATGCCAGATGGACAATACTGGCCGGTGCCTTCTTCTGAGCCCCAGTTCTAAAAACCACCAAATACAGGGTCAAGTCTTGTCAGCTAGCCATCTCAAATAGCACTTCAAAGGAAGACAATGTGGAAAGGGGAAAGAGGAGTGCAACATCTGTTCTTCACTCCTAATGACCCTAAAAAACAATATAAGAGGAAGGCATCGTCTCATCTAACCAGTTGTGTAAAAAGTAGAAGCTTCCATCTTTAATACTCTGCCTAACAATTGGACTGAAATGTCTACTCTACTCTTCAGCCACCAGTGTCATTTCTGAATGTGAAGTTTAATCGATATATATGTATCTCTTGTGATAACACCACAAGTACAGAGGTTTGGAAACTGAGTATGACAGCTTTCAAACTTGATCTGTGCATCACACACACACACACACACAGACACCAACATGGAGCAACAAGAAAACAAAAAATATTAACTGTTTTTGGAAAAGCTGCTGGGAGACCACGAGATCGACCACTCAGCATGGATCAGGCAGGGGCAGCCGGAGGAAAGGTATGGAAGAGGCCTGCCATAGGTATTACTATTTCATTAAGTCTTTCAGGAAGCTGACCTATCTTTCAAACTAGAGTCAGAGCTAACTTCAAAACCTAGGAATGGCCATTTAATCATCTGAAAGAAAGCCTGAGGGAGCTAATTCAAATGTGACTCTACAAAAAGACACCCCCCTGCCCCGCCCAATCCGTTTCTTTATGTAGCAGGAAAAAAGTTTAAGAATGTCAAGTTAAATTGTCCTTAAGTTTAGAAGGGTGTCTGCATGAAATACGGCTGACATTAAAGCATGCTCTCCACTCTGCAATTTGCTTCATGGAGAAGTTATGATAAACAGGTTATGTGGTTCCCTAAGGTTACCATGGAAACCTTTTCTTTTCAGGCCATTATTTCCAAAGGTACAATTTGCATTAAAATGACAGAACTTGATTTTTTTGTTGGGTAAGATTCAAGAGGGGTCATGCTACTGCATATTATAGCTATTATTTCAAAACTTGTGAATGTAACATTCAAGTGAACGATCTATTAATCCACGTAAACATCTTAGTGACCGAATACAGTTTAATTGCAGGCTTGTCAGGTAATTCCCTGACAAATTATCAAGGAAAATTAAACTTCTAATGTAAGAATAAATATTAAAGCTAATTCACAAGTTCTGTCTAAAACTGCCTTTTTCTTCTACTCCTTTATACAAATGCTTCATACCAAGGTTGGGTTTTTGATTTTGGATGATGGCATGACAGTTGTGAAAGGTGTGACTTCATCTCTCCCCCAAACATTTTTTTTTTACATTTCTGAATTAATGAACTAGGAGTGAAGTACTTTTTAAATAGTAAATGAAAGCAATGTGCAGACATTGTAACCAAAAATAAATATGTGAACTCTGTTCTTTGTGCTGTTCTAAGTGACTTGGAGCCGTGCAAGTCACACGTCTCCCTACATGTTGTTCCTATTCATGTTATATGCATGTATAGTGATGTTTATTACGTACACGATATTTATAGCAAAAGTGCACAACCATCTTGAGCCTGAAGGCTCCATCTGGTATTGGCAGAGGATGGAGGCGGGGGAGTTTCATGTACATGGGGGCATGCATGCACAAACAAAATTTTATTAAACATATTTTAAACAATTTAATTATCAGATGCGTTATGTTCTTTAAATACATAACCACTGCTTCTCTTGATGCAGGTAAGAGCACAGCAGCTCTGCAAGTTTAGCCTGTTAACTTAGTGGAGAAAATGGCAGAGGAAACTATCTTCCAATGAAATGAAGATGGCAGATCCCATGCAACAGTGTTGTGTACATACTGAGTGAATGAGCATGTCAAAGTACAGAAAGTATATGAGCAGTAAATAATAATACATCCATGGATAAGAGTATGAAGGATGTGTTTATATCTCATAGTCACTTACTAAGCTTATCTGAGTTATGGATGGTTCTTTGTCAATATACTGCATGCAAATCTCACCAAAGGTTCTACGTGCGGAATTTGATCTTCCCCTCTTCAAGCAACATCATGTCTTACAAGATGTATCTGCCTCTATGAACTTTGTAAGCTTGCAGTGCCACTGCAGGTCTCCCATTATCATCATTTACCTGCCTAAAGGCTGCTAACATTTTAAGGTAAGTGGGCTTGCAGGTTTTGAGATTACACAACTAATCATTCTTTACTAGCCATGTCCCACTGGCAAGAACACAGAAATTGTTTAGTTTGGCCTAATATAGACCATTTGGCACAAAAATGTTTCAGTATTGCATGACTGTGAAATTATTTTGCTTGAGAAGGGCAAAATATAGTGAAAATGCAGGGTGCTATGCAAAGCTCATTCAAATAAGAATAATTTATAAGCTGATTCATTGGAAGGCTGGCAGATATTGGAATGGTTGCCAGAATATTTGAATCAAGATTAAAAAAAAATTAAAATGCAATATTAAGCCTAAATTCATTTTTTCCCAGAGACCGGCAAGAACTCTAAGAATATGCATGTAAGATAGTGGGGAGAGTCCAGAAGGGGGCACTTTATCTATATTTCTAGAAACATTAAACAACCAAAAAAGGGCATAGAGTAGATGATGAGCTGGTGATGTACCATGTAATATTCTCCCACCTTCACTGTGCCAGTCAGCCAAAATAAAATAAAACAAAATTAGATAAGACAAGATAAAATGCTATACTTACTTAAAGTAATCAACAAGTACTCAACAAAATATTATGAAGCCCCATGGATCAATGGGTTACTAATTTTTTGTGTATGTTTACAGAGGAAAGGGTATGCAAGTAATCAACAGATGCAATGAAGAGATAATGACACACACAATGGGCAAAATCCTGTTGGCATAGTCATGCCATCGTACACCAGATCAGGTGCTGGAATTAATTAATTTTAACTAATTGAAAGCTTCTTATCCTGTCATTCAGGTTCTGAGGCTTGCTAGGGCTCCCTTTTGCCAGGGGGAAGCCTTTGGGAGCCTCAGGATGCGAGGCAGGGGGGAAAGACGTTAATAATGAAAAAGATTGCCACCAGATCCCTGCCGCTGGAATTGGGACCACTGGCATAGATTTTGGACTATTAAAGGCTCCCTGAGGCTTTCCCAGGGCAAAAAGGAGCCCTAGGAAGCCCCAGGAAAAGACCCTGGAAAAGACTCCCTGGAAAAGACCCTGATGTTGGGAAAGTGTGAGGGCAAGAGGAGAAGGGGACGACAGAGGACGAGATGGTTGGACAGTGTCATCGAAGCGACCAACATGAATTTGACCCAACTCCGGGAGGCAGTGGAAGACAGGAGGGCCTGGCGTGCTCTGGTCCATGGGGTCACGAAGCGTCGGACACGACTTAACAACTAAACAACAACAAACTACGCCAATAGGATTTTCCTAATTGTATGTGTCAAGCACAAGAACAACAATATGTTGTCAAATTGTCCCCTACTTTTGACAACCCATACAGGTTTTTCAGGGTGTTCCTAGGGCACCCACAAGAAAGGGAGGGGGGCTGGAAAACAACTGGCCAGCAAATTTTTTGTGCCTGAACTACTGGTTGTATGGCTAAGGAAAAGGCATGTACGTGCATTGCAGCAACGGTAGTGCTGGGTCTTACTAACCCAGAGCCAAAGGCTAAAAGAGGCTGAAAAAAGGACTCAGCACTTCATGGAAAGCCACACACTTTGCATGCAGGAGGCCATTCATTGCCCAAGAGCTCCCAAAAGCCTGGAGAGACATTGCCACAAAGACCCTTGTTGGGCCTAAACGGCCCAAAGGCATAGTACAGTTTCCTATGTCCGTCTGCCTGTCTGTCCAACCATCCATCCATACCCCCCACCCCATCTTTCTATCTACCCATTCAAAGCTGGCCCTGTTTCATTTTTATTGTTATTATTTTGGACCAAGGGCAGCAATAACTGACAGATGCAAAGAGAGAGTATGAAGATGAGGCTAACTTCTTTTATGTCTAATCAGATGAACTGAAATCTTCTGTCGGGTTCTCCATAAGTGAATCTAACACAAGAACACAAATACACGGGTCAGTCCCGAGATCCACCCTAATCCACAGAGCTCTGCTTCTTGATTATACCCTTTAGGTCAAGCCATTTAACCATGCTAACTTGCTAAAATGATATATTAATCAGAACTGTGGAGCCCATGCTGAGTATGGTTAACACATCCTTGACAGAATGCCTAAGCTCAACGTCACAAAGTATCCTTTCAATTAGGCCGTATTGTTTAGTCATGACTCTCTCTCTCTCTTTCACTCTCTGGAAAAATGCTTAAGTGTACAGAGCTTTGCTGTGGTTTTTTTTAATCCAATTTATTCAAGTACACAGGGCATCTAGAAAGATTTTAAAAATTAGAAGCACAAACAGAATAGAATTATCAGAAAACGTGAGCAAATGCTTTTAACACAAAACATTTGTTGAGTCAAATATTTCTAATTCAATAACTTTTGCTCTCTTAAAAAAGGAGGAGGAAGAATTCAGCACACTTTCCCACTAACTACTAAATCTGTGGGCTAGAAACTGAGGGGAAAAAAGAAAAGAAGGAAGAAGGAAGACTTTTTAGGCAGAAGGGCTATGTTTGTGTGATGCCAGGGGCTGATTTAGCAAATGAAGTTTTCTTCTGTCCCATTTTGTTCTGTACTTTAATGCATTCTTATTAGATTAGCATCTGCACTGCAGACCTTGAAGTGGGAACTAATAAAGTTATCCACACAATCTCTAGGTGTCTGAGCCACTGACTTTATTTTTCATTTAAAATAATTATAACAGTGCCACTTGTTTGTTAAAAAAAACACCACCCCTTTTATATTCACAGATAATTGCTTTATACAACACCCAGCAATGCATTCTAATTTTCACATATTTGCTGAGAACAGAAGGGAGGAGGGAACATAAAGCTCTTTAAAGTTTGCAACAACTTGATAACCATGTAGCCACCAGACTTTTAAGTCGTGGAGATAACAAGAGCAGCAGCTCTGAGGCAGAGTAGCAAGCAGTCAAACAATTGCAGAACACCGTTAGTGGTAAAGTATTTTGTCAACGGAAGGACTCTTAGCATTGGAAATGCATGGCCTGACCTATTCCAGGGAGTCAAGATACATGATAAGCCCATTTTTAAACATGAAAAAGAAGAGACTGATCCTGATCTTCATGCCTAGTGAGCTGTGTGAGTGCTGTGGTGCTCGTCCGTATTGCCCCATCAGAATGAACCATTTCATTTAAAACTGACAGTCTACTGTGGACTTCATACAATACAATCCAGATCACCAATCGAGAATCATGGCAGCAGAAGTGCCATAAACAAGTGTTTAAATTGTTTGCTATGAGCAAGAGGAGGAACCCAGGCTGGTGGAGGAGTGAGGTGGGGATGGCTGTAGCTCAGTGCTGGAGCATATCCTTCATATGCAGGGGATTCTAGATTGAATGCCCAGCACTTCCAGGTAGGAAAGAGTCTTTCCTAAACCTTGCAGAGCCACTGCTGATCAAGACTGACCATACTGGGTCAGATAAGAACAATCATCTAACTTGACATAAGGCAGCTTCTTAGGTCCCTGACATTTTTAATCCAGTGTCATAAAGAGACCATCAAGAATCCTCTCCCAACTTCTTGCCCCTTAGTTTGTTCAGGAAATTCAGGCAGGATGAGCAGAGGAAAGGTTCCCTCCTAGCTGGCAAACTCGACACTGTTCAGCTTTCTCAGAGCTTAGAAAATTACTTTCAAAACTAATGAAGTATAGTTACAGTTCTGATGCCTTCACCCCTAATTCATTACTACTATGGTTAAGCATTTTTTCAAAAAGCAACTCTTTGCTTTTGTGTTTCTCCTAATTAAATAACTAGTTACGTTTTCGTTACTATTAAACCGAAAACAGAATCCTACAAGCCACAAGGCATGTGGTGGGGACATGATTAGTTTCCATCTGACTTGCTGTTTCCTCAACACAGCATGAGGCAACAGCATGAGCCAGTAGTTGAATGATGTGATACTTTTCTCCTTAATGAAGCCAAATACCTAAAATTATAAAAATAATGTAAAAGGCACAGTTACACTTACTACTTATATCAACTAATGTAAGTGCAATGGAGTAAAGCTCAGGGGTGAACTACCAGTAGTTAAGAATATAGCACTTGTATTTATCATCAAAGCAACAGTTGTGTGACGTGGCATGAGACAAAAAATAGAAGGCTTCCTCTGAGATTCATACTATTGGAATTACACTGGCAGGCATAAGTAACAAGATTCTGGCCAATATCCCATAATTGTAATGAAATGTAGCTATACATTAATTATTGAGAAAAGGAAGTCATTACAAGTAACTGTTTATTCATAACTGGCTACTTCCAAGTTCTGGGCCTCTTGTCAACTGGTTTTCGTCTTCAAGCCATCATGTCACTGAAAAAACTTATAGCCACTGTCCACAACGTGAAATTCCGGATCTGTGCCCCCACAAAACGTCTATACTAGTGGTTCCACAGTAAGAACCAATCAGGTTTGTCCATCTGAGTATAAATTAATTTGTCACCTCTCTTTTACCAGCCCAGACTGGTTTTTCAGTTGCTATGAAAAACACTTCTCCTCCTCCTCCTCCTCCTTTGAACATCTGGTGTGCTGTGTGCAAGCCTACTTAGATTCGGTACCTGGTGCCTGTGTGATGCAAACTGATGGGGATGAAAGCCAACATGTGCTGACACTGCCCACTAGTTTAAAAAGGTCATTTGGGCAAGCCCTGACACATTGCCATTTTTTAAACAGCTCCCCAGATGTTAGATGATAATTAATTAATTTTCAAGATTTTTTTAGCCGTGCCATTACCAGTGGTCTCTGAGTGGCGTACAACAATATTAAAACTTTAAAAAATTAAACCATTAAAACTAGGCAATATTATAATAATATCCTATATTAAAAACAATAATTAAAACATTAATATTAATAAATCCTGCTGCTCATATGGCCAGCTAAAGAATACTATTTAATTAAAATGCTGGCTAAACAGAAAGGTCTTTTCCTGGCGCCAAAAGCCAAAAGTGTTGGAGCCAGGCGGATCTCTATAGGGAGGGCGTTCCAAAGTTGGGGGGCAATAGCCGAGAAGGCCCTATTTCAACATGCCATCCCCCTCACCTCTTTCAGGGATGGCACCTTCAGAAGGGCCTCCTGGCCTGATCTTAGAGGACGGGCAGGCTCGTATGGAAGAAGGTGGTCCTTTAGGTAACCAGGTCCTAAGCCGTTAAGGGCTTTATATGTCAAAGTAAGCACTTTGAATTGGGCCTGAGCAGCAACCGGCAGCCAGTGTAAATTTTTCAGAACCGGCGTGATATGAGTCCGTGCGGCGGCACCACTTACCAGCCGCGCAGCCCGGTTCTGTGCCAGTTGCAGTCGCTGGACCGTCTTCAAAGGCTACCCCACGTATAGCACATTGCAGTAGTCCAGTCTGGTTGTTACCAGTGCATGCGTGACTGTTGCCAGGCTCCGCTCATCCAGGTAAGGGCGAAGTTGATATATTCTCCGCAGCTGTAAGAAGGCACCCCTGGACACCGAGTCCACCTGGGCTTCCAAGGTCAGACCCAGGTCAAGGAGCAGCCCCAAGCTGCAGACCCTGTCCTTTAGGGCAGTGGTCCCCAACCTTGGGCCTTCAGATGTTCTTGGACTACAACTCCCAGAAGCCTTCACCACCACCTCTGCTGGCCAGGATTTCTGGGAGTTGAAGTCCAAGAACATCTGGAGGCCCAAGGTTGGGGACCACTGCTTTAGGGGGAGTGTAACCCCGTCTAAGGCAGGAAAATGGCCCTTTAACCTATCTGGCAGAGCACCTACCAGCAGCACTTCTGACTTGTCTGGATTGAGCCTGTTTATTGACCCTCATCCAGTCCATTACCGAGTCCAGGCACGAGTTCAGAACGGCAACTGGCACACCTGGATTGGTAGAGAATGAGAGGTAGAGCTGGGTGTCGTCAGCATATTGCTGACTCCTCAGCCCAAACCTCCTAACGACCTCCCCCAGCAGTTTCATGTAGATATTGAATAGCATGGGGGACAGTATAGAGCCCTGAGGAACCCCATGACGCAACCGCCATGGTCCCCCAGCACCACCTTCTGGACTTGATCAGCCAGGTAGGAGCGGAACCATCGTAAAACAGTGCCTCCCATTCCCATCCCAGCCAATCTGTCCAGAAGGACACCATGGTCGATGGTGTCGAAAGCCGCTGAGAGGTCCAAGAGAATCAACAGGGATGCACTCCCCCTGTCTTTCTCCTGGCAAAGGTCGTCAAACAGGGTGACCAAGGCAGTCTCCGTCCCATAACCCGGCCTGAAACCCGATTGAAATGGATCTAGATAATCCGTTTCATCCAGGAGAGCCTGGAGCTGCTCAGCCACCACACGTTCCAACATCTTGCCCAGAAAAGGGAGGTTTGCTACTGGTCGGAAGCTGATCACTAGACCTGGGTCCAGATTAGGTTTATTTAGGAGTGGGCGAATCACTGCCTCCTTTAACGGGGCGGGGACCACTCCCTCTCTTAACGAGGAGTTGATGACCTCCAGGATCCAGGTGCGAACTCCCCTGGCAGATTCCTTTATTAGCCATGATGGGCAAGGGTCGAGTTGCGTAGTGGTGGCACAAACCGATCCAAGCACTCTGTCCACATCCTCAGGTCGTAACAACTGAAACTCATCCAATAAATTATGACATAAGTCCAGAGCACTGGACACAACCATAGGCTCTGCATCAACAGTGGAGTCCAACTCTCTGCGAATCTGAGCAATTTTCCCCTCAAAGTGTGTAACAAATTTGTTACAGCAAGCCACTGAGCAGTCCGGGACCTCCACTAAACCATTAAGCTGAAGAAGGTCCCGGACCACTCGAAATAGCTCTGCTGGACGACACGCCGAGGAAGCAATACGACTGGAGAAATGCTGGCGTTTCGCCAGCCGTATCGCCACAGAGTAGGCCCGATAATGGGCTCTAAGCTGTGTTTGGTCATAGTCGCAGCAATATTTCCTCCATTTGCGCTCAAGCCATCTCCCCAACCGTTTCATAGCCAGAAGCTCCTCTGTGTACCATGGAGCCATATAGGCTCTGCGGGCAGGGAGAGGGCGCCTAGGTGCGATTGTGTCAACCGCCAGGGCCATCTCCTTGTAGCATAAAGCGACCTGGGCTTCGACAGGAGCGCCGACCATATGAGCTGGAAACTCCCCTAGAGCATTCAGGAATCCTTCAGGATCCATAAGTCTCCGAGGGTGGATCATTTTAATTGATCCCCCACCCCTGCAGAGGGAAGTAGTGGCAGAGAGTCTAAACTTTACCAGGAAATGGTCCGACCATGACAACGGGGTCAAAGATAAACCCACCACATCCGGACCACCATCCCCCCATCCCGTTGAGAATACTAGGTCAAGTGTATGGCCTTTCTCATGAGTCGGGCAGATGACATGTTGAGACAGCCCCATGGTTGTCATGGCGGCCATGAAGTCCTGAGCCGCCCCTGTTAAGGTGGCCTTGGCATGGAGGTTGAGGTCCCCCAGTACCAAAAGTCTGGGGGTCCTCACCACCAGGTCCGAGATCACCTCCGTCAGCTCAGGTAGGGAGACTGTTGGTAAGCAGCAGGGTGGGCGGTACACCAACAGAATCCCCAGTCTGTCTCTTGAGCCCAACACACAATACAGGCCCTCTAGACCATTTCCCAAGGGGACAGGGAGTCTGGAAAAGTGGAAGGAATCCTTGTAGACTATCGCCACGCCTCCTCCCCGACCCTCCAGGCGACCCTGGTGTTGGACCAAGTACCCAGGGGGACACAACTGAGATAGAGGAACTCCTCCTTCTCCCACCCAGGTTTCAGTAATGCATGCCAGGTCAGCCCCCTCATCCAAAATTAAATTATGGATGAGGACGGTCTTATTTTTTGCTGACCTGGCATTTACCAACAGTACCATGTGGCCCGGGGGGTGGCTGATATGGTCACCTAGTACCATTTGGCTGGGAGTAGAGCTAGAAAGGGGGATAGGTGTAAGGTATCTAACCTCCTTTCTCCTACGCGGGCATGCTGTACTCCCACCGCCATATCTTCCCCTGCCATATATAGTCTCTATTGGTTGCCCCAGAGGCCCCTCAAACCCCCCTGTTTCCCAGCCAGTTCCCTCAGGGAATATGGCAGCCAGCAGCAGCCCAGTCACAGTCCCACTGTCTCTCACACAGTGACCTGTAGAAGGCAGATGGTATTCAGCTCCCCTGAGCGCAGGAATGTTGGCCCGATAGGGCCCTGAAAGCAGCTCCGGCTTAAAAGCCTCTTCTCCCCCTGAGCCAGGTGGCTGATGTTGGGAAGGGGGTGGGGCAGCCAGGATTAGCAAGGCCCAGTCCTGCAAAGCAGAGGGAGATTGAGCCAGGCTCCCTTGGAAAAAGCTGGCAGCCGGCAGCAGTCCAGCCACAGTCCCACTGTCTCTCACACAGTGACCTGTAGAAGGCAGATGTTATTCGGCTCCCCTGATATAATAATATGTTTTGTAACAGCCTCTAAAAAAACAATCTGGCCTAAACTCAACACATATGGCAACATATCTATTAATGGCCAACCAGGAGCCAGACATGGGTGCACATCCACTTGGACCTTCTCTTTCCCTATCATTCCTTCAACTTTTTGGACTAAAAGGATAGGCTTTAGAAGTGCAATTTTAGATAAAGCATGATTTTCTCTTCTCACTTCAGTAAAGTGGGGCCTCATTCTGAAAGTTCACCCTCCTCCCAAAAATCTTACTGCTGGAGAGGTGGAAAAAAAAGTGACGGTTGTTGGGCACTTAAGAATATTTGTACCACTGCAGTTAGAATGTCAGAAAGAACTATATTTCACACTTTGGCATAAATGGCATTGACATGCTGGATGTCAGAAACGCAGCTGTTGTTTGGGCATGTACTGTATTCCAAAACGACAAGGGAAGGTTCAAATGGAGAAACATTAGGTCTGGTTAATTAATGGGAAGGTTTAATGTGAAATGACTGTGGATTGTGGCTGTGATTCATGCTCTCTCCTCCATTCCCACCATCAATTTCAGACTTCCATCAGGTGGAAATGTGTTTTTCAGCCCTACTGACATGGGCAGAACAAATACACAGAAAATTCTTTTGGACTTATCCAGTCATGCAGGCATACAAATGAACTAACAGTTTGATGATATGGGTAATGCTAACAAAGTGACCTTAAGGCACAACTTTCAGGGCTTAGAGGGTCTTTAGCAAGACCTGGATCCACCTGAGTGCTGGAACAACCACTGCCCACAGGATGGGACTGGCACTTGAGTGGGTGCCAACATATGAAACTCAATGAGCCTTGTTTGGATTTCTCTACCTAGGAAACCCTGAAAAGGGCGGTCTTAAGTCAGAATTGACTTGATGGTACACAGTTATTATTAATAATCTCCAAATAACCAAGCTGTAAATAGAGGAACTTATTTAACACTGGCTGGATAGCTCAGTCATTTAGGTATCTGGCTGGGGAGCCAGAGGGTGGGCATTTGATTCCCCACTGTGCCTCCTGGGAGAAGAGCCAGCCTGTGTGACCTTGGGCAAGCTGCACAGTCTCAGAAGTGCCCCCAGAAGAAGGGAAGTGTAAACCACTTCTGAGTACTCTTTACCTGGAAAACCCTGAAAAAATGGTTACCATAAGTCAGAATTGACTTGGTGGCAGATGATTTGTTGTTGTTATTGTATGTTGTCTGAAATTCTTTATAGTAGGCCCACAGAATCACTGGGGATATACGTCAACACCTATTTGAGTTCCACTGATCCAATGGGGACTACTCCAGTTGTAACTTACTAGTAGATTTATGCCATTGTGTGTTTCTGTTCCTGCAGGGAAGCTTGTCAGAATCAGATTTGTGGGCCATAGAGGGGTCTTTCCTCTTCTTGTGACCCTGATTATCCCTTCTCCCCCCACCCCATGTTATTTGCTTTGTCAAGGAAGCTGTTATTAGTACCAAGAGCAGCTACTTCCCATAGCAAACTCTAGATTTGGCAAAGATGGTAGAGCGAGGGGTTCATGGCATGGGGCAAGTGTTGTTAACCCTGTTTCTCTCTTTACCATAGACATTCTCATTCAGGTCATCTAATCCCTCTGGCCAGTACTAGGATTTGGGAGGCCCTTAGGAAGAGACTTTCCTGTCATTATCGCCACTCTTTTAAATTTTTGTTCATCCTCTGTTATTAATCCTTGTCCCATAGCAAGTAATGGAGCAGAGAAAAGTTGCCACCATCTCTCCTTACACACATATTCTTTCTCTTTGGGTGGTAGTGAGGCTTGAGGTACACAAGGCCCAAATTCCCACCAACTTATGGAGGAAGCAGGCAAGACGTGAAACAGCTTTCTACTCTGGGAGGAAGAGTACAAAAGAAGAGGGTCCATTTGGATATTTGAGGGGGTCAAATGTCCAAATGATTTTTGACTGGTTGCAGAGGCTGCTACTGCTCCTCCGCCTATGGTCTTAGCCCCACCCTCCCAGTGGTTGTATGTTGTCAGCTGTGTAGCCTGGTCTTGAATTTGCTGAAGACCTACACAGTCTTCATAGTATCATACTGGTTAAAAATAATGTATCTCCCCAAAACAACACCCATCTGCCCTACACTGGCTTGTTTCCATGCTAGCAGATGTGGAAACGCTGTGTTTGATTCTTTTTTCTTCCCCAGTCTGATTCAAGCAGGGTTTCTGTCCACAACAGCTACTTTCACCCACTTTCTCCTCCTGCCACAAAGCCCTCTTGGCTAAGCACACAAGGCTGAACACTCTCGTCCCAAGAAGGAGATGCCATCTGTGTTCCTGGCACCAGGGACACTTACTGCCTCCTCCAGGGGTCATTAAGTGAGCTATCCAGCTGCACCAAAAACTGAAGGGAAAAACAAAACAAAACCCACATCTTTCCTTTCCTGGCAGACAGGAGTAGTATCTCCCATAATGTAGTTTTCGGGCAATGCAACTCATACCTTATCTTCATTAGAGTGAAATTGTTATGGTACATTTCAGAATTTGAGGTTTCAGTATTGCTTTTCTTTAAAAAAAAAAAAAAGAGTTCAGAGGAGAAAAAGAAGCATAAGAACTACTTAATTGACTTTTCCAGCCAGAGGACTTTCAGAAACACTTGAATTCATAGGGTGGTTCTGCAGTGGGTCCCACATTACATCAAGCTGTCATTTCTCCCACTGCACAAGAAGACAGGAATGCCATTACTCTCTCTGAACGGGAATGCTGCTTTCTAAAAGCCATGATCCAATACAAACGTTTGTGGTTTTGGGGTGCCTAACCCACTCTAAACGCAACATCCTGAAGTCGGAATTAATTGCTCATTACAGGCACAAAGAGCTCCTTTCTGAGTCCAAAGAAAGCACAAAACCTCTTGACACGTTGTGGAAAAATAATGTAGTTCTCAGGCTTCGTTCTTTTGGTTTTTTGGGGGTCTGGATCTGTGCCAGAGGTGCAATAAACTCCTTGGCCTTTAACACAACCGAGTATGGTTCTTCTTCTTTTCCTAACCTTAATTGGGAACTGACACAACTCAGTGTGGTACAAAACTGTTCATCAAAACTTGTTGACAGGTCATATATATTCACTCCCAGAGGTTTGAAACTAGGAATGGCTAAGACTAGATCAAATAATAACACATGTGATTATTCCTTAAGATGTTAGTTATCAACATTTAAATCTTACTTGCAAAAGAGAAGGGAAAAAAACAGTTATGAAGCTGGATGTAAACAAGGCATTATGAAAGGAAATTATCATACCGTCTGCATCCATCCTTCCACTGAAGAACTACACAATTACTGTGTTTTATGCAGTTCTTGTAGACCAAAAGATAAGTGAGGAAGGGAGGAAATTAATGCCACACCAAAGGACAGAGCTAAGATTATAAAGTAACCAAATCTCTCTGTGAGATCTATAGAGCAATCCACATAAATGTGCAGGGAGATTACTAATTCCTAGTTACTTTAGGTCTTAGGGGTATGGGAAGACACACACATGTCTCCTCAAGGGTTCCAATTCACCACTGCATGATGTACAAAGCAGCTGCATCAGTGTGGGCATAGATCCCCCCCCTTTTTTAAAAAAAAGGTAAAATCCTATTCATCAGTGGTCTGGTAGGTCAATGTGGAGCAAGAAGCCTGAATCTAACACCCCCCACCTTCCACCTCTAAACAGCTGATGAGTGGGATTTCAGGTGTTTTTTTTAAGTCCTATTTACACCAGAGTCTAAAAACTTTACTTTTTGAACTACAGCTCCCAGAATCCTCCAAACAGTACAGTCTACTGAGAGCAGGAGAAACAGAAGCTCGCTCAACACCCACCCACCCCCATTTAAGTATGTACATGACTTCTTTGGCAGGTGCACAGGCCCAGCTAGATCATGGCAACAATGGTTTTTGTAGCTTGTAGTGTTTTTCTCAACTCCCTAATAATGCCCAGAAAAAGAACAAAGAACTCTTCCCAAATGCACTAAGGCCCTAGTGTACTCTCAATTTCCTGTAATTTTCTGTTTGTTTGTGGTCTAAGTTAATAGAAGGAAGTAAAGTGAAATTAATAGGAAATTCTGTGTTTGACTTCAAAAGGATTTTAGATCAGATCCCTAAAAGCACAGACAAAAGCCTGCCTTAAGTCATGGCAAGGCTATCAGAGCATAATAATACAAAGCTATAGATGCCGGACTAGTATGCTCATAAAAAAAAAGTGTGTATTTTTACATGGGAACCTGTCTCGTAACATTTTAAAAGCAAGTATTAGATTTATAGCTACACCCTTTCCTGCTCTGAGTTAGAGACAGGTTAACAAAAGGAAATTAATAACCCAAGACAATACAAATGAAGAAAGAAAAACTGAGCTTGATATTACAACCCCTTCTATAATTACATCTCTCTTCACACTAAAGACCCAACTAAACTTGGACTTCGTATTTGAGAAAAGATGCTCTACCCTCACAGTCTCATTTGAAGGGGAGAAAAAAATACCAATTCAGGGAGGAGAGGCAATCAAACAATAAACAGCACTCTCTCTTTCTTTTTCCTGCTTCTTCATCAAAGGTATGTGTGGGAGGGGGGGCTAAGGGAGGAGGGCTCCCCTGCCCTGCCCTAACCAAGAAAGCCCCAGGGCCTCTCCACAGCTTCACAACAGCACCTTTTTAAATTTTGTCCCCTCCTGTTTGCGCAGAGAAATGTGCAAGGAAACAAAGGAAGTGGATCTTCTAATCTTCCTCTTGTTCACCCTTTCTGGGTTTCACAGCAAGCAGGATTAGCAGAACAGTGCCTGGAGAAAACATATGAATAGATGTCTCTGCCTACAGGTTCATTGTCAAACTAGACATTTGGGAAAATGCATATTAACTGCCAGAATCCTGTGTTCATCTTCCAAGGACCAATCAGACAATAAAGTTCCTTGAAATGCAGGATACAGAGCTGAAGAAAAATGCAAGCATAAGGAAGCCATTTCTGATCACATACTAACTGTATCATTTAGTTTGACATTAACCACCACCCTTTGAGCAGTGCAGTATGAAGTGCTGATCGTAACTAAGGTTCTCATTTTTCACTTCCCCAAATCTAGGCAACCTGATGTGCATATTATATCAATATCTTGGTATGAATAGAAAATATGGCAACTTGTAAGTTTTAATCACAACACATGTCAAACAAATATGGCAACTCTTGTAAGTTTTCATCACAACACATGTCAAACAACTCATTTCTATAATGATGTCAGTATTACAGTCCAATGGCTATTTCTTAACAACCACAGTTAAAGTCAATGATGACATTTGTTCTTTTTGTACTTCAGTTCCCTTACCCAGTTAATTATACCTCCCACTCAAACCTGTGTATAATAACCTATCCGTCTAGAAAACATTCCATGCACCTGATGAACTCCACGGAGGATGACAAAAGCTTAGGACAAGCAGAACTTGGCCGTTGTTAAGGTGCCAGGGTGCCAGAAAATGCACTGATGCTTCTATTGCAAAACATTGACCCAACAATCTTCCTGAAAACTTTGACATATGTTCAAAACAAGTGCCAACCCAATGTGGCATGCCAGTTTCCCCACTTAACACCACCCTCACATAATTTGCTTCCTCTTCTCCTCAAATTAAATTCTTCCTGTATATTCCTCTGCCTCCCCCCCCCCCCCAATAGCTGCTGTTTGGTTTCCCTGTTATGGGGTTATATTGTGGTGCTCCAGAATTCTGTGTGTGTTTAAATAGGTGCAGGACCACTTTAAAGTAGTAGAGCACATGCCCAAGTGAATATTTCAGAGGACCATACTGTACTCCCAAGAGAAATAAATGTGGAGTTGGTTCTTGCATTTTTCAAATGGAACTTGTATTCATCTGCACACTCAGCAAAGACGCGTAACGTATTGTGCCACTTCCCTGGGCTGTTAAGATTCCATGGAGCCCAGCCATGCAGCAAAACAAGCAAAGAATCTGTGAAATCGCAGTGTTACAGAATGTATCTGACTTAATAACCCTGCAGCTATTCTTCCTTCTCGTGCTTCCACAACTCCATTCCTCAGAGAAATATTCAACGAAGCTTCCCATGAAAGATAAAACTGGACCTGATTCCCCCATCCCTAAGCGCAGCAAAGATGCGTAGTAATGAACTTAGAACGGTTACTTTTGGGGACGATGGTTCCCAGCGTCCCACAGCCGCTGGCGATGCTGGCTGGGGAATGCTGGGAACAGCTTTGAAGAGGAAAAGAGAATAATAATTTGGTTTGCTGTTGTTAATGGGCTATATTTTGCAGTAACAAGCTGGGATGAAGTTAATTTTTTTACCTATAATTGCCAGGGCTGTAATGCACTACTTTTCAGTGGAATGGCATGGGTATCTCTCTGTCAGTCCTTGCTGGCACATGTGGGGTTAAGTCCAAGCCATGGGAGGGGAAAGGAGGGAAATTCCCAAGAGTAGCTTGTTTTGTGCTGCTGCTTTGCTTGCCTCCATGTGTTGATGAGTGAGAATCAGACAGGAGGACTAGACAGAAGGGAGTAAGAGGGCATGTCCAGGCAATTAAGAACAAAGCCAACCCTAAATGAGGAAGAGAGAGAGGAAAGGAAGGGTATTGATCCAGGAAGAGACTGAGGGCCCAATCACATCTGCCAAAAAAAACCCTGTTATACCAATTATTTCCATATCTCTTTTCTACTGATACATTTATTTTTGTGGTCACATGGTATATACACTGCTGGGAGTGTTAACATTGTTTTAAACTTTATCCATTCATTTCTTTCCATTTGAACTGTTATAGCAGTGCTACACTGCTCTTAATTTTCTATAAATTCATTTTCTCTACCGTTTCTTGGAACAATCAGGTGCCCCCTTGTCCTTTAAAAAAATAACAAAAGTGGTACATTAACAGTGCAATAAGAGAGGTCTGAGCCTTCTCTCCTCCTCTCCTTTTCCCTTCCCTCCTTTACTCACTTTACCTGACCCTTTTGCAAGGGTTAAAAAAAGAGAGAGAAACAGGAAATGCCTCTCTCAAGACCTCTTTGAAAGGGAGGGGGGAGGCTGTCCAAGCTGCCTCCTGCTGATTTTTCTAGGAGTAGTGGCTGTATCTAAGGGATCACCTGTCTCGTTATGAGTTGATTTATTGATATACCTTTAAAAGAAAAAAAAAAAAAGGGAACAAGTGCAGTGGCCATGAAGTGGCCACAGTGCCCAGAAACCCAGCCCTTTTGCAAAGGAAATAAATAGACAGCAATATTCACACAGGCTGAAACGGTAAGGAATGAAGCGATTCATCATCCATACAAAATAAAACAACTCTCCCAGCACGGTGGAAATGAAACACTGGCCAGAAAAATGAGTCAATTTTGGCTGTGCATCGTGTGCTCAGAAATTTATGAAATGGTCTAAAAGCCTGCCATATTGGTATAACTGAAGTGGTCGAACCCTGAGAATGGAGTGTGTGTTGGGGATAGCCCATTTAAGGTTGCCCAAATGAATGAACCCATGGCCACCTCTAGCAGCAAGCGTACCAGGCACTTTTCCTGGAGCAATACAGAAGAAACTTTTAGGTTTTTGCATTTCCTCCGCGTTTCTCCTCTGCCTCACTCCCCTGACCCTTCCACCTCTTAATCTGTATTCCAAAGTAAATCACAAAAGGATGATCCCCAGTCATTACACTGTAAAAGTCCCAGACTGAAAGTGTGGGTTGTTTAAGGCTACAAGCAATTTTGTTATGCATTTTGGAAGTAATAAGTCACATTTCCCCTGAATTCAATGTGAATAATATCTTACCATTATTAATGTTATTAATGTTATTTATTAATTTTATTTATTTATTTATTTATTTATTTATTTATTTATTTATTTATTTATTCATTAATTCATTCAATCATTCATTCATTACATTAATATCCCATCCATCTAGTGCCGGGGCACTATGGCTAACAACAATTAAAATACCACAACCTAATACCACTGACAAAGTCATAAACAGAGAGCCAAGAAACATTAAAAACTCAGGGTAGCCTCAAAAAAAGCTGGAAAGCTGGATGGCAAATTGAAATCAAGATCAACTCATCAGATACCATATTGATAACTTAATGTTATCAATACAGTATCTGTAGCATTTAAATCTAGAACTATGGAGAGTGCTTGAAAGAACAAAAAAGCATACTACCCTTGCATTTTTCAGTGGTAACACTGGTAGTAATGTCAGGCAGTGCAACAACTACTTTTCTAAGTGCAGTAACAATAACAGGAACAGCCTCATAGCCTGAATAAAGTATTGAGCAATACAATCTGTTGATTTTTTTAAAGTAACATTCCAAGCTCTGACCCATAGGGAGGGAACTGCTTGTTTGCCCCCTCTCTATGTGGGGTAGAAAAAAGCGGCTGAGTGAGCAAGGCCTGCCTGTTTATGCACCGTCCCTTACTGAACTGGGTGGAGGACTAGGCTAGTAGGTCCCATTTTCTGCTTGGTCCCATGATACTCCAGGGGGAGAGAGTGAGTGTGGGGACTAGGTGGCTCCTCTTTTCATGCACAGTCTTCAATACTCCACTGTCCCAACAGACCAGAGAGGTGTGAAGAACTGGGTGGCCACTCATACTCTTTCTCTAGGCCTGAGGCCAGCAACACCTGTGCACTTCCTGCTAGTGTCAATGCAGTTTCTCAGTCCCCCTGGAAGCTACCCAGCCTGGTCTAGGCAGTACCATGAACCCGCATCTCCCTACCATGGTGCTCAAACTGAGTGAGTAATAAAGAAAATTTAGGAGCTACTACAGCCTTCTCTACCTTTCAGGCGTCTTTGGGCACATCCTCACTGGCAGACTAGCTTGCTCTTTGGATCACTTTTTGTGTTGTTTGGTTTACGGCATCCACATGTGTTAGAATGACTTAGAGTGCTTCATCCTGCCCCCTTCCACTCTTTTTGGCATACTGACAGGGCTGCAGCTTTTTTTGCACAATTCAGAGTACTCCTAATTGTCTCATTCTGTAGCCCATGCGGATGGCTAGTTTGCACCTAAATAGGGGTGTGGACAGTGCTATATGAGCTGGCTTGCAGCAATGAAAGGGACCTGACCTCTTGAGGTCCCCAAAACAAGCTAATCTGCATAGTGGTTTGAAGGAGAGCCCTCAAGCCCCAACCAACAGGTGATGTGTGAACTGTTAATTGTGTAAGGGGGAGGGGGACTGCGCTGGGGATGTGCAGTGAAGAAGCACCTGGGTATGCACACGTGTTTAACCTTGGAACCCACCCCTTGGTCACTGCAATTCCTTCTCTGTAGCTCATTGCTACAGTTTCATCACAGGAGAAGCCTTGGAGGGTGGTGGAGACACAGAAGGTTTCTCACATGGAGAGTGACTTCGCTCCAACTGAAAACGGCCTGGTGGGATTTTAAAGGCAGCACATCGGTGTGTGTAACATGTTGTTTGGCTCGCAGTACTGGGGTACTGAGTGCAGCGGTTCCCTGAAGCAAAAAAGAGCTAATCAGGCTGGCAGCCCCATTCTCAGGTGCTGGAGTCCATTTATGGCAGCTTTCCTCCAACACCTCCTGTCGCTCTTCATCAGCCACAGAAAACAGGAGGGGAACGCTTGCATGCTACTGTGGCCTCCTGCATGTCATTGCACCACACCAGTGAGGTGAGTACAAAGCTGGGGCTGGGGCTGGAGGTGGGAAGGGGTGGAGGGACATCAACACAGCCCTTGGGCTGCTTCTCCTCCAGCTTTGCAATCCTGGAAAACAAATGCTCTGGATAATACTGATGGAGAATTCCCCCTCTATTTTTATCTACCATTTAAAATTTGTTATATCTTTCTATTGACACAGCACTTCTCTAGATAAATGAGATACATTGGCAGTATTACATGTTCCATGCTAGGTAGATGCATTGCTGTTTCACTATGTCACAAAGGAAAGTCACTGCAGCCGGCTGAACAACAACTACGGGAAAAGGCGGGGAAGAGGGCGGAAAGGCGGACTGTCATTAATCAAAAGAGGAACAAATTGGAACAATCCAAAGTCCTGTCTGGATCCTCACCATGGAAGAAAAAGCATTGATTGGTGTGAACATAAGGATTACTCAGGTATGAGACAGAGTAGACTGCATGAAAGAGAAGAATCTTTCAAGAGGGATCCAGAGCGCTCCAACTTCCCCTGTCTGGACATACCCTTGTTTCCCTCACCAAAGGGGCAGAACTCAGATGACATAGCTCTTTTTCTGATTTGGGCTGCAGGGCAGGAGGAGACTGGAAGAGAGATAATTATTTACTAGTTGATTGACTCTTCGCACCAATAATCTACTTTGCCTTTAGAAGAACAGTGGTAACATTAGCAATGTTAAGTGAATTTAGGATAGGGCTGCCTAAACAAAGAATCAAGGACAGAAGAAAGACTGTGACAGTAATTTTCTTTACCCAAAGAAACAGACGAGGAACAAACCATAACAACCTTCCAAGGAATGGTATGTATAATCAGATAAATATCTTCCTTCTAAGAAAATAAGGTCTTCTTAAAAAAGAATATGACTATTCTCGAAGGCTTTCACGGCCAGGATCTGATGGTTGTTGTGGGTTTTTCGGGCTCTTTGGCCGTGTTCTGAAGGTTGTTCTTCCTAACGTTTCGCCAGTCTCTGTGGCCGGCATCTTCAGAGGACAGGAGTCCTCTGAAGATAAATAAATATATTTTTTATTATGTTCTTGACTGGTGGGCCATAGGATAATGAAGCAAAATACAGTAATTACAAGGAATAAGCTCCCCCCACCTCCCAGGGAAGCAAGATTTATTCATCTATTTTCAAAAAATCTGTTTTAACAATCTGCAACTTTCAACTTTTAATCTTTATGTTCTAGTATGCACTTTTGAGTCCTCTCTCTATATACATATGTGTGTTTGTGTGTGTATGTGTGTGTGTGTGCAGATTGTTGAAAGTAAATGTTATTTTCTTCCAGGGAAGGAGGTGTTTGTTTGTTTGTTTAAAAAAATGCTGGCAAACTCTTGTATAAAGACAACATAAAACAAAAACCAGCACAAACTTCAAAGGAATAAAGATTTTTTTCCCCCTTCAGGGAACTGAGGAAAGTTTTGTTTTGTGCATGAATACCAGTCCATGGGTGGAAGCTAAGGCACAAGAGAATGGAAGAATAATAAGGTAGCACCGGAAGAATCCACTCATCCTGAGCAACACTCTGCAAAATAACAAAAGGGAAGAATCACAGAGACCAGGAAGATGTGAGGCATGGAAGGCTTGTTTAAAATTAGGACCTTATTTTTAAGCATGTAGATGGATCCAAGTTTCCAAGATGGAATCTATTCCTTTTATAGATCTGAGTTCCCCCCCCCCAAAACAGGAAACTTTACTTTAATTTGACATGTACTGAATGTTCTTTATAAAAAGTGATTATTTGAAATAACTCTTTTGTGGAAAAGTCTATCCTGTTACAGGGTTGAGAAAAAACGTCTTGTAAACGTCAGCCGTATCCTTGTGTGCCTGCACAGTCACACATTTTCAATCATACATCTACATGTATATAAACAACACATTCTATCACCCATAGAAGGGCAATGCCTTCATTTGGTCAATCAAAATGTCACAAAAAAGTGGGCAAACTTTTATGTTTTGTAAAACTTTTCATCACGGTAGATGATGAATAAAGCTATGTGTGAGTTGGCAAGGGGAGGGAGGAAGAGCTGGATGGCTGGAACTGGCGATGGACTGTGGGGATCAGTAGCAAAGCACAACATCCATCTCTACTGGGTGCTTTGCAGCTGTCATGCAATGATTGCAATCCTTCTGAAAATATCAAATCTGACTGTTAGTCAGATCTGTTCCCACCTTTAGGTGAAACATGCAGGTTTCCTGGTGGTGGAAAATGGCAATAGAGAGAAACAAGATAGCTTTTAGGTCAACAGCGCTGGAGGTTAATTTTGGCTGGTGTGTGTGAGAGGCAACACAGGATAGCAAAAAAAAAGAGAGAGTAAATACAAGACAAGTAGGGGAGCGTCAGCTAGAAGCTGGAAGGAAAACACCTACAGACAACAAAGCTGCACCTTCAAGTGATTAAAATTATCTACCTTTGATTCAGTGGCTAAATCTGGTATTCTCCAAATGACAAATCACAAAGAAAGCAAAAGTTGGATGCTTCAATAAAGTTATTGTCCTCTTACGGATATTGGAATTCTTCTTAGGGGGTAAAATGACTGTGCAATGTAAACAATACATGTTTTTTGGAATAGCACCTATTTTCAAGCCAATGGACTAGAGTACGATGGCAGCATTTTGTTAGATAATGAACAGTGATTACAACAGCTGCTATATATTAGGGGAAAGATGGTTTTGGTAACATGGCCAACTGACAAAAGCATAGGAAGAACATCTCTAAGTATTAACCGTGTATATGAGGAGGTCACCAGCTGTATTCACCCCCCTAGTGAATCTCCTCTAGGGGGAAAGGAAAAACTTTTAACAACAGGATTTCCTCCTGTCTCAGCATTCTGTGTCTTTTTTAGAACAAAGACCTGGAAATATGTAGGCTACAATAAGTTTTCAATTTAGCCGCAATTATGGAATTAGCTCTTCTTTTCTCATATAGGAAACAAACCAGCTGTTACTCAATCCTTGCTCCCAGAGAAAGTTGGAATGTCTGCCTGCTAGGGATCATGGTCTGTACTAGATATTCTTAAACCAGGATGTTGAGCACACTGGAAGGGGAAATATACTATTTATTTGAGAAGATATGAAAAATTGTTTAAAAAGAAGTTTTTTGTTTTGTATTGTTTTTTGCAGCTGAATGGAATACTGGCAGGAAAAACACAAAAACAAAACCCAGTTACAAGAACACCTCCATCTGGATGAGGCTTCACGGATTGTCAATCTGACTTGTTGTTGTTGTTTAGTCGTTTAGTCGTGTCCGACTCTTCGTGACCCCATGGACCAGAGCACGCCAGGCCCTCCTGTCTTCCACTGCCTCCCGGAGTTTGGTCAGATTCATGTTCGTAGCTTTGATGACACTGTCCAGCCATCTCGTCCTCTGTCGTCCCCTTCTCCTCTTGCCTTCACACTTTCCCAACATCAGGGTCTTTTCCAGGGAGTCTTCTCTTCTCATGAGATGGCCAAAGTATTGGAGCCTCAGCTTCAGGTTCTGTCCTTCCAGTGAGCACTCAGGGTTGACTACACTACCTCTAAACAGGGCTCAGACACAGGGCCTTACAATAAAGCTTATGCCTTAAGCCACGCAGGCACAAAATGTACCAGAAATAATGAACTGCTAGGTAAAGGGTGTGATTAGATGGCCAAATTATCCACACCTGGATTGGTCTAGATTGTGCTAAGCAGGGTCACTTTGAGGTTTGGTATGAAAGAAGAAAAGGCCAAAGCAGGACTGCAGTTGAACATCAAGACCAGAATCGTGACTACAGAGGAAATACACAATTTTGATTTTGACAATGAAGAAATTGAAATGGTTAGAGATTTTGTGTACCTTGGTGCAATCATCCATCCCGTTGGAGACTGCAGCCCAGAAATCAGAAGACTGAAACTAGGAAGGGCAGCAATGAAAAAATGAGAAAAGATAATCAAATGTAAGAATGTACCACTGGAGACCAAAACCGTGCACACTCTTGTATTTCTGATCACCATGTATGGGTGTGAAAGCTGGACAGTTAAAAATGCTGACAGGAAAAATATTGATTCGTTTGAAATGAGGTACAGGAGGAGAGCTTTGCAGATAACCCTGGACTGCCAGAAAGACAAACAAGTGGGTCCTAGATTAAATCAAGCCTGAACTATCCCTGGAGGCAAAAATGTTGACACTGAGGATGACCTACTCTGGGCACATCATGAGAAGTCAGGATTCTCTGGAAAAGACAATAATGCCGGCAAAGTTGGAAAACAGCAGGAAAAGAGGAAGACTAAAGACAAAATTGATTAACTTCCTAAAGGAAGCTACAGGCGTGAGTTTGCAATAGGGCTGTTGAGGACAGGACGTTTTGGAGGTTGTTCATTCATGTAAGTTATCAGTTGGGGGCTACTTGACAGCACCTAACAACAACAACAAATGTCATTTGGGGTGATGCTTGCACCCACATGCAAGGATAGACCACACTGCACCACAAGTGACCCTCTTTAGCACAATCTAAACTGATCTTTAAAGGGAAAGAAAGAATATTAACAACAAAAATAACAACCCCTTTCTCCTCCTCCAGGCTTAATGATCTTGAGAAATCCAAAAATTCTTTCTCACTCCCCATGGAGAGGAAGCAAGGCAAAGCTTCCTTTTTAATTGTTGCTAACTAATGCAGTGCCTCAGCGATGCATTGAAAGTACGGATGTGCATCTGGATTCACAAATATTCAGAATTCACCAAATAATGCCATATTCGGAAAGTTCTGAATATATCTGAATCTAAATATGATAGTTCAGAATATCTGTAATAATAATTCCTAATATTTGGAGTCCCATTTACCTCTATAGATTAAAAAGCAAAAGGTTAGGTATCTATTTGTTAGAAGAAGAACTGAAAGTGAAAGTGAAACCTATTTCTCAAGAACTCTGAAGTGATTTCTTAAAAAATGAAACTTTAAGACACTCTGGTACCACCTGTGGAGCATAGAACTCAAGTGTCTCCTGACTGGGGTTGTCAGAAGGCACTTTTCTCCCCCGAGAGCCCATGTGCCAGAGAAGAACAAGGATGGCAGGAGCACTCAGACTGATTGATGAAGAACATACCTAAAAATTCCAAATTTTAAAAATGTTTAAAATTCAAAATTTTGAAACAGAAGGGCTGTAATTCCAAAGTCTGAATCTGAATTTTGGTGCTAGTGCATGCACAGACACACGCACGCACGCATGCGCACGCACACACACACACACACACACACACACACACACACTTGCATGCACACACTTTCAAAGCATTGCTGAAGCAACAGCAACAATTACACAGATAAGCCGCTTTTGGTCCTTTTGGGGAGAAAGGCGGGAAAGAAATATTTTAAATAAATAAAATAAATATATATGAAAATTTTTTGTCTCCCTTTCCTTCCACAGGCAAGTGGCAAGGAAGTTTTCCATTTTTCAAGATTCTTAAGTGACTTTAGCAAAGGTACAGCTTAAGCCAGCTGCTTTGGTTTGATCCCACTGATCACACACACTGGAAGCAAACCAAAATGGAGTGATCCTACCTACAGGAAAAAAATAGCAGCCCCTGACAGGCTTCGACCAGGGACAGGCTAGTTTGCAATAGCATGTACACTGGTTGGTGGGAAAAGGAGTGAATGAAGCTGTGCCAAAACCAGACCAAACTGCGGGACAAATATCTGTGGGATCCAACCCTCAGATAAGCCATGAGAAATAAATGGAAGTCTGGATCTATAATAAGCCTGGATCATTTATCTGTTGCAATACTTAGAGGAAATGATCAAGTTGAAAAGCTGATTCAGGAATTCCAGACTGGTTAATATGTAAGATCCCATATTAAATCTGATTAATGCACCAATTCATACTACTCCTGGGGAAGATATGACTTCATGCAATCCTAATATGATAAGCTTCCTGCATGCAGAAATATAAAGGTCATACAAAAAGTGCTAACCTAACATTTCTGTTCCCAAGTCCGGTTTTCTTTAAATAGGAGAAACACCTTCTCTTTGCAAGTGCAGTTGAGTACAATAGAGGCTGGCAATAGTTCCACAACAGAAGTAGTTGTTTAGTTAGACTAGAAACTGAGGGAATTTTCTTATTAGAAAGAATGTGTGTGTTGTTGTTTTTTAAGAGACATTTCTAGAACGCAACAAGAAAATAATAGGTTAATTTTGTCAGATTCAGTGAGGGGGGTACTTCCTGTATCACATAGTGGCCTCAAAATGTACCCTGGCTGAATGCACAGTCACAACGAATTTATCCTGTACACACATGTGCGGTATACATGCATAGAAAGAGCACATTTTCAGCCACAGTTTGCCTCATATCATGAGACATTTCTCCAGGAGAGGCAGGTATCAGTGCTTTATGGTTGACCTTTAGAGTGAGTTGCACTGCTCCCAGGAGAAAAGAAATTCGTGATCCAACAAATTTAACCAATGTCTAGGGGGAAATTTGATTCCCTCAAGGGAAGTTCTTATATAGTATATATGGAAGGAAATTCCACTTGAGAACAGACTGAAAAGGTGGTTTGAAAATGAGCTAAATTCTGATGAACACAACCTATGAGAGAGGACTACATGAGCCACCTCAGGATGGTCAGGCACTGCCTGAGGTATTGCACCACACAGTAGCAGGTTACCTACAGCGGACAAGAGCCTTCCAAACTGTGGACAGACCCTGCTGTTTTGTTTAGGCACAGAGTGAGGACTCATGGCAGAATGGAAACAGGGGCAGTGATCAGCTAGAAAAGACCGAGAAAGATTAAGGGGAATGCAAAGAAGTCCCCTAGTCTTGAGAGGCCCTTTGTTCATTTCAAAGGCTTTGAAATAAACAAAGGCAAAAATGTCAAGAAAGCATCAAAGAAAAACTCTCTCTTTTCCTGGTAGGTTTATTTCAGGGCAAAAGCTCCCTTGCCCCTTTTTGTGATACAACTTGTTTCCAAACCAAATAGCACTGGGGGGAGGAGAGCCTGTGCAGTGGTACTCAAGAAGCATCGAAACATCTGGAGGAAGAAGATGCCAGCAGGGTAGCATCCTCCTTCCACAACTCTTGCCCTAAAGCCTTTGTGTTAAGGTTAGTGCAAACGCATTTGAATGAGAAATGGAAACAATCTGGAGGCTCCTGATATTAATCACAGAGACTGAGAGCTTTAAAGCTATCTTGGGTGCTTTGATTAACAACTCCTGCTCTCACAGAAAACATGTAGCCTTGGGAATCAGTAATCTTATTACACCTAATAGAAATGGCTTAAAGGGGATTACCCAGAAGGGACCTTTGAGAAGCTTTGGAGACTATATGGGGGCCATATTCCGCAAGGTAATAAAGCCCTTCAAGGACTGATAAAAAAAGAGAGGAATCCTCAGCCAGTTCCCAAAGCTTCACTGGCTAGGTCTGGATTATCTGCCAGGATATCAATTATTTTGTAAACAGCTACTTTGGGAGCATAGGCATGTTATTTATAAACAGAGGTTGGAGGAAGGTTCTCCCTCTCCCTCTCTCCATCTGCCCCTGCTCCTTTTCAAAATAAGCCCTCAAATTTTGTCTGTGTGCCAAATCAGACTGACTTATGTCTGATTAAGTGTTTCTTAAATTTATTTATTGACAGAGGATTCCAATAGCAAAATTTCTAATGGAGCCAACTAAAAAAGCTGAAAGAAGGGAGTTAGCATTTGAGTACAGCCCAACAATAGGGGTTTCAAAAGCCTTGGTAGCTCTCTAAACATGGACTGGAAGAGTTGATCTGGTATGGTGGGGCCTGTCATCCCACCTGATTAGCTGGGAGGGCTTCTCCATTAGGTAGAGGCTCACGGAATTAGATGTGCACAGAGCAGACAGGTGCAGGTTTAGTGATGAGCAATTAACAGCCCTGAATTTCAACACAGCTTCATATTTGGATAATGCTCTGTTGGATTAAAGCACAATTTCTGATAGTTGGACTTCAATAACTCTGTTACTTAAATGTACTACTATAATGTATAAAACAAAAAAAAATTCTCAGCCTGGACTCATGCTGAAGGAAGATTACCGTACAAATCTATCAGGAACCCTGTCATATAGGAACAGTGTATTTAAGAGACCACACAACTTTCTAGATCCATACTTACAACGGGACTGCTTAATCCTAGTTGAGGTCATACAAAATTATATATGCAAATTATAGCATAGATGCAAAGCCAGTTCAAGATATTTTGCTGTCTGAGGTAAAGAACAAGATAGTGTTTTTTTAAAAAGCAGTATCACACACTAATAAATGACGGCTCAATAAATGACTGCTCCCTAGATGAGCAGTATGGGCTGCATACCTATTTCTTAGGCTTTGGTTGAACACCTACCCAGTGTGGATCAGGCGGCCTTCCTCTGCCTTCATCATCATTGCAGAAAGGTAAGCCTTCTCGCCTTGCCTGATGGTATTCTTTCCTTAGCTTCTGGATGCGTTCTGCAGTTCCAACTGCCAGACGGTCACTGCGTAAAGGAAGAAGAAATATCGCATAAATATTTGGGTGCATCTTCATCCCATACTAGCATATTACTCAACTCATTAAGGAGATGGGACTTCTTGGTTTCCACATGTGGACAATAAAAACAGGCATGCACATTCTAGCTAGAGCCCTTGCTCACACTTTTATATTTTACTTCAAAATCTTGATGGTGAAAGACTGTGGGTTGTTTTTTTTTTACAACTGAAGCAGAAGACAATGTAATATTAATGCCACTAGTTTATTATGATTCAATCTAGAGCTTGCAAGATATCTATGCCAATAGATATGGAAACCATTACAAACAAAGGGATGTATTACTCTGGATTCAACATTTTCCCATCAGAGAAAAGCACTTTTCCCCCCAACTACACCTTAAACCTGATACTTAAAACATCTATGCTTTTAAGAAACCTTTGTTCTTTGTGGCCAGCAGTGGCTCAGCTAGGCTAAATATTTCATGTGCCCTCCTTCCTTTTCACTCCAGAGCTCTTTGTTGGTGAAGACTTTGTCTTTAAAATGCTGAATTTCTAGTGAGAGGCAATGCACAGCTGGCACCAACAAGTCTCAGTTAGAAAATGAAAGTAATGCTATTAAGGGAACCAGGAGGCCCAAAACAGAGTGGGATTGACAACTGAAGCACCAATGGAAACCCCAAGCTCTTCTGAAATCCAGACCACTGAGCCCCTGGGAAGGTTCCCTTTAAATTTCCCCTATCCCTGCCATCAGTGGCCATTTTGCATCTTGGCAGGATGGCGAAGGTGGTTAGTTTGTTATAGGTTGCTGTTCACATGGCTTTAATTTTCAGGCAGGCAGGCAGGCATGCTTGGAAGAATTTATTTATTTATTTATATTATTATTATTTTAAGCAGTTGGAAATGATTGAGCGCCTGTGTATATGAGGTTTGTGGCATGGATGTCTCAGGTCTCTCACATGAAATTTGAATGATTTTGGTCAGAATAGCATTCAAAATAGGTCATAAACGGAACTGCTGGACAGCTCAATGGTTTAAAGCATTTGGCTGTGGAGCCAGAGGCTAAGAGTTTGATTCCCCCACTGTGCCTCCATGACAGGGGTTGGACTCAATGATCCATAGAGTTCCTTCCAGCTCTGCAGTTCTGAGATTATCCTTATCCTATTTTTTTTAAAGCAGAGACAAAACTCTTGCACTGCCTTTCTTCCTTCCTTTCTTCCTTTCTTTTCAATCCTGACCATCCAGTGGAAAGCCACTATTCTGGGTAGCTAACAATAACTGAAAACACATACATACCCACCACCCACCAAACACAAAACACACAATAAAAAACAATTCAAAACACTCAGAGGCAACAGCAGCAAAATTCAAATTTAAACTCAAAACTCATAGATCTTTATGTCTGCTGCTGGCTTATTTTTTTATTTTTATTTAATTTATTTATTTGCTATCTGTCTCTGCCTTTGGACTTGGGAAAGTCTGGTTTAGCTTTTTTTGGTCTTTTAATCTGTCTGCTCACGAACTCAAGAAAAACAAGACAGTTCAATGAGGTAATCAAGCAGGTAAGTACCTTCTTCTGCCTGTCTTGGCCTTCTGCTCCCCCCCTCCTCCCAAATTTTGCTCCCTCATCCCGGGTCACAGCCCTTTATTTCCCCCATTTTCACAACATTCCACTATGCGGACAAATACAAATAATTACAAATACTTTAAAATATTTGGATAAAAATAAAGTTGGATGGGTTATGAATCAGCTCAAAACAACTGTTATAACACATAAGAGAAATCATTTGGATTTAATCAAAGCAGATAGTATTCATGTATCCCTAGTTTTCCTCATTTAGTCATGCCCCAGCTCTGTCTTACTTTATCTATCACCTAACAAATCTTGTCCACAGCCCAACCCAGCAGCAAGTTCTCCGAGAAGGCTGAGATGTGCTGGTGGCATGGCGGGAACAGTGACGTTTACAACGCCATGATCTGTAGCAACTCTAAATTACAGCCCTGTTAAGCTTGTGTTGTATCCATAAAGGCCAGAGGGGTGGTGGTGATGCAAGGGGAGGACTGTGAGCTGGCCAAGATTTATTTATCCTGTCTTCTGTGGTTTTAAATATAAGAATATTAAACTAATTTGATTCACAGTGACATTTATAGATGCCATATACATTTGCTACATCTGCCCAAATATAGGGACTGTCTGTCAAGGAAGAGGGAATAAATTCTGTGCAAGGTAAGAGGGGACTTCTTGGGAGAACAATATAAGCAAACTATGGGCACAAAGTTAAATAACATCTACCATGCAAATGGAATATTAAAAAACACACATAAATACACGTATCCATTTGAATGAATTTGTACTAAAATATTAGACTGCCCGTTTTACAGGCTACCACAGAACTTGACAGCAAAGTTCCACTGTTCCCAACATTCCTCTACATTCAGCTGTCTAGCAGTGGCTTTGTAGGGTGTCCACTGGGAAATGTACACAACTGTCACATGCAAGAGCCATATATCAGTAGATTTTTCCGACAAGGAAGTTCCTTCTGTCTGGAACATTTTTCATTCACAAGCATCTCTGGCCAAGATTTTACACAATTTTCACAGCTTTTCCTTTTTACCTAGTTTCTGCAGTTACTCTTCTTAAAGATCTGCACCTTAGTCTTCAGATATGAGACTGAACGCATCATGCTGCCGGTATCCATGTTTTCACAACACAACGCAACACAACACACTGTCCTTAATGGACACACTGTAGCTAAAGTATGATGACCTCTCAGCAATACTCAACTATGCTTGGCATTTTCTGTGATGCACCAAACATGCTGGATAGCTCAGCAGTTTAGGCATTTGCCTGTGGAGACAGAGGTTGGGAGTTCGATTCCCCACTGTGCCTCCTTGACAGGGGTTGCACTCAACAATCCAGAGAGCCCCTTCCAGCTCTGCAGTTCTAAGATTATTATCGTCTAATATGTCCTCAGCAGGGTAACTGCAAGTTTAATCTGACCCACGGCCTTAAATACTAAGGGCTCTATAAAATTCAACCCCCTGTATGCTTTAGAACGGACACAGAGATCTTTCATCAGCCGATCCCCCCACATCTTAGCTGTGGGACAGAGCTACAAAGTTCTATACTAAAACAACAGTGAAATTCTTCTGAAAGTGGGAATGGGGAGTTATTTGAGCCAGGAAGGCAACTGTTTGCAGTATAGCCCTATTTTATTCCCTAAGCATAAAATACCAAATTTAGTCTCTGGGGGTTTTTCCCTCCATAACTACCCACACCAATACAGTTACAAGCATTAGCTTTTGAAAGATTTAAGTCTAGCCGAGGGGAGGAATATGAACGGTGTTTAAAAAACAGAAAAACTCCCCCCAGACCAGCTTCAAGCCCCAAGCAATGTGAAATGATTGTGAAGCCCAATCCTTTAACAGTTCTGCATTTCAGCTGGGCTCCTGACAATTACATGAATATATGAACCACCAGATGAATTCAATCAGGGCTGGGCAAATATCGCATACATAATCTATTAGTTTACTCCCAAAGAAACCGAAGCATTGAATTCAAGCAGAATGAAGTCATCAGTAATAATAATAGTAATAATAAAAGAAACTGATAAGGCAATATTAAGGTGTGTGTGTGTGGGGGGGGACAGACCACAGTTTTCTCAGAATTGCCGAAGTGGGGGAAATCATACCTTGCCTGCGATATATTTTTGCATCTGACGGAAAATACCTGTATTTTCAAATAAGGATTTGACCAGATAGCCACTCTAAAGCACGGGGATAGATGAAGAAAACAAAATCTCAGGCACACAGGATAAATAAATTTTTGTTTTGAAAAGAAATCAAAATTTTTAAAAGACAAGAAATTTTACTGACTTTCAAAATTAACTCATACAACAGGTATTTTCACTGGAATGCACCAGTAAGACTTATGATCTGTGTTTAAATTGTTACATGGCTACATTAGCACTTTGATTTTAAGATATCTCACTTCCTGTCATGACATTACAGCTTTGGAATCGAAAAGGATGGGCAATGATTGTCTTAAGGTCACTCCCCATATTTCTGAACTGGGATGAATGGCTGTAGCCAGCTAACATTCATTGCTTGACTTGTTAGACTACAAAACGTACAGTCTAAGCCTCCCGCCCTGTTCAAGGACAATCAACAGACCAATCCTATAGTCCCATAGCTTGGGTACAGAGGTCATCCCAGGAAATTCCTGCACAAAAGACACAGTAGGACTTATCATAGTGGTAGCTGGGAAATTGCTCACATTTCAACACCAGCACAAAGCAGGATCTGGCAGTTGCTCCTCTGTTTCAGAAATACGTACAAAGGAACACGACTGATTAGTTTAGGGGAGATATTCTCCTAGAGATAAATTCCAGGTTGGCCATGTGACCTTTTTAAAAATGTGCATTCAGTCATAGTCTCTGACCCTCGGTAACAATCTAGGGAAGTCAGTGTTATATGATTAATTCAGTCTCCTTAAACTTTTGTATATCTAGCTATCTTTGGGAATTTGGCACAAACTAGTTACATGTAACCAGATACTTGTAATTAATTATTTCCTCTTAACTAAGGTATAATTATGTTATGTTTGTAAGCCAGTAAAAGATGACTTTACTTCTTTTGCATTGTAATCAACTTTTTAATTACTTATATAGTTACAGGGGAAGCCTCATTAGATGGTGGAGGAGGTTTCAGTACTGGCAGGTGCAGTACATCATCGTGCTACTGCTTTGTCCTCTCCTAGAGTTGTTAAGGTGGTGATAAAGTAGAAGGGAGGAGAGTGTTTTGGTACTATAGACCAGGAGCTTATACAGTTCACATGCTTTAAAGAAACTCATTAAAAGGAACTAGTTGCTTTTGGAAGAATAAAGAGTTGCTTTTAAAAAAGTATCACTTTCCTGGGCTTGAAGTGGTAACTCTAACAAATTACTTCCCAAGCTGTGAAATAATGAAGTAGGTGAAAAGAGATTTAATTTAACACTTAACATTTCTGGGAAGCAGAATAAAGGACAAGAAAGATGTTAACCCCATTGTGAATATTATTAGATGTCATTTCCTTTTGAAGCCTTTTGACCACCTGGAGAAATCATCAGTGTGATGATGGCACTTTCCCTCATGGCACGCTGATTCGCTTTCATATTACCAGCTCAATATCAGTGGCATACAAAATATATCGCTGTATCCCTCAGGCCCTGCACAAAGATACCTTGGCTGTTTCACCTTTTCAGAAATTGATTAGAATATCAGCCAACAGAGCCATGTTCTTGTAATGACTGATGTCTTTCTGGGATCCCTTTAACAAAGCAGAAGGTCAAATCCAATAGTCTTGGCTAGGTCTTATCAAGACGTGAACGCCTGTGGCCATGATGGCCCTGGGATTCTGGGAGTTGTAGTTAAAAGAAAAAAGAAAAAAAAAGGAAAGCTTTCAAATTTACTCCTTCTCTGTGGCTTAATTCCTCACAATGTCTCTCCTCATGTCCCTTCTCCTTCATCTGGGCTCTAGCATTAATGGGCAAAATGTATAGGGAGACAAGTGATGGGTGCAAGGAGGGCTTAGTTGTCCTCACCCAGGCACTCCTCCGACTCCTCTTAAACATGTATTTAAAACATGGCAGGAGCTCAAGGCAGAGGTTGCTCCCCCTTCTTGTCTTCCTAAGTAACTACAGTACCTGTCGATATGCTGACAGCTGTTGGAAGGCTTTGCTTTCTTCCTGCTTCTTTGCCAACGAGGTTATTCCTCCTTTGTCCATGTCAAAGAGAGCTATGTGTCTCCTCTGTGATGACTGCAAGCCCATCTGTGCTCAGGAAAGCCATCTCTCAGGGCTTTTGTGCTAGGATTAAGTTAGGATTACTCTTCTCCCTGAATGGAGTTCTAGACAGGATGAAACCTAAGTGTCTTCTTCTATCAGCAGAGTGTGTGTGTATATATATATATATATATTCTTTTTTTGAAAAATGAGTTCAGCACCGAACCACATTACCCTGCTACAAAGAATATTTAATATATTCCTAAAGATGGGAAGCATTTGGTGGCTGGTTTCAATTTGAGCCTCCAAAGGGCTTGGAGAGAGAGAGGGTCTCTTCCTCACAATCACCAAAGCAGTCCCAGAGCCATCAGCATGCTCTGCTCATACAACAGGGTGCACATAAAGCGGTTCTCCATAAATACTTTCTAGCTGACATCTCTTTCCTGCCCTGGCTCCCTGCCAAAGACTGAATATCTTGCAGGAGTGCAGAAAAGCATTCTTATTTCAGGGAGGTTTGAGTAGCTGATACAGGACAGTGTGTGTGTGTTTGAATCAAGACGAAAGTCTGAAACCTTTATGCTCTTTATGTTGTATTTTTATATTTCTTCATCCTTAAAAAAAAGATGGAAGAGCCAATAAAGATTTCTTTTTAAAAAATCCATTAACCTTTATGTTACGCAACTGTTGGGGGTTGGGAGAAGGAGAATTCTCCCATTTACAATCTAATAAAAAAAATTACAATTTGATTAAAGGAACATTCTAATCCTTCCAGTTCTAGTCCTGTAAAAAACCAAACAGAACTGGATCTACCGATTGGAACACACTTCTCTAGTACGTACATAAAACATTTGGGAAAACACAATAGAGTGGTATTGTTCCTTTATGGTGTCACTGATGTATTTCAAAGGGTGTGTTACAAAGGCTGCACTTCTGAACCAGCAGTTATTTCAGAATGCAGAAACCCTGCATGTTTTACCGATGTGACATAACAGTCTCAACAACAGCAGAAAAAGAACAGTTGGGGGAAAATGAAAAAAAAATAAAATTTCATATTAAGAATATAACTTCACAATATTTCAAGCTTTCATCTTTGTCAGCCGTAGAAGGAAAAGATAGTTTACAAGGAAATTAGCTTTTGGTGTTTACGTCTCCACTTGAGCAAACGAATGATATTCCAAACAGAAGGCTCTGACAATTCTGCGCGATAAGAGGAGTTAAGATTCACACACAGAGTGCTCAAAATGTAAAAACAGAGCTTTCACGTTTTATAGCTGAAAGCAAAGTACAAGTTTTATATATCATCTGTGAGCCTGCAACAGTCCAGCAATTGCTTTAAAAGCACAAAGGAGAGGGAGAGAGAGAGGGAGGGAGGGAGAATAGCATTCCCAAAATGGAGATTTCCCACCATGTATCATCATTGCAAGACAAAACAAAGGCTTCTGAGGCATTTGGGATGAAACAGGTCCAACAAGATGCCATTAGCAGAGCTAGGAAGTATCTAGGTTTTTTTTTCTAATGTGTTACTTTTCTAACACATTTCATTTTGCACTAATGAGGTGATACTGAGGTATTTCTTTTGCCCATTAACTTCCATGGCCTTAACTTATGACTTTTTCAGTGGAACAAATATTGGCACCTCTCTGGTACCTACCTACATTGTCTATGGGGGAAAAAAAGGAAGGGAAGAGCTCGGCAGAAGAGCTGAGGGTTGTGTCAAGAGGGTCACATCCAGAAAGTACAGCTTGGGGAGGAGTGGTCAGCCTCCCGGACCCTCAACGGTGAGGTGCCTCAGAGATCTTCAGTCTCCCCAGTGCTTTTCAACATCTATGTTAAGCTGTTTGGGGAGGTCATCAGGAGATTCAGAGTACCGTGTCACCAGTATGCCAACAACATGCAACTCAAACTCTCCTTCCACATCCTCTGCAGTGGATGCTCTCTGGATATTGGAGTGCTGCCTGTTCTGGAATAGCCCAAGGCTAACAGGTTTAAGCTGAACCTGGATAAGATGGAGATCCTCCTCCTGGGGGCCCCCTCCTCTGATAGGTTAGGGGGCATTCTCCATAAGTTGGACAGAGTAGACGTTCTGCTTAGGAATTAAGATTGGTACCTGGTTGTGATCTTGGCTCCAGCTTTCTCTTGGAACTCCCAGATTGGCTTTTAATTAGTTTAGGCTCATTGCCCAGCTCTGCCCCTACCTAGACAAGGGATCCCTCAGGACATTGGTGCATGTGCTGGGGATCTCCAGGATTAACTACTGTAATGCTCTCTACATGGGGCTTTCCTTGAAGTTGACCCAGAGACTGCAGCAAGTCCAGAAGATGGCTACCAGACTGGCGGCAGGTATAAATAAATTATCCTTAGTCTTAGCTCACCTGCAGTGGTTACTGGTGATGTCCTGGGTCAAGTTCAAGGTTTTGGTGCTTACCTATAAAGCTATCCATGATTTGGGGCCCTGTTACTTCTCAGAGCATCTTTCCCCGAGATCATCTACCCATGCCACCAGATCCTCCCAGGCAATGCTCCTCTGGGTGGCCATGATGAAGGAGGCCAGGAAAGCATCTACTACAATCTGGGCCTTCTTGACTGTGGCCCCAACCTTCTGGAACCAGCTCCTGATCGAGCTATACCTGGCCCCCGCCCTGCCCACTTTTAAGAGGCTGCTGAAGACCCGGCTCTTCACTGATGCTTTTGGCAGCTGCTTCTGATGGTTTCTCTTGCCATATGCCCACTGTCTTATTATGTATTACTATGTAAATGCTGCGCTGCTGGAGATTTACAATAGTTTGTTCTGATTTTGTTGCTGTTGTTATCTTTAAATTTTATTGTTGTTTCCTGTGTCTTGTTTGTTTGTTTGATTCCATTATTGGTTAACCGCCGAGAATAGTGCCCAGCACTAATGAGGAAGTATATACATTAAATCAGTGGTCCCCAACCTTTTTGCCTCCACGGACCAGTTTAGTGTGTGGGCGGGGGTGTGGCGTCTGTGCGTGTGTGGGAGGGGCTGTGGGAGGGGCTGTGTGTGCATGGGAGGGGCTGTGGGAGGGGCCGTGCATGAGTGGGAGGGGCGTGCATGCGTCTGCGCATGCGGGGGGGGGAGGAGATTTGTCTCCGCGGCCCAGTCCTGGCAAGGCCATGGACTGAGACCGGTCCGTGGACCAGGGGTTGGGGACCCCTGCATTAAATAACATGAGTTACAGAAACTTAGGCTGGAAATATACACACACACACCCCTTTAAATGAGACTGATTTGTTTCGGATTTTGGGAAGGGGAGAGGAAGAGAAAAGAAGGAGTACAAGGAGGAAATGCATATGTGCCTGCACACACAGAGACATTCTTCAGAGAGGAGGCAAAGTGAATTGGAGAAAGTCACGTTATTTGGGGGGAAATCTTTAAAAGAGGCTGGTTTGTTTTGGAGTTTGGGAGTTAAGAAGGATATACTGTAAAAGGCAGCACAGGTAGGAAATGCAAACAACATCCTCCCCACTCCCTTTCCCCTTATTTCACTGTCCTGATGATCCTGAGCTGAAGCTACATGCTGCTTCAGGTGCCCAGAGTCGTGGTTGTATCTTGTTTTGTCTCAGAGCACAGCTGCAAATTCCAAGGTGCTCTCTCTCATTCTCTCTCTCTCTCTTTCTCTCTCTCTCTCCCTCCCTCCCTCTCTGTGTTCATGGTATTTTCAAAGTGCAATAAACAGAACTGGCCACTTGAGGGAATAGGTGATCATTTTCATGTATTTTCCAATGACTGCATCAGTAACAGTAATGGTAATGAATGAGTTACTTTTGCAGATGGAGTAGCTGTAGCAAACAAATTCTTCCTGGTCTAAAGTAGTGAGTAACAGAATGAGTTCCTTTTTTAAAAAGTAATGCTATGAACTTTAACCATCAGTATCTAGGCCTAATCCAGCAAGTAAAATGATACTGAAATACCGTCACAGATAGATAGACACACAGATAGATATGCAGGGCTGTAGGACTAAGATGGACTGAAACTCCCCAGAAGTTAAGATCTCCTTCAGTCTCTGCATCTGCCTTGGGCTGACTCTGTCCATCCAGCTGGCCACTGGGACCTCCAAGGCAAGCAAGCAAGATTATAAGAAGGCTCTTAATTTCAGTCAAGCCTTTCTCAAACAACACGGATCCCCTTAGCGCTTGTGTGCTCCTGAACCCTTTCAATCCTCCTCCTATGTTTTGGTCCTGCATTCTGGTTTGTTCTTTGACTGCTACTCTTGCTTTTATCCCATGGCTCCTTGTCCCCAAATTTATTTATTTATTTCTTTTTTTTATAGGCTACCTTCTCTTGATAAGGGGACCCAAGGTGGCTCACAATATTAGGAAAACAGAATTAAAAACAAACGTTAAACATTAAAAAACAATTAAACTATATGCTAATTAAAATACAATTGAATAATTGAAAACAAGTAAACATTAAAAACTATCTTAACATTAAAAAGGGATTCAGAGACTCAATCGTGATTGTTAAAAGCCTGCCTGAAGAAATGGGTCTTCAGATGTCAGTGGAAGGATAAAAGCGAGGGGGGGCCAGCCTGCTCTCCCAAGGGAGAGTGTTCCAGAGTCTGGGAGCTACCACAGAGAAGGCCCTCTCTCGTGTCCCCATCAACCATGCCTGCACTGGCAGTGGGACTGAGAGAAGAGCCTCCTCTGATGATCTTAAATGCCAAGAAGGCTTATATGGGGTGATATTGTCCTTCAGGTAGCCTGGACCCAAGCTGTAGAGGGCTTTATAGGTAAACACTTATGGCCTGGAAATAGACTGATAGCCAGTGCAGTTGTTGTAACAGGAGCGTTATATGCTCCCTATAACTGGTCCCAGTCAGTAGTCTGGCTGCTGCATTTTGAATGAGCTGAAGTTTCTGAACCATCTTCAAAGGCAGCCTATTACAGAGCATGTTACAGTAATCCAAGTGGGATGTAACTAAGGCATGAGTCACTGTAGCCAAATCAGACTTAGACTGTCCATTATCCAGTGTTGGCAAATGCAAAAGTATTGCTAGGAGCTCCTTTTCCACTAGTGCTTTGACCATCATGATTTCCAGTTATATTAATCTGTTGCAAATAAATAACAAAGAATCTCATGCCACTTTAACAGCACACAAGCTCTCTATTAGATAAACCTCTATGGAAGAGGATGCTCTTCATCAGATCCATTACATCCGATGAGCAGAGTTTGGAAGTGACTAGATACGAACAACCAGTTACTCTCCAATAAAATGGGTATAACTAAGTTACATTACAGAAAATGGATGGTGAATTTTTTTAAAAAATTGCAGTTATAATGACAAAAAACTAAATTGCAACAATGTATGTACTTGGGAATGATCTTGGGGTAAGCCTGTTCTATGCATGCTCAGTGCATAAGAAAATCACTGTTTTACCTTTTTGAAAAGCCTTTTTTGAGGATCAACGTTTCAGCCCCGGCAGCCTGGATTCCTCCCAAATTAAAAAAATAAAACAATACAAAGCAAAACAGGTGGGTCCAATAATTCTTTTTCAAGATAAGCAAGATTGGTATTTTCAATTTATTTGATTTGTTTTAAATCTGGGTTTTTAAGGTCACTTGTTTCTGCACATCAGATAACAGTTTCTTTTAAAAATTCATAACTTGAAAACCCTTTGTCAAAACTTCCCCAAATTTGGCACAAGGCAAGAGGAGAAAGTGTGCTACATCTGTCCCACATTTGGTGTTTATCCAAAGTCCAGCTCTCATGCAGTGATAATTTGTTACCAAGAAGTAGCGGGCAAGAGAAACAAAGAGCTGGGAGGGATAATAATAATCTTAGAGCTGCAGAGCTGGAAGGTACCCTATGGATCATCGAGGCGAGCCCCTGTCAAGGATGAAAAAATCTACGAGGTTAAATCACTACCCCTTTATGGGAAATTTCTTTCCAGATCTGTGTAAAAGTTTCAGCATATGCACAGGGGAGACACAAGGCCAATGTTGCTGAAATGTCAGCTATGGTTTTGTAGTAGAGGGGGAGTCATACTTTGAAACAGCATGTGGGAAGGGAAACGTGGTCCAGAAACAAACTTTTAGAGACCGCCTGTAATTGGAGCTGAAACCTTGTCAATGCTGTAGAGGCGACTGAAGCAATCTTCCTGCATTTGTGAAATCAGAGCTCAAAGGAATACTGTGCTGAAGTGATGAAGACCAATAATCAGACAAAGCAAGCTCAACCACAAAATCCTGGAAGCAAGAGAGGCTTATCCTGTGACACCCAGGAACCTACATTAGTCAAGGATCTCCATCTTTCAGTCACAGGCTATCTCTAACATCTGTGCCTGGCCTCAGACAAAATCGTTTGGGTATTTGGAGAGCTGCTGAAAGAGAAAGTGGATTGAGGGAGGGATTCAGAGACAGTTTCTCATTTTATTGCTTTTGCTTCAAACATTAAAAGTACTTTATACACTCAGGGGAATGATGTGCCTACGCGTGTGTATGTGTGCATAGAGTGCTGAAGGGAAACTTCTCCGATAAATGTTGTGCTCGACCCTGTATCACCATCACTGTCGGCAGGAGTAAAAAATGTAGCCCAGCAACCAAGAGAGCAATAAAGTTTCAAAAATGGATGGAAATCTGAGAATTTTAAGGACATAACTGTGGTTGATGAACGTTCACTGAAGCAGGACTATAAAGCCAGATATCCCGGGGGGGGGGGGGAAGTAACAGAAACGGTGCCGTATGTAAGAACACGCAACAGATGAAGGAGGAAAAGAAGAGTAAGATTGCATAGAGATTCATCTGTAAACAGAAGCAGCTTCTAGCCTGCAGTGGAAACATTACACCAGATCATTAGCTAGTTTTACATACTTTAAGAAAAGCAAAGAAGGATTTCTTAGGTCAATTGCTTGATCTTTTAACCCTCCCAACTTGCATAAAAGCATTACAACCACTTCTGTCCAAAAGGTTAAAGATTCCTAAAGTGGCACATGACTGTCATTTGTCTGGATGAAAACTGAGCCCCAGTGACCCTCTAGCATCATTCGTGACTCTTTGACTTTACAGAAGGCTTAGTGGAAATGCAGCAGCTAATATTATTTTGGCTTCTAGGGATTAATTAAAAACCAATTAGGCTCTTCTTGTACCTATAGAGCACAGCACTAAGCAGAATTAAATATTTGCTGCCTGAACTGGTTGGCAGCAATATTTTTTGCAACTATCTCAGGGTCTCTTTAAAAAAAGATAGAGAAAAAATATCACTTAATGCGTTTGAATAGCCCTTTCTCAAGGGCTGTATCTTCTAATCTAATGTATCTAATATATCTTCTCAACAAATTTGCACAACAAATTTCTTTACTGAAGCTTTTTCCCACCCTGCCCCTTGATTCTGTAATCTGCAGCTGTTCATAGACTTCTCCTTCCATTGACATCTTTAAGAGCAGACTACAAGATAACGTATTTTGAGACTGGCATGTTGTTGTTATATGTTGTCAAGTAAATCCTGACTTACTTGACAAAAAGTAACTTGACTAACTTGACTTACTTAGGGCAACCAAAAGGTCTTCCTTTAACAGCCCTGCTCAAGTTCTGCAAACTTTATTGAGCCAGTCTATCTTCTTCTGCTTTCCATGTAAGGTCTCCCTCTTTTCTTGTTGCCTTCCATTTTTCCTAGCATTATTGTCTTTTCCAACAAGTCTTGTCTTCTCATGATCTGTCCAGAGTCCAAGAGTCAAAAGCCCAGTTCAGTCATTTTAGCTTTTACTAAGAGTTCTGGTTTGATTTGATCTAGAACCTGCTGATTGGTCTTTTCAGCCATCCATGGTATCCACAGAGTGCTTCTCTAATATCACATTTTGAAGGAGACTGGTTCTGTTTTAAAAATGTCTGCTTCCTAACCAGCAGAGTCCAGATAAATCTTTTCAAGCGCTGAGAGAGGGAATCTTTAATTTTAAAATGAGACAGGTTTCCTTTGCGTTTAAAGGTGTGTACAACCATACAAGATTGGAAGCCCCTTGCAAGATTCCAAAATAAATGATCCCCTTATGATAATGTAAATGAACAAACTTTTGGAACTGTTATATTATTTATAATCTTAGAACTGCAGAGCTGGAAGGGATCCTATGGATCACTGAGCCCAGCCCATGTCAGGGAGGCACAGCGGGGAATCAAACTCCCAACCTCTGGCTGTGCAGCCAGATACTTAAGCCGCTGAGCTACGCAGCAGTTCTTAATATGGTCTGTACTTTGATATTTGACACGTGGGACCTGAAACAACATGTTGCAGCATATCCTAAGTTCCATCCAGCCACTCTCGCCATGCAGAACCATTTCACTCCTCCCTGTCTCCATATGCTGTATTTTTCTCTTCTGATAGCCAAACTAAGCTTGGTGGCTATAATGTCTGCTCTGTCCCTATTAAGTTGCTGGGGTTTCTGCACTTGCAATATTAAATACTTCCTTTTTATTAAATTAAAAATTCTGTTTTGTACATTTATCATCTTCAGAGTTTACCTGAATAAGAGCTTCTCGCAGGCACCATTTCAGGTACCAACCTGTCTGTCAGCAGTCAATACCTCTATTTGGTATTGGGATGGATGATAAAACTGTTCTGGATGAAACATAAATTTTAACTTTAGCTTTAGAAGCATTTAATGGCAGAGACTGTACTCACATATGTTTAGTGAATTCAGTGTATTAATTGTACAGGTATATTTTAGGTTTCTTTCTATATATTGATATTTTTTTTAAAAAAAATGATTTTTTTTCAATTACTACTAGTGTTTTTAAATTTGTAAACTGCCCAGAGTAGACCCTTGGTCTAGATGGGCAGGATAAAAATCTAATAAATAAATAAATAAATAAATAAATAAATACGACAGACAAAAATTGCACATGGTATTTTTCCACTTCTGTATTGCTGGATAAGGATAAAGAATAGGAAAAAATAAGGATTCCTTTCTGATTGAATAGGGCAAGCCTACCTCAAAAGCACACAATGTTAAGGTCCTGTGATATTGCACTCGAAAAGTAGTCCAATCCCCTGCTTCACTGAAGGAAGTACTTGGTATAACAAATGTTTAATTTTAAGCCTCACCAATACCAGGCACACAGAAGGGGAAAATATGACTCCTGGGTAAATTGGCTGTTTGTGGTCATACAGATGAGAAAGAGAGCCATTTGGGAAAAGAAATTAATCGTGCTGAAATGTTTTTAGACAAAATGGGCCTGTAACGGAAAAACAGTCAAGATTTTCATTAAAAATAATACTAAAAGGGTGAATTTTGAGCTAGTTAAGGGCAACAGTCTGAGCTTCTAGCATGCATGTTCTCTCCTGTTGTTCCACAGTATGAATGGATCTGTACAGGACTACACACAGCAAGGAGATGACGGCTACTGACAACAATTGAACTTTCCACAGCCTTTACACAATAGCAAGTAACAAAAAGACACACCAAGTTTTCCTTTTCCAGGCAAACACACACCACACCTTGGCACATGGACACAACATCTATTAAGTCTTCTTCCCACCACCCTCCCCGGTTCTTAATGAGATGCAGTTATACCGGGGGGGGGGGGCGGCAAACTCTATATGGTGAGTCTCTTGGATACGCATAACTAAATATTTAAAATTGCCTCCGTTTGACACCCTCTCATCTTACAACTGAACACACACACACATACTTCTGCACACACTCTACTGAAAGAAAGCAGCTGGCATATTTCTAGCATATAGGTCACACACCAACAAAGAGTACAGATATTCAACCCTCCCCACCACTCAGTTTATAACAGCTGTAACAATTCAACTAAGCAAATGATGAATGCTAAATTATTGCAAAGGATTGCTGTTGGCTTGTTTTTACCTCATTCCTAAAAAACATTTATTTAAACACCAGTATTATTTACTTGGATATCCAATGTTGTGTAGTGGATAGAGTGACGGGCTAGGAACCAGGCAACCTGAGTTTGAATCCCACTCAGCTATAGAAACCTTCAGGGATGAGGAGGAGTGGAACTGGTAAAACTGTTCCTTGAACATCTCACCAAAACCCTATTAGGGTTGCTAAAAGTTGGCTCCAGTTTGACGGCACATCACACACACACACACACACACACACACACACACACACGTCATTTATTTATATGTAAGTGAGTGTGTTTCATTCTTCATGCCCATCACCGTTGTATAATCCCCAACATGCCAGTATACAACAAATACTGCATAACAATTTTGAGATCTGTTTATTTTCTGTTTTAAATGATAACAGTGGTGCCTGGTGTCAGAAGGGGCTGGTGGGGTAGAAGACACAACCAAACACTACCATGGTAGACAGTTGCCATACGGTGGACTCGTCCTTTGCATTCCTTACAACTCAAACCCCGTGTTTTAAGAAGAGAAAACTTGGAAGTCATGAGTGCAGTGACATACAGAGGGGTGTGTGTAATCCAGTGACAACCCAGATTGCACACAGAAGGTGAGTACATCAAATGACTAAGATCACAACAGTGTTGATATGGGCGTGTGTGTGGAATATGTACTGACACACAAAAGGAATTCATATTGCACAAGGAATGGAAGTCCACAGTGGGGTGGATTGATGGAGGAGAAATAGTGGATAAAATCTCTCACTTGCTTTCTTCTGTTCCTCTGCTGTGTTCAAACAGAAGTCCTCTGCTCGGTCCCTGCTGCAGCAGCAATTCTGAGAAGAACCAGCATTCTACAGGAGAATACTACTGGTCTGAGCAGACTCAAATATGTGTTTTGCTTGAACGAACACACACACACACACACACACACAGCCCACTCCAAGGACACCTATTTTACCAATATAACTAATATAACTAATAGCTCCTGCGCTACAAAGGAAGCCCACTTATGCCCCATATTGGCAAAGCACTCCTCTTTAATGTTTTAGCTGCATCACCTAATGAGAAGGATCTCAGTCACTGCCTGGGAGAACACCCTATTGGCAGCGTGTGGAAATTTATGGCTTTTAACAGCCTCTAATTATGCAGTGGGAAAAGTTCAGAGACCTGTAGAACAGAATGAGCTTAAAGTCTCATCACAGTAGATCACCTCTTACTGGTTAGTTCTCCTCAACTGGCACTTTCTATCTCAATAACTCACTCTGAGACACTGGTAAGAAAAAATAAAAATGCTCCATTTACTCACAGTTCTTCATAGAGCAAAACAAACATCTGGCTGACTTTAGCTGACTTCAGAATTTTAACTGAGCAACAGACTGTCTGACTGGAAAAAAGCAGGAAGAGACTTGAGTAGAAAGCCATGGCTCTCTTCAAATTCTGAGACAGAGAGAGAACAATTGGATGTCTAGAAAAGCCCCTCCCAGCCAAAAACTCTTAAACGTAACATACGATTGTGCAGTAATTCCAACACTCTTTCATTTAAAGCTGCCCTCCTTAAGACCCATCTTGCTACATATAGTAAATCCACAAATCAGTCCCAGGGAAGAGGCTTGGTCATGGTCTGCCATCATTTCTGCAGTGCGTCAGTCGACCAACTCAATGATACATTTCTCAGCCAGGTCATGTACCAAGTGGTATCTCACACCAATGTGTTTGATGCACGTGTTCATCCTCTCACTCTGCGACAGTCTGATGCAGCTCTGTTTGTCTTCCATTAACTGAATCAACCTCTCTTGCTTGATCCTAAAATCACTCAGCAGCTTCTCCAGCCATAGCAGCTCTTCACATGCTTCAGCTACAACTATGAGTGTTGACTCGGTGGAAGACAAAGCTACAGCATCTCGTTTGTGACTAGGCCATGAAACAGGGCCATCACCATACAGGTAAAGGAAACCACTGGTAGACTTATAATCAGCACTATTCTCTGCCCAACCTGGATCAGTGCACTGTTACATGTTTTGGGTTCTCACTGGCTGGCAATCTCAACTGAAAATCCATGGTCCCTTTCAAATACCTAGCCACCATGTTTACAGCTGTCCAATCACTCTGAGTTGGAGAGCTAACTCTTCTGCATAGTATGTCTACTGCGGTAGCTACAGTATACTGGTCTGGTAGTAGTTGTAAGGTATAAAAGTTTACCTACAGTATAGCTGTTCTATATTGACTATTATTTGGTAGGAGTTCACTTTTTTCCTTGCTCTTAAAAAAGTCTTTCTGCATAGGTGGTGTGACACTATGGGCATCTTGGAAACCTAATGCTTCTAGAAGTTCAACTGTCTTCTGTTTCTGATTAAGCAAATATGCCCATCTGCTTCCCTGTTAATTTTAATGCCTAAATAATACTCTGCATCCCTCCTAACTCTTTAATTTCTACCTCCTTGTTAAGATGGTTTACTGTCTCTTTGTACTCCTGTTCCCTCTCAATAGGTATAAGTGAGTCATCGACGTAAGATGACTGCTTCTGGTAAACAAGCGTTGCTCTGCACTGCCTTGTCTGAAGCCTTGTTGCAATAGCATTTTCTTCAGTTTCTTGTTACAGGCTCAAGCAGCTTGCTGAAGTCCATACAGCTCTTTCTTTAGTTTGCAAAGGAAGTCAGGATGCTTCTGGTTGATGAAGCCCAATGGTTGCTTCATATACAGTTCCTGTATATGTAGAAACACAGGCTTGACATCTCGGTGCTTGACTTGCATTTTCCTGGAATCTGCCACATTCAGGAGCATTCTTATTGTGCTGTGTTTGACAACCGGAGCAAAAGTTTCATCAAAGTCTTCACCATATTTTTGTAGAAATCCTTTTGCTACTAGTCTTGCTTTGCAGCGTTCTACTTCTCCATCTGCACCTTGTTTGAGCTTGACTATCCACTTGCAGCCAATGGCTTTCTTGCCTGGTGGGAGCTCAGTAAGTGTCCATGTCTGATTCTTGTGCAGTGCTTCAATTTCTTGCAAGGTAGGACAGGCAGGGAGCAGGTATACCTTTGTTGGGTCACAATGAGTGTCCGATGGCTAGTGCTAGAACAACTTGTGGCATCTCATCCAGTTTAACAGCCTTGACATCTCCATCTGTGTCCCCTTCTCTTTGTGTACTTCTCTCAGCTTGTGTATAATCACCTTCCTGATTTACATCTGTTCAAGTTGTTGTGGAGGGATTGAAACAGCTTCATCTAGGAGAAGTCCAGCATGTTAGTTTTCTGTTCCTCTCTTTTCAGCTTTGTTTTGCTCATCAAAATAAACAACATGACTTATGCTGACTTCACCAATTTTTAACTTCATCACTTAATAGCCTTTGCTAGCAGAAGAGTGACCTAGCAAAATAGTCTCTTCAGTTCTAGAGTCCAGTTTGCGCCTTTTCTGTTTTGGTGTATATGTAAGTGTAAGTCAGATTTCCAAAACTCTGATTTGTTCTACGTATAATATCCTGTTATGGCATTATCTCAAGCCATGTCTTTGTGGTGCCCTTTGTTGGTCATCTCTTCTGAAGACTTGTTGCTGTCATAACTGCATCACCCCAAAATTCATTGGGCAACTTTGCATGCACAAGCATACATCTTGTCATCTCCAAAAGAGATATCAGTTTTCTTCCACCAATTCCATTCTGCTCAAATGTGTGTGGAACAGTTCTTCTCTGCAAAATCCCTTGTTCCTCTAAGAAAGCTTGTGTGTGGTGCAAAAGGCCTCACAGCAGCTGTGTATATTGCAGAAGGGGACTGGCAGGATCAACCTGGCAGTAGAAGCATCATGCTTCCTGTTGGATTTTGGGGACAGATGAACAACAGTTGGGGTTGGGGTGGGTTCACCACCTGCTCACACTGCAGTGCCACTGTTGACTGCCCCAAGGCACACCTGAGAGATCGTTCTCCTGAAGGGTACCAAATATGCATAGAAGTAATTTGAGGTGGCAGTGCTTTGTTTCCCACCACCACCACCACCTTACTAAATCTTAACAAATAAACAGGATTAACAAATAAATCAAACATGTTGTTGTTAAAAAGGCATTTGACAAGTCGAAAAGGATGTAAAGACATCTCACTACGTTTATTGGTGTTCCAGGCTCCTTTCATGCCACCCATATTCATAGACCTAAAGTGCCATTTTGGTGGTGCTTTCCTTGGTCCTCTTCTTTTCCCAGCGATCTTGCCCACTCAGGGATGATACAGTGCATTGGACAACATTATCATTCCATGTAGGCCAACAACAACAGGATCAAAAGTTGAACTGCTTCTAATCTGAATGACGAAAAAGGGATATGTCCCTATTGCTGAGACAGCTGGGCCAACATTCCTTGTCTTGCTCTGCTGGCAATCATATAGCCTACCAGCAGCCTGTGGCAAGACTTCCACAGTGGGTGTGCGATGCTAACATAAAACATGGGTGGGGGCTGCAAGTGCAGTGAGTTCAAGGCAGCGTATATGCCTCTCCTCAGCCTTCTTTATCCTGCCAACCACACTGTAGGGTAAGTCAGGCTGAGAGACTGTGGCTCTTCCAGCCAACTATATGGCTGAGTAACGATTTGAACCCCAACCTCCTGAGCTGTAGTCCAGTCCTCTAGCCTTGCGCCGTGTCAACCTTGCACCTCGTCACTTCTTACCGGCACTTGTACTTTGTCAACCTTATTCCACTAGATTATGGTGAGGGAACATCCGTTGCCTTTACCACTGGAAAGTGTTCCCTCTTTCTTCCTCCTCTGTACTGTTTTGTGACTTCACACCTTTTCACAAATCCCATGGTGAGAAAAATCATTAGGGAAGGAGGGGTGCTCTGCACATGGGGCAGAGAAGATCTTTTATGAGTCCTGCCCCATGTCTGTACTCCGCTCTTAGCACTGAAACACACTATTTGATGGAGGCATCATTAAGAATAGTTATACAAAACTGCAGGGGAAGAACATACTCTGAATCAGAGCAATCACCTGAGTTTTACTATAAATTGCTGTGCTCCCTTGCAAAATCAAGGGACTGCTCGCTGGAAACATTCTTAGTATTCAGGAAGGATCTGGTCTGTTCATTATTACATGGCAAGGAAGAAAGATCAAAAGGAGGATTTGGTCCCCTACTTAGGAGGAACTGACTAGTTACAAGGCTGGCTGCCAGCATGTCCTGGTGAAGAAGAAAGAGTGATCTGAAACAACAGTTTTTACACTTGTGCGTAATTGTCATGAGACAGTTCTCCAGCCAGTTTGCTACTGGACAATCCAGGGTGCCCACCTTATTCTTTCTTTCGAGAAATAAGCGACCTACTTGGCCTTTGTAAGTAGCAAGCTTAGGAGGTGCAATGACTCTCCTGGCCTCTGGCTAATCATCAAGAAAAACCAGCACTTTGTTAAAAAGGGCCCCCCCAGGCTGCTTGGCAGCAAATTCAGGAGCAACAGAAACCTAACTAGAGACACCATCTAGAAAGGGGTTTTGGCAGGATGAACAATATCCAAAGAACAGATATACATAAAAGCTCCTCTGGACTCATCCTTCAGAATTTAGTCAAACAGAAGGAGGCAGGTCATGTTTAATACACTGCTGCATAAGCATATGCCGATCATGCCTCCCCCCGCCTCACCTCACAGCAGTGCAGGAAAAACACACCTCTTCCATTCTAGTCCACTGAGTACTTCCTAATGATCACACACAAAAATGATTTATCTTTCCATGTCAGAAACCATCTTCTGGCAAAAGGCTTTGCTCACGTTAATGGTGATTTACACTGCATGACCAGGGATATGTAAATAAAGGACATTTTTAAAAGCACCGTGCCATCCTGTGAGTTACAACTGTACATGGAAATACTTGAAAATAACCATGACAGGGTGAATTAATTCAATCCCCCCTCCTGATTTTAGAATGGAAACTCCCGTTTCTTCTGCTTCTGCTTGTTGCGAACCCAGAAATCAATGTCTTTGGCAGAAGTTCAGTGGCCCATTTTGCAGTGTTCCTTCATTTTTTCAAATTTATCTCCAAGTAGAAAAGTCATAAGCATATATTGCCATATCAAAGGAGACTTAAATTTTAAGCCCTTTTTGCATTGGCAATCCTGAAGAAATAATTTGCTACTCTTTTCTTTAAAGGTTATTTATAGGCTGCCTAGAATGTCAGAGGAAAGTAGATAGATCATGTGGTCAAAAAGCATCCTTATAATAAAAGAAAGCTTTTAATGGATGATGGCTACTGGGATAACATTAATCCTGTATTAGGACTTTTACTGGAAAAAAAATACAAATGTAATTTATCTTTTTAACTGTCAGCTGCATTTCTAAAGCTTTAAAATCTGTAGCTTCCAGGGGTCTTTTGTCTTTCTGCCATGGCAGGAATATCTTGGACAGCTGTAAGAGCTTTGTAAGCTATCTTTCTCAAAATCCATTAGCTAATTCAAGGAACCTAATTAGAGCTGCCATTTTGATGAAGCATGCTGAATCTTCAGTAACACCATCAGTGTTTATTAGAAGACCACAAAAAACAAAACTCCATTAAATATTATTTAAAAAGTGGTAGACGTAGACACATTGTCTATGAAAAAACTGCATGCTAGACTCTACAGAAAGGAAACAAATGTACATCTTTCGGTGGAATTTAATTGAAATGCACCATTTAATATAATCTATTATAATATCAGTCATCTTTGTTGGACATTGCTGCAAGGGAAGGAGTAGGTTTCCTGGCATTTATTAGTGTATTATGGTTTGAAAGACCTACATTTTATATTTGAGAGGCAGAGTAGGAACAGTTACTTTGTAAGGAAGTGGGGGCGGGAGTTTCAAAATGAAGAGGTACCAAATCAAACAGGATATTGGGAAAGTGTGTAGCCTAAAGATAACAGTGATACTCACACAAGGATTCTTTGTTCTCAGATATAACTGATGGACTGGTAGGAAAGCCCTTATTTTTATAACATAGTTAACTGTTGTGAGTCCTTAATGAGATTACATGTCAAACATTTACAACTTTATGGTATGTTATAGGACTAATGGTCAGCTGTAGGTTGGAGGAAGCAATGGGTTGGATGCAACAGGTCAACATATGAAAATATCAACAAGATGGAGGAATTGTAGATGGTGGTTCTTGGGTCTGTAAATTAGGACCATAGCCTACAGTGGGTAGTGTTGCTCTCCCTTGAAAGACCAGCACATGGCCTTGGGGTATTCCTTGATGCTACCTTGCCACTGAACATCTAAATGGTTACAGTGGCACAAAGTCGTTGTCCCACCCACCCCAGTTCTGTCTGTTACTTTGTTAGTTGTAGCCATTCTTCAACTGAGATGGCCTGGTCACAGTAATTCATGCTCTAGTTACTTCCCCATTGGTCTGTGGTAACATGCTTTGTATGGCCCTGGAAGACAGTCTGGAAATTGCAGCTTGTGGAAAATGCAACCATGTGGGTGTGTTGATTGATTCAGCTGTGTGAAATAAACAGATTCTTAAAGAGTTCTGCTGGCTGCCTGTTTGTCATCAAACACAATTTAAAGTGCTGGCTTTGATCTATAAAGCATTAAACAATCTAGGACATGGCTACTTAATGGAGGACCTCCCCTTGCACTGTCCTGCCAATCTCCTGGAACCCACTGGGGAGGTCTTTTTGTTTATAGCATCATGCAATGAAATCCAGTCTTCTGGAACTTGTAGTAGAGTCTTATTGGTGGTGGTGGTATCATGGGTGTAGAATATTCTCCCACTGGAGCGTTGACTGGCATCAAACTAGATTGATTTCCAGTGGCAGGCAGAAACAATCTCCCCCCTCCCCCACATACTTTCTCTTAGACAATTCACTGTATATAGTAGATCAGATGGTAGATAGGGGTATATATGAATCTTTTTAAGTACCAACTGATTGCTGGACATTTTTATCAGTCTCATAATTGTATCTTGTATCTTCTCACCACCTCTGCACCCACTCCGGAACTGTCTTAAGATGAAGAGCATGACAGTAATTTTATGGATGAAATAAACATTGAGTAAAAATCACACAGTGCAGCAAAAATGTGAATGAGTAAAATATTTTTAGGTGTGTATGTATGTATAAAAGTGTGCCCAGGACTACCAAAGCTTATGCCTTATCAGATATTTATTGTTTTAAAATTTTTGCCTCTCCCCCCCCCCCCCGCCCCACAAATGGCAGTGGTCAAATTACAGGATGTTTCTATGACTGAATCTTCCAATATCTTTCTGAGCCTTAAAAACAGTAAAGACGAGGTCATATGGAATGGGCCAGTAGTGGATGGATTATTCCTGGACTATTTCATCATGTGATAAATTGCTCCTCCCCCTTACAATATTCCCAAGTGGGAAATACAAGAAGGTTTCCATACTGCAGTTATATTTTTCCTTCTTTGGGCATTAACGGGTCTTTACAATCCAGTGCTGTTTCACTTTGGTAGCAAGCACATGCAGTGATATGTAACTTACCAGTAAATAAACAACAACCCAGCTTTCACCTGTTTGTCATGAACGGAGAAACAGAAGAGGGTTGTGGGGGAGGGGGGGGACATGGAGCCTCAGAGGGAGGGATGGGTTAAATAGGGTCACTCTGATGTGTGGTGTGCCTTCCTGTACCAAAAGTACACAATCCTTGCATGTGGATGCAAATATCACTCTACATCTCGGACTCCACTTTCAAGTGACCCTGTTTGGTTCAATCCAGCCCAGAATAATTGCACCCTGAGGCAATGTACAACAACAACAAAGGAAGAAAGATGACTTTTTAAAAGTTAAAAATAAAGATAAAAAAATGTTGGGCTGTTGTATGTAATTTGGCCCTTACACAAATACTCCTCTGGTAATTTTTTTTTACTAAGTATATGTCTTTCTTTGTAACAGTTCACACAAAACTACTTGTTTCACTTTGACGAATAAAGAGAACACAGTCTGGAAATATCCTACATATGCTTTCAAAGCCAAACCCCTAATGTTGCAAACAACAGTAGACCTGTCTCAGGATACTTCTTTTGAAATGCATCTCGTCCTGTATCTAATTATAATCCTACTCCTCTTGTATGTTCAACTCAACAGATGTAAAAACAAAATCAGCATCTTTTCTACAGCAGCTGTTCTAGTTAAGCGACTAGTGAGCAGGGGGTGAAAGGTGCAAGCCTTACAAGGAAAAAATGAAGCATTCTAACAGTAATTTAATGAGGAAGAGCATAAACAGCAAATGAAATAATCTGTGAAGTATTTCATTAGCTGTCAGCGCAAGATGTGAGGCAGGATGAAGGTGCACGGGCTAGTAACTTGCTTGAAAAAAAGTGCTTCCACAGAACACAGAGACGGGCACGTTTAATCAGTATTGTAATTACTATGATACTGCCTCAGGAGTCTCAACTAAGGGACCAGAAACCATTGTCTTAGGAATTGCTCATGCACCTCACCAGTACTCTTCTTAAACGGGGGTCCATCTTTCTCAGGGAGCCTTTGGAATTTCAGAAATGTCCAAGAAGATAAGTGACTTTTGAATAATAAAGGAAATAATTTAAGTGTGTTTTCAACATTCATCTAACAAATACACCAGAACAGTAAATACTTGGGCTAGGCCTGCAAAATTAGTGACTTACTAAACTGAATGTGTGGCGGCCCACCACAGCCTTTACCATAAAGCTAAGTGCTTCTCCTAGCTAGAGTAGACCCACTGAACCAATGAATACAAGCAGACCCATTGAATCAACAGAAATTCCACTAATGGGCCTACCTTAGCAAAAAGATTTAGGCCAGTGCTTTTGTTGCCTGCCAGAGCTGTGAAGTTGGCCATCATCTTCTGGCTTGGTGTGCCACAAGGTCCTGATGCAGAATGTGGTGATTTTGCCCACGCTAGCCAAATCCGCAGGTATAGTAGTGAGAGGGAGCTAATCTGTTTTAGATAGTCTGTTTCAGAGCTAGTAAGGGTCTGTTGGAAGAATATATGTATGTATATATATATGTGTATATGTATATGTGTGTGTGTATAATTTACAACTGTTTTATCATTTATGTAATACCCTAGATGTCTTATTTTTCTTTTCTTACCATTTACCTATCTTGCATTAATAAACCCTCTTGTTTATTCAGAACTGAACTCTCCTTCTTATTTAATTTTAAAAGTAACTTACAAGCTATTAAACAGTGTACATTTAGAAACATTACACCCACGCCACATCATGAGGTTATGTAATACAAGAGAGAAAAGAAAAGGTTAGAGTAGAAGGAGAAACCTTTTTCACTCAGCATCTGAATTTAAAACAGATACAGTTTGAGGCAAGGAGGTGCTAGCTGGAAACAATAAAAAGGACACAAATACTTGACAGAGATTTTGGAGGTGGTTGTCCTTTGGTGTAAAGCCTAACATAGCAGCACTAAGGAGTGGGGGCTAGGTTTAAGCTGAAAGTACCGTGTTTCCCCGAAAATAAGACAGGGTCTTATATTAATTTTTGCTCTAAAAAACACATTAAGGTTTATTTTCAGGGGATGTTTTATTTTTTTCATGTACAACCATCTGCATTTATTCAAATACAGTCATGTCATCTTCTTCTGGTTGCTGCACAATGGTGGAGGGCGGGGTTTCATTTAACGGGCTTATTTTTGGGATAGGGCTTATATTACGAGCATCCTGAAAAATCCTATTAGGGCTTATTTTCAGGTTAGGTCTTATTTTCGGGGAAACAGGGTACAAGAAAGATGCCTGTATCTACCAAGGGAGTGTGTGAACTGCTAGTGTGAACCTCAGTGGGAAAGGACACCTCCTTGGGGAAGAACAGTAGTCTCCCTGGCTACTTCGGAGGCTCTCTCTCTCTCTCTCTCTCTCATTCCAAATAACCTTCTAAAATGCATGCATTTACAGTATATTCATATCTATTATATACTTTGAAGTTTTGCAGCAATTTTGATCATAGTTGCCACATTCAATAGCAGTCTCACAATTCAAAATTCCACATCTGAGAAGTACAAACTAAAATAACAAATACTTTTTTTCACTTGCTAATGTTTTCTTCTTCACACTCACCCTCTTTTTCATAATAATTATCTCAAGCTGGAATTAGGTGCTCAAAGGTAAACTGTGATTCATCCTTTTATGCTTCACCTTTCATGTGCAACATTTTCTAGATGGGTGAGGTATTTGCAGGGAAGAAGTGATGATAGTGGGCAAGCAGTCACTTCATCTTTCAGTGCCTCTACTACTTTCCCTCATGAGAAAATCTCATCATCAACCACCTTCTCTAACTAGTCGGGAGATCTGGTCTTGGAGCCTGGCTTAGTGAGGGTTTGTAGAAGAAAAGGCACTGTGTAGACTTAAAAATTAAGTGTTACCTCCTGTCAGCCACTTCTTCCCCAGCAACTACCTGCACCAATTCTTGCTTTGCAATTTGCAGGTAAATTCGCAACTTCATATTTGTCATTTAACATCACTTTTGGGCCTTAACAATCTTGGCTTGCAGGGGATAAATATGAACACAGAGTTTAGATTTTGCAGGATTTTTTTAGGTGGCATTTTTACCATTAATTTTTATCTAGTGGTTCCTCAGGTTTTGTGGTTATTGTTCTATGAAAAATTTGTAGAGATACTTCAAGCTTGCTCAAGGGTATTTTGAACAATATGGCAAGGTATATATATGTCTTAAAAACAAAACAAATAAGTAACACAAACATATAATTCAAATCATTGTTCCCTTTATTGGCTAAGGTATAAGATGACCAGAAACAGTTTTTTTCATAACTGGAGTGCACACAAACATTGTCTACGCAAACCCATTTCTGTGTTATGCATCATAGGCATTTCAGAAGGCGAATAAGCAACTTTTCCTGGACAACTAGTGTGAAACCACAAACATATTATCTCCTTTCCCCTGTGCTGAGATGGAACCAAACTATATTCTGCAAAACACACCTATCTGAAATCCTGGGAGCACCAGGGTTTACCACTGGCACCCACCATTCTCCTTTCTCCGTGTTTCCCTGAAAATAAGACAGGGTCTTATATGAATTTTTGCTCCAAAAAACACATTAGGGCTTATTTTCAGGGGATGTTTTATTTTTTTCATGTACAACAATCTACATTTATTCAAATACAGGCATGCCATCTTCTTCTGGTTGCTGCACAATGGTGGAGGGCGGGGTTTCACTTAACTGAGGCTTCTTTTTTGGGGTAGGGCTTATATTACGAGCATCCTGAAAAATCATACTAGGGCTTATTTTCAGGTTAGGTCTTATTTTCGGGGAAACAGGGTACATTAGGAATGTTAAACTGATGGTTAAAATTCATTACCACCTTATCAACTCTCTTCATTTTGGGTTAGCAAAATAACAGAAATGGTCTTACTTTGACTTACGAAGAACTGACCCAACTGAACAACGTCTACAGAAGCAAACGTTATCTGTGTGTGTGTGTGGGAAGACCTGGAGTGATGTCATTCCACAACTCTCCATTTGGCTCTGTATCCCATAAACAGATAATAAACCCCAAACCAACATTACAGCCCTCAATTCTTTCTTCTTCTTCTCTTTAGCCAAATATTTCTGCCTTCAGAAGTCTTTCCCCTTCTGTTCTGCTATTAGCCTTGCAAACCAAAACTGGCATTGACTATCTGTAGAGGAAAGCGTTTTTGCTTTTGTTTTTCTGTCCTGAGGTTTCCTCCTGCAGAGAAAACAAGTGCTTGAGAACCATATAAACTCTGGAGCTTGTGTGTGTTTGCTGCAAAGTTAGTAAGTGGATGCATTCCCTCTCTTCTGCTGATGGACAGATTTTCAACAGATAAAGAACTCGGACTATAGTTTCTAGGTATAGAAGAAGAAGGTGGTTTCCTCCCTGACTTCAGATATATCTTGTCTATTTTAGAATGCATCATATAATTTATTTTAGAAGATTTAATAGGTGGGTTTTTAATATTATTTTCTGTTCCCCATTTCATCCCACGGTTCCCAGTTTTCAGCATTTCTGATATAACTATGGGTAAGATTTTTAAAAATTGGGAAAATGCCTGCTCACAGTTCAGCTCCTTGGCCAGCATCTTATTGGGTTCAGCTCTGCTTACTATCTACATGGTTGAGCAAAAGTTCCCATCTACAGTTTTGGGGGAGATGTGTCAGCAATATGCTGATAACACTGAAGACTTAATTTTTTTCCCCAACAAGTGCCAAGAAGGATATGTTGGTGCAGTGGTGAACAGGATGTGGGCTAAAAAGCGATGATAAATTCAAGACAAGGTGTAAGTACTAGTCGATATGGAGATGAAAATATATCTATTCTAAATGGGAAGGTGCTACATTTGCAGTTTGGGCTCTTAGGCTCAGCTGGATCTTTGTGTAGTTGTAGCATCAAGAGGTGCCTTTGCAAAAGTAGGTTTGGCCACACATCCATATGAGTAAGACAACATACTCTACACGGCAGTGGCCTTGAAAATCATCTGAAGACTGCAGCTACTGTAACTCGCAGTGGCCAGAATGCTTTCTGGTGTTTACCTCACATCAGTTCTACTCCTAGTTTTCTGTCTGTTGCCAGGCCCATTTCAAATTCATATTGAAAGGTTGTGGCCAGAATATCTGCAAGACCTCCTCCTCTTCCTCCTGTCCTGTGACCATCTGTTAAAAGAGACATCCCTGGAGGTGACACAAGCCAAGGCTTTTTCAGTGGCATCATGACCCTCGTCGCTGAACTCTCTTCTGAAAGAGGTTTGAATGGTTTTGATGTTTTGTGGGTGGGAAGCCAAAACATATTTTATTCTGCTAAGGTTTTAATGCATTTTTAATGATTTATCAATATTTTTCTTTAGATGCTTTTGTAAAAATGATTGATGTTCTCAGTCTATATTGTATTAAGATGCGTCCAATACACATTTTAGCTTTTTGAAGGCCAAATGTCAGTGTATAAGTAAGTTTATAAATAAATGCATAAAAAAGAATGAATTTGCAATGTGGTTCCTTGGCTTCTTCAAATGCCATATTTTTGATGACACTCAAATGTTATATAATGGACACTACCATTAAATAAACCTATTTTTCTTTCTTTTAGTGCTTCTCTCCCCAGGCATTGTGTCTGTTGGAATGACCCATATGAAACAGCAACAATACAAAACCTAAAAGGAGGGAAGAATATACATAGGCTGCAAGCATTTGTTGAGATACAGGGTTTGATGGTTTTCTTTAAAGAGTAGCCCCCACCCTTACCTCCCATCCCTGCCACTCTTCCTTTGAAACTTCTCAGAATTGCCAAAGAAACCAAGATGAGGAAACCTGTTCTGATGTGGTATCTCTGAATAAGACCCCCCTCAGCCTTTGAAGCTGAGAAATGTAATTTGAGGACAAGTAAACAAAGAAACAAAACAAAAATACCCAAAACAAATAAAAATCCCATAGAAATAAAATAAATTGAACATTGCGCATTAAGAAAATACAGATCCCGTCCTTTCTAACACGTTGGGAATACTTAATGCTGGAATATCTTTGCCTGTATAGGTCAGCCACAGCTTTATAAATGTAATCCACCATTTTAGAACATAATCTGAAGGAAGAATGACACTGCCTTTGGTGAATGTACATCTCTCTCTTTTTTGGTACCACAGAGACTTGATGGGGCCTTTGAGCACTATTAGGGTCTAAACGTGAAACGACCATAGTTCTACAAACAGCCTTTGTGAGTACCTCGTTCTTGTGCCTGAGTTCCAAATGAAGCTGTAGTCAGCTTAATGAGATAGCTAATTGATGAGCACCACTTCCTTCTCTCATCCATTAAGGTAAGTAGAACACGTGGGTATCTCAGCTCGTCAAAGAGAAGAAAAACACATTAATTTGGAGAGTTCTGGAGCTGTTAATAAATCTGACACTGTCTGGCAGATTTTCTTCATTTCCTCCTATATGATGGACGCTGTGATCACAAGTTAGAAAATCTATTTTCTCACACAAAATTGCTACTCTAGAGGTTGTGGTTTTTATAGGAAGGGCACAGGGAACCATCAGAATATAGCATCAAACAAGATGGTTTATTTGTTTTCAGGGAGCTTACTCAGTGACTATTTACAAGTGTGAGCAAGCTACTCCCTCAAACCTCCACTGTACTGTACTTACAAATTTTATTATCAAAATAAACACACTGCCTGCTTGTAGTTGGTATTCTGTTCAGAGGCACTCACTGTAAATCTTTTACTATACTTTTATTCTTCCAACTGAAATTTGTACAGGCTCAGCCGAGCCATTTCTAATAATTTTTCATTACAAACAGATTTTCATAAATGTGGGTGTTATGCCTTCGCCTTTGGGATGGGGGAAGGCAAAGGGCAGGCGGAGGGAAGCCACTTTAACTGCCCTGAAAATGATCTTCCTGAATCTGGGCCTCATAAATCCTATTAAATGTTATATTTCATCAGCAGACTGGAAAAGCTTTTTTTTTTTCCTTTTTTCTGCTGGGCAATGGTGACGCCCAGCCTTTAAATTTATGGTTTCATTTCAGAAATGGACTATAAAGAAAGCCTAGCTTTGCTGTCCATCAAAGTGACTCTGACATGAGCAAGTAAGTGGTACATGTGGGTTTATTAAAAGCTTCCTGGATGCATCATGGGTTCCAGGGGTATACAGTGAAAACTAGGGATTCTGACTTAAAAGCACACCAGCAGGCAAGATTCCCCCCCCCCCCCCGCTCTCTCCAAGTGGACTGTCCTATGCTTGTGTCACTAAGGCATTGGCCACAGTATCATTGTTTATTCAAGTAGTAAATGGAAAAAAATCTCCCAGTGCGATCTCTTCAGTCTGCCACTTCTCAATTTGCCTCTTTCACACATGACTACTTAGCCTCTTGAACTTCTTGAGGATGCTCCTCTATTACAATCCCTTTCAAAGCTCTGTCCCCTTCCCCTGGACTGCTTCATGAACCCTGCCTGAAATATCTGCTTCACATTTCACACAGTAATTGCAACTGTCATGGTAGCAATGTTTCTCATAGCAAAGACTAAGCATGGAAAGGACCGACAGGCATTTCGAAACACTGAGAACCATAAACCTGTGGTGGGCCTCTGTCCATGGCCTGTTATACATGCCCACATATGTCTCTCTTTCAGTCTTCCCGTGTCTGCTGTGGGAAACTGGGGGGGGGGGGGCAGCAAACAAGATTTATGTGTAAACTGACTGTCCTTGGATGTTGCTTCCTGCCTATAAAAATTGTAGATGCATCGCAGAAGCAGTATTTGGACTTGGAACAATGCTTCTGTATTGTTTGGCTTCCTCCGCCTCCTCTGGTTGATCTTGTGAAACACCATCCAATCCGCTCGCTCAGCACAGAAATGTTTTCAGGACTTTATCTTACCATTGTGGGATTTCAAATCAAAAGGTGGGAACAATGCCTAAGCATCAACATATTCTCCCACAACACACATATGTCACAACCTCATTCTGTACACTGGCATCTTTTCGGCCTTGCTAGAATTTTTAAACATGAGAAAAATAATTCAGAAATATTATTCCCATCCACATCCATTAGCACTGACTCTGCTAGCTTCTGAATTTCTTCAAAAGTCAAACAGAACAAGTTTTGGTGGATACATTCTGTTATTTCTTTAGGCCCCAATGCTGAACCTTTGAAGAAAAAAGGCACATGAAATCAGTGCTCTCTGCTGTTTTTGGGTTTTTTTTTTTAAAAAACAGGCCTTCAAACAGGCTGCCAACATTGATGTTTCCAGATTATATTTTGAAAGGATTATATTATAGTTGTATGATGACACTTTTCTTCACTATCTATTGCCATGCAGACAGTCTGTACATAGAAGTCATTTTCTTTCTTTCTTTCTTTCTTTCTTTCTTTCTTTCTTTCTTTCTTTCTTTCTTTCTTTCTTTCTTTCTTTCATTTACCTACTTTGTTAGCTAATGCACCAACAAAGCTAGACAGTACAGTAAAATAACTTCCATAAATAACATGATCAACAATTCAGGTGCAACATTCCTCTTTGTGGACTTACAAAGTCCTCCTGCTAAAGTCATAACACACACATACTTGAGGCCTGTCTGACGATATTGTGAGTTTGCTCGGTCACATAAAACTTCCAACTGCTCAGTATAAGCTGGCATCTCCATATTTTCATGTTTTAATGAATGCCTCAGCAACAATTATAAAGGTACTATCTGTGAAATGTGTAGGATTCTGCCCCCAGTTGGAATATAATAAGGCTGGTGAGATTGGGGCCAAGAAGCAGCATTGTCATGATACATCCTAGACTCTTACACACCAGCCTTTTCCCTCTATTAATAAGCACTATTTATGTTTTCAAAACCCACACATTTTAGGTAGCAACACTACAAGGAAGGAAGGAAGGAAGGAAGGAAGGAAGGAAGGAAGGAAGGAAGGAAGGAAGGAAGGAAGGAAGGAAGGAAGGAAGGAGGCACATTAATATGAGGAAAATAATATTTACAGTCTTACAGATGAAGGATCTCTATGCTTGGTTTGTAACTTTAGGGAGAATTCAAAGCCAGCAATTTGTGTTCCACTGTTGATAGGTGTGTGAAGTATCCCCATGTGCTGGCACCATGATAATGAAAGTGGAACAACATTTCATACAGCAGCAGAAAAGAATCTGGATGGAATTCCCGTTTAGTCTTGTTATTGTCACAGTCTCCACTCAGTCAAAAAGTAAGAATCACTGCAGCACAAAAAGCCTTTAGGCTTTTTCTTTATTATAGCACAGCAATAACTGTTAGCTGGGGTTGGGTGGGCATTGCTTGAAGGTGAAGAAAGAATATAAACAGATTACCAGTACTGTTGGAAAATATTTTTTTTTTCCTGAGAAACCATCAGGAAACAGAAAGTAGTTTTTTTTCTTCTTCTTTGCCAGAGAGGACACTGAAACCAAAATGGAACACTGAAAACTAGACTGAGATAATGCAGAGCATAAAATGTCTACTAAATTAACTGGGAGATCCTGGACAACATAATCCACTTTTGTTCTTGAAATTAGAAGCTTTCTAATCAGACTTTTTCACAGTTCCCAAGCAATCTCAACTGATACATTTAGAAGTGGCAAAGAGTCAAGATCAAATCATTTCCCCTTGTGAGTGGTTATTGTGACAGTAAGAAAAATGGGAGAGGAAACTCTCTTGCATCAAGTGAGGTAATTGCTCTCTGTTTACCCTCCATCTTTTGGAGTTTCAGGGACTTTCCCCAGCTCTACCTGGAATGGCCAGGGATGGAAGCTGACACTTCCTGCAGGCTAAACACTGAACTACAGCTCTTTTCCAAAGCACCACACCATTAAGAAGTGGGTGGGGGACTGGATTATGTATAAATTTATGCTAGACATGTTCTACTAGTAGATGCTTCCTCCTAATTTTACCTTTGTACTTCACATAATGTACACTCACACTTGCTTTCAAACTGGCTTGATTAAATTTTCCTGTTGTTTAAGAGCTGGCTTATAAATGGTTTGCCAAAAACCCAGTTCACCAGCAAAAGAAACTTTGGAGAACGCTGAATGCAATCCGTTGCACTGATGACCTGAAAATTGAGCTTGTGGTGGACCTGCTTGAATGCCCAGTCCACTGAGTGCAAATCTAAACAGGTTTCACCAAAGACTGAGGATTTTGGGGTGGCACAGGGAATAAATTTCCTTTTATTGAAAGCATACAAATGGAAAATGAGAATTATACCTGTCAGTACTTTCTTTTCACACTTGACAAACATCAATATGCAACTCACTTTAATTTTGGAGTAAAACAAGTTATGATAGTGAGCACCTATGTTTGTCCCTTGTGAACATAAACTGCACTTCTTCCTTCCTTCCTAACTTGCCCTATATTGACAGATCTCAGGGCAGGGTGCAAAGAATAAAATCATATTAAAAGAAGCTAATGCTTAAAAACAAATTTAAACTTTATACTGTCATTCACACATCAGGCAGTTGTGACAATCTTTATACGCTGATTCACACATTATGTGGGCAGGTCTGTTGTTACTAATGAGAAAGGCAGCTTAAACTGTCCTCCTTATTTCCCACTGTTCCACCATTAAGGCTACACTCCTCCTGCTAAACTAGAGAAAAAATTAGCAGAGGCAACCAAAGGCTGCAAGATAGAGCAGAGGAAAAGGGAAGAGGTCAACTTTATTTGTGAATGTAACCCTAAAAAGCCAAGATCCTCTCTAAAAGAGGCGGAGCAACTTTAACTAGGCATCTAACTATGTGAGCTCTCAGAAGAGGATGGTGTACAGAAGACCAGTGGATTCAGCAAAGCTAGGTGAAAGTTTCTGGTACCCTTCCTGGTTTATCACATGGAAATGGGAATATGTATTTGCATGCATGTGAGTTTCTTCAGTGACTAAAGCATATATGTGCGTTTTTTGGTGTGAGTTTTATTTCTCAAAAATTCACAGTAAGCCTCCTAAATGTACAGATTTCTGAGGCAAGGCTTGGCTACGTGGTTCAGTTACGGTGAGCTGGAGCAGGCTAAATAGGTTTGCTCAAGGTCCCAGAGAGTTCCGGTATGCCATTTGGTGTGATCACTTGCATTCACACGCCATACAAACCTCAAACAACCCTATTTGGTCTATCTTCCTTAAGAAAACAAACATGCCCCCACACACCAAATCTCCCCCCTCCCTTTTGACCCTTTCGCTCTCCTCCTCCTGGGAGGAAGCTTTCATTTTTTTAAATTCCAAGTGAAATAATGCATCAGCAGTGATGTAATAGACTTTTAACACCCCCACAGTTTTTGCTTCCTTCCTCTGCCCCTCTGTGGAGTAGCCTCACACCAGCTCAAGACAATCTGTACTTAAAATCTGAAGAATCTGCTGACCTCTTTCATGGGATAATAGAATTCTCTTGTTGCTTTTGCACGTTTCTCCAAACTATGGTAGCTTCACACACCTTTGATGGAAAACCTCTGTGATATATAGACAAGAGGCAAAGCACCTACCTCTACACGCTGAAGAAGTACTCTGTATCCATTCTCGTCACACTTGCCCGGCTTGAAAGCCATTTGAGACTTTGCAACAGGACGTTTTAATTATGGCATTACTCTTTTACGAAAATGTTATAAGCTCAGTATTAATTAAAAGTACTATATCTCCCCTAATGAAACTGAAGGCAAAGATGCAGGACAATTCAGTTGCATCCTGTCATGTAGATACAGTATGACTCTTTACTGTCACTGCCCTTTTCCACAAATACTTTTTACTCTCCATGCTGTACTTATTAATGCGAAAGTTAAAGCTAAATTCTGATGAGTAAATACCTGGTAATCTATCTGTACTTTATACAACAAAAGGAGTAGACAATCTGGTTGAAATAATATTTAAAGCTTTTCCTCTAAGGAGATGAATGCAACATAAAACAGATTCCAGCATTTCTTGGTGGCAGGGTATCTATTCCTTCATTTCCGAATAGCTGTGCGTATCGGTACGTTAGTGATGCTTTCGCAAAGAAGGTTTGACAACAATAGAGAGTCCCCCGCCTGCTAAACAAGAAGTGACAACTCCATTTGAAAGCTGTCCCTGGATGTGTTTTATGTGCAGAAATTATCTGTGACAGTTCAAATCAAAACAGAGTTTTCATTTCACAGGGGAGGTGAATGGACGATAGAATAGGTTGCTTTAAATGCTATGGTCTTGGGCCAATTAACATTCCAGAATATTTCTTTGGGGTAGACTGCTCATTTCTAGCTCTTAAACCTAAGGGGAAAATTAAAGATGTTACTTCTCTCCTCACGCTACACAATGAAAGATACAACGAGAAGGTAATATGACTATTTTAAAAGTAGAGAAGAAAAATTTCTTGCAGTAGTCATCCAGACTGGTAGTCATCTTGTTTAAAGGCCCTGGTCCTGCAAAAGTCGTATAACCCCCCCCCCCCCCCAACATGCAGCCAATGCTTTGCTTATAATGAATCTTTTCCTGTGACTTTTTGGTTCATTTTGTTCAGCCAAGTATTTGTGTGGCTCCTCACCCCACTTTGTTAATAATGTATTTTACACTGTTTTGTACTTGGAATTCATATAATCTAGTTGAACATATGGACACTTTTTGGACCTTTTACAGTCTTAAGATCACAGTGTATGATGTTCCCAGAGACACAAGGCATGGGAGGACACTCTTGCCTCTTTTACCCCCTACCAGTAACAATACATAGCTTTTAGTGTAACAAATTCAGTGCTGAAGCAGTTCAATGGTAAATGGGTGGTGCAAGGCCCATTGGGTCAGGGCATACAGTCAGGAAGGACCACTAGGCTAAGCCACAGCTGCAGTGCCTTCTGCTCCTTCCCTTTCTTCTACTACCTCCTCCTCACTTCTCTTCCTCTTTCAGAGCCTCCAGCACCACCACTGGGCTCCTCTCTACTTCCAACAGCAGCAATAGCAGCAGCAGCAACTTGGAGAAAGGGGAAGTGGTGCCATTGCTCCATCTTTCCCAAGTGGGAAAAGTGACTTTTTTCTCCTCTCCACGAGTCTGTCTGGTAGTGGCCTTTGCTCCTGAGTTTAGTACTATGAAGTCATTTCAGTGTCAACACCTACATAATCAGTCAATGGGTCTACTCTAGGTGGGACTGATAATTGGATTTTATAAATCAAATTAGAATGTGTATTTGCCTTCTATGGATTAACTAATTTTTGATTGCTTAGTGTGTACCCATATGCCATAAAACTGCATAAACATTTCATGTTATGAGACAAATTGTGAAACTTCATCTTATACCATCTCTAAAAAGCACCAAAACAGATGAATGGCATTTCTTTAAAGAGTTCTGGGAATATATATCATGGTACTTGATACATTGAAAAACCATTTAAGCATCTAGGGCAAATAGCACCTTACTGTACCACTAATTTGGCACTCTTGTAAAATATATTAGGAATCTAAGAACTACCTTGCTGGATCACACACATGGGAGGTTTACTCAGTTCAGGCAGCCTGGTGTTTTTGAGGGTGTCTGTAAGTGAAACAGGAAGACAACACATGCCATTGCCCTCAACATCTGATACTCTAGGTAATTGCTTTTTCAATCCTGGCGTTCCATTTAGTAGCTCTCATGGTTCATATCTACTGAAAAATGTAGAGTCCATTAGCTTGTCCTAATAAGTATCCAGTGGAATCCAGTATGGTGTAATGGATAGAGTGATAGACTAAGACTCAGATGACCTGGGTTTGAAACCCTACTCAACCATGGAAATTCAGTGTGAGGGGGGACTGGTAAAACTACTTCTTAAACTTCTCACTTACTTTGAAAATCCTATTAGGGTCACTATAAGTTATGACAAAACATAACATGCATTCACAATAACTGTGCACAAATAGCAAGATGGCAGAGGTGGTTCTCTATGAAAAATGCCAAATATGTGATATTGCCACAGTCAGGCAATATTTTTATTGTGGCCAACCGTAATGTCTCAAAGCAGTGAACATATATGTTCAAGATCTTTAGAACTCTTCTGCAGATTAGAGATCAAGCAAAATATAGAATGGGGGGGGGGAAGAGAAGAGCTGGTTTAATACGGGAGCTTGAAAAATCTGTATTTGATCATGGTTGTTTAAATGGAGGTGAAGATGGTGCTAAGAGCTATGGAGGTTCCAGAGTCTATCTAGGATTGCTAGGCCAAGGAAACATACAATCACCAGTTCCCCGTGTCTGAAAATTTAAAATAACTATTGCTTGAAGCAAAACACACTAGTTATTTGTTTCACACAGAAGTGAAATAAAGAGAAACATATAATATATATTAGCAAAGCTGGAGATTAATTTCAGATGGTGTAGTAGGTAAAAAAAGTTAGTAGTAGCAACATTGAATAGCATTCTCTAGTAATGCTGGAGGAAACACAACCCTCAAAAACTAAAATGTCATCTTAGTTTGGTAGAAAAACATCCTTTGCCGGTGCTAATAACGATAGTGCTCTTTAGTGTGTTCCTAGTATTTCTTGTACATCAAGTCTCCGTGAATCCAGATATATATTACCTAAATAATCCTCACAATAATTCTGTGAGCTAGGTCAATATCATTTTAATACTGTGTGCTTGAGGAGGTAAGCTAAGGCTGAACAGCAGCTTTCTTTGTGCTACTTAGTTCAGGACAAAGGGAAGGTTTGGAATGAGTGACCTCACTCATTTTTTAATAGTGCTACAACTGGCCCATATTCTGAGCCAGTGACTTGCAAAAGTTGGCTTTCCCCTTCTGTCCATTGGGAACTTGTCATCAATTAGTTGCATCAGGGTGCACTTAAACAAGCAGTTATTTCTTATTCTATTATAGCAGGCCTTGCATGAAGTCTATATGGGGGAGGGGAGGAGTATGGACCCAATAGACTACCATGAGGTTCTAGTGGTACTAGAGGTAGAGCCCTAGCAAATGAAACTTCCTCCACAGGGAGAAATGGCTGAAGCCCTCTGTGATGACTTTCAAGGACGCCTTGAAAACCCCTTCGTTCCCAAACATTTTTTTGGCTGAACTCTTTGATTAAGTATGTTGGTGACAGTTAAGATGGTTGCTTCCAGCTCTTCTCGAATGTTATCTGAATATTTACAGTATTAATATTGAACCATAACATCTCTAAAGTAGTTTGCATTAAAATGTACATGATACAATCTAGTTGGTAATTTGTCACTTCTGTTTCAGATGTGTTGAAAAAAATGCTTTAAAAATGTTTTGTTACCTCATTTCCTGTTCCTATAGTGTTGTAAGAACATTATCTATTAAGTTCTGTAATTTACTGTAATATGTTTGAAAACCACCTGGAGAGGACAGTATTCTGTAAGACAGCCTAGAAGAGTCTTGACTAAATAATTCACGAACATGTACAGACTGATCTTTTCAAAAGTAAAAAATCTGCTTCTGGAAACAGGTGATGGATGGGTACCTGCCCAGCATTTCCTTGCTCTAGATAATGGGTTCCCAACTTGGGGGTCGCAAAGTATTTTCTGGCAGGTTGCCAGGCTTAAACAAACCATGAGTTTCTATCCCTATGCCTATGATGAAGCTAACGGGTTACTAGTTGCTTTGCTTTCTCAGCAAGGGTTAAAGGCACTGAGTTGGGTTCCTAGAGAAGGAAGGGAGCCCAGGCAGGCAGGATGGGATGTGTGGTCCAAAAAGGTCCCTTCTTCTCTCTCTCTTTTTAGTCTGTGAAAAGCAAGTTTTCTCCTCCCCTTGCAGAATCTGGGGATTCCCTCCCCAGTTATGCCTGGAGGTGAGTCCATCGCAGCTGGGTTGGCTGGGAGGCCAGGAAAAGCTGGGGGGGGGGGTTAGAATGGGAGCAAGCAGAACCCAAATTGCAAGCCCAGCCAAGAGGAGGGGAAAGGATCCCCCCATCAGGCAGTAGATATTTGGTGGCAGTGTTTTGTGCTGTCAAATTGCTGCTGCTTTGGGGGCGGCGGCTATGAATTAACCCCCATTCCTACAGTCAAAACTCCAGCTGCAGTCTTGTAGAATAAAGGCCAGGGTTTCTCCATTGAGTCAATCCATCTCAAGTTCTGTCTTGCTTTTTCTGTCTTTCCCCCCTAAAATTACTGTCCTTCCCAGGGAAGTTTGTCTTCACTTGATAATTTACTCCACTTAAAATGCCTTTTTATGCAGATGTGGTGGTGGTGACATCACAGGTTATTTGGTTGTTATAAAAGGAGGTCACGATTTGAAAAAGCCTGGGAAACATTGTTCCAGATCACTTTGACCGGATAAGATTTTAAATACACCAATCCTTTATACAGACTTTACATTGGAAGAGGTCTACTGTACTATCATCACACACATGCCTGTGCAATATTCAGTGTAGGTCTTAGATCTTTGAGGAGAATAAGATGTAATGTAAAAATAAAATTTAAAAATAAATTTTTGCAGGGATGGGTGGGTCGTGACAAGCCATGCATTTGCCTTGCTTCATAGTTGACAGGGAGAGCTCCTCTTTTTAGTGAACGTTCTGATCCCAAGGCCATCCTTAATTCACTGCAGGAGGACATTTGTGAGGCCTTATATTCAGCACTGGTCCTCATAAGCGACAAAGATCAGGAGAAGCAATGCATATTGGCAGTGTGTACTGGAAAGTCTCTCATGAGCGTCTGAGCCTTTTTTTCTGTGTGGGCAGAAATGTTTTAAGGAAGGCTTTCCTAGAGACATCCAGATGTTATACACTATAAATGCCACTAGGCCTAAACATGGGTCATGTTGGCGGGGGTTGATAGAGATTGTAGTCCAAAACATCTGGAGGGTATTCAGTTGGGACAGGCTGTCTTAGGGCCTTGCTGTGCTCAATTAAGACTTCAAGAACACTCTCCCCTCTCTTACTTGATCTTGAAAAAGTTACTTTTTTGGACTCTCAAAATGGGCTTGCCTAACCTGGTCAGTCTCTGGGAGCTGTAGTCTGCCTGGGTAACTTTTCACACACTGATGGTTGTGGGACATTGAAAGGCAATGCTCGCAAGAGCAAAGTCAGAAGATCACTGGCCATGTCAATTCCGCTTGCAGTCATATGAACAGATGTGCTTGCTTCTGCAAGTGGTGTCATTCAAACTTCAGAAATTGACTGAAGCCCTGCAATTTCTTGTAGGCGCCTTGGCAGTCCTTCCGGATGGCATAAATTTCTACTTTAAACAATCAGATTGTTGGCTGACCATCTTCGTTTCGGCTATATATCCGGAAAAAAATGTACAGTTTTGATCTGCTTGAGAGCTACTTGTCACAGTATGTTTTAAATTCAAAGGGTGATGTCTTGCTGGTTTCTTCTATGCCTCCAAAAAATTGCAAACATCTTGTTTGAATGTACACCCAATTAACTTCACAAGGGATCTTTGTACCAAAAGACTCCTGAAGTGGCTTTCCGCTCCAAGATGGATTAATGTGATATGAAACTAAATGAGTAAATGAAACAGCACAGATCAAAGAAACCGATAGAAATATGGCATAAAAAGACTATTTTAAATTGGAATGACAACTTTAAAAATGCATATCTGTGTGGTAGTAAGTCCAATGCACTCCACTGGAACTTTCATATGGTTAAACACACCAAGAGAACAAATAGAATGAAGCATGTTTAACTAGAGGTACATGCACTTGTGAAGATATTAAATTCTTCAACAAACCTGTGGTTTATGAATATGGGTTATTGTGCTCCTATATCCACGATTCAAAACATCAGGAAATGGCTTGATATTACTAAACAATATTGTGCTGTGCTGCCAGCAGGAAAATGATGCCAAGCTTTATATAGCAAAGGGCAGCTTGAATGCTGACAACACCAATGACAGCAGTCAAGATGGTCTACAGCAGTGGTTGTTAAACTGGGGTCCCCAGATGTTCTTGGACTGCAATTCCCAGAAGCCTCCACCATTTGCTGTGCTGGCCAGGATTTCTGGGAGTTTTAGTCTAAGAACATCTGGGGACCAAAGTTTGAGAAGCACTGGTCTACAGGATACCCTCTTGTGCTCCATTCACAAAGTGACACCAAAGAGAGGAAAATCCCAGAAATGGCTTCTTTTTTTGATCAGTTAACCACTTCTCACCTAGCACAAAGCAACTGTCAGGGCAGTTTTCTGACAAGTGTGAATGGTAGTGAATACAAAAGGGCATCCTGTAGACAATCTTGACTTCTGCCACTGGTGTTATCAACATTCAGGCTGCACTGCAGCTGGGTTACTCTGGGCCCAAAAATGGAAGAATGGGGAAATACCAACAATGGATGAGCTATTAAAGAAGCTACTGGATATTGCAGAACCAGATGTGCTCTCAGAGGCACTACGGAATCAACTGAGATGCTTTGTGAAGGAAAGCTGGAAGCGGATATATAATTGGGTCCAGGAAAAGACAGGAACTTAGGGGAAGAAATAGTTATGGCGAATTAATGCTCGCTAGAATCCTTTGATGATATTTAGATGACCAGACAATGGCGAAATCTCTGATCTTTATTTGTAGTATGGATGTTTAGTTTTACTGTTCTTTGTTATTGGTGTTACTTTTGTTAGGTCTTAGTTTTCTGTCCTGTACGTTTTGTACGTATGAATCATCATCATCATCATTCAGGCTGCTCAGGGCTGGGACAAACACAACTTTTCTGTGCTTTTGTAATGCAGAAATACTTGAATATCTCTTCCAAATTCTATGCTAATTCCTGGAGATACATGGCAAAATGTCCACCTTTCTGGAGGACTGTCATTACATTACTTTCTTTAAAGCAGCTGTGAAGTTTCACTGACCTGTAATTCTCCCACACCCATAGGATACACTGCATTGTAAACCGCCCAGAGTGGCCTTGGCTGCCAGATGGGCGGTATATAAATCAGATAGTTAGTTAGTTAGTTAGTTAGTTAGTTAGTTAGTTAGTTAGTTAGTTAGTTAGTTAGTTAGTTAGTTAGTTAGTTAGTCTGCCTGGCAAGCCTGTTCCACACATGCTCAATTTCTAACTAATTGGTTGTTTTCCCCAATTGAAAGTTCTCTTTTGATGATCAATATTTCAGCCTTTGCAGTCTGGATTCTTTCCAAATTTTAAAAAGTGGGTACAGTCAACCATTGTCTTTCAAGAGAAGAAAGACTGGTCTTTTTAATTTATATGAGCTATTTTAAATCTGGGGACATTTAGGTTCGCTTGTTTCTGCATGGTGAGGGGTAAAAATAGTTTCACATATAAAAAATAATAACTTGAACACCCTTTGCCTAAATGTCCCCAAATTTGGAACAGAACAAGAACAGACTGCCTTCTAGACCTGTTCCAAATTTAGTGTCGATCCAAATTCCAGTTTCAAAGTTTTAGTTTTTTGTTTGAGCTGCCCCCCATTTTTAGAATGTTAATTTGCTCTGCAGCACAACAACATAGCTGTACGGTAACTAGCAAGCTGGCCTCAGCATTCCAGAAATGAGGATGATACTTTCTTTCTGACTGCTTGACTCTACAGACAGCACCTATTGTTGAAGGTAGAAAAGGCTTTTTAAACTGTGCTGCACAGAGGGCAAAAACATCAGAACTGGCACAGGCATGGCATTTCCATGGGAAAAAGGAGGGGAAAGATTTTAAAAGGTGCTGTTGCCCCTCCACCGCTTCCCACCATCCTTTTAGGAGCAGGAGCTGCATAAACATTGCTATTTACTTCCATGCAGGCAGAAAATAGCTACTTCTGTATTCTTACAAATCAAGAGTTGCAGTTATTGAAAATATCAAAGGAAGAAAACAAGACTTTCTTCAGGTGAGGGAGTTGCATAGGCTACTTGTCTATAATTTGTGCTCTTAACAATCAATAACAATTAGGGACAGGCTGGTTGCTGATTTAACACTGTTCCCCAAAGCACTCTTCCACCCTCTCCCTCTCCCTGACCCACACCCCTTGCAGGAGTAGTTGCTGATTTGTAAAGCAAGGACTTGCAATGCAACAAGCCTCCTCTATCATTACCTGCGAATGGATCAGAAGCACTTCACATCCCCTGGTTAGCAGAACACTTTACTACACAGAAGTGCTCAATTAAAGCAGCCCTTTCAGGCAATTATGGAGCATTACAGCTGCTCAGAAACAGAAAATAGCACTCCCCTTTACTCTGAAAGAGAGTGAATTTTTACCCCTTCCACACTGGCACATGTCCCTCCCCCTGCCTTCCCCCCCCCCCCTTTCATCAACTACATATTTGGTGGCCACTTTCAAGATTCTTTTCAAAAACTCAAAAGTTGATTTGCAGCATTTTCAGTTTACATCCTGAAAGCACACATGCACCACCTCCTCCTCACATTTAGGCTCCCAATAAATTATATACATCCCCCTTGACATGTTTTAAATCAGTGTAGAAAGCCTCTACCTACTTAGGAGGTAAACTTGTATCTTCGGCTGAATATGCTTAAAAGCCCAAAGGCAGAAGTGTTTAGAGCTGATAAATTCAGAAGCCAGTACAGGCTATGTTTTCAGTGATTATTGAGTTGACAGACAACACCCTGAAGTAACTATTACTCTGGAAATTATAATGTATCATCATTTAAATTTTAAATGAATGAAAAGAATCAAGCACAACAATGGGTTGTCGGAGGGGCTGATTATTCAGATTATTTGTAAAGATGGTAAAAATATTGGCACCTCACTGCCCTTTTCTCCATTGTTACTGCATTCTCATCTCAAGCTGGCTTCTTGACAAGACACAGAAGCTACGATTCCCTTGGTGATGAATGGAGGGGGAGGGGCACACAAAGTGACAATCACGTGTGACAGCTGTACAATGGGGGGGTGAAGAGACTTTGGGGCTCTGGAGTGGGGGGGAAGAGGAGGAAAGAGGAAGCGCAGCAAAAGGAAAAAGACGGAGACAAGAAAATAAGGAAAAGTGACTGAATTATATCATGTGGCTTCATAACTCAGTTCACTTTATGACTTTGTTCTACTGCTCAATCTAAGCAAGTTGGGCCCTGGAAATTGTTTTGTCTGAGAAGCTAAACTGTTAATTACATTGAAGAAAAACCAACAAATGTTTCACGAGCAGAAACCTGCCAACAAGGTGCTAGAATCTCTTCCATGCTGTAGCTGTCTTCACATACAGTTGAGTCAAGGAGACCTCATTTCAATTAAAGGGAAGTGGGACTGCTAGTTTTCACCCCACCACGGCATGCTATAGACTAAAAGTCTAAGAGCATAGGCTTCACTGCCATGTGAGCAAGAATTCTATACAATTTAGGTTCCAGTTCACGAATGCTGGAGGCAGGGAATTTCAAAACTGTAGAGATTATGCCAGAGTGTAGCTCCATCTTGCTTTGACTGTGTGGAGTCCCTTTTACGTGACTACTGCATGAAGGAGCTCTTGTTATCTAAGGACTACTGAAATGGAAGAGGGAGAATGCAAGGAGCTAAATGAAGATTTTGTCTTCACAACAGAAGATGTTAGAGAGAAACTCAAATCCAAACCACAGTTCTGTGGAAGGACATCTGACGAACTGTGCAAACAGAGGAAACAAAGGGAAAGGTTTTAGAGATAATTTACAAATTACAGAGTAACAATGGACCAGGATCAGATAATATTCATCAGAAGCAGTTCTTTAAAAATTGAAATGTGAAACTGCTGATATATAAATTACTAAGATAACCTTCCTTTTGATTCAGTTGGAGGGCACCTGATTTGCCAATATTTAGAAATTGATCTTTGAGGGTCATGGAAATTACATAAGCCTGATTTCTGACCAAGAAAAAAGGTAATAGAAAGTATAATTAACTGTAGTTTATAAACATATAGGGAGGGGAAAAACTTTGCCAAAGCATGGCTTTTCTAAAGGGAAGTCCTGACTCAGAAATCCTTTAGGATTATTCAAGTGGCCTAACATGCAGATGGGTGATCTGAAAGATAAAATACATATTTCAAATCTGAAAATCATTTGATGAAGTCTGTTACCAAACACTCCCAAGCAAACATGTTCATGAGACAAGAGATCCTTATATGTATTTACAATTGGTGAAGGAGAGCAAGATGAATACAAAGATAAATGAAAGTTTCACGCAGAGGAAAGGAAGGAGTAGAGTTTCTCGAGGACTGTACTAGAACTCTAGCAGTTTAACATTCACAGATCAGTGATGAAAAGTGAAATAACTAAGACTCTGGATGATGCCAAAATATTCAAGATGGCAAAATCTGAAAGAGGTAGTGAGGAAGTTCGGAAGGACCTCTCCAGGCCAGATGAATTAACAACAAAAAGCAAATAAGATTCAACGGCTGAAATCCTCTTGCTTACTGTAGTAAGTTGCACTAGAATAGGCCCACTAAATCAGTGGAGATTTGATGAATCAACTCTTCCATAAGTGGCATCCATTCAAATGGGCTTACTTTACTTGCCACTTTACTATGCTAAAGTAAGTTGTAATTAGAGTAGGCCCATTTGAATCAACTGAACCTACAGAGGTGTTAACTCACCAAATCCCCACTGGACGTCAGCAGGACTTCAGCCAATGTATGTCAACAAAGTGATGCACATGGGAACAAATAATCCTAACATCATAGACAAGATGACTTGGGTATGACAGCTGAAGAATGATCCTGCAGACATGGTAGAAACATGAGCTTGTTAGAAACAGAAGATGAATGCATAACGGTAATGAAAGAGGCAGAGTCAGCACTGTTATTCTAGGAATTCTAAAATAACCCTGTTCATTGTCTGAAGTATAGAAATGGGATAGCTTCCTGCTCAAAGTAAGAAAATATATATCTGTTGTGTATCATAGCCAAACATTCCAGTTAGAAGTCAAGGGAAACTCTCTTTAAAGCAGTCTGAAAAGTAGAACTATGTACAACTATCTATTCAGTTTTTCTGATGATGAAAGCTTGGATGGAAGGAGGATGCTCCCAGGGATGCTGCTTTCATGGAAGGGAGAAAGGAAATGAGGAAAGGTGCTCAGATATGGCTACTCAAGGTTATTGCAAGAGGTGGGAATGAGGTTCCACCCACAAAGCTCTGTTCACCTCTATAATGTTTGGAGGGCATTGCTATGCGGGTGCAAAATCCTTAAATGAATATGTAAATGCAGAGATCACAAAGAAGAATAAACATTATACTGTATAGACTGAGAATATCTATTCTGTAGAATAAACATATGTCAGATAACACTAAACTACACACCTTACACTATGTTCTGCTGGAAGAGGAGCTCAAAGCCTTATGAAGTAAGCCGGGAACCCATTTTTCATTATTGTTTCCAAAGAGTCATTTTTCTAGGACAATAAAGAGTTGAGAACCCTCAAGTGGAGGATCTTCTACCGTCAACTTCTATTTAGCTGGCAGAGCATCCTGCCATTAGACATGCCTTTTTAAATAAAACAGCTGGTATGCAGAATTTCTTAGAGAGCACTCCACAACATGGCAGAACAGATTAATTTCTTGTCTTGACAATTACATTTCTCTTATAAAATCTCAGCCCATTGACTTTTGTCTTCCGGGATGAGATCTAGGCAATGACAGGTGACACACTGTCTCACAAAAAAACAGCAGATACCTCTTTCCATAATGAACCATTTTAATTAGCTAATAGCTTTTTAAGTTAATACAGAGAGGAAATACATCTTTCTCCCTATGAAGCCCAGTTTGCTGCTTTCTTCCTCACAGAAGCAGAATGAGCCTTTGTTTGCACTGCACAGCTTAAACACTACATAGCCATGGGACTGGCAAAAAAGAAGCAAAAAATCTGTGCATACTCAATTATCATTTTGACAGAATAGAGTACATACTCAGTCTAGTTTCATTCATTTCATTCTTGCAATATCCAAGAGGTCACACACCACTGATAAAGCTATGTACCCATTATATCTCTGGGAAGGATGCTAAATCCAAGATTCAAAATGTGCAGAGCAGCAGAAAATCTCATAAATGACTTATTATATAGCTGTAGGTCCTCACTGGTTGACAAAGGATTGGGACTTCACTCTGTCAACAGTACTCTGCAGTGGGCTAGTGTTTCTAGAGCTGAAGCCCTGGCACAATTTGATTAGCACAGATAGTGACATCACGTGCTCCCTGCCCCCCACAAATACACACCACAGAGCTTAGCCACAGTCCTCACAAGAGCAGAAGGGAAGTGAATATTCGTGGAAACTCTATAGTAGCTGAAACCCTGTTGTTTAGCATAGTAACTCACACTAGAGTAGGCCTACTAAATCACTGCAGATCGGGTGAGTCAACTCTGCTGTAAGTTCCATGGATTCAAATGGGCCTATTCCACTTGCAACTTACTACAGTAAAACAAATCACAACTAGAGTAAGCCCATTTGAATCCAGGAAACTTACAAAGGAGTCAACTCACCAAATCCCTACTGATTCAGTGAGCCTATTCTAGTTATACTAAGCAATAGGATTTCATCCAGTGTTACAAGTCATCCATCAGCTCTATAAAATTGCTGCCTTAGTGGAGCGAAGAACAGCCAGAATTGGTTTTCTGATTTGAATTAACACAGCTACCTGCGTTTTGGGGCTCCACTTTGGGTTCTTCTTATAAGCCTGACTCTGGAGGCTGTGATAGTCTTTAAAATTTACCACAATACTGGTGGACCTACAGCAATGGTTCAAAGGGCAATTAATCACTTTTGCCATTCATAATCAACTAAATCTCAACAGGCAATACCCTTTGACATTCTCTGCTCCTACATGAATTTTGGATCCTGGATTTACAATGGTTCCCATAGAAACAAAGGGTACAGTAGCCACATCTTTTCCACATGCCTTCTTCCTAGGGCTCACCAGTATATGCAGTTCCGAATGTAGGTTTGCACAGAAATTATCCAGTTGAAGAAATATTTCATGGAATGCAGAAATGAAGCTGTATTCATCATGTTGCCACTGAACATAATGACAGAAGGGCAAGTGTATCGATACTCAATAGCATTTAAGGCAAAATGGAACCTCTACATTTAGAGTAAGTCTGCTTCAGAACCCCAGAGACCAACAGCAAGGGATGGCTTCTGTTGCTTTTTGTCTTGGAAGCAGGATGCTGTTGGACTGGATGGACCACTTGTGTGTTCCAATGTGGTTCTTTCTAAGCTTTCAAAATACAAACCAGTTTGCATGCTTGTGGATATAAATGCAACAAGGTGTCTAAACACAGGTACACACACACACACAGAGTTGTGTCCATGATGGATATTGCCTGGAGCATAAATAATGACTGCTTCTGTTACTTGCCTGGAGATATTGAGAATAACATCTGCTTCTTTTAAAAGCTTAGGCACAGACGTGTATACAATGGTAGAATTATCATTCTCCTCACTTCTCCCTAAAATTAGACACAGTAACCAATCTAGGTGGCCTTTCTCTTAGCAATGCAGGATCCTGGGAGTGTATTGCAGCTGTTTCCAGCTCACTGTCATCTTAATCATCATTGTACGTGTCCTCCTCTTCCACTTCATGCATTAAGACTTTCCATCACTGTCTAACAAATCTTTTGCAGTAAGCAGCATGTAATAATTGCCAGGGGAGCTCTTGAGGTTGCTCCATACTGACCTCACGCTTATGAGGTTACCTGGTCAACTGAAGTATTTATTTTGATATAGATGGGAGAACTAGGCCTGACATCCCTGCTTAATCATGCTAATCACTGCGAGAAAGAACTTGAGGTTGGAAATGGCTGGGGAAGATTTTCTGCTTCACTTCTCCATTAAACTGAGGGTTTACAGTCTTACCCATGACCACAAAGTCTTCATCACCACCACCTCCTGTTGAGAACAGAGATATATGATTTTCAGTTTTCATGATTATTGTTTCTGTGCCGCATAGCAGACTGGCTCAGAGGCAATTCAGGCTGCCAGTTAAAATGGATTTTGTTAAGTGATAAGCTCATTGCTTGGTAGGCTTGCTCTGCCATTGACAGGTACAATGTCAATGGGGTAAGAAGGCCTTAGTTGCCATAGCAGATCTTTAATAGCTCTCTCATGCAATCAAGCTATGAAATTATACAGTGATTGCAGTTGCCAGTTCATCCTGCAGTAAGCATGATTGGGAGGGGGAAAAACCCACTAGCTCTTACACAATCAAGAACAAAGAGATCCACAGTATGGTCCCAAATGGTAGAGATAATCAGAATAAGCATATTGCAACAACAAAAGAGTAAACAAGTTCACAGTGACCATTAGTCTGTCACAGCTGTATCCAGACTCAAATGGCTTTTTTAAGGTGCTGTACCTCCATGCCTCAGCATGTTTTAAGTACAGTATGTGGTAAATTGAACGCTTGGGTGTTGTCTGGGAATGAGAACTTTCCATACAACAGTGTTACTGTACCTGTGCATCTGTACCCAAACACACGCACAGAGCCACTTTACAATTTAGGTACCTATTTCCCCCATCTGCCATTTCTGTTGAAGGGACACCACATTTTAGAAGCAGACTTCATTGTTGTTTGGGGAAAACATGATTCTCTCCCTTAAACTAATAAACTCTTTATTTGTAAACTGAATTTAGAGCAGAACAATAAATTAAACATTTTTAATTTATGTCATGCTATTGATTTATTATTAACATTTACGGCATTAAAGGTTTTCTGACATGAATGTATTAATTACAAACCCCGTGCATTCTGGAAAGGTGAATTTTAAGGTTCAAGGGTAAAGAATGCTTTAAATTCCTCACTGGCAAAGACGAATATACTATGCAGCCTTGCTATACGTTCACTATGCAAGCCTATAAGCAAGAGTTTAGCAGGCTCTCTTTTGAACAACTCTGACTATTTAATTAATCTTCAAGCCATTAACTATTCATTTAAAATGCCACTTACGAAATCTTCATTTTGCACATTATCAGCTGGTTTGCAAATAGCTATCCATGAGCAGAGGCGTAATGATCTCCTTCTCCCATTCTTACAGCTTACCAACCTTATAGTCAATTTTGGCTTCTTAATTACCCGCATACATATTAGCATTCAAAATTAAATGGCAGGTTTAAAAAAAAATTAATGTGCACACACACACACAAAGAAAGTTAACATTGTTATCAGTGTGCTGCCTGTTAAAGGAACCACAACCTACATTAAAGGAATCATATCCTGCATCTGACTGAAGGACATTGTGGGATTTTGTTGAAAGTGAACATACAAACAAGGCGAGACAATCCTGGGTGGGGGTTAAAATTGAGAAAATGCTTTGGTCATCTGTGAGGTTGGAAAAAACGTAACACTCACTCCTCCCTGGCCGAGCCAGAATTTACACCAAATTAAACTAAAGGAAGCTAATTTATGGTTTGGCACAAAATACAGATTGACAAGCAATGCAAACGAAGAAACCGTGGCTTGGAGAGAGACTGCAAATCATAGTTTGGGTAACTATGCTCTAATGTGATGTCTGAATTAACAAACCTTCATGACGGCCACTGGTCATTTCCAGAGGTTCCTGACCTTTGAAATGGGAGTGCTTGGCTAGTGGAAAACAGAAGCAGTCAGTCACCACCAAACCATCCTTTTTAATCAATTCCAAATTACTGTTTGGGATCAAAGCCATGCTTTGCTAAACCTATGATTTTGACCGAATCGAGCCACTGTATAGTGGCTACTGTTACTTGTTGCTTAGTGGTGGACATGCACAGTCCTGGTCCTACAGGTCCCAGAGAGAACCTCATGGACACATTTTGACACATCTGCTCCTCCTATGATATGGTCTTGTCTCCTATGACACTGGCACAACCCAGTGAGTAAACAGAGGCAGCTGAATGCTATAGCAGGAGGTCACCCTGTGTCGTGAAGGTCAGGTATGACTGAGATACAAGGCACTCATTACTTTCTATTCCATCCTCCTCAGCTGTTGAATGATGACATGGGAAAAATGGAGTGTATCAATGCCTGGGATTGGAAAGCACTTTTATTGCCCTTCACACAAATACAGATGTCTCTGTTGTGGAAGTTCTATGTTAGGAGTATCACTCCCAGAGACACAAGGGCGCGCACACATAGTCTCCAAGGGCTGTCCCCTCCTCCTCAGACAACACTTTTATGACAACCAAAGTGGGGCATTTATTTCATGATTTTGGGAGTGGGATCCTGAGAGGCACACTAGGGCCCCATCATATGCAAAGCTGCACTGACAGCGGGATTATAATGCACTTTGTATAATCCCTAAGGTGAGAACACTATGATTGATCACAACCTTTGAACCACAGACTTGTTCCCATGGGCAGAACCTATTCATAAAGACAGAGCCCACCCCACCACGTTGATGTTCAGTATCATCTTCTACACCCCCGCCCTTGGGCACAGACCTTGTTGAGGCGGAGGGGCTTGTGCGCTTCAGTGAGTTTGAGAGCTATGCTGAAGGGTCTCCCAAGTCAGACAGGTCTCAGCTGAGAAGCCAGACCAACTGTGTCCACCAACCATCAATTATGATGAGAGGAAATAAACAGAAATCCATACCGGATCGGTCATCACCCGGGTCAACAAGGACCGTGTCGGATGCTATAGCCCCTGGGGATCTGGTGACAAATGGGCTACAGGGCTCAGCAGATCCTGCTGAGGGACCAAGACAGGCTGCTGTAAAGCTACTGGAACAACATAAATGCAAAACTTGGACTCTCACCGAAAATCAAGAAATTATTAAATATTATTACGAGGCAAACCCAATGGCCCATGGTTTTCAAAAAAGAATGATGAAAATTTGGAAAGAAATACCCAGGTAGTGACATAACTGAACAACAATTAAAGGACCAGAGAAGGTTTATCATCTGGAGTAAAGTGTTTTCAGAACTGGAACTGCAAGATCTAGAAAAGGTGGCAAAAGAAAAATCAACACAGAACAATGTCAGCCTCCAAAAACCCATGGGAACATTAGGTAGAGAAAGTGTCAGAAAATGAGGAAGTCAAGATCTTGTGGGATTTCCGGATCCAAACTGAGAGACACCTTGAACATAACACACCAGACATAGTATTTAGAGAACGAAGAAATGTCTGAATTATTCACATTGCAATTCCTGGGGATGCCAGAGTTGAAAATAAATAATTTGAAAAACTAACAAAGTACAGAGACGTGGCAATCGAAACATCTTGTGGATGAAACACACTTCAGTGGTCTCAATAGTCATTGGGGCTTTTGGAACAATATCAAGAAATTTCACACAGTATTATAAGCAGTTGCAGATCTCAGAAATTTCACCAGAGCTACAAAAACCAGTAGATGTGGACAGATTATATTTACCATGGAAAATTGGAGACTGTGGATTACTGCAAATACAGCAGGTAGTAGAGGAGGAAAAAAGAAGCCTAAACGATTATATCAGTACAGGGAGAGAAAAATTACTTAAAACACTGAAAATGGAGAATATTTTGAAAACAGCAGAAACAGACTCAATATTAGAAACAACAATTTCAAAATAAATTAAACAATTGGAAGAATAAACCACTACATGGACAACACCTGAGAAATATTGATGAAAAGCATGATAATAATTTAACATGGGTGTGGCTAAAACTGGTGAACATTAAGGCTTGATTTTTGCAGCATAAGAATAAGCACTCCAAAGTAATGTTATGAAAGCAAAGATGAGAAGAATTAGCTCTAATAGCAAATGTCCAAAGATTGCACAAACAGATGACAAAATCAGACACGATAGAGTGGCAAATTTAGTGCACTGGTCATTATGCAGTATATACAGTGTTTCCCCGAAAATAAGACAGGGTCTTAATTTTTGCTCCAAAAAACGCATTAGGGCTTTTTTTTCAGGGGATGTTTTATTTTTTTTCATGTACAACCATCTACAATTATTCAAATACAGGCATGTCATCTTCTTCTGGATGCTGCACAATGGTGGAGGGCGGGGTTTCACTTAACTGGGGCTTCTTTTTGGGGTAGGGCTTATATTACGAGCATCCTGAAAAATCATACTAGGGCTTATTTTCAGGTTAGGTCTTATTTTTGGGGAAACAGGGTATATACATGATGTTCCCATGGGTTTTTGGAGGCTGGAAAGTTATATATATCTGGAACACACTTCAGTGGTCCCCATAGTCATCGGAGCTTTGGGAACAATATCAAGAAATTTCACACAGTATTAGAGGCAGTTGCAGATCTCAGAAATAACACCATCAGAGCTACAAAAATGGCAATATTAGAATTAGCATACATACTGCGCTGATATTTAACAGATACTTAGGTTTTTTTGGTTAAAACTTGTATCTGTTATAGCAGGGGTCGTCAACCCCCAGTCCGTGGCCCAGTGCCGGTCCTTGGGCTTGCCAGAACTGGGCCGCGGTTACGGATCTCCACCCCCCCCCCCGCATGCACACGGGGGCCCTGTTGTGTGTCTGTCCACATCTACCGGTTTTTGTAGCTCTGGTGTGTCGCGAGCGGGGGGGGACCGCTGTGTTATAGAATACCAGTCAATGTTTCTGTAATTTTGATTGACTGTGCCTGGGTTTTTGAACAACTACAACTATAACAACAACATGCTGTTAAGTCACTTCTTACTTATGGTGACCCTTTCCAGGGATTTCTAGATAGAGAGTACTTAAAAGTAGCATACTGCTCCTTTCTGCTGGGGTGCTCTGGGACTGGGCAGCTTACCCAAGGCCACACAGGCTGATTGTTCTCTTGGGACACATAGCGGGGAATTGAACACATAACCTAACTCACTGAGCTATCCAGGCAGCACCTAGATGAAGCACATTCACCCCTAAAAGGACTGAACAAAGATAACTGTGTGCAAATCTGCCTAAAAACACATATGAAATAGACAGAGGCCAAGGTTTGTATCTGTCAAGATTGCTGGAGAGTCATGCTGTATGCATTCAGTAGTAAGTATTAATACTACATAGCCAAACAAATAGTTTTAACAGTAATACTAAAGATTCTTTCTTGCCTTTTGAAGAACAGAGAGGTTCTTAATTATTGGGACAGTTTTGAGATAAACAAAAAGTAGGGCATAAAAATAGGACACTTTGTATGGGGAATCGTAGCTCGCTGTGTATCAGTATTAAGTATACTGATCAAGCTACAGAAATCTTCTCTTATGAGCAGCCTCATAACCTTACAAAATGATTAAAGGGATGGTAATACATTCTTCATAAGGAAAAAAAAAGTGATTGCTCAGGTTCAGTGCCTGAGTTTTAATTCAATTCTCCATGGGAAAGGCCTGTAACTGCAATTCCAACACCGAGATGAGGTAATCGAGGTTCCTGTTGGTGGGGCACTAGAGGAGGCAAGCCATTTAAGTTATTTCTCAAGTCCTCACACTGTGTGTCACCGTTTGTGAGTCAGAGGTGGGAAAAGACACACTAACTTGAAACAAAATTAAACGTAAAAGAAATGAGAAGAACAAATTGAGCCTGAGAACAAAGACCGGGGAAACAAGAGATGCAAACTGTGACCCACTTTGCCCTTGCATACTACATGAGAAAGGGCTAAATAAATAAATAAATAATAAAAATAATAATTTTCAAAGCATAAACACATAAAAATGTATCTATAATGAAATAGCAAAGTTTCTTTTGGTTCCAGGGAGAACTGGCATATTTGGGGGTCTGATTTTTGGACAACCTATAAAATAACATCAAGTAAAATAACTATTACTGCAGTTATTTTATTGTTAATAATTGCCTTGTTATTGCAAGTAGAAGCATTACAATAGATTGTTTGTGTCTTGTGAACAATCTGCCTGTCCTTTCCTGTTTTCCTGGAGTATGTCCTTAGCTTCACAAAGGGAGAAAACACTGCAGAGACTTTACATAAATCTGGGAAACCGAACCACCACCACCTGCTTTTGTCCAGCTTTGAGCACATCATGAGAAGGCAGAATTCTCTAGAAAAGACAATAATGCTGGGAAAGATAGAAGGTAGCAGGAAAAGAGGAAGAGCAAATATGAGATGGATTGGCTCCCCAAAGGAATTCACAGACTTGAGTCTACAAGAGCTGAGAAGAGCAGTTGAGGACAAGACATTTTGGAGATCAATCAGTCAAAGGGTTGCCGTAAGTCAGAGGCTATTAGATGGCACATAACAACAACAGCAACAACAGTTTAATCCTCATAAAAGTGAAATGATTTTGTTTTGTTTAATGAAACATCTTCACTTCCCCTTTTTATCATGATTTGAGGAACAAAGTACATTTCATAGCAGACCTTCTGAGAAAATAACAACACAAAACAGACCACTAAATCACCCACTGTGGTGGCTATTTTCATCCACAGGCAATGGTTTTTCCATTATACTATATATCTTGTCAGCCCAATAGTGTATTTGTATGAAGGAAATCTTCCAGTCCATGCATATACCAAAGTTTACACAGAGCCACCACAGATGAATTTTAGCCAGGCCTACACATAGCAGCTTTTACATGTGCAGCTACCATTGCTATATAATTGGAAAGTTATACATGTGTGTTGCCTATGTTTTAATTCTCCTGGAAAAGAAGACAAAGCTTCCTCTCTAGTCATCATTTCCAAAGGAATCATTTGCTGAAAATTTTACTGTTCGGTACAAACACATATCTTCATAAAGCTCCAACAGATGCTAAAAACATCTGAGCTATGAGGTAGTGGTGCCGACCCAGCAAGGTGGATTAGACATGTGAAATCAGACAGCATAGGGCAGCCGTGTGGTCAAAACAAAACAAAACACAAATGCAAAAATAGGCAATACCTTTACAGACCACTTAAAAATCATTGTACAATAAGCGAGCTTTAGTGGATTAAAACACCGCTTCATCAGGTTTCTGCCAGTGTGAAGAACTTAAAGTCCAAAGCTTAAAGTCCAAAATGACATGGCGAGATGCACATTGTGTTACTCTTGTCAAATGACAGATGGGCAATCAATTGCCAAAAATAAAACTAATATTTCATTTTTCAACCTTCTCTTGACTCTACTACAAGATCATACAGCTCTACAAGAGCTGTATGATCCAGACACCATGAAAATACCTCTGCTCTGCTTGGGCTACATAGGACAACCAGTGTAGTGATGTGGATAGAATGACAGATTATGATTCAGAAGACATGGATTAGAGTCTCCATTCAGCCATGGAAGCTCACTGGGGAAGTGGAATTGGTAGAAGCACTTCTTAAATATCTCACTTACTTTGAATGCCCTGTTAGGATCCCTATAAGTTGGTTCCAGCTTGCCAGAACAAGTTGAACTCTTATCCAAAGAAGCTGCCCACATGAAGGGTCTGGCTCTCTGTTATTTATTTAACTGAAATGTAATATCTGCTTTCTCTCAAATCAAATACACCCCTTCCTGAACCCCCACCCACCCACCCAAAACTTTATCTTGTTAGACAAGAACCCTAAAGTCTACCACATGGCCATGAGAGAGAGAGAGAAAGACAATGGCTTGATCTAACACTCTATGTTGACGAAAGAAAGGAAACCACAATGGCTGGTTATAAACTGATTTGGGGAATTAGCTCTGTTAGAACAGGTCTCCCTCAGATGGTCCTGCTCCAACATAAGGTGGCATACACCACATGTCTATAGGAAGAACAAAAAAAGTTCTTGCAGAATCCTCATCTTAGCAACCCGTTTAACCATACTATATGACCATTTCGAGTTACGAACAGCTCCAGCCGCAAAGTTTTGCTTCGACTTGCGGCCGGAGCTTCCAGTTACGAACACAAAAAGGCAGGGGGAAAAGGCGGGAAATTCAAATTGCTAACTGTTGGTAGGCGAAGAGGCTGCTTCTTTGTAGCTCTTTCGCCCCAACGGTTAGAGTGAGTGCGATCGGAGGAGGCTTCGGACTGCCTGTTAAGGTAAGGTGCTGCTTTCTGCTTTTTAAAAACTGTTCTGGGTGGGTTTTGCAGTGTGGTTTTGGGCTGGGGGGGTTATGTTTCTGTGCTGTGATGGGTCTTGGGGGGTTTGTTTGTTTTTTGTCCCCCCCCCCATTTCCGATGGGTCTTGGGTTTTTTTTTTTTTTTTTTTTTTTTGGTTTTTGGGTTTTCCCCCCCATTTCCAATGAGTCTTGGGGGGGGTTGGTTGCTTTTTGGAGTTTTTTTCCCCATTTCCGATGGGTCTTGCGGGGTTTGGTTGCTTTTTGGGGTTTCCCCCCCCCATTTCCGATGGGTCTTGCATGCTTCCCTTGCTTTTAGCTTTGCGTTCTTTGCATTTCCGATGTGCTCTGCTTGCTTCGCTTGCTTTTTGCTTTGCTTTCTTTGCATTTCCGATGTGCTCTGCTTGCTTCGCTTGCTTTTCTCCCCCCCCCCCCCTTCGGCCGGAAGGGATTAATCGCGTTTCTGATGGGTCTTGCAGTGATTTTTTTTGTATGATTTTTTTCTTCGACCAGAACGGATTAATTGCATTTCAATGCATTCCTATGGGAAATGGTGCTTCGACTTACGACCATTTCGAGTTATGACTGGAGTTCCGGAACCAATTAAGTTAGTAAGTCGAGGCACCACTGTATTTGCTTTAGCAAGAAGGAATTGGAATATGCCCTATAGAATTAAGTGATAGGGCTGACAACCAAATTATCATTCCTAAATCATAGAAGGTTCAATAGCAAACTCTTCTCACTTACTCTCCTGTTGCCCTTGTCCAAGGATCTCTCCTACATGGACATTTACACACTGTCTTCCAGAAGTGTGATGATTTTGGTCAAAGGAAGGAAGCTTGCCAAGGAATGCAATTTCCTTGTATTCCCAAAGGTTAGCTTTCAGACTCGTATGAGGTGGCTCTGCGACTGTGCCCGAGAATGTGTTTTTTTCCTTTCTAGCCCACACAGGAATATTTTTTTTTGTACTATATCTCCTTAACATTTATCAAGTTGGACATTTGACAGCAAGGATTAAAAATGGCTCCTTCCTCCCTGCTTGGTTATTGGAAAGACCCTGCAAGGCAATCTGTCTTGTGAAGACACACTTTACGGTGTGCATAAAAGTGCCACAATTCTCAGTCTTTCTCCGACTTAACTGAAAGTGCATCATATCACACAGCAGGGGAAATGTAAAATGTAAGCATACCTAGTAAATCACAGCATGAGCAACAAGCTTTGGTAGCAAATGGGTGATCATGGCACCCAACATACAAGATTTCCAGGCTGTACAACAAGGTCTGTGCTGTGCTGACAGAACAAGACTGGGCAAAGTGAAGTCATAAGGCCTCAAGGAGCCCCACCCCACCCCCAAAGTTGTTTCTGTGCCCCCTGCCTCCCTTTATCTCCCACTTTTTCTTAGGAAGCTAAAATGTGAATTGTAACTCTTAGAAGCCACCAGAAGTGGTGATTCCTCTTTCAAACAGGTCACAGAGACCCCCACTCTGCACCACTTTTTACCCCAAAATACCAATGTCTGAAAAGTGGAAGTATGCCTCTACCTGCAAGATATGGTTTCTGTTTTCAGCTACAAATGCAGAGTAAAGGTATTGCTTCATTTAAAGCAACTATAAAGTCTTGATCATTCAGAATCACTCAGCCCTTATGAATAAAATTATAGAGAGGGGAAGCAAATTGGGTAACTAAGATCGTTTTTCATGTGGGGAAAAATGATTTAGGATTGAAAGAACCTGAACTCTAGGATCATGCTAACATCACAACTGTGAACACATCTGTTGGTTTATTTGTCAGTCATGCCATAATCCACATAACAATGTCATAACATCTGTTTATGATGACACTACAGTGGTGCATGCACTGGTGGGCACTGTCCAAAGCATTTATATGATGTTGCTATGAAATGCTAGCAACAGGTCACTTGATTAAGGTGGGGGGGAGCTCTTAAAAGTATAATAATACATTTGTTACGTTGTTGTTACGTGCTGTCAAGTCATAACCAACTTACAGTGACCCAAACAGGGCTTTCAAAGTAAGTGAGAAATTTCAGGAGTGCTTTTACCAATTCCACTCCAACAGTGGGTTTCCATGGCTGAGCAGGGATACAAACCCTGGCCTCCAGAATCCTAGTCCATCACTCTATCCACTACACCACACTGGGTATCTGCATTTGCTATGACACATTGTTTTGCTTAGAAGTATTTCTACATGAAGGAAATAAACCCTGAGTGCTCACTGGAAGGACAGATCCTGAAGCTGAGGCTCCAATACTTTGGCCATCTCATGAGAAGAGAAGACTCCCTGGAAAAGACCCTGATGTTGGGAAAGTGTGAGGGCAAGAGGAGAAGGGGACGACAGAGGACGAGATGGTTGGACAGTGTCATTGAAGCTACCAACATGAATTTGACCAAACTCCAGAAGGCAGTGGAAGACAGGAGGGCCTGGCGTGCTCTGGTCCATGGGGTCACGAAGAGTCGGACACGACTTAACGACTAAAGAACAACAAATTTCTACATGCATTAAGCAGATTCCATGATACAAGCTTTACCTCTCAGCTGGAGCATGCTGATGGGAGGGCTTGTTTATCCTTGCATACAATCCTTCTAAGTGGTCCCTGTCCACAGGAGCTGGAGGGCTGTCACACCCAAACGTGTCTGGAACAGGCGGAGAAGATGGCCTGTAAGAGCTGGCAACTGGATACATTTCTCGGAAGTGATTAACACGTGCATAATTTGGGTCCATCTCGTCATCATCAATATCAGGTGGTGGACCCAGAGGGCCCGTGGAATACTCAACAAACCCCCGGATCTGCTTCTGCCGTAACTCCTGATGCTTTGCGCCAATCCTAGAGGAAAAACAGGAGTTGTATAAGACACCTCTTTCAACATTCTGCACAGTGAATTGAACCAACTTTAAAGAAGAGTTACAACTACTTGTATTACCGTGTTTCCCCGAAAATAAGACAGGGTCTTATATTAATTTTTGCTCCAAAAAACACATTAGGGCTTATTTTCAGGGGATGTTTTATTTTATAGTCATGTCATCTTCTGGTTGCTGCACAATGGTGGAGGGCGGGGTTTCACTTAACTGGGGCTTCTTTTTGGGGGTAGGGCTTATATTACGAGCATCCTGAAAAATCATACTAGGGCTTATTTTCAGGTTAGGTCTTATTTTCGGGGAAACAGGGTAAATAACAAACAACTGACACAGGTAACACAAATGCCAGCTAAAATCTGAGGAAACACTTGATGCTTTCTAATCATGCTCCAGTGCTAAACAGAACATATCAAGCAAGCTTGTCATTCACAAATTCACCACAATTCACAGTAGAAAAACACCTAGTCCCCATCCAAGTATTTGCAAAACTTTGGCTCATGTTGCCATACATAGCCATACTTGCACAAACATGCATTACTGAAAATTATAAAAAATGCATCTCTACAGCAGGTCCATATTTCATCATAGCTGCCTATTAAAAATACCATATGTTCTGAATTTGAACTGAATTTTTTTTAACCCGTGCCACCTTCTCTAAATCCTTCCCCAAACCAAGGTTTTCCAAAATGCATCAACAGATTCCTCTGTGAGAAATGCAATCATATGGAAACATGAACTGCAGAATTAACTTGGTTCCCTGAAAAAGCCAACAACCAGAAGCAATTTCCTGGGGTTTTCTGTGTTCCCCACCCTACTTAAGTGGGGGACGTCATACCTCTTTATATAGAGGCTAGGGACAGAGTAAGCCAGGGAAAAAAATGAATAGAAGCCTGACAAAGATGAATTGGTACATATAAGTGAATTAAAGACTATTACTGGCAGTATTCCACTGTGATAAAGCTTTAAGAGGTATTACAAAAAGCTGCGGCTAATCAGTGCCATGGTGTAATCTGTTGGGAATAGGAATGGTAAAAACACACCCAGGTATAATTTCAAAGCTAGCCAGATTCAGATGATTCAACATTTGCTTTGCAACTGAAAACTTTAAACAAGGCACTATTAATAATATGAAACTTAAATGTTCATCTGCTTCACTCCATAATTAAAGCAAGGGAAAAAGATCACAGCAGCAAGATGAGCCTAGTATAGAGGAAGCAGAGAATGAAAAGCAAGAGAGGGATTAAAGCACTGGAAAGCTGCCAATTAAAAAGCCAGGATTTACCCACCATTATTGAAGTCAGAAGATGTTCCTGGAAGCAAATAGGTATAAGGGATGTACAAAAAAGGATGATAAGAGAATAATAAAGGTTGTTAAACCATCAGATTTTTGTAGCCAAATAAATAAATAAGGAAATAACTATGGGTAAAGTAGCAGCTGGATGACAAGTTAGAACAAAAATGGATTGAGGGGAAAAGAGAAGGAATATGACTACAGTAAAAAAGATGTTCAAAGAATATGAACTGAAACAGAAATAAATGAAGACAAAGGTCAAACAACACTTGCAACCAGTAGACTTACAACAGGATTTACTAAATTATAATTATAATTTTTAATTATAATAATTATAATTATATGGAAGGATCTTTCACTAACAATAAATGTGAAGTTAGAGGGCTGAAGGAAATCTTCCAATCAAGCAAAGTTATTTTGCAGGCCATATACTATAACACTATACATACATAACTCAGGGGACACTATAACAAAAAGCTTTGCTTGGCTATTGAGTATACAGTGTACATTGGTGGGTAACCTGGCTGTACTGTCTATCATGTGGATGGCTAGACTACACATTGGCATGAGACATAATAGTTTTCTTGCTAGATGCTGGGAAAATGGAGGCAACGTGTAACTGTCCCATGAAGAGGCCCACAAAGTATGGATTGGCTTATTAAACAAACACCATTATTTGTGGTTGCTGTTGATCCTGTCCTCCAAACTTCTTGGCACACAGAGAAGCTCACTGGAAGAACGTAGGAGATCCTATTGTGCACAGAACTTCTGGACACCAAGGAGGGCTTGGGCTGCTTCTGACATGAGAGACTTCAGGGCAAAGGGGAACTCCAGAGCGGGAAGGCAGAACTTCTGCCTGCACCAGAGCTCAATGTGATATGAGAAGCCGATCTTGACTTCACTGATATTTGCACTTCAGTACCTAGAGAGACAGCTGATCAATTCTAGTTGGGCTGTTTATGAATATCTAAACCTGATATATTACAGAGGGGACTCACAATGTAAACAAATAGTTATATCACAAGAGTCTCTAGGCAGTATTGGTACCAAAAGTCACACAACCGCATCCCACACTTATTACACAGACAAACTAGTTTGGAGGATGGAGTAAGGGGGCAGGGGTAGTGGCCAAGTGTCCTGTCTTTAAGAGAACATTCTTCTATTCAGAGGAGAGTCAGCAAACAACAGTTTAATGTCTGGCAGCTGCTTCGCCCAAGCCCAGCTTAAAGATGAAGAACCACATGAAGTAAGAAAGGCAGGACACTTGAAATTGCTCATCAAAAGTTAGGACTGCGGATGACCAAGTCCTACCCTTCCCCATTATGGCAAGAAGTATTTCTAAATTTTCTCCTATATATACACATCTATACATTTTTAAAAAAGTGCTGTGTCTTCATTGGCCTCTTGTTTGGTTAAAAGGCAGTGAAAAGAGGTTTGGTGTGGGTTGCAGGACTACATAGTATCTTTTTGGGTCCTCTATCTATCAGGTTTGAACCAAGCTACCAAATCTACAAAGGTAAGAGTAGGTGCTATCTGTCTTACCACCACTCAAAGCCACAAACAAACGTGAGCTTTCATCTCACTGGGCCTTCATCAGGCAGGGCACCACCTCTCATTGGATGGTGTGGGGGCGGGGCGGGGCAGGGGGAAATACAAGAATTCCAAAAATCACGGTTAAATGCCTATGCCAATTTCAAAATCAGGGCTTCCAAGTCAAGCCAGGAGTGCTGTTTTTCAATTACACCTCTGGCCATCTTGATTGAACTGTCCCAAATTCGCCAGAAAGAAGGCTGCCACTTTTCAGCCCTCATTTTGAAACAGGCACAGCCATCTACGATTTCTGGAACTCTTGAATTTTTATTGCACCATCCAAAGTTAAGTAGTACCCCTCTTGATGAAGACCTATATGGGTTGAAAGCTAGCCTTTGTTCATGATCTTTTTCTGAGGTGTAGTACAGGTACTGTATTACCTACTCTTGCTTTTGTACCATGCACCAGGGCTACACAGCTTCCCCCCCCCCCCTTTGTTGGACTATTTCCAAGTCTAGTTCAACCTTGGATTCCTAACCAGGAAGCTGGTTTGGCCACAAGCACAGTTCAGGACAGTGTTGGGGCTGGGCTGGGTGGTGAAGCTGAACTGGAAGCACATGGTCTATCACCAGTCCTTTAAATGATGATTAATGGAGTTCCCTAAGTTATTCCACCATGCAGGATACTTAGGAACAGAGCTCCAAGATTTGGGGGGGGGGGGGGGAAGAGACATTCTTCAGATGCAAGTAATCCCAAGAAATTTGAAAGAGCTGTAAACAAGCAAAAGTGGGTTTGAATAGAGGCTTTTAGGTTAGATAAAAGTAAAGACTGAGTATATCTTTTTCTTTTTAATTCTGTAATGTGACAAGCCCTAGCATACAAGCAATTAGTGAATAGATTTTAAAAAATGTAAAAGGCTTAATCCTCCAAGGGTTGCTGAAGGAAAGATGAAAGAAAGATCTCACAACAAAGAGGAGAGACCACCCTGCCCATTCAGTTTCTGGATGGAACAAGAAAAAGTGTGTGTGCTCAGTAGTCCCATCCTGAGCCTAGGGGTCTCTCTCCCCCCCCCCAAATTATTTCATGCTTGTCCCTCTCTTTCTTTCCACCTTAATATACATTCAGTTTGTACCACTGTTAAAAACCCATTAGTGCCACCCAGTCTGCTCTCTCTCTCTTCCTTCCCTGCCCACCTTTTTAGTATGTGTGTGTTTGTCCATTTTTTAATCACAAAAATAGATGTATCCCATCTAATTATCTAAGTTGGGGAATATTAAGATCCATGTAAAATGTTTGCAGTTCCAACTGCTTTAGAGATCTTTCAGGGCAAACACTTTCATGTTTATTTATGACATGCGTATATATCTGAAAAGTTATAATCTGATCAGTGTTTATCAACAAAAACAGTCCTTCCTGTGAGAGTGCAGTTTATAGATCCTGCTGTCAGGGAATGCCTCCCACATGGCAACAACTAAAACGTCAACTGCAAATAAGGGTACAAACATCAATAAAGACAGGGATTCAGGGATGGGGGTGGATGAGAAAGACAACAGAATTGATGCAGTGTCTCAGTGTTTCTTTTCTACATGGAGTGCTTTTAAGAGAAATGATCACACACAAAGTTCAGTACTTTATATACCTCACTATGGGGTTTCTGTTTAGAGATGCAGATAAAGGCCCTTATGTTTGGCTTGGTTAAAAATCATATGAGTCTGTTCATTAGCAACTGTTTCTGAAGGCTTCTTTTTTGCCATCAAAAATTTGTTGAATAACTGAAGGAGTAGAAATAATTGCAGTAATACCTGCATTCTGAAGGTCTTCTGCATTCTGAAAGATAACCTTCCTATGGTTCCCACTGACATGACTTCACTGGTACCAGAAGAGTAAGAATTTCACTCATTAACTTTACATAGACTACTTACACAGGCTCCTGGTTGGAGGGACTCCTTAATGTGGTTGGGGGTTTGAGGGTGGCAGGAAGATGAGAGCAGTGTTACCAGCAGGCTAGACTCTGTTACAAATTTGGACTCCTAGGAGGGTCACCCAAGGCAGAATGTTTAATGCCGAGACATTATCATCAAGTAAGAGGTTCTGGGCACTTTACAGTCACAACAGTGATCAAACGGATAATTTAGGTAAAGATCCAGGAGAGCTACAAGAACAGCTGACACTATTTCATGTGAAACATCTTAAGGAATGTGGCATCCTACTGATACAGAAATAAAGAATCATTACTATTGACAGGTTTATCTTCCCCCTGATTGGCTTGCACTACCATCTTTCCAAGGGATTAATATAATAAGAGCTCCTGCCTGACAACATTATTTACTCACTGGAACTGAACAAACAGAGCAGAGGAAGAAGACGACAAAGAAGAATTCTGTGCATTTGCTCTGCAGTTACACAACTTTGCTTACTGAGGGTCTTATATGTCAGACAGTCCGGTGCATGATTTTGCAGTTTATACTGCTGAGTACCACTGAAGTTGTCAATTTTACACGGTCAAGCACTGTTGCACTAGAGATTCCTCCACAGGACTCCAAATGAACTATTCTAGGAATGTGCACGAGCTTCAAAATTCAGATTTGGAATTCAAAATGACAGTCCTTAAGATCTGTAATTTTAAAAACTTGGAATTTCTAGATATCTGGAACTTCATTACAATCAATATGAATACTATATAGTCCTTATTTTCCCCTTTTAAAAAAACACAAACAGGCAGAACATTTTCAAAGGATTTCCCTGTCTCCTCTGACACCTTCCCAGTGAGTGTGCCAAGCAACAAGAGTGCACACCAAGAGCCAGCAGTGCCCAGGTATTAGGAAATGACGGTATTGGGCACACTGATAGAACCCTGAACAGTGGGAATGCCAGCAGGAAATGCCAGGTAGCACCGGGGAGTGGGCAAGTACCCTGGGCAACACTGGCAGGCAGACTGGAGCACCAGATACCCTGTGGTGGGTGGGAACGGTGCCAACAGCATGGAGCACAGCCTGGTTGAGTGAGTGAGCACCATCTTGGAGTAGCAGAAAGAATGAAAGAGGCAGAAGGAGGGAGCAGCAGCCCAAGGCATGGCACCGCTAGTACTGTGAGCAGAGTATGCCATTCTCTATGACTGAAAGGGGACTTTAGGGAAGCTTAGCAATGGTACGTTGACTTTAAGGAAAACAAGTTTTTTCTACAGACTAGCTTACTGGCCGGGGCCACCACTTCAGGCTGGACAAGTGTTGTCTAGGTGGATGGGGGGCTCTTTGGAGCCCCCCATCCACCTAGACTGTCCCCTCATTATGCCTTCCATTCTACTGTTAGAGAGGTGGCTCAGGTCCTGCCCATGCTTGAACACCTCCTTACAGTGCATGCACTCAGCAATGTGAGCATCTGTCACACATTGTGGAAAATGCTTCCAGATTACTGACTTCTTGGGAGTTCCAGTTTTTGCCTGCACGTTCCTAACACGGATTGCTAACCTGTCATCACTACTAGTTCTGGCAAGTGTAGCTGCAGGGCAGAGGTGGTTTCAGTGTCGCATGCTTCTGAAAGAGTGTCACATAGCAGTGTCACATGCTGCTTTGCATGGGAGAAATTTGCTGGGAATTGGGGCTGGGGGTAAGCCCTTCCTTGAATAAGATGGAGTTGCTTGGTGTGGATATGCAAGGCAATGTCTGGTGCTCTTCACCAATCTCCTTCCCAGCCACAAAAGCAGCAGCACTGCTGCTGCCGCCCAAGCTGACAGAGCCTGTTTGAGTGCTGATGCCATCCTTGTCCTTCTCTGGCACATGGGATCTTGGGGAGAAAAGTGCCTTCTTCACCATCTTTTTTGGCCCCTTGCTCTGGCTGGACTGCACAGAGACATCACAGGGACGTGTCTGAGGTTCACTCCTATCTGTCCCACCTGGAATGCGAATGTATATCCCTGAACTACTTCCTATCCACATGCATATTACTAAGCAGATTTTTTCCTCCTTTACTTTGTGGAACAGCTATTCAACATTTGTACTTTAGACGTGTGCCAGTGACAGAAGCAAGACTATTCCAGGAGCAACTGCAAAAACTGTAACTCTGAAGGGAAAAAAATACAAAAATCCCATGCATTTTTAGCTTAGAAATGGGGGTTTCATTCAGAGAACTCAAGTTGTCATTTGAGAACAATAAGCTGTTTAGGATGATGGCTCAATATACATCGCTTGAAGAAAACAGCTTGGAAAGGCCATGGGGCACTTTAACAATATGAAGCATGTCAGACTAGACGTTGCAACTTTCTACAATTACACAATATTGGACTTCAGGTGAATGTACATACCACACATTTAAAGGGCTGTGATGAAACCTTATACACCGCTAGGGTTTGTTGTCTCTCATGCTCCTTTGAGAGCCTACTGTTTTGCTTTCCCTCAGCAGGAGTTCATACCTAAGGCAAGATCTACAAGTTCACTTTAAACCTTCTTCAATCAGCAATCACAGCTGCTGTTTCACATGATGTTACCCCATTCTGGATTAAAATGGCCATGGTTCATTTTTTTCCCTTCTCCACTGCAGTCAGGTCTGTTTTTCTTAATGTTTTACCCTATATTAACTTATCTTCACTGCCAAGTCTCTTAATCCACTTTGATGTGGCATTTTTCTAACATGTAAATCCAGCCTAAATGCTATTATATAGTAAATGCATTCAAACGTCTGATTTACTCATTCAGATTTGAATATTGGTACTAGTCAAATACACTGGCCTGAATCCTTTTGCCTTGTTATGCTGGCATAACACAAAAAACACAATGTTTGGAGTGAAATTGCATTAAGTTATCATCATGGACATTACCTGTTGCATTCTGAATTGTATGACTCCATGTACAACTGATCATGTCTACGTTGATTTCTTAATTTTGAGCAATTTGCCTCTAAAAGTCAACACTATTTGTGTAACTACACAAGAGATTTCAATCATTAATTAATTTCTCCAGGTGCTGCTAAGGGAAAATATATTGGCTTGAACTGCTGATTTGTTAATGTCATTTTAGAATAAAACAGAGTATTCTTTAAGTCACAAGCAGGACCCTATGACTATGCAATTATTCAAAAAAGCACAAAGATGTTCTGAATTACAAAACTGGATACAGAATTCTGAAAATCTCAGGTTTCATTCAGAAGAAAGAAATAATTAAGTTTCTACTTGCAAATAAATGTTTGAAAGTATGCAGGAATGCTGAAAACTCAGCCATCACTGCTTGCTGATGAAACATGCACTGTGTAGAGTATTCACCTGATTCTGTTAGTACAGAATAAAAACACCACAGAGGCACCAATGGGATAAGAATGGGTTGCATGCCACTTACTGGCTAAAATCATATTGCTCATCTTAGTATATAGCACTACAGTAGGTCCATTGACTCAATGTGGATTTAGTGAGTCAACTCCTCTGTAAGATTCATTGATTCAAATGGGCCTACTCTAACTGTGACTTACTTTGGCACAGTAAGTTGCAGTTAGAGCAGGTGCATTTGAATCAATGGAAATTACAGAGGGGTTGACTGACCAAATTCCCATAGATTTGTTTCAATAGTGAAGTTTACTACACTAAGCAACAGAATTTTGCCCATTGTTATTCAACTTTTGACAGCAGAGGATGATCAATATGCGTTCCAACATTATCAAATATAAAATTAGTTACAACATGATCTTTTAAAAAAGCATGTTGATGGCAATCACAAACATTTATCTGAGGAAAGTTTCAAACAATCTGTTTTCCACTGATACATATATGTGTGTGATATCAGAGAGACACATACATAGACGCGAAGATTATGGGGCTTCATAAAGAATTCCTCTTTGCACCTGGGAGATTGTACCACTGGTCACTAAATGTCTAAGAACATCCTATTTGGCAGGATGTTTGGAAGAGTGGCATAGGTTCAACTCCAGATGCTTTTACAATTTGCACTGCAACTTTTGGGTGACCTGATGAATATCTCTAATGGGCAAGGACAGGAGAATATACCCTTTAAAAAATTATCTCACTGGCTTCTGATATCATTTGTTTTCATAGAAGTTCACTGGCTTTTGATGCCATTAACACCTTAGTATTTGCTGGAAAGATTTTGAGGATTGAGAGTAGAGGACATGGTAACACAGGCAGTGATGCTCCTACCTTTAATTTCAGAATGTAGCACTAGTGGGTTTTTACTTGATCCACGGCAGTTACGCTATAGTCTAGCTTATCTCCCATGCTTTTTACCATCTATATGACACCCCTGTATGAGGTCAGTAAAGGTTTGGAGTGAAGTGCCATAAGCATCCTGAAGACAGTCAGGTGGTTTACCCTGTGGTCAGATGAAGTTGTACGGAGGGTGGGCCGGTACCTAGGACAGGTAATGAGCTGGAGAGAGGCCAATAAACCCAAGGCAGATGGTAAGAAGAACAAGACCTTGTAGGAAGGTGGTTTTATTGTTAGTTGTTTATCCTATCAAACATGACGTTGCACTTTCTTTGAGAGGGCGGGCATGTTCCTTGAAGGTATTACAGTGGTGCCTCGCAAGACGAATGCCTCGCAAGACAAAAAACTCACAAGACGAAAGGGTCTTGAGAGATTTTTGGTGCCTCGCAAGATGGCCGTCTTGCGATATTTTTCGTCTTGCGAGGCGCGTTTCCCATAGGAATGCATTGAAATTTAATTAATGCGTTCCTATGGGGAAAAAAAAGTCAGAACCCCCCAAAAAAGTCAGCAAAAAGTCACTTACCAGGTAGAGTAGACTGAGTCCAGCTCTTCACAGTGCCTTTGTAGCCCCAGAACAGCCGGAAAAAGAGTGCCAAACAGCGAGCAACCAGCAGGGAGCCGGCAGCCATTTTGTGTTAGTCTCCCTCCTGGCCCCCCTCTCCCCGCCTCTCAGCTGATCGGCGCTGGGTCTGAGAGGCTTTTTCCCTGCTAGGCAAGCCTCAGGAAGCCTGTTAGACCCAGCGCCGATCAGCTGAGAGGCGGGGAGAGGGGGGGGTAGCTGATCGGGAAAAAACAGAACTGCTTAAACAGAACTGCTTAACTGCACTTTTGCTTTCTTCACTGGCCAGTGGGAAAGAGAAGCTACTGCATCAGCTACAACAGATCTGAAATGAAAATCATTCCAAATCATTTGGACGACGGGACTATTCTGTTCTTTTGGTTCAGTGTTACTGTTGCAAACCAGAAATATGATAACCTCATGCAGTCAGCTTAAATGGAATGATGACCTTGACCTGTACATCATCCTGTCATCCCTCCCCACAAATCATGCACACCCTGACTATGCTGCTATGATCTAATAAGAATCTAAAAGTAATTAACTGCATTTTGAAAAAAACACACCAATGCCTTAATCAAATATGTATTCTTATCAGGGTTCCAAGGCAGCAGTAAATTGGGACATTTAAAAAACTGGGACCTCATCCAATCTGTGATCTGATCAGGGTTCAACGGTTATAATAAATTGGGACTATTAAAACTGGGATCTCATCCAACACTTTTATTTTGCCTAAACCACAGAACCTAGCAGTGATGCTAAGTCAGGAATATTCAATGAAGAGAAATGCTATGTTGAATTAACTCTTACTAAATATGATGCAACATATATAGGAGTTTCAGCACGGATACACTCATTCTAAAGTTGAGTTGTGGTCATAATAAAGTTAGCTAGATTTTATTAAGAATTCAATAATCAAAACATTTTTCTACTTTAAGAGCCCTATGTGGTTATGAAGCATAACTTCCATTGATTTGGCACCATAGGTACCAGCAACTCTTCAGTACAATCTGTTTTCTCCTTATTTCCCCGCAAAATTCTACAAACAATTTACAAAGAATGTACAAATTTTACAAAGAATCTGAAATAGAGCAACATAAGGTGTATTAGGACAGATTTTTAAATATACTGTCTAAATTTTATTTTAGAAGAACCCTAACAAATATCTGTTTTTATATTCCTTCTGTAAAACAAGCCATGGGATGAGTCACTATAATGGTGATTTCCAGTATCACATTATTTTGGATGGAAACAGAATAAACCAAATAAATATTGGCAATAAAAACAGATTTTCAACCCACTAGCTTTCCTTCCTAGATAGGGTTAAAAATGTTTTCATTTATGTGAGTTTAGCTTGTGCGGAGTATCCACAGCTGCAACATTAAATTGCAATTTCCCAAATATCAAAAGCATATGTAGAGGATCCTAGCATGCAGCAAAGGCTTAGAGCTGATAAGATGGAAGAACAGTGGTACAACTTTGGAAGGCTTCCTAGAATTCGAGTAAAACACAAAGTTGAAATCGTTTACAAGGTCTTAAGTCTGAGATTCACCTCTTAAATGCTCAGTCCGTGTCAAAGTACTGAAAAAAAGACAAGAGCCAGATGTACATTTCACTTCTTATTTCTCCCCACTTGTAGACAGATTTTCTCTAGTGAAAAATCTGAAGACAAAAACATTTGCATCAGTAAAATGAGCTTTTTCTTAAGTGAACTAGCAGGAAGGTGCCGCATGGCCTACAGATCATCTTTACATTCACAGTTCAGATTCTCCGCATGCTTTTTGTTTTAAAAAAAGAAGAAGAGAGAATGAGAAGCAAAAGATGGGGGAGGAGAGAATGAGTGAACTGGAGAGTGAGAGTGCATAACAGTAAGATGTTAGTCTCTCCTGGAAATAAGACTTTATTCTCAGTAGGGTTACTTAAATAAAATATGGATAGAACCAGGAAAAACAGCTGTCTTCAAGCTGATATTAGTGTTAAATACAGTTGAAAAGAAGGTAAATTATGGGAAAACACTACCTACCTGATACATCTGGTTTACTTTAGAAAAATGTTCAAAGACAAGAATATTAAAACGCAACATGCTTTAAAGTTAAGGATGGGAGGCAAGAGGCACTTTTCATTTCAGAAAAAGGAAGTCTGCCTCTTCCCACAATAATCTTAATTTTTTTTTTAATGAACAGAAGAATACATTGAAAACAATGTTTTCTTTCTGTTGACTAGATGGTAAATCTTTGAAGTCCAATTTTGTGAAGTATGACTTTCATGGTGACTTTACATGCAATAAGACAAGGAATCAGCCTAAGGCTCTAAAAACTTTATTTAGGAGCTGTCTGCTCTCTAATGAATCAGGTAAGAGGGCACAGAAAAAAAAAATCTTAAGTGTTTATGATGCTCTCAGGGTCTTTTAGCACTGATTGAGAAGGACATAGCTCATAAAGAAAATAAAAAACCAAAGTAAGAAATAGTATTAAACAATGATCTTTGGGTGAGGTGTTAATTTAAAATGGCATACAGATACGGCTAAGTTATTGCACAACTTTGGTTTAACACAGCTGTTTCTGGAACAAATTTGAGGTTTTCAGTGGCTAATTACCTAAGCTCCCGAGGCTATGAACCTGACCAGTCTTCGTCAAAATAAACATAAGCTGTTGAAGAGAAAGGGTAGAGATCTGGAATCAGCACGAGTGGTGGGGAAGCTGTGGCACTCCGAATATTGGCTGAAAGCCTGTCACTGAAATTCGTAACTTTCAGTCCATTCCTAATCAGCAAATAAAGTGTCCCTGTCGTGATTCTTGGGGGCACACATGCACACTGGCTTGGTGCATGCATGTGCACAACTCTGAGAATCACAGTGCAAACTCTTTATTTCCCCAATTAGGAAAGGACTGAAAGTTAAGAATTTTCTTATACTCAGAAACGTGATTTCAGACTCTAGGTCCAATCAGCCCCAGCCAGTATGAGCAACAGACAGAAATGCTGGGAACTGTATTGCAAAAATATCTCAAGGACATGAGGTTGCCCACTCTTGGGTCATAAAATAGATATCTTGAATTATAAGGCATCAGTTTCAGAAACCAATGGCTCAAAAGGTCATCACTGGTTAAAACCAATCTACAAGAATCTCTGCATTATTGTTGTTGTTGTTGTTGTTGTTGTTTAGACTTATGCACTATCCCATAGCGCTAGAGCACTCTCTGGGCAGTTTACAACATAATTATATGAGGAACACTTTGTCCTCCAGAGAGCTGGATACTCATTTTATTGACCTTGGAAGGATGGAAGGCTGAGTCAACCTTGAGCTGGCTACCTGAACCTGTTGGAATTGAACTGAGGTTGTGAGCAGAGACTTGATTGCAGTACTGCAGTCTAACCACTGTGCCATGGGGTTCGCTTGGAGTATTTGCCTGCTATGGAATGATTCCATATGCATCCCTGCCAAATGAAGGACTGCAGTGGCCCCTTACTAGAGAGCTGAGATTTCTGTTGCTCCTCTGATGCATGAAGGTGTGGGACAAAATATGTGGTCTATTTGTGGCATTCTTTGAGGGAGACAAAGAAAATCCTAAACCTCCAGACTTAGTGTCTGGCAAAACTGGCGACGCACCACAAGTTTAAAAAGTTACTTTTTGAGAGAACAGCTCCCATAGTTTGGAACAATTTGAACTGCTGTCAGAGCATCCATGCTGGTGGGGAGATTTTTGGGAGTTATAGTAGAAAAAAAGAGAAAAGAAACACTCCCAAGTGTTTCTAACTCCTGGCACCTAAGGAGGAGAGCCACTTCCAAGCTGCTCCCATTGCCTCTTCCTGTCTTGAAGTAATTCAGGAGTCAGGGGCAGGGACCTTTGGGATTTGGAATGCTGCAAGAAGTGTAATACCTGGTATCCTTTGTGATGTATGGCCATGGGAATATGTGGGTAAATGTGATATCTGTATGGTGGTATTTAACTCTGCCCCAACTAATCCCATAATGTAACATGGAGTCCAGGATTCCAATCCTGGATCCTGTAACTACTGTACATACACACAGAATCAGCTATGCAGACCTTTTCTACCAATGCTTTGTAACAGAGACCTAGATCTTCTGGAAGTTGGAAGGGGGCATTGCTGAATGATTGTCACTTTCCTTCAAGTAAATAGCACAAAGAGGAGCCACATTTGGAAATTCCTCTCTCTGTTCCCATTCGCCAATGCACCAATCTGTCAGGTTACCACACATGGGAAGTTAACAGTGAAATGGTAATAAACTTTTACCAATGTCAGTAATTAGGGAAGCAATTAAAATTTCATGCAAAACCGAGTTATCTGTGTGGCTTTTGCGTACTTGGATGACTCTCCCTCCCATATCTAGGCCCTGCAAATTGTTAAATTTACTATAAATTAATTTCTCTCCTAATAAGGAATGAGCAGCTGAGTGCGCAGTGCTTACATTCTTGTAAATCTTTCCTGGTCCATTCAGGAGGCAAGACAAAGTATGCAGCTAGTGAAGTCATAGTGGCAGCAAGATCTATGGCACAGACTCAGTGTGTGGTTGTCACTGCCAATATGTGCATTAAAATCTTAGACCTGAATTACATTATACATTATGGGATTAGTGAATCTTGGGGCAGAGTTATAAAGCTCATCTTTACTGTCTGCGTAAGCCATCATTAGGTGAACAGTCAATAAAAACATAAAGCACTAAAGTTCCACTCAACTGAATAACTTGAAGCTTATTTTAGCAAGCTCTCCTACATTTTCCCCATAGTCATATCTCACAAGGAAGCCAGTGTTCCTTTTTATTATTGATAAAATCACCTGCTACCTTTTCAAGAACTGGCAATAAATTATTCTTATCTGCCAGCATCACACACCAAACTCTGGCTCTGGAGTTAACTTTGCCTTCTCTGGTTCAGACAAAGCATGCCTGTTGTTTGAAAGCACTACATGGAAGCTACGAATGAGCTCTTGCCAGGGAACCACACAAAATAACATTCACATCAACACAAACACAATGCTCTCCACTGGAGTCAATTTGCACATTCTTAGGCAAGCCACTAAGGGCTGGGGGGCGGGGCAGAGAAGTAATGACAAGGGTTAGGCCAGGGGTAGGCAAATAGTAGTCCTCAAGCGTTCCTGGACTGAAAGCTCCATCAACTGCAGCCAGCGAAGCCAATACCATCTGGAGAGTACCTACACAAGTTACCTACCCCTCTAGGCATATATTACAGATGACTGTAAACTGCAGGCACAAAGGCATAATCCAAGCAGTATTAAAATCTAGGAATGAAGCTATACTGGGATTTAATCTTCACCAATTACTTATTTCGGATCAGCGAACTCTGGGACACAGCTAAAAAAATTTCATCTGTAATATTGTACCCGATACCATTTCAAAAATGTTTATAAAAAGAAACTCAACGAATGGGTGGAAAACCCTTTTGCGCTGATTCCCTCTCATGTTATCTGCTGACCATCCCTCCCCCAGTTTTAGATGATCATTTTGAAAATTTACAAAACTGACGTGGATAATGCCCCGGAAAATTATGAAAAATAATAGTTTATTGATTGTGGAGCAAGAGGCCAGGAGTCTGATTCCTTGCTTTGCCTTGTAGAAGAAGCACCAGCCTGTGCAGCCTTGGGCAAACTGCACATTCTGAGAGTACCTCAGAAGAAGAGAATTGTAAACCACTTCTGAATTCTCTATACATACAAAACACTGGGAAGGGTCATCAAAGGGCAGTATTGATTTGATGGCACATATCATTACTAATATGACTATACTTATTTCTCAGCATTGCTGAGACATGTGGACAGACCAAAGGGTCAAGCCTAAACATCATCATGAGTCAAATCCTAAAAATGTATGGGTGAGATAATGGTTTGGACAAATCGCTGACGTTTGACTTTCAGGAAGCAAATGGGCAGCTACTGGCAATCACTTTAAATTTGTAACCAAAGATCTTGGAATAACTCTGCTCGCTGAAATTTGTATAGGGAGCACAACGACTTGATCTTGCTTCTTATATTCTTTTAATTTATTTCCCTTAATGTTTGGTACTTAACAATTTTTGTACTTCCTGTACTTTTGAGGTTTTTTGCTGATGGGACTCTAACTTCTATAAGATATGTTCTTCTTTATTGTTTATCCAGAAATATAATATCTGGCTTATTAAAATCAACCGTTTCATCTGTGATAACTTTTAGTATAGTGTTCTGGTTTCGTTTTTCAAAAACTAGATGTGGCTGGAATTTATAATAAGGAGGAAAATATGTGAACAGTTGATAAGATTTAGCCAGCTACTAAAATGATCTTTGCAACTTGGTTATGCCTGCACATATAATTCATTAATGCTATTTTAGGGCATCAAGGTATGATATGATGAATTGTTTCTTTGGATTCATGACAGGCCCCACATATATCACTTATACCTTGCTTCATAATTACTTTCTGATGGTGTCTAGTGCAAATAACTTAGTCCTGGATTGCATATATGAATCCCTCAGTTTCAGCCTGTAGACAGCCTAATTTAAGACACAGGTATGATTGTTGTTTATCAACATTATCATCCAGGAGTTAACTGGAGTGCTGTCCATATAATGATTTCTCAAGCCATGTTATTCTTTTGCTGTGAAACTTTCATTAATGTAGATTGGTTCTTACTTCTTACTTTACTATTACTCTGCTATCATCTGATGAAGTGGAAATGTCCTCTGACAGAAATTGTTCTGAAGTTTGACTATTTGACCTGTATAGAGATTCCTGAAGTTGACCAGCCTACACCCATCCATGCTCCATGGCAAATAAAGGGGCTCCGTACATGCCTCTGGATGATGTCTCCAGTATTTTGACAGGGGTTTTCTCATTTAAATTATCGAGATCTCTGTACTACCAGCCTCAGGGTGCCAGCCTCAAGGTAATGGTGTTAACATACAAAGCCCAAAATGGTTTGGGACCTCGTTATCTGGCAGAACGCCTCCTTCCGTCCAGATCTGCCCATCCTGTAAGATCTTCCCAGGCTGGGCGATTAAGA